>CM024713.1:14890889-16242139 GCA_014182895.1 Angophora floribunda
GCTTGGTCAATGGAGTAGACCATTGACATTTTATTTGAGTTTGGTCGGTGGAATGGACCATTGACCCGTGTTTTGACGAGTTTAGCCAATGGGATGGACCCTTGGCATGTGTTTGATGAGATTGACCAATGGATTCGACCATTGGTACCTATTTTGTTGTTTTCTTGAAATATTTGTAGTATGTATATATATTATGTTTAAAGTGGATTATGTTGGTTTTGTAAATGTGCATAGTGATTTCCCGATCCGCTTGGAAGAAATGTATTACTCACCGGGCCGTGGTAGCTCATTCCTTTCCTCTTATTATATTTTCAGGTCCCTCGTAGTAGCCGCGTTAGAGCGAGAGCGCCATCGCGGGGACTTTTGGGAGCTGGATACGTGGGTGTAGTTTAAGGCTGCGTTCTTCGGGCAGGAAGGATGGCCGTGTCACTCCTTCATCCCTATAGGATTTGGGATGTGACACAAAACATCACTACTGGTTGCACTGCATGTGAGAAATGGCTGAAGCATTCTGTGGACACCAGAGTTTGAGTGCGAATCTCAAAAGTTTCCAAGCAGTGCGATTACATTTTGCAAAATATGGCTTCCAAAAGCATGAATATCTATAGAAACCTAAACATTTTCTTCCATAGCAGCCTGTTTTCGCTGCGGTGAGTTGTGTGGAACAATATTAGCATAAGGCTGATAAATGAAATGGCTAACATTCGATGATTGCCCATTAATCATAACACTTTTAGTTCAACTTTCCACTTGGCATTTCATGACATACTTCTTTTCCTTTTGTAGAAGAAGGTAGCCTATTGGTCATGTGCAGCTGCCGCCTTCTTCATCGCATATACACCGCTGTTCCCGCTTGCCGTTCATGACCCCAAGAAGAGAAGACTCGCCTTTGGAGTAATTTGTGCCGTGTGCAATATTGCCATGTATGGCTTTCCACTGGCCATCTTGGTATGTACGCCGTGTCCTCCTTAAATTTCTTTTTTCTGCTAACAATCTCGATCTTTTGACCAATTCTTTTCATTTGGCCAATGCAGAAAAGGGTAATCGAAACGGCCAGTGTCGAATTCATGCCGTTCTGTCTTGCACTGGGCCTCCTCTTCAATAGTGGTGTGTGGCTAGGCTATGGGCTGATAGATTTTGACATTTATCGCGTGGTAATCAGCATAGAACTTTGGACTTATTTCATTTCTTTTTCATTTGAGGTCGAGTCGAATCTAACTATTATTGAACAACCTTGCAGGTTGGAAATGCTTTGGGGGTGCCGCTCGGTCCCGCCGCGATCCATATATACTGCCACTATATGGCCAGGGACCCTAGTGTCATGCCTGGAGCAGTTCCTTCTCTTCTGGGAATCTTTGGAGTTCCTTGCCTTCTTTCAATCCTTGAAGTTTCTTTCCCAGAACCAGAACTTGAACTTGGCTCTGTCAACTGAAGATCTGTTCAGCTTGTAGATAGCGGAGTTGTTTAGTGAAATAGACCATTTTATGTGTTTGCTTTGTGTTCGCTGTGTTTTCGTATGTCATAATCATAACAATGAGATAGACCATGTGGTGTTTGCCATGCTTTCGCATGTCATTTCCATAACAATGAGATAGACTATGTTAGTGTTTGCTTTGTGCTTGAGATGTTCGTGTTAATAGAAAACTCATTCTCGTTTCCGGCAACATCTACTAAGCCACGAACTTGGAACTCCATTTAAACAGTACTTGCACGTATCACGTAGAAAACTCATTCTCGTTAGTGTTTCGATCACCTACCTACCGGTTTTCCTTTGTTATGCCGATGGAAACACAAAGGTATGCTTCTTCCCCTTATTTTGTAATCTAGGGAACAAAATGTAACATATGGGCCAAACAAGCAACCCATTTCTTTTCTCTTATAAAAGGCCAGCCCAGCCCATCTTCATTCCCCTTATTTTGCTGCGCCCAAAATGGGCGTAAAACAAAACAGATGAAAAAAAAACAGAGCGAGGCGAAACGAGAGAGAGAGAAAGAGAAGGGAAAGAGGAAAAAGGGAGGCGAAACCCCCACATGCTCACCTCGATGCCTCCACAGCTCATCTTAACCTCGTTCCTCGGCGCTGGTAAGTAATTAAGGCATCTAATCATCCTTGGAAAGGATTAATAGTAATTAGGGCTTGAAATTCGGAGTTTATGGAGAATTGTGCGACGAAGTTCGATTTTCGAGCCATTGAGCTGAAATTTTTATAGGAATGATAATTTAGGATGTTGTGAAACTATAGCATTTTGCGGAATTGAATTTGAGCTTGCGGTTTGTCCGGAATAAATTTTTGAAGTTCGGCGCGCGTTCTGTTACTATTGCGAACAGTAGCTTCGAGACTGGTTTTCTGCTGTTTTTGGCGAGGTTTTGAGGCGGCTGTTATGGGGTTGTTGTAGTGCATCAAAAGGGCTTTCTAATGACTATAAGTTGGCTTGAAACCGATTTTTGTGGAGAAAGTTATGGGGCGACAAAGTTGTTTGCGTGTCGGTGTTTCGCGTATAATAATAGGTTTCCGTTTGAGTCGAGCTTTCCGTTGGCACGTAGGTGTCGTTTTATCGACAAATAGGCGTAATATATCCGAGTCATTATTTAGAATGTCCATTTACTCGGTCTTTGATATTATTTTTGAATTAATTGTTAGGAATTCAAGTGCATCGGCTCAATTAAGGGCTTAGTTGATTTTTGGCTTTTCCCGTGTGAGTGATACTATTTCTTCCTTGTATTTTAAACTCATATTTGAAAGAGATTATGGGTAATATAGGCTATTAGTTGAAAAATAGCACTCTTTGATGCATAAAAATAGGATCGGGCTTTTACTGCCATTTGTTATCTGATTGAGGAAACTGTACTTTGATTTTAGTTGGAATATTTGCTTGAAAGTGGTTTGCGAAACCAATGACCTTGAAAGCTTATGGTTTATGTAAAGCGTTTCCATATTAATTAAATGCTTGACTGGTAAGATGATTCTAATTTTATTTGTGGATTATTGGGGATTTGTGATTGTGGTTGATGCTCAATGTCTCTCGTGAACCCCGAGGGGTGTGTAGGTATGCGCATACTAGTCTAGGATATCCTTGTGGGCTGAGCCACCGGCTTATAATAGGTGGAGACTTTGCCAAGGGGGAATCTTGGACGTCTTGTCACGGCGTTAAGCGTGACCATGGTTGGACATTTGAGCTTCGAGCTTGGTCAATGGAGTAGACCATTGACATTTTATTTGAGTTTGGTCGGTGGAATGGACCATTGACCCGTGTTTTGACGAGTTTAGCCAATGGGATGGACCCTTGGCATGTGTTTGATGAGATTGACCAATGGATTCGACCATTGGTACCTATTTTGTTGTTTTCTTGAAATATTTGTAGTATGTATATATATTATGTTTAAAGTGGATTATGTTGGTTTTGTAAATGTGCATAGTGATTTCCCGATCCGCTTGGAAGAAATGTATTACTCACCGGGCCGTGGTAGCTCATTCCTTTCCTCTTATTATATTTTCAGGTCCCTCAGGTAGTAGCCGCGTTAGAGCGAGAGCGCCATCGCGGGGACTTTTGGGAGCTGGATACGTGGGTGTAGTTTAAGGCTGCGTTCTTCGGGCAGGAAGGATGGCCGTGTCACTCCTTCATCCCTATAGGATTTGGGATGTGACACAAAACATCACTACCGGTTGCACCGCATGTGAGAAATGGCTGAAGCATTCTCGGGACACCAGAGTTTGAGTGCGAATCTCAAAAGTTTCCAGCAGGGCGATTACATTTTGCAAAATATGGCTTCCAAAAGCATGAATATCTATAGAAACCTAAACATTTTCTTCCATAGCAATCTGGTTTTACGCCAAGCGTGAGTTGTGTGGAACAATATTAGCATAAGGCTGATAAATGAAATGGCTAACATTCAGATGATTGCCCATTAATCATAACACTTTTAGTTCAACTTTCCACTTGGCATTTCATGACATACTTCTTTTCCTTTTGTAGAAGAAGGTAGCCTATTGGTCATGTGCAGCTGCCGCCTTCTTCATCGCATATACACTTTTCTGTTCCTCCTTTTGCTGTTCATGACCCCAAGAAGAGAAGACTCGCCTTTGGAGTAATTTGTGCCGTGTGCAATATTGCCATGTATGGCTTTCCACTGGCCATCTTGGTATGTACGCCGTGTCCTCCTTAAATTTCTTTTTTCTGCTAACAATCTCGATCTTTTGACCAATTCTTTTCATTTGGCCAATGCGAAAAAAGGGTAATCGAAACGGCCAAAGTGTCGAATTCATGCCGTTCGTCTTGCACCGGGCCTCCTCTTCAATAGTGGTGTGTGGCTAGGCTATGGGCTGATAGATTTTGACATTTATCGCGTGGTAATCAGCATAGAACTTTGGACTTATTTCATTTCTTTTTCATTTGAGGTCGAGTCGAATCTAACTATTATTGAACAACCTTGCAGGTTGGAAATGCTTTGGGGGTGCCGCTCGGTCTGCTGCAGATCCATATATACTGCCACTATATGGCCAGGGACCCTAGTGTCATGCCCGGAGCAGCTTCCTTCTCTTCGGGAATCTTTGGAGTTCCTTGCCTTCTTTCAATCCTTGAAGTTTCTTTCCCAGAACCAGAACTTGAACTTGGCTCTGTCAACTGAAGATCTGTTCAGCTTGTAGATAGCGGAGTTGTTTAGTGAAATAGACCATTTTATGTGTTTGCTGTGTTCGCTGTGTTTTCAGTATGTCATAATCATAACAATGAGATAGACCATGTGGTGTTTGCCATGCTTTCGCATGTCATTTCCATAACAATGAGATAGACTATGTTAGTGTTTGCTTTGTGCTTGAGATGTTCGTGTTAATAGAAAACTCATTCTTTTCCCCGGCAACATCTACTAAGCCACGTAACTTGGAACTCCATTTAAACAGTACTTGCACGTATCACGTAGAAAACTCATTCTCGTTAGTGTTTCGATCACCTACCTACTTTGGTTTTCCTTTGTTATGCCGATGGAAACACAAAGGTATGCTTCTTCCCCTTATTTTGTAATCTAGGGAACAAAATGTAACATATGGGCCAAACAAGCAACCCATTTCTTTTCTCTTATAAAAGGCCAGCCCAGCCCATCTTCATTCCCCTTATTTTGCTGCGCCCAGTCAATGGGCGAAACAAAACAGACAGAAAAAACAGAGCGAGAGCGAAAACGAGAGAGAAGAGAAAGAGAAGGGAAAGAGGAAAAGGGAGGCGAAACCCCCACATGCTCACCTCGAGATGCCTCCACAGCTCATCTTAACCTCGTTCCTCGGCGCTGGTAAGTAATTAAGGCATCTAATCATCCTTGGAAAGGATTAATAGTAATTAGGGCTTGAAATTCGGAGTTTATGGAGAATTGTGCGACGAAGTTCGATTTTCGAGCCATTGAGCTGAAATTTTTATAGGAATGATAATTTAGGATGTTGTGAAACTATAGCATTTTGCGGAATTGAATTTGAGCTTGCGGTTTGTCCGGAATAAATTTTTGAAGTTCGGCGCGCGTTCTGTTACTATTGCGAACAGTAGCTTCGAGACTGGTTTTCTGCTGTTTTTGGCGAGGTTTTGAGGCGGCTGTTATGGGGTTGTTGTAGTGCATCAAAAGGGCTTTCTAATGACTATAAGTTGGCTTGAAACCGATTTTTGTGGAGAAAGTTATGGGGCGACAAAGTTGTTTGCGTGTCGGTGTTTCGCGTATAATAATAGGTTTCCGTTTGAGTCGAGCTTTCCGTTGGCACGTAGGTGTCGTTTTATCGACAAATAGGCGTAATATATCCGAGTCATTATTTAGAATGTCCATTTACTCGGTCTTTGATATTATTTTTGAATTAATTGTTAGGAATTCAAGTGCATCGGCTCAATTAAGGGCTTAGTTGATTTTTGGCTTTTCCTGTGTGAGTGATACTATTTCTTCCTTGTATTTTAAACTCATATTTGAAAGAGATTATGGGTAATATAGGCTATTAGTTGAAAAATAGCACTCTTTGATGCATAAAAATAGGATCGGGCTTTTACCGCCATTTGTTATCGATTGAGGAAACCGTACTTTGATTTTAGTTGGAATATTTGCTTGAAAGTGGTTTGCGAAACCAATGACCTTGGAAAGCTTATGGTTTATGTAAAGCGTTTCCATATTAATTAAATGCTTGACTGGTAAGATGATTCTAATTTTATTTGTGGATTATTGGGGATTTGTGATTGTGGTTGATGCTCAATGTCTCTGTGAACCCTGAGGGGTGTGTAGGTATGCGCATACTAGTCTAGGATATCCTTGTGGGCTGAGCCACCGGCTTATAATAGGTGGAGACTTTGCCAAGGGGGGAATCTTGGACGTCTTGTCACGGGCGTTAAGCGTGACCATGGTTGGACATTTGAGCCTGAGCTTGGTCAATGGAGTAGACCATTGACATTTTATTTGAGTTTGGTCGGTGGAATGGACCATTGACCCGTGTTTTGACGAGTTTAGCCAATGGGATGGACCCTTGGCATGTGTTTGATGAGATTGACCAATGGATTCGACCATTGGTACCTATTTTGTTGTTTTCTTGAAATATTTGTAGTATGTATATATATTATGTTTAAAGTGGATTATGTTGGTTTTGTAAATGTGCATAGTGATTTCCCGATCCGCTTGGAAGAAATGTATTACTCACCGGGCCGTGGTAGCTCATTCCTTTCCTCTTATTATATTTTCAGGTCCCTCGGGTAGTAGCCGCGTTAGAGCGAGAGCGCCATCGCGGGGACTTTTGGGAGCTGGATACGTGGGTGTAGTTTAAGGCTGCGTTCTTCGGGCGGGAAGGATGGCCGTGTCACTCCTTCATCCCTATAGGATTTGGGATGTGACACAAAACATCACTACCGGTTGCACCGCATGTGAGAAATGGCTGAAGCATTCTGTGGACACCGAGTTTGAGTGCGAATCTCAAAAGTTTCCAGCGAGGCGGATTACATTTTGCAAAATATGGCTTCCAAAAGCATGAATATCTATAGAAACCTAAACATTTTCTTCCATAGCAGTCTGGTTTCTGCCAAGCAGTGAGTTGTGTGGAACAATATTAGCATAAGGCTGATAAATGAAATGGCTAACATTCAGATGATTGCCCATTAATCATAACACTTTTAGTTCAACTTTCCACTTGGCATTTCATGACATACTTCTTTTCCTTTTGTAGAAGAAGGTAGCCTATTGGTCATGTGCAGCTGTCGCCTTCTTCATCGCATATACACTGCTGTTCCTGCTTGCTGTTCATGACCCCAAGAAGAGAAGACTCGCCTTTGGAGTAATTTGTGCCGTGTGCAATATTGCCATGTATGGCTTTCCACTGGCCATCTTGGTATGTACGCCGTGTCCTCCTTAAATTTCTTTTTTCTGCTAACAATCTCGATCTTTTGACCAATTCTTTTCATTTGGCCAATGCAGAAAAGGGTAATCGAAACGGCCAGTGTCGAATTCATGCCGTTCGTCTTGCACCGGGCCTCCTCTTCAATAGTGGTGTGTGGCTAGGCTATGGGCTGATAGATTTTGACATTTATCGCGTGGTAATCAGCATAGAACTTTGGACTTATTTCATTTCTTTTTCATTTGAGGTCGAGTCGAATCTAACTATTATTGAACAACCTTGCAGGGTTGGAAATGCTTTGGGGGTGCCGCTCGGTCTCGCTGCAGATCCATATATACGCCACTATATGGCCGGGGACCCTAGTGTCATGCCCGGAGCGCTTCCTTCTCTTCTGGGAATCTTTGGAGTTCCTTGCCTTCTTTCAATCCTTGAAGTTTCTTTCCCAGAACCAGAACTTGAACTTGGCTCTGTCAACTGAAGATCTGTTCAGCTTGTAGATAGCGGAGTTGTTTAGTGAAATAGACCATTTTATGTGTTTGCTGTGTTCGCTGTGTTTTCAGTATGTCATAATCATAACAATGAGATAGACCATGTGGTGTTTGCCATGCTTTCAGTATGTCATTTCCATAACAATGAGATAGACTATGTTAGTGTTTGCTGTGCTTGAGATGTTCGTGTTAATAGAAAACTCATTCTGTTTCCTGGCAACATCTACTAAGCCACAGAACTTGGAACTCCATTTAAACAGAGTACTTGCACGTATCACGTAGAAAACTCATTCGTTAGTGTTTCAGATCACCTACCTACTGGTTTTCCTTTGTTATGCCGATGGAAACACAAAGGTATGCTTCTTCCCCTTATTTTGTAATCTAGGGAACAAAATGTAACATATGGGCCAAACAAGCAACCCATTTCTTTTCTCTTATAAAAGGCCAGCCCAGCCCATCTTCATTCCCCTTATTTTGCTGCGCCCAAATAATGGGCGAAAACAAAACAGACAGAAAAAACAGAGCGAGAAACGAGAGAGAAGAGAAAGAGAAGGGAAAGAGGAAAAAGGGAGGCGAAACCCCCACATGCTCACCTCAGATGCCTCCACAGCTCATCTTAACCTCGTTCCTCGGCGCTGGTAAGTAATTAAGGCATCTAATCATCCTTGGAAAGGATTAATAGTAATTAGGGCTTGAAATTCGGAGTTTATGGAGAATTGTGCGACGAAGTTCGATTTTCGAGCCATTGAGCTGAAATTTTTATAGGAATGATAATTTAGGATGTTGTGAAACTATAGCATTTTGCGGAATTGAATTTGAGCTTGCGGTTTGTCCGGAATAAATTTTTGAAGTTCGGCGCGCGTTCTGTTACTATTGCGAACAGTAGCTTCGAGACTGGTTTTCTGCTGTTTTTGGCGAGGTTTTGAGGCGGCTGTTATGGGGTTGTTGTAGTGCATCAAAAGGGCTTTCTAATGACTATAAGTTGGCTTGAAACCGATTTTTGTGGAGAAAGTTATGGGGCGACAAAGTTGTTTGCGTGTCGGTGTTTCGCGTATAATAATAGGTTTCCGTTTGAGTCGAGCTTTCCGTTGGCACGTAGGTGTCGTTTTATCGACAAATAGGCGTAATATATCCGAGTCATTATTTAGAATGTCCATTTACTCGGTCTTTGATATTATTTTTGAATTAATTGTTAGGAATTCAAGTGCATCGGCTCAATTAAGGGCTTAGTTGATTTTTGGCTTTTCCCAGGTGAGTGATACTATTTCTTCCTTGTATTTTAAACTCATATTTGAAAGAGATTATGGGTAATATAGGCTATTAGTTGAAAAATAGCACTCTTTGATGCATAAAAATAGGATCGGGCTTTTACTGCCATTTGTTATCTGATTGAGGAAACTGTACTTTGATTTTAGTTGGAATATTTGCTTGAAAGTGGTTTGCGAAACCAATGACCTTGGAAAGCTTATGGTTTATGTAAAGCGTTTCCATATTAATTAAATGCTTGACTGGTAAGATGATTCTAATTTTATTTGTGGATTATTGGGGATTTGTGATTGTGGTTGATGCTCAATGTCTCGTGAACCCCGAGGGGTGTGTAGGTATGCGCATACTAGTCTAGGATATCCTTGTGGGCTGAGCCACCGGCTTATAATAGGTGGAGACTTTGCCAAGGGGGAATCTTGGACGTCTTGTCACGGGCGTTAAGCGTGACCATGGTTGGACATTTGAGCCTGAGCTTGGTCAATGGAGTAGACCATTGACATTTTATTTGAGTTTGGTCGGTGGAATGGACCATTGACCCGTGTTTTGACGAGTTTAGCCAATGGGATGGACCCTTGGCATGTGTTTGATGAGATTGACCAATGGATTCGACCATTGGTACCTATTTTGTTGTTTTCTTGAAATATTTGTAGTATGTATATATATTATGTTTAAAGTGGATTATGTTGGTTTTGTAAATGTGCATAGTGATTTCCCGATCCGCTTGGAAGAAATGTATTACTCACCGGGCCGTGGTAGCTCATTCCTTTCCTCTTATTATATTTTCAGGTCCCTCGGGTAGTAGCCGCGTTAGAGCGAGAGCGCCATCGCGGGGACTTTTGGGAGCTGGATACGTGGGTGTAGTTTAAGGCTGCGTTCTTCGGGCAGGGAAGGATGGCCGTGTCACTCCTTCATCCCTATAGGATTTGGGATGTGACACAAAACATCACTACCGGTTGCACCGCATGTGAGAAATGGCTGAAGCATTCTCAGGGACACCAGAGTTTGAGTGCGAATCTCAAAAGTTTCCAGCGGTGAGATTACATTTTGCAAAATATGGCTTCCAAAAGCATGAATATCTATAGAAACCTAAACATTTTCTTCCATAGCAATCTGGTTTTACGCCAAGCAGTGAGTTGTGTGGAACAATATTAGCATAAGGCTGATAAATGAAATGGCTAACATTCGATGATTGCCCATTAATCATAACACTTTTAGTTCAACTTTCCACTTGGCATTTCATGACATACTTCTTTTCCTTTTGTAGAAGAAGGTAGCCTATTGGTCATGTGCAGCTGCGCCTTCTTCATCGCATATACACTGCTGTTCCTGCTTGCTGTTCATGACCCCAAGAAGAGAAGACTCGCCTTTGGAGTAATTTGTGCCGTGTGCAATATTGCCATGTATGGCTTTCCACTGGCCATCTTGGTATGTACGCCGTGTCCTCCTTAAATTTCTTTTTTTCTGCTAACAATCTCGATCTTTTGACCAATTCTTTTCATTTGGCCAATGCGAAAAAGGGTAATCGAAACGGCCGCTGTCGAATTCATGCCGTTCGTCTTGCACCGGGCCTCCTCTTCAATAGTGGTGTGTGGCTAGGCTATGGGCTGATAGATTTTGACATTTATCGCGTGGTAATCAGCATAGAACTTTGGACTTATTTCATTTCTTTTTCATTTGAGGTCGAGTCGAATCTAACTATTATTGAACAACCTTGCAGGTTGGAAATGCTTTGGGGGTGCCGCTCGGTCCGCGCAGATCCATATATACCGCCACTATATGGCCGGGGACCCTAGTGTCATGCCCGGAGCAGCTTCCTTCTCTTCGGGAATCTTTGGAGTTCCTTGCCTTCTTTCAATCCTTGAAGTTTCTTTCCCGCAACCAGAACTTGAACTTGGCTCGTCAACGAAGATCTGTTCAGCTTGTAGATAGCGGAGTTGTTTAGTGAAATAGACCATTTTATGTGTTTGCTTTGTGTTCGCTGTGTTTTTCGGTATGTCATAATCATAACAATGAGATAGACCATGTGGTGTTTGCCATGCTTTCGCATGTCATTTCCATAACAATGAGATAGACTATGTTAGTGTTTGCTGTGCTTGAGATGTTCGTGTTAATAGAAAACTCATTCTGTTTCCTGGCAACATCTACTAAGCCACAGAACTTGGAACTCCATTTAAACAGAGTACTTGCACGTATCACGTAGAAAACTCATTCTGTTAGTGTTTCAGATCACCTACCTACTGGTTTTCCTTTGTTATGCCGATGGAAACACAAAGGTATGCTTCTTCCCCTTATTTTGTAATCTAGGGAACAAAATGTAACATATGGGCCAAACAAGCAACCCATTTCTTTTCTCTTATAAAAGGCCAGCCCAGCCCATCTTCATTCCCCTTATTTTGCTGCGCCCAGTCAATGGGCAGAAACAAAACAGACAGAAAAACAGAGCAGAAGCAGAAACGAGAGAGAAGAGAAAGAGAAGGGAAAGAGGAAAAAGGGAGGCGAAACCCCCACATGCTCACCTCAGATGCCTCCACAGCTCATCTTAACCTCGTTCCTCGGCGCTGGTAAGTAATTAAGGCATCTAATCATCCTTGGAAAGGATTAATAGTAATTAGGGCTTGAAATTCGGAGTTTATGGAGAATTGTGCGACGAAGTTCGATTTTCGAGCCATTGAGCTGAAATTTTTATAGGAATGATAATTTAGGATGTTGTGAAACTATAGCATTTTGCGGAATTGAATTTGAGCTTGCGGTTTGTCCGGAATAAATTTTTGAAGTTCGGCGCGCGTTCTGTTACTATTGCGAACAGTAGCTTCGAGACTGGTTTTCTGCTGTTTTTGGCGAGGTTTTGAGGCGGCTGTTATGGGGTTGTTGTAGTGCATCAAAAGGGCTTTCTAATGACTATAAGTTGGCTTGAAACCGATTTTTGTGGAGAAAGTTATGGGGCGACAAAGTTGTTTGCGTGTCGGTGTTTCGCGTATAATAATAGGTTTCCGTTTGAGTCGAGCTTTCCGTTGGCACGTAGGTGTCGTTTTATCGACAAATAGGCGTAATATATCCGAGTCATTATTTAGAATGTCCATTTACTCGGTCTTTGATATTATTTTTGAATTAATTGTTAGGAATTCAAGTGCATCGGCTCAATTAAGGGCTTAGTTGATTTTTGGCTTTTCCTGTGAGTGATACTATTTCTTCCTTGTATTTTAAACTCATATTTGAAAGAGATTATGGGTAATATAGGCTATTAGTTGAAAAATAGCACTCTTTGATGCATAAAAATAGGATCGGGCTTTTACCGCCATTTGTTATCGATTGAGGAAACCGTACTTTGATTTTAGTTGGAATATTTGCTTGAAAGTGGTTTGCGAAACCAATGACCTTGGAAAGCTTATGGTTTATGTAAAGCGTTTCCATATTAATTAAATGCTTGACTGGTAAGATGATTCTAATTTTATTTGTGGATTATTGGGGATTTGTGATTGTGGTTGATGCTCAATGTCTCTCGTGAACCCCGAGGGGTGTGTAGGTATGCGCATACTAGTCTAGGATATCCTTGTGGGCTGAGCCACCGGCTTATAATAGGTGGAGACTTTGCCAAGGGGGAATCTTGGACGTCTTGTCACGGGCGTTAAGCGTGACCATGGTTGGACATTTGAGCCTGAGCTTGGTCAATGGAGTAGACCATTGACATTTTATTTGAGTTTGGTCGGTGGAATGGACCATTGACCCGTGTTTTGACGAGTTTAGCCAATGGGATGGACCCTTGGCATGTGTTTGATGAGATTGACCAATGGATTCGACCATTGGTACCTATTTTGTTGTTTTCTTGAAATATTTGTAGTATGTATATATATTATGTTTAAAGTGGATTATGTTGGTTTTGTAAATGTGCATAGTGATTTCCCGATCCGCTTGGAAGAAATGTATTACTCACCGGGCCGTGGTAGCTCATTCCTTTCCTCTTATTATATTTTCAGGTCCCTCGGGTAGTAGCCGCGTTAGAGCGAGAGCGCCATCGCGGGGACTTTTGGGAGCTGGATACGTGGGTGTAGTTTAAGGCTGCGTTCTTCGGGCAGGGAAGGATGGCCGTGTCACTCCTTCATCCCTATAGGATTTGGGATGTGACACAAAACATCACTACTTTTGGTTGCACCGCATGTGAGAAATGGCTGAAGCATTCTCAGGACACCGAGTTTGAGTGCGAATCTCAAAAGTTTCCAGCAGGCAGATTACATTTTGCAAAATATGGCTTCCAAAAGCATGAATATCTATAGAAACCTAAACATTTTCTTCCATAGCAGTCTGGTTTTACGCCAAGCAGTGAGTTGTGTGGAACAATATTAGCATAAGGCTGATAAATGAAATGGCTAACATTCGATGATTGCCCATTAATCATAACACTTTTAGTTCAACTTTCCACTTGGCATTTCATGACATACTTCTTTTCCTTTTGTAGAAGAAGGTAGCCTATTGGTCATGTGCAGCTGCGCCTTCTTCATCGCATATACACCGCTTGTTCCTCGCTTGCTGTTCATGACCCCAAGAAGAGAAGACTCGCCTTTGGAGTAATTTGTGCCGTGTGCAATATTGCCATGTATGGCTTTCCACCGGCCATCTTGGTATGTACGCCGTGTCCTCCTTAAATTTCTTTTTTTCTGCTAACAATCTCGATCTTTTGACCAATTCTTTTCATTTGGCCAATGCGAAAAAGGGTAATCGAAACGGCCGGTCGAATTCATGCCGTTCGTCTTGCACCGGGCCTCCTCTTCAATAGTGGTGTGTGGCTAGGCTATGGGCTGATAGATTTTGACATTTATCGCGTGGTAATCAGCATAGAACTTTGGACTTATTTCATTTCTTTTTCATTTGAGGTCGAGTCGAATCTAACTATTATTGAACAACCTTGCAGGTTGGAAATGCTTTGGGGTGCCGCTCGGTCTGCGTCGCAGATCCATATATACCGCCACTATATGGCCGGGGACCCTAGTGTCATGCCCGGAGCGCTTCCTTCTCTTCCGGGAATCTTTGGAGTTCCTTGCCTTCTTTCAATCCTTGAAGTTTCTTTCCCTGAACCAGAACTTGAACTTGGCTCACAACAGCGAAGATCTGTTCAGCTTGTAGATAGCGGAGTTGTTTAGTGAAATAGACCATTTTATGTGTTTGCTGTGTTCGCTGTGTTTTCGTATGTCATAATCATAACAATGAGATAGACCATGTGGTGTTTGCCATGCTTTCGCATGTCATTTCCATAACAATGAGATAGACTATGTTAGTGTTTGCTTTGTGCTTGAGATGTTCGTGTTAATAGAAAACTCATTCTCGTTTCCCGGCAACATCTACTAAGCCACGAACTTGGAACTCCATTTAAACAGAGTACTTGCACGTATCACGTAGAAAACTCATTCTCGTTAGTGTTTCGATCACCTACCTACGGTTTTTTTCCTTTGTTATGCCGATGGAAACACAAAGGTATGCTTCTTCCCCTTATTTTGTAATCTAGGGAACAAAATGTAACATATGGGCCAAACAAGCAACCCATTTCTTTTCTCTTATAAAAGGCCAGCCCAGCCCATCTTCATTCCCCTTATTTTGCTGCGCCCGAGTCAATGGGCGAAACAAAACAGAGACGAAAAAACAAAGCGAAGCGAAAAACGAGAGAGAAGAGAAAGAGAAGGGAAAGAGGAAAAAGGGAGGCGAAACCCCCACATGCTCACCTCAGATGCCTCCACAGCTCATCTTAACCTCGTTCCTCGGCGCTGGTAAGTAATTAAGGCATCTAATCATCCTTGGAAAGGATTAATAGTAATTAGGGCTTGAAATTCGGAGTTTATGGAGAATTGTGCGACGAAGTTCGATTTTCGAGCCATTGAGCTGAAATTTTTATAGGAATGATAATTTAGGATGTTGTGAAACTATAGCATTTTGCGGAATTGAATTTGAGCTTGCGGTTTGTCCGGAATAAATTTTTGAAGTTCGGCGCGCGTTCTGTTACTATTGCGAACAGTAGCTTCGAGACTGGTTTTCTGCTGTTTTTGGCGAGGTTTTGAGGCGGCTGTTATGGGGTTGTTGTAGTGCATCAAAAGGGCTTTCTAATGACTATAAGTTGGCTTGAAACCGATTTTTGTGGAGAAAGTTATGGGGCGACAAAGTTGTTTGCGTGTCGGTGTTTCGCGTATAATAATAGGTTTCCGTTTGAGTCGAGCTTTCCGTTGGCACGTAGGTGTCGTTTTATCGACAAATAGGCGTAATATATCCGAGTCATTATTTAGAATGTCCATTTACTCGGTCTTTGATATTATTTTTGAATTAATTGTTAGGAATTCAAGTGCATCGGCTCAATTAAGGGCTTAGTTGATTTTTGGCTTTTCCCAGTGTGAGTGATACTATTTCTTCCTTGTATTTTAAACTCATATTTGAAAGAGATTATGGGTAATATAGGCTATTAGTTGAAAAATAGCACTCTTTGATGCATAAAAATAGGATCGGGCTTTTACTGCCATTTGTTATCTGATTGAGGAAACTGTACTTTGATTTTAGTTGGAATATTTGCTTGAAAGTGGTTTGCGAAACCAATGACCTTGGAAAGCTTATGGTTTATGTAAAGCGTTTCCATATTAATTAAATGCTTGACTGGTAAGATGATTCTAATTTTATTTGTGGATTATTGGGGATTTGTGATTGTGGTTGATGCTCAATGTCTCGTGAACCCCGAGGGGTGTGTAGGTATGCGCATACTAGTCTAGGATATCCTTGTGGGCTGAGCCACCGGCTTATAATAGGTGGAGACTTTGCCAAGGGGGAATCTTGGACGTCTTGTCACGGGCGTTAAGTGTGACCATGGTTGGACATTTGAGCTTGAGCTTGGTCAATGGAGTAGACCATTGACATTTGATTTGAGTTTGGTCGGTGGAATGGACCATTGACCCGTGTTTTGACGAGTTTAGCCAATGGGATGGACCCTTGGCATGTGTTTGATGAGATTGACCAATGGATTCGACCATTGGTACCTATTTTGTTGTTTTCTTGAAATATTTGTAGTATGTATATATATTATGTTTAAAGTGGATTATGTTGGTTTTGTAAATGTGCATAGTGATTTCCCGATCCGCTTGGAAGAAATGTATTACTCACTGGGCCGTGGTAGCTCATTCCTTTCCTCTTATTATATTTTCAGGTCCCTCAGGTAGTAGCCGCGTTAGAGCGAGAGCGCCATCGCGGGGACTTTTGGGAGCTGGATACGTGGGTGTAGTTTAAGGCTGCGTTCTTCGGGCGGGAAGGATGGCCGTGTCACTCCTTCATCCCTATAGGATTTGGGATGTGACACAAAACATCACTACTGGTTGCACTGCATGTGAGAAATGGCTGAAGCATTCTGTGGACACCAGAGTTTGAGTGCGAATCTCAAAAGTTTCCAGCAGGCAGATTACATTTTGCAAAATATGGCTTCCAAAAGCATGAATATCTATAGAAACCTAAACATTTTCTTCCATAGCAGTCTGTTTTACGCAGCAAAGAGTTGTGTGGAACAATATTAGCATAAGGCTGATAAATGAAATGGCTAACATTCGATGATTGCCCATTAATCATAACACTTTTAGTTCAACTTTCCACTTGGCATTTCATGACATACTTCTTTTCCTTTTGTAGAAGAAGGTAGCCTATTGGTCATGTGCAAATTGTCGCCTTCTTCATCGCATATACACCGCTGTTCCGCTTGCTTGTTCATGACCCCAAGAAGAGAAGACTCGCCTTTGGAGTAATTTGTGCCGTGTGCAATATTGCCATGTATGGCTTTCCACCGGCCATCTTGGTATGTACGCCGTGTCCTCCTTAAATTTCTTTTTTTCTGCTAACAATCTCGATCTTTTGACCAATTCTTTTCATTTGGCCAATGCGAAAAGGGTAATCGAAACGGCCGGTGTCGAATTCATGCCGTTCGTCTTGCACCGGGCCTCCTCTTCAATAGTGGTGTGTGGCTAGGCTATGGGCTGATAGATTTTGACATTTATCGCGTGGTAATCAGCATAGAACTTTGGACTTATTTCATTTCTTTTTCATTTGAGGTCGAGTCGAATCTAACTATTATTGAACAACCTTGCAGGTTGGAAATGCTTTGGGGGTGCCGCTCGGTCTGCTGCAGATCCATATATACTGCCACTATATGGCCAGGGACCCTAGTGTCATGCCTGGAGCAGTTCCTTCTCTTCTGGGAATCTTTGGAGTTCCTTGCCTTCTTTCAATCCTTGAAGTTTCTTTCCCAACCAGAACTTGAACTTGGCTCACAAGCGAAGATCTGTTCAGCTTGTAGATAGCGGAGTTGTTTAGTGAAATAGACCATTTTATGTGTTTGCTGTGTTCGCTGTGTTTTCAGTATGTCATAATCATAACAATGAGATAGACCATGTGGTGTTTGCCATGCTTTCAGTATGTCATTTCCATAACAATGAGATAGACTATGTTAGTGTTTGCTTTGTGCTTGAGATGTTCGTGTTAATAGAAAACTCATTCTCGTTTCCTGGCAACATCTACTAAGCCACGAACTTGGAACTCCATTTAAACAGAGTACTTGCACGTATCACGTAGAAAACTCATTCTCGTTAGTGTTTCGATCACCTACCTCTTTGGTTTTCCTTTGTTATGCCGATGGAAACACAAAGGTATGCTTCTTCCCCTTATTTTGTAATCTAGGGAACAAAATGTAACATATGGGCCAAACAAGCAACCCATTTCTTTTCTCTTATAAAAGGCCAGCCCAGCCCATCTTCATTCCCCTTATTTTGCTGCGCCCGGTCAATGGGCGAAAACAAAACAGACGAGAAAAACAGAGCGAAGCGAAAACGAGAGAGAAGAGAAAGAGAAGGGAAAGAGGAAAAAGGGAGGCGAAACCCCCACATGCTCACCTCGATGCCTCCACAGCTCATCTTAACCTCGTTCCTCGGCGCTGGTAAGTAATTAAGGCATCTAATCATCCTTGGAAAGGATTAATAGTAATTAGGGCTTGAAATTCGGAGTTTATGGAGAATTGTGCGACGAAGTTCGATTTTCGAGCCATTGAGCTGAAATTTTTATAGGAATGATAATTTAGGATGTTGTGAAACTATAGCATTTTGCGGAATTGAATTTGAGCTTGCGGTTTGTCCGGAATAAATTTTTGAAGTTCGGCGCGCGTTCTGTTACTATTGCGAACAGTAGCTTCGAGACTGGTTTTCTGCTGTTTTTGGCGAGGTTTTGAGGCGGCTGTTATGGGGTTGTTGTAGTGCATCAAAAGGGCTTTCTAATGACTATAAGTTGGCTTGAAACCGATTTTTGTGGAGAAAGTTATGGGGGCGACAAAGTTGTTTGCGTGTCGGTGTTTCGCGTATAATAATAGGTTTCCGTTTGAGTCGAGCTTTCCGTTGGCACGTAGGTGTCGTTTTATCGACAAATAGGCGTAATATATCCGAGTCATTATTTAGAATGTCCATTTACTCGGTCTTTGATATTATTTTTGAATTAATTGTTAGGAATTCAAGTGCATCGGCTCAATTAAGGGCTTAGTTGATTTTTGGCTTTTCCCAGGTGAGTGATACTATTTCTTCCTTGTATTTTAAACTCATATTTGAAAGAGATTATGGGTAATATAGGCTATTAGTTGAAAAATAGCACTCTTTGATGCATAAAAATAGGATCGGGCTTTTACCGCCATTTGTTATCGATTGAGGAAACCGTACTTTGATTTTAGTTGGAATATTTGCTTGAAAGTGGTTTGCGAAACCAATGACCTTGGAAAGCTTATGGTTTATGTAAAGCGTTTCCATATTAATTAAATGCTTGACTGGTAAGATGATTCTAATTTTATTTGTGGATTATTGGGGATTTGTGATTGTGGTTGATGCTCAATGTCTCTGTGAACCCTGAGGGGTGTGTAGGTATGCGCATACTAGTCTAGGATATCCTTGTGGGCTGAGCCACCGGCTTATAATAGGTGGAGACTTTGCCAAGGGGGGAATCTTGGACGTCTTGTCACGGGCGTTAAGCGTGACCATGGTTGGACATTTGAGCCTGAGCTTGGTCAATGGAGTAGACCATTGACATTTTATTTGAGTTTGGTCGGTGGAATGGACCATTGACCCGTGTTTTGACGAGTTTAGCCAATGGGATGGACCCTTGGCATGTGTTTGATGAGATTGACCAATGGATTCGACCATTGGTACCTATTTTGTTGTTTTCTTGAAATATTTGTAGTATGTATATATATTATGTTTAAAGTGGATTATGTTGGTTTTGTAAATGTGCATAGTGATTTCCCGATCCGCTTGGAAGAAATGTATTACTCACACCGGGCCGTGGTAGCTCATTCCTTTCCTCTTATTATATTTTCAGGTCCCTCAGGTAGTAGCCGCGTTAGAGCGAGAGCGCCATCGCGGGGACTTTTGGGAGCTGGATACGTGGGTGTAGTTTAAGGCTGCGTTCTTCGGGCAGGAAGGATGGCCGTGTCACTCCTTCATCCCTATAGGATTTGGGATGTGACACAAAACATCACTACTGGTTGCACTGCATGTGAGAAATGGCTGAAGCATTCTGTGGACACCGAGTTTGAGTGCGAATCTCAAAAGTTTCCAGCAGTGCAGATTACATTTTGCAAAATATGGCTTCCAAAAGCATGAATATCTATAGAAACCTAAACATTTTCTTCCATAGCATCTGGTTTCGCAGCGGTGAGTTGTGTGGAACAATATTAGCATAAGGCTGATAAATGAAATGGCTAACATTCAGATGATTGCCCATTAATCATAACACTTTTAGTTCAACTTTCCACTTGGCATTTCATGACATACTTCTTTTCCTTTTGTAGAAGAAGGTAGCCTATTGGTCATGTGCAGTGCTGCCCTTCTTCATCGCATATACACTGCTGTTCCTGCTTGCTGTTCATGACCCCAAGAAGAGAAGACTCGCCTTTGGAGTAATTTGTGCCGTGTGCAATATTGCCATGTATGGCTTTCCACTGGCCATCTTGGTATGTACGCCGTGTCCTCCTTAAATTTCTTTTTTCTGCTAACAATCTCGATCTTTTGACCAATTCTTTTCATTTGGCCAATGCGAAAAAGGGTAATCGAAACGGCCGTCGAATTCATGCCGTTCGTCTTGCACCGGGCCTCCTCTTCAATAGTGGTGTGTGGCTAGGCTATGGGCTGATAGATTTTGACATTTATCGCGTGGTAATCAGCATAGAACTTTGGACTTATTTCATTTCTTTTTCATTTGAGGTCGAGTCGAATCTAACTATTATTGAACAACCTTGCAGGTTGGAAATGCTTTGGGGGTGCCGCTCGGTCTGCTGCAGATCCATATATACTGCCACTATATGGCCAGGGACCCTAGTGTCATGCCTGGAGCAGTTCCTTCTCTTCTGGGAATCTTTGGAGTTCCTTGCCTTCTTTCAATCCTTGAAGTTTCTTTCCCAGAACCAGAACTTGAACTTGGCTCTGTCAACTGAAGATCTGTTCAGCTTGTAGATAGCGGAGTTGTTTAGTGAAATAGACCATTTTATGTGTTTGCTGTGTTCGCTGTGTTTTCGTATGTCATAATCATAACAATGAGATAGACCATGTGGTGTTTGCCATGCTTTCATGTCATTTCCATAACAATGAGATAGACTATGTTAGTGTTTGCTTTGTGCTTGAGATGTTCGTGTTAATAGAAAACTCATTCTTTTCCCGGCAACATCTACTAAGCCACGAACTTGGAACTCCATTTAAACAGAGTACTTGCACGTATCACGTAGAAAACTCATTCTCGTTAGTGTTTCGAGATCACCTACCTACTTTTGGTTTTCCTTTGTTATGCCGATGGAAACACAAAGGTATGCTTCTTCCCCTTATTTTGTAATCTAGGGAACAAAATGTAACATATGGGCCAAACAAGCAACCCATTTCTTTTCTCTTATAAAAGGCCAGCCCAGCCCATCTTCATTCCCCTTATTTTGCTGCGCCCGACAATGGGCGAAAACAAAAAAGACGAGAAAAAACAGAGCGAGAAACGAAACGAGAGAGAAGAGAAAGAGAAGGGAAAGAGGAAAAAGGGAGGCGAAACCCCCACATGCTCACCTCAGATGCCTCCACAGCTCATCTTAACCTCGTTCCTCGGCGCTGGTAAGTAATTAAGGCATCTAATCATCCTTGGAAAGGATTAATAGTAATTAGGGCTTGAAATTCGGAGTTTATGGAGAATTGTGCGACGAAGTTCGATTTTCGAGCCATTGAGCTGAAATTTTTATAGGAATGATAATTTAGGATGTTGTGAAACTATAGCATTTTGCGGAATTGAATTTGAGCTTGCGGTTTGTCCGGAATAAATTTTTGAAGTTCGGCGCGCGTTCTGTTACTATTGCGAACAGTAGCTTCGAGACTGGTTTTCTGCTGTTTTTGGCGAGGTTTTGAGGCGGCTGTTATGGGGTTGTTGTAGTGCATCAAAAGGGCTTTCTAATGACTATAAGTTGGCTTGAAACCGATTTTTGTGGAGAAAGTTATGGGGCGACAAAGTTGTTTGCGTGTCGGTGTTTCGCGTATAATAATAGGTTTCCGTTTGAGTCGAGCTTTCCGTTGGCACGTAGGTGTCGTTTTATCGACAAATAGGCGTAATATATCCGAGTCATTATTTAGAATGTCCATTTACTCGGTCTTTGATATTATTTTTGAATTAATTGTTAGGAATTCAAGTGCATCGGCTCAATTAAGGGCTTAGTTGATTTTTGGCTTTTCCTGTGAGTGATACTATTTCTTCCTTGTATTTTAAACTCATATTTGAAAGAGATTATGGGTAATATAGGCTATTAGTTGAAAAATAGCACTCTTTGATGCATAAAAATAGGATCGGGCTTTTTACCGCCATTTGTTATCGATTGAGGAAACTGTACTTTGATTTTAGTTGGAATATTTGCTTGAAAGTGGTTTGCGAAACCAATGACCTTGAAAGCTTATGGTTTATGTAAAGCGTTTCCATATTAATTAAATGCTTGACTGGTAAGATGATTCTAATTTTATTTGTGGATTATTGGGGATTTGTGATTGTGGTTGATGCTCAATGTCTCTGTGAACCCTGAGGGGTGTGTAGGTATGCGCATACTAGTCTAGGATATCCTTGTGGGCTGAGCCACCGGCTTATAATAGGTGGAGACTTTGCCAAGGGGGGAATCTTGGACGTCTTGTCACGGGCGTTAAGCGTGACCATGGTTGGACATTTGAGCTCGAGCTTGGTCAATGGAGTAGACCATTGACATTTTATTTGAGTTTGGTCGGTGGAATGGACCATTGACCCGTGTTTTGATTTAGTTTAGCCAATGGGATGGACCCTTGGCATGTGTTTGATGAGATTGACCAATGGATTCGACCATTGGTACCTATTTTGTTGTTTTCTTGAAATATTTGTAGTATGTATATATATTATGTTTAAAGTGGATTATGTTGGTTTTGTAAATGTGCATAGTGATTTCCCGATCCGCTTGGAAGAAATGTATTACTCACCGGGCCGTGGTAGCTCATTCCTTTCCTCTTATTATATTTTCAGTCCCTCGGGTAGTAGCCGCGTTAGAGCGAGAGCGCCATCGCGGGGACTTTTGGGAGCTGGATACGTGGGTGTAGTTTAAGGCTGCGTTCTTCGGGCGGGGAAGGATGGCCGTGTCACTCCTTCATCCCTATAGGATTTGGGATGTGACACAAAACATCACTACCGGTTGCACCGCATGTGAGAAATGGCTGAAGCATTCTCAGGACACCGAGTTTGAGTGCGAATCTCAAAAGTTTCCAGCGGGCGATTACATTTTGCAAAATATGGCTTCCAAAAGCATGAATATCTATAGAAACCTAAACATTTTCTTCCATAGCAAGCCTCTGGTTTTACGCAAGCAGTGAGTTGTGTGGAACAATATTAGCATAAGGCTGATAAATGAAATGGCTAACATTCAGATGATTGCCCATTAATCATAACACTTTTAGTTCAACTTTCCACTTGGCATTTCATGACATACTTCTTTTCCTTTTGTAGAAGAAGGTAGCCTATTGGTCATGTGCAGTCAAGCGCCTTCTTCATCGCATATACACCGCTTTCCCGCTTGCTGTTCATGACCCCAAGAAGAGAAGACTCGCCTTTGGAGTAATTTGTGCCGTGTGCAATATTGCCATGTATGGCTTTCCACCGCCATCTTGGTATGTACGCCGTGTCCTCCTTAAATTTCTTTTTTTCTGCTAACAATCTCGATCTTTTGACCAATTCTTTTCATTTGGCCAATGCAGAAAAGGGTAATCGAAACGGCCGTGTCGAATTCATGCCGTTCGTCTTGACCGGGCCTCCTCTTCAATAGTGGTGTGTGGCTAGGCTATGGGCTGATAGATTTTGACATTTATCGCGTGGTAATCAGCATAGAACTTTGGACTTATTTCATTTCTTTTTCATTTGAGGTCGAGTCGAATCTAACTATTATTGAACAACCTTGCAGGGTTGGAAATGCTTTGGGGGTGCCGCTCGGTCCGCAAGCTGCAGATCCATATATATACGCCACTATATGGCCGGGGACCCTAGTGTCATGCCCGGAGCAGTTCCTTCTCTTCCGGGAATCTTTGGAGTTCCTTGCCTTCTTTCAATCCTTGAAGTTTCTTTCCCGCAACTGAACTTGAACTTGGCTCATCAACGAAGATCTGTTCAGCTTGTAGATAGCGGAGTTGTTTAGTGAAATAGACCATTTTATGTGTTTGCTTTGTGTTCGCTGTGTTTTCGGTATGTCATAATCATAACAATGAGATAGACCATGTGGTGTTTGCCATGCTTTGTTATGTCATTTCCATAACAATGAGATAGACTATGTTAGTGTTTGCTGTGCTTGAGATGTTCGTGTTAATAGAAAACTCATTCTGTTTCCTGGCAACATCTACTATGCCACAGAACTTGGAACTCCATTTAAACAGAGTACTTGCACGTATTACAATTGCTTGATTAGGTTCAAAGAAATTTGAAAGTAGCATGACAGAATGGAAAAATAAATCATTTGCTGGCTGAGAATGGGAGGCTGAGACACCTAGATGACATATAGTTAAGAAGTTCAGAGAGCTCACTGTGGCACACACAGGAGAAGTGAAGGCCATTGTGACAACTGTCATTGTAAGTAATTTAGTTGGAAGTACTCTTTGATGCATGTGAATATGTGGTACTATTTATTTGGGTTCCAAAATTTGAAGCAGCACAAGTCTTCCATCTTTTGTTTTCTTTTTTGCTTTTTGCGACTCAAGTAATGGGACATCACAGTCACAGCTTAGGCACAACTGTGGAAATGTTTATTTAGTTGAAGCTCATTCAAAAATGTCGGCCAAAGACCAAATTTATG
Source organism: Angophora floribunda (assembly GCA_014182895.1). Taxonomy (NCBI): domain Eukaryota; kingdom Viridiplantae; phylum Streptophyta; class Magnoliopsida; order Myrtales; family Myrtaceae; genus Angophora; species Angophora floribunda. Next base: position 14,915,334 of record CM024713.1, read on the forward strand.
TATATAATTTGAAAATTAATCAATTATATAAGTGTAGCGTGGAGACATGCCTCGATTGGTTGAAATGTGGAATGGAGTAAAGTGAAAAAGTGATTGGGGAAGCATGGCCGTAGAACTTTCTGTGCTGCAATTCATTTTGCCTCAATAAAAGCTTGTATCAGTTTCGAAGATGGAATAGCCTTTGATTCTGCAAGATTGTGTTTTATAATTCCCGCGAGTTCCTTCACTTTGTTTTTGTTCAGTTGCCTCCTCTTGCAATTTGCAAGGAAAGAGATTTCATGAAGGGTTGCTTTTGTCTTTGGGTTCCATTTAGCTATGTGCCCTGTGGTTTGTCATGTTGTGACTTGGCCTAGCAAACTGCTTTGCATGGTCTAGCAGTACCCGGGCAAGCTTTGGAGGTTATATGGAAGTCGGAGTATTTTTGGTGCTTTAAATCTATGCACTGCTGTGTAGCTGGAACTGAATTCTGTGTTGTTTGTCCATTTTCATTTCTTTCCGGCCTTTGCCTCCTGAAGAAGAGAAGGAGCTGAAGGAGACACTACAAGAAGTGGTTGGAAAAGGGAAGAAAGTAAATCTTGAGCAGAAGGCGCGTGGTTCATTTGTATTTTATCCCTTCTTCAGTGTGTCGCGTCCTTTAAAATGGGAATTAATCGGAGTTGCTTAAATCTGGCAGATTGATCCCAGTATTCTTGGTGGGCTCGCGGTGGAATTCGACATGAAGGTCTTTGATATGTCTATAGTGACCAGGGCGAAGCAAACGGAGAGTTATTTTTGCGGGGAGCCCATTAATGACGTCTTTTGAAATCTCGTGCTTGTTTATGTTTGTGAATCAAGTTCCGTCAGCGCTTCAATGACAAAGAAGGAGCTTTGATGTTTTCTTACTTTGCTATCAGTTGCTGCTGGTGGCCACAGCTTTGTTGTCGGATCCAATTTTTCCAGTAAGAGCTACTCACTCCCATTGGTTCGGATCTATGTCCAGTTCCATCAGACCTTTTCTACGCAGACCATCAGTGTTTGGCAAATGTTCAAAATCATTTGCCAAACAGTGCACATTTTAAAAAATAAAAGATAAAAAATCTCGTTACCCATATATTATTCTCCCTTTTTTAAGTGACGATCGGTGAATAATTTGCCCCCTGGGCTTTGCTTCTGTCGATATCATACTCGCATCGAGAGTTGGGATGCGCTCGTACGCAAGACGGGGAGCGACGTCAATTGACGGGCTCCCACTCGTCCGATTTGTCATGCCCCTGATGTCTTTGGTAATCCGTCGGATCTCGAGCTTCGTTTCTGTTCAGTCCAATTTGCTAGTTAAGGATGTCGGCTGGGTGACGTGTCGCGAGGGGGTGCCCCTTTTCTCGGAGGGAGAACGTGGCACGGCCTCTCGCGACGTCGGATTCGACGCTGCCCCGACGCATCGTGGCCGCACGTGGCGCGCCGCTTGCTGCTCCCTCCGAGTTCCGGCACGCGCTCTCATCTCGTCACGTGCGGGCCTGCGTCCCCCGATCTCTTATTCTCCCTCGTTTTGCTCGAGCTGGGGAGCTAACGCCGCCGCCCTCCCGCGTCGTTCTCCCTGCGAATTCTTAACCCTCTCGGAGGCTTTTCAATCGGGTCTTCTTCAATTTCCCACTTTTATTATTTTTTCCTAATTATTAGGTTCTTGACCACGGTCTCTGTCGCTTGAATGTTAGGTTGTCGTTTTTCACTGCCCTCGATGAGATACTAAATTTTAGCTGATGGGGACTGAGATTTGGAGTTTCTCGGAGTTGCTCCTCGGTGGTTGGAGATATAGAGACGTGGTTTTTTGGTGTCTCGTTGCCGCCGATTCGTGCATTCTCAGAGTCTGCCGTCGAAGCGTCTTCTGGAGATCTGGGCTTCTTCTGGGTATAGATTGCTTGCCGCTGTGTGGGTTCTGGGTAGTCCTATTTCTTTGCACCCGCTATAAATTTTCTTGTCGAGTGAGCTCGTTTGTCGTCTTTTCCTCTTGTTTTCCCGGTTAGAGGCCAGGGCTTTTGGTCTGTTCTCCGTTGTAGGAATTGGGAAACCTGGAGTTTTATTGGGCTCGATCGCTCTGTCCTCGAGCTCGTGTAGCATAGGCTTCTCGATGCTCGTACCGGGTTTGGTTGCTGTCGGTGCTGGTCGATTATGTTTGCTGACTGGACTCAGTGTGCTATCAGTTTGGGGGAAAAATGTGAGCGTGGGCGCTGGGCGCTCGGTTCTTCACTTCCTGTGCTCTGTCTTGCGTATGGTTGTCTTCGGGGCAGTAATTGATAAGTTGAATCATTGTGAAAAGTTCGAGGGATTCGCAAAATCAGTGGATTTTAATTGTCTGTCACGAATAAGACCTCCATGATATATATTATATTTTCTGGTAGGTTAGCTGGAGCAATTGAGCACTCAAAAAGATTTTACATTTTTGTTATATTGTAAATATGTAGCCAACAGCAAAAGGGCACTTCTCGCTCTTTTCTTTTGTGAAAACTTCACAAGCAAATTCATTTAAATACATAACCTCGAAGTTACATTTATAAATTTAATTTTGCTCATTCATTTGAAAAGAGGGCTATAATTTGACCCAACGTATATCAAATTGTCATCACTACTTTATGACTACAATTAATGAAATATCCATATGCTTGGGTTCTAGCATTTTGGCCTCCCAGTCGTTTCCTAATTTGTAGTCTTCGCAATTAGTGAAATTACGCGGTAGAAAAGTTCAGTCAATGATTTCATCAAACATTGTTAGTAAAGCCCACTGAGATATGAAAGACTAATTCCTTTCGGTTCATTATTTTTCTGAAGTGATTTAAGATTAAGCAAAGTATTAACATTGACTTTTGTAGTATACCAAAGGTAGAACCTAAAGCCCGATTGAGCGGAAAATGAAGAAGCATATGTCTTTTAGTAAGCTCTACGGCAAACTTTTATCATTGAAAAATGTTCACTGCATCGAGAAATAGCGAGAAGACGAGCAAGAGCCCGAAAGAGGCCCAAGGGAAAAACAAGGAAACAGATCTAATATGCATCGTTTACGTTACTTTGGAGAAACAAACCATTTATTTGTTATATACATGAAAAGAAATTCTTGAATTCCAATGTTCACACACTCTAAGGGGTGACACAACATGCTTTCTCCCTTTTAAACCCCATCAAGCAAGAAGAACAGCTATTGAATTGATATCTCGCGGAATATAAGCGAAACACCATGCAGGATGCATGCCAAGCAAGCTTCCTGGCATCCTGTATGATGCATTAGTTTCTCGAGAGAACTTTAACTTTGAAGCTGAATTTCAAAGTAAGGTTGGCCACAAGCCACAACAGACCAACCCAATCTCTCCTTCAAAGATGAGACGCACTAAAAACCAGCTAGTGATAGGGGTCCCGACAGAAAGCAGTGTGCATATAACCTGTCCATTGCTGTGCAGGCTTGAGTGCTCAACCACATGAACACCACATTAGCATAAAAACTGCAAGTTTAGAAGAGAAGAAGCAACTTTGCGCTAGATTATCTGGAGAGCTTGCAAGAGCAATAACAGCATCAATCATGAAAACGAGGAGAATTTTAAATGAACAAAATGCCATGGGATGAAACAAAATCAGCGACAATCTTGCAGCAACAGCATAAGATGCAGGTGCTTTTTTAGGACTGTATAAGTCCAGCAGTACCCGCCATTTCGCAGACCTACACACATGCAGAGAACATTTTGCTAAAAGAGTTCTCCAGAGTGGACCTTCTGAATGGACACATCAAGCAGTTCAAACTGTTGAGAGTGCGCAGCAGAAGTTCGACACCTTCACCTGGGGAGATCTTTAAGGGGGAAGCCCAAACCTGAGCCCATCAATATATCCAGTTGGACCCATCTCAACTCAAAAGCTTAAGCTAGTGAGTTATGAGCCAACTAGGATATATTAATTGCTCTACACCACATCAATTCTCTGATGTGGGACTACTCTCTAACACAACTCACACGTGTATCCTAACACAAACATGGCATGATCCCATTATAAGAATAAAGAACCAGAGTTCGTTCTAAAAGAACGAAACAAAACAAAGACTCGTTCTTTACAAGGAATCCAAGACCATAGCCACTACCTACATTTACGTAATTTCTGAGGGACAGTCAGCTGGATGGCTGCACTTCATGGGTATAGTATCGTCCTAAGATTTTGAGAGTAAGAGAATCAAGAAGAAAACCAGCATATGCAACATTTTAGATGTCCACCAAAGTCAGGCGCACATGGAAAATGCTGACTGAGGAAGACATAAAAAGGAAAAGCATAAAACTTGAGTGCACAGCAAATGTTGTAAATGTGGGTGTGTGGGTGTGTGTGTAAGAGAGAGAGAGAGAGAGAGAGAGAGAGAGAGAGAGAGAATTCTACCAGGTCACGACAGTGGTAAAAACATAAGAACCGTACATTAATTGATTCATAAGTACAGATAAGATTCTAATGCATTGCTACTAAAATGATTTACATAAACAGATAAGATGCTACTAAAACATGATTCTAATACATCAACAATGGCCAATAGCAGTCCCGCAAAGCTATAATCAACATCTAAATTATCAGCTCTATATACAACTCAAGATAAAGCTGAGTATCCCTCGCTCCAGCAACGACTAAGAAACACCACCAATTATCAAGTAATAAAAATTTGGCACATATAGAGGTGCAAATACATAAATAATACTGTGACATCCGGCTATTGTTTTTGTATTGTTCATGACTATCAGCTGTTAGCAGGCAGAGACTTTGCCCAATTAAATCAGTACGAACGTACGATCCAATTAGTATTGCTCATAGCATGTAAGTAAATGGTCAGGAAGCACTAGAACTATGGAAGCTAATCTTTTCAAGGAGAATTTTTCTGGCCCTGTTGACCATGTGGAAGCATAGGCATATGCGATCCTCGAGTTCCTTTAGTTCATCTAGGAACTTAGCTTGGTTCTTGCGCAGCTGTTTCACCACCTCTAGTATGGGATTTTTATCCATGCCTCTTTCCAATCCAATCTGGATCAATAGTTTGTCATCCTCTACAGCAGCATACAAATGGTAGACAAGACGATTAGTGTCCAAGTCAATGTTGAGAACATAAGTACACTTGGCAGCCTCAGCAAGTTGATCAGCATGGGCAAGCTCTTTCTTTGAGAACTTGTGATTTGGAAGATACACCGTCAAGCATGGAGCACTAACAAATGCAATGAGTGCATGGGCCGTGACACCAATGGCAGCAGCAACTACAGTGACGAAGAGACAAAGCGCAGACCCTGCAATGGCATGGCGAACAAGTTTAACTCTTGATTTGGACTTCTGTAGTCTATGGTCCAGCCGTTTCTTTAGCTCTGAAAAGGAGCTACGCATTTCGCTGAAGTCACGGGAGTCGGGGGAAGGGAAGGGGTTGTCATGGCAGTCGAATTGGACAAAGATTTCATAAACCCTGTTGCACTGTGATTGTGTAACTGAATCCGCATCAAGAGGAAGCACTTCGAGGAGCTCGACTAGAGGAGAGTACATGTCGCGGGCGCGTTGCACGCTTTGGTAAAGCAAAAGGTAGAGGTTGGACGTGCTCTCGTTTTGGTCGAAGTATGAAGAGACCAATCGGGTAAGCCCATTGTCCTTGGCGTGCCTGAGTGCCTCCCCCACGGATTCCCTATTCGGTTGCAGAACGCGAAGCAGCACCCGCTACCATCCGGCTCCCGAAAATCCACTTCCTGCTGCTCTTCCTGACCGCATTCGACAAGGTAAATCGTGGAGCCAATCTCGTTATAAGAATTGGTCTGAAGCGCGAGCATGTACTCCCGGCGGAGATCGAAAGTGGGCGAGACCGCCTGGCTCGATCTTGACGTCCCGCCCGGCGAAGTCCCTGCAGCTCCAGGCCCGGTGAGGCAATTTCACAAATACGTTGACGGCAAAGCGAATTCGCCCTTCACAAAAGGGAGAAGACGAGACTTACCCAGTGAGGGCGGCGGATGGGAAGGGAGGTCCTGCTCCAGATGCGAATTGGGTCGCGAAGATGGAGAGCGTTTGATGGAGAGACACGGCAACATTCCGCGCGCACGGAGGAGCGACGCCGGGCTGAAGGATCGCCTTCCCAGATGCGCTCATCCGGTGCTTCATCATCGTCTGTCGATCACGGAGGAAGGAAACTATAAAAAAAAAGTCCTCGGCAATCGCTGTTGACGTTGGAACGCTTAATGGGTACCCCCACATATATTGGATAAAATAACCTATGTAAATTAATAATACAAATACCCATAAAAAGACTCAATTATACATACTATTAAACCATTGCAATTATCAAGCCTTAGTTATTTATAAGATATATTTAAATAGCTACAAAAAGTTGGTATGTTACAGGTGTTTATGCTGTGTATTTTTTGTTCATTATTTTTCTAAAGCATCGAAGGTTAAGCAAAGTACTAGCATTAACTTTCGAAGTATACCAAAAGGCAAAACCTAATAAGGCCAATTTAAACAGAAAATCAAGAATTGCCGGTCTTTTATTAAACTCAACCAACAACTTTTCATCATTGAATAATGTTCACTGCATCAGGAAAAAATTAGAAGATGAGCAAGAGACCCAAAGAAGTACAAGAAAAAACGAGGAAAAAGATCAAATATGCATCGTTTACATTACTTTGGAGAAACAGACAAACTAATTGTTATATATATATTCTTGAATTCCAATGTTCGCAAACTCTAAGGGGTAGTAGCATAGCATTCTCTCTCCTTTTTAAACCCCATCAAGCAAGAAGAACAGCTGCTGAATTGATATCTCGCGGAATATAAGCGATAGACCTTGCAGGATGCTTGCCAATAAAGCTCTGGCATCCTGTATGATGCATTAGTTTTTCAAGAAAACTTTAACTTTGAAGCTGAATTTCAGAGTAAGGTCGGCCACAAGCCACAACAGACCAACCCAATCTCTCCTTCAAAAATGAGATGCACCAAAAACCAGTTAGTGAAAGGGGTCCAGAGGGCAGAGAGAAAGCAGTGTGCATGTAACCTGCTCGTTCCTGTGTAGGCTCGAGTGCTCAACCATATGGACACTACATTAGCATAAACACTGCAATTTTCGAAGAGAAGAAGCCATTATGTGCTATATTATCTGGAGAGCTCGTAAGAGCAATAACAGCATCAATCATGAAAACATGAAGAATTTTTTAAAATGAACGAAATACCATCAGATGAAAGAAAAACAGCTACAGTCTTGAAGCAACAGCATAAGATGCAGGTGCTTTTCAGGACTGTATATGGTCCAGCAGTTTGCATACCCACACACACATGCAGAGAACATTTTGCCAAAAAAAGTTGTCCAGAGTGGACCTTCTGAATGAACACATCGAGCAGTTCAAACATGCCATGATCCCATTATAAGAATAAAGAACCAGAGTTCGTTCTAAAAGAACGAAAGAAAACAAAGACTCGTTCTTTACAAGGAATCCAAGACCACAGCCACTACCCCCGCTTACGTGATTTCTGAGGGACAGTCGGACTGCACCTCGTGGGTATAGTATCGCCCCTAAGATTTTGAGAGCAAGAGAATCAAGAAGAAAAACAGCATATGCAACATTTTAGATGTCCACCAAAATTGGGCATACATGGAAAATGCTGGCTGAAGAAGACACAGAGGACAAACGTAAAACTTGAGTGCCCAGCAAATGGTGTAAATGAGAGAGAGAGAGAGAGAGAGAGAGAGTTCTACCAGGTCACAACAATGGTAAAAAACATAAGAACCGTGCATTAATTGATTCATAAGGACAGATAAGATTCTAATGCATTGCAACTAAAATGATTTATAAAAATGGATAATATGCTACTAAAATATGATTCTAATACAACAACAATGGCCAATAGCAGCCCTGCAAAGCTATAATCAGCATCTAAATTATCAGCACCAATATACAACTCAAGATAAAGCTGAGTATCCCTTGCTCCAGCAACGACTACCAAACACCTCCAATTACCAATTAAAATTTTTTTGGCACATATAGAGGTGCAAATACATAAACAATATTGTTGACATCCAGCTATTACTTTTGTATTGTTTGCGACTATCATCTATCAGCAGGCAGAGACTTTGCCCAATTAAATCAGCATGAATGTACAATCCAATTAGTACTTGTACATATCATGTGAGTAAATGGTCATGAAGCAATAGAACTATGGAAGGTAATCTCTTCAAGGAGAAGCTTTCTGGCTGTGTTGATCATGTTGAAGCATAGGTATATGTGATCCTCGAGATCCTTTAGTTTAACAAGGAACTTAGTGTGGTTCTTGCAAAGCCGTTTCACCACCTCTAAGATGGGACTCCTATCCGTGCCTTTCTCCAATCCAATCCGGATCAATTTTCTGTCATCCTCTACAGCAGCATACAAACGGTTGACAAGACGATCGATAGTGTCCAAGTCATTGTTCAGAACATAAGTACCTTTGGCAGCAGCATCAAGTTGAGCAGCATGGGCAAGCTCTTTCTTTGAGAACTTGTCATGTGGAAGATACACCGTCAAGCATGGAGCACTAACAAATGCAATGAGTGCATGGACCGCGACACCAATTCCAGAAGCAACAGCAGCAACTACAGTGCCAAAGAGACAAAGCGCAGACCCTGCAATGGCATGGTGGACAAATTTAACTCTTGATTTGGACTTCTGTAGTCTGTGTTCCAGCTGTTGCTTTAGCTCTGAAAAGCAGCTACGCATTTCGCTGAAGTTATGGGAGTCAGGGGAAAGGAAGGGGTTGTCATGGCAGTTGAATTGGACAAAGACATCGTAAACCCTGTTGCAATGTGATTGAGTAAATGAATCCGCATGAAGAGGAAGCTCTGCAAGGAGCTCAACAAGAGGAGAGTACATGACAGGGGCACGGTGCACACTTTGGTAAAGCCAAAGGCAGAGGGTGGACGTGTTCTTGCTGTGGTCGAAGTATGCAGAGACCAATCGGGTAAGCGTATTGTCCTTCCAAAAGGAAATATTGCAAATCCTGGTATATTATGAACATTTGATTGGGAACACATTCTTAGTCAGTCAATAACACAATAAATAACATGGAACTGAAGTTTGGAGAATGACTAATTAGTTTTACTTCGATGTTGCCCTTCTAAGCAAAGCTAGACCAGTCCTTGGCGACCATGCCAGTCTAACAGCCTAAATCTATCACATTATCGTTAGGGGCCTGAGCTCGGGCACATGGAAACATGCCAAGTAGTCGCCTGCTTCAGCTGCTGGAAATGCGAAGTTACCCGAGTCTACAGGTTAGAGTGATGATAGTTGTGTCCTTGGGGTGAGTTCATCTATAAATACCAAAAAACAATCATCCCATCAATAATTATATTATATGTGTTGCTGGAACCGTCAAAATTAATTATAGTCAAGGCATGAGAATAAACATCCAAAGTAAGGCGACCAATCCCATATTGTTCTTCCGAGAGACTTGTTCTTTGCTATTGTTTCATGTTCTCCATTCTTTATTGCCTAACCTCCATATATAGTAAGGGCCAAGTACTATTTGCCTTCATCAATACTTTGCAGTTCACAACTTCTCACCGTTTCATTCATGTTTGGCTGAAGAAGCGGTACAGTGCGAACCTACATTTAGAAAGTAAGCATAAGATATGGGAAAGAGTTTGCGTCCCAAATGGTGCCGGAATGGCAAGACGCCTACATGGATCACAACTTTCTCAAGTTCATCTTGACGGACATCTTGCGCCATCAACAGCTGTATCCGTGGCCATCCCTAAGCGCACCAACGGCCACCTTGCAGGGCCCTTTAAAGAAAAGGGGGTCACCGGACCGAGCCTTCAGCGGGCTAACCAGTCAATACGCCCAGAATTTTCCCAAGAAAAGTAGCGAAGACGAAGAAGTGATACCAGCAACCGCGGTTCAAGAGGAGGGATCAGATCATGGGAGGTAGCAGACCATGTTTCTGAGGTCGTCCGATGAGGGAGGTAAGTGCGAGCTCTCGTTCTTCAGGAGGCTGGATAATGAGTTCAACAAGGTCCTAGGCTTTTATAAGAAAAAGGCAGGGGAGTGGCGGCCAATGCAGATGAACTGAGCAAGCGGATGAATGCATTGATCACTCTTCGCATCAGGGTCGAGAAACCGGTCATGGGATTATTGGGGACCCACACTAGCATTGCTGCCTTCGGTATCTTACCATCCGCAGCATCTGTTTCTGTTAACGGTACAATGTCAGATAAGGTGGTGTGCGCGTTAACTTTCTGCTGCTTTTCTTGTCCTGCTTTGAAACTTCTTTATGTCTGCTCACCTACCGAGTTGAAAACAAAATCTCTTCGTCAGGGCATCTAGCACAGACGCCAGTCTGGATTTTTGTATTTGTTTTAAGTTAGCCTCCAGTATACTGGTGCTCCAAATTTGTTTTCTTAAGAAGACAGTCAACTTAATCCGAAATTTACTGTGAGATATCTAAAAGAAACTGTCTTTTGACCCAAAAGAAGGGAATACGGGGGAAAATTCTGGAAAAGCGGCGGTGCAAGTATCAATGAATTGAATCTGTTTGAATCTTTGCCAGTAGCAAAAATTTGGAAAACATTAATATAGCTTGCAAACTGTGGGACCTGGCATGAATTTCCCTTTTGGATTGTGAAGAAATTCTCAGTTTCACAATTTCACAATTTCACAATTTGTTCTTTTATTTGTCTAGGATGGATGTGAATGGGTGTGATCCTGGAAGTCGAGATGACTAGTGAGGAATACGATGAACTAGAAGATAGAGATGATGGCATTGCAAATGCTGCAGCTACGAAGCCTGCAACGAAGTTGTACGTTTGATCTCCACTTTGCTTGAAACTTCATTAATTTACATTTAATCAAAAACGTGTTTCAACAAGAAATAACCAACACAAAAAAAATGTGTCTTACACGATGAAAGCTCTAGAGGTTTGGACTCTCCTGAAAAGTCAATGCAGTGATGTTGTTGACTAACCTTGTCTCTTTGTGAACTCTAGACTTTACTATTGTCTCTTTGTAGAACTTGTGTGAATTAAACCTAGCAAACTACTCAAAAGACCAACTTGTTAAGTACCGTGTATATTATTGCTGGTGGTCCAGTAAATGCAAGCATATGTCTAGAAGGTGATAACCGAACAAGTGAAGCCCATCGTTTGCGGAATACCCAACAGTGTATCCTACTAGAGAGAGAGAGAGAGAGAGAGTGATTACCCTCGTGGTTATACGGAGGAAAGTGGCCAGTGAGAGGAACATGGGCTTTGAAGGCCACGGTGAATGGCGATAAAAGAGGCTGAAACTTGAAAGAGATGAGATCAAAGAGCTCCTCTTTGGGATGATTACTTGAGGAAGGCAGTAACAGTATTACCAGCTTAAAATAGAGCTCGAAGGTCACAAACAGAGAGGGAGAGACAGAGCGAGCGAGCTAGCGATATACTATGGTTTAAATTAGCAACATCAGTTTACTTTTTCTAATTGATATCACTGTATATAGTGTACACAGGGGTCTAATCCTCGAAACTTGCATGGAGCGATCACACTTGACAGATGCCCTCTTTGCAAAATAAAAGTTACTGAGACCTCTCTCTCCCCCTTTGTGATCGAGGGACTGCTGCTTTTCTTGCATCATATTTTACAAAGCCAGAATTTTGGTTATGGCAATTGAAGATGGACACGCTGATATGCAGTGTGAATTGGCCCTTGGTGCTAGATGTCAGTTGTATTATTAGTGGTGACTTGTAAGTCTTTTTGACACTCTTTTACTGCAGTGAATATCGTTGGTAGGAAAGTATTTTTAATTTTTTTTTATATTCCCAAAAAATGGGGGAACTCGGATCAAGTTAGGAAATCTGGTCAAAACTTGGAACTTGTGTCGATTGTATAAATACGAGCATTAGGTTACGCTGAACTTGTTTCTCTTAAATGACTTTATTTCTCTTTTTATTTTAGGAAAAAAAGTAGATTTATTCTGCTTCTTGTCTCTATTTCAAATTTATACCTTGACTATTGATTTTTTCCTAATACAAATAGATTTATGGTCCAACGAATAAAATAAGAATAAAAATTTATTATCAAACGTACCATAAATTACTCAATGAGAATAATTCAATTACGGTTTTTTTTGTCGAATACTCATACATACTTTACAATTATTACTTACATAAAATTTATAATTTAGTTGGAGGAAAGATAACAAAAGAGAATTCAACCATTGTGGTATGAATTGAGTCACAAAAAGTACGAAACTTTCCTGATACAATATCATAATTTAAGAAGAAAATCTTGACTTGCCAACAATTGGACCGTACCATAAATTTAGAAAAGTCGAACTAAGAAGCGAAAACCTGGGTAACAGGCCTTGCTTGGACCAACTTTCGACAAAGTGGGCAATGCAAGGTTCTCCAATCTGAGAGCCATTGCCTGATGCAATTCTCGTGGTACCCATGGTTGCACGTCTTGAGCACACAAAACTCCTCTCCTTCCACAAAGCTCTCTTGGCAAATCGCGCATTCGGTGATATTGAACTTCTCCAAATCAACATGATGCCGCTCGACGATGTGATCAAAGAGAGCCCGAGTTGCGCGGTCGCGACACCAAATAAAGATATAGAGGCCGCCAAACATGACGAGGAAATATATGAGAAATCCCAATGCTAGCCACTTCGCGGACAACGTTATATTTCCGTCAGGAGGAGACGGCGACGAAGGGGCCGAGGGAGGCATGATGCTTTCGTTTCTTCTTTGAGTCGCAAGAGAACTGGCGTGCGCCTTGAGCTTTGATCGAATACGATGATGGGGTTTGTGCTTTCTTTTTTTAATGGTGTTTTAAGGGAAGATAAAAGGCAAGTCGGATTAGGACAACGTGATGAGAGTTTTTGAATTAGTGGCGTTAGACAGGATGCAAAGCAATGCTAGAATAGGCATGCAAATATATCGGTAGCGTTTGAATCTCGAACACCATCCTCAATTATTCCAATGATATCCGCGATTTAAGTTTATGTCAGAGGAACAGCAGTTAACAACGAAGAAAGACAAGACGGAAACTTAAATGTGTCCTCATATTACACAAAATCTTCTAATAAATACTAAAATCTTCATCAACCCCTGTTTCCTTCAATAATATACACATTGTTAGTGAATGACGTTTTTACCCAAATAATACGCACATGAAAGGAACTTGGCCATACTAGAGAATAACAAAATATCAAATAATATCCATAATATCTAATAATATTTCTATAGGGAAATTTCTAACAGGGTAACACTAGCCACCGGCCCCACTCAAACCTTTATTTAAAGGGATTTGGTGAAATGCAAATATTATTTAATAAACTCTAATTCTAAAGTGTTTTGGGAAGCAATTTTGAGAGAAATATTGTTCGAAAAATATATAAGTTTTCTAAGTTTAATTTGTTTAAAGTTGAAAAAAGAACGTAATTCTATGCTTCTCTCTCTTAGCTGTTGGTCTTAGGGTCTCATCCCTTCACGGTAGTTTCCATTAGCAAAATGCTTAATAAATGCAGCTTCAACTATTCCCATAAGCCAATATACCTGGGTTTTAAAAGATTAGATAAAGTGTACCTATCATTTAGAAGGGTATTTACATTGAGAAAACGTTTAGTATCTCAGTCGCTAGTTACAACCTCATCAGAGCTGCCGAGGTACGCATCATCCACCGTCTTTAAGTAAGACTTTGAAGCATTGCGATGAGTGATCTGCATGATTTCATATTAGCATAGCATAGTGGAGCATCGAAAGACCTTGAAGAGTATAGCTCAAATGATGAAGTTAATGTACCTTGTTGTACTTCTTCATGATTTTGGAGAACGCCAGTTGGTTCAAGAAGCTGTTAGGTTCACTGGCTTGCCATTATACTGAAAAAAGGAATATAGATGATCCTCAATTATGCTAAAATTGGTGGATAGTGGCCTTACCATAGCTCTTTAGAAGTTGAAGCTTTTGGATGAATTCTGTGAAAGCTTTAGTCATCAATTCCTCTGCTTTCCTCAGCTCTGCCTTGGTGAATGACATATCCCGAATTTGAAATCGTCAGGATTTCATTTGCAGCTGATACCGGATTTTGAAGTTGGACAGTGATCTTCACTTGATCCTTGATACTAATGAGAGCTGGTCTGAAGTCAGAGGTAGCAGCTTTGCTTTTGTTGGACTTATGATCCGCAACTGCAGCATTTGCAGTGCCATCATGTCTATCTTCTGGTTCATCGTATTCCTCACTTGTCATCTCAACTTCCTGGGTAAAACCCATTCGCGTCCATCATAGACAAATAAAAGAACGAGTTTATGAAATTGTTAAACTGTGAATTTTTATTCACAATCCAAAAGGGGAATTCATGCCAGGTCCCACAGTGTGCAATGCTGAACCATCTTACACTAAAATTGCATAATGGCGGAGGGTAGCCTGCTCTCTAAGTATGAAATTTGGTCACTTAGAAGCTATATTAATTTTTTCGGAATTTTTGCTGATGGCAAATATTCAAACAGATTCAATTCGATGATACTTGCACCGCAGCTTTCCAAGAATTTTCCCCCATATTCCCTTTTTTTGGCTCAAAAGAAAGTTTATTTTAGATAGTTCATAGTAAATTTCGGATTAAATAGACTGTCTTATGCAAACTGAACAAATACAGAAATCCAGACTGGCGTCTGTGCTAGATGTCCTAATGAAGACATTTTGTTTTCAACTTGGTAGGTGAACAGACATAAAGAAGTTTCATGGCAGGACAAGAAAAGCAGCAGATAATGTGCACACCACCTTACCTGACCTTGTACCGTTAACAGAAACAGATGCTGCGGATGGCAAGATATCAATGGCAGCAATGCTAGTGTTGGTCCCCAGTAATCACATGACCGGTTGCTCGACTCTGATGCGAAGAGTGATCAATGCATTCATCTGCTTGCTCAGTTCATCTGCCTTGGCTGCCACTTCCTCTTACCTTTTTCTTATAAAAGCCGGGGACTTTGTTAAACTCGTTATCCAGCCTCCTAAAGAACAAGAGCTCGCACTCGCATCCCTCGTCGGTCGGACGACCTCAGAGACATAGTCTGGTACCTACCATGATCTGATCCCTCCTCTTGAACTCACTCACTAGCATCACTTCTTCGTCTTCACTACTTTTCTTGGGAAAATTCTGGGCGTGCTGACTGGTTAGCCCGCTGAAGGCTCGGTAGAGTGACCCCCTTTTCTTTAAAGGTCCATGCGAGTTGGCATTGGTGCCGTCGGGGATGCCCACGAATACAATTGTTGCTGGCGCAAGATGTCCATCAAGATAGAAAGTTGTGATCCATGTAGGCGCCTTGCCATTCCGGCACCATTTGCGACACAAACTCTTTCCCAAACTTCATCTTATGCTTACCATTCAAATGTAGGTTCACACAGTGCTGCTTCTCAGCCGAACATGAATGAAACTGTAAGAAGTTGTGAACTGCAGAGTATTGATGAAGGGAAATAGTACTTGGCCCTTACTCTGTATGGAGAGGTTAGGCGATGAAGAATGGAGAACATGAAACAATAGCGACGGGTGAGAACAACAAGAAGTCTCTCAGAAGAACAATATGGGATTGTCACCTTACTTTGGATGTTTATTCTCATGCCTTAACAATAATTTAATTTTAACGGTTCCACTAACTCATATAATATAATTATTGATGAGATGTTCGGTTTTTGGTATTTATAGGTGAACTCACCTCAGGGACACAACTCCGCAGTTTACATACCAGCAGTACCTTCGCGCGTTCTTCTATTTTAACCCCAAAAAAAAAAAAAAAAAAAACGAAACACGTCGATATTTGGAAAGGCAAAATTTGAGAAGTCCCTTGATATTTCATTAACGAAAAATCTGTTTAAAGAAGGCAAAATCTCCAGCACTCTAGTCATTTGTCGACCGCAGATGGCCATGACATTCTAGCGAACAGTATTGTTACCGCAGAAATCCCTTTGGCAAGTAGAAACTGTTCCGGCGACATCCGAATGGGCTCGCCATCAACCAAAGGTCATATGGACACAGTAAGGGCATGATGAACAATAAAAAGGGCGTAGTTTCATCTGTCAAAAAGGGCAAAAAACAGTCTTTGGGCAAGCAAAAGGCATACACACAGCTCAAAATGAACAAACTAACTTGCAATTGAACACGAGATTTCATTCAATCAGCTTCCCCCATGTGCGAATATATTATATTCACAAACAACGTTGATTGTACGACCATCTAGAATGTGTTAGTTAGGATAATCATCTCTACACAAATCATTATATTAATAGTGTCGGCGCTAGCGAAATGGAGTTTCTTCAATCCTAGTAGTAGAGTGTGTCTCTGCTGATTGCATCCAACCCTGCGACCGGAGGTGCAAGCTCCACTCCCGAAGTGGGCGTGCACGTTCGGGAACCGAGAGATGTGCGGGAAGTGCTACGTACAACCGGACCGGACCAACCCGCGGCAACTGGATCAAGTGGCTACAAAGTACATGATTGTTTCCTCAGTCAACTACGTTAAGACTCGTAAGGAAGTTTTAAGGAGAGATGGAAACGCCGATGAAGTATAATTATGGAGATTAAAATTTTTCTTATTAGAGATATTATTAGATGTTAAGAATTTTATTTAATATTTTGTTATTCTCTAAGATAGTTAATTCGCATATTATCCGGGTAAAAATGTCATTCTCTAATAAAGTGTATTTATTGAAGGAGATGAGAGTTGAAGAAGATTTTAGTATCTATTAAAAGATTTTGTGTGATCCAAGGACATATTTAGTTTCTCCCATCTTATCTTTATTCGTTGTTAATTGCTATCCTTCTGACATAAACATAAATTGCGGATATCATTGGAATTGTTGAGGATCGTGTTTTGAGATTCGAACGCTATCGGTATTTGGCATGCCCATCTTAGCATTGCTTTGCAAAGCAGGGAGTAGAAAACCACAACATCGTCCCATCGCTTCTTTCGCCATTTGCATCTCGGATTCGATCAAAGCCTAAAGGCGCACCGCCAACATCAAAGAAGAAACGAGCACATCATGCTGCCTCCCTCCGCCTCTCCGGCACCTCCTCCTCCCTCCTATTCATGGTGGCTCCTGAGGTTGCTGGCATGCGCCGGCAGCGTGCTCATCCCCCTCGCCATGGCTGGCTACATCTTTGGCTGTGGTCGGTGTTGTATCCGCGTGAATCGGGCTCTCTTTGATCATGTCATCATGGGGAATCGCTGCAACGTGGAGAAGGTCGATGTTGACGAGTGTGCAATTTGCTTGGAGAGCCTCGAGGAAGGAGATAAGTGTCGTGTGCTGAAGAAGTGCAACCACAGGTACCACAGAAGTTGCATCAAGGAATGGCTCTTGAGAAATCGGCATTGCCCACTTTGTTGGGGCTCGGTTCGAGCAAGGCGGGTGGCTAGTGTTAGGCCGGTTCCTAGTTTGACTCTTTTAAATTCATAGTTTGGTCCAATTAGTGGCATGTCAAGGTTTCCTTCATATTTTGATCTTGTCTCCGGAAAGCGTCATCATTCTTTGACACTCAATTGATGCCACCATGGTCAAATTCTCTTTTGATATATTTCCTCCAACTAACTTTATATTTCGCATTAGTGATACATTTTTCTAGAGTAATTTTCGTATGTTATATATATATATTGATAATTCTATTGATTTTCTATATCTTGCGTATACTTTATCGATATGTTATCTTAGATTCTTATCTAATAAAGATTATAAAGAAAATTGTATATTCTTTATAAATACGTGGAAATTTCTCAATTCTCTCTTCTACATTATTATATTGTTAACTCTTAGGAAAGGAGGCAACCCTAGTGCACCCCACGGACCCACCGCCATAGAGGTGGTGGTTCGATGTGACAAATCATTAAATCAAGCTTTTCTTTCTCATGACAGCATTTTTTGACCCCGTGAAGAGACGACTCAGCAAGCCCCAACTTATTCCGTTTGCTATAGTCATGCCAGCCGTATCAGCCATGTGTTTTTAGTTATTGAACCGATAACAATGTCAATCCTAAATGAGGCATGTTGTTTGGCTCTGATAGCAAAGTCAACCACAAAGGATGCATGTTGTTAAGCTCAATTCTCGACTTTTTACTTTTGCTTTCGAGTCGCCACCACTAAACTCGTCGATAATGTCACATTGATCAAGCTTCACTCATTATAAAAAATAATGCGGTGAAAAGAACCACTTATATGTTGATTATTTCTACAAAAATTAATAGATTATGATTTTCTTCTCATTTTTTCCCACCACATTTTGATTATTAGGATCAATTCCTCCTTACTATGTCAGAGTTCTACAAGACTTCCATAGTGGACAATACATGATAATGTACGCATATACATACGTTAGCTAAGCTTGGCTAAACAATCGACTTCATGCTTAAAAACATATATGATTATGCAATATAAAGAATACTAAATAACGAAATTATTACATTTCCTCTACATAACCAAGTCTGTTCAACCCTTTTATCAAAGATGGACTTTGTCCTACTCATCTGTTCATTCAATTCCCTTGTCTCACCCGAAGATCTTTTGATCCCTGCAAATCGACCCGCACTTGCCCAACATGCCACTAAGGAAGTTTGCTTCTTCATCGTATCCATTTGACATTGACGATCTGGCGAAAACTTAGGGCTCAAGAACATTCATATTCAGTTCAAAATGCTCATGAATCGGTAGGTGATGATATGGCTTTGCAATAAGGTGATATTGCAGACTCAAAACCAGAAGCCCACTAATCAATCGTGCTCTTTCTTATGCATGCGCACGTTAGCTTCAAAATGAAAAGAATATGCGGATACCGTGAAGTTCCAATTCGTATGATCCGAGCATCGTACGTGTATATCGGAACACGTGATCCCCTATCATATATAGTAGTGCAATCCGACAAAATCCATATTTTTCATAGGAATTATTTTATTTATCTGTGTGTACTCTTGAGGGAGGTGGCCCTATACATGAGGAGCCCTTTTTTGATAAGTGAACGTGGCAGGGGAGGGGCCGCTAGTTCGACTATCCTCCAAGACTCTACAAGGTTTTAACATTCGAGATTAGATGTATGATTTGAGTCATGACTACTCAATTTATTCATACAAGGTGTGTCAAAAGTCGAGAAGTCTCTCTACTTGTAATAGCAAATAATCAAGGCACAATAAGTAAGAAGTTGGCTTCCAACATTTCTCAAACCCTTGACTTCATAAATGAAGACGTGAGCATTTCGTCACTGGATCACCCTTCATTATTATTCGACTCCCGCCTTTGGTGATCCCCACGAGGGCCTTGGGTTCACGAGCGACGGTACAACACCAAGCTCATTGGTACGGCATTGCAAAGCAAGAAGCATGGGGTCCTGGCTTTGCCAAGTTTTTGTGATTCCAAGGAAAAATATCTGCCGACAACCGAACTTACCCAGAGAGCATACTAGGCGGTGAAGTGAAACCAAGAAGAACCGGACAGTTTTGTACGAGCACCATGTGGAAAAGATGGAACGAGAGTAATTGTTTCACCACGCATTTGAATTTGCTCAATCGTAAATTTAGACTGGACATTTCCTATTTCGATGAAGCCAAAAAAAAAAAAAACTTCATTCGCTGGAAACGGAACAGATAATCGATCCCTCTAGATCTGCACATCTTTCATTCTCCATTAACAAAACACAAAGTCGATCACGGCGTATACTATACTGCAGTGGAAGTGTACGAGCAGTACTTCTCAGAGAAGGTCCCCCATGAGAGGAAAATGCATTAGTCCAAGAAGAGGAAGCGCCATGCGAATGCGTTGCGATTGGGTCTGTTGTGCGTCACTCGGTCCTGTTTCACTTCTATTAATTGAACCATGTCTTCGTCGATGATAGGTTTTCAGTTATGTCCAATTTCACTACAGACATGGCACGTTGATTTCTCTTTCGTGGGGTTTCTCTTCCGTGAAAGAGTCGATTGCACCACTTTTCGAGCATTCATTTTCGAAGTTTGAGGGGTTTGCTTTGCACCCGCTCAACTCGCTATATATCTTGCCAAAGATACGTGTGGTTGCTATCTTTGTTTCATCTCTTAACTACAGTCGCGAGTTTGCACGACCGAATGATTAATTTAAAGATCATTAAGATATTTGAGAGAACAGCTCAAATTATATGTAGTCCAGGTTTCTAATTCTCCCTCACATCGATGGCAATGTCCAAAGCTGGCTCTTGATACCATGTCATGAGGTCGATGCGTGGTGATCACAAGATTCTTCGGACCCGACTTAGTCATCCTCATCGCCGAAGAATTAGTCATCCTCATCGCTGGTCTTCTGAGGACTTTATATAGTTTCTTTTGTGTCCGGACATGTAAAGCAATTGGAGTGCATATAACCCTCGATTCATGATTTAGAAATAACTGGACTTTAGATGAAATGTCTTGCTAAATTTCTTGTATGCTCTTGATTTCGATCCCATATCCTTAGGGGAAAAAATAAGAAGAGGAACACTAACAAGCCAAGATCATACTCACGCCCAATAAAACTATGAGGGCTTTTATCCATTCAGCAGGACATTTTGGATTACAGAAAGCAGCCTAAACTCAGCAAGCCAAAAAAAAAAAACACTTGACCTACAATGATTCCATCATCAATTCCTTAGAGACTTCAGTCTTTCAACTTCAACTTGCTGATCGAATTAGTGCCCGGCTTGACACGATCAGCGTGATCGGCAAACATAGAAATCCAAGTTGGATTTTCATACTTATAATGCATTTGACAACTTGTGCTAGTAAAAAGTTGTATGCACGGGTTCGATAATTAGTATCGGAATTGGCGTCCGGTATAAGTCTGGCCAAAGGACCAACCAGATGGGGCGGCGTTGTAGGACACAACGCTCCGGCCATCGCTGGCGGTGACTAGGAAAGAGAGGCTCTGTCCATTGAGGTAAGAGTTGCTCTGCCAGTTCTGTCCCCAGTTTCTCGACATGGGTTGCCACCGGGTCCTCGATCCTTTGATCGCCACGGAGTGCACATCCCCGGCTCCGCCAACATTGGTTATGAGCACGAGGTTGAAGTAAGAGTGGCCATTGATGGTGAACCGGATCCCTCCGCTTCTCCGGCACCTCACTCTGCAAAGAAGCACCCGTCACGAGGGAATCGTGCAATTAGCCCCTTGAAATCGCGGAGAAATCGGTATTCAATTAGGCCCGTGAAACATTTCTCTACTCTCCTTCGTATTAATTGAACCAATTGACAAACAAAGGGTCAGACTCCGAATATATATTATCTTTTACTACAACTTGATACATAGAATAAATTTTCTTTTTTCTTCCGGTAAGAGAGCCAAAATTCGAACTCGAACAAATTGATTGTCTAGATGACTGTATAATATCTACTGTGTAAATAATGAACTATATTATTGGAGTATATACACTAGATTTGAATATAATTATACTACCTAAGTAGGAGAATGTTTGTGGATCCATACATGAGACCTCACAACAGGAAGTAATTGATGTCTAGGCTATACCTTCGGTAGGCCACTGGGACGATCCCAGCCCTGTACTGCGCAATGTGCTGGAAGACTGGCTGGGAGAGGTCGAAGTGTTGTTGAGGAGGGTCACACCACCCTCCTGGAGGGCAGAAGTTGGTCGCCGTGACCACGATGGTGCCCGGGAGGCACCACTGCGGGTCGTTCACGCACCGGAGCTCAAAGCACGCGCCGCAGCTCAGCCCGTTGTTGAACAGTGCAGTGCTCAGTGCAGCTGTGTTCGTGCCGTACCCCTGGCTGTACAGATTCCCATACCCACAAGCCCCTCCTGTTCGCACAGAGAAAATAAGAAGAAAAAGCAAAGCACTTTATTTCGGTACTGTTAAGAAGAGTGAGATTAAACAATTAATACATTGAAATTCCTAACTCGGCATGTTAAGCTTTTTGAGTTTGTTTAATTAACTCGGTCCACATGGCGCTTACCCATTGTTCCGGAAGCATCGCTTCCACCATAGAATGTGGCATGAGCATTCGTCCACCCGCCGTAGTATCCATACGCAAGAGAAACTGGCACCAAGTGCGAGAGCAAACCGACCACCAGGAGTCCTAGAGGAACCATCTCTTTTCGCCCTGCACCAACATGATTTTCCATGAGAGATGTTTCGCTTTGTTGATATCGAATTACTACGAACCCATTATCAACATCTCCATACCTCAGGCCCGGAGCCAAAACAAGAAGAGAAGGCAAGTGGAGGACCGTGTATGGATGGAGATCAAAACTCGACCCTTTGGAGAGGAGAGGGGCAGCCCAGAAAATGCATGAGTTGGTGGAAGATGAGGAGGGAAGATGGAAGAGAATAAATAGAGGCCCGTCAACATCACTCCTGACAGAAAGCTTTTGACACCTTCCGAAGTACTCGGGTCCATTCAACTGCTCATATGTCAAACTGGAGAAAAATCTTCACATGCTCTCTCTCTCTCTCTCTCTCTCTCTCTCTCTCTCTCATATTCATGTCGTGCGTTAGGTTAGTGACTCTGGCAGCGAGTTAGGGCTCGAGTTCCGACCTTGAAAGAGCGGTTCTGGATGTGATAGGCAGGTGACTGACTGTTTCGACCATGAATCCCATGTCTAATGTATGTTTTTTGTAGGTTTAGTCCATTGGAAACGGGCAGAATGAATAAGAAAAGGGGTCATGTTTCTGGACACTGGAGCTTAATGTCTCGTTCTCGACTCACTGTACAGATCTGACTTATGGCAACACTACTGTGTCTTTTCAAGAAAAATAAAATTTTGTGGTTCATGATTAGAAGAATCCACAGAAAAGGATAAAATCTCTCTGCAATGCTGCACTTGGGGTCAGATAAAGGAGGGTCCCCAGGTCAAATTTGAACGTCTCCTTATGGCCGTATTGAACTTATAGCTCAATGGCAAAAAGTCAGGAGAACAGTTAAAAAAAAAAAAACTTTTTGTGTATGTAAAAAGAAAAGGTAGCTTGACTTTTCAAATGACTTAAAAATATCCACAAATTTTCATTTGAGGAATAAATTTTCCATCTTAGCAAATTAATGTGAAACATGACATGACCACACGTGACGTTTTAGACAATAGTATTAGTAGAGAAAAGAGCCGTAATTTGTGAAGCAATTTAGATTTATTATGAGGAATTAGAACGATGTTGTCTATGCTTTCTTGATATAAATCGACATTATTAGTCAAGTCGTATATCATATCAACTTACATTGAAAAAAAGTTAGTAGCAAATATTCTTGAAACTTAAAATGAAAGTTTGTGAGAATTTTTGGACCGTTTGCAGGTGAAAGTTCAGATTTATTGGGAATTTGGCCTTACCGATGCAATAAAGGCTCGGAGCTAGGGACAAAGGACCAAAGAAAAGGAAATGCAATAGCTCGTAATTTGCTTTGTTTTCCTTCAATTCCCATGCAAAAATTTCAGTTTTACTCACTAAAATGTGTCGATAATGCACCTTTCAAAAATGTGAATTGATATAGAAATCAATAAGGGATGCGAAGGGTATATGTTCTTCTTGGACAAAACATGAACTAACAAGAAAATTAGAAGTACGAAAATTTGAGGCACTTGTGCAGTGCACTACATAAAAAGGCGCTAGTATGTAAAGATAATGGGAAGATAAATTCGAATAAGCTATTGATTGATTAATGGTCTCTTGCTCGAATTACAACCTAATGTTTATAATTACCGGTGACAGTTAACAAGAGTTCCAACAGTTGTATAGAAAACGAAAAACATCTTACATCACTCTTAGAATTTAACAAAAGGCATTTACAGATGGTTGCCAAAGACCCAATACTCAATGATCATGGCCTCATCACTTGCCCCACGTTGACAGCTACTTCCACAAGTTGCAACTCCTCTTCTTGACGGTTACAATGGCCTATATTTCTTGGCCATTATTATTCATGGCTTTCGAGATTTATGGCTCCATGAAATGATGATTATGATGGCTTCACGATTGAATAGATTGTGACGATCGTAGCCGAAATTGTGGGCTTCGTGACTTGAACACTTATTTTTGTTCTTGATTCATCAATCTTTATTTCTGCTTCAATTTCCATGTCGATCGAACCAATCTCATTTACCGATACCCGTGGTTCAACACATTAAGTTTCTCTTGTATTGCTTATCGGTAACTTCTCATCGCCTTTGTTGATTATTTATAATTGCCTACCAAAAGAACTCAGCAAGTTTTATCTCAACCATGCCTTGCTTGGTCTTATTCAACCCGAGTCAATGGCCAGAGACTTGGGCAATGTTTTTGTATCAACAAGTTTACTCCTTCAAATTTAGTGGGAAATGCATACATGCATCGCCAATAAGTTTGGAAAATAATTAGATATTTTGAATTTACGTCAGTCCACTTCACATGAGCTATTAGAAGATATCGGATCCACGCAATTGAACAGCTCATACGAAGGCTTTTGCATAAAAAATTATTCATATATCGAGCCTCAATTTTTCCTTAATACTTCCTAATAACTATGATCTTGATTTCGTTTCCGATTTGACGTTCTAAATTCTATTCGAATGCGACTACCGCCTTTCTTACTGTTACTACACCCCTGATCTCTGGTTCTCGATCCGGGCCCCAAAAAATAAAGACTCGATGTCTTTCCAACGACCAGAGTTATAACAATAATCACTCGTTTTTATTTTTTCAGTCGGAATGTTGATTTGCAATTCCTAAAACTTGCAAAACCACGCTCACGTTCCTCTGTCTTCTTGTGGTCCCTCTCCATCCAGCAGCTGTAATTGTCGCAAGACCCGCTTGCTGCGGAAGTCGATTGAAATCAGCCCAAGTATAGCGAAATAGGGGCATTCAATGAGAGACTTTGGCGATCGACATGATCCCCCCCGGAGGGTTAAATGGCACATGGACGTCGTCCCTTTCGACAAGCATGGAATCCATGGATAGGTCCTTTCTCATTTATTAACCGTAGGGCATATGTGGTTCCCTCGAGTATCTCCTTCTTCAAGCTCGAAATTTAATGAGGCGAATCTAGGGTTAGGCGACAATCGGCTCGAGACTTCTAGGGATTTTCAGTTCAAGAATTAGAGGCTATGGGCAAGGGATTCTAGATGAGGCCCACCTGCGTAGACTAAAGGCATGGAGTCGGCTGGTTGATAAGTTTTGCACGGTATTTCATGAGTTACCGAAGCGACATTGGCCATTGCCTTGAAGATTCATTTTAACCGTCCGGTGGCGACTCATATCGTCTTCAAAACTGGGGGAAATCGCCTTCCAGTCGCGGGCCAGGCGGCTTCGAGCTTTGCGAATGCAGAGGAGGGACCACGGCTTCAATCACGAGCGATTTCCGAGCGAGATCGTCGTGCCGTGGAGCGGCGGTAAGTTTTCTCCGGGGGGTGAAAATTCTCGGAGAGTCGCGACATGGGCAGCTGTGTGTTGTTTCGTCAATGAAGGAGCTGGCCATAGAACTTTGGATCGGTACGACGTGACCACGTGTATCTTGCGGGTGCATAGGTAGATCTGGTGGGACGATCCGCCACTTGCGAATGGTCTGCTCACCCGCCAACATCTGCATGAACCTGGCATATGCACGTTTGCCATCGTGTCCCTTCTGCTTCGCTTCGCCCCCTGACAAGAGTTGGGGTTTCAACACATTGACGTCTCGTTCTCTCTCAATGTTCTGGGGGGGGACTCTCGTCTGGACCTCGACCCGCCGGGCCCAGGTCTACTCCGGCCGGCGACTCGGATCGGGTGCCGGTGAGCCCAGAGTCGAGGGCTCGGCATCGCTTGGCCCAATGGGCCGAAGGGAGCTTTGTGAAGCCGGGTCGGAGCTCCTCCGAAAGCCCTTCTTCGTTCACGTACAGCAAGAACCTTGCTGCTGGTTTGGTAGCGCAGCGACACTGGCAGCTGCTGGCTTGCCGACAAGAAAAACAATGACATACATTGATTAAACCAAATCTCAATTAATGACAAAATTCGTGAACTTAAATTGGATATTTCATGAGCTGAAGATTGAATCATACGAAATGGGATTTTCTTGATATTGAGAAAAAATCATCAAACCAACTTCTAGTATCTGCTGTATGGACGATGCCGTGGTACACAAAATTATAGATCAAACAAAAAATAAATTGGTAAATTCGTGTAGTAGTTCATCCTTTTCTTAGGCTGCGAAGTTTTAAATTCAGGGAATACTTAACCAATCTCACAATCATGTGACCTAACCATGAAATTGTTAACACAAAATTAAATAATTGAACATTTATGTTGGTTTGTACATATTTTGGCATGGATTTACTTTAACTTTTAGAAATTAGATTTATATTTTATGTTATGATAGATATAATTTGAGAGATATTATTTTAATTTAATCGTAGTTTTGATAGATATGATTTGAATTTAAATTTAGTTATGATTTTTTCTTTTTAATTTTAGTTATGATAGATAGCACGAAAGAAATAATACATAAAAATAATAATAAGTAACGAATTTTCTTAAAAAGAAAATACTACTTTTGCTTTAAACAAGAAAAGTTCAAACTCGTCGTCATGCGCTGCCAAAGTGATATCCCCCGTTGACACCAGTCGACGGTGTTTCATGCTCCGACTCGCCGCCGTCTCCCGTTCCCGCATCAGGCAGCTTCTTCCTCTCTCCTCCGTCGCCAACCGTCGCTGCCCCACTGTTCACACTCTCGCTGATGGCGCTCCCCGATCGCCACCATCTTCCGAGGGCCGGACCGCCCCGCTACCGCGCGCTTCGTCCTCTTCAAGTTTCCGAGGCATTGCGGAATCAGTCCTATCCAGGTGTCCTCGTCCGTTGGAGGGGCAGAACCAGAAGAAAGTGAAGGCCCGTGGTGATGCTTCTCTCAAGGACCTTCTTTTCGAGATCTTCGACGTGGTACCCGACACTGCCCGTGGACTGCTCAGGGCTTCTGAGCTGAAACCTCGGGATGTGCTCGAATACTGTCCGGGTTTGCGTCCGAGTTCGAAAGGGTTGCGGTCGGAATCGAAAAGGTGGAGTCTTTATGGGAAGTTTTCAAGTTTCCGATGGAACGGAGTGAGGGGTTCGAGCATCTCCCTCGAGCATACGAACTCATGGGGTCGATGCTCGCGCGGGCTGGGATGCTTAGAGAAGCCGAGTTGTTGCTGCGAGATGTCGAAAGCCGAGGAATTCCGTTGGATGGTCATGAAATATTCAGTGACCTGATCGAGAGGTACGCTGGAGTCGGTGATTTTGAGAGGAGCCTCTACCTGCTTGATGAAATGTCAAGCCGAGGTTGGGTACCAGCTCGCTCTTGTTATTACGCACTTATTGAACTTTTAGTTAGGAGGAGGCAACCTCAGTTGGCTCTTAGAGTTTCTCTTGATATGATAGAAAGTGGAATTAGCTTCAATGTTCAGAAAGTAGACTTTGGTGCTGCTGTTAAATTACTTTGCGAAGAAGGCAAAATTCAGGAAGCGAGAAATCTTGTCAAGAAGGCTGCTGGTTGTGGATATGAGCCTTGCAGCTCGGTTCTATTTGAAATTGTTTGTGCATATTGCGAGAAGAAAGACTTTGAAGATCTGCTGAGTTTCTTTGCTGAGTTGAACTGTGCACAGGATGTGCAAGCTGGCAATAGGATGATAAATGCTCTCTGTTTGAATAATGGCTCAGAGAGGGCGAACCTGTTTAGACTTAAATTGGAGCAGCTAGGTTTCAAGCCTGACAAAATAACCTTTGGAATCTTAATAGGTTGGTGCTGTCGTGAAGGGAATCTGAAAGGTGCTCTTGTTTATTTGTCGGAAGTATTGGGAACAGGTCTCAAACCAGATATACGTTCGTATAATGCTATAATCAGTGCAGTCTTTAAAGAGGGTATGTGGGAGAATGCATGTCATATTCTTGACGAGATGATAGAGGGATGCGCAACACCCAATATTTCAACTTACAAAATTTTCTTAGCAGGGTATTGTAAAGCTAGAAAATTTGATGAAGTTAGAACTCTTGTTGACAGAATGATGAAACTTCATCTAATTCAGCTTTCTTCTACTGAGGATCCACTTTCAAAGGCTTTCACAATTTTGGGATTTGGTCCATTAGATGTAAAGTTGAAGCGAGACAGTGATGCCAAATTTTCAAGGACAGAGTTCTATGATAGTCTTGGCAATGGACTTTATTTGGACGCAGATATTGATGAGTTTGACAAAAGAATAAATCGGATCCTCAATGACTCTTTTCTTCCTGATTTTAACTCGCTTATGATGAAACAGTGCAGGCATGGAAATTTAAAATATGCATTGAGATTGGTTGAAGAAATGGTTCAATGGGGGCAAAAAATGTCTTTGTTCGTCCTGTCGGCTATAGTCAAGGGGATTTGTACATCTTATCCTTCTGTCGATTGTATAGATTATCTTCTGGAGAAAATACCTAGATTTATCAGCCAGTTAGATGCAGAAACTCTCAACTTGCTCACACAATTTTACAGCAAGAGAGGATGGAGACAAAAGGCTAGGATTCTTTTAGATGGGATGCAGAAACGAGGCTTAGTGATTGAGAACGAGACTTATAACATCTTTATCACAAGTCTTTCTGAGAAAGGATTTCTGAGAGAACTCAGTGGTTGCTTGGATCTGGTTAAAGAATCTAAGTGGGTTCCAGGACTGAAAGAACTTGAAGCTCTTGTCAGTCGTCTTATCCAAAATGCATTGATCAGTGAAGCACTAGAGCTTTTTGAAAGCACTCTCATGGCCTTCCCTGTCTCTAATGTTATTGACGTCTTCCTTGAGAAACTCTGTGATGCAGGTTTGAGTACCATTGCATATGCACTTGTGAAAGAAATGCATCAGAGGGGTTGCTTAATAGAGGATGAGGCATATAGTCACCTTATAAGGGGATTTTGTGGGAAAAAGAAATACTTGGATGCCTTAAGTATATTTGATACCATGCAAGTCAAGAGACTGTTCCCTTATCCAGGTGCTTCAGTTTTGTTAATTCCTCTTCTTTGCAAATCAAGAAGGTTTACTGAAGCGATTGCACTTAACGAGGCTGTGCTGAGAGATGATTCTTCCTTGTCACTTTCTTCTCATTGTGCTTTACTAAAGGGTTATTTTATGGCAGGGGAATTAAAAGAAGCATCAAATTTATTTTGGGATCTGTCCTCAAGGGGAATAGATCCACATGCTGAAGCTTGTGCTGTAATGGTGTGGGGTATTTGTCAATCAAACGACTTAAGGAAAGTCGAGGAGTTACTGGCTTATATGATGAGAAGAAATTTGAGCCTCTCTGTTTCCAGTTTTAGAATGATGGTGCGCTTGATGTGCCTAGGAGGACAGGTCCATGCAGTATTAAACCTCATAGATCTTCTGGTGGGACCAAGCCACTCTCATGGCCTCATCGTCTATAACATTCTTATTTTCTATGCTTTCTCATCTGGAAAGATCTTTCTTGTGAAGAAAATTTTGGATGAGCTGCAGGAGAAGAAATTGCAGCCCGATGAAGTTACCTACAATTTTCTTGTTCATGGATTTTCTAAAATTAAGGATTTACCCAGTTGTTTGCATTATCTATCCATCATGATCTCTGAGGAACTGACTCCAAGTAAGCGCAGTTTGAGGGGTATCATTAACTGCTCAAGTGAATTATCGGATCCTGGAATGTGCATATGGTTGAGTCAAAAACTGGAATCTAGGGGCTGGATCACTGATTCAACCATTCAAAATGCTGTGGTTGAAGGGCTTCTTTCTTATGGTCAGCTTGGTGAAGCAGAAAAATTCGTGGATCGGATGGTAGAGAAAATCTAGTTCCTGATGGTGTCATATATGATGGTCTTGTCAAGCGGTTGTCTCGTCAAGGAAAAATGAAGAAGGCAGTCCATCTTGTGAACACAATGTTGAGGAGCAGAAGCATTCCTACTTCTTCCTGCTACAATTCCCTCGCATGTGATTTCTGCAGAAGTAACGAATTGCAGCAAGCTTTGGATGTTCATGCTGAGATGTTGAGTAGGGACTTAAGACCGAGCATGCAGGTGTGGGCCACACTTATACGGAAATGTTGCGATGTTGGAGATACTGCAGAAGCAGAGAAGCTGCTGGCTTCAATGGCAAGGGTTGGTGAAACCCCGACCAGGGAGATGTATCAACTTGTGATAAACAGATATTGTCGTGAGAATAATTCCAACAAGGCATCTGACCTCGTGCAAGCTATGCAACAAGTTGGGTATGAACCGGACTTTGATGCGCAATGGTCTATCATAAGCACTTTGACCAAACCAGAGGTCAAGGCAGGTGACAAAAGCAATGGGGGTTTCCTATCGCGGCTTCTTTCAGGAAGTGGATTTGCGAGAAAATGACAAAAAAAATCGCTATGTAAAACCGTTCCAACTTCTTTGCTTCGTCACAGAGAGGTAGCTTTTTCGAGTGACCAGATGTAACTGTGCCTTTCTTGAATAATCCTCCGATCCGTCGATTTCATTCGACATATATTCGGAAACATCCAGGAGGAATATCCTTCGAATGTTGCAGTATATTCCCGGTTTGCTTTTAGCCTCTGCCAAGGATTTAGAAACGTTATTAGGCAGGTGAGTTTGCCAATTTTGACCGAGCCAGACAGAAATCTGTGGTATTGCATGCAAACCATGCAATGCGAATTTATGAGAATGAAGTTCCTGTTTGCCTGCAAAGGGAGAGCTCGAAACATGTTCTTCGGCCTCTTGAATGAAGTTGGTGGATCCATATCAAGAGACTGTACAGTGGAAGATGTGTAGGGCTGATGTAAGTACCACTTAACTAGGCCTAGACTTCTTTTCTCTTCTGGTAAAATCTAGGCTGTAGACTTAAGGTTTCAACAAATTTTATATGTTTGGCAACAATGCGAACATGATAGAACAATGATTCAAGCAGTATTGAACTCGGTTTTGTAAAGGGATGCAGCAATTGCCATTGAATGCTTGAATGCATCTCTTAATATATAACTGGTTACGTGGTTCTGTAAACTAACCTGCGAATCGGCTTTTCTATCTAGGATTGGACCAGTCGAGGAATATTTAAGTATTGGCGAACTTGGACTTGGCCTCGCAATCACGAAGTGATATCTGAACCTCGAGATGTATTATTGGCTTTTATTTAGTTTTTTTTTTTTTTTTTTTTTGGGAGGGGGTGGGGGGACCAGAGAATGACAGACAAAGTGTATATGCTATTTTGGCTCCATGTGATACGCATGAAATTTCTGACTTTGCGATTTGCGCTACGGAGGTATGTTGTGCACGGGACAAAGCTTAAAATTGTAGAGGAGACCGGCTTTCTTTATCTAAAAGCCCAGCAAGGGAGAAAATTGTATCCATCTGAGAAAATTTACTGCGAGTATAGACTCAATGCATGCATGCACTCTTGATCGAGTCCATTTCAACCATCGAATTAGGCAATAATGAAATTGTCTTCTTCTTCTTTTCCTGTGAAATGTCAAGCACATGATTGTAGGACGAAGTCTCAAGGATATTCCCTTACTTATTTACTTAGAAGGTTATCATTATAAAGAAGTATGGACACAAATGACTCAAAATTTCATCTCCCCGTTGCTATGAGTAAGGGCTTTCAGCGTCGTCATAACGAATGGAACCCATGTAAGTCAGACGAAGTTCTTTTTCATTGCATGGTGTCTCCACCTGTGTCCTAACAAATTTCGACCATTTATGCATCTTAGTCACGAGTTTTGTAACTAACCTTGTACGCGTAGAAACTCCATTCCCTCATATCAATCATGACCGTTGAAGTTAGTGAAAGAAGAGGCTTAACTGAGGCAAGAGGATCGATAAAAGAAGGAACAGCACGACAAGAGGACACATTCAAGTGGGTTTGTTCATATCACTGATGAAGCCTCTAAGGCCTACAACAACAAAAACAACAACAGCACAACGACCCATCAAGCCTGGCTTCAGTGTCAATCAAACTACCAACTGCTCCAATCTTTGCAAGAGATCCACTCGACGGAGAACATGTAGCATTGCATCCAGGCATCAATGTCGAGACTATACTAAAATTGCACCTAGTCGTGGATTCTCGTATCGTCCTTTTTTGGTTTAGAAAGCCACTGATTTCTAGCGAGGGGCCATTAATAATGGAGTTGGAAGACACAATGACCCAACAGATACGTTTTTTAATCTTTAAGCCCTTATCACGTCCGACGTAATTGAGCTAGTACGGGCAGGTAAGCTCTTAAAAATGCCCTCTAAGCTCAGCTTTAGTCAGTACGGTCATGTTACAGACAATTCATCACATGGTGACACTTAGTTGCTATCGATCATTAGCCAAGAACCTACTACAACACCCTCTTGTCAACTTTTCATGGCATATATATAGATAGTCGTGAGACCTAGTTGTATCCATGCACATTCAAGCTTTGAGCTCTTAAGTATTCTCCCAAACCCTAGATAACCACATCCGCGGATTGATAAGTTCGTCCTTCGAAAGGAGAGGAGAGAAAAATGAAGCCTGGTGGAGTCGAAGCCGGAGAGGTAGCGAAAGCTTCCGTCACAAGGTATGGTGTCAACAAAGGAGTGTCGGTCCTTGATTTTATCCTGAGGATACTCGCATTTGCGTGTACCCTTGGGAGCGCCATAGCCATGGGGACGACGAATGAGACACTCCCTTTCTTCACTCAGTTCATCAGATTCCGCGCTAGATACGATGACCTCCCGACTTTCACGTAAGCTTTTCACTCCTTTTGTATTTTTTTCCTTTTGATTGCAATGGTAAATTAAGTGAACTCATCTAAATAGATATGGAACAGGTTTTTCGTGGTGGCTAATTCTGTTGTGAGCGCCTACCTCATCCTCTCACTTCCACTCTCTGTTTTCCACATCATGAGGAGTTCCGCGCAAAATAGCAGAATCGTCTTGGTCATCTTCGACACGGTAAATTATGTCGATTGGAAGGAACCATTTTTCTTAGAACATATGTAGTTAGAACATATGTAGTTTGTTCTATGTAGGTAGTGGTACCCTGAACTAGCATATCTCCTGATTATAATTCAAGATGTCATTAAAAAGATAAAGGAACATGCAAATGCACTATATCCTTGTCGATGACATGTATTGTCGTAAAGAATAAGGCTAACTCCATACTGATCGAACAAGAATAGCTCATCCAATTAGAACGACGTGCAAATATTGTAGGCGATGTTGGCGCTGTTGACAGCAGGAGCTTCGGCCTCGGCGGCCATCGTGTACTTGGCCCACAAAGGGAACACCAGGGCTAACTGGTTCTCCATCTGCCAGCAGTTCAAATCCTTCTGCGAGCGCATCTCGGGCTCTCTGATCGGGTCGTTCGGCGGAGTCGTCTTGTTCGTGCTCTTGATCCTGCTGTCCGCCATCGCGCTGTCTCGACGTTGAGCTGGGAGCTGCATGATGCTGCTATATAATATGTCTCTCAAAGTCTGAATGCGTATCTTTCATTCTAAAAGCCTGCAAGTGTGTGATTGTTTTCTTTGCTCCTTTTCAAGAGCTTGTGTTGTGTGTGGCAGTAATTGTAATGCAATTGCTCTCTCTCTCTCTCTCTCTCTCTCTCTCTCTCTCTCTCTCTCTCTCTCTCTCTCTCTCTCTCTCTCTAATAATCGCAAAAGAAGCATATAAGCGATACATTTGCAAAAACTATGAAAAGAAAAGTCATCATGTATGAATCCAAAGATAGATAAATAAAATAAATTAATGGCAAACTTTACTTATAGTCTAAAAATCATTTACCGACTTTTCCGCTAAAACTTAAGATATCATCTATACTATGTCTGAGCTGCAAAATTGGAAAAGTCATCTCCTTCAAAAAAAACTTTTAGTTTGTCATCGAGGATGACGGATGAACTCGAAGATCTCGGGAGAGGCAAGGGCCTTGCCTGAGCCCACCCATTCGTGACCGGACTTAGGCTGGGCCATTCGAACTAATAGGCTTCATGATCAAGTCTAGCGATTAGAAAAGATCGGGAAAGTTCATTACCCTCACTTGAGCCCGTCCGGCCCATGAATATGTGCCAAAGGTTGGAATTTTTCTTGCTAGGGGACTAACAGGAAACATGTGACCATCACGTGAAGAACACTACATTCTTCAATCATGCTCGTCTTCGCGAAACGTACGCACATTCCCATCAATTGGGTGACAGAGACCAGCCATGAATGGTTGAAGAGCTAATCGATCCAGCTACAAGGACTTGGCACAAAGAACAGGTGAACGAATGGGTCGAAGAGGATACTGCAGAGGGAATTCCAGCTATTCCCCCGTGCCCTGAAGAACAACAGGACTTCGTTGTATGGACAGAAACAAACGATCGGTCATCCTCAGTGAAAAGTGGGTACAAATCAGAATCTAAATCAGTGAACCGGACTTCGTCGTATGGACAACAACAGGACTTCGTTGTATGGATCTCTAAATTCCGCAGCTTAAGGATTCAATTAGAATTTAAATCAGGGAACCGCCCAAAAGAAAAGGATGTAAACCGGCACGAGTGTATGGATGGAACTTCTACACTTCCGTCAAGAAGTCAACGTCCTCGGAGTTTTGTGTTGATTTTGCGACTACATGATAGAATGGACGTGTGCCTACACAACAAGTCATGGTCTATCGAGGTTATAAGTGTGTTGAGTTTTCGATTAGTACGTGTTACAATGTTCCATGGGAATTCAAGGTCTTTATGCTTATTTATGGGTGATGTTTGGCCATAAAGAGTTCTAACTCATCGTAAGGGAAAGATCATATAGCAATTTTTGAGACTTTTCTTCTTCTTTTTTGACTCATAAGCCTTCAACTTATAAAGCAAAAAATCCTTGTAATTCCTTCTCTCTCTTTTTTTGGTCAGAAAACGGTCAATTGTTAAATTGGCCAAAGATAGAAGGGTGGGGAAAGTGAAGGAGTTTAAGCTGAGCATCATCTCGACCAAACCCTCAAGTCGAACAGGGATTCTGTTGAGCCTCGCCTCAATCAAGCTATTCACTTTTGAGTTGAGCCCACTCAAGCCCACCCAATGAGCGGGTCTACTAAAAAGAAATCACTCACAAATAGAAGTGATCATGACATGAGCAGCTCTTCCCATCTAGATATTCGCCAGTGGCAACTACTTTAAGCTGTAAAATTTGATTTGCATTTCTTTTTCTTAATAACGGAGTTTTGCTAGACTTCGAATTTAAATGGACCGGCCCCTGGGCAAATCTAAAATAGAGACGGAGGAACAAGTCCACACAAGAAAATGCTAATTCTCAAATATAAAAAAGCAAGATTTGAAATGCTGAAACTTTACTTTTAACTTCTTATGTTCGGTTGTATTTACCTAAAACCTTTTTTTGGTTGCATCTCGAGAAAATAATTCATCCTTAAATATCTTATTTTATAACGTGAATAAGATCATTTAGTACCCAAAACCAATCCATCATATCACTACCTTACGACATTAAAGAAAAATGATAGATGAAAGAAATGTGAAGTATATCAATGTAATTTGTACTTTTTAAGTTCCAAAAAACAGGACATTGTCGTCTAAGGATGGTGATTTTTTACATGACTCAGAATCAACATTCTAACAAATTAGTTGGAGTTTGTATTAATCGTATTTGTGTCATAATCTTCTCTCCCGTTCGACACGATTAAGAAAATATTGTGCTGGAGTTCAATCCGTATAACCCGAAATTGACACCTGACATGTTTAATAAAATGGGTTGTGTTGAATTGGTTAATGACTTGATTTGCATTGACTTTATTAGCTAAGCATAAACTTATTTAGTAGGTGCCAGTGCTGCAACAGTAGAATGGTAGCAGGAAATGGCTATAGCAATAAGAACCAGTGCTGCAACAGTAGAATGTTAGCAGGAAATGGCTATAGCAATAAGAATAGCTAAGGACGCGTTGCGTTGTGTATTATGCTCACGATAGGTGATCTGCTCTTTTGCTTTCTCTAAAGCTAGACACCTGTACCGACGCGTCAAAGGATGTGACCCTTTAATCAATGTCACGACCAGACATAATCACGGCGTTTTAAACCAGGAATAATAAACCAGGAAATCGACTCATTTCGAATGGAATAACCTTCGTCTTCTTTCCTTTTCTTTTCTATTTTTTTTTTTGTGGTCGGTGGAATAATCTTCTTCCACTTGACCTTTCTTTTAACCGTTCGGAGGAACATTTTATTGACTTAATCCTTACGTTCAACTGTGACTCTCTTCATCTTTCCTTCCTTTCTTTTGAAAACATGCAAACATTCTAGTTTGTGAAATTCAATTTTATGTAAATAGCAGCAACAAAAAGAAAAAAGGAAAAAAGATTGACATGGCTTAAATTGCACAAGCCGTACACCTAATATCCTCAATCACGATCACCAATTTGCAGCATCATTTCGTCAATCAAGTCTTCGCTTGTTGGAATTTATCGTTAGAGTCGGGCAAACTTCATGGTCCTTGCTCTTCTTGTAGGCTTGACGAAGTTTCTCTTGATCCACCTTCCCACCATACTCGTTGATTAGTTTTTTGAAGCTGCGCAAGTGAGATTGAATGGAAGGGCGTGGGCAGCGCTAGTTTTGGAGCTAGAAAAGCTTCCGAAACTTGTTTCATTGTGGGTCGTGACTTTGGATCGCCACTTAAGCAAGCAAGCGCAAGAGAAACTATAAGAACGATACTTCTTGTGACAGAAATCTGTCTTGGGATTGGCAAGCGTGGATCTAATATTTGATGGAGCATAATATCATCTTGGAAAAGCGTTGACAACATTAAGATGATATCACCTGGATGCTCACCCATTATCATTTCCATTGCTACCACTCCAAAGCTGTATACGTCGCATTTCTCATTGATGACCAAAGTGTAAGCGAGCTCTGAAAGATTGAACAAAAAGTTGATGAATTATATGAGGCTCAAAACCAAGTTCTCAATGATAGCTAGACTATCAAACGATAAATTTTGTTAGCGTGATAAGGCATCAACGTTGTTGTTTACCACGTGGCTAGTACAGTATATTGATCTAACTATGTTCCTCCAGTTATAACATTCAAGAAAAGTATGAAGGATTGTTGCTCACCCGGTGCTATGTATCCATGAGTGCCTACAATATTTATAGTGAGGTTAGATGAGAAATTAGGTTCTAGGAGCCTTGCTGTGCCAAAATCTGATAGGAAAGCCTGCATTTTGTTGTCGAGCAAAATGTTGTTGCTAGATAAGTCTCGATGAACAATTGGCTGGGCGCAACCGTGGTGTAGATAAGACAAGGCATGTGCCATATCCCAAACAATATTGAGTCTTTTAGACCAATCTAGCTGCATTGCCTCAACATCTTCTCTCAAAGCACAAAATAGACTCCCCCTTTCCATGTATTCATAAACCAAGAACATGCATCTTCTGTGTAAGCAAAACCATGGAGCTTAATTATGCTTCTATGTCGTACTTCTATCAAGTGCTTCACTTCATTTTGGAAGCTTTGATAAAAAGATGGGTCCTCTGCTTCAAGACGATGAAGTTTCTTCACTGCCATGATTTTCCCATTGGGCAATTGAGCTCTATAAACACTACCGTAACCGCCAGTCCCAATGCAATATTTGATGTCGAAGCCTTCAGTTGCATTGATTATGTCTTCATATGCAATTCTCCCATCATAATTCCATATTGACAAGAAATCTCCATTTTTTTCAACTATCTCTAGTTGCTTGCTTTCCGTTTTGCGTCGAAGTATGACGCAAGACCCAAGAATTAAATAAAAATGAATGATGTAGCCATCAGTGGTATAAATATAATCATTAGCATAACCCCAGACATTCTTGTGGGTGTGGAAACCTCAATCTGTTTTAAACCTTCATTGCCTTGAAAATATCCATGACGAACATGGACTATATTATTTGGAATATATCCTGTGAGATGATTGTAAGACAAATCGATGTATTCTAAGTTCAAAAGCTTTTTAAATTTGGGAATTGTACCATGTAGAGAGTTGTTCCCAAGATTGAGATAGCGTAACATGAACAAACTCCCAAGTTCATGGGGGATTTTTCCAGCGAAGTTGTTTATGCTTAAATCTAGATAAGTGAGATTCTTCAATTTTCCTAGTTCCGATGGAATGTGGCCAGTGAAGAAGTTTGACCTTAGCCGCAACTCAACCAAGCTCTTCAATTTACATATTTCTAATGGGATAGATCCACTGAAAGAGTTTTCTTCCAAACTCAAACATGTCAAGTTTGCCAAGTTCCCTATTTCCAAAGGAATGGATCCATTGAAGCAGTTACTTCCCAAATAGAGTTGCACCAAGTTCTTCAATTTCGCTAGAGTCGCAAGGCTTGTCCCATTAAAAAAATTGAAACTGAGATCTAGGTAGATTAGTCTCTTCAAATTACCTATTTCTAATGGGATGGATCCATTGAACTTGTTCATTTCCATACTTAGATATGCCAAATTTGTCAAGTTCCCGATTTCCAAAGGAATGGATCCATTGAAGTTGTTTCGTCCCAAATAAAGATGCACCAAGTTCTTCAATTTTGCAAGAGATGAAGGAATGGGACCGACGAAGGAGTTGACTTCTAGGTCAATGTGGTACAAGTTCACACAATTCCCTATCTCAAGTGGGATGAAGCCATCTAAGTCATTTCGGCTAAGATCGAGGAGGCGTAAATTGGACAAGAGAACAAGAGTCGAAGGGATCGTTCCATGAAGCGAATTGGAACTGAGATCCAGGTGGATCAACCTCTTTAGGTTTCCCACTTTGGGAGGGATAGGACTATTAATGTGATTATTATGAATGTCAATAACTTCTAACATGGTGAGATGTTGAAAACAAAGAGGTAACTCACCGGTTAGGTCATTGTTGGACAGATTGAGTTGCCTGAGCTTGGGAAGTGCACATATTTGAAGGGGAATGTTGCCAGTGAGGCCATTATAAGGCAGTTGAAGAGAGGCGAGATTGGGGAGCAGAGAGTAATTCATGTTGCTCAAATCACCTGGATAGTAGACTTGTCGTAGGTTTATTTCGATGACGCTTCCTGAATTGTCGCATGAAATGCCAGGCCACATGCAATGCGACTCGGACTTGTTGCTCGTATCAGAATCAGGCCACCATCTACTACGAAGAAGAGCATCTACCTCTGTTTTAGAGGCAATGGCAGGGAAGTTGTGAGAGAGAGCTAGCGCAATAAGGATCCATGGAACTGTGGTCATCACCCGGCAAACATGCAAGCCGACAGGTTTGCTTACAGGGTTCATGCTTTAGAGAGAGAGAGAGAGAGAGAGAGAGAGAGGATCTCTTCTTTTTGCTTGGGAAGTGGAAGGCTTGAGTTCGCTCGATTTATGGAAGGGTGCAATCCAAAAAGAAATAAATTTGTGGAGAGCAATTCAACGTACGACTTGGAAGTCTCCCCCAGTCTCTTTCCGTAGAAGACGGTTCATCCTATTGTCTCGAGGCAGTGAGGCCTGGAGTCTTTTTTGTGGATCCCTCCATTTCACACTTTGCATTCCGTGAACCATACGCACAAGGATAATTGCTCCCCCTCAGTGGTCTCATGCATTTTATACTCATATCTATCCTTTCATTTTATACCCCAACTTTCATTTTATACTCAAATCTATCCTAAATTCTTTTTCATCTCTTAAAAAGAATTGGCCCCCGTTATTTATCTGTTCAATACCACTATTAAATTCTGATATGTCATTTTTACGCATATATTTCTCTCTTTCTCCATTAATGATGTGAAACTTCGATTCAGTTAAATAATTTCTTTTAATTTTTTTTTTTTTCTTTTCTATCTTCTTATTTTCGTTTTCTTCTTCGTCTTTCCTTGCAACCTACATTAAGGGAGGTGCTTGAGATCAAAACAAAAGCAGCCCATACCCATAACTATTCGATTCGGTAGAAAATCACTGCAAACAATGCCACATCAATGGAAGTAGCTTGGTAAGTAAAAAGCCTTTGATGCAGCCGGTAACCAAACAAGAGGTCCGAGCTCCTCCTCAGCACTGTTCATCATCTTCTTCCCAAGGACTCACTCGAGCACAGCTTTACCTGCTCTCACTCATAGCCATCTAGACCTCTAACTCCGTGCCCCGATCTCCGACATCCCCCCTCCAAGACGATTGGCAGTCGTTGCAATAACCCCCGGTGAGCTCGGCCAAGAC
Organism: Angophora floribunda; assembly: GCA_014182895.1. Taxonomy (NCBI): domain Eukaryota; kingdom Viridiplantae; phylum Streptophyta; class Magnoliopsida; order Myrtales; family Myrtaceae; genus Angophora; species Angophora floribunda. The sequence continues at coordinate 14,955,355 of CM024713.1, forward strand.
GCCCTCTTTCGGTTTCAGTTTTTCAAGCTTCGAGAAGCTGTTTTTGTCAGCCATCAGCTTGGCTCAGCCCCCTTGAAGCTCTGTAAATCCATTCCGTGGCCGGATGATGACGAAAGGAGCCCACGCTTTCCTAAAACCACCATGGCCGAGAGGGCGCAAATTGTTTCCTTCACTCTAAGCCCTACGCTTGACCTCATATTTGAGGTTGAAAGGGTACAACACAAAATAAAATCAGCAATATCTATTGATATGGATAAAATCTCCAGTCTGAGTGTCATGACATCACTCGACCTTCAATGCATCACATCATCACTTGCTTGATAAAATTGGATGATATAAAGACACTAATAATGTTATAACTTTTTAAGCAATCATTTAAATGTCATAAATTTTAATATTAGAATAGTCAAGTTACATAGGTTTCGACTAAAATAAGTTACATACCTAATTTTTTTTACTAGAAATTCCTTTGTGGCATTGATTCTCGGCAAATCATATTGGATGATTAATATTAAATTAATGCCACAATGGATTTCAAGTTAGGAAAATCATCAAATAATTTTAGGTATTCAATTTTTAAGAGTTATGCCACTAATTTTCAAGCAAATGAAACATCTGCTCATGCAAATCTCTGAATTTAGCATTTTTATGATTCAATTAGAATTTAAACAAGCATACTAGCCAAAAGAAAAGGATTTAAACCATGTAAGGATGGATCTTGTGCACATCCATCAAGAAGTGTAGATCTTTTGGGGTTTCTTGGGTGTCGAATTTTAAATCAGTGCGTGTCCCATGGTTCATGGGAAGTCATGATCTTTATGACACTTGGCAGGTGATGTTTGGCCCTAAAAATTTCTAACCCATTGTAAGGGAAAAGTCATGGACCAATTTTTCAGCCTTCTCTTCTTTTGACTAGCAAGCCTTCAACTTAGAAAGAGAAAGATCCTCGAAATTCCAATCACATGGTGCGTAAATATCAAAACGGGTTGCTAGTCCCAAACGGTAGTGACCCTATCGAAATGATTTCTCAGAAAACACAAATTAGACTCCCCTTCCATCATGTACTCATAAACTACAACGCCCATTGCTTGTATAATCATAAATCATGGAGATTAATGATGCTTCTATATCCTATTTACGTTAATTGTTTCATTTCATTCCAAAAGCTCGTCATAAAGATGGCCCCCTGTTTCAAGACGATGAAGTTTCTTCAATACCCACGATAATCTCAATGGGCAATTGCGCTCTATAGACACAACCATAAACTCCATTTACTATGCAATTTTGATGTTGAAATCTTCCGTTGCATTGATTATGTTTTCATATGCACTTCTCCCATCATAATTCCTTATTGACAAGAAACCACCACATTTCTTTGTTGTCTATGATTGCATGTTCTTTGTTGCATGTCAAAATACAAAATGACACCTAAGAACTAAATGGAAAATGAGTGTTATAGATACGTGAAATCATCAAAATGTCCAAAGTTGAACAAAAGCCACAATTTCAGATGAACAAGATCTAAATCTTTCTGGCAGATCATGTAAAATTCTCCAATCCTATTGAAAGGTTAACTCCCAATTAATTAAGGAGTCCCTTTATGTTTCTAAAATTGATTAGTATTGCTTCAAGGACACTGTTCGTGTTGAATAATTGAATTTCTGCTGGTCCTTATAATATCCACTAATCCATTCATAACCCCCATTTCAATTATTTCGTTTAATGTCCCAAGACTGGTGAGAAATTGCAAGGAACTGCAATAAAAGATACTACCTATTGAAATTGTTACGTCAGTGGGAACGAGACGACTCAAGTCAAAAGTAGCTTCCGACATCCGTTGCCTAAGTTCCATTTTGGCGGCCCCAAAGCCTTTTACAAGTTTTCCACCCCACCCATCTTTTAAGAGTCTTCTCTTGTCTGATTTCTTTGACCCACGTATAACACGTTGTGTTCAACCGATTTGAGAACTTGCATAAATTATTGAGTGAGTAAAGACGACGACAACAAGGAAGTTTTTAATTGGAAAATCAGAAAAGATTCAATGAAGTCAATATGAGACTGGTTTTATCTGATACAAGTAGCTTATGATAATCATCCTTAAATGATCAATCTGGGTACTTCAAATCAGTCCTAAATTAATTACCCTCGGTTCTCTGTCAAACAGGAAGACGTTTCTATCAAAAAGTAACCTAAAATATGAAATTTATCCGAAATACCATTTTCTTCTTCTGTGTCGAGAACGTACAAAGCCCACATAATGAGCAGGTCTACTTAGAATTAATCTCTCGCAAATATAAGTAATTACGACATGAGCAGTCCGACGAGCCAAGCCCATCCAATGTTCGGGCAGGCTTAGATAATGCATTTTGACTAGATGGATTGGGCTCAATCCGTTCTTTCTTAATTAAGTGGACTAGCAAGCTAAGCCATTCTTGAGCCCAATCCCAGCCTCTGGGCTCTTGCCACGCCCCGACTGCCTTCCGAATCGTTGGTGGGCTTGGACGAGAGTTTTAGCCCCACTCTTATAGCCGTTCGAAGGAAACCCGATTTGCCGAGTTCGTGACATTAAAAGAACATCCCGGGATTGAACTTTTGATTGACTTGATCCTTACGTTCAACTGTGATCTCTTCATCTTTCTTTTCTTTCTTTTGAAAACATGCAAACAAACTAGTTGGAGTTTATATCAATTGTGTTTGTATCGGAATATTCCCTCGCCATTTAACACAACTAAAAAATATATTGTGCTCGAGTTCAATCTGAGTAACCTAAAATTGACACGTTTGATCTGTTTAATTAAATGGGCTGTGTCAACTTGGATAATGAGTTGATTTGCATTGATATAATTGGCTAAGCCTAAACTTATCAGTAGGTGCTGGTGCTGCAACAGTTGAATTGTAGTAGGAGAAAGCTATAGCGATCAGAATAACTAAGGACGTCTTGCCTATTATGCTCATCACAGCTAACCTCTTCTTCTGCTTTCTCTAAAGCTAGGCAACAGTATCGATGCATCAAAGGACGCGACCCTTTAATCAATTTCACTTTCCAAACATAACCACGGCGTTTAAAAAGGGGAATAATCTGTAGAAAAAATTTCAATGGATGAAACTCCTCTCTTTAGAGAACATGCAAACATACTAGTTTGTTTTATGCAAATAGCAAAAGAAAAAAAAAAAGGATTCGCATGACTTAAATTGCACAAGCCGTATACTCCATATCGTCAATCACGGTCACCGACTTGCAGCATCATTTTATCAATCAACTCTTCACTTGCAGGAATCTGTCGTTAGAATCGGGGCAAACACTTCATGGCCCTTGCTCTTCTTGAGGGCTTGACAAAGTTTCTCTTGATCCACCTTCCCACCATACTCCTTGATTTTTTTCTTGGAGATGCGCAAGTGAGATTGAATGGAAGGGCTTGGGCAACGCAAGTTTTGGAGCTCGAAAAGCTTCTGAAACTTGTTTCATTGTGGGTCGTGACTTTGGATCACCACTTAAGCAAGCAAGCGCTAGGGAAACTATCAAAACAATACTTCTTGCCACAGAATTCTGTCTTGGGATTGGCAAGCGCGGATCTAATATTCGATGTAGCATAATATCATCTTGGAAAAGTGTTGACAACATTAAGATGATATCACCCGGATGCTCACCCATTATTGTTTCCATTGCTACCACTCCAAAGCTGTATACATCGCATTTCTCATTGATGACCAAAGTGTAAGCAAGCTCTAAAAATAGAAGAAAAAGTTGATGAATTATATGAGGCTAAAAACATAGTTCTCAATGTTAGCTAGTGCACCATCAAATGATAAATTTTGTTAGCATGATAAATCGTCAATGGTGTTATTTACCACATGGCAAGTAATGTTTTTTAATCTAGTTATGTGCCTCTACTTATGACATTCTAGAGAAGTATAAGGGAGTGTTGCTCACCTGGTGCTATATATCCATGAGTGCCTACGATATTTGCAGTGAGATTGGATGAGAAATTAGGTTCTAGAAATCTTGCCGTGCCGAAATCAGATAGAAAAGCTTGCATTTTGTTGTCGAGCAATATGTTGTTGCTAGATATGTCTCGATGAACAATTGACCGAGCGCAACCATGGTGCAAGTAAGACAAAGCACGTGCCATATCCCAGACAATATTGAGTCTTTTAGACCAGTCTAACTCCACCGCCTCAATATCATCTCTCAAAGCACAAAATAGACTCCCCCTTTGCATGTATTCATAAACCAAGAACATGCATCATCTATGTAAGCAAAAACCATGGAGCTTAATTATGCTTCTATGTCGTACTTCTGTCAAGTGTTTCACTTCATTTCGGAAGCTCTGGTCAAAAGATGGGTCCTCCGCTTCAAGACGGTGAAGTTTTTTCAATGCCACGATTTTCCCATTAGGCAATTGAGCTCTATAAACACTACCATAACCACCGGTCCCAATGCATTATTTGATGTCGAAGTCTTCAGTTGCATTGATTATGTCTTCATATGCAATTCTCCCATCATAATTCCATATGGACAAGAAATCTCCATTTTTTTCAATTGTCTCTGATTGCTTGCTCTTCATTCTACGTCGGAACATGGAGCAATACCCAAGGATTAAAAAGAAAATGAATGCCGTAGCCATTAGTGGTATAAGGACAGTCATAAGCATTCCTTTGGAAACAACATTCTTTTCTAAATCTTCATTGCCTTGGAAACGTCGATAAGGAACATGAGCTAGGTTTTCTGGAATATTCCCAGTGAGATGATTGTATGACAAGTCGATGTAACTTAAGTTTAAAAGCATTTTAAATTTGGGAACTGGACCATCAAGAGAATTGTACCTAAGATCAAGATACATTAACATGAACAAACTCTCAAATTCATGAGGGATTTTTCCAGAAAACTTGTTAAAGCTCAAATCTAGATGAGTGAGATTCTTTAAGAATCCTATTTCTAATGGAATGGCACAGTTGAATTGATTCTCACGTAAATCTAGGTAGATCAACCTCTTCAAACTTGCCAATTCAGGAGGGATAGGACAAACAATTTGATTAACATGAATGTCAACAACTTCTAACATGGTGAGGTTTTGGAGACAAAATGGCAATTCACCGGTTAGCTCATTGGAGGACAAGTCGAGGTGTCTGAGCTTTGGGAGTGAACATATCTGAAGGGGAATGATGCCGGTGAGGAAATTATCAGTCAACCGAAGAGAGGCAAGATTCGGGAGTAGAGGGAAATTCATCCTACCCAAATATATTGGGCCCGTGTAACCATATGAGTCTCGTTCTATTTCGACAACGCTTCCGAAATCATCGCATGAAATGCCATGCCACATGCAATGTGATAAACTGGAGCTTGTAATGGTGTCAAGCCACCACCCACTCCGAAGAAGAGCATCCAACTCTGTTCTCATGATTTTCAAACCTTCATTGCCTTCGAAATATGTATAACGAATATTGAACAAATTTTGTGGAACTATTCCCGTGAGATGATTGTACGAGAAGTCAATGTAATCCAAGTTGTGAAGCTTTTTGAATTTGGGAACTAAACCATGAAGAGAGTTGCCTGAAAGATTGAGATAGCTTAACATGGACAAACTCTCAAGTTCATGAGGGATTTTTCCAGAGAAGTTGTTAAAGCTCAAATCTAGATGAGCAAGACTCTCCAAATCTCCTATTTTCGATGGAATGGGGCCAATGAAGGAGTTGGAGCTGAGCTCCAACTCAATCAAACTTTTCAAATTACCTATTTCTGATGGGATACATCCACTAAATTTGTTCTTTTCCATACTTAGATATACCAAGTTTGTCAAGTTCCCTATTTCCGAAGGAATGGATCCATTGAAGGAGTTCTCTTGCAAATAGAAATGCGTCAAGTTCCTCAATTTTGCTATAGATGAAGGAATGGGACCAACAAAGGAGTTGCCATGTAAATCTAGAAACTTCAAGCTTGTCAAGTTCCCTATTTCCGAAAGAATGGATCCATTGAAGGAGTTCCCTTGCAAAAAGAGATGCCTCAAGTTCCTCAATTTCGCTATAGACGGAGGAATGGGGCCAATGAAGAAGTTGCCATGTAAATCTAGAAATTTCAAGCTTGTCAAGTTCCCTATTTCTGGAGGAATATATCCATATAAGGAGTTTCCTTGTAAATAGAGATATGTCAAGTTCATCAATTTCACTAGAGTCATGGGGATGATGCCATTAAGCAAATTGGAACTAAGATCTAGATGGATCAGCATCTTCAGATTTCCCAATTCATGAGGAATTGGACTATCGATTTGATTATTGTGAATGTCAAAAACTTCTAACATGGTGAGGTTTTGAAGACAAAGAGGTAACTCACCGGTAAGGTAATTGTTGGACAAGTTGAGATGCTTGAGCTTAGGGAGTGCACATATTTGAAGGGGAATGATACCAGCGAGGCAATTACCAGGCAGCCGAAGAGAGGTGAGATTCGGGAGCAGAGAGTAATTCATGCTGCTCAAATAACATGTAACCTCGGGGTGGGAGCAGCAACCCGTCGCTTTGTGATAAGTTTATTTCCACGACGCTTCCTGAATTGTCGCACGAAATGCCAAGCCACGTGCAGTGCGACACGGAAGTGTTGCTCATAATGTAGCGAGGCCACAACCCACTGCGAAGAAGAGAATCTGCTTCTGTTTTGGTGTCAAGGGCTGGGATGTTACGGGAGAGAGCCAACGCAATAAGGATCCATGTAGCTGCGGTCATCAGCTGGTGAACATGCAAGCTGATGGATTTGCTTATAGAATTCAAATGAATCACACGGAATAACTTCATGCTTTGGAGAGAGAGAGAGAGAGGATCTCTTCTTTTTGCTTGGGAAGTGGAAGGCCTAAGTTTGCTGTGATATATAGAAGGGGGCAATCCAAAAGAAATAAATTTGCGGAGAGCCATTCAACAAAGCCATTAAGCCATTAAGCCATTCAACAGCTGAGAGCCATTCAACACAACGACTTTGAAGCCTCGGTCTCTTTCCGTAGGAGACTTTTATCCTGTGGCCACGGGCTGTTGGGGACCCGGAGTTTTTGTGCGGATCCAATTCACAATTTGTATTCCGTGAACCAGACGCACAAAGATGATTGCTCCCCCTTTGGTCTCTCGCATTTTTTACTCAAATCTACCCTTTCATTTTATACTTAAATCATAAATCTACCCTGAATTCTTTTTTATCTCTTAAAAAATCACTCACTCTCACTTTATAGGCAAGTTGGGCCCCCATTATTTATCCCTTTAACATTGCTGTTAAATTCTAATGTGTCATTTTTATGCATATATTTCTCTCTTTCTCCGTTGATGATATGAAACTTCGGCTCAATTAAATAATTTGTTTTAAAAAAAAAAATTCTATCTTCTTATTTTCCTTTTCTTCTTCATCTTTCCTTGCAACCTACATTAAGGGAGGTGCTTGAGCTCAAAACAAAAGCAGCCCATGCCCATAACTATTCGATTAGGTAGAAAATCACTGCAAACAATGCCACATCAATGGAAGTAGCTTGCCCAGTAAAAAGCCTTTGATGCAGCCAGTTACCAAACAAGAGGTCCAAGCTCGTCCACGTCGCTGTTCATCATCTTCTTCGCAAGGACTCGCGTGGGCACAGCTTTACCAGCTCTCACCCATCACCATCTAGACCCCCGACTCTGTGCCCGACCTCCAACCACCCTATCCGCGTGGGTTGGCAGTCGTTGAAATATTCTCTGGCGAGCTCGGCAGAGACGCCCGCTTTCTGTTCGAGTTTTTCAAGCTTCGAGAAGCCGTTTTCATCCGCCACCATCATTGCTCAGCCATCCTCCGAAACTTGTATATCTATTCCGTGGCCGGACAATGAAGAAACAAGCCCGCGCTTTCCCTAAAAGCACCATGGCCAAGAGGGGGCAACTTATTTCCTTAATCTAGGCCCTATGGTTGACCTCCATCAATGGAGTTTTCCCCTCGCGATTGAGGTACGCAACCTCATATTTGAGGTCATGCAATTCAGATGTGAGGTTGCGCGACTCAAATCCGAGGTGGATCGACTCAGATTTTAGCTCAAGCACCTTCATACATGCAGGTTACAAGGAAAGACGAAGGAGAAAAGAAAAGAAGATAGAAAAATAATTTTTTAAAATATTTGATTGAGTTGAAATCCACATTATCAATGGAGAAAGAGAGAAACATTCACATGAAATTTACATGTCGAACTATAACGGCAATATTTATTACATGGTCCAGATTTGTGTATAGAGTGAAAGCTCATTATTTTTTATTAGACGAATAAAAAAGTTAGGGTCAGAATTAGGTATAGAGTGAAAGTTTGTACCTTAAGGGAAATGGCCCGTGTCTATATTTTATCGTATTACAGTGTTACTTGACTTTGGTCTCCATAGAGTGGGCTTAATGGACTTCACGTCCAATATCAAGAATGACCGTTCCAAAGAGGACCTTGTGATCAAGATAATTTGGTCATAGCTATCTCTTTAATCAAATCATTTTGTTTTCAAACCTTGAATTATTGGTTAAGTGATTAAGTGTTTAATTTATATACGATAAATTTCGTCATTACATCTCATATTTAGAAGAAATTCGCCCACCACTCTGTGGATAGAGCATCACTAGATACATGTGAACAGACAAATTGCGGGCATTCGTGTCATTTGTCTCAATTGAACAGTCCAAAATACTTTGTATTGTCAAAAGGACAAATAAAAATAAATAAAAACTAACAATAGGTTTTGAGGGTTTTGATAGCAAGTCAATTACCATTATATCCATGAGCTAATACCATGTTTGATTGCTCGATGTAAACAAAATTGGCTCTTATATCCCACGAGTCGCTCTAACTAACTTGATAATATTTAAATTTCAAGTTCATTGAGACACCGTACAAAATAAAATGAGCCATCACTAGAGATAAAATCCCAAGTGATTTGTCATGACATCGCTTGAATTTTATGGCTTCCAACCATTGCTTACTGGACAAAATTGGAGGAGATAAAAAAAACATTAACAATGTCATCATTTTTTTACGGTACTCACTTTAATGTGATAACTTTTTAGTGATTATTTAATTGTCGTAATTTTTAAAAGTGGATCATTTAAGTTTACACCAATGATTGTCTTGCTGGTAATTCCTACGTAACATTACTTTCCAGTGAGCCATGTTGGATTATTTAATATTAAATTAATGCCACAATGGATTTTAAAGTAAGAAAAATCGTCGATGTAATTTTAGTTATTCGGTTTCAAAAGTTATGGCACTAATTTTCTGACAAGCAAAATAATCTATTCATGGAATCTCTAAATTGAGTAGTTTTATGATTCGATTAGAATTTAAACAGTATACCGGCCAAAAAAACAGGACTTAAGCCACATGCATGCATAAATGGAACTTGTACCCATCCATCAAGAAGTCAAGGTCTTTTGGAGTTTCGTGCGTGTTGACTTCTGGATCAATACGTGCTCAATGGTTCATGGAAAGTCATGGTCTTTGCAACACTTCTATTGATGATATCTGGCCCCAAAAATTTCTAACGTGTCATATTGGAAAGGTCACGGACCAATTTTCGGCCTTTTCTTCTTTTAAGAAATTGCAAGGAATTGCAGTTCCTTGTATGGTCAATGGAACAAAAAGACTCGAGTCAAAAACAACTTCCGACATACTTTGCTTAAGTTCGACTTTGGCAGCCCGAAAACCTATTTACATGTTTTCCACCCCACCCATATCTTTTAAGAGTCTTCTCTCATTTGATTTCTTACCCTTATGTAATACGTCGTGTTCGACCAATTTGAGAACTTTCATTAATTGTTGAGTAAATACAGACAACGACAATAATGAAGTTTTAACAGGACAATCAGAAAAATTCAATAAAGTCGATATGTGACCGGTTTTTTCTATGGCTTTTGATATTCCTCCTTAAATGGTCAATTTGGGTCCTTCAAATCACTCAAGAGTAATTATACTTGGGTTTCTACCAAGAAGGAGTTTCTATCAAAAAAATACCCTAAACAATGAAATTTATCCAGGATACCAATTTTCTTCTATATTGAGAATGTACTTAGTCAATTTAGCTGTTAAAAAGACTGTGAAAATATTGATGCGTCAATTAGATTTTGACAAAGCTATGCCAATGAGATTACCTAGAATGGTTCAACTATTGGTATTTTTCATCTTAAAATTTATAGTTCTAAAGAGGACTCTATGATCAGAATAATTTGGTGACAACTTACATCTTAATTCAAATCATAACATTCAATTATTGGCGAAGTATTAAACATTTAATATAGACACAATAGATTCGTTCCTAATATCTCATGTTCAGATTAACCTCCCTGGCCATCCGGTGGAGGGAGCTTTACTAGATGCACGTGAACAGGTTAATTGTATGCATTAGCAACATTTGTTGAAGTTGAACAACGTTGATGCTTTGTTAATGTAAAAAAAAAAATTAATAACTTGTTTCGAACAAGATGTCAAGGTGGTCGAAGCTGTGATAACAAGTCAATTACCCTTATGTTTCACGAGCTAATAACTTGTTTGATTACTCAATGTAAACAAAATTACTTGTTTTATCCCATGAGCTGCTCTAACTAGCTTAACGGAAGTTAAAATTCAAGTTCAATTGAATTATGCAGTTTCGGATCTCAATAAAGTTAGACAAGATAAGGATACTAACATAGCTCTCAATCTGATGCCATACATTTCTAAGCAATCGTTTAAGTGTCACATTTTTCAAAAGAAAATTATTTAAATCACATTGGTGATTTTTTTGCCGAAAATTCCTGCACTGCATTAATTTCCTAGGCACCACATTGGGTAATTTAATATTAAATTAATGCCACAATGGATTTTCAAGCAAGGATATCACTAATGTAACTTAATTGATTGGTTTTCAAAAAATTATGCCACTCATTTTGGGGCAAACAAAACATACTGCTCATGAAAATCTCTGATTTTTGCGGTTTATGATTCAATTAGAATCCAGACAAGCATTCCAGCCAAAAAAATAAAAAGAATTTAGACCAGCATGCGTGTTATAGATGTACGCATGCATGTATAGACCTAAACCTAAGACCGGGGTCCATTGACTTGGACCAAGGCACAAGCATCAAGGTCTTGCATCCGAGCGCCAGTGATCGGGGCATAGGAGCCGGGCACCTAAGCATGAGCACTGGGGCCCCACCCCGACCTTTGTGGACCTGGGCCCAGCCGTCAAGGACCCATGCTCAAGTGTCATGCATTGAAATGTCTAAACCAAATGTTGGATTACTTAATATTAAATTAATGCCACAATGGATTTTCAAGTAAAAAAAATCACCAATGTAATTGGAGTGATTAGTTTTTAAAAGTTATAACACTAATTTCATGGCAAATAGAATATTTTGCTCGGCCGAATCTCTAAATTTCACAGTTTTATGATTCAATGAGAATTTAAACAAGCTATATTGGCCGCAAGGAACCCAAAAAAAGAAAAGAAAAATAAGAATGTAAACAAGCATGCATCTATGGAGGGAACTTGTACACGTCCATCAAGGAGTCAAGATCTTTTGGGGTTTCATGTGTATTGACTTTCGGGTCAGTACATGTTCAATGGTTCATGGAAAGCCATGGTCTTTATCGTTGATGTCTAAAAATTTCTAACCCATCATGAGGGAAAGGTCATGGACCAATTTTTCCGCTTTTTCTTCTTTTGACCAACAAGCGATCTTCGTAATACCCCCACCAATTACACTAACCGTGCACTCCAATCTTACCGGAACTGTCCTATGTAAAGTGCCTCTCATGACTCCTCTAACCTAGCATACACAAAGTTCAATACACGACTTAAATTGTAGATGCCGTATTAAATTCCAGAAAAATTATAAATGCCCATGATCGTTAATAGGAGCCAAGTTATCAATATGGAGGAAACCTCTTTTCATGGTGCACAGTTTCAATTGACATCCCTCCGACAATCTCGTAGTTTATGAAATCTGATGGCCTTCCACTTTGACTTCCTACATCTCAGAAATATTCCACCATAGTTAGGGTAGTCAAACCAACTCTCATACGAGCGCTAAGGGAGGGTTACATTCATCTAACCATAGCCTAGAGCAACCGTAGATTCTGCAATATTTTGTTCATTAATTACTCCAGATTCTTTTATTTCCATGTAAAGATTATCTCCTTCACGAGTTGGCTTCCCTTTTCTCCGTCCTTCTCATAGATTTCACAAGCCATTTGGGTCTTTCAATTTCACGTGAAACTTATGCTATGGAGATATCAATATGATTTCAGATGTATAACCTATCATCACTGCCTTCCACTCAAATCAGCTTCCATGCCCTCTTGTAGCATCCTCTTGGATGAAAGACAACGTGGAGGAGGTTGAGCATCTTCAAGGCATACATTTGGTAGTGAAGTTTTACATAAGCCCGAATTCCTACTAAACAAGTCATTTGGAGAAGTGCTCAAGTGAGTTGGGTCTTGAAGAGGTCCAAGTACCCAAGAGATGCCAAATCACAGTACTCTAGGAATTCCCTATTAAGCTTGTTTGAAAATAGATCAAGTCGTTCAAGATCAATTTAAGTTGGAGGGGACAGAACCTGTAAGGTGATCGTATAAAAGGTTGAGCCTTACAAGATGGTAAAGATATTCAAAGACTCCTCCGGGTATGCATCTTTGAAAAGAATTGTGCGACAACTCAATGCTTGTGAGAACTAGCTCAATCTCTGGCTCTTTTATCGTCACAGTCACAGCATTTTCATAAAACATCCCTCTAAAGTTCCATGCGATGTACAATGATTTGTCTTGCCGATTTTCTCTGTTTCTCATTCCTTCAAGGTTCATTATGAAGATAAGGCGTAACTTCAAACTTGGGAAGCCTATCAGTTCAAAAGGCCGGCCTAGGTCTGCTCACAAATGTGTGGGCTTGGCCCAAATCTGTACCCTTTCATGTGGGCTCAATCAACAAGTTTGACGGAACTTTACCAGTGTCACCCTGTCGTTCTGTCTGCAGTTTGGTACTCGAGAACAAAGTGCATGATCTCCCGTTGCTAGTTGCTACCCCTCAGATTGGTTTTGGTTTGCATGAGCCGTGCTAGACCCGAAATATTCCGAATGCATACATAGGGACAAATCCACAGGATTAGAAAAGACAGTAAGAAGGAAGTATCAGCAGCGCCGGGGATGGGTTCCGGCACATGCCTCAAGAGGGAAACGGAATTCTTTTGCCGTGCTTTATGTCTGGTCAGACGATTTGGTTACCTACTTATGTTCACGATTCATATTATCCATCCAACGGTAGCACCTAATGGTTTTTTCTCAAGAGATTGCGCGTCGCCGGTCTTTCATGCTGCTTCATCGAGTGTGTTCGTTTGGAATGAAATCAGGGAGAGGTTTCCCTACTCCTTTCGCAGTCCATCAGGAGTTATAGTTCTTGCTTGCCTGAATAAGTCCACCCCTCAAATTGGAAGGAAAAAAAAAAGACCATGAGATAAGAAACAATACAGAAGAGAGAATTGTGCAAGTTCCGGTGTATTCCTCTGTACACTGCTGTATGGAATAATGAAAAGTACACGAGCCCATTTATAAGTTTTATTAGATGATTATCTAATTCAACAAAATGATCAAGGATATACAATCAAAGTGCTATATGGAAAATTAAGTGAATTATCCAAACATCTTTAACATTCCCTCAATCTCAATGTGACGTTAAAGAACTTGTCGGGAAGACTCCTATGACATTTTAACGATCACGAAATTATCCTTTGGCTTAATACCTATTTGATTGATGCATATGTTCATTACAATGAAATTGTAATCATTTCGAAAAGACTTTGATAATATCATTAGTTCAAACAGTATGCTCGCTGAGTTAAAAGATGATTCATGATGAATTAATCATTTGCGATCCAACTCATAATGATGATATCAAGCATGAATCAAAATCAAAGACCGGTCGAAATATCTATCAATTAGATGGAAATATCAATCTCACACGCACCCTGCAAAAGACACGTTGATTTTGGCTTTCTATCTTGGGGTTGGTACCAAGGATCAATCTCGTGACCAGCTGATATTGAATGGTCCTACGATGGCAAGCGACATTAATGGCTGAGCCCGTGGGGTTGAATTTAGGCAAAGTGCATGGTTTCCCAATTGATCAAATCAAAATAGGCACTTATCTTACTTCACTTCCTCGTTTGGACTATGGTGGGCAAAGCAACGAAATATAATTAAAATAAACTAAACCTATAATATCTTTTTCTATGTGGACCTGTTCATGGCCACTGAATTATCCCTAAATATCTTGGGATAAGATCATTCAACATAATCCGTGCCAAAAGTCTCTAATTGCCTTAGATCTAGGCATTACTTTCTCTTGAGTTTTTGTCAAATACCTAGATTTCATCCCACCTCGAATCTCGCATTATCCGCTCTTCCACAGACGAGCTTGAAGATAGAATAGACCTTTGCTCGACCCCTTCCTTCAAGATGGGGGCCCTTCTTCGGCTGATGAATTTCCTGCTTTCACTAATTTCTCATCAAATCAATGATGCAATTGATACATACCAACCCCTTTTCTTTTTTTTTCTCATTGGCGAATTGTATTACTTGACCTAAACTGAATTTCAAACGAATCAGAGCGAACTTATCAAGGACGAGGTCGATTAAACATGTTCGTGTCAATTCTCGTGTATCCAACAGTCACATAAGAGATCGGGACCTTGGATAGAAGTGCAAGCAAGTTCGCACATCTTCCGCTCTTCCAAAGGCAAGCTTGAAGATTGAATAGACCTTTGCTTGGCCCCTTCCTTCAAGAGGCCAGCCCCTTCCTTAGCCGACGAATTTCTACTCTCACTAATTTCTCATCAAACCAATGATGCAGCTGATATGTACCAACTCTCCTTTTTATTTTTCTCATTGCCGAATTGCATTACTCAACCTAAACTGAATTTCAAACGAATCAAAACGAATTTATCAAGTATAAGGTTGATTAAGTGCGTCCGCGTCGGGTCTCGTGTATCTACTAGCCACGTGAGAAATTGGGACCTTTGATAGGAATGCAAGCAAGTCCTCTTCGAACTAGCCACGTCATATAATAGATTTCGATTTCCTCATGATCGAAGCATGTGCATCATGATGGGATCGATTCAAACGCCGCTAGATAAGAATAAGACCTGCGGGAACGAGACTAAAACATCATCATCACCTTCTCGATCTTGCATGGATGCTTTTCAAGATGACCGCAGCAGCCACGGTAACTCATCTCCATTGGTCAGCTTCCTCATGCACCAAGGGGACGCCGCCACGTGGCTGTTCCCTGTCGTGGCGTCAAGCTGGAACGGAGGGGGACAAGGGCCCACCTGCTCAACTTAGGGAGCTCAGGTGCAGGTTACTTAGTCAAATTAAGGAAACCCACAATTAAATCTAGACAATGAGATTTGTTTATGGGTGCCCCGCCTTCGTTGCCGACGGCCAATCGGGCGCCCCCAAGTTGTTCAAAGTTTGGTTGGCTTCCCCGTCGGCAAATGGCGGCACTGTCTCTTTCCTAGGGTCCTTTCGAGCATGATCCCCTCCGACGTGGAGGATTAATTTCGTTGACGGACCGTCGGATCTCGGCCGTCGGATCCACGGAGGTTGCCCAAATTTAGGGAATTCCTCGAGGTAGCCAATGCTGCCACGACTTGTAAAAATGGTGGGTCGATTGGGAAATTTCTGTCCTCTTCCTCCCCTCCTGAAAAAGAAATGTGTGGCGGCACTTTTTCTGCATTATGAATCTTCATCTTATGGCCACAGAGATTGACATGTTCCAAAAGATATATGTAAAAACTATGTATCGTATGTCAAATTTGACGTTTGATTTATGAGGGCGTATTTCCAACTGATAAAAGGGAGCTCCAAGCTGCCAATAATTCACAATTGTTTAGGCTAAAGAAAGGATTGCACTAACTCTTCGTGCCTATCTTTCAACGTCAACTCTTTGTCCTTAATGAACCGATTCCACAGCTTTCCAATATGCGAATATCTTGACCTAAATGTTCAATTAAATATTGTGCTAACAAATTGGGGAATAAACAAGATATGATTCGCGGCGATTTACTAAGTAAAATAACAATTAACGTGACTTATGTTTGTCGTTTAGTCAATATATTTATGTTTTCGTGTGAAATCAGGTCACTTTCTCCTTATTTGTGCGCAACACAGGGATCTTCAATTAGTCTGTTCAGTCTCATGACTAAATGGTCCGTCGAGCTCACTTTTTCATGCCCGAGCTTGGCTCCGGCATGAGATCATCCCAATTAATCTCGACTCATTTGTAGATGCACGAGCTTAGAACATGCCGTCCTGATTTGAGATGGTACAAAACTTCTCCACCGGCAGGATGGCCCGAACACAGGAGATAGGAGCAGTATTCCCCCACCGCCAATAATTGTAAGAATGGCAAGCCCACTGATTCTCCCTAAAAGGTAAGCAACCGGGGGGGCATAGGCCACATACCCCTTTTAAGGGAAACAAGGTCAAACAAGACAGGAACGTATCGGTTTTGAGCTGGGATTTGAGATTGGATTCGCTTTGTCAAAGCGGCTCGATGCGACTTTGACGAATTTGGCTCAGTTAAAAGCGAAACAGAACATGAACTTGTGACTTAGGCAGATCGGGACTATCGAGAAAGTAAAGAAGTCAGATTGAATCGTGTGAATTAGAACCAAATGTATGGTACCTTGCGACAGCATCCACACCATTATGGAGGCCAAGTAAACGAATCTCTATAAAATACGTTTTCAGACGGCATCGCTTGTATTTATTTAGACATTGGTTTATGCCATGATAGGAACTTCGATTGTTTCCGGGGGTTAATAACACCGTGAGTAGCTGATTGAAGTTCAACGGAATGACGTGTTGGGTACATGAACGAACGGTATGTACATACACATGCCTCATGATGATTCTTGATTGGGTTACGGTTAAAAAGATCCTGGAGGCTTCTGACTTGAGCAGAACAAATGGGTATTTTCTCGTTGTTCAGGCTCTTCTGCAGAACTTATCTCAGGGGATGTGTGTCCAATGACTTCGTAATTAAGGTTGCGAAACAGACCGCATCGGCCTCAGGAGTTCAACCTAGGAAGCAATTGACATGCTTCTACGTAAATCAAACGTGCGGTATAATTGGGGTAGGACAAATTTCAGGTTCTGGTCTCGTTTATCAGCTGAATTTCCTAACTACAGTAGGTTCTGGAAGATCTTGATTGAACAGATAGAGCTCAAGTCGCCATCTTTATCATTGTTTCGCTGCAAAAGATGCCTTCTCATTTTGAAGGGGAGCAAAGGTTGGGAACCCGTTTGTATCTCGGGGAACATAGTTGAAACTTTCCTGTTTTGACTTTAGGAGAAATCAGATATAGATTAAAACCATAAAATAATAATTAACACGTCTGAACGCTTGGAACTTGCCCACCAAGTTGCCGTACAGCCTACGCTTCTGTTCTTCCAGCAGAGCAAGTATTTAGAGAGGTGTGTTGCTCCAAAACCAAAAGATTTTCTGTTGTTGAGAAGATTTCTGCACCAAAGGCCTCTTTTCACCTTCTTCTCAAATATCAGCACCTGATCCAAAGGCTATTCGAAAGCCTCTCTTGCCCTCCATTGAACTCCAGATTTTTCAATCGATTCACCATTCAGAACCTCGAAGGACCGTCTGAAACTATCAGGACTTTTAATAAGAGGTTATGATGAGCGACGCGGTGATTTTTGAAGAGGATGAACAAATGGAATTGCCTCCAGGGTTCCGATTCCACCCGACCGACGAAGAGCTGATCACTCACTACCTCACCCCGAAAGTTCTCAACGGCAGCTTCCATGCCAGAGCCATGGGGGAGGTCGATTTGAACAAGTGCGAACCGTGGGAGTTGCCTGGTAATATATACACCTTAAGCCCTGCATCTCTAGGCTCAAATTTATTCTTCTTGTCGTTTCTTTCGATTTGTCATAGAACGATGTGCTAATGTGTTCGTCTAAACATTGTTCGGCTGCGAAGGGAGAGCGAAAATGGGCGAAAAGGAATGGTACTTCTTCTGCGTGAGAGACAGGAAGTACCCCACCGGAATGAGGACGAACAGAGCGACTGAAGCCGGCTATTGGAAAGCCACCGGTAAAGACAAGGAGATCTATAGGATGAAGAAGGTGGTCGGGATGAAGAAAACTCTGGTTTTCTACATGGGCAGAGCTCCTAATGGCCAGAAGACCAACTGGGTCATGCATGAATTCAGACTAGAAGATGGACATTATCAACACCATCTTTCCAACCCACAAAAGGTACGGCGCTGCCGGAAGCTATGCCGCAGAGTTTTAATCAGCTCATTGTGTTCTAGACCATTTTCCATTAGGCCATCGAACCGCCAGAGCAGTTTCGAATACAAGATCATCGCCTCGAGCATCCTAATTCTCAAAAACTCGATTTGCTCACCTCAGATTTTGATGACTGTGTTCCTCTTACCTTTTGCAGAACGACTGGGTCATTTGCAGAATCGTCGAAAAAAGACACGATGGGAAGAAAGCTGATCAGCCTGCGGCTGTGTCCGGCGGCCTAGAGAGGCTGAGCTCGTTCGACAACGAACCGAGGCCATCTCTCTTGCCTCTGCCTCCATTGGTGGAGTCATCTCCATTCACCACCGCCTCCTTCTCCGATCGAGCGGAGGATCACAACACTCAGAAGACTCCCCTCTTCCCTTCTCCGTCTCCATCGGAGCTAGACCCGTCTCTCAACCGCGCCCCTTCGTTCAACTGGTCCGACGCGGTCCTCATGCACGAGCAGTCGATTCTGAGGATGCTGCTGGAGAACTCGGCGTCGAGCGCCAAGGCCGAGTACGCGGATTTCTCCCAAGTGGGGTGCCCGAGCAGAGAGACGACGATGCAGACGTCTTTTCAGTGCGATGTGGATTGCCTTTGGAGAAACTGAAGGTTGGAGATGAAACATTAGGCATCAAGCGGAGGTCGTTTAGATGATTCGAATCTCTTTTTGCTTTTCTGGTTTGTTCTTCATGGGTGGACAGTGGGGAGACTCACTGTTTTGAAGAGGCCCTTTTGTGTTTGTGCGTGTGCCTGTAGTTGCCGGGTGTCTCAGCACCTTCGTAAAGTTTTTTCTTTTTCTGCTGTTTTGTCCGTACTTAGATGTATATACAAGGTGAAAAGCCAAGGATAATGTTCAACCGGTGATCATTATTGAAGAAATTGTGGAAAAAGTTTTCTTGGAAAACATTTTCCAGAAAACAAACACAGCCCGAATCCCTCTTAGACTCTAACTATGGATACCGTAATTCTTAATTTTGCAACTGTTTCAATATATTCCCTAACATACTCGAAATGGTTATTTTCTGGTCATATATCTAATTACAATTCTGTTCGCTGCTTTTTCACTCGAATGTGAAGGGTGAAATAGAGTTCCACACGATCGCGTATGAGGTCGATGTCCAACTATAGGAAACCAATTTTATTCATTGGTCTTAACTTTTGAATAGAACTCCAATTAGCTAGATTTCTTTTTAAAGGCCGAGAGGCACTTTGGAGTTTCTTTCTGTGGCATATGGACCAAACCTTAAATTTTCCAACCCGATTAGCCCATCTGACCATCCATTCTGAGTATTGGGCTCGCTAATTAGTGCATGAGATTTGGGTAGGCACAAGCCTTCCTTCGTCTTTTCCAACCCTGTGTTCCTCTGGATTTGCTAGATCGAATTAATGGAAGCAAAGACGCACCAAACCCGAATATCGCGAAAGACCTAGTCATCTAAGCACATCCATTGCCTAGCAAACTCGAACCGGATCTGATCAATGAGCTGGCCAGACCCTTGTGTGACCTGCCCCGCCCATGATATAAAAATTAACGTTTTCAAAATATCATCGGGCCTGAGAGGGCTTGACTGGCCTAAGCGGGCGGGCTGAGCCGGAGGGGGAATATGGTTATCTAGGCCCGACCGAATTGTTACTCGGGCCTTCATACATTAAAGTGCTTGGTGCATTGAGGAATTATCATGCCCCTGATCTTCTGTTTCCCCGGATACTCGATCTTATCAAATCGGAGTAGGAATAAAGAATTCTCAGTCTTATCCGATAGGAAGAATGATAGCACATCTCAATTTGACTGTCCTGAAGATATATCCAGACAAAAGAGATGGCTTGTACCTTGTTCACAGAGTAGAATATGTTATCAATTTAGACTTCGACACCACACGGTTCGAATAAAAAATGAAATCACGTCGCCTCGAAAAGATACCTTGAGCCAGCTTTCATCTGCCAAATGAAAACCCATGACTAATTATACCGCCTAGAGGCTAGAGCCAATAAAACCATTATTGCCGTTAGCAATGTCACCCGCGCATGATCACGTAAAATCGCACCGGTTCGCATTCATGGTTCAAGGTTTTTCTTCGATTTGATTTTTATAAAATCCCAACCCCAACGTAGATCATGTGGACCAACAGCTTAACTCTCTGTACTTGCCAAGCAGATGTTTCTATGGTCCAGGTGGGGGAGACCGATTCATTGCTTCTGAGAACACTGTACTTTTAACATGTACCAAAGGCTCATTCACTGCTTCAGGCCTGCATCAAGGACAGATCACTGCTCATCTAATAAGGTATGTCTTTACAAATTCTTGAGCTTGTGCAAGTATTTGATTGGACCGTCAAACGGATGAATTAGATAAAATCGAAAATGATCTGACTTAAATTAATTTATTTAACTTATTTTGACCAATTTTCATATAATATTGCAATATAAATCTAGTGATTTATACATGACACGCGTCTTATATTATTAAAATAATTCCATATTTAATTAAATTTCATAATCAAACGAGGTGAAATGCGAGTCTGAAAATCAAATGAGAGCAAGAGAAAGCGAAGAAAGAGTCATGGAGGCGATTTATATCAAGTTGCAAATCCATTCAACATCCATATTATTTTTCGTTTTACCTTTATAAATCTATTTATGACTTATTTATAACCACTCTGCTGATCAAACATGGATTAAAAATGTGATTACGACTCTTTCGACAAGTCTATGGTCTACCCACGGATTCACTCGAAAGACAAAACCATTGGATTGAGGAAACATGCCAAGCCAGGCACATGACAAAACAACGACGGATGAGAAAGCCAGAGGGAAGGTACAAACGGCTGTTTAGCATGTAACTTTTAAAACACGTTCCATAAGACTGGACAATGCTAACTCAGAGTCATGTGAAAACGATTCATCTTGACTTTAGGAGCGAAAGGAGGCATCTAATTAGACAGACTAAAAGAAACATGGTATTCGTCCGAAAGCCATCAACTACCGTTCTAGTTGATTATGATTTCGCTTTGACGAAGAAAATGTCTAAAGGTCTTTTTTTTTTATGACTATGGCGAATCACGCGCACGTCTTATCGCCGACCCCAGTTGCCATTTCAGCAATGCAGTGGCGACCGGCCACCATGTGCTTGGATTTTTCGCAGAGCACGAAGCCTCGGTTGGTTCCCGCATCCCAAAAGCATCTTCTGCGCCGATGCTTCCACCGACCATGTGTCCCCAGTCAAAGTACTGTCCCCTGAAGTTCGCGAGAAATTCTCTGTTGTCCGAATACGAACAGCTATAAGGAGCAATAGGGTGACTTGCTGTGTACCACCGTACCATAAGTCCACCGCGAGTGTCTCTGATCTGAGCTCGTCGTTGGCCACCATGGTCAATGGGGGTGTTCTATGCATTTTCGTATTAGTCTTGCCTTTGCGGAATTTTCTAGACGGTCTTGTCTCGTGTACCGATAACGTGTGCTTGTGCTGACGGTTCCTTAATGTACATTACTTGTGATGTTGATCAATGCGACTGAGTAGGACATTTCCGCACGAGCCATTTACATTTGTTGCTTTCTCACGAAGGATCCCGTGAATAGCCTGCGCGACTTAGCATCGAGGCATTGCACATGTAGAATGGCAAATGTGCTACTAGTGACCAATGGTTGTGTGTGCTGCACGTTCCTTTAAATTAGGCTGACAATTTAGACCGTGACATTTGGTAACGGGGCCTGAGTAATTTATGATAGCATGTTTGCATAATAGTTTCATTCCCATTAAATATTTTATCTGGTAGTCTTACAAGAAGTAAAAGCATCTCATATGCGTCCTAATAGAGTGAAAACCTTGCATCTTATTCTCGAGTCAATTTCGTGTATTTCTTCAAAAAAAAAATTAACATAGATGCACATTTTATATGACATCTTCGTGAGTAGATCCGTACCCACCATCCATGATCAATACAATTTGCTCACATCTATAAGATTTAACAACTAGAGTGGATCGGTGAGTTGCTAACTCGAACTTGCTCCGATTGACTCGTGATTATTGTCGGATCTATAGGTTTTAATGGCTCAACATTAGTGAGACGTCTCTTTAATTTATGTGTAACGGTTGTGTCTCTTCAATTCATATCCTAATTGTTGCAAAGATGGACTGATGACCCTTGTAGCTTCCAAGTTTGATATTATTGTTATTAAGGGTTAATGGCTCAACTAATACGTGCATAACCAACATGAGTCTTAAGTTCATGTCCTTTCAATTTTCTGCTGTCGTTTCCCTTCGAAAATAGTCATGTTCCATAGTTCAAAATAACGATGAATAAAAAAAAAAAAATCCTCAAAGCACTCCTCTAGTTTTCTTTATAGTCATTCTCTAAGTGTGTCAGTTTCAATAAGTGTTAAACATAATTCTATTTGTATAATGTTGATATATATAGGTTCGAGGTGTTGTATCTTGTGAGATATAGTTCGTAAAGCTATTTAGTACTATTGGCAAAAACTAATCACTTAAAAGATTCGATTAACTGTACCTCAACTGCTGTTTATTTTGTTATCGCTTTTCTCATAATTATGTTGCGTGTTTTTCTCCAATACATGATTAAGACTTCCAACACATTTCAATACTGATTATTCATGCTTTTTACACTAAGATTGATTTTTGAAGAATCTATACTTACATGAATATGTCATTTATTTTCTTTATTTCGAATGATGTGATCACCGGGCCAATCCCAAGCTAACGTGTCGAATGGCATTTGTCAAAGCTAGATCGCCAGAAGTATCAATATGTGATGACCCGTTTTGCTGTTCAACCACAGAAATCTCCTCCTTTTTTGAACATAAGGACCACCTCCTCAATCAATCCTTAGTAGTCAACAACGTTCGATTAAATTAAAGAAAAGCATCGCTTTCATTTTCACATCATTCTAGAATAGACTACTCCTTTGCCTTGAACTTCAAAGGAGGCCTAAACGACGCCATCCAGCCAAAAGGAAGCATAAGAAAAAAAGAAGGAAATGAGCCGCGAAAAATCTGAGGGGAATCAACTTGAGGTCGTCTTGTACACATCCTAGAGTTTGGACCACCCTCGTCGGCTAGGGCTACAAGTGGCTACCATCTTGATACTTGTCATTGGGTCTATTGAATCTATGCAAGTTCCATGTATTGGAGTAGGTAAATTAGGTGGATTTTACACGCGATTGATTAAAAATCGAGGGTCATGGTATATGGAGACCGCGTCAATACGATTTCAAGTGGGGATTAGATTCGACATTTTTCCTATATAAATAATTAACTATTGAATTCGGAATACTCCGCGGTGGAAAAAGATGGTAAAACGTGGATCGAGTCAAATTGAGCGTGCCCTTTCTGCCGGATGCTCTCTTGTCTCGTAGCCACCATCATGCTATCGCCAGGACACCTTAAATTGCCGCCGTGACCATCAACATGTCGCCATCACCGTCTCTCTATTCACCAATTGAATGGCCACCATCCATCCTCTCTCTTTCTCTCTCTACCGACCACTCGCGCATCGTGGAAACACGTGACGTGGAAACACGATCCCATTCTAATGAAAGATGATACCAAGGCAAGTAACGAATTTCTTTTTGAAAAGTGATCGAGTGACATTTTTTAAACATACGACACAATAGATAGATACGTTATTCTTAGAAAAATAAAAAATTTGACACGTTGAGATATATTATATATTAAACATTTTTTTATATATACATAATTAATTTGTATTTTTATGATTATTTTAATCAAATTAATTTGATTCAAAATCATAAATAAATAAATAAAACCTAGAATGAATTTAAACTAATAATATTAATCCGCCATTTGTTAATATCATTCACTATTTTAATCTTATAAATTCAAATCCATAAAATAATCCATAAAATATGAAATATATATATATTGGACTCGTGTGTTAGTGCATGTCATAAAATAAGACAAAAAAATAAACTTATGGGGTGAATTGTGTGTCATGAGAAGTGGGAATTAGAAGATAAGATAATACTAATTTTTTCTTCTTTCTCTCTTTATTGTCTTTTTACATATTTACATTTTGACAATTCATATATTTAAAATTTTTAAAATTGACATCGTGTGTATCGGAATCACATTTGGAATTCCAAACAATTTTATACTAAAGTGTTGGGAGAGTTGCCAAGGTATTAGATTTCTTGATACCTATTAATTGAGTGCCGGAGAGTATAGAATATGTATTGGAGTGTCCAACACGACACGAAAAACTCTTAAAGAGTGTGATGCTTCCTAGATAGTCTTTAGTTTGTAGTGGGAATAACAATATTGTTTTGAATCACAAATAACTAAATAACAAATAATTTTAAATTATTGTGAGGTCAATTATTTTGAGAATATATGACTCATGATAAATTGTTATTTTCACGTTGGCCCAAAAACTATTATGCTAGTAAAACTTATTTTTATTCTTCGATAATCAAGTATCTAGTTTTTTTTTTATATATTTTAAGTTTTTAATTGTAGCTCAATGTCAGGTCCCTGTTAAATATATAGTCCTGTCATGTGGTTTTGATGGTGTGGCCATCTTGCTTAGCAAAAGTTAAGGTCAACTATTGATGTGACTTGCTTAAAAGATCGTATTGTATCTATTTAGGTGTCCGGTGATGAGTCAAGAGAGAATGTCTTACTCATATGATTTTGGTTTTCAATATGTTTACAAGATACCCATATTGAATGCCAACACGAACACAATTATCTATCAATTTCAGTGTCCAATTGACATTTTTCATATGCTTTCATCACATTTAAAAAGTTGAGATACTTGATTGAACAAAAAAAGACATTTGAATACTCAATTGAAAAACGTGTGAAAGTTGAGATTTTATAAGTTCCGGTTGTTTTTCACAAAAATGAAAAATTTGGAAAATATTTTTTGAGAAATAATTGCTTTTATCTAATATAATTAACTAATGAAAAATATTTTCATTATCATTAACCATTTATTGCTAAAAACATTTATGTATATAATGGAAATATTTTTCGAAAACTAATTTTTTTCGTTCAGTCAAGTATTTTAACTTTTCAAATGAGCGGAACATACGCACGATTTAAACAAAAAAAATGAAATTTTGTGTGGTTCTGATTCAAGAAAGCCCACAAAAAATGTCTGTGTAAATTCTAAAAGACAGCGAAGCATCGAAGGAAACGATGTCGACGTACCGCATTTCCCACGCTCTATCTGTTCCTCTCTTCTCGGTAATCTGATTATTCATGATACGTGGGGCCCACTTGCGCACGAGCCACCCTCGGGGTCCGGAAAATTAGAAAAAATCGACAAAAACAAAATACCATGAAAGCTTAAAAATATAGTGTCACCTAATATGATATTAGGTAGTATAAACTAATGAAATATGATTATTGATTGATCTATATTCGCTCAACAAAATGTTTCCCGCGTCAACATGAAATTTCAAGTTTGCAAATGCCACAATAATGATTATGACCTCGGAATCTTCTTAATTATATCTTACATAAAATGATAATAAAATATCAAGTAATGACTTAAATGGTAAAAATGGATTTAGCTCCATAGTACTGTTAATTGGAGAGCTTTTGTAGCTAGAGTTCTACTTTAGGGTTAGCAAAAATAATTGAGATTAAAAGCTTAAAAAAAAACTTTTGAACGTAAAAAATGAGTAAAATTTCATTTAAAAATTAACTTCAAATTGAAACGCTAAAGTTAAAAGATACCTTTATAAAAGACGAGCCATTCTGTAAAAATAATAAGCATTTTAAAACACAAAATGAAATAAAAAGAAAGCAGCTATTTATTTGAATTGCCCGTATTTTTGTTGTTGGAAATTGCCCATATTTTGAGAAAGCATGAATCAAATCCAACACTTAAATGAAAGTAGTGTGTTTTTCCTGACATAAAAACTTTTTTCAAAAATATCAATTGTTTTAGGAAAATGAATTAAACGTGGGAAGGGGAAACACTTTCCTTATTTATCGGGTTTTTAGATCCTTCCTTTTTATTATGTCATCTTTGTCCTTTTCTTTTACTCTCCAAAATCTCTTCTTTTTTTTTTTTACACTAGTGTAAATTGTTAGTTTAAATGTTATTCAATCATTTTCCAAATGCGATCCAAACGCGAATTTTCAACCACATATCAAAACATATATCATTTTCCACTAAAATGATTTCCATTTTCCAAAAACGATGCGATTTCCGCGAAACAAACGCACCTATAATCTTTTTTTTCAAAAAAGGGCGAATTCACCTAACATCGAATCTAAAACATATATGATCCCTACATTATATATGCTAATTTTACGCTAATTTGCTTAACTATTTGCACGGGGTCATTACTTATACAAAGAACGCAATAATGAATAATCATGACCTTATTTTTTTAATTCATGTTTACATTATATTAGAAAATAGAAAAATTCAGTTGTGAAGTTTTTTTATTTTTTTCTTGTAAAATAAAGTACTATATTTCTCATATCTTAGTATCGAAAATACAAAAAATCAGTTATGATTTTTAAAAAAATTATTGTCTTGCTGTAAATTAACGTACTACATTTCTCGTAATCTTAATTAGAGTCGATGCTAATTGTGACGAATAAATCTAAAAAAGAAAAAAATCTCATCTTCTCTCACCTACCTCGCTGCCATTGTTCTCTGCGTCACCAGAGTTCTTCCCCAACCCGCTCCCTTCTTAAAATAACCCGAGTTAGTTACAACCCTAACCACGGTCAAAATCCCGCCCGTAGAACCATATAACAGCGAAACGACGGGTAAGAAGCGCGTGTATTCTGTCTATTTAACCCATCGCGTATCTCTCGGGTTCCACGCATTTTCGTTTTTCCCACTTCACATTTTCAGCGCTTCCGCCAGAGAAGAGACGAGTGCCCCCCTTGCGCCGCCGCCGCCGCCGCTTCAGCCATGGCCGTCCCGGGATCCTTGCATCTCCAGATTACCTCCGCCTCGCCCTCTGCCTTCGAGTGCCGCTCCGATCCGGACTTCCGGAGCTCCCCCAGGCCGGAGGGCGCCCGCTACGGCCGGTTCAGCTGCCGGCCCAGCTCGGCGAGGCGGGCGGTGCTGTCGTCCGGCGGCCTGTCTTCTCTGATCTTCCGGTTCCCACCGAACTTCGTGCGCCAGCTCAGCACCAAGGCGCGGAGGAACTGCAGCAACATCGGGGTCGCCCAGGTGGTGGCCGCGTCGTGGTCGAACAACAACGGTCCCGCCAACTCCGCCTCCGCCGCCTCGGGCGGGGGCGCTCCGTCCCCCGCGGCGGCTATTGCCGGCGCTGCGGCCGCGCCGGTTGTTCCGGCGCTGGATTTCGTGGCCGGCGGGGAGGCGCTGGCGGTGGACGGGCTCGAGAACGGGGACGGGCTGCCCCATGATTTGGGAACGCTCGAGGAGTCTTCGTTTTTGAGCTCCGATGGGAGTCTCACGGTTCACGCAGGTATGGATCTGTTGCTTGTCTGTGGGATTAAGCTCATTCAATGAAAAAATGAAGACGATTGTGCGACGAGTTGTGGTTTGCATTTGTGGGAGCACACCATCTTCTTCTAATGGTCATTACTAGAGCTATGAGGGCCCTTATGCCATTATTAGGGTTCTATTGTTGATCTCCTGATTTGGTTACCGTCTTCCTTCTGGCATATTTCTCGACAGCAGGTCATTTATAGCTTTTGATTAAGTCAAATCTTGGGAATGTGAACAAGGAGCGGCTCTCTCTTATGTTTCTAAGGAATACAACTTTAGTCTGGTGCATTTGCAAAGTTGGAGAATTTTTGTTGATATAAACCAGCTCCTTGATCCAATTATAGCTTGGGGATCTTTCTTTTAGGGTGATTAGTTTAAGCTCATTTTGTTTTTACCAGTAATTAAGGATTTTTGATTATGCAGGTGAGAGATTAGGACGCGGCATTGTCACTGATGCAATTACCACACCTGTGGTCAATACTTCTGCTTATTTCTTTAAGAAAACTGCTGAGCTCATTGATTTCAAGGTAATAATATACCACAATGTATGATCTCTGTAAATTGATTTGCAGTTTGCCCTTTTTCTTCATTGGGGTTCTTGTAATATCTAGTATTGGATATTGCCACAGGTATTGATGGAAGGGCTTATGCCTAATATCGTGTGATCTTTTTTGCATTTATTTTGTTTCTCTTCATCTATATGGGAAACTTGCTGGCCTTTTACTCTTCAATAGTATTGATGCCACTCGCGACCTACATAACCCATTAGTATTTCCTTGATTCTGTGATAGGAAAAACGCCGTGCAAGTTTTGAGTATGGGCGATATGGGAATCCAACCACGGTTGTGGCAGAAGAGAAAATCAGGTGTCTTATCTTCCTCTAACTTCCTGTTTTCAGTGTTATTGACACCTATCGTACAGGGCTAATCGAGAGTTATGTTTCCTTTCCAATGATGCAGTGCTCTTGAGGGGGCTGAATCAACATTGATTATGGCCTCTGGGATGTGTGCAAGCACAGTTATGTTAATGGCATTGGTTCCGGCTGGAGGACACATTGTGACCACCACGGACTGCTACAGGAAGACCAGGATATTCATTGAAACTATTCTTCCCAGAATGGGAATCACGGTAATTGGTTCTGCACTTTTAATGCATTGTGCTGTCACATCATGTAATGTCATGTTCATGGGCTTTCGCAATTGTTTCTAAAAATTTTGGGCTGGATTTTCCAAATATTATCTTCTATTTCCATTGTGTCATATGAAACTTCTTAATTAGAAATTAACATTTTGAGTCATCTTACTCTGATGAAAACTTTTAACTATTCTCCGCATTTTTAATCGCGTGTTCCATTTTCCAAATATTATCATCCTTTTCCTTATTGTTATTGTTGAAAATGCAGGCTACAGTTATTGACCCAGCAGATGTAGAAGGCCTGAAGTCTGCACTTGAGAAGAATAAAGTCAGTATGCTTATTTTCACTCATTGAGCTTTTCTGATGGTAAAATTGATGGAAAGTTGACTCTCTGTATTGAGCTGTGATTTTGCCATTTTCTGCAGGTTTCTCTTTTCTTCACAGAGTCACCCACCAATCCTTTATTCAGATGTGTAGATATCAAGTTGGTCTCTGACCTTTGCCACAGTAAAGGAGCATTGGTCTGCATTGATGGCACTTTTGCAACACCTTTGAACCAGAAAGTTCTAGCCTTGGGAGCAGATATGGTTTTGCACTCGGCTACCAAATTCATTGGAGGGCACAATGATGTGTGTAATACTAGAGTTGCCACATACTTAATTCACAATAGCATGCAGAAATCTGTTGTTCTCTATTTGACACTGATTTATTGCAAATTCCTTTTCAGGTCCTTGCTGGTTGCATTAGTGGCTCGCTGAAATTGATTACGGAAATTCGTAATTTGCATCATGTTCTTGGCGGTGCTCTCAACCCCGTGAGTTATTTCTCAAAGTTGTCTTTTAGGCTATGCACTTCCCAAAATCTGTAGGAAATGCTAGATGTCCATTTGAGAAGGTCTGCTAATATTGGAGGCAAGAGAGGGGGTGGGGTTGCGAAAAAAAAATGATTGATAGTCTGGGCCTTTGAGTCAGCCTGTGTTTGGAATTAAGACAAGAACTGAGAATGTGTGGAGTAAAATGAATGGGGCAAGACTGTTAACCAGCAGAATGTTAATATTGAGAAGCCAAGAGTAAAGAGAGAATGATTAGTTTTGCTGCATACAAATTTACAGTGTCTGGTTAATCGGTGCCAGTGTTGCATTTCCCCCTTTTGCTTTTCCTCTCCTTTAGTCCTATTTGTTATTGTTGTGCTCTATTGATAGTTGTTATTTGTAGGAGTACTGATCATGGTGGTTTGCCTTCCTCTTTTATGTACAGAATGCTGCTTACCTGATTATCCGTGGCATGAAGACTCTACATCTTCGTGTACAGCAACAAAACAAAACGGCGCAGAGGATGGCCGAGATTTTAGAGGCACATCCTAAGGTACTTATTAGCACTTTGTTCTTCACGTCTCCCATGTTATGTCTGGTGAAAGAGCCCTCTATTGTAGTGTTTTCTGTAGTTTTTCATGCTGAGTTAATGAAAAGTATGAGTTGAGTGGTGCATCTTCTCTTATTCTTCTTGTTTTCCATCTTTTCTCCCTTTCTTGATTTTTCCATCAAGTTTCGTTTCCTTTTTGCATTGCTTTAATTATTTTATTCTGTTGTTATCCTGTTTGCCTAATCATTTCAAAGATTTTTTTTCTCTAAAAACAGGATTAAAAAGTAGCTGTTACTTGTTTCATGTTCGTATTTTTTTGTAAGCTACTTTCTTCTTCAATCAATTAAATACAGCTGTAATTCTGATCTTTGATGGAAAATAGCTAGCACATGCTGATTTTGCATAACGAGTTATTTTTGAAGAAGTTGATGATGCGTCTCTCCTAATTTAGTTATTAAGTATAAGTAGAAAATTGGCCAATCTGTGCAAATGAGATCTTGCATATCCATAATATAATCATGTAATAATAAAAAAGAAAATTGCCAATACTTATACCAAATTTTGCATTTAGTTGTCTGAGCTTAGTTTGGCACTTGTGTCTTTTAGATACTTGTGAAAGTAAAAAGCATCTTTAGGCCCTTGGCAGTAGGCGTTTAGGGTTGACACCAGCTGTAATCATCCATCTATCTGTCCATTTTCTCCACTATGTAGGAAGCACATGGAGAAGTACTGAGTATGGTTGTGTTAATCCTTTTCTGCTAGTGCAGTTGGGATTGTGAGGTGTCGCTAGGCATAGCTCCTGGCTGCTTGAATCCAAGCATTTACGTTGGGACTGTAGAAATTTTGTGCCTTAAAGTGCAGGCTGTCTTTAAAATGTCAACTCTGTCCTTCACTATCTTTTCGTCATAGTATGATTGAGTTGCAGTTTGAGTTGTTATCTATCTTCGATTTAACTAGCATGTTTTTTTTCATGATTTCACTCAATTTGGATTTATGGAAGTGAAGATGATTAGATTTTGTAATAGCTTTCTGTCATGTCTTTGTCTTCAC
The DNA here is from genome assembly GCA_014182895.1 of Angophora floribunda. Taxonomy (NCBI): domain Eukaryota; kingdom Viridiplantae; phylum Streptophyta; class Magnoliopsida; order Myrtales; family Myrtaceae; genus Angophora; species Angophora floribunda. The sequence goes on from CM024713.1 coordinate 14,986,675, forward strand.
TGTTCAAGCATTTTTTTGGGGCATATTTGGTTGGCCATGTGTATCTGTTGTACTGTGTGGAGATCACTGTCTTAGCGTTGGCATTTGCTTTTTAGAAGACAATATACTCATGGTCTTATTTGCCATCAGGATGGAATGCTGAATCTTAGTATTCTAGATTATCCTTTTGCTAAAACACTAGCTTAATATTCTTGTCAGGTGAAGCGTGTCTACTATCCAGGCTTGCCCAGTCATCCTGAACATCACATAGCCAAGAAACAAATGACAGGCTTTGGTGGTGTTGTTAGCTTTGAGGTGATTTAGTGTTTTAATTTTCCGTACCTGGTCATCAAGCAGTCTCTTTTTGGCTTTCCTGCACACAGCCTTATGATTGTTGTTCTTCAAATCTTGCAGATTGATGGAGACTTAATGACCACCATTAAGTTTGTGGATGCTCTGAAAATCCCTTATATTGCCCCATCATTTGGTGGCTGCGAGAGCATTGTGGATCAACCTGCCATTATGTCTTACTGGTATCCTACTGATTTCTCTCCTCTCCCCTTCTGTCCCCCTTTCTTGAATTTTATTGTACTGAACTGTTATACAAATTCTGATATGCAATGTTAAAAATAAAAAAGCCTCATAGAAGATTCTGTGGAGTACCGTGGCAGGTAGACAATTATCTGCGCCATGATGGTTCTTGATTCTTCTGCTTATCTTTTCTGCTGCATCCGTTATGGAACAGGGACCTGAGCCAAGCGGAGAGGGTCAGTTATGGGATTAGCGATAGCTTGGTGAGGTTCAGTTTTGGGGTCGAAGACTTCGAAGATTTGAAGGCTGACGTTCTTCAGGCACTGGAGGCCATATAATGGGCGGCATGCTCGCCTGCAACTGCGCTCTGTTTTTTTTTGGTCTTTATTTCTGTTTGGTGGTTAAATTGGCTTTTGATCACCAGGCTCTGTCTGTCGCTATTATTCTCTTTTGATGAAAATTGGCACAACTATGGCCATTCTTTAGATATGACGTTTGTTATGGGCGCATGGTACCCGTCCATCCTTTATATCTTCATATAAAAGCCTCTGTCCGCTTTTTAATTTTTATTTTTGTGAGTACCAATGATCTTTTATAATAAAATTAAGCAGCATTAGGAGGGGGGAAAAAGGAGACTTAGGTTTTGTTTATTTATCGGAAAACAAATGATATAAAAATAATTTTTAAAAAATAATAATTTATATCACTTCAAATAATTAATTATTAAAATATATTTTTGTTGTCAATGATAATTTTTAAACATCGGAAATGTTGATTTTTCATTTTGTCAAATGAGCGACATACGTTATCATTTGTATAGCTTATCCTGAACTTTCCCAGGGGGCATTGGCAATAGGCATTTATTAGTTTGCCTCTTGGTAAGCGTGCCTGATGATGCGGCGTTCGCAGCCATCGAAGTAGTGACCTGCATTCGTTGGGAATACGTTTAGTAAACGCATTGACTATGGATTTGGAGAGGATGGGCATCAACCAAAATCTTGGCATCAAAGTCCGAACAATAATTTTAATTTTCAGAATGGCCGAGGTTCCTCACTAGTTGCAGTCCCTTTCTTCAAAAGCTCGAAACTCACCCATTCCTGTTGAAGAGGATCCTAGCTTTGTCAGAAAAAACCCCTCTCGAATGACAATTCCCCGGGCGGCGGTTCCCACCCGGTTGGACCGAACTGAGCCTTGCGTATCTAGCTTGGCCCAGGTCGGAGGGAGGGGATGTGGGGTCCCGACGCTAGCGGAACTCCGCCGTCGCGAGCGAAGAGTCGGATCAGCGTCCCCGCCGGATTTCCCAAACCGGTGGACATGAAAACAGTTGTTTCAGGAGGGGATGTGTGGTCGTCAGCAGATCCCCGGGATGCCGCCCCTCGTATTTTCTATGGAAAGCGGTCTTCTTATCCAGCAGACCAATTAGCCGTCTCATCGATTCCACCGCCAATTTATAAGTCCAGTCGTCGAGATTGAAAAATACCGACCTCCAACAGCAGTAGCAATTAATTCCTCATGGCATCCCCACTGTGAATTTCGCGAATTCCCTCCTCACAATTCGCGCATTCAATTCGCTCCGTTAAAAAAGAAAAGAGAAATAGAAAAAAATCAAAATGGAAAAAGTGAAGGAGCAGACGGGTGAGATGAAACCAAAGTGGAACCCCACCAATATCTTCTTTTTCGCTTTGAATATATCCACCTTTGCATCCCCCCCATCCACATTCCCGTCACCAGATTCGGTAGATTCCATTCCCTGTCCTTCTCTCTCTCTTTTCTCTCTCTCTCTGCAAGCATTATTCTAAAGCTCCTCCATTTGTCGTCCTCTCTATCTTCCCACCCGTTTCTCTGTTCTCGGTTCTTCCACCACCACCACCACCACCACCAAAAAGCCCACACAGAGTCTCTCCCCATCTCCCATCCCTTTCCCCACATTCCTAGAATTCCCAACTCGCTTCCCCTCCCCTTCCTTTCTCCTATGAAATTTGGGAAGGAGTTCACGACCCATCTGGAGGAAACCCTGCCGGAGTGGAGGGACAAGTTCCTCTGCTACAAGCCCCTCAAGAAGCTCCTCAAGAGGTTCCCCTCCTCCGCCGCCGCCGCCGATTCGCGTCCCCCGCACCTCGGCCTCGGCCCCGACCCGAACCGTGCGCCCGATCTGGGCGCCGGGCCCTTGGTGGACTTGCAGGAATGGTTCGTCAGGATCTTGAACGAAGAGCTCGACAAGTTCAATGATTTCTACGTCGACAAAGAGGAGGAATTCGTCATCCGCTTTCAGGTGCAATATTAGGCTCGAATTTTTTTTTTTTCTATTGATATCATGTGCGGGGCTTGCGATTTTCTGTGGAATTTCTGATTTTGAGTTGTGGGTTTGTAGTTCTATGTTAACTTGTGGCTAAAGTTCTTTAATTTATTTATTTGTTTTTGGGTTGAATGGTTTTGGCCTGGAGAATTCATGTTGCAATGAATGGACAAGTTGGGGGTGGAACCTTATTGCGATCACCGTGAAATACTTCGCTGTATAGTCGATTCTAGAGCTTCTTACACCGACTTGAAGCTGGTGGTGGAATTGCGCGTGAAATAGTTCTTGTGATGCTTTAAGTTGCATTGAAGGAGGAGACTGGTAGGTCTATAGATATTGTTTTGAGTGAGGCGCAAAGTTAAATGTCATATTAGAGCCGAGCTTTATGCCTGAAGAGTGATTGAGTCGGGCTCTATGGTCACATTTAGTCACTAACCCAGTGAATGATTCTTCATAAGAACTGGAGAAGTGATTGATTTTGTCTCCATAGTGAAATCTAGCAATGAAGAATTAGGGTGCAGATGTGTTGATAAACTTCATTTTGCAGAAGGTTGCTGAATCCTTTTACTGCACTTTGGCTCGACAACCAAGTTTGCAATCTCATTTTCTTTAGTTATACATTCGAAAGCATTTACACACCTTAAATTATTTTCACAATGAGTATTATGTTTGAGATTCCAAAGGGAATTTCTTTTGTCAGATAAGATGTTTCTTGCTGAATTGTGGATGCCTTTGCTTCATGTTGAATTATAAGAGCAGTGGCTGATGGACTTGTTTGAAAAGCTCCTTTTTGAAGGTTATTGTCCTTCACTATAGGAAGAGCTGATCAATGAAGTTTTGTTTAGTACTTAATATGGAAAATCTACATTTTTGAATTGAGTAGTCCTCATCATCATAGAAAGAGAAAGAGAGTGGTGGCCTTGCTTGCCCTATTATCTTTGATCAAAGTTGACATACTGTACAAATAGTAGGTTGAAATTCTGGTTGTTGGACCTATTGTAATCCTCATTCTGTGTCATGCTTGCGTTTTCATTACCTTTGCTTTGCATCACTGCTCTCTGCTAGTAAGCATTTTCTTTTGGTTAGCCACAATTTAACACGTGCTTGTATCATTTAGAGAAGTATCATGGTTGTCATTGCTGATTTCTGCTTGTCATCTTCTGGCCGGTGTTGCATATCTAATTTGGTTCTCTAGGTCATCTTTAAAGCCTTTCTAAGTGCAAATGTATATTTTGTTGGTAGGCCTTTGAAGTCTGATAATTTTTTTTTTCTTTTTTTCTGATAATTTTTTTTCCTTTTTTCTGCTTGTCATCTCCTGGCTGATAATTTTTTCTTTTTTTGATCTGGTTCTTTTTCATTCTTTTGACTTGTAATTGAAAATTCGTATTTAAGTGCGTGGCCATGCTGAAATTGGTAACTTGGTAAATGAGTCGTAAATGTTGAGCTTTGTGGATGATATGATTGTGGCATTTGATATCTTTTCAAGAAAGCATTGATCACTTATTCATTTTTTGGGGTTTGCTTTTCCTTTTGGTTGCCTTACTTCAGGAATTGAAGGAAAGGATAGAGCAAGTTAAAGAAAAAAGCAGCAAAACTGGGACCTCTACATCAGAATTTGGTGAACAAATGATGGAAATCCGTAAGGACTTTGTCACAATCCACGGAGAAATGGTGCTTTTGAAAAATTACAGCTCCCTTAATTTTGCAGGTACTTTTGCTTCTTATTTTGGATTTCATTTCTAAATCTCTTTTGAATTGTCACCTGCCGATGAATTGACACTCACTTAAATGACAAAACAGAGCTTCTTCTAGCTTGTAAAATCTTCTGTGGATGCAGTGTGTTGGTTAGTGTGTTTTTATTGTCTATTGAAGTTTCAAGTCGAAAAATCATTCCCTTTGTTTCTTTAGGCCTTGTTAAGATCTTGAAGAAATATGACAAAAGAACAGGAGGTGTATTGCGTCTGCCATACACTCAGCTTGCTCTCCATCAACCCTTTTTTACAACTGAATCACTCACGAGGCTAGTACGAGAATGTGAAGAGAACCTTGAACTCCTCTTCCCTCTGGAAGCAGAAGTTATTGAATCAAGCCCAGCCGCTGGCAATCTGTCAAATCAACCAATGAATAACACTGGTGATGTCCCGACAGAGGCGTCCTCAACACTTGGGGAGGAAACCACGGACATTTATAGGAGCACCCTTGCTGCGATGAGAACGATACAAGGCCTCAAGAGAGCAAGCTCTACCTACAATCCACTTTCAATTTCGTCCTTCTATAATAGAAATGATGATGAAAGTAATGGTGCTGTGACCTCCGAAGACTCGGCCTCGAATTCCCCTTGCTCGGTGCAGAATGGGGAGGACACTGATGGGGAGGACGCAGATGGGTCCCTCTAATCTAGTGAAGTTTGTTTATTTGATTTTGGAGGACTAATGAAGTTGAATAATCACGCTAATATGAGCAGCGTGAAGACACTAACTGCAATCAATGTGAGTGAACGACAAGGCATTGTACAGTCCATAGGTACAGCTTCTGCAGTTGATGTAATTGAGCTTACACTTTCTTGAGGGTTTGCTCTGGGTATAAGCCATGTGCAGTTTGCTTTGCATTAAATGTGGCTTTTGTTCTTGAAAATTGAATCCCAGGAAGTGGCTTGTCTTCGATTAGTTGACACGTAAGTTTGTATTTTTGTTTTCCTCATCAGGTAACTCAAGAAGTTTTTTAGCTGAGAAGTGAGAACTGCAGTATCCGTCTCCCTGTTAAGACTTCTCGCCACCTTTTTCTTGGTGGTGTTCTTTGTTCCCTTTTTTTCTTCATAAATCCCTGTGTTTTCTTCCTCGGAATGTGAGATGGGAGAGCGAAAGCTTTGCTTGTTTGATATGAAATGACTCAAATAAGCTGTACTCTAGTGAGGGCCTATTCGGTAACTGGTTAATTTTTGACTATTTTTGTTCTCTGAAACAAAAAATAAACAAAAAATAGCTAATATTTCTATTTTAAAGAAGAAAAGGAATAGAGTAAAAAAAAGGTTATTTCTTTATTTTTTAAAATAATTTTAAAATTAAGTCTTTTTTAATCTCTTTTCTTTTGTTCTTTTTGACTTCTTCTTCCTCATTTTTAGTAAGTCGTTGGCTCGATGATGGCCGGCAATTGGCCATAGATAAGGCCCAATGAGGTACCTCTAAGGCCCGCATTTGGCTAGATGAGGAAGAAGAAGAAAAGAAAAAAAAAAAGAAAAATCTCTTAAATTATTTAAAAATTAAAAGAAATTTTATGCTCTATTTTTTTTTTTTATTTTCATTTCAGGAATATAAATTGTTCAGTTATTAAAAGCCATAAACTGGTCTAGGAACAGAATAATTTTTTTTTTTTTTTTTTTTTTTTTTTTTATTTTTGAGCAGAAATTACTATTAAGAATAGAATGATACCAAATGGTCCTTAGCAATCAGTGTTGCTAGGACATGCTGGTGTTATTAGATAAATTCTTTGTCACCAGCTTGACTCCACATGTCATTCATTTGCCATAGAGAAGAAGTGCATCATTAGTTCTCACCTCTTTTCCATTTCTTCTCTCCTCTTGATTTCAGCCGATTCTAGTTCATTACGTTAATTGTTCAAGGCGAGAGACCAAAATGATTGATTTTTCCATTATATTGTGCTATTTTCGGATTTCTTCGAATTTGACTGAGCAACTGTAATACGTGTGTGTAATCTGTTTGAATCAAACTCCAAGTTTTGTTGGATTAGTGGATGTTGCAAGGAAAACAGAATAGTTTCTTATCAACAACCAGCTACGTCCAATGCTTCATTAAATTGCCGTTTAGCACCGTGGTCAAAAGCAACCCCATCTTGAGTCGCATATAAGTGTTGGGTTGAAGCAATCAAGTACCCTATGATGTGTTTTCTCACTTTTGATTGATGTACATAACATCCAGTTGCTGAAATGCTTTGTCCATGTCAAAAATTGGTGAAAGAACTGCAACAATGTAATGGTTTTTCATTCGCCAGGAGCAATGGACATCTTCATTTCGTTCTTTGACCTCAATGCCGTTTCAAGCACCCTTCATCGTCTTAATCATGGTTGAAAGGAAGGGGTACCGGCCCGGTACTTGCCGACATTATTCAAGTGCTCATTTTCCAACCTGGGGCATTCATAGGAAAAGGGAATCGCTGTTTCATAACTTATGCACGAAAGCAAAATTCCTGAAGTCTCGAGGTGCAGGGGACTGAAATGGAAGTCTGCAAAAATGGTATTTACTGTATTCCCTCTAGGACGGCTGCTGGTGTGATATTCACTGCTCATTGACCGGCAGTGTCAATGAGCAGGCGTGAATGGATTCTTCTGCTTCAAAGTTTGAAGGTAAGAGTAGGGAAAAAGAACATGGCATACCTGAAAAAATTCCAAATTCCACGTCGGGTGATTTCTAAGCTGGCGACGATCGCAGTCAAGGCTGTTCTATGTAGGAAAGGTGCCTCTCTGAAGCCCAAGATGTTCTGCATCCAAGCGAATCTCAGTATGACATTTAGTACCTGCAGTTGCACATAAGTTGAACAGAGTTAGTCCATGAAGCATGCTGTATGTAGCAGAAAATAAGAAGGGCAAAGAGCTTCCAGCATTCCGCCTTCAACTTTTCTGCATAAACATTACCAAAGTTGCGGGCCACAAAATGCGCATTTGCTTACCATGGCTACAAAGTAAACGCTTCTGTTTGGAATTGTGAGTTTATCTCTCAGCCAGGAGTTCTTGGCGTTTCGCCTCAGGAGGCCCCAGTCAATGACGAGATCCCAATACGTGTTGATGATCATCGCAACCCCTGAGCTGGCCGCAGCGATGATCTTCCACATGACCCCCCCTCTCAATTCATGACCTGTTCTTGCAACAACTGCAAAGATGGTTGAAAAGTACTTCAGGCCATTGAGCCCTTGCATTTTGTCTCCCTCATCGTACAGGCGGCGGAGGCACTGAAAACATAAGAATGTCATGAGATTGTTGAGAACCAACATGACAGAACAAATACTATACCAAAACGCAAAGTGGAAAATTTTCAAAGGAAATGAGACAAGACGCTAAAAGCAATTCTTCAAAGAGGCTTCGTCGACAATTTTTTATGAGAACCTGCAACAATTTATGTTCCACCCGAGTTTACCTGAAGAAAACGCATCCAATATGGAATAACAGCTACGATGACGTAAAACACTTCAAAGAGTTTGCTTTCATTACACTTGTCTGTTCTTCTTCTGAAGTTTCCCCAACCATAGTAACAGATATAAAACTCCAGATTTCTAAAGGCCTGAACCTGAAAAGTAGTTGCAAAAGGAGCAAGTTACATGCAAGGAAAACCTTGGTTCAAAGATCACCACAAGAATGACGGTGTAATGAGCTGATTCAGTTTTGTTCTCTCAGGTGATTTTCACCCAGGATCTAACAGAATACGGTCACTAGATGTTGTCTCGAAGAGAAACATGACCCATAAAACGAGGGATTTTGCTGAAGTAGGCAATGAGCAATTTTCAGAATCCTGCTATAGATGCTGATTAACATGTCAAGAAGATCAGACCAGTGAAAAACATGTCAAAAACAAAACACACACCTATTCTTTGATATGATGTTAGACGTTTCACAAAATCTGGTCACAGGCTTTACACTAATGCAAGCTGAAACCATTGAAATACAGTAACAGCTAGTCATGTAGAACTTTGTCGCAAGAAATATGAGTGCTACAAGAGCAAACCTGGCTGGTAAGTTGATCTGCCAAGAAGAAATCAGGTAGCGTTACCTGCAACATCAATATAGGGAAATGAGTATTTTCTCTTACTTCATGAAGGTTAAGTATGTATGTCCGGTTTTTGTGCTTACCTTGTAAAATGGAGCACATATACAATGAAAGGCACACTGAATTAGGAAGAAGCGACTTGAACGGTAAATGATGTTGAAAGGGCAGAATGTTATGCAAATCACAACCTGTTGAGCGGAGTCCTTAGTCTCATTAATTACCAAATTAAGCCTTTTCCTACTAACAAACTTATCCACTTTCAAATGCATAAGTATCGACATTGGATGATTGAAGCAATATCATTCAATCTTACCGTGACCAACCCAAGTGGGACTAATTCTGTCAATGCCTCGTAGCTTTTCGTTTTGGGGTCCATATCCATATCAAGATTAGACAGAACGCCGGCCAGCATTACAACAGAGAGCCCGGAACTAAGAAGGAAGACTTCCTGATAACCCAGTTCTGTCCCTTTTTGAATCCAAATATAAAGGGATAATTGATCCGATAGCGCCTCCAGAAGTATATGTTTGTGGCGTACATCACCATATGCAAGATAATGAATCCAAACAAGCTGCAGAAAGAAGGTATTCTGGAATGATTCATCGACCCATTTAACTCAATACGACACCATGTGTTTTTTCCCAATAGAAAAAAACTATCTAAATTTCCGTAGTTCAAATGGTATGAACTCAAAAGAGAAATTATAACTTGCCTGTAAAGGGGGAACATAGTATTCATGTACTGGAAGCGCCCAGGACTTTTTAGGAGATTTCTTGCATGAAGAGCCACTATAATGCCCACTATAAGAGCCAATGCGCATCCAGTAAAGAAACCTACAAGCATCGGATTAACAGAAAAATGTACCCCAATGTACATAACTGATAAGAACTAAGGTAGAAAGGGACAGTCCCAGTCTCACAAATTGAAAGAGCTTGCTTGTCTCGCACGTACAGAGAAAGGAAGTGTAGGATGGTTCATTATTTGGAACTAACGAGGTTTCTTCTTGTAGAATGTTTACCTGTAAAGAATGTAATCCTATGCTTTTCTCTCTTAGCTGCTGGTCTTAGGGTTCTCATCCCTTTTTTGCGGTTTCCATTAGCAAAATGCTTAATAAATGCAGCTTCAACTCTTTCCATAAGCCTTGAAACCTGGGGTTCAAAAGATGATCCGAAGTGTATCTATTATTGAGATGGGTTTCCATATTGAGAAAAAGTTTAGTATCTCAGTCGCTAGTTTCAACCTCATCAGAGCTGCCGAGGTACGAATCATCCACCATCTTTAAGTAAGACTTTGAAGCATTGCGATGAGTGATCTGCATAATTTGATATTAGCATAGCATAGATGAGCATCCAAAGACCTTGAAGAAGATAGCTAAAATGATAGAGTTGATGTACCTTGTCGTACTTCTTCATTATTTTGGAGAATGCCAGTTGGTTCAAGAAGCTGTTAGGTTAACTAGCTTGTCATTATACTGAGAAAAGGAATACAGATGATTTTGATTATGCTAAAATTGGCGAAGATTGGCCTTACCAGTAGCTCTTTAGAAGTTGAAGCTTTTGGTAGAATTCCATAAAAGCTCTCGTCATCAATTTCTCTGCTTTCCTCAGCTCTGCCTGGGTGAATGACATGTCTGATTTTGAACTCATCAGGATTTTATTAGCAGCTAATACTGGACTTTGAGGTTGGACAGCGATCTTCACATGATCCTCGATACTAACTGGAGCTGCTCTGTAGTTTGAGCTATCATCATCTCTATCTTCTGGTTTATCATTTTCCTCACTAGTCATCTCAACTTCTTGGATAACACCCATTCGTGTCCATCCTAGACAAAAAAAAGAACGAATTATGAAATTGTTAGGTTGAGATTTTCCTCACAAGCCCGAAAGGGGAATTCATGTCAAGTCCTCCAATTTGCAAGGTCAAAGCGTCTTACACGAAGATCACATCAACGTGGAGGCTAAATGTGAAATATGGCCATCTAGATGCCATATTATTTTTTTTTTTCGAATTTTTGCTGCAGGCAAAGATTCAATTCAATGATACATGGCTGCATCTTTCCAAAAAATTTCATGTGAAGAAAACGAATTTGGATCACCGGTTTGTTGGAAGCAAACTTAAACAAATACAGAAACCCAGACTGGCATTTGTGCTACATGCCCTGATAAAGACACTTTATTTTCTACTTGGTAGGTGAACAGACACGAAGAAGTTTCATATTAGGACAAGAAAAGCAGATGAAACTTAATATGCACACCACCTTACCTGATCTTGCACTGTCAACAGAAACCAAGGCTGGGGATGGCGAGATATCGATGGCAGCGATGCTAGTGTTGGTCCCCGATAATCCCATGACTGGTTTCTCAACCCTGATGCGAAGAGCGATCAATGCATTCATCTGTTTGCTCAGTTCATCTGCCTCGGCCACCACTTCCTCTACCTTCTTCTTATAAAAGCCCAAGACTTTGTTGAACTCATCATCCAGCCTACTGAAGAACAAGAGCTCAGACTCACCTCCCTCGTCGGAGGACCTCAGAAACATGGTCTGGTACCTCCCTTGATCCAATCCCTCCTCTTGAACAGCACTGACTAGTATCACTTCTTCATCTTCACTACTTACCCGGGGAGAATTATGGGCACACCGACTCGTTAGCCCGCTGAATGCTCGGTAGAGCGACCCCCTTCTCTTTAATTGGCCCTGCGAAGAGGTTGTTGATGCTATCGGGGATGGCCATGAATTCAGCTGTTGACGGCGCAAGGCATCCTTCAAGATCGACTTGAGAAAGTTGTAATCCATGTAGGCGTCTTGCCATTCTTGCACCATTTGGGACACAAACTCTTTCCCAAACTTCATCCTGTGTTTATAGTACAAACGTTGCTTCCTAGTGTTCTGCTTCTTCAGCCGAACATGATCGAAACAGTAAAAAAGATGTTGAACTGCAAAGTATTGACGAAGGGAAAGCGCTCTTGGCGCTTTTTACATAAGGAGAGGCTAGGCAAGACTCAAGAATGGAGAACATGAAACAATGTCAACGCCTGAGAACAAGAACCATCCTCTCAGAAGAATAACATTGGGATTGGAAGGCCCCCTTTCTTTGGATGTATCCACTCAAGACTTCAACTATAATTTCATTTTAACGGTTCCACTACGCACATATATTGATGATGTATAGTCAGAGAGAGAGAGAGAGAGAGAGACAGAGGTCATAAGCGAAGTTGGTCCGGAGTCAATTGCGCATGTTGCCTGTGTGTCCCTACCCTGTTGTCTCGGCTGATAACAAGCTGAGATACAAAAGAAAATCTTGAGCAAAAATTGATGTTCGCCGCTTACATAATGCTTCATACCTTATTTTCCTTTACTTTCATCTTCGCAGTTCCAGTGACTTAGCATTGAAAAACAATGCGCAATACAGACTCGAATGGTTAAGAAGAATGTAGAAGAGAGAAATAGGAAATTTTCAATAAATTTGGTATATCATAATGAACATTACATTTTGAGATGATTAATAACATAATATGTCAATCAAGATATGTACAATTATGGAGGATATCCACACAAGCTTGAGAGTTATAGGAAAGATCATAATTTTCTTAAGGGATATGTCCATTAAAGTCCTTAAACTTATCATGAAATTGAGTCTTAAAATTTGCAAAAATGCAATATTTATCAAATTGTGTAATTAGGTCCTAAAGTTAACATCATCAATTTTATAATGGAAAATACTATATCTTTAAATTTATTTTTATTTCCCATGTGGCATTTTTAAATAATTTTTTTTATTCAAGTCTTATTTAAATTACATTTAAAAACTAAAAAAACCTATGGTAGCCTCCCCAATGGGCACTTCCACCGTTGTCGCTGGTCCTCGCCGACCCCAGGTGAGGGTTGGCAACCATCGCCAAGCTCGGGCAACATCGGCCCTCCATTGAGGTTGGTGACAATAGTCCACTTTGGATGAGGGTATTAGTAGTGATCGCTTGAGGTTGGCAAAGCTCACCAGATCTAGGCGAGGCATTGCCCCTTCACCTAGATCTAGGCTAGCCTCGCCGACCACTCGTGAGGGTCGAGGTGCCTAGATTTGGGCACCCAAGCCCGAGTTGGCGAGGGTTGCTGGCCCTTGCCTAGGGTCGGCGAGGCCTCGCCCTAGTTAGGTGAGGGCTAGCCACCCTCACCTAACATTGGGGACATCAACCCTCCTAGTGATGGAAGGTGGTGGCTGGAGAGCCATCAATTGATCCTTGCCATTCTTTTTTTTTTTTTTTTTTATAGTTTTGTTTTTTAAATAAAATTTTAGGTTTTTTGTTTTGTTTTTAAATCTAATTTAAATAAGAAATGAAAAAATAAAAAAATGTCATGTGGAAAATAAAAATTATTTTAAAAATATCACATAAGCATTTTTCATTAGTAAAACTGATAGTGTTAATTTGAGGACTTAATTGCATTTTTTGTAAGTTTTAAAATTTAATTACTTTTTGTAACAAATTTTAGGACTCAATCGACTTTTACAATAAATTTTAGGACTTTTACTGAACATATCCCTTTTCCTAAATATCTTTAATACGAACTTTGAGATCATTCGCTTGTTGTGAACTTCAATAAGAATAACCATTTTGGACCTAAGCAAGTCCTTAAAAGGCTTAAGGAGGAAAAATTAAGAGCAGGTCACTTACCTCACTTCTTAGAGAGTCCTCTATATTCCCTAACCTTAGGAAAGAAAAACATACAATGTCAACTTGGGGTATTGGGGATGGGCTCCTTGCCGTCATTAAAATAATCTGAGGATCTTCACAGCCCACCAAGAACATGTTTGATGGATAGGCGGAAGTAATCCCAATGGATGGAAATACCCTTGGAAGATAAGAGGGGAGAAGGTTAACATGTAACCTTCACCATTGAACTTCAATAAGAACAGCCATTTGACAACACGGTTGGTCTTGAGAAAAAGAAGGCGGTCCCCTCTCAATACTAGTTCTTGCCTTACGACGCCACTAATCTAATGTCATTAAATAGCATGGCCTGCGTATGGATGAATGTCAATTTCCGTCCCACGCATGGACAGCCCCCAAGATAATTTGCATGCTTTAATTGAGTGACAATCAAATGTAGTCCGCGTCGACAAGAGCAGCCAGCTGCTGCAGCTGCAGAATGGATCTGTTGCCGCGTTCATGAATACTATTTTTCGTCTGGGGCCAACCATTGATGTGCTGCAGCGTACGAACGCTCAAAAGAAAGTGTAACTGAAGACCGAGTAAAATCGGCATCATTCGCAGCGACATGATCATTGTCTTTTGAACCGTTCGGTTCCTGCGGAGTGTCCTATCTATCTATACACACACACATATATGTACAATTCTCCAGCTCCAACGACCTCCTCGGACCTTGTACTAACGAATTATATTGACCTGAGCCAAGTTTCTGTTTTTGGCAACCCCGCTTGGAGGGGAAACATCGGAGGAGCCCTCGGGTTCTCAATTGATGCATGGCTCCACTCCCGACTTTTAAACCATCTCACGGACCGTATCAATACCCAGCGACATAGGTGGTCATGAACAACCACAGCCACCGGCCTCCGGTGGTATTCCCCCATGTGAAGTTCTTTGTCCATCATCACACCACCCTAGAGTGCATTAAGAAGTGGCAAAATAGGTCATGGACTCTAAATTTACCAATGGTGTCAGGTGACATATGAATCGTCATAGCCTTAAAATGTGGATTGGAACATGTCCGATAAAACCAACCCCAACTAGCTTCATGGGTTCTAATGAGTCTAGAAAGAGCCTAATTGTAACTCGCCTTTGGCCCAACCGAATATACTTCGGTTCACTGTCGATCTTTTTACCTGTGGATTTTACAGAGATCACATGAATAGAAGCTTAAGCGGCGTCGAGCGACCTTGAGTCCTTCATCCATTTGGTGCTCCGAACGAGGTTGTCATCTTCCTTAGAGGAGACTCAGAGAATGAGAGCATTTTAGCACCAGTTGGAAGAAATCGAAATGCAACTACTGTCTACTACCGTAGAAATGCCAATAAAAATTTAGGGGAAAAGAGAAATTGTTTCAATTGAAGTCAGCGAGAGGATGGCACTTTTGATCGTGCAAACTCGATGCATGTAAATAAAAGAACGATAAACTAATTATGATATATCAATGACTGAAAAATGAGCAGAAAAAACAAGTGCGAGACTTTTGGATTTGAAACCAAGTTAAAAAGAGCGACTGAATGTAGAGATATGAGTTTCCATAATTCATATAAATGATATTCCATTACATAATTTTTTTTGGTATGTGCAATTTTTTTTGTAAAGTATGCCTTTTTCCCATTTTCAAAGAGAACAACTATTAAGAATTTAGAGCCTTGGATTAGGTATATGTTGGGTTTGGATCGAGTCGGGATAGATAAAAATCGTTAAAATTATATTATATAAAAATGAATCACTATGTGTTAAATTGATCAATTTAAATTGGATTCATTTTTAATGCATTCCAACCCAATGCAATCTACTCATTTAAAAAGCTTATATAGAGGACATTACTTGTCACCAGGATAAGATCCAACACCTTTCCTCTCACCATCACCTCCACCCCCACACATAATCCGACCATCAAACCCCTCCACACAGGTGTTTTGGTTAGTTAGCACGACGTTCACCCATGCCTCTAAGTTGTTGTTGTGCCTCACAAAGCCCTAGCCCACGACCCAACCTAAGTACTCAAGCTCCTTCATTGACTCAGCGAGCTAGTCCATGGAGTTGCCCATTCCTGAGAGACTTTAATTTAAGGAGAAAAAGTTATAAGAATTGGAGCCCCCTAGTTAGGATGAGTTCAAGTCAAGTTAGGTATTGATTGCTAAAATTGTAAGGACCTAGGGTTACTATTATGTAATATTGTCCATTTTGGGCCGAGGCCCACGTGGCTTTAAAACACGTTATACATGGTAGAACTAAGTTTTCTTATCAACTAGACTAAGACTCTCCTCTAAGGAATGTGGACAAGAGACATGTGTTTAGCTTCTTAGGTTGTGAGGACTCCCTCCCCCTAAGGGATGTGGATAGGAGACATGTGCTTAGCTTTTTGGGTTCCCCATTGGCATAGCCTCCCCTACCATCTCGGCCACACCCTCAAGGTCTCCACATTCTCCACCCCTTACAGCACCATGCCCTTGCTATGGCCCTATATGCTACAGGAGTCTGCTCTGATATCATTTATGATCACCACATTCTCTTCCCCTCACGGCATAGCGCCCTCGCTATGGCCCTCCATGTTGCGAGAGTTGGCTCTAATACATGGTCGCCACATTCTCCAACCCTCACAACATAGTGCCATCACTATGGCCCCACACATTACAAGAGTTGGCTTTGATATCATTTGTAAAGACTTGGGAGTTATCATTGTGTAATATTGTTTGTTTTTGGCCGAGACCCGTAAGGCCTTTAAAATGCATTATATAAAGTAGAGAACTTAAGCCTCCTTATCAACTAGCCAAGGACTCCTTATCCCCCTAAGCGATGTGGCACAAAAACATGTGCTTAGCTTCTGGGGTCGCTTGCTGACGCAGCCTCCCTTGCCATCTTGACCATGCCCTTAAGGTCACCACAAAAATTGTATTGCATAAAAATGTGTCAATATGAATTAATATGAGCCACTTCAGTTTGGATTATTTTCTAACCGACCTATCTATTCAATTGGTCTACGGTGCACCAATCGTTTGAGCAATTGATCTTGAGTTAGGGTGCCACACAAATTTCACAACAACTAGCCCTTTTATGATACACCTGGAGTATCATACAAACTTAAAGTTTACGACACATCGTCGTAATTAAGTGTAAGAATGTCTTAGCATATCAGTAGATGGTTGTCCAACGCTATCAAGTGTTTTCGTGATTAAGCACAAGTGTCAAAAAAATATAAGTTAAATGGTGCAATGGTACACCTGAGTAACGCATGTATCAGATCGTGACAGTCATCCGTTGTATGTTCCTTCTGGAATTTCGCTCAACAACCAACGATAACAAGTAACAACCCCGCTAAACTCTCTCGCCACCTTCAGAAAAGAAAAGGGGCCAAAGAACAGTAGATCTCACATCTGAGTCAGTGTAGCTCGCACACCTCCGAAAAATTCTCCACATAAATCACCAATCACCGAACCAGAAGTAAGGAAAAAAATTTTAAAAAAAAGGAAGGAAATCACGAGATGTTGAGGTTTGATGCGGCGTCGAAGGCGGTGATGCTGGTGGTTTGTATGTGGAAGGTGGTGAATTGCGTGCGGTTCGACATTGAATCGGGCCACTCCAAATGCATAACAGAGGACATCAAGATCAATGCCATGACTGTTGGCAAGTATTCCCTCGTCAATCCTAACGAGGGCTATCCAATGCCTAACGATTACAAGCTCACTGTCAAGGTGCATTAAATCATACCCTTCATTGATTTTTCCCATTTTCTTTGTACTTTAAGAAATTACAATTCCTTGGAAATAATTGGGACAACATGGAAGTGCACAGCTCCCTGGCTGTTTGGATCTGCTTGTCAATGAGGCTTTGTTCTGAGGACTGACGAGGTGATGGTTGAGGGAGTTTTTTGTGTTTATAGGTGAACTCGCCTCAGGGACACAACTATCATCACTCGGACCATGTTGACTCGGGTAACTTTGCGTTCACGGCAGCTGAATCAGGCGACTACTTGGCGTGTTTCTATGCACCCGAGCTCAGGCCCCCAAGGACAGTGGTGATAGATTTCGATTGGCGGACCGGTGTTGCCGCCAAGGACTGGTCTAGCATTGCTAAGAAGGGTAACATCGATGTAAAGATAAATACTCATTCTTCAAACTTCAGTTCAATGTTATCTACTGTTTTATTGACTAAGATTGTGTTCCCAATCATATGTCATAATATACCGGGATTTGCTATATTTGTGGGTTAATTTCTCTCTCCCACTCTCTCTCCAACTTTGGACTAGGCAATGGAAGTTGAGTTGAAGAAGCTTCTGGACAAGGTCGCATCCATTCACGAGGAGATGTTTTATCTTCGCGAGAGGTATGATAAGCAAAGCCTTCGCACGATAGAGCATGCTCAAATTGGTGATTGCTTGTTGTCTATACACTAGTGAATTAGACTGAAATTAGATTGACATATCCTATCAGTTCCATCGTCATAAAAGCAAAGCTCTTGTTCAGGGTACATCTCACTAAAAACACAGCAAACTGTATTGAACTTCTTTCTTGTGCTAAATGGATGTAGTCACTAAAAAACTTCCGCTATGGACAAGCTCAACAGATAATCTTCATTTCATGTCATGGCATTGAGTACTTCCAACTTCAAAATTAGGATAATTCTCTATGGCCACACCTGATGATCGGTACATGAAAGTAAAACCCTTCAAATGTGCACTCTCATTGTGTTTTACAGGGAGGAAGAGATGCAAAAGCTTAACCGGTCAACCAACTCCAAGATGGGCACCTTTAGTTTCCTCTCACTCCTGATTTGCTTGTCCGTGGCTGGTCTGCAATTTTGGCATCTCAAGTCATTTTTTGAGAGGAAGAAGCTCCTTTAGGCTCCAATTTTATACTCAAAACCCCCTTATTCGAGGCACTATTGCATGCTATCACAGTTCTTGCCATTCCCTTTTGCACCTGTATTTGAACGAAGTAATTCAACTTCATCGACCTCCCATCCGATCGGACCATGATTATGGATCTGTAACAATAATTGAAGCTTTCATATTACTGATTGAGCATCCATTTAGCATCTTCTAGTGGTTATTGAGCACTTTGTGTCACAGGCGACTTAGGCTTTCTTGGATCGCCTAAATCAAGCCCTCTTCGGATCAATCAATCACTCAAGCTCACCTAGATTGTAAAGAGCAAAAGTTTACAGAGAGAAGTTCTGATCAGAAGGAACTTTTAGATTAGTGAATGGTTGGATGGACACAATGAGGGGGAGGACAGCCATTTTTATACTAGTGGCCTTTTGATTACAATTGTTGATCATTATTCCATCCGGCAAGTGAAATCATATCTTCCCACTTGACATTTATGCCGAGAGAGTTCTAGACCTTGGTGTAATTACTGTATCGCCTATTCCTGGGAACATTTGGGAAGCTCTTGGAGAGTTCTTGAGCAAGTTGGGGCATCCTTCTTTGGTCTTGCACGGTCCCTTGGTCACATGAACCTCAAGTCCGTGAAAATTGCTTGTTCCTTTGTTACCATAACATAACACTAGCCAAATTGAGTGGCGTTGGTGTTACTACTTATGAATACATTCTTTTTGACCAAATTCCTCACCCAAAAACTTTCTTCCACAACCTCCTCATTTGCGGTATCCATCAACCCTTCTGTCGACTTCTCGCACCACTGTTTCATTTCATGGTGGTGTTCTTTTTTTCTTTTTGAAATCCTTGTGCTTCCTGGGATGTGAGACGTGGAAAGAAAAAGCCTGCCTGTTTGATATGCAAGAACCAAAATTAGCTGCTGTAAGTTAGCAGCCAGTGGCTGCTGCCTGGACAATTGATGTCATCGGATGAACTTTCTGTCACCAGCTTGACTCTGACACGTCCTTTATGTGACATAGAGAAGAAGCACATCGTTGGGTTTTACCTATCTTCTCCATTATCCTCATCTCTCCTCTCAGTTTCAGTTTCAGTCGATTCTAGTTTGTTGCATAATTTTGCAAAGGCGAGAGACCTAAATGATTGATTTTTCCATTCTATTGTGCTACTTTCAAATTGCTTTGAACCTGATCAAACAATTCTTGTGACGACCCTGAGGGCGTGACTGGAATGGCAGGGAGACTGCGCTGGTGGGCAACCCAAGAAGCTAAGCACGTCTCCTGGCCCACATTGCTCAAGGGAGAGTCTTGGGCTAGTTGATAAGGAAGCTTGGATTTTTTACTCTGTATAATGTGTTTTAAAATCATGCGGACCTCGACCCAAAGCGTCCTCTGTATAACACATTTTAAAACTATGCAGGTCTTGACTAAAAGTGAATAATATTACACAATGATAGTCCTGGCTCCTTACTATTCTAGTGCATGTGTATAATCTGTATTAATGGAACTTCAAGTTTCCTTGGGTTAGTAGATGTTGCAAGGACACAGAACGAGTTTTCTATTAGCATGAACTTTCTCCAATGCTTCGTCACACTGCTGTCAAGAACTGAGGTCCAAAAGCAACCCAGTGTTCGGTCGAAGCAATCAAATATTCCATGTGTGTTTTCTCACTTTTGTTGATATGCAAAATTCATGTTCTCAGTGCTTTGGTCGACTTATTATGATTCTAGTAGCTATAATGCTTTGTACATGGCAAAAATCGGTGAAGGAGCTGCCACAAAGTTTGGTTTTTCACATGCCAGGAGTAACTAACATACTTGTTGAATTCTTCGATCTCGATGCGGTTTTGAGAACCCTCGTCTTAGTCATGGTGGAAAGGAAGGGGTACTGACTTGAAGGCTCGGTACTTGCCGACATTATTCAAGTGCTCATTTTCCAACCTGAGAATTCAACGGAAAAGGGAATCACTGTTTCATTACTTATGTACGAAAGCAAAATTCCTGAGGTCTCGAGGTGCAGGGGACCGAAATGGAAGTCTGCCAAAATGGTATGAACAATGGTCACTTTCGGATGAACTCTGACGCATTATTCACTGCTCATTAATCAGCGGTGTTCAATCAGGTATGTCATTGGATTCTTCTGCTACATGGTACAAAGGTTAGAGTAGGGGAAAAAGAAGATGGCTTACCTAAAAAAATTCCAAATCCCACGGCGGATGATTTCCAAGCTAGCAACAATTGCAATCAAGGCCTTTCTATGTAGGAAAGGTGCTTCTCTGAAGCCTAAAATGTTCTGCATCCATGCAAGTCTCAGTATGACATTTAGTACCTGCAGTTGCACATAAGTCAAGCAGGGTTGATCCATGAGAATGCCTGCTACCAACAAAACAAGAAAGTCGAGAAGCTTCTAGCATTCAGCCTTCAACTCCTCTGCGTAGTAGACATTATGAAAGTTGCGTGGCAAAATGTGCGCATTTGCTTAGCATGGCTACATAGTAAATGCTTCTGTTTGGAATTGCTAGTTTATCTCTCAGCCAGTAGTTCTTGGCGTTTCGCCTTAGAAGGCCCCAATCGATGACAAGATCCCAGTACGTGCTGGCAACCGTTGCAACCCCTGAGCTGGCCGCTGCGATGATCTTCCACGTGACCCCCCTTCTCAAATCATGACCTGTTCTCATGACGACCGCAACAATGGTTGACAAGTACTTCAGGCCGTTGAGCCCCTGCATCATGTCTCTCTCGTCGTACAGGCGCCGGAGGCACTAAAAACATTGGAATGTCATGAGAATGTTGAGAACCAACATGACAGAACAAATAAGTATGATATTACGTAGCAAAGAGGAAAATTCTCAAAGGAAATGAGACGACGCTAAAAGCAATTCTTCGAAGAGGCTTCATCAATGGATAATTTCATGAGATCTGAAACTAATTATGTCTTCATGCAAGTTTACCTGAAGAAAACGCATTGCATATGGAATAACTGCGACGATGAAGTAAAATGCTTCGTAGAGTTTGCTTTCATCACACTTGTTTGATCTTGTTCTGAAATCGCCCCAACCATAGTAACAGATATAAAACTCCATATTTCTGAAGGCCTGAACCTGAATAACATTTGCAACAGGTATAATTTACATGCAAAGAAACCTTGGTTTGAAGATTACCACAAAAATGATGATGTAATGAGCTGATTCAGTTTTGTTTGTTCAGATGAACTTCACCCAGGATCTAACAGAACACAGTCACTTGTCGTTTAGAAGAGAAACATGATTCATAAATGACGAGAAAGGATTGTGCTGAAGTAGGCAATGAGCAAATTTCAGAATACTGCTATGGATGTCAAGAAGATCAGACCATGCATTTATTCTTTGATATGATGTTAAGTGATTCAGAAATTCTGGCCATAGGCTTTAGACTAACACAAGCTGAAACTACTCAGGAATATAGTAACAGCTAGTACTATAGAACTTTGAGACAAGAATCATGTATACTGCAAGAGCAAACCTGGCAGGTAAGTTGATCTGCCAAGAAGAAATCAGGAAGGGTCACCTGCAATGTTGACATAGTGAATGAAATCACCCCATACTTCATAAAGGTTATGCATTTGTGTCTGGTTTGTCTCAAGTCAGTGTGCTTACCTTGTAAAATGGAGCACAGACACAATGAAAAGCACACTTAATCTGGAAGAAGCGGCTCGAACAGTATATGATGTTGAAAGGGCAGAATATTATGCAAATCACAACCTGTCGGGTGGAGTCCTTAGTTCATAAATTACCAAATTAATCCTTCTCCTACTAACAAACTTTCCACTTTCAAATGCTCAAGTATCAACATTGGATGATTGGAGCAATTTCATTCAATCTTACCATGACCAACCCGAGGGGAACTAATTCTGTCAATGCCTTATAGCTATTCGTTCTTGGGTCCATATCCATATTAAGATTAGACAGAACGCTGGCCAGCATTAAAACTGAGAGCCCGGAACTAAGAAGGACTTCCTGATAACCCAGTTCTATCCCTTTTCTGAATCCAAATATAAAGGAATAATTGATCCGATAATGCCTCCAGAAGTATATGTTCGTGGCGTACAATGCCATATGCAAAATAATGAATCCAAACAAGCTGCAGAAAGAAGGTATTCCAGTATGATTTACATTTAAAGAAGACGTTTCAAAAATTTTCATCATTCAAATGGTAATGAAACTGAAAGAAACATTTTAACTCACCTATAAAGGGGAAATATATTTTCCATGTATTTTTGGTGCCCATCACTTTTTAGGAGATCTCTTGCATGGACAGCCACTATAATGCCCACTAGAAGAGCCAATGGGCATCCAGTAAAGCAACCTACAAGCACCAGATAAACAGAAAGACGGACCTTGATGTACCTAACTGATAAGAACTTAGGTAGAAAGAGGCAGTCACAGTCTCACATATCGAAAGTTATTAGCCTTGTCTCGCACTTACAGAGAAAGAAAGCATAGAATGGTTCATTATTTGAACTCACGATGTTTCTTCTTGTAAAATGTTTACCTAGAAAGAATGTAATTCTGTGCTTCTCTCTCTTAGCTGTCGGTCTTAGGATTCTCATTCCTTCATGGTGGTTTCCATTAGCAAAATGCTTAATAAATGCAGCTTCAACTCTTTCCATAAGCCTTGAAACCTGGGGTTCAAAAGATGACCCAAATTTCCCTCATTGAGAAGGGTGTATGAATTGGCAAAAAGTTAAAGTATCTCAGTCGCTAGTTACAACCTCATCAGAGCTGCCATGGTACGAATCATTCACCATTTTTAAGTAAGACTTTGAAGCATTGTGATGAGTGATCTGCATAGTTGGTATCAGTATAGCATAGTTAAGCATTGAAATACCTGGATAAAGATAGCTGGAATGATGAACTTAATGTACCTTGTCGTACTTCTTCATAATTTTGAAGAATGCCAGTTGGTTCAAGAAGCTGTTAAGTTAGCTGGCTTGTCATTATATTGAGAAAAGGAGTACAGATGGTGTTCTTGATTATGCCTGAATTGGCAAAGATTGGCCTTACCAGTAGCTCTTTAGAAGTTGAAGCTTTTGGTAGAATTCTGTGAAAGCTCCAGTCATCAATTCCTCTGCTTTCCCCAGCTCTGCCTTGGTGAATGACGTATCCAAGTCTGAACTCATTAGGATTGTGTTAGTAGCTGATACTGGACTTTGAGGTTGGAGAGTGATCTTCACGTGTTCCTTGATACTAATCGGAGCTGGTCTGAAGTTAGAGATATCGGCATTTCTTCTGTTGGCCTTATGATCAGTATCTGCAGCTTTCAGTGCCATCATCTCTATCTTCCGGTTCATTGTTTTCCTCACTAATCATCTCAATTTCTTTGATAACACCCATTCGTGTCTGTCCTAGATAGATAAAAGAACGAATTATGAAATTGTTAGACTGAAAATTTCTTCACAAGCCCAAGAGGAAAATTCAAGCTAAGTTCTGCAGTTCGCGAGGTCGAACCATCTTTCACTAAAATCACATAATCGTGGAGGGTAACCCGCTTTTTAAATATGAAATATGGTCATGGAGATGCCATATGAAATTTTTCAAGAATTTTTGCCGTAGGCAAAAGATTCAAAGAGATTCAATTCAATGCTACTTGCACTGGGAATTCATGCTAAGTTCCACAGCTCACAAGGTCGAATGGTCTTACACTGAAATCACATAATCGCAGAGGGTAAACTGCTGTCTAAATATGAAATATGGTCATTGAGATGCCATATGAACTTTTTTACGAATTTTTGCCACAGGCAAAGATTCAAAGAGATTCAATTCAATGATACTTGCACGGCGGCTTTCCAAAAAATTTCCCCCATGTTCCATCCTTTGGGTCAAAAGACAGTTTCTTTTAGATAGTTCATAGTAAGTTTTGGACTAAATTGACTGAGTTCTGAAGAAAATGAATTCGCAGCACCAGTATGCCAGAGGCAAACTTAAAACAAATACAGAAATCCAGACTGGCCCCGATGAAGACAAATTTGTTTTCTACTCGGTAGGTGAACAGACAAAAGAAGTTTCATTGCAGGACAAGAAAAACAGCAGGACTTGGTGTGCACTATACGTTACCTGATCTTGTACTGTTGATAGAAACTGAGGCTGGGGATGGCGAGATACCCATGGCAGCGATGCTAGTGTTGGTCCCCTGTATTGGTAATTCCATGACCAGTATCTCGACCCTGATGTGAAAAGCGATCAATGCATTCATCTGCTTGCTCAGTTCATCTGCCTCGGCCACAACTTCCTCTACCTTCTTCTTATAAAAGCACAGGACTTTGTTGAACTCGTCATCCAGCCTCCGGAAGAACAAGAGCTCACACTCGCCTCCCTCATCATTCGACCTCAGAAACATGGTCTGGTACCTCCCGTGATCCGATCCCTCCTCTTGAACAGCACTGACTAGTATCACTTCTTCGTCTTCACTACTTTTCCTTGGAGAATTCCGGACGTACCAACCGGTCAGCCCACTGAATGCTTGGTAAAGCGACCCCCTTCTCTTCAAAGGGCCCTGCTAGGTGGTCGTTGATGCTCTCAGGGACGGTCGCGAATTCATCTGTTGACAGTGCGAGATGTCCTTCAAGATCGACTTGAGAAAGTTGTAATCCATGTACACGTCTTGCCATTCCGGCACCATTTGGGACACGAGCTCTTTCCCAAACTTCATCTTACGCTTATACAATTCAAAGGCAGCTTCGCACCGTGTTGCTTCTTCAGCCGAACACGAATCAAACTGTATGAAGTCGTGGACTGCAAAGTATTGATGAAGGGAAATTGTTCTTGGCCCTCACTGCATACGGAGAGGCTTGAGGAGACTAAAGAACGGCGGACGTGAAACAAGAGCTAGAGCTGTGTGTGAAAATAAGAACGAGTCTCTCATAAGAACCACACGGGAATGGAAAGGCGACCTTTCTTCTCACGACTTGACCATAATAAGACTATCAATGACGTGTAGTCAGACAGAGAAGAGACATTCGAGTTTTTATAAGCGGGAGTTGGTCCGGAGTTAAATTGCGGATGCTATCCTGAGTGTCTCCCTACCCTAGAAGCACGGAGCTGACCCAATATCAGATCAAAATACATGAATACCCACTACAACCAGAGAAAATTATCCAAAAAATCCTAAATCTATTGTACTTTTGTAAATTTATCATGAATCTTTCAATTTTGTCAATTGTATCTTAAACATAGAATAACCAGTTTTTACATCAGCGATTTCCATTAAAATTGGCCGGATTGACTCGATTGGTAAAATCGGAAGTTTAGGACTAAATTGACAAAAGTACAATAAGTTTAGGACTTTTTGGATAATTTTCCTTTGCGCGTTCAGTTTCCTCTCATTCCTGATTTGCTTGTCTGTGGCTGGTCTACAAATCTGGCATCTCAAGTCATTCTTTGAGAGGAAAATGCCCTTTTAAGCCTCCATTTTCAGACTCAAAAAACCCCTCGTTCGAAGTACTGTCACATGCTTCTATAGTTCCCATCATTCCATTTTGCATCTCCTTTTATGCAGATTCGAATGGAGCAATTAAACTTCCATTGATCTCACATCCGATCAGACTATGACCATGGATCAACAACGATGCCCGTAGCTTTCAAATTTGTCAATTGATCATTCGATCTAATTAAGCACTTTGTTTTAGATGATTGCTTGTTCCTTAATTGGCATAACATGAATTTTTGCTATACTATATGTTAACCTTTGTTCTCCGAAACTTAGGAGGTGTCCTTCTCGTGCGATTTCAGTGTTTCTCACTGTTCCTGCGATTCTTTTCGAGGTCATGTCCTGCCTCTGCTGTGCTCCAGAGAAGGATCGACAGGATCAATGAAGACACTTGACGTGAAGAAAGGAACGACCCTCGTCCTCAACCTCGGCATAAGCAATAACCCATGATTCAGGTGCAGCAGGAATGCGGAGCCCAAGCAGCGCTCGGCCTCGCGTCCGCTCTGGCTTCCCTCGCCGAGACCTGCCTCTCCATGCAAGGCCTCACGCAGATCCACGCCCGCGCCCTTCGCTCCCACCTCCACGACCACCCGTTGGTCCTCGCTAAGATCTTCCGCTTCGCGGCGGTGTCGCCGTCCGGCGACTTGCGGTACGCGCACCGCCTGTTCGACCGAATTCCTCGCCCGAACACGTTCTTCCACAACCTCCTCATTCGGGGGTACTCCAGTAGCTCGTGGCCTTGCGTCTCTGCCGACCTGTTCAATCAGATGAGGCGAAACGGGGTCGACCCAGATGGGCATTCCTTCACATTTCTGCTGAAAGCACGGTCTAGAATGAAAGGAAGGGGCGATGATGTCCATGGGCTTGTGGTGAGGCTTGGATTCTCTAGGTATCTGTTCGTCAAGAATGCTTTGATCCACATGTACGCGATGAGAGGTATGCCCGCAGGTGCTCGCAGAGTGTTCGACGAGACCCAGGCGGCCGATGTTGTTTCCTGGTCCGGCTTGGTAGTTGCTCACGTGAGAGCTGGGGAGCTGGAACTTGCGAGGGAGGTGTTCGACGCGATGCCCGAGAGAGACGTGGTTTCTTGGACTGCCTTGATTTCGGGATATTCGCAGGCAAGCCGTCCGAGGGAGGCCCTGGAATTGTTCTTCGACATGAGGGAAGCTGGAGTGTGGCCGGATGAGGTCACTATGGTGGGCGTGATCTCCGCTTGTTCGACCTTGAAGGATGGTGAGACAGGGCTAGAGATCCACCGTTACATTGAGGAGAACGGGTTTGGGTGGATGGTTTCACTTAGCAACGCATTGATTCACATGTACGCACAATGCGGATGCATGGAACGGGCAAGGCAGGTATTCAATGGCATGAGGCGGAGAAGTTTGATCACATGGAACTGCATGATCTTGGCATGTGCTAACCATGGTGATGCAGAAGATGCTTTAGATTTGTTCCAACGTATGCTTCAGTGCAATGTGCAGCCTGACAAGGCGACATTCCTGGCCCTTTTTGTTGCTTATGCTCATAAAGGACTGGTTGATGAAGGGTACAGGCTATTTGGGCGTATGCAGAGGGAATACTTCATCGAAGCTGGAATTGAGCACTACGGTTGCATGGTAGATATGTTAGGCCGGGCCGGAAGGTTAGAGGAGGCATATAACTTGATCATCAATATGCCTATGCCAAGCAACGATGTCGTTTGGGGGTCTCTCCTGGCAGCATGCAGGACTTATCGTGACGTCGAGATGGGTGAGAGGGTGGTGCAGAAGCTATTAGAATTGAATCCTGGTAAAGGAGGTTATTATGTTCTTCTTCGCGATATTTATATCGCTGCAGGTCGAATGGATGAAGCGAATGGGATGGAGCTAACTATGGCGGCCGATGGAGCTTCGAAGACTCCAGGATACAGCTGGTTGGGAGGATGAAGTCGCTCATTTTTAGTTGCGGGCAAGAAACGTCCTCATAAGTAATCAATCGAAGTCGGATTATCTCGGGCGAACCTTGTTGGAATATAGTGTTTTTTTCTTTCTTTTGATAATTAAAAAGGTGGGAAAAGGTCGACCATCGTAGCCTTTTGGCATCATCATCACAGTTTCACACCCGACAAAGAATTAGTTTGAACCACAAGTACTTAATTCATCAGCAGATGTAAGAATATGTCAATGCAATCACAATAAGTGTTGCAACATCGCTAAGTACATATTTTTGCACCGTTCACTAAGGTTAAAATCTGCATCTTGCCGAATCCATGAGACTAGTAATATAGATACATAAATGGGTGCCCAGTGTTTTCCACATTTGACGAATAAATGATAAAAGAGAAGTCGTCCTTTTACAAATAAAAGAGCATTTAAAAATTCAAACAATCAATTTTAGCAAATAAAGGGAAAAATATATTTTAACTAATTAGGCAATTTTCCATATTTATTATATAAATGCAATTAAGGGCATAATTAGTGGCGACTTTATGATTAAGCATATAATTATAGATCACTATTGCCATTTATATCTAAAATTACAAGTCATAAGGAAGCAAAACTAGACTCCGTTCATTTCGCCGAAAATATAGTGTTTTCACAAAATATTTTTCAGAAAGTCATTTTCCAAGAAAATATAATTATTTTCTAGTGTTCGGTTAAAAATTGAAAATGAAGTGCTACTGTTTGGTAAAGAAAATATTTCCCTCCATACACTCTTTTCTAATAATTTATTATCATTTTATTTTTAATTATTTTTATTTTTAAACAATCATTTTTTTAATCTTCTTCTTCCTTTGGCAAGGGGCCAATCATAGCAATGGTCGGCAACCAACCATAGGTGAGGTTGAGCCTTGCCTGACTAGGGGAGGCTGAGCTCGCCTAAGCTAGCTCGACGCCAATTTGGCGAGCTTAGGCCTCGCGAAATCTAGTGAACCGGGCAAGGTTTGAGCCTCACCTAAGGTCGTCGGAGGTTTGCCGACCTTCAACAACCTTGGACAAGGTTCAAGGCCCGCCCAAGTCGCCAGATTTTGGCGAGGCCTAAGCTTGTCAAAGTCAGGTGAGCTCAACCACATTGAGATCTAACAAGCTAGACCTTCGTCGACCTATGGCGAGGCTTTAGCTCACCCATGGCTAGATAGCCGCCATGGCCAGCAACCAATTGAATAAAGGAGAAGATGAAAAAAGAGAAAAGGAAAAAAAGAAGAAAAATATTAAAAATAATTAAAATATCATATTTTCCTCTATTTTAGAAGGTTTTTTTTTTTCTTTGATGAAAAATATTTTTCTCAACTAATTCATTTTTCATGAATCGAACGTTAGAAAATTTGAAAATTGTTTTCCTGAAAATTATTTTTCATTAAATGAACGGAGCTATTTTATGGAAAATAACTTTTAGGAAAATGTTTTCTGAATTTTCCAATGTTCGTTTCACGAAAAATAAACCAGTTGAGGAAAACATTTTCCATCAAGGAAAAAAAGTCTTTTAAAATAGGGGAAAATGTTTTTCACATTTTAAGTTGGAGAAAACATTTTCCATACTCACTCTCCCATATCTCATATCCTATTAGCCTCTCTTCTTTCTTTTTTAATAATTTGAATTTTTAATTAGTTTTCTTTTTCTTTTTTCTTTTCCGACCATAGCCAAGCCTTGAGCTTGCCAGCCTCGCCCCTTGCCACTCACTGTTGGTGAGCAGTCAGTGAGCAGCAACCTCTATTTTGCCAAATACCGTGAGCTCCAAGCTTGCCTTCGCTGGCCTTAGGCCTCACCAAATCAACGAGCTAGAGGCTCGCGCTTGTCACTAATTGGCTGATCTAGCAAGCAATGAGCTCGAACTCACTTGGATTGGCTGAGCGCCAGCTCATCAGCCTCGATAGAGCTCAGGCTCACTTGGATCCGGCGAGCTTGTTGGCTTCGACGAAGCTCAGGCTCACCTCGATTTGCCAAGCCTCAAGCTCGCTAACCCATGTCTAGGCCAGTCGCCGAGCAACCCACCATCACCGAGGCATGTAGCGGCGGAGGAAGGAGCAAGAAGAAGAAGAAGGAGGAAGATGCCGAGGAAGGAGCAGGAGGAAGAGGAAGGAAAAGAAAAAGAAGGAGTAAATTATAAATTCATTTTTATAAAAATTAATATTACATTAATAATTTTTTTCAGAAAATCAAATTAAATACGGAATGGTGAAAAATATTTTCCACTTTATCTTTAGATTTTAATCAATCAATAGAAAATATCATCATTTTTCAAAATATTTTCCGAAAATATGATAATTTCCACGAAATGAACGGAACCTTAGGGCTGTTACTTAAAATTTTCAAATTAGTCGACATGATAAGTGATGAACTTATAATTACTGAATATATAAACAAGTCCATCATTAAAAAATTATTTATAACATCATGCTTTATTTTTTCCAACATTTTCTGGATCAAAAGGGTCAATTCAACATCTAACGAACATCTAATTGGGAATACCCTCTTGAAAACAATGTTGCAGTCCGAAGACAGACCAAAATTTCAAATACAAATAAAGAACTTGAGGATTGAGAAAGTCCAAATCTGTCCTCCTCTTTCTCAACATGCCCAAACTCAAAATGAGAACTCCGTGGAGTCAAATGCGTCCGTGAAGTTCTCTCTAAATGAAGCAAGGGACCTGAGACTCTCAGGCTGAGAGGAACTTGGATTGGACTGCTCACAAGTTTGAAAAGACTAGCGCTTCCAACAATGTTTTGATGGCTGGACTACTGAACCATTTCGATTTTTCAAGAAATAGGTGTCCAAGGTTTCAATGGTACTAGGACAATTTCACACCCAAACACAAGGACAAGTTTTCATGGAATGGCGACAGAATATGGTAGCTTTTCCTATTAATTGAGCCTATGGATATGCACATCAGACATGCTCCTCCTTTATTCATCCGGCAAGGGAAAGGTGCTGCTATTCTCTGCAAGTTCTGTGTTACCATATTTCATCAGTGAAAGCAGGGAGATGAGGAAAGATGAAGTCCAATCAAAACTCGCAACCTTATTGTTGCTTGATTTACATATTTTCGAGAAAGAATATATTGAACCATATTATTGGTAACTAACAGAGCAAAGAAATCTATAGTTCACTTTTGCATTTCCTCGTGGGCACATTCATGATATATGTAGGGGTTCATGTCATTCCATGATAAACAGCACTTGATCTTCTTCTGCTGAGGAATGTGAAACTTGGGTTCTCTTGGGATAGTTGGGTTTTTCGATGACCTGCACAAGGGAAGAAAATAAATTCAACGGCAGGATCGACCAACATCACAATCTATGCTGTCTTCAAAGAAAAGGTAGCAAATTAACGGAAATTCTTTACTTTCGAAACAAAAGATCTCATAGCAGAAGTCACCAAACTCATCTAATAATGTCTCACATAACCTTTTCAACAGTAGAGACGACGATCTGAAATCATAAGAAGCTAGCCACTTGAACCGAACGGTGTCTGAAAAAGGTAAAAAAGAAGCAGGGTCCTAAGCTAAACTCAGTCACCTTACAAAGTCACTTTTGGACTGATTAGTGTTTAGTTTTTGTTGGAAAGTTGGAACATCTATGAAGAACCTTTACCATTTCTTGGGTGTAAAACTTTACCTCTTTGGGACGAAAGGCCTGTCAAAATATGGCATGGGTTGAGCCTTTGGCACGAGTTCTCTTCTCAGCCTTCTGATTTCTTCTTCTTCTGCCAACTATGAGAGAAAAAGAGAGCTAAGTTTGATTTTGTTAATGAAAAAAGAAGCAACACCAAGGCTTAATTCTTATCATACGCTAGTACCTTTTGCTGCCTCTCCCTCTCCATCTTGTATTGCTCAATCAGGCTCATCTTTTCTACCATCTGAAGAACACAGAGAGAGAATGGAACATGATCAATGTTTGTTTTTCATTGTTAAAATATCCAAGGTATGAAAAGTGTATCAACATTAAGGCAGAAGCACCTGTTGATCAAACTCGGCTCGCTCTGCTGCCCGCATATCACTGCGTAGCTTCAGGTCAAGTGGCCTTGTAATCTCTTTTACAGGAGGTTTGACGAGACACTGAGAAAACAAACAGTACACCAATGATGCCACGAAAGGTTCTTAGGGCTTGAAGCCTCAGAGCATAACCAGTTCTAAATGGATCTGGATCAAAGTATAAGATATCGAAATTATGCTTTCAAAGACCATTTGCATACAAAATGCCCAATGAATGATTCCCTCTATCAATGCTTCTCATAGGAAGGCATGTTTGGAGCCCAATTCCCACCATAGTACTATGTGCTATAATTAACTTTTACGCAGATTTTATAAGGAAAGGATGAGTCACCTCAGGTTCATCAGTTGTCCATGGCAGACCTTGCGCAATTGGTATCCGCAGTTTCTCTTCCTCAACCATAATCTCTTGCATCTTCTTCATGAACTCCTCCTCTTTCATTCTTCCCCTTTGCTGATCAATAGCAAATTGCAGCCAGTCAGTTTGGGGTCCCCTTTAGATAACTTTGGCACATCAAGGTAATTTCTTGTTGCTTACCTCAGTTCTGAGTTTAAAAGGCTTTTGGCTGGTGACTCTCAGTTGTTTCTTCTTCCATCTGCTTCCCCTAATGATGTCCCATACGATTCGAGGCTCTAAAAATCCCACACATGAACACAAGATCAAATCTTTGCCTACTAAGGAGAATTTCCAGCAACATTCCAACTAAACAGTAATAGCAAAAGAAATCTCTTACGTTTCTACGGCTTCTCCGACCCCCATTAGAATTTCTGCTTGAAACGCTAGAAGTTCAAAGGCAAATTAAACCCAATCAGAACAGAAAACTGCACATAGATCCCAAAATAGACCCATAAAGATATCCTCAAATCATAGAAAGCTCAGCACAACTGCACTAGTGTTTAACAAACCTTCCTTGGCTGCTGTCCCACGAAGAAGAAAGAGAAGCCCGCGAATCAAGGCCTAGATTCTCGGTCGTCAAGTGCAATTCCGACAGAGAGAAGGAGGCCGAAGACTCCTCCTCTGTTTCCGGGGCCTTGGGAGGCGGCAATCCCGGCAATGCCCAACTCATCACCTTCTTCTTGCTCTGCTCTTCAGCCGCCTCTCTCTCGTCCTTCGAATCTGTCTCGTTGGGGGTTGGTATCTTCAAGAGGTTCTCAATGCTTTAACCAGATGCATCACTCTCCCGCGCCCACTGTCGGGCACGCTCTTCCTCGCCTCTTCCATCAACTTGTCCCTCCTCCTCTTAACTGTGGAAACCCCGACTTGAATCGAAGCAGCATCAATCTCACCCAGCTCGCAAAAGTCAGGATCCTCGAGAGGAGGCGACCGATCTTCCTCAGTTTTCCCCTCAAACCCCTCTTCATTCCTCAGATCATGTATCATCAACCGATTCTCTATCTCTTCCCCTACTGTTTCAGTCGACTCGCCGCCCCCCTCACCGTCCTTGCTCTTGAAAAAATCCTCCTGCGAAGCCCTCAAGCTCTCGTAAGCCACGCAGAGACACTTCTTCGGATTCCCTCCCCCCTTCTCCTTGCACTTGCACGCCGCCGCAGCGGCCCCTCTCGGCCCCCCGCCGGTCTCCCCTTTTCTTGCGTTCCTCCTGGCCAGGACAAACTTCCGATCCCGAATCCTGTTCCCGGGGGAGCAATTGCCCGCCGGGTTAGGGTTCTTGGAGGCCGACTTCTGCAACTTGGCGGCGGACTTGGCCGCGGCGGCAGGGGAACCGGCCGCTCTGTTGGGGCCAGGGCTGGCGTGAGAGAGGTTGGGGTTCACGTTCTCGGACAGCTTGGCGGCCTCCTGCTGATTCTTCGACCTGGACGACGCCTTCACCGGCGTCACCGACGAGGCACTTTTATGGATCGAATCCATCGTCGTCGACGGGAACGAAGAAGGTCGGCGAAATCGAATTCGGGTTTTCAGGGATTTTCAGAGAGAAGAGAGGAGAGAGAGAGAGAGAGAGAGAGAGAGATTTGGTGTTTGGTGAATTGATGATGATTGCAGGGAGTTAATGAGAAGAGCGAGAGGGGAGGAAGGAGAAGAGGAACGGGAAAGGAAATTGAACGTTGAGAGGTTTCAGAGTGGGAAGACGCTCTTTGTAACGGCTAGTTTTTGTTTTTCTTTAGGCGTGGAGCTGCGCCTCTCTCCCTTTTGTGGGGCGTTGGATGATCGATTCGAGTCGTTGTGGGGTTTCCAGCCGTTGATTGTGGGGGAGAATGAGATCAGGATCTCCGGTTTTAATTAATGCAATTTGCCAAAAAAATAAATTTCTGAGCTAATTTCGTTATTTTTCTTTGGCCCCAAATGAAAAATTATTTTGAATTTTCTTTTCCTGTGGCTCGCGAGCGAAGGATTATATGAGTATTGGGATTACTTTCTACTAGAATTAGACAAGTATTTTTTTTCAATGGAAAAAAATCAGATTCACGTGGACCAAAGAAAATAATGTTTCACTTTGTATCATTGAACTTTTATTTTTGAGGGAGAAAAGGGATGAGTTGAGATTGCCAAGCGCAAAAATGAGAAAAATTTCAAAGTAGAAGGTATTTTGTGGGAATAAATCTTATAAAAAGGAAAGAAAAATCCTACTTTTCATTTGTACTTTGTTTAATCAAGTATTTATACTTTTAATTTTTGTAACAGAGCTTTTACTTGTGCAAATTATCCAATCAATTTTGTAAGCTACCAAATCAAACAAAACTAGGTAGACATTGCCATCAAACAACACCTAAGCGTGACATGAACAATAATTTTCGAGGTCAAAACTCAAGTTCATGTTGAAAAGTAGAGAGATTGTGAATGATAGATATGATCTTTTCATTTTTATTGCGGAATATTCATGCTTATCAAATATGTATAATATGCACATCACACTCGGAGCCAACAACAAGAACGTCAATTAGATTTTGGCCGAATGCACAGTTTGAGGGACTTGATGAGACAATTTTATGCGGGTAAAATGGCTTGAATGTACAAAAAAAAGCCTTTTTTTGGGTCAGAAAAATGTACAAAAAAAATTGATTTGGAAAAAGAAAAGGGGGAAGGAATAAAGTCAGAGCGGAAAACAAATTTTTTACAATTTCAGTCCAATTCCCAAACCAACGGACCGCGGGTATAGAGTCCGACCCGAATTGGCGACGTCGGAGCGGATAACCCCCGACTCGCTCCCCGGCGGCAGTCCGGCACGTCGCTCCGGTGGCTGTCCTCGGTCATGGCGGATTCCGATCGACGACCCTTTGGGGGACCAGCGGTCGTTCCTGCTCCGCCGTCTCGCTTCGGCTTCATCTGCTCCTTCTCCAGGTAAAGCGTTCGCCTTTTTCTACCTTTGCCCTCCTTACTCGATTGCATCGCGACACTTTACAGTTACAGTCGACAGTCGACGCGAGCTACGCATGTCTAAATGCCCGACCGGAAATCCTCGGATGATAGCTGTTGTGATTACCTGTAGGATCGACTGGTGTGACAATGTGGGTCTGGTGATGCTTGCCCTTAGGAAGGATTGCTGAGAGTAAGTGAACTTTGCCCAGAGCTGGATTAAGCGAAGCTGCTACTCTGCATTTAGCTCATGACCATTCAAGAAAAAAGGTACCCGTTTGTTTTCTGAGGTGAAAATTGGCCTAGACCCCCGACGTTACTGAGGCGGAAGACTTGCTAATTATCTCTGTTTGAGAGAATGAATTAATAAGTAGTGTTTAGTGCTTTGGATTAACTTTGAGACTTGTTACCCTGTGTCAATAGACTTGGTTGAATGGAGTTAACCAAGTTTATCTTTGGTTTCCCTTTGAAGAGATAATCTTTTTATTATGGGTTAATCAATTGTGCCCGATATGAAGACCTAATGAATATAACTCTTTCATGTATGAGCCTTAATCACGCATATATTACTTGTACTTTAAGATGAGTGTAAACTATAACTGGATTAACTATAATTACACATAATCCCTTTATTTGGTTTGGTGAAGACTGCATCTCTTAATATGAAGAGTTTGTTGGGTCGTGTTTTTGCTCAAATGTTTTCCATTTGAGTAATGCTTTTAGTGATTCACTCCGTGGTAAAATTTCTATCGTGCACTTGAATACCTTATGGATAGGCCCATGACAAATATTGGACTTTTAATGTGCAGCTGTGCAGAACCAGGGTGAACTGTTAAGTTATCGGGAGCGAAAGAACTTATTCTGAAGTTCATGGTTCTACATGCATTGGCTATTGTGTCTGAAAACTTAAGAGCCGTCATGTTCTTTAAGTACCATGAAAACATGATTGTTGAAAAGCAAGTATTCTAGCAAATTATAAGTCAAAAGTTCAATTACAGGGTGTAATCTGTCCGTAGCTTTGATGTGGTTGCTTATCTGCATTTTTCTCCATGTTCTTTGCACAGTTACCTATTCTGCAGAGGATTTCCTGAAGAACCTGCTTCTAGTCCATCCACAAATATTTTTTGATATGTACTAGATAAATTGAACAGAAAAGGAAAATTGATTTGTATAAGTTCTATTCCATTGCAGGGCACTAAATACTGGTATATGTGGTCTTCTTTCTTCTAATTCGATTCTAAGTCACTTTCCCAATCGGTGTTTACATGATGATTTAAAATAGTCTAATAGCTTATTGCAAAAGGGGAATATTATCTCTGGTTTTTCATAAGATTCAATGCTATATAATGGATCCTTTTGAAGTTAATAGTAAAAATATTCATCAGTCCCTTTTGTTGATCATTTTTACCCTAAGTTATGCTGTAGGTAATTTCATAATCATGCAAATGACTCGAATTGTTAGTAATTGCGTAAGGGCAATTTTGAGGAGAATTCATTTAATGTCAAGGCACAAAAGATTGGCTAGCTAATAATCTTTTTTTTAATGGTCATTTATGATTAATTAATACTAATGCTATGGGAGGTGCACTCATTTTCCAGCTAAGTTGACTTTAGTCTAGGAAAGTGGTTCCGTTCATCAATGGTCTATGCTTTATATTGATTAAGAGCTCTTTTGGTCTGCCGAAACTTTTACCTTGAATGATTGTAGTTTACCTATCTGTGATTTACTTGTTTCATATACACACTTTTGTTATAAGTTACTGTTTAGGCTACTCAAATTGCTTGAGCCTTCCTCTTTTCATTTAGCTCTTTATGATATGATTGACAGAGCAATTAATGTAGTCACTGCAATGAAGAATAAGATTTCCAATTATCACTAGTGAAAAACAAAGAGCAAGATTGTTCTGACCAGATGCTTCTTGCATATTATCAAATAGTCTTTAATGAGCGTTTCATTGCTATAGTTAATTGTGAGCCTAAGAAAATGTTTAGAATTTTTTGGCATATATCTGTCCAAATAGGGGATGAAACTTGAAATTTCTTCTAATTCGTTGTGCACGTTTTATTTTGTTATTTTGTTTGACTGTTCGCTATGGACAACTGCTTCAAATCTCAGATTTTGCTTTGACAATGGCATGCCTGGTTATGACTATTACTTTTGAGTGCAAAATTTAATTTTTGATTTATTGCCATCTGAATGTAGTGCACTTTTCTACGATGGTTAGTTGCATTCTCTTAGTTACTTTTGTTGAACATTATTAATGACAATTATCATGCAGGTTTGAAGTTATCAAGTACGAAAAGGATTTTGAAAAGGAGGGAGAAGGCACAACAAGAGATGATGTGTTTTGGACCAATGAAATGGACAGTGTGTTGATAGATAAATTGTTAGAGGAACAAAGAAAAGGCAACCACTGTGATGGCGTGTTTAGCAACGAGCTTACCATAATACCGTGAAAACCTTGTGGAACTCCTTAGACATTGAAGAAGCATTTATTCAGAAATCTAATGTAAAGAATAGAACTTAGACGTTGAAGAAGCATTGTGCTGAGTGTAGTAATACATTTCACGGTTGGAGTGACTTTAATTGGAATGCCACCACGAAGATGTTTGATGCTCTGGACAAAGTTTGGGAGAAATTACTTATCGTAAGTCCTCAGTCTTTTCAATTGTCATTTCATTCTTGGATTTTCTTTTTTGACTTTTCATGTGTATTAATGCACCCACCAAGAATATAACAACTGCACATATTTCAGGAGAGACCTGAAGTGAGAAGGTGGAGGTGATTGCCTATTCAGAGTTACAACCAACTTTGTGACCTTCATTCACAAGATAAAGCAATGGGTGAGCATGCTGAAACTACTAGAGAGAGAGAGAAAGAGAGTTTGTAGAGAAGAGGCTTCCCCACAACTTGATGTGGATGACTCGCAGTTGCAGGATAATCTCATGGCCCTGAATGAAATATTTAATTGGAGGATTGCAATGCACTTTGCCCGGAGGCAGTCAGAATGGCTTCACTCCTGAGGTCGTGACTACTAATCATCCTCATGAAAGAGCATTTTCTGATGGCTCGAAGTGAAAGGCCATGGTGCTGGACTGTTTGAGAGTCAGTGCAAAAGGCTGAGCATGGGAATGCAAAGAGTCACAGACACCCTGGAAAAGGTGAATGTGATAGCTGAAAAGTTTCTTGCGCTTTTTTAGAGTGGCCATCTGCGGCATTATCGAATAGAGGAGATATACAGCGAGCTCTAACTGATTGGCGTGCACCCACATTTTGTGCTAGATGCTCATATTCTTGCTGGCAATCCAACAGCGATGAGCACAATTTTTTATGCTCTGTGCTCTAGGCGCTTGAAATTGCCGACGAAGATCATGAACAAATGCAGTATTGTAGTTACATGACAAACAGAACTGAAAAAATGTAGGTTTTGCTGGACAATGTTGGAACACAGTTATGGCCATTACTTGTCAATAACATCTGTACTTTCTTATTGGCCCGTGCTGAGGCACTATTGAAATTAACACCCTGTTTACAACTGGGTGTTTAGATAAGGTTTACAAGGTTAATCAAACCTTGACGAGAGTAAGGTGAATGTTCATATTTACTGAGATTTGAGCAGTGGTGATTGCTCACTTCTTTTGATCATCATGGATTCCTCATTTTCTTTTTATTCTTTGGTGAGGGGTTGCAAGAATCATGCCCAACAATGGAGAAAAACACACTTTTTCTTGTGCTAGCAAATATTTAATCTGACAATTTAGGATGGGCGAATGACTGCAAGTTTCCCACTGAAATTCATTCGGAGCAGAGGCGATGCAAGCTACTAATCAAACACAATTTTGGTTGGGTCCATTATCTCTCTCTCTCTCTCTCTCTCTTTCATCATAATCACACTCATGGGATAAGGAATAATTTTTTTTCTTAGAAAAATAGATATGATATAATTTAGGGAATGCCGAGCTATAAATGAAAATGAAAAAAAAAATTGAAATGTCTAATATCTTTTAAAATTGACATCTCCCTTTCAAATGTAAAGCCAAAAGTGATTTTTTAATAACTTAAGCTTATCGGTAATTTTAAAAACTTCGATGCAATGGATGAGGTTAGATTAGGTTAAAATTTTGAATTGAAAATTTAGATCATGACAAAATCCTAAAGAATTTGCTAACCATAATGAGAGTGACCATTCATGTTGTCTTATCATATTCATTGTCATCGTTTATATCTCAATGTAATTAAAATAAGATTTTTAAATGAAAGATGTACGATAATACATCCATTCATGCTATTTTAAATCAAGTAACGTCGTATCATGTCGAGATTGAAAACTCTTTAGTAAATTTTTATCATGATAAAAGCTGTGCTCTTACGTAATGTTCTAATCTTTATATATTAATTACGATGAAAAGAACTTTTAATAAAAACGTTAGGAAAGACTTGCATGCATACATCAATCCGGGAAAAAAAAAGTAGGAGAAAAGTTTCATAATCTTTTCCCAAATGTAGTATATTTTGCCAATTGTTGGTCTCGACTCTTGAGCACCCTTTAAATGGAAAAGAAAATAATTGGAGAGAAAAGAGAAAAAAAAAGAAGGCCAAAAGAAACGTCCGTACCAAAAAGGAAGCAAGGCTGTGGTTCGCTCATCCCTGCGCGTACGCGCCTAACACCCAGTTGCTTGCCATGCAAATGCACTGTCCCCTCCCCTCCCCTCCCCTGCCTAATGCGGCCGCACAGCACCAGCTGGGAAAGGGGATTTATACCGTGTAATCCGTTCTCGTGCAAATCCAATCTCATCCCCCAGATCAAACCAAAACTGCAAAATCTCCCTCTCCCTCTCTCTCTCTCTCTCTCTCTCTCTTCTCTCTCTCTCTCTGAAAGTTCACTTCCGCACACATCGCTCCTCTGCGGACCCTCAAGCCGAACCGGCGAGGAAAAAGAACACGAACCCATCTCGGTGGTTTAGGCGGAGGGGTTCTCGTTCTTGGGCTTTCCCGGTTTCCGGTTCCTCCGTGACTCTGATGCGACGTTTAAAGCCCGGAAAGAAGCAATGCAGGGCATCTCCGTCTCGATTGATTTCTAGAGCGAAGAAGAGTCCTTCCCTCTTCTGGGTTTTCTTCTGATTGCTCTGCTTTTACGCGTCCCCACCCTTTTCGCCGATTCCTCCTTTTTGCTTGCTTCGGTGGCTGATCCTCTCTCCGCCTCTCGCTTTTTCTTTGAAAAAGATTCAGACCCTTTCGAGCTTTGGGGTTCTTTTTTCTGTTTTTCTTCGTTCTTGGGTTGATCCGCGTCGAGATGACGGAAGAGGGTCGAAAGAGGAGGTACCCGTGCAAGCTCTGCGGGAGAAGTTTCGCCAGCGGAAGAGTCTTGGGAGGCCACGTCAGGAGCCATCACGCCCCGACGGCCTCCAAACCGGCCAAGAACCGGAGGCCGCTCCTCCGCGGCCAAGGGACGGTGTTTTCTCGGAGTGTCGAGAATGAGTGTTGGGTCTGCGGGAAAGGGTTTCGGTCGCCTCGCGCTCTGTTCGGCCACATGAGACTCCACCCAAGAAGCGAAAGAGGAACGGATGCTTTTGGGGTTCTTCCTCAAGAGTGCGGGGGAGCGTTTGAGCCGTTGGGCTCTGTTGGGTATGCCCATTCCAGGTTTCAGTCCGAGAAACCGATGCTTTTTAATGGAATGGACGTTGATACGCTGCAATCCCCGTCTGTGACGAGTAACGAGATTTGGCGGCCTGAGGAGAAAGAGGCGGCTGCTTCTCTTTTGATCCTCTCTATGGGCGCTGCGACGTATCGGATGAAGAGAAAAGACGTAGAACACGGCGAGCATGGGGGACCGAAGCTCAAGAAGATGAGAACAGAGGCGATCGCCCCAGATTTCTCGGAAAGTACGAAGTTGCTGTCCAGATACGATCGCGCTGATCTTGGGTCTGCAGATAATGAAGTTCACATCGAGATGCATCTCAGGGAAGTGCAATTCGAGAAGGTCGCTGAAAAGGGTGACGTACTCGGTTCTGCGTATCGTGGTGGTGGTGGTGAATTCGAGAAGGGATTTGACTGTGCCCTGAGTTTCAAGCTCAATGGAATAGTAACCGAAACAAGAGAGATAGTCAAGTTAGGTCATTCCGACACGAGAGAACCCTCCTGCAAGGCGACGACTTTCACTGCCGGTCCTAAGAAACCTGACGATTCCACAAGAAAGAAGGAATACAAGTGCAAGAACTGCAACAGGGCATTCCCATCTCACCAGGCACTCGGAGGCCACTGCGCGCATCCCGGCAAGAGAGGAAGCTTCTGCTCTGCATTGCTGAAGGATGTGGAGATATGCGCGGCCGGTCATGGCAAAGGGTTTGCATCAGGAAAGCCCTTGGGTAGTGGTCACAAGAGTCCTCTTGCTGGGGAAGTGGAGGTGGGAGGAGGCTACGCAGCCAAAGCCAAACAGGACATTCCCGAGAAGCTGGAGATGGCAGCTGGCCTGACCAGGCTGATTGATCTCAACGTGCCATTTGAGCTTCAAGAAGGGGAAGATGACGGCACCCATCATTTGCTCAAGAGATGTCTAGTAAGAGAGCAAGAGCATGGACCTCTGGTGGGTCCTGTAGTGTAACTAAGCAACAGTAGAAGAAGCACAGTACAGATGCCATCTTTGGGTTGTAAATGAGCTTTCAATGAATACTGTACAGTGTGCCAACTTTTTGTTTCCTCCAATGCTTATGCCTTGTCCGTGGTTCTGATTCATTCCCTTGATCTGGGTGAAAAAATCTTATTTTTTTAATTCTTTTCTTTTGCTGCTTCAGGCTCTCATGTACACAGATGTTCTGTCAAATGAAATGAAGATGGGTCCTGTGGGAGCTGTTGGCTCCTTAATTCTTTTCTGTACTCTGTCCTTTTCCTTTCTGCTTGCCAACACGATATCAAAGGTTTACTGAGACACTGGTCTTGTGCTAGCTTTTAGCTCTAACCCATCAAGAGAGCAGCCTTAGAGAAGGTGCCAAACTTTTTGGCCATGGGAAAGTTAAATAGATAAGAGGGAGGGGCGAGCATGGTAACAAACCACTCGAGGTTAAAAATCCATCTGAGGAGGTGATTGAGAGTAACCTCTATCGAATAAGAAAATAATGGCAAAAATTTTCTAAACGATTTGTTTAGTCGAATCTTTTCCTTATGGGTTTTATCGTAATATTGCGGGTGACACTCTCGACATCTACTTGTACCGGGTCAAGCCATTGCAAATCATATGTTTAAATATGACGTTACATCACTTCATCCCTTTATTGACTTGATTCTCCCGTCAAAACATCATGGAATAAGTCCCATTTGTTAAATCATTCCTTTCATGCTTTTCTTGTCTCTCTCTTTTTTTAATGTGAAATATGTCATATAGAAAAATTTATTGACAAGTCTTCTTGAAATGTAAATGCATACCGAATGCAAAAATATTGTTTTGCCTAATTCAGTCAAAGCCCACGTAAGACTTAACACCTCTACCTTATTATTAGGTTCAAATTCGAACGTTCTTTTAAGTACACCAATGTAATTTATCTAACACGTAGCTTAATTAACCATTCTATTTCTTACTTCAGACTCCCTGT
The DNA here is from genome assembly GCA_014182895.1 of Angophora floribunda. Taxonomy (NCBI): domain Eukaryota; kingdom Viridiplantae; phylum Streptophyta; class Magnoliopsida; order Myrtales; family Myrtaceae; genus Angophora; species Angophora floribunda. The sequence continues at coordinate 15,029,123 of CM024713.1, forward strand.
TGGCCCTTCAAGGCGAGAACCACCTAATCACGTGAGAGCACGGGACCGACTTTCTGGGGAGAATTTGGCCCGGAGTCGACGTCGGGGTAAAAATGAAACGGATTTTCCGATGGCCGATTGCGAAAATTGATATTAAAGGGGGAAAATTGCCAACAACCCCAATAATCCAGGGGCATGCTGCAAATTATCCCTTTGCATTTTCTCCTCAAAGATGCCTTTTTTATTCTCAGTTTTTCCTGGAACGAGCTCTTCCCGCAGAAAAACTAACTGAAGATGGCGTAGCGGTAAGCTTCCATGGATTATCACGGCACCATCTTCGCTCGATTCCACCATAACTCCCGCCTGCCGCCATACCCACAATCTGCAGACCGTAGCGCTGCGCTCCTCTCGTCGTCATCGTCGAACCCATCTCTTCACATCCCCCAACTGTTCGACCCTAGCGCCGGTTTCGCCTTCTCCGCCCTTCCCCAAACTCAGGGGCAGGATCCCTCGTACGCCGGCGACGCCGGCCCCGGAGCTGTCGCCGCACTGCCCGGCGCTGCCCCGTTGAGCTCCTTGAGCTCTTATCCGGCCCATTATGCTGACGTGACGCCCGGCTATGGGGTGTATCAGGCCGCGAGCGCGCCGAGTTTGGCCGCCGCGGCGGGGCATCGGCAATACGGGGTGGACCCTGCTGCATATGGAGGAGTTGTGAGTGTTGGTTTTTCAAGAATAATTTTTTATGGTTTTCTTGTGTTTCTGGTGCTATCGATGTTGATTGATGCGGAAAAAATAATTGATGATTAATTGAATTAGCTACATTGTCGTTAACAATGTGTTGCTGATTGAACATTGAAGTGAATTAATACAGAAAAATGAAATTGATCTGCTTGTGAAGTAATCTGATTTTACCATTCCATTATGCATCGACTATACCATTTAGCCGAAAATTCACTGATCTTATATTCCATCAATGGTGAGTAGTGAGTAGAATTAGGTGCTCATTTTTTTCAGAATATGTAATTCAGGAACATCATACTTCTTGTGTCAGAAGTACTTGTTCTGTTAGGGTTGAGAAGCATTCCAGTAATCCTAGATATGTTCTGTGGCTTCAGACACACTTGAACAGACAATAGGAGTGAGAAAATTTTAAAGCATTGTGGTATTCGATGTACTCTGTGGATAGATGAATGCATAGAATTGAACATAGCCACAGCTTATATAGGCGCCATGGAGGTCTCCATTGAATTGACAGACATTTCTACCCATTGTAGTGGAAGGACGTTTATAATGCCACAGCAGCTGGTGTAGTAGGTAAAATCGTTTGAGATACTGATGCTCTCGGTGCTAATCAATTGACTAGTGTGCTTTCTTAAATTAAGATAACTAGTTGTTTTCTCATAAATTTGCTCGTGTCATTGGATTAGACTGCCTGTAGAAGTGAATTCTTGCACAAGTGTTGTACAAGTGGGTACAACTATGGGAGACTGTGATCACGAGTTCTATCCCGCTTGCATACGTGCTTTATGTAGCAATAACCCAGTTCGATCTTATCTGCATTCCTAGTTGTTTTGCTGATCATTCATTATTTGACGTAGTTGTCCTCCCATTTGGTTGATCTAACAAAGCACTCAGGTTTCTATTGCACTTTTTAAAGGAACTTGAGGCTGTGGTTTGTGCCTTTGTGGTGGTATGTCCTTTGTTTTGTGCTTGTGTAAATTTTTTTTTTTTTCTCTTTACGAGTTTATCAAATCACAAAGGAGACAAATAGCTTCATATCTATTGAAGCTAGGATTTCAACGCTTGCTGAATTAAAAAATATGGTAGCGATAGGTAAGGTTGAGGTGTAAAAATAATTTTATGTCTCTCCATTGGCCATGACCGAAAGAAAAAGTCTTTCCAGTAGTGCTGCCTTTGCCTTTTCCTTTCTCTATTTTATGTGTTTTGTGCTGCAGCTTGGTGGCTTTTTTAAGAGGAAGGATGTGCACGGGGTTGGGGTGTGAAGAGCAGTCTATGTTTTGCTTTTTAATCCCCTTGAAAATGGCCTTCTAATGATTTTTTCTATGATCGGTAATTCGGATATTTGCTTATGCTCCATGGATGAGTGTAAAGCACTCTCCTACTTCATGCCATTACATTCTTCTTTTGTTTTTTCTGTGCATAAAAAAAGTCTTGAATTGGTAACACGTCTAATTTTTCGTGAAGCAACTTGCAGTACCCACAGATAGGACAGGACAATTGGCTGCTATGAATCTCAACCCCACCTTCTGGAGCAATCCCAAAGTTAAGCCTCCCAAAATTGGTGCATGGAAGACGCGTCCAAAGAAAACAAAGCTTGTGCAATCTGCTTACTGTGGAATTTGCAATGTCAACTGTAACAGCAAAGGCATGCTTGATCAGCACAAATTGGGAAAGAAGCACATGAAGAATCTTGAGAGGCTAAAAGAAGCGACTGACTCGGTTCCCACCACTTCAGACGGCTCACACAATGCACTAATCGGGCCGCCTGAGAACCCCATTCAGCACAGCAGGGTTACCGAGCAAAACGTTAGAAAGAAGGCAGCATCTGAGCCCATGGAGGACCTGGAGACTAAAAGGAGGAGGGTCGTCCAAGGTGGGGCGGCAGTGGATGCGGTTAGGACGTGCACCGTATGTAACGTTGTGTGCAACAGCGCCACTGTTTTTATGCACCATCTAACCGGACAGAAGCACGCCGCCATGCTGAAGAAACGGGCAGATGGATCATGAGCGCGTCTCCCCCTTTTCGTTTTTTGCAATTCCAAGTCACCGATTCCGTGGTCTATGTACAGAGAAAGATGGTGGGTGAGGTTCATTTTTGGCCTCTTCTGTACAGTCAATAGCCAAATACATCGCGTGACCGGAATCAATCTTTTGAAATGCCTCTCAGATTACTAGTCTGGAATCATTCTTTTGAATCGACCGACCGGGAATGACGAATGAGCGATGTGATTTGGACGGTCTAAGCAAATCCTGTGAACGGAGATTGTGTATGGAATGTGGTTATGCCCCTATGGAACCCGCTCGGTAAACACGGGGCGGTAGCTTGTAAGCGCAGTCATTATTGCATTAACGACGAAAAATAGGCATGTTGGGATCGAGTATCGCATCGGATTAGACGGTATGACTGTGCTGAACTTCGCATTCACCTTCGTCTCTATCTCAGCTTGTTTTCGTATCCAATGGGATTTCCTTCCATAAAGTCCCTTAAAATCGGGGTGCAGGTCCCGTCGGACCTGTATTCTCATTCATTATTATCTCCGAAATCAAGATCGTATCTTTTTGGCCATTGCCCATGAAAGGTAAAACGGTTCAGGAGTCGGCGGCGCTTATCGGTCATTGTCTCATGTAGTTGTCCGAGCCCGACATGTGATTCCCTCTGATCTAGTCTCACGCAAAAGCGATTCGATCGCCAACGGATTCGAGTCTCGGCTGGGTCAAAACTGGACAAGAATGCCAAGAACCGAAAGAGCCAAGACGTAGACTGATCGAGATAAGCTCCCCTGGTTGGGTTTCCAATCCCCCCAGATCCGCCACCTCTCTCTCTCTCCTTCCGCCTCCGCCCCCATGGCTCACCACCACCACCACCACCACGGGCCGCCGCCGCCCCCCCGACCCTGACCCCGACCCCGACCCGACCCCCTGCTGCTGTAGCAGCTACTGCTGCGGCTCCGGCACAGCCCACCAAGCGCCGCCTCAGCAACCATTAGACCCACTTGTCGAAGCCCTCGTTTCGCGCCTCCTTCAGTCAACTCCTCCTCAAAAACCCCACAGCCCATTTCCGCGGACTCACCAAGAAACGAGCTTCAGTCAACCTCATCACCGCCACCGCCCGCAGCAGCAGTTCGGGCATCACCCGCATTCCATCTCCTCTCTCCTCGATCGCATCGACGCTCTCGAATCCTCTCTCCGTTCCTTCTCCGTCTCTCCTCTTGCTCCCCTGCTCCCTGTCGCCGCCGCCGGTGCTGTTCTCTCAGGGACGCGGCCGCTAGCGTCATCCAGGGCCACTTCCGCGCCTTCCTCGTCCGCAGATCCAGAGCCCTCCGAGACCTCGAGCGCCTCGCTTCCATCAAGTCCGCCTCCCTCGCTCTCCGGTCCTCCGTCTTCGCCTCTTCCCACCTCGATCTCGATCGCGTCTCTCGGAAAGTCACCGCCCTGCTGCTTCAGCTCGATTCCATTCAGGTAGCTGAAAATAATCGCTCTTTTTGGTGTCTCTTCTTGTATTGTGCTGCTTTAGTTTGAAAGAATCTGTTTTGTCTTTTGGGGTTGGCTTGATGTTTGCAGGGTAATAGTCCTGTGATTAGAGATAGTAAGAGGAAGATTAGCAGGGATTTGGGTTGCTTGTTGGAGTATATTGATAGTGTTGCTGTGAAAAGATATGAGATTTCTTATAAAGCTAAGAAGAGTGTGAAATCTGTGGGAGGTAGAAGCAAAGCGAAGGACTTGAGGGATCAGAGAGAGGTGGTTAATAACCTGAGGACGAGGGTCGAGAGGGTCCGTGAGTTGTCTAGGGCTTTCGAGAATGATGATGGGGAAGATGTGGAGCTTGAAAAGTTCCATGATTTCGGCGATGGGGAAGTGGACGATAGGAGGGTGAGCAGGGCGTCGGGGAAAAGGCGTGGAGTGAAGAAAGTTGTGAGCTTTGCGGAGGATGGAAATGTGTATAGGATCATCAGTAGCAATTCTGATGAGGCAAGCTTGAGTGGGGATGATCGGGATGGTGTACGTGGTGGAGAGGTTTTAGAGGATTTCCAAGCCCACAATGAGGTTGAAGAGATGAAGGGCTCTTCTTATGTGTCTGAGGACAATGATGATGACGACAGTGATGATGACGACAATGATGAAGAGGAAGATGCTGAGAAGGATGGTGGGGAGTCTCTGGAGAGCGGTGATGGAGAAAAACACTGGGGCAGGGTGAGGAGTGAAGGTAATGTCAACGGTCGTGGGGGATATAAGGGCCAGAACAGTAAGTTCACATTTGCTGCTCCGGTACCTGAGAAGATGGAATCAAGAGCTGATTTGGTGAAGAACAGAAAGAATGTGAAGATTGTAACATCACAACAATAAGCCAAGAAAACTTGCAATCCACTTTTGGTTTCAGCAATTATGCAGCTGTTGACTTGGCCATTTGATTACGATTTACAGCACCTTTTCCAGTAACTGTTTCTTTAGATTGATTGAGATATAGGCAAAATGGTGTAGACTGAGTACATCTGTGGTTGTGGTAATCTTCTTATTTTTAGGCTGGGCAGAACATCACATTTTTCTTCATGGACATCCTGTGGCTGTAACATGTATGCTGTTCTTGCTTTGATCATTCTGGGAGAGATAGAACATTGCTTACTTTTTCATCGACATCCTGTGGCTGTAACATGTGTGCCGTTGTTACCTTCTCATGTTCTGATTAGTGTGATGAGGGAACCACTTGTATTATGGTATCCTCCTCGCTCTCTAATACTTCGCCGACTGAGATATTGGGAGGCAGTCTAAAATCTCTCAAAGGAAGCATATGAATCCGCCCTGCCATACTGCACAGGTGCCTAATGTTCTGCTGAGCTTTATGCATCCCATGAACACATGTATCAGGAAAAGTCAGCTATGTTCTTGAGGCTGAGCGCTGGAAGACTGCAATATAAATCATGCGGAGGCGGTCAAAATTTCAGACAAGCTTACTCAACACGAATGTAGAAGTAGATTGATTTTCCTATCAAGTGTCTTGTATCCTCCGTGGGGACATAGACAGAGTAACAAGCGAAAGCTGCTAAGTCAGACCTTCTTTTTCGAGATTACATCAACCTTTGATCAATAGAGTAACTAGAGTTGCTTCTTAAACTCCATCTCTTGCACCACGAAATTCAAACTTCTCTCTGAACTCGAACATGTATCCTACGAGTCAACATATAACCAGTAGCAAGCCTAAAATATCTTCTGTCTTGTTAATTATATATATTATATGACTCTGTTTATTTGGTAGAAAATAATTAAGTTGAAAAATGTATTTTTAAAATGATTATATATATTACTTAAAATAATTAGTCAATGAAAAATGTTGTCATTATTGATAGCAATTTATATTTAAATATTTTCATAAATGATGAAAAATTTTAATTCAGCATTTTTGTAAAAGATACTATCGATAATTTTTTGAAAAATATTTTTTAATTTCACAACTTATATCATATGCCATATAAATCTTCCTTTCTTGAACAAAATAAGAGTGGGCATTTTACTTCATACTATATATTAATTTAAAATGTAGGGACTCGATAATAGTTAGACAATTACTAATTACCGTTATCATATGACACATGGAGATTTTAAACATTACCAACAGCATTATTGCGATATCGAGAAAAAATGATAATAAGAAAAATATTCCGAAGAAATATCGATGGCAAAAGTTAAAAAGAAATTTGTTAGAATAATCAATGATTACTAAATTAGAACACAGAAAATAATTAAAATAACATTTTCTTTTAGTCAAAACTCATGTCATCCGGCGTGGTGAGGTAAACACAAATTCTAAGCGGCGGCAAAATGAGCGGAGAAGGTAAGAAAAGCACTCGTGATAAGAATGACCGCAGAGGATTCGAACTTCCTGGCGCGCAACGTCTCAGTCCCGGAATCGCTGAACCGGGTATGAGCATCCGCCGCCGCCCGCCTCCATCACCTAGCCGGCGCAGTCGGATTCATGACTGGCCGGAAGCACCTTCTCGATCCGCTAGCCCAGTGTCGGTCACTTCTTCAGCGCTTCAAGGCGGCTCGGTCCCTGCCGAACACCAAGCTGCTCCATGCCCGGATCATCGTCTCGGGACTACTCCCCACCTCAGGCTCCGCCGCCGACCAGGTCCTCTCCAATCTCGCCCTCACTTACGCCTTGTGCGGGCACGCCCCCCACGCGGCCGCACTGTTCGACGGATTGCCCGAGAGAAGCCCGTCCCTCTGCAATGCCCTCATCAGGATGTACAACCTCTGCGGCCGACATCACAAGGGGCTCCGCGTGTTTGTCGGGATGCTCTCTTCAGGTCGGTGCCCGCCGGATAATTTCACGTACACGTTCGTTTGCAAGGCCTGCAGCGACCTGTCGCTGCTCGGCTTTGGGTTTGCTGTCCACGGGAAGGTATTTGCTGCTGGGTTTGATTCGGACACCTTCGTGCAGAATTCATTGCTTGCGTTGTACATGAATTGTGGGGAATTGGTGGCTGCAAGAAAGCTTTTTGATGAGATGCAGGGGCGGACAGTGGTGTCGTGGAATACTATCATAAGTGGGTACTTCAAAAATTCGTATGCGGGGGAGGCGGTAATGCTTTTCAAGTTGATGATGAATACTGGTGTGGAGCCTGATAGTGCCACAGTAGTTTCAGTGTTGCCAGCTTGTGGTAATCTGAAGGAGAAGGAGTTAGAATTGGGAAAGCATGTTCATAAGATTGTTGAAGAGAAAGGTTTAGGGAACAAGAATATAGCTGTGAGTAATGCGTTACTAGATATGTATGCAAAGTGTGGTAGAATGGATGAGGCTGAGGCAGTTATCCATGAAATGGATAAGAGGGATGTTGTGACATGGAGTGCCATGATTAACGGATATATATTGAATGGTGATGTCAGAAAAGCTTTGGATAATTGTCAGCTAATGCAGTTTGATGGGGTGAAACCAAATCCAGTGACCATATCTTCTCTCCTTTCAGCATGTGGTAGCTCCTTTCTGCTCAAGCTTGGAAGGTGTTTGCATGGCTGGTCGGTGAGACAAAAGCTTGAATCTGATTTACTGGTAGAGACAGCGCTAATTGACATGTATGCGAAATGCAAGCGTGTGGATGTCAGCTTTCATGTTCTCACAAGAACTTTACAGAAGAGGACCGCGCCATGGAATGCAATGCTGTCAGGATGTGTCCACAATGGCCTTGCTAAAGAAGCCATACAAGCTTTTAAACAAATGCTGATAAAAGAAGTAGAACCAAACCTCGCAACTGCGAACAGTCTCCTTCCAGCATATGCCATTCTAGCAGATTTGCAGCAAGCAATGAATATACATGGTTATGTAGCAAGATCTGGCTTGGTAATAAATGTAGAAATCATCACAGGCCTTATTGATATATATGCAAAGTGTGGACGTCTAGAATCTGCTCACAAACTTTTTAATGGTATCCCTAGAAATGAAAAGGACATCGTAGTGTGGAGCGTAATTATAGCTGGTTATGGAATGCATGGGCATGGTGAAGCTGCTGTTTCGCTTTTTAAGGAAATGGTTCACTCGGGAGTTAATCCCAATGAAGTCACTTTTACCTCTGTTTTGCATGCTTGTAGCCATGCAGGTCTGGTGGAGGAGGGTTTGGATTTGTTCAATTTCATGCTCCATAAAAACCTAGTGAGGCCACATTTTGATCACTACACATGCATGGTTGATCTTTTAGGCCGTGCAGGTCGGCTGCAAGAGGCTTATGGATTAATTAAAACAATGCCATTTAAGCCCAACCATGCTGTTTGGGGTGCATTGCTCGGTGCTTGCGTAATCCATGAAAACGTGGAATTGGGTGAGATCGCAGCGAAGTGTCTCTTCGATCTTGAGCCTGAGAACACAGGCAACTATGTACTGCTGGCAAAAATCTATTCAGCACTGGGAAGGTGGAAAGATGCTGAGGGCATTAGACATATGATGAAGAAAATAGGATTGAGAAAAGCACCAGCTCACAGTTTAGTATAATCTTTGCAGGTGTAGATGCTGGAATTCTTGTTACTGCGTATAAGAGCCTGTACGCTACCTGTGTCATAGAGTCCCCCTGAGTTGCAATTTGCAAACTGTTACTGGAGCTGATTTACAGAGCGAATTGCAAGAGGTTTGTTCATTGAAACTGGATCGTTTTCCATCTTCCGTGCATAGGAATTAAAAGAGTGGAAATTTGCTAAGAAAAATTCCGATCAAAAGCAATTGACTGGTCGAAATGACTTGAGGACTTTATGCTCGCTGTTCTCTGAGCAGGGGCCACCTATCAATGGACGATTTGGTCTAGAATATCCAAACAGATTGGGCTTTGCTTCTATTTGCACCTGCCATAGTGCTTTCTCAGGGCGGTGATGATATTCATGCTTGCACTGTTTGTTGTAATAGAAAGAATTGAATTCATCAGTTGGATTGTGCTTTCATCACGGCCAAAGAGGGTAGAGATCATGGCAACTTGGGAACAACACATTGTCCTCCTTTGGTGAAGTGATTTCAACTCGGGAACAACATACAGCAGATTGGAAATCGTTTTTGGAGTTATGGTACTGGCCACTTTATTGGATGTCTAGAGTTATTAGACATCTATTCTATTTTCCCCATCGGTTATGCTTGCTGGTTGCCTGGATCTGCTTAAATTCAGCTTACTGACCGCTTGAACTTGATTCAGTTCTTTCATTAGAATTCCACTACATGAGTATGAAAAGCTACTTCAGCTGCTTGCAGGTTAAACCGACCTGGAAATCGAGCCGGCTCCATCTTACATCGGTTTGACTTCTCTGAAGATCGAGTTCCATATGGTAATTCTGACTGGATACCATGTCTCTGCTTATTCACGGATCCGTCTTGTTTAATCAAGAGATGCTCGAACCAAAGAGCTATGGTTTGTAAAGTGATGCTGGCAGGTTCATCCACTAATTTAAGTAACAATTTACAGCTTGTCTTCTTTTCTGTTACATGGGTGCTTAGCAGGATATGGATTTAAGTATAGCCAGACACTGGTGAATTGACCCTTCACTGGCTTTTATATAAAGAAAGGAAAAAGAAAAGTGTGCATCTTTCTGTCGCCATCCCAAGACCCCAACAAGACATGTGCCACACCTCTTTTCTCTCCCTCATTGGAGATGTGCTTTGTGCTCGGAGGACCCACAGATGGGGAGTTCTTTTCCCCCTTTCTTTAGATCTTGAGTGCCGCCGGCATGAAACTATGCTGGCCAACCAACCAATCTATGACGTGGTGGTGACCTTTCGGCTGAGTCCAAAGATGGGCCTGGACAACGCGAAGCCGGATAGGTGAACGGTTCGGAAAATGACCCCTTATCTTCCAAACCCACCCGACCGTCGGTTTATGCAGCTTGGCAAATGTTTGTGGAACATATCCGTTCGGGCATCTCTGCTGCTCTTTTTCGCGACTTTTGAATCCGCTGAGTAGTCCTTTTATTCCGTTCTGCCACTCGAGATGAAAAAGCTGCATGATTCGCGACCCGTACGGGATCAAATGTGCATGGCAGGCGTTCAATTTCAAAAAGGTTTGGGGGGGGTGTTGTCATCATGTGTTGGCTTGAATGATTCTGAACTCTGCTCGTGCGGGAAACATTGGATTCAATTCATGTCAGCCGACGTAAATGTGCAGGGACAAGCATGGTTTCGCTCCGTTACGTTCGGTCCAATGGCATGCCCCGGAAACGAATTTGGAGTTCCGTCTGTCCAAATTTGTCGAATGATTTGACGGGCAGCAGCGACGGAACCTTTTTTTACTTAGCATCCCAAGTCACGATTAAAAAACGAAGAAAAGCAAGACCAAGAAAGCTCATCACGTTTCGTTTCATCAATTATGAAAAACCATGAACTTGCGGTCGATCATGGCCGTCGGAAATTCTGTAAAATTGCGGGACGTGGACGGTGGGGGATCGGTCGGTACGGTCGTGCTGCGCAGCACGGCTTCCGGGGGCCCTTGGGGGCGAACTCGTTATGACGTCACGGTTCGTCATATCTTTAATTTTCCGGAAATTCAAATTTTTTTTCCAATAAATGATCATAAATAAAAAAAAATAAAAGAAGAAAAGGAAAGAAATAATAAGGGGAACGAAAGAGAGAGGAGAATGAGATCGGGGTTGACTGTTCATCCGAGCTCCCGATGGAAGCCTGAAAAAGGAAAGAGCAACAGCTCCACAAAAACGAACAAACTCCAAACCCTACCCCACTCTCTCTCTATATCTCTCTCCCATCCATGGCGGAAGGCGGAGCCGAGCTCCTCAATCCGGCGCCCCACCACCGCTCCCCGGCGGCGCTCGCCTGATTCCGATCGGCCGCGCCCACCCAGATCCGGCATTGGCGCCGCGCCGGAATCCCCCCAAATGCGGTCTTGGGCACCATCGCCCCCACGCAGCGACGATCGTCCCCGCATTGCCGTCCCCAGCAGATCGCATCGCGCCCGCACCCGCACCCGCACCTGCAGCCGCGCGCCGCGGCCTTTGGCGCTGGCGTCGTCCGGATCCGATGGTGGCTGCCGCGAGGCGACCGCTCCTCCCCCCAGACCACGCTGCTGCTGCTGCTGCTGCTTCTTCCCCATCCGATCGTCGTTCTCTGCTCCTGTCGTCGGTGCTGTTGTTGTGGTGAAATTGAGCGCGCTCGGAGAATGATGCAGCTTAGCTTCTCGCCTAGCATGAGGAGTTTGACCATATCGAGCAGCAATGGATTCGCTGACTTGATGAAGATCAAGATCGCAGCCCGCCACTTCTCGTACCGGACGCTCTTCCACGCCATTCTCATCCTCGCCTTTTGTTGCCCTTCGTCTTCATTCTCACCGCTGTTGTTACTCTCGAAAGTGTCCCCAACTGCTCCTCCTCCTTGGGTACTTCATATCAAATGGCCATTTCCCTGTTTTGGATTTTGTTCTGTCTCTGCTCTGTGACATGTTTTTGGTTCAATCTGTTTGATCGATTACGTTGATACTGGTTTACGGAATTTTTCGTTGCTTCGACTTAAATGAGTGGAAACAATTGTGATTGAATAGCTGGCTGGTAACTTTAGTGGATGGCAAAACGGGTACGATTGTTTGGCCTTGCACTGTGGAGACTTCCTATGAGAGCACGGATGGTAATTGGTTATATGCTTAGGTTTTCTTATGTGGAGTTGTCAGATTAATGTTGATGCAGCAATGGTTGTTTAGCTGAAGTACTTTTATACGGAAAATTTGTGAATGTGAGCTACATAAAAGGCTCTGTACAATTGGGCTTATATTGATGCTCTTTTCCTTCTTTTTTTTTTTAATCTTTCGGGCTCATTGACCGTGATTGTTCTGATTATTTATGATATTTGTTTCATGTGATACTTCTTCTGGAAGAGATGTCCATAGTCGACTCTGATTGATTGGGCATTTTCTTGGTCCCCTGGATTTTCATGCTGGACTTGAAGTCTTTACTTTCTTACTGAGTATAAGACATGAAAATCAGTTTATTTGTGTGCTGATGTTGTTCTGTGCTTCAGGTTGTTTAGGCAGAAGATGGGGGCCTAGCTTTCTTGGTAGGGTTGATGCTTCAGAGGTAAGTTACTGTAGTTCATGTTTGGCTTGATAGATAAATTAAAAACAGACTAGAGAGGACTTCTAATTTTTTCTCTTTGGTTGGGTGACAGAGATTAGTGAGAGACTTGTATATGATCCTCAATGATGTCAATACTGCAGCAATCCCAAAGGATTTAGAGCTCCCAGATTCGTTTAATCAACTTGTTCTTGAAATGAAGAACAACCAGTATGATGCAAGAACCTTTGCCTTATTGTTAAGAGCAACGGTATGTTTTGCTGTACAATTGCATGTTGTCTATTTCTCTGATTTTTCCATGTGCTTTTTGTTTTCTGCAGAGGGTTTGCTTCATTTATGTTGCAAGTTGGAAATGCTAAGCATTCCACCTGCAAATTATTCTCTGAGTAAAATTCTTGAAGTCATGTTGCAGTTTTTGCTCTTTTAACAAGCATTTGAGATATTCCTGTTGGGACGACAAATTTCACTTAATGGAACTCATTTTGCTACCCATGTTTAATTTACAAATTCAACTTGGTATCTATTATTTAACTTTTTACTATTTACCCTGTAGTTTCTTGAATGTTTCATGTGGTTTGTGTTGATTATTTAAAGCTTCATATTGCTTTCTATTGTTTTAATTTTTTCAATTTTCTGAATTTCCACTGGAAAAGGTATCAAATGCACATTCTACAGTTCAAAGTTGCAGTTCAAAGTTCTCAAATTCCCAAATTTGCAAATGCGCTATATAACCTTTAACTCTTAAATTGTTAAATCAATGTCATATAACTTTTAAATATTTTTTTTTTTTCTCCGACTTCATTTTAGCAAAATCTAAACTGAATTAACGTACAAACACTGAACAATTACCACTTTACGTGCAATATTTGTTCTAAACATATGGCTAACCATTTTGACCCTCAGAACTTTTTAGAACAAAATCCAAAATTATATTATGCTATTTAATGAATTAGCCCTTTCACTCTCCTTAACTTTTCTTCCTTTGATAACACATAACTGTGACATTTTATTGTTAAAAGCAAATTTTACTTTATGTTTTCTGATGGGAAATTTTGAAAATAATTTATCTTGTAGTATGATAATTTTCGATTTTACAAACTTTATCATCCGTATGTTTTGCAAAATGGGAATGGTTTTTTCATGTGCTTTCCAAATTCTACAATGAATGCGATAATGTCTCAGTAATTCTTTGCTTCTGGCATTAATTAGAGCATACTATTTTTGCAAAATGTCACTTGTCTAATATCAGTATGCAGCATGCAATACCAAAGAAGTGATTTAGATGGGAAATGTTCCTTTGAGCCCCTTTATTTGCTAATCTTCAAATAAATGCCCTCTAGACATTCAAATTTGAGCTATCTTTGAACAAGGAAGAGGTTGTTCACTTGAATAAATTCATCAAAGTCCTCACAAATACTAGTCTGCTAAACGGGGCTCTGCCCTTATGGATCATTTTGTTCGTGGGATACTGCACCTCTTGTTTGATCTTGACTTATGTTTTCTTACCTAAACCAAAGTACTGGCAATTCTGAATTTCACATAAGAAAATGTATTTTTCATTCAGGTATACCATCTTCCCCTTTGGGTGAAAAGAGACTTGTTAGAGAGAAAGATCCTTTTAAAATGCTAGCAGTGATGGTGGGCTAGGATAAGCCTGTTTTGAAAGCCAAGACTACTTTCTGAGAGCAAGGCTACATATGTATCGTTATCCTAGATGTGTGTGTGTGTGTGTGTCTATATATATCTGTGAACTCAGAGCAATTCTTACCTTTATAGTTGCATTAGACCTGCTGCTTGTTCCATTAGTTATATTTTGCAGTCACCATTTCATATTCAAACATTTTTTATATTTCTTCTGGTGAATACTCTTGGATTCTCTAGTTCAATTTTGAGATGTTTGTCTTACCTTCTGCTGTCATAATTCTAACATAATTGTTTTGGGATGATGCATAAAGAAATCACGCCGCACCTAGTTTGATTATTTACAAAAGAATTTGATGCTTAAATGCAGTTTTCTTTAAATGCCTGTCAAAGAGTGAAACTAAATTGGAAAATCTTAGCTTAACTTCCCTTTCTTTTCATTACAGATGGAGAAATTTGAAAGAGAGATCAGGGAGTCCAAATTTGCTGAATTGATGAACAAGCATTTTGCTGCCACATCTATTCCAAAAGGCATCCACTGTCTGTCTCTCCGTTTAACGGATGAATATTCCTCTAATGTTCACGCACGAGTACAATTGCCATCTCCGGAGCTTCTTCCTCTGCTCTCAGACAACTCCTATCACCATTTTATTTTATCTACTGACAACGTTTTAGCTGCTTCAGTTGTTGTCGCTTCTGCAGTTCAGTCATCTTTAAAACCTGAGAAGATAGTCTTTCATGTCATCACTGACAAGAAAACTTACTCAGCGATGCACTCATGGTTTGCACTTAATCCTGTATCCCCAGCTATTATCGAAGTAAAAGGTATTCACCAGTTTGACTGGTTAATGAAAGAAAACATTCCTGTGCTAGAAGCTGTTGAGAACAACAAGGGAGTAAGGACTTATTACCACGGAAATCATATTGCTGGAGCAAAGCTTGATGATACAACCCCAAGGATGTTTGCTTCGAAATTACAGTGGAAAAGTCCAAAATACATTTCCTTACTCAACCATCTGAGAATATATATACCGGAGGTAATCAGAGTGATTAGGTTTTCAATAAGGGGTTCTGGTGATGGGTTGTACTTTAGTTTGCAAGACAAGGCACAACTGCTTAGTTTTGACATAATATAAAATTTACTGCTCCTAAGGGGAAAAAGCAGGTGCAACCCTGCTTTTCTCAACATTCTTATCCCTCTTGCACTGGCTGTTAGATGATGAAGCCATTCTTTGCCTACTGCAGATCCTTTAGTATATAATCCATATTGCAGGTCTAGGAACGAGAATATATCAGGGTAAGGAGAATTGATGGTTTTACTTGAGGAGAACCTTGTTAAAGATTTCCTTCCACCTCTTCTATACCTTATATGCATGCTTATCATCTGGTGTACATTTGCCTTTGATATATCCTTTCTTGGACTTCTCATACTTCATGATCAATTATAATGAGTTAGTATATCAGTACATGTACCCAATTTTATGTGGTTATTTCATCTACCAGGATGGAGACCACAGTTAATATATCATAGGTGTAAGTTAGACCGATTTGCTCACAAGCATGCATGATCCAAAATTATGGAATGGATATCATGCCTCTTTACTGTGTTCCCTACATACATCAATAGCTTGTTTGGGGATTAGGATTTGCTCTTCTAAATTTTGTTTGTCAAGAGTCTTTCTTCTGTTTATTTGCCTCATTTAAGTATGCTGATTGAGTGATTTGACAGCTATTTCCAAACCTTGAGAAGGTGGTTTTCCTGGACGATGATGTTGTGATTCAGCGTGATTTATCTCCACTTTGGGAACTTGATCTTGGTGGAAAGGTTAATGGAGCTGTCGAAACTTGTAGGGGTGAAGATGATTGGGTTATGTCCAAGCATTTCAAAAATTACTTCAATTTCTCGAATCCACTAATAGCAAAACATTTGGACCCTGATGAATGTGCCTGGGCCTATGGCATGAATGTATTTGATCTTCGCGCATGGAGAAATACTGATATAAGGGAAACTTATGAGTACTGGCTAAAAGAGGTACATTCTGCTGGCTCTAAATCATTTTTTTTCCCCTGATAATCTAGATTCAGTTGTGCAGTGGTCAATGTTGTGATCATATATTCACTGGCAGTAAGCTTAGGCAAGATGGGAATATGTCCTTCAAGTAGTGGTGAACTTAATGTTCCAATCTGGATACATCCGCATTGTTTTATATGAACCATCTAATTCCATCTGAGCCTTATTTGAGGGAAGATATATTCATGCTCGTGAGGAATTTGTTTCTCTGTTGACTAATTTGTCTTACCCTTTTTTTGCTAAATTCCTCCCATCTCCTAACAGTCCATCATGGCTCATGGGTTCTAAGTGTCTAGCTTATATGTGTACTGGAGGCTTTTATGATGACTTGTCCCACTCTTTTGGGTGTTTTATTGCAGAATCTGAAGTCAAATATGACAATGTGGAAATTGGGTACTCTTCCCCCTGCTTTGATTGCATTCAGAGGTCATATTCATCCAATCAACCCGTCGTGGCACATGCTTGGCTTGGGGTATCAGATTAAGACTGACGTCGAGAGTGTCAAGAAGGCTGCAGTTATACATTATAATGGTCAGTCGAAACCCTGGCTGCAGATTGGCTTTGACCACCTGAGACCATTTTGGAGCATATACGTGAACCACTCCAATGAGTTTGTAAGAAGCTGTCGGATATTGGAGTCATAGTTGCTTGGCTCGGTGAGCTAGTAGCAGGAAAATACATGGAAGGACGGATGATATGGTGAAGGGCCATATTGTCAATGGCATTTCTTTGCATAATGCATTCATATTGCGGGCGGAATTTCTCGGAGTGTACAGTCTCGCTCGTCAGATTTGCAGCATCTGTTGCACTTTCGGCAGAGAAGAAGCCAGATAAATGGGTCCCAAACTCGATTCTCTGTACGATACTGGCAACAGAAAGGGTATAGATCAATTGCAGGGCGCACTCCCTTTTAGCTTCCAAATGCAGGGATTCTCACTTCTAAACAGCACTTCATTTACTCGGCAATTTTTGTCACCATTTTTTTCCTCCCGATTTTCCCAATATTATTTGTAGATGTAATTGAATTGGACACTGCTACGATACCCATCGGTAGGGAGAAATTGTTTCTAGATAATTTTTTGTTTGTCATATTGTACTATAGAAGATATGGTTTATTTGTGCAGAAAATTCTTTTGCTTGAGAATTGATTAAAACTTTCACAAGATAAAGCCAATTCCTTTGAGTTGGAACTTCAATATTTACCGAATCTATGTACTCTATATATGCATATATCTACGTATGTGTGTGCGCACGCGTGTGTAGAAGGTGAAACTGGTGATGACAAAACAAACCCAGTTGGAATCTTTGGTGGTTTAAGCCTCTTTAAGCATACATGAGACGATTCTGATGGCTACATCATATTATGATTCCTTTTAAGCTAAGGTGGTTGGAGTATTTCTTATTTTTAAGGCTAAGCAAACTCCTGATGACAACAGTAAAATGTCGCTCATTGCATTTCAATAGTTTAATGGCGAATTTCGCCCCCTTATCAACCATATTTCTCTTGTAGTGCTTCGATGAATACGATTCTCTCAATACTCAATTGCACGATTATTGATTAGCAAACGGGATTTGTGTCACCTAGTGTATGGATCGCACGTCACCAGTTGATTCTTCCAAAGCTTAAAGAAAGAACAAATTAGAAAAGCGATTTCGTTTCGACTCTCTTTCCCCCAGCCCAACTTCTCTTAAAGCAAAAAGAAGACGAACAGGAGGCGACAGCAGTGACAAATCCCAACCTTACCCACCTTAAGAACTTTGGCGCTTTCAGATGCCACGGCCCACCACTAACGGAGCCGTTGAAACTCCCCATTAACAGAAAAAAAAAGAAAGGAAAACGAGTTCTAGACGCTGCAAAACCTTTCCGCTGCCTTCTACAGGCCCCAACTTTTGCTGGTATCATCGTCATCTCGGCGTTCGTGCAGGCATCATGTCTCTATCCCCCTTTTTGGTGAACTCATTAATGACGCTTAATTAGCATAGGCAAAGGAAAATGAACAAAGAAGCAAACAAGAAAGAAAGCCTCCAAACTCCTCCCGGCCAAAAAAAAAAAAAAATCAATCTTATATGACATTTCCCTCAATATTATATCTAACTGGGGACTCGCTTGGGATCGTAGCCAGTTCTGTCCCTTTTCCACAGGAAGGACTAATTATTGTATTCGAATTCTTGAACTGTCAACAATAAAACATGGGTTGAGACATCGAGATCACCAAAAAAAGAAAAAAATTCAACCTTTTTACCCGTCCGGGTCAATGAGTCATTGAATCTTTCTTTCAAATGTCGACATTGTCTTTTCTTATCAGCCCCATGAAAAGTCGGGAATTCGTGTCGTGGCCAAAACTTTGTTCCCATTAGGAACACTTACCGACCCAAAGTACCTGCATTGCGTCGCCTCTTCTTCAACGCTTGCAATGACATGACCACCTCGTACGTGTCGCGTACGTACGTGGGTATTGCATATATCAAAGCGAGTAGCTATATATATGTTGAAAGAGATTCGACAAGACAAACGGGAGCTGAGAAAATCCGTCGATCTCCATGGTATTAGGAGGGAGGCTGCAGGAGAAGGCGAGGCGAAGGGGATGGGTTGGGTTGACCCGCGGGGGCGGAGTCACAAGGCTTTGAAAACTCCGAAACGGCCTCGTCCTTCTTGGAGATTATTTTGATCTCTCCTCTCCTCTCCTCTCCTCTCCTCTCCATCTTGTTAATTGACTTTTCAAGGCGTCCCATCCCATCCTCATCGCGTCCATCGACGGAGCTCGTCGGGTTTCTTCCGAATTTCGGCTTTGTTGTCCGTGTCGATTAGCTGTGTGGGAACAAGAAGAGCCTCCCGCCCCTACCCAGATCAGCTTCTCTGGAGGCGAGTGAGTAAATTTTATTTTTTTTACTTTTATTTTTTTGGTTCTGGAACTTGTCGGCTTCTTTCAGTGTTCTTTGAGTATTTTTATGGGCGACCCAGAAAAATTCAGGCGCTGATCTGTGATTGTTTTGGAGGATTTGATCTTGTTCTTTATCTGGGTTTTCAAAGACTTCTGCTCACTTTGGGCGTGCTCCCCTCTTTTTCTTTGGGTATCACTGTAAATTGCCCTTGGTTTCATTTTCCATCTTGTGTGATTGCGGAAAGACCGAACTTTATGAATCAATTTGCGAATTTTGTGCGGGATGAATTATCTGTGTGATTTTTTTTCCCTGCTATCAGCTTCCATTGGCAAGTGCATGTTTCTTGAAATTTGAATTGATTTATTTTGCAGACAAGTGTTGGAGGGTGAGGACCAAAACCTTCCCTTGATTTATCGTTGCTGAACTTTTGTGGATTTGCTCTGGATTGAGCACAAGTGGAGATCTTGGCCATTTGGGTTCTGAAATCTGTGTGACGAGCTGAAGATGAGTGGTGTGCAAGATCAGTTAGAGATCAAGTTTCGATTGACTGATGGGTCGGATATTGGCCCAAAAAGCTTTCCTGCTGCTACAAGTGTTGCCACTTTGAAGGAAAGCATTCTTGCTCAATGGCCAAAAGGTTAACTTTACAATCTTATAGATTCGGGCACTCGATTCTTGTTCAGCAGTGCCTTATTTATTTACCGATATCCGCATCATTCACCTTATTTTCTCTTTTCAATGTTCGATTTCTTCCTTTCTGTCAATTTTTTTATATTCGATGTTGGATGAAGCTGGACAGTTAGAATAAAATAGACCAGGTTATGCACTGTTAGTGTTGGATGCTGAGATGAAAACGATACTGCCTGTTGTGCACTGACTTTTTAGTGAAAAAGCTTCCATCTTTGAGAGAATCTGGAATTGAAATTTTGGAAACAATACAGTTCCACATGATGTGAATATCCTTGAAGCAGCTGGTTCTCGAAAGTTGATGGTGATGTTCTTTAAAAGTAGGCTCTTTGAAGAAACATCTCAAATCAAGCTTAAGCCTGGTAAAGGACACAAACTGGAGAACGCATCTCCTGATGGCGGAATGTTTTGATCGTTTTAGCAAGTCAAATGATTCTGCTTTGGGACAATGAACTGTTCATTGAAATTTCTCAAGAAAGAATCTTTTTCTAATGACTCTTGGGGAAAAGTATCAGTAAACTATCTAAAAGCAACACCGGGTTTATATACCTTGTGATTCTTATGCTGGGATTGGGAAATGATGTCTCTTGCAAAAGAAGGGGGAATATTTT
Source organism: Angophora floribunda (assembly GCA_014182895.1). NCBI lineage: Eukaryota > Viridiplantae > Streptophyta > Magnoliopsida > Myrtales > Myrtaceae > Angophora > Angophora floribunda. The sequence goes on from CM024713.1 coordinate 15,049,271, forward strand.
CTGAATAATCAATGCTCTGTTTGAGAACATTCATGTCTCCAGCTCTTGTGCAGCTGAAATGTCTGATTTTTCTGTCTTAGGTAGTGCATCACAACTCCACATTTGCACGTTTGCTTGTCTAGCCAGTTCCTGTTTTTCATGAATGTCTTGATCTTGCTAACCTAAGAGGTCCATTTACAAGTGATATTGATTGCTTTATTTCTTATCAATTAGAGAAGGACAATGGTCCAAGGACCATCAAAGATGTCAAGTTGATTAGTGCAGGAAAGATATTAGAGAATAGCAGAACAGTTGGTGAGTGCCGGAGTCCCCTTGTCGACACTCCTGGTGGAGTTACCACTATGCACGTTGTTGTTCAAGCACCTATGGAAAAAGGTACATTCAATGTTTCCCTAAAATTTCCAAATCTCTCCCATTTAAAACTTAAACAATGAACTATACTGGTATCCCAGTGCTATATACTTTTTCCGACCTGTTCTTTCCTCTTGTGGATTGTTGTTCTGTTGTTATAAGCCTCATGGAATTTCGGTTTGCTATTAACATTCCACAGAAAAGAAGGAATTAAACCAACCCCAGCAGAATCGGTGTGGTTGTGTCATATTATAGCTTGCAGATTCCAAGTGAAGACAGCATTGTTACAGGTGCATTGACTTAATTATTCTCAGTGCCAACAATTTTTGTTCTTGACCAAAAAAATGAGGCAGATTGCCCTAAATATTCTGTTCGTAGTATTATGCAGGAAAAGAGCGTCAAAGCTGGTACAGAGAACAGTTTTGAGGAATCGGTGTTCAATGAGAGGGAGTCGGTACAAAACACACTGTTATACGAGTCAATTCTTGTTACAGGTCTTTGGTTTCTTTATGCTGCCCTTGGCCCCTTCCATTGTATCATTTCGACATACCTTTTCTTATTTGTTTTCTCACTGATTGTTTGGCTTTGTAGTTCATAAAAACTCGGTATTCAGTAATAATCTCATCTCTTCAGGTCAAGTTTCTATATCGACTTCATCTGTCCTTGGATCCCAGTCCCCCTCGCAACATACGATGACGTTCAAGTCGTGTGACCATAAACTGTCGGGACCCTTCTAGATAGGAGGCATGCTCCCAGCACCAACGTAGGATGTTCTCTAAGGTCACTGCACATGCACTAGCTCGCTTGCATACTTCATCAGTGAAAATCAGATGGTATCAAGAAAATTGCCGTTCATAACCAAAGAATAACTCTTAAATGACCTGTCCACATTGTTAACGGTTTTCAGTTTCCTTAACCTCCATGTAATCCCTGTATCATTGCACCCAGAATCTGAAGTGAAAAACGTTGAAAATCGGAAGTTCGCAGCGACTCACACATCAGACAGTAGGCATTTGATCGTTGTGTCTTGAGCCTCCATCATTGCTGCTGCTGCTGTTGTTTGAGGATTCTCAACACCATCGCAGGATCTCTGTGCAGATCAGTACTGGGTAGACTTTGTTCTTTCCTTTTGATCTGATGGTAAATGGCAAAGACGCACGTTAAAGAAGATGATCTTTGTCAAGTGATTTGGACCATGAAATCTAAATTTAGGCTGTCACTGGTAAAGAAGATGATCCTCAAGTGGTTATTAACGACTCGGACTTTTAGAACAAATGGTCGCATGCTCAGATTTCCAATTTCCAATATGATATCAGAATCAGAAGCCTCGAATTTGAACTTTTGAAGACTGTTTCTTGTTCAACCACTTAAGATGTGGAAGATCATGATCATATTATTGTCACATGCATGAGTATTGTTCAAGACGAGGTTGGCTTGTGTGGGGACTGTGCTGAGTTGAAAGGCCTTTTGGGTTCTGCTGGAAACGTTATTTTGATGGAGCCCATTACTATGAGCAAAACACAATAAGGGAGAGGAGTCATCTCTCCTCTATTTTTTCATTCTTAATTTTTGGGTTTTGTAAGTGAGTAGGAATGAATTGACTTTTTTTTTTATATGGAAGCAGCACAGATTAAGTAAAATTGCTCTGAGAAAAAAATGATTTAAGATCCTAATTACCTCTCTAGTTAGGACTTTCTAAAGTCGACATATTTCATTCTTATTTATCATAAACAAAGATGTAAGGTCAAAAATAAAATAAAATTAACGTCCAAAATCTACCATTGCAATATCTCATCACTAATGATATCAATCACTAGTATCCAAGCGCTTATCAATTTCAAGATTAGCAAAATAGGGAGAAGAGCAAGGTGAAGTCACATAGATATGATATGAAATTGTAACCATTGAAGGGAGAGATGGGAAATTTGAATTCAAAGAATTGGGATGGGGACGATTTAATTCTAAAGGTTAGTGTCGATTCTCATGCCTTATAAGAAAATAAGACAAAAATTTGAAAGTGAGACTTAAAGTATGAGTACAGTAGAATCAACAAAAAATATTATGAAATCATCAATGGAGAAAAAAATTACTCATTCCTCTTTAAAAAGATATAATAAAGCAAATCTCTCATTTATTATTTTGTTCTCTTTTAGTTTTGGTTTTTCGAATTTCGGTATCAATTTTTCCTTCAAGGGGAGGAAATTATAAAAAACTGGAAATCAAAGAAAATCTCCAGTCACTCTCTCACACTAGACACAACCATCGTATCCCATCCAGAACAGGGGATGGAACCAAAAGGAAGGCTCTGTAATCTTCGAGCGGAAATATATTGTAAAAGCTCGAGACCTTTCATGAAACCTCTCTGAGTCTCTCTCTTCCCCCAAGACAAGAATCCCATAACACAACATCTCTCTCTCTCTCTCTCTCCGCTTCTTCTTCTTCTTCTTCTTCTTCTTCTTGGAGCACTTTGCTCGTACCTCAAGCAACCCCCTTTCTCTCTCCATCTTTAAATCTCTCATTCGCAAATCTCCTCCTCGCTTCCGTTCTCATCCCCTGCCTCTCTCTCTCTCTCTCTCTCTCTCTCTCAACTTTCTCTCCGGCGCAATGGCCTCGACCACGTCCTTCTCCGGGATCAGCCTCCGCCCTCCCCGGCCGCTGCCCACCTGCTCCAATCGGGGCGGCGCGCTCCTCGCGGGCCCGCGCTCGTCCCTCCGCTTCCCCGGCAGCTCGAAGCCGCTCGGCAGGATTCGTCTCAAGAGGGAGTCCCGCGGCGGCGCCGGGAGGTTCAGGGGGAGCCCGCCGTCCAGGCCGCTCGTCGTGCGGTGCGAGGCTTCCGGTGGACGGGTGATTGCCGATTCCTCACTTGGGTATTTTTAGCGCTCCGCGTGCATGCCCGTGTGTTAGTTTGTTTGCTCTGTTTTGGGGATTTGTTTGCGCTTTTTCGGGCTGAGGGGATGAGGTCATCGTGCTAGTTGTGTTCTGTGTTCGAGTGCGTTGGAGTTTTCTTGCCAAGTTGTCGTTTTTTCGCTAGTCCTGAATGTCGTGGTGCGAATGTGATGATTGATTGTTAGTGTGATTGCTGTACTGCTAGATTAGGTTGTGCATAGATGAAGCGTGTGCTGCTAAATGGATGAATGTGTATATGTAGCTTCTCTGGGAGGTGTGAACGATTAGTTTTCTCTGGGAGGTGTGAACGATTAGTTTTGTCTGGGAGGTGTGAACGATTAGTTTTGTCTGGGAGGTGTGAACGATTAGTTTTCTCTGGGAGGTGTGAACGATTAGTTTTGTCCACTGAGGTGTGAACGATTAGTTTTCTCTGGGAGGTGTGAACGATTAGTTTTCTCTGGGAGGTGTGAACGATTAGTTTTGTCTGGGAGGTGTGAACGATTAGTTTTCTCTGGGAGGTGTGAACGATTAGTTTTCTCTGGGAGGTGTGAACGATTAGTTTTCTCTGGGAGGTGTGAACGATTAGTTTTCTCTGGGAGGTGTGAACGATTAGTTTTCTCTGGGAGGTGTGAACGATTAGTTTTCTCTGGGAGGTGTGAACGATTAGTTTTCTCTGGGAGGTGTGAACGATTAGTTTTCTCTGGGAGGTGTGAACGATTAGTTTTCTCTGGGAGGTGTGAACGATTAGTTTTGTCCACTTGGTCCCAATAAATTATTCATCTTGGGGTGATATCAAATGACAGATCACACAGCAAGAATTTACAGAGATGGCCTGGCAAGGTATTGTTTCCTCGCCAGATATTGCGAAAGAGAATAAACATCAGATAGTGGAGACTGAGCACTTGATGAAGGCTCTATTAGAGCAAAAGAATGGGCTTGCCCGGCGGATCTTCTCCAAGGCTGCAGTTGACAACACCCGTCTTCTGGAGGCTACTGATAAGTTCATCCAACGGCAACCAAAGGTATCTTTATTAAATGACAATGTCTTAATGAGCATCTTTTTTCAATCAATGGGTTACTATAGTTAGATGCTGCTATCCTGTTTTACTAATCAGTTAAAAATTTTCAGCATGGGCATTGCCTCTTGAGAGTGAGTTTTTAATTGACGAATAGAGGATTTAACATCACTTGATGTTCTCAGCTATTAATGGAAACAGATAACAACTATTTGGCCTATTTGATATGTAGTTGATAGCTGTTACTGTTTAACCTGCTGCAGGTCCTTGGCGAGTCAGCTGGCTCAATGTTAGGACGTGATTTAGAAGCCTTGATCAATCGAGCCAGGGAATTTAAGAAGGAGTATGGGGATTCATTTGTCTCTGTCGAGCACTTGGTTCTTGGTTTTGCACAGGATCCACGATTTGGAAAACAATTATTCAGGGATTTTCAAATAACTGAACAGAAGTTGAAATCTGCAGTAGAAGCAGTAAGAGGACGACAATCTGTAATTGATCAAGGTGACTATTTACCCAGTTTATCTGTTGATTTCCCTTCTTCATTGTATGCAGAGGTAGTGGAGAAAGTCAGCATGTTTCACTTTTTGGTGTCACAATATTCGTCATTAGTTCTCAAGGGGCCATTGTCAAGAGAAATTTGGAACTGCCTACTCTATTCTAGTGGCATGTGTGTACTTTTTATATGGGACAAGCGGAAGAGTGTGCTTTAAGCGTAAATGTAAACAAGCTTGGCAACTTCTAAAACCTCATCTCATGCAGCCATCTTTGGAATTTTCTGTTTATATTTCGTCATGTATTTCTTTCTGTATCTCATGCTGTGAGTTACTTACTGCAGATCCAGAGGGAAAGTATGAAGCTCTGGAAAAATATGGGAAGGATTTGACAGCCATGGCAAGAGCTGGAAAGCTTGACCCTGTCATAGGAAGAGATGATGAAATACGCAGGTGCATTCAAATTCTTTCCAGGAGAACAAAGAATAATCCTGTGCTCATTGGTGAGCCTGGCGTTGGGAAGACTGCAATATCAGAAGGGTAAGTACTTATAGAGATGTGGGATGTTTGTGAAGTAGCACTGAGGTGGGACTTTTGATCTGTTGTAGGCTTAGCTAGTTATTTGGTTTCAATATTTGACAGAACTAACTCATTAATTATCTACTTCTCTACCAAGTTTTTGCTGTTATGATTGTCTAAGTCTGTACCTGTCAACAAAGAAACTGCAATTTAAGTTTTACAAAGCATGAGTGTTTGCAGTCACCATTTAATTGCATTGGTGCTCTACCTTAGTAAAAGCACGAATTTTTGAACAATTGTTAAAAATTGACATGAAACTTTTGACAGACTTGCCCAGAGAATTGTGCAAGGTGATGTACCACAGGCTTTGATGGATCGTAAGGTGCGTTTTCTATTTAATGTTTTTATGACAAAATTCCCAATGGATGTATCATCTCCATGTGTTTGTGCACATTTGTTTGTATAATTCTCGAGATAGTGAATGGGCCGTGTGTATTCCTACTTGTTTGCTATGATGATCATTGACCTTAACTTGAATTTCACAGCTTATATCCCTTGACATGGGCGCCCTGATAGCTGGAGCAAAATATCGAGGGGAATTTGAAGATAGGCTAAAAGCTGTACTGAAGGAAGTAACTGAATCTGAAGGCCAGATCATCCTTTTATAGACGAGATACATACAGTAGTTGGTGCAGGTAGTGCACTTGCCAGGCATATGTCTGGAATGCCTCGTTTAAAATATATGCTGCAGCACTGGTACTGCTTGTGGTTCTTATTTGAAGCCGGCAGTCCCAAATTCCTAGAATTCTTTGAAATTTCCTGTGGAATTCTCTATCAGCAGCCAATGCCTAGCTTGTTTAGGATTTTTGGAGATGTTCTCTTCTTTCCTTGAAAGCTCTTTTGTTTGACGTCATTTGGATTATGAAGATCGTTATGTAAATTGTTCCAGGTGCTACAAATGGTGCAATGGATGCTGGCAACTTATTGAAGCCAATGCTAGGACGAGGGGAATTGCGCTGTATTGGTGCAACAACACTTGATGAGTACCGCAAATATATCGAGAAGGATCCAGCTTTGGAGCGCCGTTTCCAGCAAGTCTATGTGGATCAACCTTCAGTTGAGGACACAATATCAATACTTCGGGGATTGCGCGAAAGATATGAACTGCATCATGGGGTCCGAATCTCTGACAGTGCACTGGTAGAAGCAGCAATTCTTTCTGATCGATATATAAGTGGCCGATTTCTACCCGACAAAGGTACCTTTCAAACTGTCCAATGAAGTATGAATATATTTCTTTTCACTATTAATCTGCTTCATGCTGATTACATGCTTGGCTATCAGAAGGCTGCCAAAACTATAGGTCCCTTCATAGTAGAAACTGCTTTTTCTCAACTGATAGGATCTTACATATTCTGATCTGGAGTCTAAATTGGAGCTGTGAGAATAGGTAACATGTAGATTCATAGGTGATGGTACTATTCCACAAAGAACCATCAAATATGTCCTGCTGCAAAGTGGCCAACATGTAGCTCTTCTTGCTGGCTGCTCTGACCCTGCTTCCTTTATCATATCTCTCTGGCTGCATCCATATTTCACTTAGATTGCTAATTTTTAACACTCAAAGGTTATTCTCCAAATGAAAGACACAACATTCTGATGACATAAAAGGAAGACGAGATCTGTTCTTTCTGTGACGAATCATCATCAAATATGTTCTACTTGGACACTGGCAACATATAGTTCTAGCTGGCTGCATTGGCCCTGCTTCCCTTCTCTGTCTTTCTTTTTTCTCTTTTTTTGGGTTTTTACAAATTTGGAATAGATGATTCTTACGGTAAACAAATGTCATTGAAGAATCAAAGCATTATAGAGGACGGTCTGGTGGAACTTTAAAAGAGGGAATCTATTAGAAGTTTTATTTTAGTTCAATATATATTTGGTTGTGGTATAGTGTGTGAGGTAATTTTTAGCTGGCTTTAAATCGTAGTCAAATGAAGGAATTCTGAAGGAAGATTGAAAATGTAATGTCCTCGCAATTTCAGCTATTGATCTAGTGGACGAAGCAGCTGCTAAGCTTAAGATGGAAATTACTTCAAAACCAACTGCTCTCGATGAGATCAATCGATCCGTCTTGAAACTGGAGATGGAGAAGCTGTCACTAGCAAATGACACAGACAGGGCTTCAAAAGATAGGTTGAGCCGCCTTGAGGCAGAGTTGGCTCTCTTGAAGGAAAGACAAGCTCAGCTTGCTGAGCAATGGGAGCATGAGAAGTCAGTCATGACACGAATACAGTCTATTAAAGAGGAGGTACGGCATTTTGCCCCTTTATTTGTCAATTTGGTGAACATAATTCTCTTCGGAGGGTTCTGTGTTTCATTGAGTGGATTAATTCAGCTTCTTGTGTTTTCACATTTCAAAGACTGCATCCTCAATGCTGAGTTTGGATTTCCATCAGATGGGAAATTGACATTGAAACTAATCTTATTGGAGAAGATGTGATATTGTAAGAAATTGCAATGTATTTGCTAGGAAATTGAATTTTCTTCTCATTTTTATGCAGATTGACAGAGTAAATCTCGAAATCCAGCAAGCTGAGCGGGAGTATGACCTCAATCGTGCTGCTGAATTGAAGTATGGGAGCATAATTTCATTGCAGCGCCAACTTGAAGATGCAGAAAAGGAGCTAGATGAGTATGTGCGCTCTGGAAAATCTATGCTTAGAGAAGAAGTAACGGGAAGTGATATTGCTGAAATTGTTAGTAAATGGACTGGTATCCCGGTCTCCAAGCTGCAGCAGTCAGAGAGGGAGAAGTTATTACATCTTGAAGAAGAATTGCATAAGCGTGTTGTGGGTCAAGATCCTGCAGTGAGATCAGTTGCAGAGGCAATCCAGCGGTCTCGAGCAGGATTGTCTGATCCTCACCGACCTATAGCTAGTTTTATGTTCATGGGTCCTACAGGTGTTGGGAAAACAGAGTTGGCAAAGGCCCTTGCTGCTTATTTGTTCAACACTGAGGAAGCGCTGGTACGAATTGACATGAGTGAGTATATGGAGAAGCATGCAGTCTCAAGATTAATAGGTGCTCCACCAGGTTATGTAGGGTATGAGGAAGGAGGTCAATTGACAGAAACAGTTCGCAGAAGACCGTATGCTGTCATTCTCTTCGATGAGATAGAGAAAGCTCACTCTGATGTGTTTAATGTATTTCTTCAGATATTAGATGATGGGAGGGTGACTGATTCACAGGGTCGGACTGTGAGCTTCACTAACACGGTCATAATTATGACTTCAATGTGGGTTCACAGTACATTCTAAATACAGATGGCGATACTTTACCCAAGGAAACTGCTTATGAGACCATCAAACAGAGGGTAATGGATGCTGCAAGGTCTATCTTTCGCCCAGAGTTTATGAACCGGGTTGATGAATATATAGTTTTCCAGCCTCTGGAACGTGAGCAGATTAATAGCATTGTGAAATTACAGGTATGCAGTTTGTTGATCGTACCTGTAGTGGCACAGCTTTCTTCATTTTGTCTTACTCAAGAAAAACAAGTCCTATGGTTCACTGCAAGGTTGTGCTGTGTGTCTCACTTTAGAAATTTGACAACATGCTTAGGTTGTTTGCTAGGACCATGCTTGCATTCTCGGCTGTCTTGGCTCACATATTTCACTTTCCTAATTTCTATATAGAAGAGGTCTTCTGACTTGTGTGATAAGATGTGATGAATTTACTGATAAATTCTGGGACTTCTCATCGTTAAAAAACTCTAAAAATAGTATCAAGATGTGTTGTTTACAGCTAATCTAATGAACATTTGAAGAACACACAGAGTATATATATGCAAAATCCTATACCATTCTCGATGCAGGCTTAAGATGGTATAGTAATCAAACTAATTCTCATGCTTATTCATGTTTTGTTGACAGTTGGAGCGTGTACAGAAGAGAATCGCAGATCGGAAAATAAAACTAGTAGTGACGGATGGAGCCATCCAGCTGCTAGGGAGTCTTGGTTATGATCCAAACTACGGTGCAAGGCCGGTTAAGCGGGTGATTCAGCAGCACGTCGAAAATGAACTCGCCAAGGGCATCTTGAGGGGGGACTTCAAGGACGAAGACGCCATCGTAATAGACACAGAAGTTACCGCATTTGCCAATGGTCAACTTCCTCAGCAGAAGCTGGTGTTTAGGAGACAGGATGGTGACTCGGATATGGCTGCCACAGGAGACCGAGAAGCCTTATCGCCTTCTGCCTGAACGTTTTGAGTAATTATTCCTCTATTTATTGTTCTGAATCAGTTCTTTTATTATACAGCAACTTATATAGGTCTCACACCTTCTCTTCTCTTTTCTTTTACGGCGGGAAGGACCAGGCTTATGCCGGTGAACCTTTTGTAACCAATATATGCTCCACATGAAGTGTATAATGCGAGATAAATCCTTCAAGAGTACACATGGAAAAGCTCATAATCTCTACTCCCAAATATTAACGTTTGCAGACCAGTTTGAGGGGGGAGCTCATCCTGGCTTCTCTAGCATATGCCTGACGGATGATGAAATACACGTTTCTTTGTGACTGGGGGACTTGTTTTTCCACCGGGAACTTGGACTTGCACCTAGTGTCTGGTGTGGGCCATTGCATTGTGGAGAATGATATGCCGTCGGCTCAAGGCCTGGCGGAGCTTTTGACCCCTGGCTGGCCGGCTGATGACGTCCTGTCTCTTTGTTGGTTGGTCGGACATCCAATTTAATTGCGATCGCAAGGGCAAAGATAGGGATGTCCAAATAGTTTAGAACCCATCTTTGGAATGACTAATGTGGATGGCATCTCCACATTTCAACAAAAATTTCTCTATGTACACCGAACTTTATAAGAACTTCCTTTTGGCATATTCCTTTTGGCATATTAGACTAATGTCAAAATTACCATAAATTGCTAAAGAGTGAGACCTCTCTCATCAGACCTAAGCATTGATAAACACTAATAGGGGATGGAGGTCTATTCCATCCCCGCTCGGGTTTTTTTATTTGAACTACATACCCTTTATATTTGATATTATCTTGTTATATGATATAACTATAAATCAAATTATATTATATAGCGGGATAAGATAAAAGAATATCATATATTGGCTCAAAATCCGGTGGATCAAATGTTGCCCGAAAATGTTTAAAAAGAGAGGAAGAAAAAAGCTCTGATTCTACTTTACACAATTTATTTTTGAGAAAATTGGTAATTTCGTTGAATTTGAAAGTCTTAAGGAAGGTGCTTAACAGAAATAGTCCCCCCGCCCCCTCCTCTCTCTCTCTCGCGGCGCGGTGCGTATTTAGGCAAGATGTTCCATTGATGTCCGAACGTCCTGCGCGGTCGGCGTTTTGATATCGGAGGACCGGAGTGTGAAGAAAAGGCGCCGTCTTTTTTGTCGTACGGCGGACGAGCTCAAATGGGTCGGTGACGGCGTGAATCGTCGCTCGTCTCTTTGTTGAGAATCGAAAGTTTGCTCTTCCCTTCTTGTTACTGTTCCGATCAAGAACTTGTCTTGTTCTCATGTCGTGGTTTTGTCATTGTTGCAGCTGGCGAAAATGGACGAGGAGGAGGAGAGACGAGTCAAGGGGAGGTGAAAGAAGGGGTGGCCTCCATAGCTATTCTTCCGTGCGGCTCCATCTCAGGCCACTTCATCCACCTCCCTCATTCCGTCTGCTATGGCCTCTATGGCACTGGTCGGTACCCACCTGTGTGTGTGTGTGTCTGCCTGTTCTTGTTTCTTTTTATTAGCGCGTTACGTGTTGAGAATTGCTGTGGGGAAGCTCTTTTCGTGGACAGAATTGGCGTGCGAAAGGGAATGCAGCAGGGGGGAGGATTACCGCCTGATCAAACTCTCCATCACGGACTTCAAAGTAGGAGAAAATTGTTGTACTTTTCATGTTCATGTTTGTCCCAAAGACATTGAGTGGTTTCAACCCTTTTTCCGGATTGACTTGCCTCGGTACTATTTTTATGTCTGACAGACCAAACAAGAAGGGACTGTTGTGGTGGAGTGCAAAGGCCATGATGCTGCTCGGTTTCATAGCATCGATCATGCTCACGGGTGAGCGTCCTTAGAAAAATTATCTGGACTTGGATACTTCAGAGAGGCACTTTTGTTCCATTTCAATAAAAACCTCCACCTACCAGCTTTCCTATTGGTTTTTACTCTGGGATGGTGCTTCTCTGATTTAAGTGTAAGAGAAAGTTCGCTAGATCTGCCGAATTTATAAGGTTTCTTGGAAGGGAACTTGTTGGCTTGACTGGAACCTTATCTAGTGCAGTTTCTTGCTTGTCATATAGTTTGGATGTTGTTGCTATTGATATTATTTGTGATGTCAACCTTGTCAATAACATCCGCACGTCTCATTGAGCAGTTGGGATGAGGACGTGGCAGGTCTACTGGATCAAAAACATCAAAAAAGCAAGATTGTGGTCTCTTTTGAGTGTGAGACACTGAAAGCTGAGGAAGCAGCAGAGGACCATATCAAGAAGTTTATGCCAAAATTAAGTGGACTTGATGCTGTTGGTAACCATCCTCACTTACAGACTTCTGCAGCCATTTAAGTGGTTTGTTTTTATCATTGTCAGCACCTGCACAGTGTTGGAAGTGTTAGTTCTTTGAGGGAGGGAGGGAGGGAGGGAGGTGCAAATCGCTAAAGGATTAATCATGTTCTCATTGATCATGATCACCAACTTTTATAACATTAGCTTAATATCATGAGCAATAGAAATGTTCCTTGTGACTTTTAAACTCGTGTTCTTCCATCAAAGCTTTTTGCTGCAATGTGGTTAGCATTAGTAATAGCTCCTTATATCAAACTAGGACAAACTAGGAGTCTTCCTGAATTGAGGGTTATTGTTCTTGGCTTAGCTAAATCACTTATCCTTCATTTGTACTGCAGTTAACATCGGGCGAATGAGGATTGCAGGATTGAACTTTGATGCAGAAAAGGCAGACTTGGAGCAGAATGTGTGATATCAATGGTGCACATATTTTTTGCTGAAGCTTGAAGTTTCCTTTGTTATGGACAAGAGCATGCTTTAACTGACGATATATTTTGTGATTATCTATAGAATTCATCCAATCCTTGCATGTTTGCAGTCAGTATACCATTGGTTATTCTGGTGAGAGAGTGTGATACTTGTACATGTCAGTAATCAAAGCTTGGTTATCCGCTACTCGAGTTCAATTTAGTTGTTATGTAGCTTGAAGCTAATAGATATAAGAATTTTTGGAGTATGGTTTCTGTCCTGGAGGTTGTCTGCAGGACATTAGTCATGGGAATACAGGTATTTAAACAGGTGCTGATTTTCAATCTATATGACCTTCTAAGTGATTGAGTTCGAGCTCAGTGGCAACTGTACTTGATTTAACTGCAAAGCTAATATACCAGACAGATCATCAGATCAACTTCAAGCAGATTTAACTTTCGCCTAATTGTAACATGGAGGACTATACACGTTAATTGTAATTGGATTTCTATTTTTAAGTCAAGTGAGTATAGGTTGACTTACATTGCAGTAACCCAAAGGGAGAATTATTTTGGAAACAGCACCATCATCTCCTCGTGAGGATGAATTAAACAAGAAAAGGAAAGGTAGAAAATCAACTTCAGATTAAAGCTCACACAGAGCATGGAAACATAAAATTGGAACATTGGAGGAAGAAGAAGATTCAGAACACTAACGATGAACAAATGGTGTACAACTAAAGTAAGTACTTCAAAGATCCAGAGTAAAGTCAAATGAAAGCAACTAAATGAATTTACACCTCAAGGTTACCATTTATGGTACCAGCTGTTAAACTAACTGCATCTCCATTACACTGAAATATCACAGTAAAAAACACAAAAAAGACTTAAAACCGACCAAAGCACTCTATTGTATGATTTGCAGCATCATTGTCTTTGATTCCCTATTATTGAACTTACTTCGTTGTCTAACTGTGCAATATCTCTGCACATACCTTTCAATTGCCTACTTTACCAAGTCTTCAGTTTCTTGAAGGGAGATCACTGTTTCAAAAGCGCCGACCAAAGCCTTCACCTTACTTTTCCGGGTCTCAACCAGTCGGCTGGCTGTTTCTTCAATCATGTTGTTGAACAGTCTCTGGCCTTCTTTCTTCTCTCGGACATCTTGATGTTTCAAGTTGATTTTTATGGAACTTGGCGTGCTGCTATTCTTGCCACCCTCAATTTTCTCTCTTCTCTTAAAGGTTATCCTTTGGGCATCAGCCTTCAGACTTTGGTTCTCTCCAAAAGCTCTTCCTCGTCTAAATTTTAGCATCCTCAGACTACTGCTTTCAGTTTGAGTGCCAACAACCATTTTGCCATTTGTCAAGATAAGATTCACAGCTTTACATGTTTCATTTTTCTCGGAATTTGTCCTATCTTGTGTTGGCCTTTGTGAAGTCCTTGCTTGTACCGAAATATCAGATTCACCATGACCAGAATCAGAGCAGCCTTCTCCTTTATTGTCTGTATAATCAGAAGACTTACGGATATCTTCTTCATGCGATTTTGGAGATGGACATTTTGGGAGAGATAGATGCTGGGGCAGCAGCAAGGATTGATCTGGAGACATTCTCACAGCACTTCCATTTTGGTCATCCGCAGCAAAAGTGGTAGTGGTAGAAGAAAACTCTGAAGGTATGTGCTCAGTCTCCTCCTTAATGACATAAAGGGTCTTCTCCTGGACCGCCTCTTCTTTGGCAATTTGTACAACTTCAGCATTCTGGGTACTATTTTGATTCTTGTTCTGATTCTTCAGTGGGGACATAACTTTACTGGCTATGCCCTTTCTCCGTCTCATTCTTGGAGATCTAGAAGAAAATTCTAGGGTATTAGAAGTAGTCGAGGATACCGACAGATTCTTTGCTGCTACTTTGGAGGTCCTTGTGTCCCGGCTTGTTGTGATGCTATTCTTTTTTCTGTGGCTTGAATCTCCCAATGAATCAGGCAATGACATTGGCTTGGCTCCTAAGGGTTCCATTTTCGTCTTCATTGACCTTGAGTATGTTTTTGAGGAGAACATCGCTGAGGCTCCTGGAGAAACCTGTTTTATTCCACTTGATGCCATGCCCGGCTTCACTTTTTTATGCAGATCGGAGATGTGGGTTTTTGAGCTGCGTGAAGATTTCAAATCTACTTCTGGTTTCTTCCCTCCTGCCATAAACTTGACCCCAGCATGGCCAGGGGCCGGCCCTTCTTGTTTCCCCACATTAGCTATATCAGAAGTCTGGCTTTCCAAATTTGAAAGAATGTCGAGCTTAATCATCGGTTCTCCTGCCGAATCTGGCACAACCACATCCTCTGCCAAAAGCAGTTCGCCGGGCAGCTTCCTGGTCGTCTTCCCACGCATCAGATTTTTTGGCTTTGTTTTGAATTTCTGTGTCCCTCCATATTTGCAATACTCATGGCATGAACCCCCTGGAGCCCTGAGATAATTTGGTGTTCTTCCACTTTTCAAAGACCTTGGTTTTCCTGCAGAATTTCCTTCATCTGTCTTGATTATTTCCGAGGTCACGGGGGACTTTATGCAGTCCTCAGCCATTTAATGAGGAGAGATATACAAGATGAAATGTATATGAACCCTGCAAAACAAGATTTCCTCAATAATAGAGAATTCAAAAACTGTCTGCAAATAATGGAGGCCTAAGTCATTTAACAAACTCCCAAGACATCTTCAAAGCAAAAATTTTGAAGCAAAGACTACGATCACGAGCTCCAGAAGCGGACATCTGTTGAGAGAAGATGATACAAGAATCGATTGAAGGATAACTGCAGGATATGCCATTTTAGCAAACGCTACACGAGGAATGGCAACAGAGTCATTCCATATTTTGACATTGCAGTTGGAGATACGGTTTGTTCTAAAGTACAACAGAAGAAACACGTGTCAAAAACTTAAAATTCCTGACCTCACACATTTAAATCGCCTTTTTTGGAGTCTTTGTTTGAGACGTAATCTCGTGTGTTGGTTGCGCTGTTTACATTTAGAGATGATTGTTCCTCCTTTTATTCATCAAAGTGCAAAAGGAGTTTTACTTTATGCAAAAGTCTTAGAAATGTGACAAGATATAAATACCAAAATATAATAGCGTCTTGGTTTTAGACCCTTTATCAATATATAAGGCACACTATGCCGCATCCCAATCGGAACACGGCGTGGCAAATCAATTGACTATGAATTGGCTATTGTGAAATAGGGTGTTTCTCATCAGGACGATACATTACAACTTCTATAAAACCCAATTAGCTCGCCACTTTCCACGTATGGCGTGTCTATCTACTAATTAGAACAACCTCCATTTCATATGAATTATCAATGGAAATTGATTTCCACCCAAGAGGAGTAACTTTAAGGGATGCTTTAAAAGAATCAGTGAGAACCTTCACATAACAAATCAAGCTCACATGCCCTCAAAACCCATCAATAGCTAAATAATATGTAAAACATCAGCTGAAACAGCCAAACTTAATCAAGAATAGAGGAACATAGCAATGAGAAGTTACTACATATGTAGTGCTCCCAATTACTACGAGGACTATCAGCATTTTGAAATCCAAACCGGACCAGCCATCAACCAGGCATCGACCCTGGTTTTCCCTGGCTTTGGCCGGTTAAACTGGCTCACCACCGCTACCACTTAAGGATCAGGTTCAACCTAACACCAGCGAATAACGAAAGAATGGCGCTATAGGCCCATCTCTGATTCAAGAGGGTGCTAGCTAACATACCTTTTAACTTGCGAGTGCAAAGACTGCTTAACGACAAAGCAAAGTTGATATGAAGCACGGAGGATATTGTACGAGTCCCAACTTCTCTGTATAGATTTCATGTAAGAGGGAGAGAGAGAGAGTGAGAGAGCTATTTGAGTTTTTTGCCATGGAGAGATCGTGCGGACAAGTCTCTTGTGGCTTTAACAATGGAGGAGGGCTTTTTAGCGAGCGAAATATGCAAGTGCATCTGTTGAAGGATTCTGTGCCCAGATTGCCTAGTTCATTTATTCTCTCTTTTTGGACGGCATTTAAATTCTCTGGATTTGTTATCAAAAGCAGGAGTTGGAAATTAGAAATCGTAATCCAGAGGTAATCTTTATCGGGAAATATATCGAAAAAGTCATTTCCTGGCCAATTTGACCATTTAGCTCAGATTACTTAGCCTAAGGGAAAATTCATGAAGAGAACATGTCATCAGTATACAAAAGAACACGCACAGAATTGTATTTTTTTTTTCCTCGGAATAAGATAATCTCACAGCTGTTAAAAGAACTGCTCATATTTTTTTTTCCATGTCTATCCGTTTTCCGAGTAAAAAATCAGACTGAAGGCTGACTTTCAAGCATATGCACAGAGCCGGATATAATTTAAGCCGTAACTCTCGAACTATAAAGCATAGATCTTGTATCATGTAAAATTGCTAAACAAGTTTGTGGTAAGTACACTTTCGCTTTCATTTTCTGAGTAGATGGCATGAAAAATATCCTATGAACTCCTAATATTACACAGTTTTAACAAATTTTCGGAGATGAAAACTTTTGCCGATGATAGCAGTTTACATGTATGGTTATAATCGTAATTGCTGTTTCCTCCCTGAGACAGTCTTCTTCACAGCTCCGACAGAGACTAAAAACTGGTCGAGGGATGATAGGGTCTTCATGTCATCAGGAGGGAAGTAACTAGCAGCCTTCCCCAAAAGTGATGCGAACAGAAGAGAGAGGGATGGTCGAGTCACATATCGCTCGCCCAACAGATCATCCAGAAATGCAAATGCTGCCAAGAAATCAGACCTGCTGACATTTATTGGCGCAGCAAAATGAGCGGGAATTATTCTCTTGAATCTCCAGTCCCGTGCAATACTGTCAATCCAATCTCTAACCTGAAATTTAGGAAAAGTAAATTAATTAATTAATATAACTAAAACACAAGGTTCTGTAAAACAGTTTCTACACCTTTAAACAGACTTTATCCAAACACATCCACAGGTCCTATACTAGATCAGTTATGGCATAATCAGTATACTTTGGCATACAGTAGGATAAAGCACAAATTCTACAAGGAGGAAAGTTGCATATACAATGGTTATTTTACCTTTTCAGGGACCTTGCTGAAGACTAGCGTCTTCACAATGGGAGAAACAATCAGCTTCTGCGACATCTGAGAGAAGCTGGCATTTGGTTCCAAAAGATTGGATGGACCGAGAAACAAAATTTGGAGGACCATTCTTTCCCACCCTGCAAATTTTTTTGGCATTGCTTTATTTTCTTTGTGATACTTGTAAAGCAACCTCAATTTCCACCTGCAAAATCTCTTGGTATTTCATGAAGGCGAATAAATTAAGACAGAATGAACCAACCTTTTTGACGGTTCATATTATTGTCGATGACGGGCTCCTCTGGCACCTCCTTCCCCTTACTCAGGATCTTCACTGCCAATCCGTTCTTCGCAGCTGCTAACAAGGACACTTTGCTAATACATTCCGGTGGCTTTTTAGGGACGAATATTACGGCATCGGTTACGAGTAAAGTTCTCGTGCGCTTGTGGTAAAAAGCTACCTCAACATATGGCCCAATTCCTGTAATCAATACAGAAGAGAAAATTAGTTCCTGCTGGAACCCGTCAAAGTGATAGCAGGAATTTCATTTGTGATGAGTATTACCAACTTCTGGTGAGCTCAAGACCTTCTGCTCAATCTCGTCGGCCCAGGGGGTTGACAAGTCCTCGTCTTTCAATGTTTTAGCACGAAATATTCCAAAAAACTCTAGGGGCAAATTGAGTGGCCAACTCCACTGCCTTGGTGCTACCCATACTCTGGCCTTTGGGAATTTCCTTGAAAACGGGCCAACAAAAATTTTATGCTCATATGCAAATGTAGGCAGGACAATATACTCAACTGGCGCCCCTAATTCTTTCACAAGCTGGCAACAGAAAAGGAAATATGCTGTCAGAAGGTGCATTTTTATCATAAATAACCACGAATTCTATCAAGATTGGAACAGCCTGTGATTTTTCTTTTTTTTTTTGGGGGAGGGGGCGGGGCAGCAGCAACTAGATCCCTTGCAAAAAGATAAACTTCAGTGAACTTAGAGATGACAGATTTTGGCGGTTTTCTTTACATAATCCAGAGTTCATTTTTTCTTGGGCCAATCTGCTTTTTCCATAATTCCAAAAGCACAAGAATAATTCAAAATTCCTCAGAGAATTAATACAGAAAAGGAGATGTCATCATGCAGATATTGAAGGAAGAAATCTTTGAAGAGTTTTGTTCTTAATGTCCTCAGTGTACTTAGATGGCACATTAAATGTCCTTTGGACGATGAAAAGGGTTTTCACATGTTTTAAGAACTTGTCATGTGTAAAATTTCTGAACTTTCCTTTCTTTTAATGTCTTTACAACATGTATTTGGCTTAATTGCTCCTCTAAATCACTAGTTAACAATAGCTATGTAAGATTGATCAATAGAGATATGTTTCTTATCAATGACACTCATGTTCAGTCAGAAACAGCAATATCAGGATCGAGGGGAGAGGAAGAGTAGCACTCGTTATCATGCCCTTAGGAAAAAAATACACTCATCCAGGTCCTTTTCCTTTCTTATGAAACAGCACACTTTCAAAAATTCTGAAGTCTCCATAAAGAGAGACAGAAATGGATGGAATCTGAACATGTGTTTTCACAAACCAAGTAAATGAATAACTAGGAAACCAGATTTAACCTCAATACACTCCTTCGTCGGAGCAATGGGTGCATGGACCCATAATCCTCCTGATTTGAGCTTAATTACTGTCATCCGGATGTTCGTAGAGACACTGCTAAAGCCCAATGCCTGCTCTTGTTCAAATAGCCATATGCATCCTTTCACCGCCTGGGCATAGATGATTGTTAGTATATGAGAATCAGCAAGAAAACAGCAATAGTCCCATCAAACTAGCCAATGTTGCATTCTGCAGAGATTAAAAACTCTTCATCAATCATGCAGTGCTGTTTATACTTCTTTAACATCCAGAGAGAAGGATAACAATTTCCAGCAACTACAGCAATTTTGGAAGATATTGCAACAGGGGCAAACGTTACCTATCAGTATGAATCTCATGTAGGATGTGCTGTTTCGTTAGTTATAAAGTGGATGAAATTTGGCAGGCTGTTGTTCCCTTGCTTTTCATTATTTGCTTTTCAACATACATAATTCAACACTATGACACGTAATGGAAGACAAGCCAATGCCAAATAACTTGCCTCACTTTGCATTCCACATTATATTTCTTCGGATTCCCCATTCAGAACCATTTTGGCCAGCTGGCCTCTTTATTTCAACTAACTCCAAGGACAATTCTTCTGAGCAGCTTTTTATTTATCAATTTATTCCGTGGACAGGATGGAAGTGAAAAATGATTGAACAACGGAAGAACTAATATCCCAATAACTGTGCAATCTGCTCAAGAACTTCATATCATATAATGTCCAAAATTCACCAGAGCAAAACACCGAGGCTAATATGAGTAGCAAGCTAATAGATATCCCAAATTAAAGGGAGGATCACAGAGAAGCTGACCTCGGTCCTAATGGTGCGCCTGTTGAGGAAAGGGCCAAGAGGGAATGGGAACCCTGTGATGTTCAGATAAAACCTCCTGCCGCCGCCGCCAGTCGAGGCGGCCTCAGCTGCAGCACTGGCCGAAGCAACTGCCAAACTGGGGACATTTTTGCCTTCTTTTCTTGGTTTGAGCTGCAAGGAGACACCCTTCAGTGACCCACCGAGAAAGCTCGAGTTTTGATCCTTGAGACAGCTTGAATTTTGAAAAGGAGTGGATTTTGGACAAGAAACAGCAAAGGTCGCCACCATTGTTTCATGCAGTTTACCGTTCGTCGCGCTTCAGTTTTGCCTGCGCCAAACCATGGGCAGGCAGAGGAAGAAATTTTATTGTGGGGTGCATCTTTTTGCAGGTCCCATTTGGCGTATGGAATTTCCAGGCTCTGCTTTTGACACGTGGAGGATCATTGCTTTGTCTTATCCTCCCTGGATCTTCCAAGTTTTTATTGTGGACGTTAAAAGAAAAGAGAGAGAGAATACATGGAATTTAGAAGCGAACAGAACTTTCCAGAATTAATGCAACTGAGGAACTTTCCACAAAATGTACGACACCATCTTCTTGTTGTATTGGCCAAGTTGCATTGTTGCATCGGTTTCGTCTAGCAGACCCAAGGTAATGGAAAGCTACCCAGATCGAAAGATTGAGTCGAAACTGGGTCTTACACTTGCTGCCAAATCCGATGTTCCGGCAATGGCTTTAGATTTGTCGACCCGGAGAAGATCTCACTGGTTTTCTATCTTAGTCCGGACTCAAAGATGTGACGTGACTGCGAACTTCAGTTGGAGTCAACATTGTTTACCACATCAATAAGGACATTCAAAATCGACTTGGATGACTTTAGTGAGTTTATACGTGCCCTCTCACACTCGCTATCATAGTTCTCTTATCGTAAAAGCTGCTTGATCGGTGCGGCGGGGGTGTTAACTTTAAATGGCTTTTTATCTTATTTAAGAATTTCATTCGCTCAAAGCACATCCTGAATGCTGCCGAGACTTTCAAACTACACAACTTGAAAAAGTCATCTCCAGGAACTTCCTGCATGAAGCTTCCAATCACTATCCAATTCAAAATTTGCCCGGCATAATTCACATTCACCGTCTGCATGCAGTTTTGTTTGCTGGAAATGACCATCTTTACATTAACGGCCATCATTGCATTTCGGTGAAATCAGGTCATAACCTGTTCCAGCTATGCAATCAATCTTTAGGTCAAAACAATGAATACTTGGACTTCTCCAAATGTCGCATCATCACTAGCAACAGAAAGACAGACCTGACTTCATGACAACCCACTGGTCAAAAAGAAATTGCACATATGAAATGTTCCTTTACAAAGCCACAAAGCATATCCACAGGCGTAATTGAACAAAGATTTCATTTTTAACATTGATCTCCATACAGACTAATAGCTTTTCAAATCAACCAAGCCACCACACAGATTATTTCTTCCTTATTCTATTAGAGCCCCACCACACTAAGAAGACAGCAAGCTCTGGCAGCAAATTCCTGGAGAGTTCCAATACAGGTATGGTTGCCCATCATTCTCTTGGATGAGATAGTCCTAACTCAGAGAGTTATTATGAGTAGCTCTGAGGATGAAGAACCAGCACAAAATCATGGTCGTCAAATCACACTGATTATGAGTTGCAGAAAAGACGTGACAAAGTTTAATCTCATGACCAAACAGCCTAGTTGATGAAAAGGGTGATAATGAGATCAAGGACTTACAGAAAATGAGCAGCCGAGAATGCCATGGAAGGTGAGATTTCAACAAATTTATATATGTATGAGGGTAGTTTTTGCAGACGGAAGCTAGTATTCACACTGAAATAGGCAAAAGCAGCTGGCCTCTTAAGTGATAATCTCTCTGACAAGCCAGTCCAAGCTAGGATATGCAAAGTACAAGATGAGAAAGGAAGGGAGAGCAAAAAGAACCGAGATGAGCATGTACAAAGCCAAGATGGCTGCACTGGCTGGTATTGCATATAGCACAATGAGGAGGAATATGATAACTAGAGGGAACTTTGCCGTCAAATGAACAAAGAAAACCAGAGATTTCCGCAAGGAAGAATGTATTCTTTCCATATTGAGAGAGACATTCACGTGATTTTGATCATGACTTGATCCAGCTGACTCAGTACGGTGGACATGTTGCACCCTCCTCAAGTTGCCCCTGCTCACTCGACTTCCAAGAGATGGATTATTATTTGATGACCACTGTGGCTGACGATCTTCACAGAAGGAGGAGCACAATTTCCCTCGGTCACCATTCATGCTCTCAACCATCCAGAGCAAGAAATAATTCTTTCGGGGAAATTTAAGGTTGCCCTTATAAACTAGACGGAAGGACAAGAGATTGCACCATGGACAGGAGATGAAGAGCGGAAGCTGAATTGGTAGGGTAGGAAACTTCACAACGGCCCATTGCAATCCTAAAATACAATTTTTGCAAAGAGTATGGCCGCACCACAAGACATAAGGAACATTCTCAACTATATTAAATGATTCCCAGCATATAGGGCACTCCAGACCTTCCTCTCTGCTAATAATGGAAGAGACCTCATCATCTGAGCATTCTGATGCAGCCTGAGTCGATTTTCGATGTTCACTTCTTGAACCAGCATTTCCAGCAATAAAGTTGGGTCCAAAATTCCACATTCTACGGAAGGCGTAAGGGCACAAGGCTTCGCAAGTGACACTATTAGGAGAACTTGAAGAAACTGATGCACTCAGTAGGCATCATGGAAAATTAGCCTTCCTGGGTTGCTAGTGCAACTAGCTATCACCACTTCACCTGAAAATAATAGATGATAAAAGATGAAATCCGTGCTTGGCAAGCTTTGGTTAAGCTAAAACCTATATATACTGCATACATAATCAACACGTTCTCTGAAATGATAAATATGATTGTATAAAGTACATGAAATTGGGATGGACCATTTTGCTCAAGTAAGCCCCTAAGAATTCATTTAGAAAGAAACTGCTCAAGTCAAACAAAGACTAAATAAGCACAAGGATGTGTAACAAGCGATGTAAGACTGTAAAAGTAGGAAAACAATTGGCAGCACATATAGACAAATAACAAAAAAATTGTTGTGCGATTGATAACCATCTCATTTTCCCCCAGACATTCATGTGAGGAACTATGAGCGTATAAAACAAGCCAAGTAATCTAAAGATGAAAGGCCGACACAAACAAAATGAAACAAAATAACATCACTTGATCAAGAGTGCATAGCATGGAGGTTTTATCTGTGACGAACAGTTAAAACCCCATGATTTAGCGACTTGAACTTTCTTAATGATTCAACTTATCGATTACTACACCAAAGACAACCATCCGCAGGACAGAGCATGAGAAGTGAAGAACCTAGCGCCAAGCACTAATATTTTCCCTCCAAATTTATAGCACACTGAGCCCAGTGGGCAACCACAACCAACCAGCGCCGACAGAAACCTAACCCAGTACAAGCATCGAGAAGCCAAGGACAGACCGATCGAGCCCAGTAAAACTCCAGGTTTCCCAATTCCTACAACGGAGAACAAACCAAAAGCCCCGGCCTCTGACTGGAAAAACAAGAAGAAAAGAAAAGAAACGAGCTCACTCCACAAGCAAATTCATAGCGGGCGGTGAAAGATAGGACTACCCAGAACCCACACAACAGCAAGCAATCTATACCCAGAAGAACCCCAGATCTCCAGAAGACGCTTAGACGGCGCACTCCGAAAATGCACGAATCGGCGGGACGAGACCCCAAAAAACCGCGTCTCTATATCTCCAACCACCACCGAGGAGCAACTCTAAGAGCTCGAAATCTCAGTCCCCATCAGCTAAAATTTAGTATCTCAACGAACACGAATTAAAAAAACAGGGCAGTGAAGAACGATAACCTAACATTCAAACGTCAGAGACCGTCGTTAGGAACCTGATGATTATGCCAAAAAAAAAAGGTGGGAAATTGAAGAAGACCCGATTGAAAACCCTCCGGGAGGGTGAAGAACTTGCAGGGAGAACGAGAGGAGAGGGCGGCGTTACCTCCACAGCTCGAGCAAGACGTGGGGGCGAGAGAGAAGTTCCACACACAGAGAGGTGTTAGAGAGAGGAGAGATCGGGGGACGCAGGCACGCACGTGAGGAGACGAGAGCACGTGCGGGAACTCGGAGGGAGCGAGAGAAGAGGACAGGAGACGGTGGGGAGCGGCATCAAAATCGGCGCGCCACGTGCGGCCACGATGTGTCGGGGCTGCATTTGCATTGAATCCAACGGCGCGCGAGCAGTCCGCCGTTTCTCCGGGCCCTCCCGAGTCCCGACACGTTGCCCAGCCGACATCCTTCCTATAGCAAATTGTACTGAAACTGAACTGAAATGAAGTTCAGAATCCGACGGATTACCCAAAAATATCAGAGGCGTGACAAATCGAAGGAGCAGGAGCGACGTCAATTCCGTCTTGTGTACGGGCGCATCCCCGCCTTTCGATGCGAAAACGTTATCGACAGAAGTAATGCCCGGGGGGCCAACTGTTCTCTGACTTCATAAAAATGGGAGAATAATATATGCCTACCGAGATTTTTATTTTAATGTTTTACAGTACAAAGCAGGCCGAACAAAGTCAATTGCCCCTGTTGTTGCCGCCGATATGCATGCGAGTCGCACGTGGCATACATTGGGCCAGCGGGCGAGCCTTATTTGATACTAAATTAACTTATTCAGGACAAAAAGAGGAAAGCTCCAACCCTGAAAATCTCTCTTTACACATTTCTGTTTTCCGGGGGGCTGGTTAAAAGGTAGCTGAAAATAGAAAATTAAGCACCAGGAAGCCGAATGCTCGCGGAAGACAAAATTTCGATTGTTTCACGTGATTCCAAGTTTTTCCTAGAGTCTACACTCGCAAGTACTATGCATTCATTCCATCAGCCCGTAGTGAAGCGACTAGGAATCCATCAAGCCACGCTAATCCAACAGTCAAGCAGAGATTTAATAAGGGTCTGTTATGTTCCGAAAATGTACCAATCAAAGTGCAGATTGAAGAGAGACTGCAGCTTTACCCTGTCTCTGACTCCAAGCATTTTTGAGCAGTCCAACCAGCATCTTCATGGTGGAGTTTGTGAAGAATCACAACTGGTTTGGAAGGCCTGGCATTCTCGACACAAACAGGAGCAAAGCAATCGAAAATACAAAAAGCATTCAAAGAGAATACATCTCTAAGAAATTCAAGGCGTGATTTAAATCCCCAACTCCTCAAGAAATCAAGGAGCAAGAAACTGAAAAAACATGACGATAAACAGCTTAACCAATTATGATATGTGTGAACTGTTCAGCAAATGATTTTGCACATTATCCCATCTGAGCGAAGCTCTGATGATCTGTGTAGAAAGGTCTGATGGAACTGGAAATGGATCCAAACCAATGGGAATGAGTAGCTCTTATTGGAAAAATTGGATTTGACAACAAAGCTGTAACCACCAGCAACTGATAGCAAAGTAAGATAACATCAAAGCTCCTTCTTTGTCATTAAAGCTCTGACAGAACTTGATTCACAAGCATAAACAAGCACGAGATTTCAAAAGACGTCATTGATGGGCTCCCGCAAAAACCTCTCCATCTGCTTCGCCCTGGTCACTATAGACATATCAAAGACCTTCATGTCGAATTCCACCACGAGCCCACCAAGAATACTGGGATCAATCTGCCAGATTCAAGCAATTCCAGTTGATTCCCATTTTAGAAGACACGACACGCAGAAAAATGGAAAAAAAAATTAACCACACACCTTCTGCTCAAGATTTACTTTCTTCCCTTTTCCAATCACATCTTGTAGTGTCTCCTTCAGCTCTTTCTCCTCTTCAGGGGGCAAAGGCTGGAAAGAAATGAAAATGGACAAACAACAAAATTCAGTTTCAGCTACACAGCAGTTCATAGATTTAAAGCACCAAAAGTACTCCAACTTCCACATAATCTCCAAAGGCTTTCCAGGGTACAGCTAAACTATGCAAAGCAGTTTGCTAGGCCAAGTCACAACTCAACAAACTACAGGGCACATATCTAAATAGAACCTAAAGACAAAAGCAACTCTTACATCTGAGAATCCATAAAACTGTCAATGCTACCAACTACATGGAATCTCTTTCCTTACAAATTGTAAGTGGAGGCAATTGAATAAAAAGAAAGTGAAGGAACTCACAGGAATTATAAATCACAATCTTGTGAAATCAAAGGCTATTTCATCTTCAAAACTGATACAAGCTGTTATCGAGGCAAATTGAATTGCAGCACAAAAGTTCTATGGAAGCTGCCATTACAACTGACTGCCATGCTTCCACAATCACTTCCTCACTTTCCTCTATTCCTCATTTCAACTAATCAACGCATGCCTCCATACTACACTTATATAATTGATTAATTTTCATGGCCAATATTTTTGAATGAGCTCAACTAAATAAACATTTCCACAGTTCTGCCTAAGCTGTGACTTTGATGTAGCATTACTTGAAGCAGGGCTTCTATCATACAACATTTCACAGTAAGCCTAAATGAAAACCAAAGAAGGAAGACTTGTGCTGCTTCAAATTACGGATCCCAAATAAATAGTACCACATTTTCACATGCAGCAAAGAGTGTATCCAACTAAATTACTTACAATGACAGTTGTCACAATAGCCTTCACTTCTCCTTTGTGGCCATAGTCAGCTCTCTGAACTTCTTAACAATGTCATCTAGGTGTCTCAGCCTGCCATTCTCAGCCAGCAAAACTAGAAAAGACAATTGAGCATAGTTACAGTCAGCATGCCAAAGAGATGCAGTGAAGGGGAAGAAAGAGACCCCATCACCAAGGGACTCAAAACTTTGAAGGCAATCAATCAAGTAGTCAAGGCAGAAGCCCATATGGAATCTCGCAAAGGTAGCTTCACAGTCATGGAGGAAAAGCACAGGAGAAAATATTGAAAGGGGTTCATCATAACAAGAGCACCAACAATGCATGACACTATAATCCATTTCAGAGATGACTAGCAAGCAAATGTCTAAGCCATCAAAACAACATCATCAAGTTGACCACC
This sequence comes from Angophora floribunda, assembly GCA_014182895.1. Classification (NCBI taxonomy): domain Eukaryota; kingdom Viridiplantae; phylum Streptophyta; class Magnoliopsida; order Myrtales; family Myrtaceae; genus Angophora; species Angophora floribunda. Next base: position 15,076,215 of record CM024713.1, read on the forward strand.
GCACAGCAGTAATGAAATTAAGCCAGAAGCCCACATGGAATCCATCAAGTAGTTAAGGCAGAAGCCCTTATTGAATCTTGCAAAGGTAACTTCACACAAATGGAGTTAAAGCAACAGTGAAAATATTGAAAGGGGGTCATCATAACAAGAGCACCAACAATGCATGGACATTATAATCCATTGCAGAGAAGACTAGCAAGCAAATGCCTAAGCCATAAGACAACAACATCAAGTTGACCACAACATCCAGCAGTAATGAAATTAAGCCAGCCAAAGACAATGAGTACAATCAAAAGCCTACCACAGGGGTACCAAGACACAGCTAGAAGGCACTGTAGAGTCCGGCCATGTGGATTGAACAGTAAGTGATTAATGTTAATAAATGAATTAATGCTCAATATACTACAAAGTATACAAATAGCAGGGGCAATTGGTGATGGCAAATGAGCCCAGAAATTCAACCTACTTAAGCCACACCAGGCTATTTTAAGGAAAGATGTGGTCATGGATACAGACCAATACAATGCTAAAGATCTTGGAAAAAATGAATAGTCTTCTTAACATGGATCAGCCAAATCAAGGACGACGCCCTGGTCATATAACACTAAACACTAGTTAAAGGTGTCACTGAATATGAATTGACGTAGAACTATAAGGTTTTCAAGAGGTGGTTCATGCAGCAACTCATCACCAATTACAACAAGAGAAAGGAAGAGTCGGATAACAACAATGAGCCTCCCTGGCAAACAAGTGGAATAATACTTCCAAACCATAGAAAGAACTTCCAAAACACAATTGCAAGCTAAGGGCTATAACCAAGCACCAATTGGTTACATATATACAAGGATAAGAGCACTAGTAACAGAAAATACATAGAAATTGCAGTACGTATTTGAGACACATAAGCTCCTCCAATTACTTCCTAGTGAAAATTTGGGGGGATGCTACTAGTATGACAGAAAGGAAAAATGAGGCAAAACCAAAGTGTCAGTTTCTCCAAATATACAGATGAATGCAGAATGAGCTCAAAAATATTTCTCATTATGATGCAGGATTCACTATTAAATGGACCAAGAGAAGTGTATAAGCAAGATACAATGTAAGCCAACTACACTTTCCAATCATAGAGGTGACAAAAACAACAGTCATTAGTAATCATAATCCAACAAAGTAGAGCAGAATCTCATACCCAAAAAGTTCTTCGTGACTTCTGAAAATTTAGCTTCATCGCAGATAGCATTAACAGCCTTAACTCTAACATCTGCAGGAACAGTTAAGTCCTTCATAAACTGTGAAAAGGTAGAACTCCTTTCTGAGGCCTCCACCAGGTCAACAAATTCAGACTCAACCTTATCCAAGGTATTAGCCTTCACTGAAGCTAGGTATAGAGCAGAAGCATAGTTTCCTGAACCGCCATATAAAACAAGAGGCACCTGCATTGCCACACAGGCAGAAGAAGACCTCGTTAAATCACTCTATTCTCAGTTTCCCAATCTTTTACAGACCTCAACAGCTTTCTTAACCTACATAATTAGGGAAGAGTTGTCTACATAGTTAAAGATCAATTGTTTGCACTGTAACACATCTCATGTTTACAATGATTAAGACAGAGTTCAATGAGGATGGTAGCTTTGACTAGGATATTAAAGCCATCCAGAGCTAATGCAGATTGAGGGAGCATTCAATGAGAACATTCCAATCCCAGGTTAGAAAATTCCTTAGAAAAGAGAAAGACGTCTCCTTCCAAGCATATGGAAAGGAAAACAGTGTTACCTTGACTTTGTCGCCCTTCTTTGCCACGTCAGTAGAATAATTTCTCAAAACCTGCAGGTAGCCAATGTCAAACAGCGTATAAAAATGAATGGACATATATGTTTTTCAAAATTCGGACACCATAATCTGCATCAGGTCATGCAAACAAGCAATTTATGGCTGGAAATGAAGTCGTGCTAATGGGTCTAACTAAGAGACTACAACATCTTACAGAAAGTCTCCTAGAAGGTTCTGCCTTACTTAAGCAACTTCACAAAATTGAAAAAAGCAAGAATCAGTCATAGTCCACAACTGCTACTATGAGAAAAAAGCAGCTGGTGAAACAAGAAGAAACCAATTGATCATAGAAATTCACAAACTTCAGTTGATAAACTCGACAGGCCTCATACAATCAGGAAAACTCAAAAATTAAAGTGACGGAACATTAAACTCCATGTAATGCAGCTCCTTTACTTGCCATTCCTTCTTATTTTCTCCTCTTTTTTTCCGCACAAATACGCCAATAATCAGACAGTTGACGAGCAAAGCAAAGTAGAACTAAACTAATTGTCGCAAGCTATAACGACATTATCCTTGAACGAACAGCTGATCGTAGTCGATCAAATTGCGATTAACGACCTACCGCCCCGACTGGAAAAGACAACCGAGATCATCAAATCCCAACCGTACGCCATACCCATTCTTACGCGCACGAACCCTCCCGATTTCAGACAGAAAAATTCGAAACCGATACTACAATACGGATTGCGATCCCACAAATCCACATCTCTTCCCTCTTTTATTCCTCCCGACCAGTAGGTACCTCGGGTTTGGAGGAAGTAGGGCACAGCAGAGCGCGGTTGAGAGCGCATCTCTGGCCCGACAGCGAATCGGCCGCGGCCATCATCCTGCTGAGGAAAGGGAGGCTGGATCTGATGCGCCCGGCCATCGCCATTTCTCTCGGTTTGCCGGAACCAAAACCCTAATTTGACCTTCTGCAAGCGTTCGACAAAGCTAATAAGACGACGGTGAACGTGAGAAAGAGAGACGAGGCAGTGCGATAGAACTGACTACTACTCACTGGGACCATCTCGCGGAGACGAACGACGCCGTATTCTCGCATTTGCCAAAACGACGCCGTTCTGAATGACCTCGTTCTTTCCTCACTTCGCTCCAGTTGCTTGCAAATTCCAAAATCCAATCCCTCTAAAGCCTTCTACTCCATTTTGGCCCCCCAAGAAAGAAACGCTTTTGATCGCTTGACCCCATCAAGAGGGACACTTAATTAGTTTCTGTTTATTTCATGGAAAAAGTGACTTTTTTTAAATTGTTTTCCTAGAAATTTCCAAAAAAATATTTTAATATTTGATTGAAATTTGAAAATGAACTCGAAAATATTTTCCATTATTTGTTATAGAAAAATTGATTTGATTTTTTTTTAAATAGATATAGAGGTGCTTATAACTTGTGCATGAGTAGTCCAAATGGATCCCAACTAGGGTATTATGGATTGAGGCATGATCTCTTAGGTCTCAAGCTTAGCTTTGATGGACCACGTGGTGCGAGCACTAAGGTCTTGGGCCTAGCCTCGATGGATCCAGACACAAGCATAGGGGTCCCATGCCTCGGCCTTGATAAACCTTAGCATGGCGCTCAAGCACAGGGAACTTTGAGCCTAAGTGTCAAGGACCTAAGCACAACCTTTGTGGATCCAGGCCCAAGGGCTAGGGACTCTCACTTAAGCGTCGTAACCCAGGCACAGCCTTTGTGGATTTGAGCTTGGGTGTTAGGGATTTGAGCTCGGATATAAGGATTTCGCACTTGACCTTTGTAAATTGGGGCTTGGGTGTTGGAGCTTCAAGCATTGAGGCTTCAAGCTTGGCCTCAATAAACCTGCGTGTGGGCCAAGGTTTTGGGCTCAACTTTGATTGACCCAAACATAGGCACCGGGTTCATGAGCTTGACCTTGATAGACTTGGACTCAGGTATTGAAGACTTGGTGCTAAAGGCTAAGGACTCAAGGACCCGCATCTAAGTTTCCATTTCCAAACGTATTGTTTCAAGTTTCAAGTCAAAATGTTTTATATATATCATATCCGATTTTTAAAAAAAGAAGTCATTTTCCTGATTTTAAGCATAGATTTTCCATTAATTAGGAAATATTTTATGTTGACTTGTTATTATAAGCAACGTAAACATCCGAAAATGAGGAAAATGTTTTCCTAAAAGAATTTTTCGCAAAACAAACAGTACTTTTTGTATTTTGCATAATGCTTTGAAGATTATTACATCCTTTGAATCAGCTATTGGGAGTATAGTAAGGAACAAATTGAATGACCTTCCTACCAAAGAATCTCGTATTCCTAGAGGGGTTTAGTCGAGGTTAAATTGCAAAAGAAAAATTGTTCAAAATTGGATTCCGCGTCAGATTTGATGGTCTGGGACTTGTACAGATCCGGACTAGATTTCTTATCATGGTATATACCCTCCTTAAAAGAATTTTCCCACGCCTCGGCCTGGATCCGGACACCGGGTACAGGGGTCCAGGCCTCCTTAAATAATTTTGAACAACGCACTACAAATTGGAGGGTATACACCATGATTAGCAAGTGAAGTAGCAAGACTTGATTTTGAGAGGAAAGTATAGTTTATGAACGTAATGATCTAATGATTGCTGGTTTTTTGTCCCTTTGTAGTATTTTGAAGTTTAATACTCAGTGGCTGTCATGTCACCTAGCCATCATCTTCTAATTTTATTCGATATGATGATTGGGACGTGGAGATGTAGATGCCCTAACGTCTCTGTTGCGTGCAAATCCGACTTGCGGTACCAAAATGCACATGGAATTGAAGAGCGCATGATGTGATGAATAGGAATCACGCTCATCATGGATTCTCAAATAGAGTATGAAGAATCGAAGTTTGGCTTTTATATACATTTTTTGCTTGTTTAACCAAAACTCGACATCTATATATACTTGATTTAGATCTCATTTATATAAGTTCATATCTAAGGCATATAGGATTCTTCAACATAAATAGAATAGCTTGTATCGTTGTTTTTATTAGTCTCATTGTTGGGGAACTGAATTAGCTAGCTTTTCTCCATTATTGAGAGCTAGGAGCGTCATTCACTTGTTGATGAACCTGATGACGACCGTGGAAGCCGGTGGCACGGCCTAGACCCGCCGAGGCAAATCAGCTTGAATGTCACTTTCCAGCACCCTTGGACAAGGCTATTCAGCCAGGCTAGGTAGGGTGTGAGTAAAGCTTGGTCTAGCTAGAAGAATACTGCGATGGTTGGGTCTGGGGCAATAAGCAAAGGGCTGAGTTTCCAAGAATGGAAAATTCAGGAAGTGAGAAAGTTGGGGTGGAAAAAATTGAGAAATGATTAAATGATAATCTTTGATCTACTGTAAGAATAACAATCCGCTTTTTGTAGAATTTGTGGCTCACGATAAGATATTATTCTCACGGTAGTTCAAAGATTATTATACTAATAAAGCCTAATGAATTAGGTGCAATTTTTACCAAAGGTTTCGTCTCTCCCTCCTCCCTAACATTGGAGGCCACGGTGGTCCCGGCAAAGGCCATGGTAGTCCCAACGGCGAACACCTACATGACCACAGTGGCGGACATGCGGTCATGGCCCTGGTGGAGGCCTGGATAATGGTCATAGCAAAGGCCACGGAGGTCCAGGTGGTGGACACGGCGATCATGGCCCTGGTGGAGGCCTAGGTGGTGCCCAATGAATGAGGTGCTGGCTGCTGCTGCTGCTACCCAAATGATATCAACAGTTCATGCAATCTCGAACCATATGCACGTATAAAGATCTACAGAGCATGCCCCTTACTTCGTCTTTCATGCTTGTACATCCGCACAAGCATTGGCCCAAGGAAAGTAAAAGGAGGTTTTGTTAGATGTATGCCCTAAAGTTACTATGTAATAGTTACATATTAGGGATTTCGGTTGTGCTATCATTATTATTATTTAATTAATGGCAATAACGTATTCATTCATTTGTCCAATTATTTTATGAATGATTCCATAAGATCGGTTGTGACTAGACCCATTCTTGAGACGTCAAGAATATTGTGACGGGTTCATAGTTAGGGCGAATCTTTAAACTGCTTCGGTCAATGGATTATTGAGTGGATATTTATAATCTTGTTGAGACCAGGTGAGTTCTTAACTTCACCATTAAGTATTGGATACTTGAGGGAATGATGAGTCGCAAGTCATTAGGTATTGCGATGCCCGAGTTAGAACACAGGAGTTTGTATTAGACAAATTCACTGAACGTGACGCACATAGAACGATTAGCAACATGGAAGCTTTTAGCGTGGTCAATGTCTAATTGTTCATGCTTTGGTCTTGTGTAAATAATTTTTAGACCCGAGGTACAACATTAACTTGTGTATCGAGCAACTATGGTTCACGGGTGCATATAATGCCGGGTCGTTGATCCGTCTTTATACCCGATGGTCATAGTTTGTTCATATACGAAGTTGCACGTGTACGCAATATGGAATCTGTCTCCTTGTTACATACAAGGTATTATAATGATGTCCTATGCAATCTAATTGTGACAATGTATTGAAATCCTCGGCCGGGGTTGTAACCGAGAATAAATTGTTTATGTCTCGAATAAAATACATGTCAATTAGATTTGTGCATATGATCGAATTGGTGACTTGACAAATATTCCATGGTCTTTGTTCGATCGGGACATAGTAAGACGAGAGGGATTAAATTACACCGTAGCCAAAACCGATAGGTTCATTATGTTCTTAAAGCATTCACATTATCTGGGTAGCCATGACATATTGCTAGATGTCAATCGTGGCTTGTAGGACCCAAAGATTAATCGGGAAAATTAATTCTTTTGGGAGTACTAATGTGTTAGTACAAGTCTTCTTGCCGCTTTAGTGATGAACCTAGGGATGTCACACACCATAACCAATTTAGATAACGTGGAACGAGAGAGAAATAATTTTGCAAATGTGTTTGCAAATTACTACATCGCATTGAGTCGACATGAAATTAAATTAAATGTGATTTAATTTAATTTGTATTATAGTCACAAGCCTACGTGCATATGATGCACACGCATGCCCAAATGGATACATGTTAATGTACCTTAAATGCGCACACACAGATTATGTCTTTTTATTTATTTTTGGAATTGGTTAATTTGTTAATCAATTAAATTATGCACACGGTCAATTGCTGACCGCGTGCATTGCACTCATGTGCACGTTTTAATTGTGGGGCATGATGGTCAACAAGCATGACCATCATGCATGATCTTCATGCATGAATCCACGACCAGCGACGGTTGCTGGTCGTGGGATCGTGGGATGTTCTCCCACGATCGGCTACGGTTGCCGATCGTAACCGCTCGTGGGATCATGGGCGGTTACCCACGGTTCTTATATAAGAAACTTGTGTGTTCGTTTTTGTGCGCGTACGTATGAAAACGCAAACGAAAAAGAGAAAAGAAGGATTCTCTCATTTTGGGCTGTGGCTAAAATATCAAAGATACGAAGGATTATCTCCACGAAGTTCTTAGCACAATCGTAGTGGTGATTATCTGCAAGTTCTCTCTTCATTCGACGTCCATGGTGGTGTGTAATGAACCCAGAGGTCATTTGTGAGGCCGCAAGAACATTTCATTGTTTAAAGCCCAGAGGTAATTTGTTTAACCCCTTCTTATAATCGGATTTTTTATTGAAACGCACGAACAACGCCTTTGGAGATTCATGTGTAGAAATATTTTATCTTGTTTCCGCTGCGTTTATATTAAATTGCCTATACATGATTCATGAAATCCCAACAGGTTTTGCAGTCTCTCTCTCACTTATAGATCTTCAGACCATGCCCGTTTTTCGTCTTCCGTGATCATGCATCCACGCATGCATTGGCCCATGGCAATTAATGGAGGCTCTGCAGACTCTCTTGTTCCCCATTCGCAACTTAACATCTGAGCGAGAGAGAGAGAGATCAGATCATTGAGTCGTTGAAAGACAGAAGCATGCATTGATATAAGGAATCGGTCCCGTACGTAGTACTGTACCCGCGGGATGGAGAGGACGAAGCAACAGTCAGTTGGGGAACTTGCCGAGACGTCGTATCGAATCTTTCGAACGCTTCCAAAACGTTCTTCGATCCTCAGGCACGCAGCAATCCAGCGCACCGAGAACCCTTCTTTACTCTGTTCTTTACATTGCGCGTTCCTCGAAGGTTCCTTGATTGCATTTGCATGCATCAATTCCTTGACGGCATTGCCCCCAGATTCCGTACCAAACCCCCCCCCCAACACCCCAAAAAAATTCACACCAATCGCCCTCCTATTGCACCTTTCCACGTATGCCGAGAGAATATTTGAGTACGGTTTTGTGTGAAAACATGGGTTTCTTTAGTTTTTGTGGTGAGAGACTGATGTGGACATGTACTGAATTTCTTGTGAATGAAATACTGGATAGCTCATGATTCTGGCTTTAGTTCTTTATCCTTACTCCTTACATCCAATTAAGTAATAAGCAAGAAGCCTCATTTAAATAAATAAAAAAACGACCACATAAAGAACTCGCTTTCTCCCCCCCCCCACCTACCTGCCTCCATGCACCACCCATGCGGCATCCCCAGTGGCATGCCGCCGCCATTGACAACGGCGACCTAAGTGGCGATCCCCTGTGTCCCCGTTCTTGGACTGCTCTCTACGTGTGTGTGTGTGTGAGAGAGAGAGAGAGAGAGAGTGCATGCGTGCACATGTGCGTGCGACCCCTCAGATCGACCTTGATTGGGGTTGCAAGTGGTGATGGCAAGAGACAGAGAGGTGGCCCGACAGGTGAGTGGTGGGGAGCAAGGGAGTTTGATCATTCCACGGGTCTCGGCCAGGCAAAGCCTAAAATACTTGCTCAAGCTCTCTCATCATAAAATTTTGATATGTAACATTATGAGTTAAGCCATCCAGACTTTCTCGCTAAACGCCCTTACCTCGAACCTCCCATCAAAGCTCCTCGACTTGGGTCTGGCCAGCGCTGCTGGCCGTACATGGATGAGGTGTGGCACCAACAATAATCTAAGCAGCGGTGAGTGGAGAGAGAAAGGAGTAAGTGCAGAAACGGGATGAAGCTGCATGAAGGGTTGAGATGAATATGTCACAGGACGATGCTCGAGATTGAAACTATGCGGCAACTTAGGTGTCTTTTGGTTCGTTGAGTCACCTGAGTTAAGCAATTTTTCCAAGGACCAATTGCTTCCTCCCCAACTCATCTGAATTTTAAAGAGAGAAGATGTTTAGAAAGAGAAACTTGGGGAAAGAATGTGCTTCTATTACTGAAGTGTTGGATGATACATATAAGGGGATAGCACCTCTATTTTATACATAAGGCTTTCTAATTATTGCTACTCTATTTACCATCTATTCTATTAAATACAAGACTACCGTCTACCTCATTAAATATAGGAAATATTCAATTGAATGTAAATACACATTTTCAAGAAACCTTGGCCTTTAGTAGTTCAAGGTTTATCCCATTCTCTCGGGTAATTTTTCGATACAATGAGTCTTCAAAATCACGGACTGTGACATTCTCTCACACCCAATCGAGCAACTCCCTCAGCTCTCTCAACTCGGAGTTCTTCACTTGCTCGAAAGCATCCTTCCGTTGGATTGTCGATTTTCTCGAAAATTGGCAATTCTTTTATCTTTGATGCTGCTTGGTCTTTTGCTTCTTGACTTTTCCACTATGCGGCTCTTGAATCCCAACTCGTTCCACGTGCAACTTCTTCTTTGGTTCGGCTCTTTCCATGTTGCTTAGCAAGTTTTTCATTTCCAAAAAACACACGCGCGAATTGCATCTCATTTTGAGTTGGCATAGGTTGCCCCAACTCCACCTTCAGTCCCTCCAAAGGTTTTGGCTTCGCTCTTGACTTGGCTACAAGCTCCTCAACTCTCGGCCTTTCATCCACGAGTTGTATCATGGAGATGTTCTTGATCTCCATCAACCCATAGATCATTGGTACCCAAGATGGATATTTTGGGTCGGTGGTAATAATTAACTTGGTCCTCATGTCAATCATGGCATTTGTACTATCAAAGAATTCCAAACCCAAAATAAGATCATATTCATCAAAAAGAATTACTCGATAGGGAATTTTCCTTTTCAATCACTGTTATGTAGCTTCATGTTTCAAGCAATGCAACGGCAAGTACATCATCCGAGTCGATCGCCTTGAGCTGATGTCCAGTTGGTTCCACTCAAAGTCCCAAACTCTTCACTACTTTGCTCGACAAGAACATGTTTGTCATAGCCATGTCCACCAAGGCATAAAGTTTTATGTCCTTTAACTTTGATTTCCACGGATAGCAAACATGTATGTGGAGGCTTCTTGGGTGGAGCTTGAGTCTTTACGAAGTTGAGAATCTTTTCAGCTCGAAGCTACACTTCTCTCTTCTCTTACTTTGCTTCTTCATCTTCCTCTATGGTGAGCAATGCCATGAGTTTGTTCCTATTGGGACAATCTCGGGACCCATAGGGACTGTCGCAGAAGTAGCCAAAAGAAGCAAGGGGATAGTGGTGCCTTCTTCTCCCTTTCTTTGTGGGAGTCACCTTGGGATCGCTTCCACGTTTGGTTGGGTTACTTAGATGGCACTTCTCCCCATGATCTTTCCCGTAGATCATTTCAACCATGGGTAACTTTGCCTCCCTCGTCTTCGTCGTGGTGGCAATCCGTTCTCCACTCATTTCCTCTGGACTTGGAAGATTCATGTCTAGCGAAGTTGGTAAGAGACTTGGCTATGGTGAGTGCATTTGAGATACTTCAGACATCCCTTCTTTTAAGCTTGAGTGGGGCCTAAGGCTTCAAATCATCCATGAACGCCTAGAGAGCTTCTCCTCCCCTAGGTTGGGAATTTGGTGTTTGAGTTCGATGAACTCCTTCATGTACTCTTGGACCATGCCCTTTTGTTCAAGGCGATGAAATTTGCTAAGGGTCTCTTATTGGACGAACTCTGGGCTGAAGTAATCTTGAAATTCCTCGACAAAATCACCCCATGTATTGATGGGATTAGCTCCTCGCCTGGTCTCATCACACTATTTCACCACCAAAGCATGATGTAATCAGTTAGGAACTTACCTTGGCCATCTCATTTTGAATGCCAATGGTGCCAAATTATTGTTTCATGCTCCCAATGCCAAGTACCAATTATCTTATCGAATACAAGACTACAATTTACCTCATTAAAAATAAAAGATATCTTGAATGTAGATATACATTTTCAAGAAACCCCAGCCTCTAATAGTTTAAGGCTTATCCCGTTCCCTCAAATCATTTATCCGTACAACAAGCCTTGATAACCTCAAGATTGCAACATATTTTTGTGTGTTTCTTTTTCCAATTCATTTAACTTTAGAGTGACATCAATTTTTTTCTCCCTAATCAAATTACATGCAATTGCATAGCCATTAATCAGAGGCATCTGAATTGGATTGTATCTCCCCCCAATCAGGAGGGCGCTAAAAGTAAAAAGGGGGAAAAAGCAAAAGCCACTTTGCTGAGATCGAAATGCGTTTGGTCTGCGGTTCGCATCTTTGTAAAGGAAACTATGATTTGATATTCCGACGACCTGTCGCGGCCAAAGCTCATCCATGATTGGCAATTTCTATGAACATCAAAATCACGATCTCCTTTCCCCTTAAAGGCCTTCATGATTTCCTATTTATCTGTCCTTCCTTCTCATGTTGGGGGACCCCATTGAATAAGGTTCGTACCGCAAATCCCGATTCGAACTTATCCATAATAAGCTTTCCCGTTATAAAACAAGAATAACAAATTTCATTCGCCATATAGCAATGCATGAATTAGCCGAAGGTGGGTGTATATGGTTCGCGATGAATAGCTCGTAGTTCATATACGTTCGAAATAGAATCATTAAAAATGACTTTGCATACATAATGTACGTGTAGAGTTGAGGGATCGTATGGTGAAAGCGAGCCTGAAATATCTTAGCCGTATCTTATGAAGAGGGCCACGGGAGATATGGTTCTCGGAGGGTCACCCCGACGTTCTTTCGCGATCTGAGAAGCTGAGGGCGGGGGACAGGAAAGCAAATTGCGATCGGGACCATACTTTGAGCTCGCACATTCCTAGATGTGAAATCTCTCCGCAGGAATATTGTTGGACCGGATCGGTATAGATCGAGTCGGACAGCGATGGGGAAAACCCCGCGTCGAATGGTCCATGATCAGCTTGGCTCCGTCATGTCGTCTCGCGAAACAAGGAGACGCCCCTTTTTCGCATTCGTCACCTTTCCCTCTCTAGCTTTTGCCTTTGCCTGAGCACGAGGGCACGTCAATGGCCATGGAGCGCTTCTTTCATGAACTATCCAAATTCACCGAGAAGAAGCACCGGCGAGCCAAGGAGTCCCTCCATTGAATTTGAAACTATATAAACTGAATAATGAGCAGCGAATCATGTCGGGGGAAGCTCTATGAATGCATAACGGCAACGTAGAAACGGCCCGCCTATGCACAACTGAGTACATAACTCGGGTTCATGTTTCCAAGTGCGAATTGAAAGTGTGGCTTGTCACATCTTAGATATATTCTAAGAATAGTTATGATTTTTTCAATCAATCTTATTCTAACTCTCACTTTTAGATATTTATCTTGCCTCATTATAAAGCATGAAAATCGAAACCCACATTTAAAATTAAATCGTCATCACCCTAATCTCCTTTAATAATAATTAAGATTCGAGAGGGAGCAAAAACCCATCGTGCATCACGTCATGTGAGAACGTCCAAAAGGCATATGAACTGGGCAACTTCGTCGGATGCATGTAATTCAAGTACTAAGTGCCGTTCTCAACTATTTGATCTCTCTCTTTCCCCTTCCTTTTCTGGGGCTCTTTTTTGACACAAAGATCAAAGCTTATGATGTTACCTTCATGAGTGAGATTCCCTCCGCGGGATTTTCGAAAATCTTGACCATTAAGCTCCGTCCATCACCAATCCCGGAAATTTTCTAGCTCTTGGGCCCCGCCGGCTATGGTCCAATCCAGGCTAGAGAGAGAGGGAGAGAGAGGATGGGCAAAGACGATAAAAAGTGGGATGTGAAATCGAAGGGAAATAATTGAGAGCAAATACAAGGGACCTGCTCAAGTGGGGGAGCTTCCGTGTCGGAGTTGGGTCGTTTTCAGTTTTTCTCCGTACCCCCACCCCGACCCTTGTCGTACCGAGATCGAGAGGTGTCGATCCCTCGAGGACCGTCGCGACAAAATGATACGCATCTACGAAATTGATGGAAAAGTTGTTAACGGAACGAAAGCAGCATCATCCCCACATTTGTTATTATGCCGATATATATTTTGAAGAGAGCGTCTATTCACTGATGAGATTAGGGACAGTAGGTTCCCGGTCTAATCCAATTCTATTTAGGAATTGCAAATAGAAACAAAAGTATCGATTTTCAGGTTTTAGAAGTGGGGACTGGATCAATGGAACTACTAGATTTACGAACAATACCCGTTGGAATTTAGGAAAGAAGAGAGAGGAGAACAAGACATGTGAGAAGGGAAAAGAAAGAATTTTGTGCGAGAAATAATAATTTCATGGAATTGAACTAGCGCCTTTAGGAACCACCCAGAAACGGGTGATTCGAGCAATTCCTAGTTCAATGGTCTTTATTGCTCACCCCTAGCCAAGATGGTAGGTTTAGTGATAAATGTGTATATTCTCTACCAAATCATGAGTTTTGTGTGAGAAATAACTTTTAAAAAATCAATCTAGTTCCCCCTAATTGGGCGGAAAATTATAGGTTCCAATTTTATGGAATTGGACTAGCGCCCTCGAGAACCACCCATAACTAGTTGGTTCAGGTGGTTCTCGGTTCAATGGTCCTTATTGCTCACCCCAAGCTGAGAAGGTAAATTTAATGATAAAAGGCATATTCTTTACCGGATCATGAGCTTCATACATATTATGAGTGAAACTCTAAATGACTTATATGGTGTTGCTACAAAATACCTAGTGGAAAGAGACTTGCTAACTATCATCAATGTATTTGATTTTTGAATCATGGGTATTATGGAATAGTTACGACTTATGAAAACTGCACATTTGGTAATGTGTCACGGACTTTATAAGAACATCCAAATGGGATCGAATAGTACTAGTTGCCCATCCCTACCCTTTTATCTATAAAAGATAATCCCAAATGATGTATCGCATAAAGATTTTCAAAGGGTTAAATTTTCTTTTCCTTTTGTTTCATTATCATACAAATCATATAAGCACTTCTTGTCGAGGCAAAAATGGTAAACAAAGCAATTTAAGCTTTTGGTTTTGCATCCATGATTAATTGGAAGCACGAATGGACCCCCAACTAACTCCTTTCCCAGACCCACTCAATCCAGTATACTTCTCTTTAGGACATCAACCGAATCGGAGTCTCTTTCTCCGAAATTCTTCGTCATCTAGCCCGGCTCGATCCCGAACCACTTGAACCCTGAACTCCTCCTCAATATGCAAAGACGAGAGACCATAAAGCGCCCCCCATGCCATCACATTGCCCCGGGAGCCCTTCCGTTTCCGGTTGGCTTTCGGTCGCAAAGCGAAAAAGAGGGCATTACCTTAGATCAGAAGCATCTTCCTAACATCCACGTCTCGGAAGAGGAAAAGATGTCGTGCCTCACGCCACGCATTTGGCCCATCCGCAAAACACGAAAGAGGACAAACGACGCCTGATTTGCAACCTAAAAGGGACCCCCGTCCGTACGGATGCTTTTGTCCTTTGACACCATCGACGTCCTAAAGCGATCCACGTCTCGGACCCGGATTTTTTTGTACTTCCGGTCCGGTTTAAATTACATTTTGACGTGCCGATGTCTTGGTGGATTAGCGTCCGATTTCTTCTAATCACCTCCCTTAAGCACTGCAAATCCATCTTTCATTCTTGTCTGATTAAGCATACCCTAATCACCGCGGTTAACTTCCCGGTCTGGATTTAGGAGATCCTCTTTGCTTGGCTTCCCAGTTCCCACGTGTCCTCCCATCCCCATCGCTTTTTGATATCAAACAGCGAGGTTACTTAGATGGTCGATAAGCTGGATAGTCGACTAACCCCGACAAGGAAATTTCACAACAATGCTTTTCTGATTAGACAGGCCTTAGTAACTTTCCAGCCTTGATTTGGGAGATCCCCTTCGCTTCGCTTCGCGATTCACACACGTCCTCCTGTCGTCATCGAGTTTTAATACCGTATGGCCAAGGTTACTTAGATGGGGTTGATAAACTCGATACTCAACTAGCCCCATCGAATCAGCTCAGTGATCGGGACAAGGCCTCGTGCAGATGAATCGGGCATCAGGCACGGGTTCGATTTTACAAATTTAAGTATAAAAAAGAAAAGGGAAACGAAATGCAACAAGGAGAAGACAAGTGAGAAACCACTTTCTTGGATTCCATGGGACGAAGAAGAAGTACGCCCTCCTCCACAATTTCCTCAATCACTCGTCGGGGAGAAAGAAAAAGAAGGGGAAAATAATAGGAGAAAGAAAACGCAGTTTCTCTTTGGTTCTTTCTCTTATCACTTTCTTGTTTTTTGGCCATTTCCCTACTTGTTGGTTTGCTTCGTTTTGTTTTTCTATGGCTGGCAGTAGTCGTATACGGACCATGGAGGAAAAACACATGATGGAAGCAGCACTCACAGATGGATCTTGAAAACGCACATGGCGCCATGCAAGCTCCCAAGTCTTTCGACGTCCAGTGAATGATTGCAAGAGGTTCTCTCTCTCTCTCTGCAATTCTGGAGGAGCAACTTTCGAAGGGACCGGAACCGAAACGAACCGACCCTACCTGGCCAACTGGTTCACTTGAGGGACCAATTGGTTTCCGGTTTTATATCGAAGACCGGCTCATGTTTAGCTTTTCTTATCTTATCTAGAAGACAAAAGGATATGTTCGAGAAGTATTTCAAGATTGAGAAGGAGGCTAGGAAATCCATCCAGACCTTATTTTCACATCGAGCATTTCCGTATTGACAATAGCTATATGATTTTGACAAGGCTCGGTTCCTTAGTTGACTATGGAACATGTTACTTCGGTTTCGGGCTGGTTCCTAAGAGAACTGTTGGAGTTCTTAGTTTCATAAGTCGAGTGCCGGCTTTGATAGAATGGTCCTAATAGGGGTGTGCAACCAGACCGAATTTATTCGAGGACAGGATCGACCACCCGAAAGATAGGTCCGAATATTGGATCAAGTTTGGAACCCATTTTTTGCTTAGGAATGAGTATTTAAATTTGCAATTTCTTATTTGAACATTTTTTTTTCTAATACAATATGAAGGAGAAGTAGTCTCGATCTCAATTTTTTTGTTGTTTATTATATTTGTTTCAGGCAACTACATTTCGATGTTGTTTAAACACTAAAAAATACTATCATGGAGCCATTGGCCGACAAACTAGGTTGATTGGATTTGTATGTTTAGTAGGAATTTGTTGATATATAGAGTAATTGACTACAAACCTTGATTATCGTATTTAGCATTTCACAAGTTTAGGAAAATTAGATTGTTGATTGCTCACATGTTCATGTAAAATCTATAGTCGTATAAGACATCAAGCGGTTGTTTCTAGCTCAAGACATTCTTGAAAAACAGGTTCTCAAATAGATCTTGGAATCGGACCAAAAATAGGGGTGGGTTCCAAAATAGGTTCCAATATAAATAGAATACGGTACATGTTCCAAATATTGGAAACCATTATAACAGGGTTGATTCCAGATTCTAAGTTTAGAACCGATTATCCCTAGATTCTAAGCTCTTCATCTATAACTTATCCATCTCAAAATCAGTTGCCTCTATTATCAGCTACCGTTAATCATCTTGGCAAAGGAGGGGCCACATGCGGGGTCGTCAATCCTCTGGCTTCGAAATTTGAACATAGCTCCGTTGATAAGTACTGTGCCTTTTTCAAGAACGCTTGTGGCGCCTTTTGCCTATCCGTGAAACTTGAACTTTGGGGGGGGCATTCCTTACCAATGCTACACTGGCAATGCCTACGTGACAAACTAGTTTGCATTGCCTACGTGACAAACTAGCGAGGTGCTTGTAGGGTCGAGCGCATGGGATTGTGGGGAAAATAGTATTAAAAAGTATTGAACTTATCAATTTAATATTGAACCTTTCGATTGAACTAATTTAATTATAAAATTTTTCACATTAATATGCATTGAATATGTCTATTGGAAATTGTTAACATGGACATCAACTATTTTACATACATGACTAACATTTGATTTTTTTATAATTTTTTTTATTTTTATTAATTTTTTTCTTATCCTTTCCTTTCCTTCTTTTCCTTCTTTTCTTTTCTTTTTTCTCTTCTTCTTATTGTGGCCAACGAGTATTGCCAAAACTCACCAGCTATTGGGTGAGCCTACCCTTGCCATGGCCGAGCCGACTGTGGGCGAATGCGGCCTTGCCCATGGCTGGTGAGCTCTAGCAACCCTCATTGGCCATAATAAGGGAAAAAGAAAAGAAAAGAAGGAAATTAGAAGAAAAAATTAATAATTTTTTTGAAAAAAGAATCCAAATCAATGTCAGCCGAAGATGGTTGATGTCCATATCGGTAATTTTCAATCAAAAATAGTCAAATGGATTGAATCGATAGCAATGCAATTAGAAAGTTCGCGACTAAATTGATACTAATATAATACGTTAGGTTTGCTCAAGAATTGTGTCCCGGGATCCTTAAACGAATCAAGCCAAACCGCAAAACAAGGTCGAAAACCAGGGTAAAATCCTCTTGTCGAGATTCTGTATTTAATCAAATGAGGAACGAAGGGGGTCCAAGCCCCCGGCCAGCTGAATTCGAGTCAGAGCCTTTTCACCTCGCGACCCATGCGGTTCCGGATTGTTCGTGGGTTCGGTTCTTTAGATAGAATATGCTGTTCAGCTGACAACGATGGCATTGGACAACAGTCCGCCAAACCATATACGGCATCCGGATGATGGTAGCAAGACATCGGCCTTAAAAAACGAGTGGAATCGTTTAGAGTTTCTCTTTTGGCAAAACTTACTCTCGAGCCCCGGATTGGATGCCCCTCCAATCCCATCTTTCATTTGATGAATGGCAAAAGGAAGATTTAGAATTTAGAGATCTAAATAGAGGCCAAGAAAAATATACAAAAAAAAATTCAAACTATTATATTTTGTCACTTTAGCCCCGAATTTTCGATTTAGCCAATTTAGTCATTAATATTTTTTTTGTTGATTTATGAATTTATTCGTTCCGTTAATTTTGGCCAGAAATCGTTGACTTGAATAGTTTTCGCCATTTTTTTTAATATTTTGAATTTCTTTTTGTTTTCTTCTTTCCTTTTTCCCTTCACCAGCCATCGCCGAGTGGCTAGCGAGGCGAGGGCTGCCCTTGCCTAGGTGAAATTATCCATGTCAATGCCATCTGTGTTACTTAAGATGATTGATATTGACTAGACTATAATGATTATTTGAAAGAACTAAGTTGACAAATAGTACAAAATTGACGAATCGTCAAAAAATTTAAAACTAAATCAACACATTTCAAGTTCAAAAAATGGACATAATTGAAAATTTTATAACTAAATTAGCAAATCATCAGAAAATTTAGGACTAAATTGGCCAAATTAAAATATTTAAAACCGAATTGACACCATTACAATATGTTTAAGACTTTTTTTAATAAGTTTCCCAATCAAAATAAGATCCATCGACATTTTGATAATTTGATTGTCGCACGCTCATAATTTCAAGTACAATTTCACGCATGCTAGAACTCACATCTTCTTTAAAATTCAGCTACTTAGGGAGGATTGCGATCCACATGGTCTTTTCAACTCCAATCCGATTTGAAATAAGCACTCGAACTTGTCGATTCCGTGCAAAAAAAAAAAAATCGGGGCGAGATGAAGTTTATCGGGTCGACATGGTACCGGTGAGATGATCCCTCGCGGAGCTGGCTTCTCTCTCTATCTCGACGTGGTCCTAATAATTAACGTGCGGCCGAGGCGGGGTTACCTGGCCGCGGTATGGGCGGGGCCGGTGGTGGGAGCCACCCGCTCCCCCCACCCCCGGCGGCCTTCCCCGCCTCTTCATGTGCTACGTGACACCCGCCTCTATTATTGTCAGTCCAAAATCAAAAACCTCTTCTCATCTCTCTCTCTCTCTCTCTCTCTCTCTAGCCCCCCACCGCCTGCTCGACCATCTCGGCCATCTCCCTCTTCCATGGTTCCTCTCCCTCCGCCATGCCTCCTCGTCCCTCCTTCCTCTTCTCCTTCCCAAGGTCTCTCTCTCTCTCTCTCTCTCTCTCTCTATGATGGGAAAGTTTCATTTATAGCTGAAAGAAGGTGATGCCGTTTGGCGGTGAGTTGAGGCTTGACGTTTGTTCTTGCGATTTTGTCTTTGCCGCAGGTGGATTGGGCACCAGCTGGGGCTGCGGAAGCCGAGCGGCGGCGACGGCGGCGGCGGCTCCTCCGGCGACGGCAGGAACGACGAGAACCCGGTGTCCCACTCCATCGAGTGCTACGCGTGCACGCAGGTAGGCGTCCCCGTGTTCCACTCCACCAGCTGCGACCGGGCCCACCAGCAGCCCGAGTGGGAGGCCTCCGCGGGCTCCTCCCTCGTCCCCATCCAGGCCAGGCCCCGGCCTGGGAAGGGTCCTGGCCGGAGCCGGGGGGCGCAGCAGCGCGGGCCGTTCGGGCGGGTGCTGGACCCGCGGAGCAAGCGCGTGCAGCTGTTGAACCGGGGGTTCCTGCTGGCGCGGGGGATGGCGCTGGCCGTGGACCCGCTCTTCTTCTACGCCCTGTCCATCGGCCGGGGCGGGTCGCCCTGCCTGTACATGGACGGCGGGCTGGCGGCGATCGTGACGGTGCTGCGGACGTGCGTGGACGCGGTGCACCTGTTCCACCTGTGGCTCCAGTTCAGGCTGGCCTACGTCTCGAGGGAGTCGCTGGTCGTCGGGTGCGGGAAGCTCGTCTGGGACGCGCGCGCCATCGCCTCCAACTACGTCGGCTCCCTCAAGGGTTTCTGGTTCGATGTTTTCGTCATCCTCCCCGTCCCCCAGGTCCCTCCTCCCCCACCCCATCTTCCTTAAATTTTCCCCATAACCAAATTCGAGCAAATCGCACGGAAAACTCACTCCCCAACTTTTTCTTCCTCGAGTTGTCGCTTCTGGACGGCAGGAGAGAGCTCGCAGCAGATGTACTTTGATGCAGAATTTCAGTTACCGCACTGTAGTAATCTCATGCGTCTTTCCGAGATAATAATTCGGACGGCGAAAAAAAAGCGTAACTGAGGTGGCATACTGCGTCTGAGCGGAAGAAGAGGAAGATAAAAAATCAACAATTTAATAGTACGACGTGATAGAGTGTGCGCCCGTGTGGTCCGGTCTGGACGAAAGAGTGACGGAGAGTGACGGAGAGTGACCAGCGGCTGAGGCGTACGACTGGTCCAGCGTTGCGGACGTGTGAAACTATCTCGCTCTTTTTTAACCCACGTTCATCATACCGCCGTCCTTTTTTGTTTTTTTCTTTCCCTTCCCGTTTTCTCACCGAGATCCGCCCGCTCCGACGGCACCGTTCTGACGTCCTCGCTGCTTCTCCGCCCTTGTTGCAGGCCGTGTTCTGGTTAGTGGTGCCGAAGCTGATCCGAGAAGAGAAGATCAAGCTGATCATGACCATTCTCCTCCTCATCTTCCTGTTCCAGTTCCTTCCCAAGGTCTACCACAGCATCTGCTTGATGAGGAGAATGCAGAAGGTCACCGGCTACATCTTCGGCACCATCTGGTGGGGCTTCGGCCTCAACCTCATCGCCTACTTCATCGCTTCTCATGTAAGTTCCGTTCGCCTTCTCGGTCGGAATGGGCGGACCCCTCGTCGACTTTTGCATCGAATGACCAGATGGTGATCTCGTCTCGCTATTCCGCAACAGTTGCCTACTTTCTAGCATGTCCGTGTCCTAGGAAAAACTTTCTAGCCTTTAATTGCGTCAGCAAACGAGTCTCGATTCACCCCTATACTGAAGCATATTCAAGAAATCCTCTAATTTTTCGCAATAAGAATAGATTTACCGAGCAGCTAATTCATGAAGACAGGGCAAACAAATGAATCAAGAAACGAAGTTTAGTTTGCTATTGTAAGTTTATTCCTGTATGTTACAATGGTTTGTTCTAGTTGTTTGTGAACAGAAAACAAAGAACTTACTCTGATCGGTTATGAACACATCTCCTTACCAAATATGGATCCATTCTCGGAAAACATGTCACGAACAACCTACTCGCAGGTAGCTGGTGGGTGCTGGTACGTCCTAGCAATACAGCGCGTGGCTTCGTGTCTCCGGCAACAGTGCGAGAGAAACATTCACTGCAATTTCTCTCTGTCTTGCGCCGAGGAGGTCTGCTACCAACTTCTGTTACCTTCCGACACGACAGGGAGCACGTGTGGTGGAAACAGTACAGCTATGCCCAGAAAGCCAATGTGCTTAGATAAGAACGGGCCGTTTCATTACGGGATCTACCAGTGGGCTCTTCCGGTCATTTCTAGCGACTCTGTGGTTGTGAAGATCCTTTATCCCATATTTTGGGGTCTGATGACCCTCAGGTGAATTCTCCATTGAAGTACCTTCATATGGTTTGCACTTGCCTCGCTTTCTGCTTGTCTGATCTGATACTGCAACTAAATCACGCGTCTCTGCTTATAAATGCTTCTATAGTGCTGTTGTCTAGAGCACCATACCATCTAGATTCGCAATTTATCTTTCCTCCGTTGGTAATCGAGACATAAAGTTTCCGGAGGTGTTTCGAAGATGAATGTCTAAATGGTTGTTGTGATTGCAGCACTTTTGGTAATGATCTGGAGCCTACGAGCCACTGGATGGAGGTGGTATTCAGCATATGCATCGTCCTCAGCGGGTTACTTCTGTTCACTCTTCTAATCGGAAATATCCAGGTATGATCGGTTAGAGACATTACTTGGTAGCCCATCTTCGCGTTGCGGGGTCATAATCCGAACTCAGAACTCAAATTAATTGCTTGAAAAGGTGTTCCTGCATGCCGTCATGGCAAAGAAGAGAAAAATGCAGCTGAGGTGCCGTGACATGGAATGGTGGATGCGGCGGAGGCAGCTGCCCTCCCATCTGAGGCAAAGGGTGCGGCATTACGAGCACCAGAGGTGGGCGACCATGGGAGGGGAAGACGAGATGGAACTGATAAAAGAGTTGCCCGAGGGGCTACGGCGGGACATCAAGCGCTATCTTTGCTTGGACCTCATCAAGAAGGTAACTCGTTTTGCAGCAACTTTGCTTCTTTTACAGATGAAAGAATTGAACATGCTTTTCGCTCTTTGAACTGCTGTCATTTACACTGCTTCTTCCTTTTCCATCGTGTCGAAATACTCTATATCCCGACCGGACCGGACCCCGTTCTCTTGAAATCATCTCCGACTTGTCATTCTGCTGTTCAGGTACCGCTTTTTCACAACTTAGATGATCTTATTCTGGACAACATCTGCGACCGGGTCAAGCCCCTCGTCTTCTCTAGAGATGAGAAGGTAACCACTTCCCACAGTTGCAGAGTTTCCTTTCGTTTGCCCCCAAATGATTCCGGAATGACTAGAGATTTTCTCTCCTGATCCGCCAGATCATTAGGGAAGGCGACCCCGTGCAGAGGATGGTATTTATCCTGCGCGGACGCATCAAACGCGTCCAAGGCCTGAGCAAAGGAATGATGGCGACCAGCTTGCTCGAGCCCGGCGGCTTCTTGGGCGACGAGCTCTTGTCCTGGTGCCTGCGGCGCCCGTTTATAGACCGACGTCCGGCCTCATCTGCCACATTCGTGTGTATGGACTCTCTAGAGGCATTTGGCCTGGATGCCGACCATCTCCGGTACATTACCGACCACTTCCGCTACAAGTTTTTGAACGACAGGCTCAGATGGAGAGCGAGGTACTACTCATCCAACTGGCGCACCTGGGCCGCGGTGAATATCCAGCTCGCTTGGCGACGTCACAGGATCAGGACCAGGGGCCCGGTGAGCCCGGCGTCTGAAGACGGCGGAAGTGGGCGGTGCAATCTCTTGCAGTATGCCGCGATGTTCATGTCGCTGAGGCCACACGATCACCTCGAATAACCCGATTACTCGGTTTCTTCCGTTCCTCCAGTCATCGGATGGATTCTTGCTCGCCGTTGGAGCTGCACTGGCGGGTCCCCGGTGGAGCCGATCACGTCGGATGTGTGAAATGGAAAAAATGGGGGACGATTTTCCAATGATTGAATAAGATATATCTCTTCTTGATTAATCTGAGCATTGGTGGGTGATAAGTTGACATCTCATAAGAAAACAAGAAAGTATCGGTATTTGGATCCGTCCTTGTCCGTTAGAAAGCATCTCATAATACATATCAGGAAAAAGAACAAAGAAGCGTTTTGAAGAGGCTAATGACATCATCAAGTTAAGGAATCCCTTCCCTAGAAAACCAATTCCTTCAAGAATTTCATTCTAGAGAATTGAAAGCTAGAGTACAAAGAATCTAATCTGCTGATCAATATGGAACGACTGTTGAATATTTTTTAGTGGATATTTACTTCCTTCAAGAACTTAGCCTTGAGTGATTAATGGATATGACCGAATTGAATTGGGTAACAGATTATCAAATTCTTATCCAACTCGTTCAAAATTAAGGAAAACTTAACAATTTCTTATAAGGAGAATCAAGTATGGACGGAACTGACTATTTGGACTAGAAAGACGAAAGTAATTCATCCAAACCCACTTATTGATGCTTCGAGTCTCATGGGTCAGACACATGAGTTAGCGCTCGCACTTAGCTCTCGCGGGTGTCGAAATCCAAACCCCTTCTTTCCCCTCACCATAGGGTCCCTCACAGGGGTGTTAAAAAGACCGACCTGACCTAACCCTAAAATTAGGGTATTTTCAGGTTGGGCCTTTTTAAGTGTTGGTATTGTTTGTGTTAGGATCGGGTTGAGGTGGGTTTTTTTCCTCTCTCAATATATGCGCAATAAGGACGAAATCAAATAATCGACGCCGACTCTATTAGACCCGTTCTCTTAAGTTATATGATATTCGGATCAGATCGGGTCAAGCATGTTCTACAGGATTCGGGTCAGGTAACATATTATCAAAAACCCGACCCAACCCGACCCGACACATTGATGCCTCCACAGCCCAACCAAGCATATGCAAAAGCGCCGTCGTTTTGGGCCCCCAGGCCGATTTTCTATTTCCACGTCATCGTCGACTGTGGTTTCGTCCCTCCCAAGTCTTCCTTCTTTCCGAGCGACAAAAGCACAGAAAGACTCAATTTTCTCGAGAAAATCCAAGGGAAAATCATGATGAGCTCCTCCAGCTAGCTTCCCCAGAAACCTCATCCATCTCCAGCACTCCCCCCAAAAAAGGAAACTTTCCCCCATTCTCTCTTCAATTCGAGTATCTCGATTCTTCCACTGATTCTCCCAGCTGCGCTGCGGCTTCTGTGCGAAAAACCCCTCTGAATCGGAAGCCGGGAAAAAGCTTCTACCTTTCTCGATCATGGCCACCCCGAAGCCCCAGCGATCGCCGCAGGAGATCGAGGACATCATCCTGCGCAAGATATTCCTCGTCACTCTGGCCGGCTCCCCCGAGACCGACCCCCGGATCGTGTACCTCGAGCTCACGGCCGCGGAGGTCCTCAGCGAGGGCAAGGAGCTGAGGCTTTCCCGCGATTTGATGGAGCGGGTCCTCATCGATCGCCTTTCGGGGGGCTTCCCCAACGTGGAGCCTCCTTTTCAGTACCTGATCGGGTGCTACAGCCGCGCGTGCGATGAGGGCAGGAAGATCGGCTCGATGAAGGACAAGAATGTGAAGTCGGAGATGGAGGATGTGGTGAAGCAAGCTAAGAAGCTGGCGGTGTCGTATTGTAGAATCCATCTGGGGAATCCCGAGATGTTCGGCGGCGCGAATTCGGACGCCGGTGCGAGTAAATCGAACGTTTCGCCCTTGCTGCCGTATGTTTTCGGGAAGGTTGCGAGCACGGTGGAGGGCTTCGCCAGCACGAGCGAAGGCGTCAAGCCGCCCCCTGGGTTCATAGAGGAGTTCTTCGGAGACTCGGATTTCGATAGCTTGGACCCTATACTGAAGCAGCTGTATGAGGATTTGAGGGGCAGTGTGCTTAAGGTGTCTGCTCTCGGGAACTTCCAGCAGCCGCTGAGGGCGTTGATGCTTTTGGTGAGCTTCCCGATGGGCGCGAAGTCGCTGGTGAATCACCTTTGGTGGATACCGAAGGGAGCTTACCTGAACGGGCGTGTCATTGAGATGACTAGCATCTTGGGTCCGTTTTTTCACGTCAGCGCGTTGCCTGATCACACGATATTCAAGAGCCAGCCTGATGTGGGGTGAGCATATTCTTGGTTGTTTCTGTAGGTGGAAACGAGGCTGCTGTGCTTAATACGTTTTGTTGCCTGTCTGCAATGATGATGATTAAATTTATTTTTTTGAGTCTCTTTGATAATGGCATCTGAATCTCTGATTGTCACACTGCACTTTTCAGTAGCATAGCATCAAACAGTTTTGACAGTTTTGACTTTGTCTCTCTCTGTGCAACTTAAAGTGCAAAGATTACCAAATGAATGCTAGCACAGTATGCATTAGAAGTACATTCTTGAACCGCTGATGTGCTGCCAGTGTGGAGACTTCTTTTGGTACCAGCAAAAGTGGACTGGCTCACTCTAGTCATGTAAAGTCGACTGGAACACGATAGCATAGGAAGATACACGTCACTTATCCATGTGGCGAGAAAAAGGCTTCTTCTTTTTTTCCCTATTGTCATCCCTGTAATAATGGATGAAGGGAAAGACATTCACTACTTCAAGTCTTATTCTCCGTTGCTTTCATTGGAAGAAGCCTTCTTCTTGTTGTTGGCCATCTTTCAGCTTGTCGATGTATGACTCTTAGTAGTTCAAACTTTGCAGTTATCTTGCGGTTGAAAAGTGAATTGCTGCTCCATGATCACTAGAAAGAAACATAAATTGATTGGAAAAAGACAGTATCTCGAAGCTGCAAACACTGAAAAACTTGTTAACGCTTGAGGGTGCATAAGTACCTTGGCATTGTGTTTATCTTGTAAAATCAGATGTGAAGTAAATAGACCTGATTTTCCAAAGAACCCTTTCAGTTTTCATCCATGTAAGATTCTATCAACTCGATCTTATTGATGTTGGTTAAAGTGCTTGCAGTTCTGACACATGTTCTTAATTTTCAGTCCAGTTGTGATGAACAAATGGTTTTGGTAGTCATCCAACTAGAGCTTGTCCAACTTTGAAGAATTCTCTGCTAATGCTTTTCCTTTGAAGCACATTATTATATTGTGTTCTGATCTTTTTATGTGAAACTTCTTAAGATCACTTGTACTATGTCCCCCCAAAATTATTTCGCAAAAAGGGACTTATCTGCTGCCTTTATCCTTTGATGTGTTTTCAAGACAATTATATTCCATTGTGATGCATGATTCTCTTAAAATACCAGCCAGCAGTGCTTTTCAGAAGCATCAACAAGACGGCCAGCTGATTTACTATCTTCCTTCACCACAATCAAGACTGTCATGAACAACTTATACACTGGTCTGAAGGAAATTCTTCTCTCTCTCCTCAAAAATGCTGAAACTCGGGATAGTGTCCTGGAGTATCTTGCAGAGGTTATCAACAAAAATGTCTCAAGAGCTCATATACAGGTAAAATCTTCCCTTCTTTCATTCACCTTGATGGAGTGGTAATGGCTGAAATCGTGCACAGCTAGCATGCATAGCCTGTTCCATAAGTTGGCCTGTTATTTGTTCTTGCTATCCTGATTTTCGCTTTGCCATTATTTCTGTATCAGGTTGATCCAATCTCCTGTGCAAGTTCAGGCATGTTTGTAAATCTCAGTGCTGTTATGCTTCAACTTTGTGAACCATTTATAGATAGGGACTTGTCAAAGAAGGATAAAATTGATCCAAAATATGTATTCTATAGCAACCGTTTGGATTGGAGGTATGACTATTTCACATGTATAATTGTCTGATCGGTTTCCTTTTTCTTTTAATTTTTCTGCTAATTATTGCTTCTCAACTATTTCAGACCCTTGACTGCCCTGCATGCATCCTCAGAAGAAGTTGCTGAATGGATTAATAAAGGTGATAGTGAGAAGAATATTAAGTCAGGTGAACATAATGATGGTCAAAATCGGCTGTTACAATCTCAAGAGGCCACCAGCTCTGGCAGTGGACAATCAAGTGGTACTGAAAGGCCAAAGTATCCATTTATATGCGAATGCTTTTTTATGACTGCAAGGGTGCTTAATCTAGGCCTACTAAAAGCATTTTCTGACTTCAAGCATCTTGTTCAGGTGGTTGTTGCTATCGTTTAATTTCTAATGCTTACATCTGGATTTAGAAATTATAACTTTTCACATGTGAGTTGTTTATGAGTAATACAATGCCGTTTTTTTGTGTGTCTTACACGTTCGAATGATGATTTGATCAGGACATTTCAAGATATGAAGATAATCTATCCGCATTAAAAGACATGCAAGGCCAAGCACCTTCTCCCCAAGCAAATAGTGAGATTGCTCGTCTAGAAAAGGAAATAGAGCTATTTTCCCAGGAAAAATTTTGTTATGAAGCTCAGATACTGAGGGTAAGTCTGCTGTCGATTTTATTAGCCAACTCAACTTCAGCAGTTGGATAAATAACCATTAACAATAGGATGAACTTGGCATTGTGACCTCTTTCATGTGCATCTACAGCAGTTGATTATTACCCTATGAACAGTAATCCCAAGCTTTCTCTATGGTTTTTGACTTTCATTCAAGCTAATTCATTAATCTTGTGCACAGCCTTAGGACAGTTCTACCACGGGCAAATTCCGACCCTCACTTTACCCCACATCTGGTTACATGCTCATGGGATTAATGCTCAAATATGGTTTTTATGGAAACCTTGTGAGAAACTAAGGATTTTATTATTATGTGAAGACATGCCTTTTCTAGCATGCATACTAATACAGAATGATGGTCTCATCCCATCATCAATTTAGTTTAACTAGTTTGCATTATCTGTTGTGTAATTGAAGGATAAAGACCTCATTCAGTGGGCCCTCTCTTTTTACCGATTAATGGTGGTTTGGTTAGTCGATATGGTTGGTGGGTTCAAGATGCCACTGCCATCAGACTGCCCAAAGGAATTTGCATGCATGCCTGAGCATTTTGTTGAAGATACAATGGAGTTGCTAATTTTTGCTTCAAGGATTCCAAAAGCTTTGGATGGAGTCCCGCTGGTATGTATATCTTGTCTCTTTATAAAGTTTAGAGTGCTCATTTTATTGAATATGTTTCCTTTGCTGTTCTTGCTTGGCAGGATGATTTTATGAACTTTATAATCATGTTCATGGCAAGTCCGCAATTCATTAGAAATCCATATCTCAGAGCAAAGATGGTCGAAGTTTTAAATTGCTGGATGCCTCGCAGGAGGTAATTTTAATTTCTCTCTATGAATCTGTTCTTTGGTTGATTTTAAATACATGACTTTTACGATTTGATTGTATATTCTGCAGTGGTTCATCCATTACAGCATCTCTTTTTGAAGGGCACCAACTTTCTCTGCAATATCTTGTGAGGAATCTTCTAAAGCTTTATGTGGATATAGAGTTCACAGGTTCTCATACGCAGGTAATTTCCTACTTTAAACGCATTATGGATGTAAGTGAAACTAAACCCAACAGCCTTACCCCCCGCTTTCTCTCTCCCCCTCTCTCCATCTCTTCCCTTTATGCGGAAGAGGTAGAAAACAGAAGACTCAGTTGCAAGACGGGCATATTTGTCTATAAAATGTACACCCCGCTTCATGGTTTTCAATCTGTTCACTGTTATCCTTTTGGCTATATCTAGATATAATTGTTTATTCATATCCCATTGGTCTCCACATTTTAAAAATTACTGTTCCTCATTTCATCATTGTGGTTTTGTTTTCTTTGCAGTTTTATGACAAATTCAACATACGACATAATATTGCGGAGCTTCTAGAGTACCTGTGGCAGGTGCCCAGTCATCGTAGCATTTGGAGACAGGTTGAATCAACATTATACACTGAGAATTATCTTGCTTCATTTACTCCAATACAAATATTTTGTTTTTTTTTTTTTTTTTTTGGCTGTATGAGATGCTGTACATATTTTTGTTATTGTAGATTGCCAAAGAAGAGGAAAAGGGTGTCTACCTTAATTTCTTGAACTTCCTGATTAATGATAGCATCTATCTGCTCGATGAAAGTCTCAACAAAATTCTTGAACTTAAAACGCTAGAAGCTGAGATGTCAAACGCTGCAGAATGGGAACGTAGACCAGCTCAAGAGAGGCAGGAAAGAAGGCGCCTATTCCAGTCCCAGGAGAATGTGGGTTTATTGTTTGATGTGCATATTCGCCTAAATGGTGGTTGAGATATGCCCTTTAATGTACATTGTTTGACCTTTGCAGATAATTCGTATTGATATGAAATTGGCAAATGAAGATGTGAGCATGCTGGCATTTACTTCAGAACAAATTACAGCTCCTTTCTTGCTTCCTGAGATGGTAAGATATGTTGTTCCTCACATCCCACAATTTAAGTTGCACAATTTTGCGTGATTTTAGTGTGTTTTACCTTAAGAGCTGTTGCATAACCATATTACAAAGTTTGATCTGCTGAATGTTTCCTTTTTTTCAGGTTGAAAGGGTAGCCAGCATGCTCAATTACTTCTTATTGCAACTTGTGGGTCCACAGAGAAAATCTCTTAGTCTGAGAGATCCTGAAAAGTACGAGTTTCGTCCAAAAGATTTGCTTAAACAGGTTGGAATCCATGAACATTTTCTCCCTCCAACACATTGGTGCAAAGTCAATTTTTTTTTTTAACCTCGTTTAATGATGGAAAGTCAGCTGAAAGTGAATAACCAAACAATTTAGCTGGCTTAATCTAGTTGAAGGACAAGTTTGAGAGCTAAGGAATTATGTTTCAATTTGCCTAACCAATCTAGGTTGACACAAGTTGATTTGTGAGATAATGGGAGAAAAACCTCTTATACTGTGGATCATTGTTGAATCATCTTGCAATCTCTAATCAAGTCATTGTACTTTCATCTAGAGTACAAATTTACCGTTGCCTTTCATTATTCAACGTGAACATGGATGTTGGTAATGTTGGCTAACAACTTTTAACAGTTTGGTAATTAAATCTCATTGTTTGGCTGCAGATTGTCCGAATGTATGTTCATCTGGCACGCGGTGATTCAGAAAATATCTTCCCTGCTGCCATCTCAAAGGATGGTCGATCATACAATGAGCAGGTCATTATCTTAAGGATGCTTTCTTTAGCATTGCATGAATGGAAATATATTGATACTTTTTGGTATTTCATGGATTTTGGTATTGTCAACTCATAAATCTGACATATTCTGATTGTTTGGAGAATATGCCAGTTGTTTGGTGCTGCAGCTGATGTTCTTCGTAGGATTGGTGAAGACGGGAGAGTTGTAAGGGAGTTTCTTGCACTTGGTGCAAAAGCTAAAGTTGCAGCAACTGAGGCCATGGACACTGAAGAGACTCTTGGAGAGATACCTGACGAATTTCTTGACCCAATTCAAGTATGTTATTCATTTCATTCAGTGAGGTTGAGTAAAATTCTTTTGTAATTATTCAGTCCAGTTATTAGTAAGGACTGGATTAGCTTTCGGTCTCCATCATTATAGATTTTCTGGGCAAACAGATCCAGCTTGTTGAGTTGAGTCTACCTTCTTGTTCCAACTCTTGAGTAGTGGTTTCACCATACTGATCTCACCTGTAATCTTTTCAGTACACGTTGATGAAGGATCCAGTGATTTTACCTTCTTCGAGGATCACAGTGGACCGACCAGTGATTCAAAGGCATCTTCTCAGCGATACCGTAAATATTCTCTCGACAGTTTGATTGCACCTATATCAACTGTTTTCCGCTTTGTGCTGATCAAGGTTTAATTGCAGACTGACCCATTCAACCGCTCCCAACTTACTGTTGACATGCTGATTCCCAACGTGGAGTTGAAGGCGAGGATTGAAGAGTTTGTCAAGTCCCAAGAATCAAAGAAGCGTGGGGAGGGGCTGAACTTCCCTTCCAAGGGAATGATACAAACCACTAATGAGGAGATGCTCATTGATTAGGATTGTCGTTTTATTGCTTTCTCTGTCAGGTCTAATTATAATCGTTAGGGGGGTAATTACATGGTGTATTTATAATGCCTGCATTTACATGTAGTGTTCATCCACAATTGTTTTTGTTACTTCTAAAAGACCCGGGCCTAGTCTCGCTTTTGATACTTCTATACGAAATTTCACATGGAAGGAACGAAATTGACAGTTCTTGTTCATTAAAATTTGGAAATTCCGGCGATAGGACGGTCGAATGGATCAAGCCACTGGCTATAAACCATTACATTTTGTAAAGCGAGCGAATCTCGAGTTGAAAAGTTTCCCCTAGCATTTAACCAAAGAGGCCCCTCGTAAGGTAATTTCATGTCCATGTCACTTCTAGCCTTCAGGCCACTGTTGATCCTTCGTCGCTGGGCTAAAGGCATTTCAGGTGCAAATTTTTACATTACTGTGAGAAAAGCCAATTGCCTCTTTTAAATTAGAGGTGCAAACGGTCCAATTCGGTTCACTTTTTCTGGAAAATCGAACTGAATTAATAAGGTGTAACCCACAACTGAACCTAATCCGACCTAGAACTGAACCAAAAACCCGATTCGATTTGCTTTTGAGTTATCCTATTTTTTCCTTACTATTTAAATCAAAGTGAAGAAGACGTGAAAAAAAAGAGATAAGATTTTAAATTGATTGTTTAATTTGTATTGAGAATTTTAGTTCGGCTCGGTTAACCTAACCAGAAAATTTAATGGTTATTTTTCAGTTAACCGAACCAAAACAAAACCAAAAATTTTTTGGTTCGATTTCATTTCGGTTTTTCACAATTTTCGGTTCATTTCAGTTTCAGTTCTTCACGCCGCTATTTTAAGTCAAATGCAAGCTTCTTCTGCCAGACTCATCAAAGGCATGTACCCTATTGTCTTTCTGATGAAAAAATATGGGATGTGAATATCATTAACGATATAACCGGGGTTCTGTGTAAACCATATGTTATAGGATGAGTACAAGCCCCACTTTCCCTAAAAGATAAACTTGCAAGTGCTCCCTATCAATTTCAACCAACGAGGACAACTCTCAAGCCCTGATGACAAAAGTGAGCCAAATTGCAGCTCTCATAGATTCAGGGTAACGGTTACAGAGTGGTATGCCTCCGTCGGCACCAGAACAGCATCTTACAATCTTACAGCTCCAAGCAGCTCATGTGGTCGTAAGCAGGCACTTCAATGCTCGTCATGGCAGATTCTTATGTCCTAGTCTTCCGTCTCGAATTTGTTGCAAAGATTTTGCCGAGCTTTTGAGGCCACGGATGGGGCAAATGACAACAATAAGACACCCAACTTGATCATATCAATCAAAGTTTCGACATGAGAGTTGAATCCCTCCTCTTGGCATATTCATGAGCAATGCTAATGGCACTCTTGCTGTGACGTAGAGAGAATTCTGCAAGCAGGATTTGGCCTTCTTCCGTTGTCAGATCACCATGGTGGCCCTGTAGATATCTCAGGGTAGTTTGATTTTAGTATTCCAACAAATAAAAACTAGAAGAAAAACTGATGTTAGATGTTAACAGGAGCACTCAATGAGATATGGAGTTCGATAATAGCCTCTTCATATAATATGTACAGACAGATCAATGAAGTAGTGACAACCAAGGAATCTGAAAAATTTCCTAGAAGACATCAAAGTGTATAATGGCTTCACTAAATGGCACAATTTGGCAGTGTGTAAATTCAAACATGAGCCGGTTTAGAAATAAAAAGACCAAATATCCATAGTCATTTTATGAAAGGTAAAATAAAAGACTCTACCAATCGAGAAGTTCTGTCACAAACAGCATGATGCATCAGAATACCCGCAGCAACAGAAACATTGAAGGAGTCTACCATGCCCTTCATCGGGATGCTGCAATGAAGATCCGACAACTCCAGGGCCTCATCACTAATTCCCCTGCAAGTGAACTTATGTTAAGCTTGCTCCACATATGGACATACATAGCAATCAAGTTCAGAGCTAGTGACATAAAATAGCCCCCACAGACAAGGCCTTCAGGTGATTCCAGGTTTCACCTTCCAATTTCGAGAAGGCTGAAACTAAGCTGACAGATGGGAACGCAATCTTACATCAGTGAACGGTATATAGTCAAACCACTCTGCTCAACATGACAATCTAGATTAAATGCAAGACAATATGGACCTCTACAACTTCTTGACACTACATCATGATTGACAGAATATTTCTCGATCCTTCTTGTTTTATCTCTACTATATTGTGTTTTTGGGTTCCAAAAAAATCAAACAGCATTATAACCCAAGAAGTCAACACATCGAGTAGTTGTGAACAAAAACTAATAATCTGAATTGAACACATTAGTCTGTCATGAAAAGACAAACTTGATATAGTTTTTGCTTCTAGAGTGAGCAAGAAGGAGAGGCAAATTTCTTTCTTGGAAGGGAAAAACACCAATTCAGCCAACAAAACTGTCACAATGAATGACGGATGAGTAAAACTACAACTACCTGTTCTCATTGCCAACTACAATTGCAGTGGGATAAGACCAATCCATATCATAAATGGACACCTGCAGAAAAAAAATTGTCATTCAGTGATGCTTCACAAAGTCTTTCACTGTTGGAAACTACGCTTCATAAAACAAGATAATGATAACTGAAGACTTCATCTGTGCTAGTCGTAAAAGCAATGTATTTGGTTACTAGTAAGAGGAGAAATTCACGGAAGAGGCAGAATTGATAAATACCGCATCCGCTGCCAAATGAGTTGTGGCAATTCGATAACCGCGAGATCTGAGAACTCTAAAGCACTCTTGGGTTGAGTTCCAAAGTTCAATGTCCAACCATTTCTCTGCACCCATGCTGACATGCCTATTTTCTCTATACCTACAATAAAAGTATATTCAAAGTTGATTATTCAACTTAGAAATAAGATGACACACATTTCTCACAGAAGAAGAAACAACTAAAGAAGAAACTTTATGGATCTGTCCTCTTAAAGAAAAGGAAAAGAAACATCGAAGAGCAGCAACAACAAGACAGACGAAACTTTGCTCATTCAGGAAGCAAAAGTGTTTCCTTTTTTCACTTCACAACAGACTGTCTACTGTTCTCTCCAGGAAATCACTTAAAACCTATGAAAACAAATCTAACCACAAATTTACATGTCTGAATTTCTGAAGTCACTGCATCCATGAAGCCAGATACTTCACAGTTCAAACACGAAACTAAAAGTGAGAACTGAGACATCATCTCTCACCTATATGGCCATCATATTATTACATTGTTTTTCATATGAAATTCAGAATGTACGAGCATCAAACATGCGAAGATACAGCTCAAAGATATTGAAAACATGACACTGAACCGTGCAGCCAGAAAAGTCTAGTTTTTTGCACTAAAATTCGAGCAGAAAAGGCACCAAACTAAACAGCAATCGATGCACAGGGAGCTAAACAAGAGAACCATTTTCACCTCAGGCGACCCAGCACCTTTTCGAGCTATCGAACGACACGACGTGAACGGACTGAAACCCCAGGGCGTCCGCCGATCGGAACGCGGCGGAGACGTTCCCGAAGTCGCAGAGCCCTTCCACCACCAAGCACACGGAGTAGCTCCGGTTCCTCACCGCGTTCCTGAACCTCTCCTTCCTCACGTCCATTATGAGCGGATCGAGGGCTTCCAACACCTCGCCGCTGCTCAGATGGGAAGCCCCGCACCTGAACCTGTCCAGATAAGGGAACCACCTCCCTCCGGGATCGCCAACCGCGGACCTGCGCTCCATCTTCATCAGCTGCGCCACGTCCTCGCGGTCCATGAGCAAGCGCTCCACGGCGTCCTTCGCCGGGCTCTCGGGCGGCGAGTCCTCGTCGGACGCTTCGGTCGGTTCTAGAGCGACGGCTCCCGGAATCGAGCCGAGGCACCTCGCCGGAACGCCTCCGCGGGGTCTGAGGAGGCCTAGTCCTGTACCGAATCGCAACCACACGCTCGCTCACGGAGACGTTCCGTAAAAGGAGGATATTCGCAAGCAAAATGGAAGCCGTGGTCAGAGGAATAAGAAGCTTTTTACCTCGAGAAGGAGGAGAGGGAGAGTGCAGGGACCGGAGAGGGAGGGAGAATGCGACGCGATGGCTGCTCCGGAGGCTGGTTTCTAGAGAGAAGAGCGAGGTGCGAAACAGGGTTCGGCAGGCGCTCATCGTGCTGTCCACGCGCCACCGCGGACGGCGGAACCGAGCTGAGCAGAGGAGGCGGCTGAACTTGCTGCTGACCGATGAGGAAGATGACTTTGCCTTCAGTCTTCTGTGACGAAGAAGATATCCACTAAACTACGTCGTTTCATGGATCCGACATCTAGACTTATGTCGTTTTTTTCAACCAAAAAAAGAAAAGTACTGCTCTCTTTTTTTCTTTTTCTTTTTTTTTTTTTTTGCATTTTCTTTGCGGCGCTATGAAGTCGCTTTTTTTTAAGACGAAAAAACAAACTTTTTATGTTAACAGATCAAATCATCTTTCAACTTTATCATGATCCTTAATAAATAAAAATATTTTCTTTTTAGGCAAATTGACAATGTTGCCACTTTATTATCTCGATTAAATTAGAATTTTCCGCTACTTTTTTTCTTTTTTCATTTTTTTCTTACGCTTGCTTGAAGAATTACATCTTCACAAGCAATGAACTAGAAGCACGGATGAGTCCTTATAAATTATTTTGCATTTGTTTACCTTCCTTAGTTTTCATTGAATGAACCTCAAATCCCAAAATAGAAGAATTTAAAACAAATCTGCTTCATTCAATTTTAAGCATATATCTCTTTCGCCTGTTTCAATGAGAAAATTTGGAGAAAGTATTACAATATATAATGTTATCATTGAATTTTTAATTTATTTAAAGTGATTCTTGAACTTTTATTTTGGGTAATATGAGCTTTGAATTTTTTTTTTTGTACATGTTCAATGTTATCCTTCTATTAATTTAAGTTAATGGAATTTATTTATTTGACTTCCAATCAAGTATATCTAAGCGATGAACAAAAAAAAAGTAATATATGGATTATTCATGTAAAATATTCAACTTAAATTAGAATTCAATAATCTTTTTAACTTATATGCATGTTATTTGATGACATAGATTATTATATCATGATTAGAGTTGAATACTTTTAGTGGATAATCTATGAGTAATGTTATTTTTTTTTACCCTCTATTCAAATTACCGACATTAAAAGCCAAATCAACAATTTATATTAACTTAAATTGAAGGAAGGATACTATAAAATATTTTCATATAGTCTAAATATTAAATTAAACAAATTCAAAATTCAAAAATGACTTTACTCATTTGGCTAAAGTTGATGGATTATTTGAAACAAATTGAAAATTCGTGTATGAGATCACACATCAAGTCAAAACAAATTGAAAATTTACGTAGGAAATTACACGACGAGTCAAATGTTCATGGTACATTTATGTACTTGTCCCTATCAAATTCCATCATATTCCCCTAAACATTTCTAAGTGCTTTCCCATGTTTTTTCCCCTTCTTTGACCGGCCTAAGTAATTTTTCCCCCCTTCTTGTTCCATAGTCATCGCACACAACTGGTAGCACGACATACTCTGTATAATTACACGTGCAATAATTCATGGACGAGGAATTCCCACGGTTTGAAAGTAAAAATATTCACATTCATTAAATCTCCTCGCACACATTCGAATTTCTCATAAGCTTGCCAAAAGTCGATTCCAATCATGTCCCCACTCTTCTTTTGAGCAAACCCAGGTGATACCAAAGATCTCACAAAACCTTTTTAGGGCCCATGAGCCCAAGAACCTCCTCCCAGAGCCCGGCGCTCCCGACGCTGCCGAGCCCTACGACGCTCGGGCTACACGCCGCGACGGTCCAGTACCCGGCCCGAATCTCATCTCTCAGCTGGCCTTTGTCCCACCCACAACAGCCTTCGAAGAACCTGAAGTCGCCAACCCCGACCACCCCCCTCTTCACCATCTCCGCCGCGCACCCGCCGCTCTCCTTCCTCCCATAGTACAGCCCCGCCATCACCTCCTTGAAAACCCCGCTCTTGCCGACGTCGTCGCCGCCGTCGCCGCCTCTCATCAGGAACAGGCTCGCCTCGATGGGCCCGCCGAAGTAGAGCGGGCGCTCCGAGAACGTGCCCGCCATGTCGAGCACCGTGGACTTGGACTCCTTGATGGACATGAGGGAGGGCCGGTTGAGGATGACGCCCGTCGGGCCCACGGGCCCGGTCGACAGGAGTAGGACGACAGAGCGCTCGAAGATGTGGGCCCCGTCGAGCTTCTCCGTCGCGATGAGCAGGCAGCCCTTCTCCGGCTCGTGGATGGCGTGGGCCCACTTGTCCCCGATCATGACGGGGGACGGCCGATCCATCGGCCTGTCGAGATCGACCGACGAGGAAGGCACTCCGGGCCTCGACGCCCTTTCTCCCGCCACGAGTCTTGCTCTGAACGACCGCCAATCGGAATTAGTGAAGCTCCTGGCGACATCTTCGAAAGGCGAGTCGGGCTCGAAGTTACAACCTGCGATCAAAAGACCCGATGAGATTTACGCCCAGCCAAGATGCAGGAGAAGAATTTCGGATACGAACGACCGAACTTGAAGGACGTACACTTTATGGACAGTGAGCAGCCGGAGGTCTTCGGCCGAGGAAGAGCACAGTCTAGTTTGGGGTGAGGGGGGAACGACTTGGGCTTAGATGAAGGGACGATCTTGATGGACTTGGTGAAGGAATTTGAGGTGAGAAAGCAAGCCTCCATGGTCACTGTCACTCGTGCTCTAACTGAACTGCACTCTTGTTAACGTAATCCTCTCTCCTCTCAGTCTCTCAGAATGCGGATGTGATAGAGATGGTGCAAAATTGCAGACTTGAGGAAATTCTTTATATGGGAAGCGAGGTTGAACGTGCACCACAGAAGTGTCTTGGTCCTAGTCGGATGCAGCTGGGTGCGCCCTCCGAGAGCATGGGCTATTGGATATGAACCTCCACGTGGCAAACGCTTGAAGCCTTGTTTCGGGACATGCAGCTTGTGGATATTCTCTTGTGGATATTGGTTGAAGGGAAAGTGAAACTTTTCTAATGGGGCTTTTCGGGGACGCGTCACGAAGCCAGCCACTTACTATTGGCCTTTTTGGATGAAAGTCTACCTAACTCCCACTTCCATCTGATTAACGGAAGTGCTCTAAATGTAGAAAATCTTACTATTCCAATTAGTTAATATAGACAGTATTATAGTTGAATTTGTAACTGCCGACTCCAATCTCCGTATTCATATTGTGTTTCTTCTTATTTGACAGGTTGAAAAAGTTCTCATCTTTTTAACATTGATGACGGGACAAAAGCACTGCCTTGCACGAGGACGTGTGATTTTCTAAACACACATGAAACATTGATGTCTGATCAAAGAAGACATGATCTGATCAGAAAGTCATGTAAGCGATTATACGCCAAGACACTGACCTCTTGGCTTGGTAAAGCATGAATCTCCCTCCAAATTTCCTAAAAACTGTCTCCTATCTCTCTGCTTCAGTATTTGCTGCGGAAGTATCTCAAGGAGAGCGATTTATCTTAAGGCTGATTGTCTGTATGCAAATGTTCCTCTTTTGTTGTCCAGGCCAATTTTACACGTGAACCGGGAATTAGATACAGAGAATATGCATATGGTATCAGAAGGAAAAAGGATTGCAGCTAGGATCAAATTACAAGCAACAATTAGTGGCTATATACCTTCTTCCTGATTTGAACGTCTCCAGTCCTCCAGGCAGTTCATAAAATAGATGGTGGAACAGGGCCTTGCAGGCTTTCATAACAGTCAAGATGCGCTAACGCAAATTATTAAAGAAAGAAGCTCCCTCATGCAATGGCTGGTATGAGGACTAGATGATGCATCAAGGAAAAACTCATGGAGAGCTTGGCTTTGCTTTGCCTCGTCACTCTCCCAAAAGATGCCCTCATCTTGCACATGCCGCTTCAGCAGTTACATTGTAAATATCTATATGACATTTAAATGTGCCAGCCCTGAATGAAAATCTAAATGAGCAATAGTTAAGTGTCAAACTCTGGTCAGTTTCGCTTAACCAATCCCGAGCTTATATCTCCATGCAATGCCAACATGATGTATTATCTAGCAAATCCTAGCTGATAACAAAGATGAAACAAAAAATCAGCAGGATAAAGAATTCTCAAAATAAAGACAGATTCATTAACATGTACAAGTCGTTGAGGATATAGTATGAGAAAATAAAATCAGAAATTAGGAAGTCGCAGGTATTTGGATTTATCTCATTTATCTACAACTTATGTACAGCCGATTTACAAGTGGTTTCTCAGATATGAGATAACCAATGCTGATATGCGTCTTCTTTCGACTCCATTGGGACTCAGAACAATGAGGTCGGTGTGAACCTCAAGAAGAAAATATTGATATGCGTCATCAGCAATAAGCTTGTCCAATGCACACAGAGCCAAAGAGAGTAAGCAACAGCTAAAGCCCTATAACTGCTGCACCTATGAGATCAGCATGGCCACATGCCCTTGGATGGATATGCTTCTCATTTCATGAAGATCTCACTGTTGACGAATCCAGGCATCCAGGCATCCAGTCACATTGAGTAAGAGCAGGATCGACTAATGAAACATCTGTGCAAAGCTCTTCTAGTACCCTTCTGGATTAGCCTTCACTTACTCTAGCTCCAAACCCAAAGTCGTTACCATTTGATAAATTCCATCTGATTCAGGGTGTGATGTATCGAATGCTGTAAATTCATGGACCCCATCACCTAACTCTACTGAACTTTCTCCAGATGGCTTTTGGAGCCTTGTCTTCTTCATTTGCCGCCTTATGTTAGCAACACCTTCCCAGTCACCCATTGCAGCGTGAATATTTGACATCAGAGAGAAATTACCTGAATCAGAAGTATCCAATTTAATTAGACAATCAACCACCTCTGAGGCCACATCCATATTGTTATGGATACGGCAGGCCCCCAAAAGTGTACCCCATATAATGGCATTTGGTTCCATTGGCATTTTCTGGACAAGAGCAAATGCCTCCTTAAGACGACTGCCACGACCCAATAGATCAATCACACAACCATAGTGCTCAACTTGAGGAATGATCCTAAAATCTCTTTCCATTGCATGAAAGTAATCTAGGCCTTCATCAACAAGACAGGCATGGGTACATGCACACAACAGACCAATGAATGTAACTTCATCTGGTTCAAACCCTTCCTCTTTCATTCTAGAGAAAAGATGGAGTGCTTTCTCGCCATTCCCATGCATTGCGAAACCTTGGATCATAATGTTCCACGACACGATATCTTTCTTGGTCATCAAATTAAAGATGCTTAGAGCATCATCCAACCTACCGCACTTTGCATACATATCAATCAGGGCATTGGTGACCAGAGTGCTACACTTGAATTTAGTCCTCTCAACCCAGGCATGAACTTTCATACCCAGTCTAAGAAGACCAGACTCTGCAGAAGCAGCCAAAATGCTAATAACAGTCCCATCATCAGGCACTAATCCAGACCCCTCCATTTGATTATACAACTGACTGGCCTCCTTGGCCATCCCCTTCTTGGCATATCCCGATATAATTATAGTCCACGGAACCAAGTTCTTTGCTGGCATCTTGTCAAAAAGAACTCTGGCCATATCCATCTCCCCAGCTTCACTATAACCAGATATCATGGTCGACCATGACACAACGTTCCGCCGCGGCATTTCCCTGAACAATTCAAATGCAGAATTCATTTCTCCAGCCTTCGCATACCCATCCAACAGAATGTTCCAACTAATCGTGTCTCTCTCAGGCATTTTATCGAACAGCTGGCGAGCTTCTAGCAGCTGCCCTGCCTTCACCAGCCCATTAATCATAGTATTCCAGGACACAGTGTCTCGCACCGCCGTCGAATCAAACAACTTCCTAGCTGCTCTAACACCCAACGAACCACACTTGCAGTAAGTATCAATCAGCGAATTCGGCACAAAGATATCTGCACAAAACCCGAACTTCTCGACGTGGGCGTGTACCATTTCCACCAGCGACAAGCTATTCTGGCCGCAGCACGCCCTAAGGAGATAAGGGTACGTGTAATTGTCCGCGAAGACCCCATTCCGCTGCATCTGGAAGAAAGTCGCGAAGGCTCGCGAGGCCTGCGAGTCCCGCGCGTAGGCCCGGACCAGGATATTGTACAGGTGCGCGGTGGGCTCGGGGATCTGGTCGAAGACGCTGACGGCCAGCGCCATGTGGCCGCAGAGGGAGAAGGCCGCGACGAGCTTGGCGGCCACGTCGATGTCCCTGTGGAGGCTGGCCTTGAGGATCTGGGCGTGGACTTGCTTGATGTGGCTCAAGTTGGTGCACCGGTGGAGGTCCGACAGCTTCTGCTCGAAGATCCGCCGCGGGGAGACCCACCGCGGAGTTCTGACGTGCACGGACATTTTCAGGGGCCGCGTCGGGGCGGCGCGTCGGAGAAGATGAGGTTCTCAAGTCTCGACCTTTCAGCTTCGGGCGGATGAGGCGTGAGAGGGCGACGACGGTATGTGGGATTGAACGACAGTACTGGCGGTTAAATTTGGAGGGAAGCGACATAACCTCGAAGGGACCTAAAGACCGGCACGGGCATTTCCCAATACTTCCCTAGAAAGAAAAAATGAGCAACCTTGACATCGACCTTACATGAGAATGTTCGGCTGGGCCAATTTTTGGGCCGAGCCTTGACTGCCTGAAAGATCTATAGGCAGATTTCATATTATGAGCGGGTTCGAGAAGTACGTTAGGGCTGACCTTCAGCTCGGGCTTTGTCTAATGAGCGCTTTTAGTTGCATCAAGCTATATATAAATATATTAAAGATTCGAATATAATGAAATGAACAATTGCATCTCATACTTTTAAACTGGATTTTATTAACGAATGTCATTAACATTTTCTTAGTCTCACATGAAACCTTAAATGCATTGCTGGTCTTGAGTTTTTTCACTCGCACCCGGTGGGATCATGCCGACTAGCTCATCAAACTTATAGTTGATATATCACTAGCGTTTTAAATCGAACATCCTAACGAAGGATTGGATAGGTCTCAACCTTGTCCAAACTTTGTCTTTTGAGTGGACTCATCAAACAAAAGGGTCGGTAATTGTCCCACTTTAATCCATTTCTATGCGGTACAAATATAGTGACATATAACTTGATTTGGACTATATTGCCAAACACCTTCATATTTGATCCAATTTTATCCAAACTAAGATAAGAGCGCAAAATGAACATGTGCGGGATCAGGTTAGAGTGAAAGGAAGTTGTAGAAACTAATTAATGCCAAATAAGTTGTAAACTCATTTAATACTCACAATTCAAAATGCATTTATTGAACATAATTAAATTGGATAAGATATGAATGTTATATGAGTCAAGAGATAACATTCATGACTCATTTTAACTAGTCTATGAAATATGAGTTTTGAATCTTATGTGAATCAAGAGATAAGATTCATGAATCATCTTGACCGGTTTACTCTTGAGAGAAAAAGACAGGCGCCCCCGTTTTCACTTGTTGAATACACGGCCGAAGAAAATCCGCCGGCCGTGCGTTAAAACGGAAACAAAATCCCTCGTCGAAAGTGACCGGCAAGCGACCTCGACCGGCCTCCTCGTCACGAGCATCAGCCGGGAGTCCGGAGTTTATCTACCTTCTCTCTCTTTCTTTTGCCTTTTATAAATCCCGAGAATCGACCGACCGACGAACCAACGCACGCAACCTGCGCCCCTGTCCGGTCGCTGGCGGAAGTTCGCGCTCGGCGACAAGAAGCCAAAAGAAGGTGGTGGTGGTGGGGGGCAGCTCAGCGTGTTGAAGATTCCATCTCCTTCCTCCCGCCCACCTACCCCTTCTCGACACCACACCACGACCACGCACCCACCCACCAAACCCACCACCTCCGCCTTCGCTCCAACCCACCCACTACTCTCTTCCCGTCTATCTCTCCGTCTCTCTCTCTGTGGGTCGTTTCCTCGGCACTGAACCGACTGCGATGGAGGCCAAGCTGCTCCGAGCTCCGTCTCAGGCGATCGCCGCCCCTCCTCGCTCCTGCAAGCCTCCGTGGCTCGGTCGCGGCGTCTCCCTCCCCGCGGGGCTCGGTTCCGGTTCGCGCTCCGCGAGGGGACGCGTTTCGTGCGCCCACGCTTCCGCCACTCCTGCTGGGTACGATTTCACCTTCCCTCTTCTGCGAGAAAGTTCGTAACTTGAGTTAGTCTCGGCCGCCATTTGGTTTCGTGCTCCGTCCCCGCCTCCCTCGGGGATTTCGGCACGCGGGCTTCTGTGTTTATGGTTTCCCCAGTTCTGGCGAGGCGCTTTGGAGCTTGGTTGATGCGATTGGGGTAGTGTAATCCGATTGTCTGACTCGTCGTTAATTTTGTTGGGTTCCTCAAATTGATGAAAAGACTATAATTTGTGGGGCTTTTGGCCAAGGATCATAAGGCAGTGCCCTTCTAGAACGATAATGACATCCCTTTTACTTCTTCTCAGACAATCTTAATTCTGACGTGTGAAATTTAAGTTCTTGTTGTGGTGCGGTTGGACTGTGGAGATTTTTGAATTCTGGGTAATTCGAGTCTCTTTCCTGACAATTGATGCTGAAGTTGGTGTTTGTTCCAGAATTCTTATGAGACTTAGTTCTGTGTTTGTGCTGGAACTTCCGAACACCTAATTCTCACACATTCTTTTGTGGATATGTTTCACTTTTACTCTGAGAGTTTCACTACGAATACTGTGAAAGAATTGGGGATATTCTAGTTGATAATGGCATGGAACTTTCTCTGAATTTCTGTTTTTCTGTATGTAGATTCTCGCTGAAGAAAAGGATAGACAGGAGCGAGAGCTTGAAGCTGGAGGGCATAAGACATTCTTTAATTCGGCAAGAGGACAGCATAATATTTGGCCTTCTTGAGAGAGCTCAGTATTCTTACAATGCTGAAACATACAACCCTCATGCATTCTCAATGGATGGTTTTGATGGTTCTTTGGTTGAGTTTATGCTGAAGGAAACTGAAAAGCTTCATAGTCAGGTGCGTCATGCTTTGAGAAAGAAACATAGATGTGGGTTGTTGGAGGGAGAAGTGACAAGGCAGATTAATAATCGCAATTTCACACATCTTTGTTTCCATGATTCTTTATAAATTAGGTTGGCAGATACAAAAGCCCTGATGAGCATCCTTTCTTCCCAGATGACTTGCCCGACCAAGTGTTGCCACCGCTGCAATACCCACAGGTGAGACTTGATATGACCAAACCTTATACTTTGCTGATATATTGCCAATTTGTTAATTGACTTATCTGCGCAGGACAATAATCTGTATCCATTCTGAATACTTCTCATTTATTAAAAACAAGAATAAATGCTGCTTGCGAATGCTTTGACAGTTGTATTGATAAGGTTTAATTGAATCCAATTTCTAGATCTGGCCCTTGGCCAGTAGAAAACTTGCGCAAATGCACTTTTTTTGAAGGTACTGCGACATAGAATCAATACCTTACTTGGTGATGACCTCCAGTATTCTTCATGCATAGATGTTTGAGACAAGCCGTGGATATATTATTTAGGAGCACAGAAGTTCGCAAGGGGAAATCGTTCTTCGGGACTGGCCCGATTTTAGCCTTGGTAGTCCAACCATGACCCAACCATCTTTCTTGGGCATCAATGCAGCATTTGAGAGCCAGATTGAATAAGCGCTGATGTCAATGAATTTGGCATTATTTTTGTTATTGATTAAACTTTAGCTTCACAGATCTGCTCCTTTTGAAGTTTTGTCATTTATAACCAAAATATTGTAATGGAGCTTGTTCTTTTGTTTTGTCAATAAATTGGTGTCTTTTTTCACCTAAGATGACTGAGATGTTTCTACATGAATGAAATTATGGCTGTAGGTACTACATCCGTTTGCAGATTCAATCAACATAAACAATAAGGTTTGGCA
Organism: Angophora floribunda; assembly: GCA_014182895.1. NCBI lineage: Eukaryota > Viridiplantae > Streptophyta > Magnoliopsida > Myrtales > Myrtaceae > Angophora > Angophora floribunda. Next base: position 15,121,196 of record CM024713.1, read on the forward strand.
AATGTACTTTAGAGATCTCCTCCCAAGATTGGTTAGTGAAGGAGATGATGGCAATTATGGGTCAACAGCTGTTTGTGACACCATATGCCTGCAGGTATAAATTCAACTTATCTTGAATTGATTGGCAAGTGCAGAGATGTCCCTTGACATTTGGAATAGGATTTTTTAGTCATTGTTTCCAGACGTGGTAACAGATGCTTAAAGGTTATGTGAGCTTTGGTTTAGATTTGTGAAAGTAGCCTTATTTTTAATTGAGTCTCCCTCAGCCTTCATGGAAAGCCTGGCAGTTTTAGCTGATTTTTAATCTACAAGTTAAAAGAGTGAGGATGAAACTGGATGGCAATTGCATTTGACCCGTCATTACTATTGCCTAGTTGAAAATTGACGTATAGAATACACATTTGTCCATCCTTCACCTTCTAAGGAGTTAATTTAAAGAATTACTGAATTAGCATGAGTCATTCGATTTGATTTGTACACATTTTCTATAAAGCCGTTAAAGTAAACAATGTTGCAGAGAATTCAGGAAATAAGTCCCAATTATCACTTGTCAGTAACCTGCATTAGCCTTAGACGTTGATCATTTCTCTTTATCTAGTTTTTTTTATTGAGTAATTACTGGTGAACTTGGTATTTTTCTCCGGGAGACTCTCTGAGATCAACAATTGACTTAGTCCATCCTCCAGAAGAAAAATGATTGAAGCCCAACGAGGGCTGAAGTCTTTATACCATTGATCAGTTGTACGTGTCACGTCCGCATCTGCGAATGGCTGTCTAGATTGTCCCTCAACGACACCGGGCCTTGTGGTTGTTACTGATGCAATCTTTTTGTCACAGGCCCTCTCAAAGAGAATACACTATGGTAAGTATGTGGCCGAGGCAAAATTCCAGGACGCCCCTGATGACTATAAAGCTGCCATTATAGCCCAGGTAACTAGCCTAAATGCTTTCCTGCTCGACCTTACCCATTTCTACCCTTCTGTTATAGGTCCCGTGTCATGTCCATAGATCTTAAGATTTGACTTTTCAATTCGGATCATGCAGGACAGGGACAGGCTCTTGGAAATGTTGACATATCAAGCCGTTGAAGAGACAATCAAGAAGCGAGTCCAAAGGAAAGCTAAAACCTTTGGGCAGGAGGTAATTGTGGATGTTGAAGGAGATGAAGCTGACCAAGCATATAAGATCGAACCAAGCTTAATAGCAAATCTGTATGGCGACTGGATCATGCCGTTGACAAAGGAGGTTCAAGTGGAATATTTGTTGAGGAGATTGGATTAGTCGGAGCAAGAGCTTCCTAAGCTATTTATTGCAAATGAAACAGTAAGTTTTTGTCAACACGGGCATAGCATTGTTGGGTTTCGGAGCGATGTATGTAAAGTAGGAGGATATTAGAAAGATGTCTTGGGAATATAAGAAAGATAACAGCTCATTTCAGAACTGAAACTCACATATATCGGACCATTGGGCGTTACTATGGTTATTCTATCTCAATATCGAATTTGATACCTTGTTCGCCTTCTGTCGTCTGCCCGAACTAAAGTTTGTTTTTATTTTATTTTGCTAGAGCCGAAGCAGAGTTTATTATTCACTCCTCGATGTTGATTTTCGATAGTGGAAGGGGGAAAATTCTAACATCGGTTGGTAGACATGCTGATGATCTGCCTTTTTTTGGGTACAAACGGTTGAAGAAACAGTATCCCACCTGGAACTGAACTGCATGTGTTCCTTAGAAAAAGACAAGATCGAAATGCACTGCACCTTCATGATATTTCACCATTACATTGCACTATGATAAACTCCAGCCGTCCAATTCATATCAATCCGAACTGTCGTCATTATTCGACTGAAAGAAGTCCATGAGACGTGCGAGGCGAAACCGAGCGTTCCTTTTTGGTTCCAAAATGCTCTGTACTATACCCCCTTACTCTGTCAGATGAGACAACCGCAATTATTAGCAGCACATGCACAGAAAGTGACCCGCGTGCGCATGACCCGTCTTCAAATCTTGAATCCAGACCAGAGTGCCTTTTGAGGCCGAGTGCAAACACCATCCATTCGCTCCTTATTCTAATGTTAAACCGTCAAAAAGGGTTCGAGCTGCCTTCTCAAATTGACCGTCCCTTTCTTTGATTTAAGTAAGTGTGGAAATTCATCAACAAATCTAAAGAAACCTAACATAGGATGCATTTATTTTACAGAAAATGAATTTTCTTCGTTTGTATCGCTTACAAGAATGCACGTCGGAAAACATTTCATCGCCTACTAAATAATTCAAACATAAATTTTTATTCTTAATGACCCATTTTTCATTAACTAATTATTGCAAGTAATACAATATAATAATTTATTCATTTTCAGTACAATGAAACAACCAATAGTTTTGTAGTCAATGGTCGTGGTTAAGAGTGAAAAACCAATGCCTTCTACCCTAAAAAAAAAAAAGTGATTAGATTCTTCACCAGTTGATGTCATTTTGGTGGCAATTGATCTGGGGTTGTGGACTGAGTTATGAACCGGGCGAGATGGACCGCGCATTGAACTTCGAATCCGTAAAGGGCGGAGCTAGTTACAGAGAGAGCTGAGCTGAGGTAGTTCGAATCCGCACTGTGCCATATAAGCCGACCCTCTACGAAAAGGAAGCGTACACATCCATTACAAAGAGCTGAGCTTGTCGTTCCAGAGAGCCGGAGACAGAGACTGACGCGGAGAGAGATGGGGCGAGTGGCGACCTTGGTGGGAGCAGCTGTAGCACTGTCGGTGGTGGCGGTGATGTTGCCGGAGGTGGCTGCAGTGAGAATTCTGGTAGGGAAGGGCGCGAACGAGTCGGGCAACGGATGGACAACCAACGTCAACTACACTGTCTGGGCCCAGGGCAAACACTTCTACAATGGCGACTGGCTCTGTATGCTCTCTCTCTCTCTCTCTCTCTACCCTTCAGATCTGTCACTCGTTATGCTCGCGTTAAACGTTCCAAATGAGTTAGATCTAAAGATGGGTCTGCGCTGTGCATGAAATGAGCTGGCTGCAGCGTGATTCTACTAAGTATGAGCCCAGTGCTGCGACTTCTCTGAAAGTGACAAATAGCTTTTCCTTTTTTGGGTACGAAAAAGTTGAAGAGATGGAGAGGTTTGACGATGCAAATGGTCTTAAACTTTATTTTACCCTATAATTTGATCCCTGAAATTTTATGTTATTTAATGTGGCATATAAACTTTAACCCAACATAACAGCATTGAACATTTTTCTATAGATCAGAAGCTAAGTTGAAGAGGTAATAAAAATCTAAGTGCTATGTTAAACAAATTAAAATTTTAGAGATCATTTTATCTTGATAGGTTACTCGTGCCAACGCTCCGCGTACCACAATTTACTTAAAGCTGTTTGCTTTTTTTGACTTTCTGCTAAAACCCAATGACTCCACGTTGCAAGTTGTAATTTCGGCCATAAAATCGGATGCGAATTATGTTCAACGCTTGGATGCCGACATTCTATTTCTGTTTGCTGACTCTCTGCGTTCTTTCAGTCTTCGTGTACGATAGGAACCAATTGAGCGTGCTCGAGGTGAACGAGACGAACTACGGGTCGTGCAACTCCGACCACCCATTGGTGAACTGGACAACGGGAAAAGGGAGGGACGTCGTCCCACTGAACGTCACGAGGCCTTACTATTTCATCAGCGGCAACGGCTATTGTTATGGAGGGGCCAAGCTCGCTATCAATGTAGAAAACCCACCACCCCCTCCTGTGGCCTCCCCAGAGAAGAGCGGATCCCCAGCTTCCTTTTACCGCGGGCGGATCGTCCTACCGGCGGTCTTTGCAGTTGGCGCCATGTGGGACGCGTTCCTCCGGTTCTGCTAGCCTGGAAACTGCTCGAGAATCGGCTTTCCATGAAATTAACTGGCAATTCCTTTCTTCGGCTACAAAATTCCATTGAAGTGAAAAGAAATCAAGTTGTTTTCTTCTAACCTTTGTTCTTCATTCGCACTAAAAGCTGGAACCCGGAAGCGGACGAAGGTCACCGGGACCACTGATTTACCTTTGTATTTTTTTCTGCAGCTAACACCACCTCATTCAGTAAACTCGAGACGCTTCCGCAACGTCCATATTTGCCCTTTCTTGTCTTGCACGAATTGATTAACCACTGTCTTGCACTGCATCTAATTAGGCAGCGAGAACCACACATTACGTATGAACACCACCTTTGCCAACACAAGCTCGTTCCATCCACAGAAGAATAGAATCGAACTTTTGCGTAACACTGCATCTGAGAACTCGAAATATTCTTTTGCGGGTGTTAGCGATTCGAAGTCACTGGAGGGTGGAATTTATGCTTTTGTTGGAAAGGTGATATCTTGAGCTTCGAGGGCACTCGTCGAACATGATTAAGATGGAAAGTTCTGATTTTTAATTCTGTTTTTGTGTAGAACGCAATTTCCCTGTTGTTTGAGTTCGCTTTAGCCGGTGAATCGAAAGACGAGTCCGTCAAAAGATTTTCCCTTTTGCATAGACCCCGATGAGCGATGGTGAGGGGAGGGGCCACTGAAACATTGGCCCACGGTAACGTGTTAAAAATAAAAAAAATCTTTGTTTTGACCTTAGCGAGCAATGCCGTGCTCCGAGTCACTGTCCCATAACTTTTGTCGAAATCTGGATTAACATTCTTTAATTCGAACAAAACAGTGGATCCAGAAAGGCGAGCAGCCAGTAATTGCAACGTTAGCCGACCCTTTATAAAATAGAAGTGCGGCCAGCACTAGAAAGAGCTAAGCTAGTTACAGAGAGCCTGAAACACAGAGAGAGAGACAGAGACAGAGACAGAGATGGGGCGAGTGGCGACGCTGGTGGGAGTGGCGGTGGTGCTGTCGCTGGCGGCGGCGATGTTGCCGGAGGTGGGTGCGGTGAGGTACATGGTAGGGGCGGGCATGGGCAACGGATGGGCCACCAACGTCAACTATACTATCTGGGCTCGAGACAAACACTTCTATAATGGCGACTGGCTCTGTATGCTCTCTCTCCCTCTCCCTCTCTCCCTCTAGCCTTCAGATCTGTGACTCGTTAAGCTCGCGTTAAACGTTCTGCGTCCATCCGAATGAGTCAGATCTGAAGATGGGTCTGCACTGTGCATGAAAATGGGCTCACCGCAGTGTGATTCTACTGAATGTGAGCTCAGTGTCGCGTGCTGCTCTTTCTTTTCAGCTTCTTTCTTAGATCAATGCTGATTCAAGAGCTTGATACTGTGTGAATTTTGCTCATGAGTTAGTGACAAGTGGCTTTTGAGTTTGTTGCCAAATAAGTCCCCTGAATCTTGGAGGTGACACAATGTCGGGTTCAGTGGCTCAGTGGGGTAACGTTCTTAAGATGAGTTGAAGAAAAAACTTGCTAAAGATGGTGAATCTTGAGGTGCCTGGAGAGCTGAAATCCTCGACGTTGGCGGAGATAGTCATGTGCTAAGCTCATTCAGATCTGCATCTCTCGGTCAATCTCAGTTCATTTACCCCTATTGAAACTTCTTCTGTAGCAGTTTTGGAGAGCCCCCTGCTTCCTTGGGGTTGAAAATTTCTCATCTTTTCTGCTTACTTCTTAATACTTCCTTCTGCAACTAGTTCCTCCGAGTCAGTTCTGCTTCTAATTTTTATTTAGCATCAGTAATCCTTGTCGATATGAGGTGTAATGGTTTGATTTCACTTGGTTCGGATTGGTGAAATCGCTTCTTTTCGGTTTAAATAAGCATAATAACATTTTTAGAAAAATTGAATGCGGTAAATCTTAGAACCTCCATAATGCATGGAAGATGCAAGTGTGCAATCTTGTATTCTTAAACTCGCTGTTCTTTTGGCTTGGCGCTTCGTGCTCTCAGACGCTTGCTACTGGAAGAAGAGAAGTCACTGGCCTAATGCTGTCTGACTGAGGATTCAGATCGGTCTTGTTGATGAGGCTTGGTATCTGGGACCTGGATCTAAATCTTGATAATATGTGATGAGAGAAAAAATGGTGTCAAGCTGCGCCTGAGATACATAGCTATTTTGGTTTGATGAAGTGATAACACTTCATGCTCAGTATAACGAAGTCAGTTGCTATCTTAATGTGCTCTTGAACATGTGGTCGAGGAGATTTGCAGGTTCTAGAGGGCAATAATCTTCTCTGGTTTACCATTTTAATAATTTGCTTTAAGTTGTTTGCTCTTTTTTATCTTTCTGCTAAGATCCGATGCTTCCACATTTCCATCTTAGGCGACCATTTGCAGGTCGCAATTCAATTGTGAACGAGCTACTAGCTCGCCATTAAATTGTATACGATGGATGCCGACATTCTATTGCTGTTTGCTGACTCTGTGTTGCTTCCAGTCTTTGTGTACGATAGGAACCAATTGAACGTGCTCGAGGTGAACAAGACGGACTACGAGTCATGCAACGCCGATCACCCATTGGTGAACTGGACCACAGGAGCAGGCAGGGACGTCGTCCCACTGAATGTCACGAGGCCTTACTATTTCATCAGCGGCAAAGGCTTTTGCTACGGAGGAGCAAAGCTCGCTGTCAACGTAGAAAACCCACCACCCCCTCCGGTGGCCTCCCCAGAGAAGAGCGGATCCCCGGTTTCCTTTTACAGCGGGCGGATCGTCCTACCAGCGGCTTTCGCAGTCGGCGCCATGTGGGACGCGTTCCTCCGGTTCTGCTAGCCAAAAAAAGGCTTTCCACGAGACCGAACCGGCAATTCCTTTCTTTATCTACAAAAATTCCTTTGAAGCGAAAAAGAAATCGAGCTGTTTTCTTCTACCCTTTTGTTCTTTAGTTTAGGAGGAGAGTTGGTTTGAAAAGGGTCTTTCTCCATGTTTAGCTATTGACCTGGGTTTGGTTTGGTTTGGTTTGGTTTGATTTGATTTGAGGGAGATGGCGTGAGCTGTGCTGGAACCTCGTGACCTTGTCGGGTCTCAAAGACCTGAAACACCTAAAAGCTTCAGGAAAAAGAAAAGAAGAGAGTTGAATATTGTTTTCCGCTGGGATTGTATGCTTTTTATCTTAAGATTGAAAGCTGTAAGTTTTGGCGTGTCAAAGCTTTGACCAGCATGTGGTGAGTGTCCCAATCTACCCGGTTCACGGGCACTGATTCCGCAGCGATTCTCGCCGTTAAAGTTGACGATGAGCTGCTGCTGCTGCTGCTGCTGCTCATCATCACGTGAGACCCGCCATCTTTTGTGGCGAAATCACATGAATTCTGAGCTAGGAGGGCACTTTTGCTCGATGCCCGGGACCAGTTCAATGGCAGGTGGGTGGGAGGGAGGGAGGAGAGAGATCTGCTGAAAAGGAAGATTTGGCAGCGAAGAAAAGTTCTGAGGAAGGTCTGATAAGAACAAGTGGGCATGGGGGTGGGCGACAGAGTTGAGGCTTTCGGGAAAGATGGAGCGTTGGTTGACCCGGAAAACTATTGCGAGTGCATAGAGAAATAGGGGCGAGCATTGGTCCAGGATCAACCCTGGACTGATCGGAGAGTTTCAGATTGGATCAACCCGCCTTATTTATTATAATATATTATATATCTAATATATTAATTATAATATTTTTATTTATTCTAAAAATAAATCTTAACTTAAATGGCATCTTTCTCTGTATTCTTATTCTCTTCTTTCTACTTTATCATCTTAATATTCAATTTGCTAAGTAAAATCGAAAAAAATAACTTTCTTTAAATAAGCAATCTTTGCGCCGCCATTTGCTGACACTCATTTTGCTCGCCTCTCGGTCGCTCATCACTTGTTGCTTGACACTTACGCCGCTCACCTCTATTCACTAACCTTACTCATCGCTAAGTAAATTAGAAGGAAATAAAGCCCTAATTGGAAATCCCTTTCGCTTGTGAGCAACACTTGTCTTGTGGTTTTATGAGTAATTTTAATTGTTTTTATGGTTTCTTGCTTGTAGTAAGTGTGAAATTTTTTGTTACCTTATTTTAAAATTGTTGAATATGTATCAATATTTATAATTTAGTTAAAATCACAGTATCGACGGATATGTAATTTGAAATAATTGGTTTAATTTTTCAAAAATACAAAAAAATGAAAAAAATTATCAATTGGTCTCGGATTAACTTTGGAACTTGACCGAACCCATTGGGTTGATCCGGTCCTCAATCCTAGGCTCAATAAAGCTGGTTCTCGATTTCAAAAATTGAGGACCAACATTATGCAAATTGGTTCTAGGATCAGGGAGTGGACCGGCTCAATCCGGACTATGCTCACCCTTAGACAGAAATGATACAAGCCACGAGTAAGGCTAATGACAGTCCAAGCCGGCAAGGCCAGTTGTCGAGGTGGCGGGTTTGGGCCTGCTCAAACTCGGCATCTTTTGAGTAGTTCGCCCTGGGCACAATCTTAGGCGCGACGTCGCCGGAAGAAAGTGAAATGGACAAATCCAGGCTCGACCTCCGGCTCATGTCCCGCGAGTCTTGTCATGCGAAGTCCATGCTTGACGCACTTGCCAAGCTCACGAGTTGGCGTCGTGCCGGTGTGCAAGTTACACTGCTCACCGGCTCGTGCTTTTTCCTTCTATTCGAATTTCCTTGACTGCATTCCTTACGGTTTGTGATGATGCGTAAATGCAGCCGGGAAAACTCGGTTTAGGCGTGTTCCGGTTCTCGGTTGACGGCAATGAAGAAGACACCACGAGGATGGAATGTATTGATGAATAAAGAGACGCCGTCATCATGATGAGATTAAGAGCATACTTTGATTTAAATCGATAAATTCGATTCGCTAACAATAGAATTTGTTTTTAGTACCTCGAGTTGGTATTGCCATTACATAAAATAACTTTTCGGTGCCAACTTTATAGAAAAGAGGTTTTTCTTTTCTCTTTCATCTTGAGTGCCAAAGAGGTTTAAAGGGAAAATTATACAAATAATCTTTGAATTTATAGTCCTTAAACTTTTAATTTGTTTAATGTAATTCTTAAATTTTACACGAATGTGCAATGTGACATTTGAATTTTTAATTTATTAAATATAATCATTTAGGCTTTTGGTACATATTTAATTTAGACACTATTTTTTTTATATCATTCTTAAATTTAAATTAATGAAAGTATAATATTGAATATTTTCATATAATTTATGAATTAGATTCAATATGCATAAAAAGTTTAGAAACCGCATTAAATAAATTAAAAATCCATATATCACATTGCATATTGAAGTAAAGTTTAAGGACTAAATTGAATGAATTAAAAATTGAGGGATCAAATTACGTGTGCAGTTAAAATTCAAAGAGTATTTGTGTTATTATCTCATGTTTAAAAGGAGCTTACCAACGGCTTTTCGCGCAAAGCACTGGCTAGCCGGACGACGTCGTTGCGTGCGACCGGAAGATTTTTTTTTTTTTCTCGAGGCAGGGAGGGGAGCTTATCATCACCATCATCATCAGAACTTCGCAACTGGGAACGCGCTCCCTTTCCATGGCTTCCATCTGCAGCCACTCCCTCTCCTCCCTCCCGAAGCTCGAAGGCTCGCCGAACCCTAGCAGAGCAGCGCTTCCCTCGTTCAACCGCGTGCCGAAGCCGAAGCGTCCGAATCGCTCCGTCTCCTCGGCCCCGGCTCCGAAATGCCGCGCCACGGGGCGGAGCTCGATCCCGCGGGAGGCGGGATCGATGAGCGTCGATAATCTCCGCCGCTTCGCCGACCTGAACGCCGGCAAGTGGAGCGGCTCTTTCCACGTGAGTCCTCGTGTTCAGTAGTCGCTGCTCTCCCATCTTATCCTGCGGTGTTCGTCGTCGTTATACCTCTGTCGTCGTTCATGTTACTGCGGTAATGCCTGACCCAGAAACGGGGCCTGAAATGGCGTTAGGGTTCTGGCTGGTTCTAGAGGGCGTTTGGTGGATTGAAGTCTTTTTAGGATTAGAAGAGCTCGGTTGAGACGCATCCGAGTCCTTCGAATTTTGGCATTTGGGTTTAGCTGATTCCATGTCGGCGATGCGGGAGCTTCACTGTTAGCTGAGTTTTTTATAATCTATGGCGATGTCATTTATGTTGAATGTCCCGTGTTTGCAGCAATTTGATGCCCGTGGGAATCTGTTGCATAAGATAAGTACGAAGCTTGCTGCGAGTTCTTATGGAGAGGACGAGCTCATCAGTCTTATCCAGACGTAAGCTCCGTTAGGCTTCTCTTGGTGTTGAAGTTTCGATGCGGACACGACATCCCGTTGTGGTCTAATTGGACTGCCACCTTGTAGGCTTTACATAAAACAAGCTCAATCGAGCACTTCAGTTTCTGAATGCAATGAAGAACCTGAATGGGCAGAGTATAAGATAAAAGAAACCAACATGTTCACCATCGACAAGTATCAACAGGTAAGTGTCTGATACGCTAATGCTTGAGAGAGTTTATGTCTGCTGGATTATGCTTTATTCGTTGGATCCTGTTGTTATCCTACATAATTAGTCCATAGTTAGGATTTTTCCCAGATGAGGGGGCGTTTACTCTGAGGTATCAGACAGCAGGCATGCTTGAAACTGTATTAAGGCAAGGAGTTCTAGGGGAAGATGACACTGGTGAAGAATCTCCAAAGTGAGTGCTTGTTCTGATTAAATTTTTCTTTTCTCAGTTATTTGTCCATCTTTAGCTGTCATTCATGGTGACTAAAGGCTAGAGAGAAGGTGAAGGTGACTAATTCACTTCATGAAATACGTATATCCTTGTGCATTTTATATGTAGCACTGTTTGCTTTCCTCTATGGCTTCCTGTTCCATTAATTGAATAGACAGAACAAATGAGTGATGGTTACCTAGGTTTCAGACAATCATTTCTCCACTATGTACAACCATGTTGATAACTTGGCACATTATGCTTAGGAGGACGTGTCCGTGGAAACATGTATTTGTCACTTGTTTGTCTACAATGTGGATAGTCTTTAGAAGGATGTTGTGACATAGTCAATGCATATTTCCAAGGATGGGAGCTATGCACAGAGTAGGTAGGTTGAAAAGAATGTGGTTTAAAGTGTCTAATTACTATCAACCGGGAAAAGAAAAGGAGATAAGTCTCAAATTATGATTACTATCTGTAGGTCTCAGAAAACCTGCTCCTCTTGATAGAAACCAGAGAAATGAATTATATGACTTGTCCAGCAAGAATTGTATTCATTGAAAGGGCAGATTTGCGCCTCAACGAATTCCACAGAAAATTCGATCTTTACAAGCTGCTTTCTAATTATTTCCAAAGATGCATCATAGCAGAGACTAACTGTACAGGATTGTCGATATGTTGTTGATTCTTCACATTTATTTTGGTTGGTTCTATTACATGATCTGTCTAGACAGTCTACTCTTTAGCTGGAGACTTTGATGTAAGAGTAGACTTTGATGTAATCAATAGAGCCTCCGTTGTTTTATCATAACCAATTGCATCCACCTTTTTGGGTGGAGCATCATCATGTCTGATCTTTTCTATTGTTATGGCTTAAGCCTCTGTCTATGAGGTTTCAGAGCTTCAAGACAATCCAGTGTATCCTGCTCTTTCTTTAGCGCTTCAGATTCTTGCTTCTTTCTTTTGCTGAAAAGGCTTTTCTGTGCAGAAATCTCAAGCTTCCATCTCGCCGACCTTCTATTGTGTGTGAGAATTGTCTATACTCCCAACAAGCAGATAAACGAGCAAGAGCATACCACATCATGGACCCAAAGGGTGTCATTGAAATGCTTCTCATATTTCTTGAAGAAAGAGGCGATGGGTTGTCAACACCTCCTTCACTTGAGAACTCTGAAGTAAGTGTCAAGATATTGTTCATTTTAAAGTGGCTATTGAAAGTGAATGATTAAGTATTTGCTGTCTTTCCTCTTGTGAAGTTTTTATCAAAAGTGTTTGTGAAGTTTTAAGCAATTAAGAGGTGGTTTAATATTTAAATTCTTTATCACCTCTTAATTGCAGGGAAGCACAGATAGGATTATGCCATTTCTCGGAAACTGGAAGGGGCATTCTGTAACGAAGCGAAGTGGTGTTTATGGGGCAACAATTGCTGAAGCTGATTCAGTTTCATTACTTCAAATGGATGAGAGGGGGCAGTTGGTTCAGGTTTGTTGGAAGTAGAGTTCAGTAGCTAATATAAGCTGGAAGTGATTAAATAAAACTTTTGAATCTATTGAAGATGGAGAACTTCAGACAAAACAGATGTCGCACTAGTCAGATGCTATTAACCTGTTAATGTTGGCTGTAAGTAAATCAGATGTACATGTTTAAGTTTTTCTAATCTAAAGATGCATGGTTTTCAATATGGCCTCAAATGGGTGACTCCAGCTGAGAAGTTACACAAATAGTTTCTTGGTGGTTCCACTAATCTCTACTTTGATTAGACAAAATGTAATGGCAGTTAGGTTTATCAATGCTGATAATGAAATTCCATAAATTATCCATAATGAAATTGTGCAAAGCAATAAATGTGAAGGCTGCTGACATAATTAAGGCTACTACCTACGTAGCTGTCCTCTTGCTCCACTTGCTCCAGTCACCTCAACCATCTCCCTTCTCTCAATCTTGCCGACTTGGTTTGATGAACCACATAAACTGATAATTATGCATTAGAAAAGTTAAATGGGTTTTCATGTTCAATTTGTGACTCATGAGTTTGTTTGCTCTTTCCTCATCATCATGCCAGGAGATTACTACAACATCCGGTAGCGGTGAAGTCAGCACCAACATGCGTTGGACGGGTACAATGTCGGACAATTTGGTCACGTTCAATGGCGGGTACCAGATGACGCTGCTGCCTGGAGGTATGTACATGGGCTGCCCATCTAACGTGGCAAAGAGCGTGGCCGAGTCCAAGTCATTTCATCTGGAGTTCTGCTGGCTCGAGACACCTGGAAGGCGACAGAGGCTTGTTCGCACTTACGATGTGGAGGGCTTGGCCGTCTCATCAACATACTTCCTGGAAACCAAGTCTTGAGGTCGAGAAAAGGCTTGGTTCCGGGTCAATTGTAAAATACTAGACGTGCTTACTTATATCGATCGAGTCGTGCAAAACGAGTATACTTTGTTCGAGCAAAACTTGGAAGCAAGAATTTTGTCATAGCCGCGTGTATAAATGTCCAATGAGATGGAAGGCAAATTCACGCTTTTGCAGCAGTCACCTTGTTTATTATTCAAAGGGACTTTTCGGTCCGCAAGTCTTGCCGTTCGGCAGGTGAGATGCTAGTGGGAAAACCAACTTGCTGGCTTTTGATGGCTCTCTCACAACTTGCGAACTGTCTTGCTGGAAAATGATGTGTGAAAACTGGAGCGTGGGGTTCCATGCAATTAAGAAGGCCAAATTGCAAGAGCGGGCCTATCAGCCTCCGTGCCGATGCTGACCTCGGCAAAAGCGCGAAATCTCATAGGGCGACGGACGTAGGCAATGCCGACATTGGCTTGGTTCGCATCATCTTGTCGACCGACCGAGCTGGCCTAACCTGTACGTATGTCCAGACAGCTTCCCTCCCTCTTTTCGTCCTACTCCAGCTTCTTTGCTGCGAAAGTTTCAAATGTAGGATGAAGCGTCGTCCACGTCATCATCAAAAAGGAGGCGGGTAGGATTTTAAAACAAAAACGTGAATTCCGTGAACATTGCCAACGTCCCATCATACTATTGAATGAGATAAGTCAAATGAATCGTTTTTGAATCGGATCGAAAATGATTCAACTTATTTTGATGCATTTCTATACAATATAATCTTAGTAATTCATACATGATCGACTCATATTATTAAAGGCTTTGGTATGAAATCAGATTTAGAAAAATTTGTTTCTTATAGATTATTAATAATATATATTGCTAAACACCATGGACAATTTTTATATTTTATAAAAAAATATTATAAATTTTTAATATTTATATTTATGTTTTCTGTTTCTTTTTTTTTTTTCATTTTTTTCCTTCTACGTCCAACAAACTAATGACCGACAATAGCCGGCAAGTGATCAACGGCCGGTGGTGAATGATTACTGGCAACAAATGGTGACCGATGACTGGCATAATCGATGGTGATCGGCGACTAATGGCAATTGACGACCAGCAACCGGCCAACAACCATGCTAAATTTCCTAGAAATAAAAAGGAAAAAAATAAAAAAAAAAATTATGAACAATCAGAAAATAAAATAATTAAAAAAATAACTTGTTTATCCATGACTCACTTAAACTTATTAGATAACTAACCCATTTATGATCCATTAAGTTATTAACTATTTCATTTATGACCCTCTCAAGCTTGCCTTTAAAACTTAAAGCAACTTATTTATGACCCATGCCATTAAATATGGGTTAAAATGTGGGTTCTAGACTTATGAAAATATAAATGATAAAGAAAAAACTGAGAGAGAAATCAGGTCTCAACAAAGAACTAAAAGGGCAATCAAATAATTGCCCATGATCAATACCAAAATATTAATGTCTAGAGTCAATTGAGCACTATTGACAAAATTGCAAGCTTCTAGGTACTTTTTTTGGCAAGACAAATTCTATTTCGGTTAATGCATAGATAATTAATTCGGATTTCAATAACCACATAATAAGCAAATTTTCTCTCATGTTCACAAAAGACCCCATACTTCTGTGTTAAGGCGTCTTCCAAATGGGAATGTGACTTATGTTTCTAAAATTTGCACCGATTGTCTTAGTTCCAACATTATCCTTAAAAATGTCCACTATATTCCTAAATTTGAATTTAATCTTATCTCCATTTCCAAGGCTTGCGAGTACAATTCTTGTTGCGCCATTTTCAATTCTGAAAATTGCTTCTTTCAAGGCATTTTCAATTGACTAACCGACGATATCTTATCGTCCTATCTTGAGTTCGAGTGGTCTTGAACACGAAGGGATCGCCTTAGAACCCAATCACGGACGACATCGACTACAAGCTGCTGCTCAACTTTTGAGCATCAATTGAATGCTGCTGCTGTACCCAGATACACCAAATTCAACTCTCGGCACCTAGCCTGTAGGGTGTCCTCATTTGCACGTCTAGTCCTCCCGTCTTCTTCTGTTCCGCTCATTCGACGTATCCGGTTGGAGCTTCCGACGCGGTAGCGGGGGCCTGAAGAGGCGGCCTGTGCAATTGAAGGCAACAGGTCTCCCGCGAGTCACTGTCAATCTGTTGACAATTTGCCAACATGGGCGTGATTTGTAGGTTGCTCATCTTCCCACGGAATTCATTCCCATAGTTTCTTGCGTGACAAAAGAAAATGTTCTATGAGTAATCTCTCTCCCCAAGTAAAATCTTACAGGTCTCTTTTTTCAATATGAGTGCCCGAAATTGTTAACGCTCCCATCTAATCATCAGATGTGACATTGCATCATTTCATAAAAATCAGATAATAGTAAAAGACCCAAAAATCACATCAAGGGATTATACTGGGGTGTCTATTCAACCAAAAGTCTAAAATTTGCTTAAATTGAAGTGTGCAGTTTCGAACTACCATTTAGTTAATATTTTTTTCGCTTTATTTTGCAAAGGATAATCTCAAGCCACTTAATTTAGCTCTATTATATGTTGGTTTTGCAATTTGGCTGACATAACGTTTGTCTACGGTGACATCAGGCTTTCGTACGTCGTGCTTTTGGCTAGTAGTAATAAACAAGTTAACGTTTTTTTGCCAAAATAAAAATCGAGACGCTTGATAAAAAAGATTCCTTTTTCGTGATTTATATGAAAAGTGATCTGACATTCCACATTTTTATCAGCAAATGGTAATAAATATTTTGGCGACAGCAACTAGTCATTAAAAATCTCAATTAAGTTTTCTTGGCATCTTTGATGAAGTGAAAAAGAAAAAGAAAAAGAAAAAGAAAAAGAAAGGTGGGATTTTTAACTGTTCTTCTTCTGGATAGCGTAGGCAAGAGGAGGCCAGGACAGGACAGCAAGTGGCGGTGGAGTGGTGGTTGCCACTCGCGACGACAATAAATGTCGTGGCAACGTGGGAGAAATAGAGTATTTTAAAAGGGGAAAAAAAGAAAGGAAGGAAAGAAAACGAGAAGCAGACGCCAGTGAATGCAAAGATACAGGCCCGTTGATACTGAGTTTTTCGCAGAGAAAACGGAGCCCAGGAAATGGCCGGAAAGCAGCCGTTCCCGCCGTCGCGGCCCACCATATCGGTGCCGCCGCGCCCGCCGGTGGCAGCCTTGTTCGGGCAGTGCGCGAGCCCCGGCCCGTTGACGCTGGTCTCGAGCTTCTTCGCCGAATCCGACGGCGGGTCCTTCTCGGAGCTGCTCGCCGGGGCCATGTACTCTCCCCTCGCCGTCGGCGCCTCGGGGCCAAGTTCGTTCCTTTGGGACTACTCGCACGAGCATCCGCCGAGGGAAGGGGAGTTGCGAGATGGGCAAGCGAGTCTGGCGGTTGCCAAGTCGCCATTGTTCACGGTCCCCCCCGGCTTGAGCCCTTCTGGGTTGCTTCTGTCGCCTGGTTTCTTCTCTCCAAAGGTGATTGTCGCACTTCGTTTCTTCGATTTTTAGGATGAAATTGAGACCCCCACCTTGCTTTTTCTCTGTGAATGAATGCATCTTTTCAGAGTTCATCTGCAGTCGCTAATCTTGCGACCGCATGAACTTGCATCCTAAGAGATATAGTTAATTAGAAAGATGATTTTTCTCAAGTATTTCAAGTGCTTCACTGATGTTGCCTTAAATCATAGTCCTAGCTACGGGATCAAGGCTAACGGGCCATAGGTGAGAAATGGACTCAAGCTTGAAATGTCATATCTTTGGAGAACCTTGTCTCAAAATCTCACCCAGGTTGTTGCTGCAGTTGTTGCGGCAATTAGCGCGCGTTTCCTCTGACCAGGCTACATTGTCTGAAATTAATTAATTAATCACTAGGCGGGTTCCATGCTCTCTCACTCTTCACATGCCTAGACTGTTGATTTTCGGTTATAGGAGGTGTCTAGTTCTCAGACTCTCACCCAGAGAATTTTGTGCTCTTATTGAGAACTTAAGACGATCAACACAATACAATATCCTCTGGAGAGTAGCTCCTGGAATTGTTTTAGGCGCACATAGAAACTCACCATTTACAAATCCTAGATAATGTACTGTTGGGAACTTATTTATGAACCTCCTTTTCTGGTTCCTATGCAAAAAGCAGAGCCCCTTTGGGATGTCCCACCAGCAGGCCTTAGCACAAGTGACTGCTCAAGCTCAAGCTGCACTAGCATGGTCTCATGAGCACTCACAATTAGAAATTAATCCTCCATCGGAAGCACCAAAAGAGCCACTCCCAGACGAGCCGTCTCTTATGTTAAATGAGGATTCACATCAGCTCTCTCCATCGGATGCTACCACTTCCATGGCCGAATCCTGTGATTTAACTAGTTCCAGTCACAAATGGGAAGCACTTCCCATGGTTCTTGAGAAGCCCACTGAAGATGGGTATAATTGGAGGAAGTATGGCCAGAAGCAGGTTAAGGGCTGTGGTTATCCCAGGAGCTACTATAAATGTAGCCATCTGAATTGCTTAGTCAAGAAAAAGGTCGAGCATTCTCTTAATGGTCGTATAACGGAAATTACTTACAGAGGGCAACACCAGCATGAAATGCCTCAAGCCAAAAAGACTTCAAAAGATGGTAACAACTTGAACAGGAGCACAAATTCTCTGGCTAAATCTCAAGTTGTTCTTCAGGGGCAGAATGGGCGCCAATCTGCTCCTGCAATGCTCAGGAGTGGGCAAGATGAGGAGTCTTCTCAAGCAATTGCTTTGAATACCAGTGGGTTAAGTAACCATGTGGAGTTAGATGATGCTAAATCAAAGGGAGATGGGTCTGATGTCGATAATGATGATGTTGACATTGGTGATGATGAGCCAAATCACAAGCAGAGGCAAGTTTTAACTATTATGTTCTATATTATTGTGGTCTTTCTTCTGTCATATTTCTTTTTAGACAGATTAATAATTTGCTTGGGCTTATAGGATTGTGCCAATTCCATCAAGCAAATATGTCACCGAACCCAGGATCATTCTGCAGACAAGAAGTGAAGTTGATCTGCTGGACGATGGCTTCAAGTGGCGCAAATATGGGCAGAAAGTGGTCAAAGGGAGTACCTACCCAAGGTACTGAACTTTTCTTTGTGTTTATTGATGAAATTGTCCTGAAAGTTTTTTAAATATTTCATAGGCATCTCTTCCCATTCTTGCCTTCTGTTCGTTGGCTTGATGATCCAATCATGCTTGGAATTGTAGTCTTGATGTCAGATGCCATTAGCCCTAGAAATTAGATTTTGGTGTCTCACCTTGCAAGATGTCAAAGATGTCTATGAGCTAGTGTTCTTGATCCATACAGTGTGTATAGGGAATTTTTTTTGTTGGTCAGTCAATACGGTGTATATAGTAGATTTTGGAACTCAAACATGAAGCCCTTTTTTTGCAACTTTTGTCTGTCTGTGATGGGGGCAGGGAGGCGGCATGTTGTCTAGTTTTTGCCATGTCCTTTTAGCTGTTCTTTCACTATGCCTGAACAAGCCAAAGCATAAGAAAGCAGTCTCCCTGGGGAAGGGTGTCTTTGGCTTCAAATAATGAGGTGAAATACTCAATGATCTCAAATAAGCCCATTAAATTTTAGCAAAGTGTTTCTTGACACTTTAAAAATGCAGTCGCCCAAATTATTTTGGTGCAAAGTCATACAGTAGCATAAACATGGTACATGCAAAACAAAACCGGGGAAAAGATTTTGTGGGACATATTTATGCTCCAAGGATCTCTTCTGAAGTGTCAAGAGTAGCATAGATTCCTTTCATTGTCTTATGCCAACTCATAGATCAATTGGGCGAAGTCATTAGGAGTGTGGATTATTGATATTCTGGGTATTGTGTCATCAATCTAAGACTTGTCTTTTCCTGTGTACTCAACAGGTGGTTAAGATAACCCATCAAGGGTGCCAGATTGTTGTTACAATACCTTTTACTCTGTCTTGTTTTGCTTGCATTACTTTAATCATCCAACCTTTGATCACAATTGAGCCCCACCCAACTGGGATTTTTGAGTGGCGACAAGTCTTTTTCCTTCCCCAGTTTAAGCATATAGGAGTGAAAACAGCCGATATATGTCACCTGATCCTTATGTGAAAAATGATTACTCTCTTGCTTCATCTTTCCTGTTGTGTTCCTGGACACTGTTTACTCAACCATCAACAGAAGTACTAGGATTATCTCAGCGTTCATGTTTTTCTCTGCTTTCCATGATGTTGGAGTTGAATACTTCATAAACGGTGCTCTCTCTCTCTCAAAGTGTTGGCTCGGAGGAGATTGATTTTCCAAATGATGGAATCAAATATTTGAGCGCTTCAATTCACATTTGCTTCTGTTGAGGACCTGCTCTGATGCGATAAAAAATCACACCTATGCTGTGCAGGAGCTACTACAAGTGCACTTACGCAGGCTGCAATGTCCGTAAACACGTTGAAAGGGCTGCGTTGGACCCCAAATCTGTCATAACCACTTACGAGGGAAAGCATAATCACAATGCACCATCTGCTGGAAAGCGAGGCCGCACCATTGAGGCAGCGGAATTGGGTGATGTCCAAAGACCGTCGGTTCTACGGCTGAAAGAAGAGCAAGTGGCTGCTTGAGCCTTAAGCTATAAGGGCTCATGGACTCGGTGGATTCTGGTCAAAGTCGCGCAAGTCATGTACGATCGAACAGAAATGTGATAAATATGTAAATCAGCATACCCTCTTGCTGTCACTTGGGATTTGTAATTTCCATGCGCAAAAACCGCATCAAGCAAATGCAGGGGAAGGTTTATTGCTTATGCTTTATGCATCTCCTCCTGTAACTAAGCATCAGGAACTCTGTTGTTGTATCAATTGCCAAGGCTGAGTCTCCAAAAAAAAGTGAGATTTCAAATCAGTCTTTGCTCTGTTTCATCAATTCGTTTCCTCTTAATTGATTCCGAGCTTAGAAAGAGAAGCTTTTTACATTGCTGAGCGATTCTTGCAAATGCAACCTTTTCTTCAGAGGAGCTTCCCCTCCATTATCGATCAACTGATCTTTGCGTAGAAAAGGGCAACTTCTGAAACGGTTCCATGGCTTGGACGTCATTTACAGCGTCAACTCGAAGAAAGATCGCAGTTTTGGCATGGGAGACTACGAGCAGAATTGAAGGGAGACCTCAAAAACAATACGATCCGATTCGCTAAAACCTTACTGCAAATTGAAATAAGGTGAATCATTCATTATTTGCCTCGCAATCATCCAAATCGCAGGAAAAGGTTTGCATTCAACAAACAAACATTGAAAAGGCGCCAGAGTTCGCAACGCAAAATCAAGATTCGACACGAGCTGCAAAATGGAGAGGACCCGCGACGAAAAGGAAGCTTCTTTTGGTTTAATGTTGGGCGAAACCATCGCTTTGAGCTGCTGTCTGTTCTTAAGATACGCTCTCTCCCGTGATCGTAGAAAGTCTGTCGTTGTCCATTCATATGGATCATCCTGTTCTGATAATAAGACCGTACATAAAAGATGACTTCCAAACGTCGAGTGATCATGCTAAGAATATGCGACCGAGTTCTCACTATCTCGAGCTCTGAATTCGGCCGGTCCTCCGACGAGCCCGTCACAATTTCTCACCCAGAATCATTTCACATTTAATAGATCAATTTTTGCAGACCATCCCAATATACCTGACATTACTCTTATTCTTGGAAAGGGTCCTCAACAGCTAGACCCGGCAAGCGACAAAGTTACCAGTAAAGTCCCGAGGGGACTTGACAGAAGCATCCCACCCAACGGCATATACAACAAATATATATATAGCATTACAACAACCATAAATGGCGGAGTAGAAACCGATTTCATGTTTAACTTATGCTCACATGATTAATGAACCAGGGACATATGAAAGGTTTTAATTCAAATAATTTGCATATTTATAGAGATTTTCTTTCCTAGCTGAATTGAGACTGAAGGCAATGACTTCCCCCTCTGAAGCCCACTGTTATGGTTGGTAGTTAGCATTGATTTGATTTCACTTAAAAGGGGAGTTCTCGATCATCATCCCCCGCAACCAGCGTTGGTATTTGGCCATGATTGACGAAATCAATCTTGTTCAGTCTAACGCAACAAAGCACCTGTTCCGGCAGCTCCTCCGGCTTTTGCGCCTGTTGGGTTTTCAAGAACAGGGCTCAGAAGTCAGATGAACCATGCAAGGAATTCGGTATATTACAGTACACAGTATTAGACGAAGTACTCCGTTTTAAGATCATAGATAGATGGCTGTAAGATTGTAAATCCAAATTACTTGTCGATGCATCAAAAGTTTCTGGATAAGTCAGAATATGAAGGGCAATGTCTAACAGAAATAGCAAGGTTGAAGGCTTACCTGAATAGTCAGACCCAAGTCGAGTATTCCGTTCTTCAACCGTTCCCGGAAAGCTTCCAACCCCTTTCGAGATATAAAGCTGAACCGATGAATGTCTAAATCGATCTCAAAGTAATTCGGCCCCTGCGTTAATGGATCGATGCGATGAGAACCACAGAGCGTGAGTAACTCAGTTTGCAAGGAAAAGGGTTAACTTATTAGAATAGTCAAAAGAACCTATTATTGCAGCTCACCTTATAGAAGTTGTGTTGAGGGCGTGAAAGAACTGGCTTTTCATTGTATGCTTGTACTAGTTTTCTCTCGGTGGAACTTAACTGGAGATCCTCAGGGTTCTCCACGCCAGCCATAATCTTCAGCCTTTCTCTAAAAGGAACGATGGACTCTTTAGCAAATCCTTTAACCTTCTCCATCTCATCCTCGACCAATTTCTACATAAGGAACAAGTTATTGCAGCAGAAAAAAGAAATTATAAATCACCAAACCGAGTTGAAGATTCAAGTATTGGAAGTATATGATTGGACTCAAGTTTTTATTTATTTATTTGAATTATGCAGGTTTCATATGGACCTACAGCAACTAAAATTAGCAAGGAAATCGAATCAATAATTTGTTGGCGCATTTGTTTTTAGCCTAAGAGCACATGAACTTCGCACTGGGTGCGCCAAACAACCAATACAGTTCAAATGAATCAAAGTCCTGTCAGAAGTATGGTAATTAAGTCATTGTAGTTGAGAATTATGATCCCACGGCTGAGACAGATCCTTCAAAACATAAGAACAAGCCTATATTGCAGGCCACTCTTTTTGTCATAATATTTCATTCCTTTACATCCTAACTTGATTTGACTGTGTTCCTTGGTTGCAGCTAGCAGTAAAAAAGAATGCGAATAGGAACATTGGAAGGGAGGGTAAATCACCTGGATGCTGTCCTGATATTGTGAAGAGATGT
Source organism: Angophora floribunda (assembly GCA_014182895.1). Lineage (NCBI taxonomy): Eukaryota > Viridiplantae > Streptophyta > Magnoliopsida > Myrtales > Myrtaceae > Angophora > Angophora floribunda. The sequence continues at coordinate 15,143,467 of CM024713.1, forward strand.
CTTTCTCAAAACTCTCAGAAACTTTGAAGTACAAGATGAGACTCATTCCTTCCCCATCACTATCACCAAGGAACATCGCAGCAGGATAAGTGGGCAACTGCGGAACACACACAATTTAGATGATGACAGAGCAGTGGATCATGAGACATAAAATGACAATGATCAGACAAAAGCAAACTTCCTTTCTCCAAAAGTAAGAAGGCAAATGAGGAAAGTGGATGGGACCAACAAGCATTCTCATGCAGGACTTACTTGGATATTTACAATAAGAAGAGGAGGCACTTTTCCATCTGCTTTTACATTGGGTAGCTCAAGGTGTTGGGCTATATGGTCTATTTTTCTAGGGCACATAAATAGATCAACTCCAATTGGTATATATGGGCTGTTATCTGAAGCAGGGGACTTCCTCTTATCTCTGCACACAGCCATCAGATGATTAGGCTCCACACAACCGGCAGAACTCACAACACAAGCAATATAATCGGAGTTTACAAAGGAACAACTAATTAAGACATCTGTTCAGTGAAATAAAGAAACCAGTGGAAGTATAGTGTTTGAATAATCTTTGTCAAGCCATGCATGCTTATCATGAAAGCTTGTGACGAAAAAGTGCATTGACATCATACTTGAAGTAGTTTTCTCCCCGAAGTTTAAATTTCGAGGGCTGAAGCTCAGACCAGCATCCAGAGGTCAGTTTTTCACCAGTGCAGCAAGGGATGATCAATCCTGCTCGGGGGCGATATAAGAATCTTTTTGATGCACCTGTAAATACACCAACCCATCTCATACCATGCAAATTCACTGAGACAAGCAATAGATGCTCTAATTGTCATAATTGGTAATACAAGCAACATCAATTCACTTGTCGAGGACATAGATGTATATCAGCGTCTATCCCTAATACTGACAGATTTATAAGGCCACCAAGGAACTCAACTATGCAATAATCACATTATATAACATAAATTAAGCAAGAACATCAATGGAAGAAGGCCCCTTAGAAGACTTACGATGTTCCATTGTTTCTTCTCCATCACAGGACCTCTTGAATGAAAGTCTAAAGACTGTAGACTTCTTTCTTTGAGCCTGTAGGCCCACATTATGAGTGCTTAAGATCTTGTCGTTAAAACTCACAGAAGGAACTAAACGAGATAGGCCAGTTTTCAATATTTTCTGTTGGCATTTCTCCTCAGAATTGCATCTATTCTCTTTAAGACCTTTGAAGCTCCCATGGCAGTGTTCCAATGTTTTCCTCATCCTGTTGTAACTTTCCTCAGCCTTTCCAGCACAAGCCACCTCATAGCTTTGTGTAGCTGTGAATGTATTAGATTCCTTGGGCTCATCTTTGGCCGTTAAAACTTCTGATTTACCTCCATCAATTTTGAGATAACTTCCATGAAATTCTTCATAGGCATTCCCACTATCCACAAAGCAAGATGAAGTTTCATACTGAAGAACTTGACTGCCAGAAATGTTGCCAATCGCATTGACTGCCAAAGGAAATCCGTCTACACGTGTTTGGGAACTCCAATCAGACTCAGAAAGGCAAACGATGACGATGTTGATAATTTAAATATTCTTTGAAAAAGGAAGTAGAAAGACAAAAAAAAGTTTGTTGACTACTCGTGTTGTAGAATTTGATGTTTCTTACCTCCATGCACGCTGATGAATTCATCATCTGAGTCAGACTCCAAGATGCTCAACGAGTCGAACCATGCCTCCTCTTGGCATAATACTGCAGGGATTGACTACTGAAGCTTCAGTAATTTGGCTTCGCACAATCCAAAACGTACATTTGCCAATGAAAAGAAAGCCTTCCAAGCAAGACGAGCAATAAATTGAATTAAAAAAATATAACAACGCCTTATTCAGAATCATACAAACGCGATAGAAGGCTTATTATAAGAGGACAGTCTGACATTTTAAACCTATCAGCCACCCTGACGCAAACCTAAATAAACTTCATGTTAGTGGCTACGGAGAGAGCTGAGAAAGTTGCTTACAGTCACTGGCTTATTTTTAGTAAGTGATCAAGTTTGTGCTGACTGGGGGTAGTAAATATAAAAATCAGAACGGAAGTGCGACTGGCATAAGCAAAGGCGAGGCAAGATTTTCTTGAAGGACATCTGATGCTTAAAAGGGGTATTCTGGTTTTCGTATGTTATCTCATGGAGTTCTAGAAAAATGCCAGTCAAACTAAACTCAGGATCACGAAACGGCATACCGTTTGAGTCATACTGACTAAGGTGCCACTGCAGCTGTGTCAGATGATATGTAGAATTTGAAACCTCGGATCTCCTGCAAGTGGTCGTTTCCCCTGTCTCAAAATCCATACGAACAAATTCACTGACGGCATAATCCGTCACCAGAGTTCCAGCACCGCCATTCTTTTTCTTGGTTACTGTAGGGGCATAACTTGATATCTTGCCTTGGCGTTTGCGTGTTCGGCGATGTCTCTTCCGCACTTTTATCTTTTTAGGAGGTGTCGACATGCAAGCGCCCATTATGACTACTCAAGGCACAGTTCTAATCTTTTGCGATGATTGTCGACTTTTTTCCCAAGAGAATTCTCCGCAAACCTATCAAAAATGAAACTTGGAACATAAATATAATATGCAACATGTTCTCCATAGATGCACTGCATTGTCGTCTTTCTTCTATATTAAACATGGAGTACTGAAAGGAAAATAATCCACAACAACAAAAATATCTGGATCAAGACAGGTTCTTCATTCAAGTACCCAGAATCCCTGGTATTATACCAGTCTCGATGTCAGAAAGTTAGCCATCTATTGTAAGCAACATGAACCAGGACTCTACCTTTCTCGGAAAAACTGAGATTCCAGGGAGATTGAAAGCTGGGCAAACACGAGAGAGATGAAACCCCTTCAAATTATCGGACAAGCTCTTCCCTGATCAAGCATTCCATTAAAAACCCTGAACACATAAAAATGCAAATCACAGGGCGATCATCAGCAACGAAACGGATAACGACAAACACGAATGCATCACATGATTTACACTAGTTTTCATAAACCATCTTAAAGAAATCAAAAGGAACCCGCTATCCTAATCATAGTACCTTACATAAACTAATCGATGTCGATCCAAAAATAAATAAAGAAATGAGAGAAACAAAAAGAACAAGAGATGGACCTCTAAAAAGTGCAGATTCACAGAGAGAGAGAGACACACACACACAGAGATGAACGGTTCCTTCTTCACTTTTAAAGGGACTTTTGATTTCGCTTTCAGAGAAGGGACATCACAAGGGAGACAGATGAAGGGTCCACACAAGACGAGGAGCAAAAAGAAAGACGGAAAAGAAAAATAAAAAGAAGATCGAGCACCACTATGTTTCCCATAAAGAATGGCGTTTTGTCCATATCAGCGTGCCAGAGAAGCAGAAAAAGTCGAAAGATCTTGGCAACGTGAAAACGCTTCGAGTGGAAGCACGACAGAAATTTCCGAGTCGATGCGATGATGCCCAAGAAGCAGTAACCGACAAGAACAAGGATTATGCAAACTTCCGTCGCATTTCGCGATCAAATACTAAAAAAATCAAGAATCAGAAGAGGGCAGCATCGAAAAGGGAAACCTATGCTTTTCGAGAGATGAATATATTCATGCAAAGTACAATGAAAAAGCGGAGGGGAAAGCATAAAAATAGAGGGGATTCATCCACCAAATGCATTGCACCGCGACCAAAAGGACATCAAAAAAGACATAAAATGGGAAACATTTCCCGGGGGAAAAGAAGAGCAAAAGATTCGCGCATTAACGAGATCGGTGAAGCAGAGGAGGATATGTTAGACGCATGCATGCACGAACAGATGCTTGAGGATAGCGAAAAGATGGTTCGGACAAGATAATACATTGATCTCAATCGCGAACGGAAATGGTTCGGAAAGGCCTCGCGCTTCTTTTTCTTTTTCTTCTTCTTCTTCTTTTGCCTTTTCCTTTGCTTTCGCAGTACGGATCTGTGCGTCCCCCTCTCTCCGTCTCTTCTCTGCGCCACCACCAACAAGAACAGCAAACGCAAGAAAAGTAAGGGGGTGCTTCCGACAACAGCTCACAGAGCCAGAGAAGGAGCTTCAGAGAGGAAAGCGGGGAGACAAGAAACGAAGCGGGTCGGTGGGGGGTCGGGGGAGGGGTCCGACAATGTCGTCGGATCCGCAGAGCGGACGGGGGCAGCCTTTATCTCCCACGCCCCGTCCTTCCTTCCTTCCTTCCTTCCTTCTTCTTCTGCCGTCCTAAATTTCCCTTTTCTCTTTTACCCTGCAACTCTCATTGCAGGAGAAGAACACGAATCCGGGAGGGGCTCCTCTCCTCCGTTCTCGCGCGGTTCTTGAAGTCGTCCTCGCAGAGGGACATCTCCCTCCCTCCCTCCCTCCCTCCCTCCTCTCTCTCTCTCTCTCTCTCTCCTTCCCCTTGAGTTTAGCTCTCGCGTTTTCTGAGTTTAGCCTACGGGCTTTTTCAAATTTAGCTGGCGGATAGCGAAGGAAAAACGGATCAGCGAAAGACCCATCTCGGAAAACGCACAGATAAAAATCTTATTTTCCCTGGGTCCGCGTTGCGTGCGTTGTTTATCTTATCAAACACCCTTTTTATAGTCAATTCCATTTCGTGCTGAAGTCAAGGTCTAATCTCGCATCTGAATCTGCACTCAATCTCTCCTGCATCTACCCCTTTCGCTCCTCGTTGTGCGTGCGTTCCCCCGCCTTACGTCCCCTGTCATCTTCCTCCGAAAAAATCAAGAAAATCAAGAAAAGCAAGACCCAAAAGAGAAAAAAAAAAGTTGTGCTTTTTTAGCATTTTCCTAACGTCGCTCTCCCCCACAATTTTTCCTGTTCCTTGCTTTTACGCGTGGAACCAAATTTCCATCGAAGCTACATCTTGTCACGCTGTTATTTGACGTGACCATTTTGATGTTTTTTTAATCGTTTGTTTTGATTTAGGACTCACTTCATAGAAAATTCTCGACTTTAAATCTCAATTTTGCTCTCGCGTCCAAAAATTGTAAGTGATTTGTTCGATATCATCGATATCACAAGGCTACTGTTATTTCGCATGAAGTTGAGGATGTCGATGAAGACGTAAATAATGATGATGAACCTTTGACTAATCGTGATGTTGATAGTTCCAAAGAAAATAGTGACGATTTTTGACAATATGGACAGATATGGAACAAAAGTGAAAATTAGACTGTTTTGTACACTAAACAAGTATCTAAGTAAGTTGATATCAATCTTAAAGTTTGGAATTTAACTCACTCAAGATATTGTCTTTGTACCAAGCCTTGCGATTTTTTCCGTTGACTTACAAGTGAGCCCCTTCCTAGGAGGTCTCCCATTCTATGAGTGTTCTAATTTAAGCACGCTTTAAATATTACCAAATTACATTATAATATTCCTCCATGAGTTAATCGTAACTTTGATATATATATAGCTTTCTCCTTGTTCAAAGCCTGGGAGTTTATTTGGTGTACAGTTTGATTACTTTCTATTCTTTTTGCCATCATAAAAACCTCTTAGAGTTGTTCTTTATCTAAACTCTCTGACCCCACAACCACACCCCATCATTATCGAACTAGGTTGTTATAAACCCACCAGCTTCCGTATGATATCATATTGTAAAGCCCTAGATTTAACTCATTAGAGGTATGAGATTAGGTATTGTATGCTTGAACACATCCATACCAAGTTTCACAATTTTGTCTTTTGACATAGAGATAAGTATCTTTCCAAGAGATCGTCCATCTTGAGAATGTTCCCACCTAGGCATGAGCATTACCATTATGTCAAAAAGTAAATCCGTAAATTAATTCTAGATATCTATATATAAAATATGCCAAAAATACTCTTTCCCTATTTGGTATATGGTTCTTTTCATTTCTATCCCCTTCACCATCTTAGTAATCTACTAGGAGCCACCCATTATCCAAATCTTCTGACCTTGACGACCACCCGTCACTCTTGTCGGACTAAGTTGTTACAAAGATCCTTTAATTTTTTCCGAGGTCATTTGATAAATATTTGAAACAGCAATACATGATAACAACTTCTCGAATGCAATTCGTTCACTTAATTTTCGGGCATTGCTACTGAAACTCAATATCTTTCCAAATTCAAGTATCTCGACTGCTTAATCAAGTCGAGCCAAACCTTGAAAATACAAAATTAGTGCATGTCGTGAATTTAGCTCAATGAATGGATTAGAAATTGTATGAATTATTGGTTGAAAAGGTCAAAGGTCCGCAATCTACAAAATCTTCAATGAATTACAAATCCTATTAAGTATAGTGAAAAATTGAAACAGACTATTGCTGTCAAAATTTTAGTCTGATATATTCAGCGAGGACATGGAATTAATTGAGACAGGGGAAAACATATTGTTAGTCTATAGCAAGCTCCTGTTAGCGCTAACAAGGATTGGGCACGAGGTGGAGTGTGCAGAGCGGGGATAGGGACGGGGATCACCTCCTCCACCCCCTCCTTGCAAATTGAAAACTTGCCTTGCCATTGCCACACACAACAGGCGATTATGCCTTCGCCAGGCAACCAAAGTTACCCTTCCATGTTCATGGCAAACCTGGTGAATACGGATCTCAAACTAGACAAGTCAACCTCGATCTCGTCGACCATTACTCGCCGTCAACCGCGGTCCATGCAAGCTATAACGACCGGACAGCCACACTTGACACCAGACGGGCTATTTTCGCGGCGGTTAGGTACTTCAGTTAAACAATCGACCTAGAAAACACGATAGAGACGGTACTCCACATTAATAACAGCCACACCTATTCTTGTTGTCGTTTTTCCTCTATTTCTATTTTTATCCCTATTATTCTTGTTTTGACCTAAAAAAAATTATTCAGCAATTAAGAAAGTAATAATGTCGCGGAGAGGGAAAAAGGTCGAAAAACTGACAAAAAAAAGACAATAATTGTTGGAAGGGTAGGACAGATGGATGATGAAGGACAGCTACGTTTGCTATTTGTCTAAATCTTTTATGGGAGTTTTCAGTTCGATCATTATTGGGCGTGCGCGTCTACAGTTTGCCATCTGGTCTTCCACAACAATTCCCCAAAAACCCAAAAAAAAGATTTTTTTTTTTTAAAGTTTGAATGAATGGGTACAGGCTTTTTCGATCTGCACTAATGTTCGTGCGCCCAGGTCCAGGTCGGGCCCCCCATCGGTCGTTGTCTGTCCACGTCGTAGCCCCACGAAACTGTGCCTTTAACTGAGGTTCAAATTGTCGGAGTACTCTTTCGATTTCGTCTTCACGAATAATCTTGAACCGAGTCTCGTACATAATAAATTAATTTTTATGTCACGATAAATCTAAAATGATACACAAGCTAATGGCATATCTATGTCACATTATTAGAAATCGACATATCAGCATCATATTTATACCAAATTGTATTACAGAATTTTTAGGATAAATGTGATAAATGTGTGCTAGTTCAAGTTAGTTAAGTGCATAAATATATTAATTTGAAAGTTTTGAAAATTGATTTTTGATCAACAAGATATTTTTGTATTAATTTGGGATTTTATATCTATTTTGTTTTATATTTTTCTAAATCTTTTGACTGTCATTTTGCACGAGATGTCAAATATTATTCAAAATATGAAAATTTCGACATATAAATTCGCATAAGACATTTTCATAATTTTTTTAATAAAAATTGATTTAATTTTTAACTTTGATGCAAGAGGACAAAGTCGCGGTTGAACTTTCATTTAATGTGGACACTTGACACCGATTAAAGTATCTTTTTCTTTTTTTCTCAGAAGTATCTAATTAATGGCATCGAGATTTAAAAATGTCGTTTCTTTAAAAAGTTTTAAATTTTTAATAAGTTTTTATAGTTTTTGTTTCTGCCTAAGCGGTCATGTACTGAGAAAGATTAAGATAGCGGATTAATTAAGAACAAAAGATTTGAAAGAGGTCCGATTTGCATAAACAATAAAGTAAAATTGAATTTTGTTAAATCATGTAATTTATGTTTACCACTAGAAGTGATCCTTGGGTAGGTTCGGGTAGGCTTGGGTAAGCTTGATTTTACAATTAAGTGCCGTCATCGAGGCCCTTTCGAATTTATTTTCAGCATATTTGGCATGGCGAGAGCCACGAGTTCGCCAATCCAAAATCAAGTATATTTGGCACAGGAGACCCTACATGAGCTCTATTTAATTTTCTTTTACTAAAAATACGCTAAAATTTTCTTTCTAATCATATGCAATGCACGAACACAATTTCTATAGAAATATAATTAGATAAACTCATGGCAACAAATTAGTGTCTAGATCGAGCTGTAAGTACTGCTTCAAATACATGATAACCATGATCTCTAAGATGAAATCCTAATTTTCCCTAAGTGCGGGATTAATTTAAGGTTAAGTTAATCCTATTTTTTTGAACGACATTAAAGATATTCGGGGAAATCGTGAGGTCAGGATGACTTCCAAGTCGTGCATCATTAGCTGACTAAAAACATCATTAATGGCCAACTTTTCTGGGGGAACTAATCACATGGGAATCCTCGAAAGTTCACGTGCATGCACGTACGTGCAGATGTTATCATTATCGCTTGGGGCACAATTATTAACAATGTAGATCTGCTTGTCATGTCAGGATTAGGATGGTTTTACTACTGTTTTATTATCATCGTCATGTTTTTCTCTTAAATTATCGCATCTACCTTTACTTTAGGCTCTCTCTCTTCACATAAAACATTTTTTGGGAAAACAACTTCCTCATCTTTCCAACGTTCAGATTGTTAGAGAAAATGGGTTAAGAAGAATGATTTATTTCAAAGATTTGTTTCCAATTAACATATAAAACCTCTGTTTAAATTTAGAAGAATGATTTATCTTTTAGAACATTAAAACTCATTTTTAAAATATGATATTGACGCTTGAATTAGAATTCTACGTCTAAATATAGAAACCCCCAGTGCTTGTCCATGGGCCCTTGGCAATAGGCTTAAGTTTAGAGGTGGGGCCAAGTTTAGTGAGGTCCATTGAGGCAAGGCCTAGACCCCAGTGCTCAAGTGCCAAGGCCTAGGTCAATCAAGGCTAAGCTTGTGACCCCCATAATTGTGCTTCAGTCCTTGATGCCTAGGCCAAGGACTCACACTTGGGACCAAGTCTCCGGAGCCTTGGCTTAAGTCCATAGACGCCATGCTCGAGATCTTGAGGGTTGAGACTTGATCCTCGATGCCTAAGATAAATCATATCAGTAATTTTCGTTAGTGAAGTTTAACAGAACTAACAGAATTATTTGATTGTACCAACTTTAACAAGTTTCAAGATTTGATTAGACTTTTTGAAAATATCATGACTCAGTCGCATTTTTCTAACAAGCTTTAGGACCTAGTACAATTATTTGAAATCGGTGACCTTTATTAGAAATTAACCAAATTAGTTCAAGAAAAAGGGGGAAAGAAAACCGCCTACCTATCTATCTATATCTACTTCCTATACCGTTATTAAGCTCCCATGAAATTTCACGAATGCCCTTTTTCATGATATCGACCTACCTGTTTGCATTGATCATTGTACTATCGCCTACCTACCTATTTGCAAATAATTGAACCATTTAAAAGCCATCAAGATTTGAATTCCTAATCCTAACATCCAATAGTAACTCAATAAGCATAGCACTACCTTAAAATATCCAAATATTGAACTGAATCAATTGGTGTCGAGTGCATCAACTTCAATGGAGAATCACTTTCGATCGAGGTAAAGTTATAGGACTCCTTTGTATAATTTGTGAAGCTCGTTTAGAGCCTAACACTGTGGAGCTAAATGCTATGAAACTCGAGCCTTTTTCTTAACTTAAAAAACTACTTTTTCAACTTTTGATCGGAAAAAAAAAAAAAAAAAATCGACCACTTTGTTCTCGTTCATTGCGATTGCTGAATTATAGAGTTGCTTATTGAGGTGTTTTATTATGGTGGGTAAAAGATTAAATTTTTTTGGTCTTTATTATAATTTCAGGGCTGAAGGCCCAGATCGGTACCGTACAAAAAAAGAGACAGGCCTGGAGCCCGATCCGGACCGAAAAAATCAGTACGGGCTGGGCCGGGCTTTCGGGCTTGCGGTTTTCTCCCACCACCTCTGGTGGTGTTGATTCCTATATAATAGACGTAAGATAGATGCCGTTTGGAAACAGTTTGATTTATTCTTTTTTTTTTCCTTAAAGTTCATAAATACGAAAAATAAAATGCACTACATTTTTTCTTAGAAGAAAAATTAATATTTAGCTCTAATTAACCTCTTCAAGAGAAACAAATCTTGTGTACAAAAAATTGATTCCTCAGAAATATTAACTAATAAAAAGGAAAATCTCACTAAAACATACAAGTTATGGATGAAATGTTCATCCTACGTCAAAATTTTCTTTTTTGGTATTGTCCTACTGTGAATTATGTTCATCTCTATTAAATAAATCGAATTAAAGTCTCTCTTCCTTTTCTCGAGTTTTGTTTTACCATTTTTTTTTGTGCAAGCATGAATTGTAATTAGTATATACAAAAATTATAGATGAATGCTTGACCTTGTATAACATTTGGGGAAATTGTCCCATCAGTAAAATTATTATATTAATGTCAATTCAATTATAAATTTTTTAATTTTATCAATTGAATCCCAAATTTTTACGTGAAATTCCAATGTTGATCATTTTGTCCAATTTTCACCGAAAACCATTGATGGCCTGCAATTACTTGACCGCCACGTCAACAAAGGCGGGCACCTGGTTATATATGTATAAGATTTTATATAAATATCCATGCCGTACCCAATTCTTATTTATCGAAATTAATAAATCAAATCAAATTGGGGGTTTGCTTTGACATTCCGTCAAATTTTGTGGGAGACGATGAACACGCTGACGTCAGGCATGCGCTGTGGCCCGCAATTCGAAGGGAACTTTAGAAAATTCGGATTTTGAAGAAATCTGTACCTCTCCTCTCCGTGCTTATAATTGCTTGTTCTTGAAGGAGATTTCATAAAAAGCTTGTAATGTATTCCCCCAATCGAATCTCGTGGGTCTCACGTGATGTCCGGATGTGACGGAGATCGATTGGCTTCATGCACGTCGATCGAGACCCCGCAATAGTAGGCTCATTGTGTCCATTTGAAAAGTTATTATCTCGATTTTAAAAATTATTGATTACACCATTTCCATTGAAATTCAATATGGTATTCACAATGTCATAACTTATTTAATGAATGATAATCACCATAGATTCTTTTAACATTAAAGAAAAGTTTCTTTTAAAAAAAAAAAGATAAGTATAATAAATATCCTAAAACTTGTTACGAAAATTTGATTAAATCCTTAAATTATTAAAAGTCCAATTAAGTGTTCAAACTTATTAAATTGATGGAATTAAATTCTTCCGTTAACTTTGTTAAACTTGGCTAATGAAAAATATTAACGTGACGTATTCTATTATTATTTTTTCTCCTACGAGGCAATAATAGTATATTACATACTATTAAGGTTAGCTAAAGTGGCGTAATAAAGTCAGGCCGCCCACTGGCGAAGGATTTGGCCTCCTGTCAGTGTTTTTCTTTTCCTTTTTTTTTTTCCGAAAACTTTTAGCTTTGATATTTTTTTAATTTAATTTCACAAAAATTCAGGTAAAAAATTGAGATTTTAATTAAAACGGCATCGTTTTCGTGTTTTAATTAACCTTAAAAGAGAAAATAATAATAAATAAAAGCCTCGTCGGTATTTTCTATTTCGATACCGTACACAATTCCTATTTACCAAAGTTAATAAAAACCAATTAAAATTGGGGTTGCTTTCACATTCCATCAATTTTCGCTGAAAAGTATGGATACGCGTCAGGCATGCGCTGTGGCCCGCAATTCGAAGAAGCCCTAATTCGGATTTTGATGAATCTGTGCCTCTCCGAGCTTCTAATTTTGGCTTGTTTTTGAAGGAGACTTCATCGCCGGATCTCAATTTTGACCCGTAATAGAGGCGAAAAAGGGGGAGATCCAATTTAAAAATGCTCACATGCCCTTGATGCATAGAAAGCTTTGTAATGTACCTATCACTGGCAAATCCCATAAGTTTCACGTGATGTCTGTATGTGATGAGATCAATTAGCGTATATGCACATCAATTGAGATCGCGCACTGATTAGTTTCATCAAGATTCTTGGTCCAAGAAGCTCGGTTATAGTAAATTGGGTATTGTGACGTAAATTATATACTACGTATCTTTATGTAGCCCATTGGCGAATTCGTAGATTTCACGTGACGTTTACATGTGACTGAGATCAATTGGCTTCTGTGTGCATCAATCGAGATCGCGCACCGATAAGTTTTGTCGAGACTCTTGGCCCGAGAGACTAGGTTATAGTAAATTGGGCATCATGCCAATGATCTTAAGAACTCGGGAGTATATTTCGCGACAGGATTTCATTTAATGATGAATGTGGTTGTAGGTTTGTATTAGCCTCTATTGACGGTATTGGGCATTGGCCACTATCGATACCCGTGGTTTAGATGCCGATTGAGCAAATGAATGGGGGTATATGGGAATTTCTTTAGTGGGCTCTTTGGTCCGTTTGAAAAGTTGTTACCTCGATATCAAAAGTTATTGACATTAAATTGCCATATCTATTGAAAAATTCACTGTATATTTTATAAATCACTGTGTGTGTCACGTACCATGTTGCCTTTCTCTTGAAGTTGTGTAGAAGAGCTTTTTTTCTCCTTTCCACAAAGCTTTGACTTTGTCCGATCGTCTTTCCTACTTTTCCCCTCCTTAAACTACGTAAATTCCGTCGATGATGTTTCTCCTCCTCCTCTGATTGCATCGAAAGAGACTGATTTTACTTCCTAAGTGACCACGAAATCTCAAACATGTAAGGACTCGAAATCACTAAAAAAAACAGAAAAGAAGGAAAAGAAAAAAGTTCCTGATAAGTTACATGGCAGCTACGATTGCTTGATTTAGCGCGACGGCACCGCCTTTGAATGAGCTCTCGTTCAATTTATCTAGGGTTTTGGGGGACAAAAGAAGAACGAGAATGAAGAAGAAAGCATTGCGTGCCGGGTGGGAATGCTTCGAGGTGCATGAAGGATGTCCCCTTTGCTTGTCATTTGTCCATAAGTCTGACTTTTTCACTGGCGTCTTACCGGCTTTCGAAGCTGAATTAACGACTATTTAAGGTCATCGCGGCTCAAACCCGCCAATCCCGACCTCCCCCAGTCCGGTTCTCGTGGAAATCCGATGCTGTTTAGATCACCCATCATCCCTTGATGGCCAGAGCCCCGCTCCCGGATCGAGTCGATATCAGGACCACGTCACTCCCGCCGATCTACACCAGAACCAACTCCACCAAATCCAGCCCTTGGCCACGTCCCGCCGACATTCCCTTCTCGGTCCGCACTGCCAAGCTCCTCGTCTACGTCGTCACCGCATGCGTCCTCCTCTTCATCCTCTCCCAAATCTCCCTCCTCCAATCTAAGCCAACGCCTTCCCCTCTATGGCCTCTCTCTCTGGTGCACCATTGGCGAGAAATCATCCTCGACACCACCTCTGACGCTGCTGCTGCCACGGCTGACGAGCTCGAGGCCGTGGTCGAGAGGCTCCGTGATGCGGTCACGTTCCTCCCGCTCAAGGACCGGCGCTTTGCCGACCGACCCACCGAGGGCCACACCTGGTTCATGAGCTCCTTGGACGAAACCAGTGTCGGCGGCGGGCCCCAGCACCTGCACTTCCCTTCCGACAGCTCAAAGGGCCGGGTGCTATGCCTTAAGGGACGCGACGTGCATGATGGCTCGTGGAACTACTATGCCCTCGCATGGCCTGATGCCCTCCCACGCAACGCCACCTTCATGAGCGGCCTGACTTTTGTGTCCTACAACCACTACGACTATGACAACATTTGGCACGGCCTGTTGCCGGTCTTCCCCTTCGTGGCATGGTACTGGGGGAACGGTTGCCGCCGCCCGCCCGAGCGTTGGGTGCTGTACCACTGGGGGGAGCTTCGGCTCGAGGTGGCACCGTGGCTGAGCAAGTTGATGGAGGCGACGTTCGGGAAGCCACCCTCCATAGAAAAGTTCGATGAAATCAAGGAGGACAGCCCGGTCTGCTTCGAGGAGGCAGTGGTGACGAGGCACAACGAAGGAGGAATGTCTACGGAGAGGACGATCGAGGCCTATGAATTGCTGAGGTGCAGTGTGAGGAGATATTGCAACTTGAGCTCGGAGGTCGATGGTGATGGTAACAAGGCTAACGCAACACGTTTGACGTTGTTGATGAGACGAGGAGGGAGATCGTTCAGGAACGAGTCGGCCGTGGTCGGGATTTTCAGGAGGGAGTGCGATAAGGTCGAAGGTTGTCGACTCACGGTGGCTCACTCCAACGATCTCAGTTTCTGTGATCAGGTCAGTCCATAAAAGTCGAATCAGTCTTTGTTTGAATTAACACGACTGCCATTTTACGCTTGTCAATCCTTAATTTCATAGTTCGAAGATTAAAAAAAAAAAAAAAACGAAGGTCTTTTGCATCAGATTCTTCTTATGTAAATTATAGTATAGTTCTTCTGATTCTTTAGTGTAAATGAGTCGGATAATCATGGGTCGAACAAAACAAACATTCATCAAGGAGACGTATACTTAGTAATATTTCTTCTGATTCTTTAGTGGTGGTTAGGCGTTGACCCACCTATGTTAGATGACAAACCGAAATTCCTAATGTATGGAATGACCAATTACGGTCAAATGGGTCCAATTCAATGACATATACTTGGCAAATCGCACATGTTAATTGACCTTGGGATCCACTCATCTTGCAAGTAATTAATCACTAGAGTGTGTCGGGTACGTGGGGTTACTTTTGCTCGAGGTGCAGGTCAAATTGCTGAGCACGACCGACGTGTTGGCGTCGCCGCACGGGGCGCAGCTGACCAACCTGTTCATCATGGACCGGAACAGCAGCGTGATGGAGTTCTACCCCAAGGGGTGGCTGCACTATGCCGGGGCCGGCCAATACGTGTACCGGTGGCTGTCGAGCTGGTCGGGGATGAGACACCAGGGCGCCTGGTGGGACCCGGTCGGCGACGAGTGTCCCTACCCGGAGGACGTCGCCAAGTGCTTCGACATCTACAAGAACGGCCGGATCCGGCACAACGAGACACATTTCAGCGAGTGGGCGAGGAAGGTTCTCGGTGAGGTGAAGCTGAGAAAGATTGCAGAGGCCGTTCCGAGCAAGAAGCAGGATCCTACCGAAGCTTGTGCTTGCGGCTGATAATTCGGATATATTGCTTTTCAATTTTACACAATGTACGCCATTGTTTTTTTTTTTTTTTTATAATTTCTTTTGTGATATATTACACCAATGCATGAGAGAAAAGCTTCGCTTAAAATAGGTCTTTGTATTTCAGTTTTTCTCTCAAAGTGCCATCAGAACCGTCGAGGAAATTGATTTGCTATAAGATTGAGAAATGGGTTAGGGGTTGTTTTACAAGATTCGTGAATAATTCGCGGTAGAGGGGCAAAGTTATTAGCTAGTATGTTCAAAAGAATAACAAGATTCTGGCGAGGGCCACGACGACGATGTTGGAGTTTACAATTGATCGTTGATACCAGCATTCATAGCGGGTGTTCGAGTACTAGTTTCATGTTGAGCGATTTTGTAGTCTTAAAAAGAAAAAAATAGTCTCCTAGGAGGACTCGAAGGGGGTACTAAACTAGGCCTAACTCCTGAAAACCCTCAACTTTAAGTGAAATTCAATTCAGTCCCGAACTCTTTTGTGTCTAAAAAAATTACCAATGTTCACTTTAATCTCAAATTGGCCATACATTTAACAATTGTCACCGATCTCTTCAAACGTATCGACATCAGGGCTAGTTCGAGGCGATTTTTCACCATGGAGGCAAAATTGAGATTATAGTGAAAGTTTGTGATTTCTTTTCAGATAAAAAAAAAAAGGTTCGGGATAGAATCGAGATTGCATGCAAATTTTGGTGTTTTTAAGGGAATTAAGCCTACTAAACTATGCAAACCCATTTTAAATCATGTTGATTCCCGTTAATTAGATGGAAAAATCCCATTTATGCACGTGCCCGTATTGGATTTGTTCATATCCCGACCAGATCCAAGACTAAAAATTTCTTGGAAAGAAGAAACTGAGCAACAAAAGACAGGAGAAGAAACGGAATGGAGGATGTAGAAGTTGGGTTGGGTTCCAGGAAAAAAATGTAAAGGGATTTGGTTTTGACCGATGTTAAAGAGTATTGAGATCGGATGTTAGACTAGAAATCAACTCTCAAAATAACCCGTTAAACAAGATAAGTAAGTATTTAAATTAGAAATATATTTTAAGCAAGAACAAACAT
This sequence comes from Angophora floribunda, assembly GCA_014182895.1. Lineage (NCBI taxonomy): Eukaryota > Viridiplantae > Streptophyta > Magnoliopsida > Myrtales > Myrtaceae > Angophora > Angophora floribunda. The sequence continues at coordinate 15,159,849 of CM024713.1, forward strand.
CTTTTTGATATTGATAATTCTATTGATAAATGACCAAACTCTACTCTCATTGATAAAGAAAATGATATAAATAAAAAGAAAAGTTTGGTCATGTCAAATTTAGGGTTTTTAACCCTTCAAAGTTGAGAAGGGAACATTTTGATCAAGCGCATGAGACTTCGATCATTGTGATCCGGCGGAAATGATTTAACAAATAAGATTATGGATCTCAAATCTCATCCACTTAAATGCAGTCTACCCAATTGTCAACTCCCCTTGAATTCCTCCATGAGAAAGTCTCCCCTCATATGTTTCTCTCTCCCATCTCCTTTCCATGCACTAAATTTATTAAATTGCGCCGCTCACGTTTCAAGAACCATTTATGGACCTACATCGAGATCCGTCAAAAAAAAAGCCGAATTGCTGTACAATTTTTGAACCGTGATTCATTTTGTTCACCGCTTCAACGATAAACTACCCATAAACTTAATGTATGCAATATCTTCTCTCCATCGACCTCATCGAATAGCCTTTGTCCAAATACAGATAGATGCAAGATGTAATCCATATTATGCTCTCGTAAATTCAAGCTTTCGGGATGATCCGTTGTGCGCACAACTTAAGATGGTCTCAGCCTCGTACAAGGTACGGACTTTTGATAACTCGCATTATTTCTCCCATCTATGGGGTCCGATTCTTAGGCCTCGTTTGGTTCCCTTTGGAATTAAAATCCATGTCCTGAAGAAATGCAATTTTAGGGTTTGCAGACACCTCGTACAATAACTAGGAAAATGACAGAGTTGCTCAGGAGCTAAGCTGAGAACAAGGAAGACCATAGCCCTGGTTTTTAAATAAGGAAATGAGAACTTTCAAGATTGCTTCAGGGTGGCGGCATCGTTCGTCCGGCGTGAAATCCGGAGGCTGTCGATGCCGGTTGATCCGCAGAAAACTCACAGGCGGACTCGGTCTTCCTCACTCGTCCATGAACTCTCTCGTTCACCTTTACCTTCTTCATCTTCAAAGCATCCTCTCCTTTGATGGCCCAAGCATCATGCCCTGATCAAGTGGAGATTCGAACCGCCTCGCCCCCACCGATCCACACACGAGCCAACTCCTTCAAATCGAACCAGCGGCCCCGTCCACCGCCGTTCTTTTCTCGGTCCGTACTGCCAGGCTCTCCGTCTGCGTCCTCGCCACATGCTTCCTCGTCTTCCTCCTCTCCCAAGTCTCCCTCCTCCAATCTCAATCCACTCCTTCCTCTCGATGGCCTCTCTCCCTCGTGCACAGATGGCAAAAGATCGTCCTCGACACGAGCTCCGCCGTCGGAACGGCTAATGAGCTCGATGCACTGGCGGGGAGGCTCCGCGATGCGGTCACGTTCCTCCCGCTGAAGGACCTGCGCTTTGCTGACCAACCGGCCGATGGCCACACCTGGTTCATGAGTTCCCTCAACGACATCAGCGTCGGCGGCGGGCCACAGCACCTGCGCTTCCCGTCGGACGGCTCAAAGGGCCGGGTGCTGTGCCTCAAGGGACGCGACGTGCATGACGGGTCGTGGAACTACTATGCCCTCGCGTGGCCCGAAGCCCTCCCGCACAACGCCAGCTTCATGAGTGGCCTGACTTTTGTGTCCTACAACCACTATGACTACCACAACTTATGGCACGGCCTGTCGACGGTGTTCCCGTTCGTGGCGTGGCACCAGGGGGAAGGTTGCCGCCGCCCGCCCGAGCGGTGGGTGCTGTACCACTGGGGCGAGCTCCGAGCCGAGATGGGCCTGTGGCTGAGCAAGCTGATGGAGGCGACGTTCGGCAAGCCAACCACCATAGAAGCGTTTGATAAAATCAAGGAAGATACCCCGGTCTGCTTCGAGGAAGCTGTGGTAATGAGGCACAACGAAGGAGGGATGTCGAGGGAGAGGATGATCGAGGCCTACGACCTGTTGAGGTGCAGTTCTCGGAGGTATTGCAACTTGAGCTCGGAGGTCGATGGCGATGATGGTAAGAAGGGTAAGGCGACACGTTTGACATTGTTGATGAGACGAGGAGGAGATCGTTCAGGAACGAGTCGGCTGTAATTGGGATTTTCCGGAGGGAGTGCGATAAGGTCGAAGGTTGCCGGCTTACGGTGGCTCACTCCGACGATCTCAGTTTCTGCGACCAGGTCAGTGCATCAAACCCAAATCAGTCATCATTTGAATTGACACGACTGTCGTTTGACACTCGTTGGTACTAGACTTTTGTAGTTTCGAGACATGGAAAATGTCTAGATGACAAACTGAACTTGCTAATGACATAGCGCAGGTGAAACTAATGGGCATGACGGATGTGCTGGCGTCGCCGAACGGTGCGCAACTGACCAACCTGTTCCTGATGGACCGGAACAGCAGCGTGATGGAGTTCCTCCCCAAGGGGTGGCTGCGCTACGCCGGGATCGGCCAATTCGTGTACCGGTGGCTGGCGAGCTGGTCGGGGATGAGGTTCGAGGGCGCCTGGTGGGACCCGGTCGGTGACGAGTGTCCCTACCCGGAGGACGTAGCCAAGTGCTTCGACATCTACAAGAACGCCCGGATCGGGCACAACGAGACCCATTTCAGCGAGTGGACGAGGAACGTCCTCGGCGAGGTGAAGCTGCGAAAGATGGGAGAGGCAGTTCCAAACGAGAAGCAACATCCTATCGGTTCCTGTGCTTGCGGCTGATAATTTATTTCTTAATTTTCCACTTCACTTTTTTGTGAAATATTTACTAGGAATGCATGAGAAAAATTTCTCACTAAAATAGTTCTTCATTTTTCAATTTTCTCTTGAAGTTCCATCAAAGCGTCAAGGAAATTGATTTGCAATAAGTTGAGAAATAATGGTTAAAAGTTCATTATTTTAATGTATCGATGTCCACACGCTTTGTACCCCTTATTAGGAATATGACATTTTTCTTCCCCTCTAACTTGAAGATATCCTTGAATTTTTACGTTTCAAAATTGAGACAAATAGTTTAAGGACTTGCTTGTATCACTCTTGAAGTTTCATCAAAGTCACTAAAAAAATTGATTTGCGATAAGATGAGAATAGGTGTTAGGGGTTGTCTTGCAAAATCACAATGAGACCACATGTTAAAAAGAACAAAAGGATGATGGCAATGGTTGCGACATTGAATGACTCATTTACAACGGGTTGCTTACAACATGCTTAAAATCGATGTTAACAATTGAATGTGATTGTATTCCGTAAGTTTTTATCTTGAAATTGTATTCAAGCTAACAACATAAAAAATCTCGATTGGCAAAAGAGGGAGTAGAACTCCCAACCTCGTGGATAAGGTCATAACGCCCTGCCAACGAAGCGAAGCACTTATGCATATCTAATGGCTTTCACGATTATATATAATAATTATGATGTAGTTCTAAACCGGCATCACATCATCCCGGCGGTTCAATAGATTGACCGGGGAACCGGAAGCCAAAAACCGGTTCTCTAGCCGGTTGGGTTCAAAAGCACCGGTTCTTAGCCTGTCGACGGTGCGAAACGGAGGGGATGGGGAGCGAAACGCAGTAGAGGGTAGTGAGCACAGAGAGAGAGAGAGAGAGAGAGAGAGAGAGCTGAGGGGTCAGACGATGGATAGAGTGGAGGAGGAGCAACACGGCGTTCATTGGCCGGGCGTGCCGCCGACTATTGGTGGCGCTCAGTGGATCAATGAAATCATGCCACAAGCTCTCATTCAGTATAGAACATGACTTCGTCGTTTAAAACTCTTGCTCATCGCTAAAAATTTGATCTTGAGGAACCGATTCTGGGAATCCGAAGCAAGAGATGAACTCTCGATGGAGAATTTTCTTTCCTTCATGTACAGTTTGCAATCTATGTTTCTGTATCAGCTGAAAAAGCAAAAACCCTGTAAATCCAAGATTGGTTTGTTTCTAAAAAATTACTAAAAAGGAAAACCTCTCTTCCTCAGATTCGGGCATGAGGTCGTGGCTATCTTGTCATCTGTTCAGAGGCTTCTTCGCTAATCTGTACAAAATGGAGTTTCACTATCGACTGCCCGGAACGAACTTCGTTCATGCCATGTCCGCGATCTTCCCGTGCCCGCAGCACCGATCATTCTCGTCGCCGTCATGGTTCCCGTTCACTGTGCTGTGGCCGGGATTAGCTCCTCCGTCTGCGCGCGAATCCGACACGCAGCTCTTCGCGTACACGCAACAAGCGATCGTGTCCAAGACGACGACCGCGGAATACATCCAAGCAATCACCACCCCTTCCGAAGCCATGGCCAGGTAAGGCCTCTTGGCGCTTCGAGTTTCCATCACCGACTGGCATCGGAACCGAAACAGGGCTTCCACCGCGGCGAAGCAGAGATAGTGAGGCAGAGCGATCAACAGAGCCGCCGATTCCCTGCGCCTCAGCGAGCAAGCCTTTCGGATCGCCTCGGAAGCTGAGCAATTCTCGATACCGACGATGGCAAGAGCGACGTCGCACACGGCGGACAGGTTGGCGGCGATTGCGCAAGAGACGGTCCTGGACGTTAACGCGAGGAGGGTCCCCTGCCTGCGCGAGAAGAACCCGTACAGAACCGAAGCGATCGCGTCGGCCGCGAGCGCCAGCGACGTGTCCAGGAACTGGAGCTTCACGAGGCGTCTGTAGAGAGAGAAGGAAGACGAGAGGAATGGTGGGTCATGGCAATTCGTCAGGGTCTTTATGACACGGGATTTGGCCATGGCGAGGAAGGTGAGGGCGAGCGCGAAACTAAGGACGGCGCGAAAGAGGTACTGCGGGAGGGAGAGCAAAGCGGTTCCGGCCGCGGGGAAGAGGGTGCGAGAGAGAAGCAGGGAAGCAGAGTAAGGGAGGAGAATCAGAACAGGGGCGTGGAAGGCGTCGATGTTCTTGAGGAAACTGTGGATCGATCGCCTCATGATTCTCGCCGCCCTCTCCATCTCCGAGTTCGGTGGATGGGTCTTGTTCATTTGGATTCCTTGTGAGGCAGAATTGGGCAAGTCAAAGAGGCAAAAAGGCAGAGAAGGTTGCGGATTGATCTGCCTCTCCTGTGCTGACCGGCTGTTCTTGAAGATACCATCCAAAACCGGTTTCGGGTGTCTTAATGAGTTTTCGTTTCTTCCCGCAACAGAAAGAGAAGGGGCAGACTTTGTCTTATAATGAGGGGAAGAGCGACAGAGTTTTTCCCTTCTGAGATTTCAAGGTCTGCGTCGATGGAGGAGATAAATATCCGATTATTTTTTTCTCTTTCTGGAGTGGGTTTTGGCCACCTGCATCTGAAGTTGAACCACCGGAAGAAACTAACGCACAACTGCCGAGGTTGGTGCGTTTCGCTACTTGTTCTGTGAAGTCGTCATCCTGGGCTTTGGCCGTGTCAGGCAGCCACCCACAAAGGTCGCCCCCTCATCCGTCCGTCCGTTCGGTGCATGCGATCTGATCTTGTTGCGTTCTGACCAGATGATCTTGTCGTGGCCCGTTCTGGATAGCAACCCGCGACGCCTCCCTTATCCAACGCTTTAGCCAATGCCTAGCTCCTTTCGTGGGGGTCATACGTTGCTTGCACGAGGATTTGGGGGGCGTGAATAGATTTATCTTATCGTCTTGGCAATTGAACAGATTTGCCTTCGACGGTAATCCGGCCCGGGAAGAGGTATCTGTCTGAAATGGACCATGGGGTTGTCGAAATCGTGCGGTTTCTGGACAATTTTGATCGGAGTGTTGGCTCGTTTTGAGCAGTCGGAATCAGCATTAAGTTATGTTGCATTGATTTAACATTTTTCCCTCTCCTTCTTCTTTTAGAGAAAAAAAGGCTAAGAAAGATGGGCCGTTAATTTCTGGAAAGTGACAGGGAAGTACCCGGTCACACGTCTTAATTGTGGGATTATAGCAATCGAAATTTCACACTTTCAATGGGTCATTACCAAATATGACCTAATTAGAGAAACCATGCCCATTCAAGAAAATATAAGTAGGATCTAGCACGTAACTAATACCAATAGGAATTGAAAACTTGCTTAAGATTTGTTGGATTAGAATTCTCAAGGTTCGCATCTCATTTTGTAATGTTACTAAAGCATTTTAGTATGTGAAATATAACATCATTGTTATACCCATCGAACTTGTCACTGGCATGAAACTATTTACCTTGTAACTATCATCGACGTCTACATAGATTTAAAATATGTGCTACTAGTTTTGGTGTGACTAGGGCTACCAGAGTGATAACTTGAGCATGCTCGACACGAAATCACGAAGATGACGGGGAATCAAAACATATATTACTCCCTGAGTCCTTGCAATATCATCTTTGTTTATTGCTTGAGCATGTGGTCTAATCACTTGCCCCTCTAAGCTAAACAAATTTTTGTGATTTTTGAAGAAGACCTCTTGAACTATTTATCGGCTTAAACTAAATTAGATACCTTGGTGGTTTGACGACAATTATAAGATAAGAGCAAAAGATTAAAAGCCATTTAAGACTTCGTTTGTTTCGTGAAAATGAATAATTTAAAAAATATTTTCCCGAAAATGATTGATTGTATCGATTAAAATAGTTAATCGATAGATAAAATTTTCATGGCCAATAATTTATGTCTAAATATTCTCACGGACAATATATATATTTAGTTTATTCATTTTGATAAGAAATATAAGTGATTATTATTGATTTTTTTAAAAATAATTCATTTTTCGAGAAATAAATTGAGTCTAGATGAAACGACTTTCCCATGCATTGATGTAAAAAAAAAAATGGGAAGAAAAAACAAAGGCTATATCAGAATTATCAGCTGCAATCACAACCACCGGCAGGGTCCTGCATCCTCTTCGGAACGGCATCTCCAGCCTTTCTCAGCTTCACCTCGCCGAGAACCTTCCTCGCCCACTCGCTGAAATGTGTCTCGTTGTGCCCGATCAGGCCGTTCTTATAAATCTCGAAGCATCTGAAGTCGCCCTCCGGGTAGGGACACTCCTCGCCGGCCAGGTCCCGCCAGGCGCCCTCGTGCCTCATCCCCGACCAGCTCGACAGCCACTGGTACACGTATTGGCCGACCCCGGCATGGCGCAGCCACCCCTTGGGGTAGAACTCCATCACGCTGCTGTTCCGGTCCATGATGAACAGGTTGGTCAGCTGCGCCCCGTGCGGCGACGCCAGCACGTCCGTCGTGCTCATCAGCTTGACCTGCATTTCAAGCAAGAGTGACCCCACGGACCTAATTTTTCGGTAATTACTCTGTAAGATAAGTGGACACCAAGGTCAATTGACCTGTGCGATTTGCTAAGTATGTGCATTTCAAGCAGGAGTGACCCCACGGGCCTAACTTTTCGGTAATTACTTTGTAAGATAAGTGGACACCGAGGTCAATTGACCTGTGCGATTTGCTGAGTATGTGTCATAGAATTGGACCTATTTTTCCGGTATTTGGTCATTCCAAACGTTAGGATTTTCGGTTTTGTCGTCTAAAAATGTGGGTCAATGCCTAACATGCATGCACTCCTTGGATGTTTGTTTCGTGTTTGAATAGTGTGGATTGGTGGAGTCCATTTGAAGACACTCAACTATGTCCCTCCACCTTAGATCATTTCACTTGTTCACACTCAAGAATAAGAAGGAATATACTAGAATTTATAAGAAAGACCTTAGTTTTTTTATTTTTGGATCTTGGAACTATAATGTTAAAGGATTGATAAATGTCAAACCACAATTATGTCAAGGGTTAATTAAAAAAAATATTAATTTTAAGTCAAGTGACAATTCTGGTTCCAATTTTTTTTTTTATCTTGTAATAAATCACAAACATCATTATCCCAAATTTGGGCCCCATCATTAACTCTCTGTCTAAAGTCGACATTGTTTTAGGAAAAAAGGTTTTAGTCAAGAGTTTGGTAGATCTTTTCCATAATGTTTCTTGATAAACAATGGTCTATAACTTCATATTACAACAAAACGACAAAGGCTAGCTAGATAAATTCAATTTGGAGATCTTTTTAACTTGTCGGTGAAGTGTAAGAGACGATAAACAATTTCACCGTTATTTCTCAAACTGTAGTTCAGAAAAAGAAGATAATGAATAGTGCTTTAAATCAAGTTACTAAGTGCACATGCATTTATTACCGAGAACAATCAATGGTTCTAATTTAAGGGATCCATATTTGGGATTTAATCGAAAATTGATGATTTTTTTTTTGGGACAAAAAAATTATAGCCAAAATTATCACTCGACCTAAAATTGGTGTTTTTCCCTTGAATTAGGCTGCTGTGTTAATTCAAACGAAGACTAATTTTATGCACTGACCTGGTCACAGAAACTGAGATCGTCGGAGTGAGCCACCGTGAGCCGACAGCCTCCGACCTTATCGCACTCCCTTTGGAAGATCTCGACCACGGCCGACTCGTTCCTGAACGACCTGCCTCCTCGTCTCATGAACAACGTCAGACGTATAGTGTTGACCTTGCTAGCATCGCCATCGATCTCCGAGCTCAAGTTGCAGTATCTCCTCACACTGCACCTCAGCAAGTCGTAGGCCTCGATCCTCCTCTCCATGGACATCCCCCCTTCGTTATGCCTCGTCACCACCGCGTCCTCGAAGCAGACGGAACCGTCCTCCTCGATTTTATCAAACACTTCTACAGACGGCGGCTTCCCGAACGTCGCCTCCATCAGCTTGCTCAGCCACGGGGACATTCCGGGCCGGAGCTCGCCCCAGTGGTACAGCACCCACCGCTCGGGCGGGCGGCGGCAACCTTCTCCGCGGTGCCACGCCACGAGCGGGTACACTGTCGACAAGCCGTGCCATATGTTGTCGTAGTCATAGTGGTTGTAGGACACGAAAGTGAGGCCGCTCATGAAGATGGCGCTGCGCGGGAGGGCGTCGGGCCATGCCAGGGCGTAGTAGTTCCACGAGCCGTCATGAAAGTCGCGTCCCTTGAGGCATAGCACCCGGCCCTTGGAGCTGTCCGATGGGAAGCGCAGGTGCTGGGGCCCACCGCCGATGCTAGTATCGTTGAGGGAGCTGATGAACCAGGTGTGGCCCTCGGCGGGTCGGTTGGCGAAGCGTAGGTCCTTGAGCGGGAGGAAGGTGACTGTGTCGCGGAGCGTCTCGGCCACGGCCTCGACCTTACTAGCCGTGGCATCAAGACCGCCGTCAGAGGTATTGGTGTCGAGGATGATCTTTTGCCATTGGCGCACGAGAGAGAGGGACCATTGAGGGGAAGGAATCGATCGAGATTGGAGGAGGGAGATCTGGAGGACGAAGAGGAGGACGCAGGTGGAGATGACGTAGACGAAGAGCTTGGCGGTGTAGATCGAGATGGGAATGGCGGCGAGACGCGGTGGCTGGGTGGATCTGGAGTGGCTGACCGTGGTTCTGATATCCACGCTAGACGAGGGCGATGCTCTGTCCATCAAGAGAAGATGGCGGTGGATCGGACGTAGAATTCTTCACGAGAGGCTGGCGGCGCGGGGAGGATCTTAAATGCTGGTCAGGTCAACATCTCCCAAGCTTCCCTTCTTGAGATGGACAGTGCAAGGGTTGGCCAGAAGGAGGAGTGGTAAATGCGACAACTTAAAACCTTTCGATGCAATTAAAGTTACGAGAGCAGAAAATCAGGGAGACATCCACCAAAGAAGAAAAGGCGCTGTGACGAAGTCAGAGGCTTCATGGAGAGGTGAAAGAGAAGTTTCGGACTGACTTCAAGAGAAAGGATACGTTATTATTACAGGTCCGTCCGTCTTGGTGTTCGATTCCACTGATCTTGTTCAATGTACAAAGGCCATTTTGTGCTTATGATCAGTCCAAACGTATGCAACAAGAGGCCGGTTAGAAAAATCTCGACATGCCTCGTCGGTTGATTTGATTGATGCCTGAACTATAGGTGTTGACAATGGCCAAGACCCAATACCATCGCTAAAGACTAGTGTGATTACAAGTGTGATTACAATCGCATTTAGTGATATGCAAGATGGATCACTCAAATCGAGAACCATCCGGATAAGCTGATTTGCTCTTATTCTTGAGAATATCAATCGGTTCCCAATTCCTAAAAGTGAAAGTAGTGGAACTAAGAATTGGACCGAACCGAATATGTATACTTTTTTTTTATTTCTTCAAAAAATTAGCAAAATGCACATTAAATACTATTTCATTTAATGTCATCACAAGTTATAGTACAATAACTATTCACTCATCATCATTTCCATCAATATCTTAAGATTTATTAATCTCTTTTTGTGTACGACTACTCTTTAGTGGAAAAAATTAGTGATTAGTTCCATTGGATTGAACCAGAACTGATGGTTCGGTCCGGTTCCTCATCCTAAGATCAAATAGTCCAATCTCTAGTTCCCAAAATTGGGAACCAGTCCTCCGATCCAATTCCCAAGAACTGGATTGAAAACCGATCATCCTTAATCACATTGGCCATTGATTGTCATTATATTGGGCTTACTACAAACATGCCTTCTTAATGAAGCTTTACTGTTGAATAATTTCTAGATCGAAGTAAGTCAATCTCAATCACATGAGAACTTCGCGTGAAACTCATAAAATCAATACTCAATCATATAATCTTATACGCATCAAGGGCACGCTGGCATTGACTTCCTCTTTTTTGTTTCTTTTTTCGCCCTTTCACTAGTCAAAATTGACATCCGCGATTCAATTCTTTTTCAAGAGCAAGCAATTAAGCACCGAGAGCCGCAGATTCACGAGAATCCAAATTCTGTTTCGAAGTCCAACTTGAATTAGGAGGAGGGGGCCCACCTTTTCGAACTGCGGGCGACACAGCTCATCCCTGACGTCAGCGTGGATCCATTCATTTCCATTTTCACGCCAGAAAGTCCGTCTGAATTTGCCATATTTCGTAGGGCAAAGTCCATCTTTGCCATACGAAGGGTGGAGCAAGAATCGGTTACGTAGAGGAAATGTCGCGATCACGTTATTTAGTATTCTTTATATTGCTTGATCACAATTTCTTTAAGCACGAAGTCAATCGTTTAAGCTAAGTTTAGCTTACATGTGTATATACGTGCATTGTCATATATCATTTACTACGGAAGTCTCACGGACCCGCGACATGGTAAGGAGGAGGTCCTTCGAGCATCCTCGCTGTCCTAGTCACGGTTGAAAGGAAGGAGTACCGAAGCTTAAAATGCTCCGCATCCATGCGAATCTGAGTATGATACTTAGTACTGGCAGTTGCGTGTAACCCGAGGGTGAAAACAAGAAAGTCGAAGAGCTTCTAGCATTCATCAGCCTTCAATTCCTCTGCAAAAACATTATGAAAGTCGCGTTGACCATGGCTACGAAGTAAAATGCTTGCGTTCGGAACTGGGAGTTCATCCTCTCCGCGTTTCGCCTCAGGAAATGTTGTTTTTTTGAAAGAGAAACGTAGGATTTTGCTGACGTAGGCTATGAGCAATTTTCAGAATCCTGCAATAGATGTCGATAAATAACATGTCGAGAAGACCAGACCGGAGAAAAACATGTCAAAAACGAAACATGCACTCATGGGGGCTCTTAGACTAACACAAGCTGAAGCCACTTGGGAATATAGTAACAGCTAGTAATATTCAACTTTGTCAAAAGAATTATGACTGCTGCAAGAGCAAACCTGGCTGGTAAGTTGCGCTGCCAAGATCAAGAAGAAATTAGGTAGTGTTACCGGAAACATTGACATAGAGAAATGAGTATCACCTCATACTTCATGAATGTTATGTATGTATATATGTCGGGTTTATCTTAAGTCAGTGTGCTTGTCATGTAAAATGGAGCACACATATGACGATAGGCATAAGAGGTGGCAAGCAGGGAGATCCATCTTAAGGTAAGAGACCTTGTCTGCCCTCCATATTTCCATGGTGTCGAGGGAAGAAAAATCCACAACACCAATTAGGGGGTGCAAGTGGGAGGTGCTAGCCATATTAAAAAGGGTGCGATTAGGCAGGGCACCAGGTTTCCGAACTACTGTTGGTGAACACTTGCATAGAGACTTGTCTCCTGCTAGTTTGCCTATGCTTCGCATATTGGCTATAACTACCGTGTCAACTAATACCCCTAATTATAACCACTGCGCGATAAAATGGAGCACGTATACAATGATAGGCACATTGAATTGGGAAGAAGTGGCTCGAACAATATATGTTTGGAATGCCAGCCAACATTAAGACTAAGAGCCCGGAACTAAGAGAGAGACTCTCCAATAACCACTTCTATCCCTTCTTTTAATCTAAATATAAATGAGTAATTGATCTAACAGCTCACTCCAAAAGTATATGTCCGCGGTGTACATTGTCCTATGAAAGGTAATGGATTCGAATAAGTTGCAAAAAGAATGTATTCCAAAATGATACATCTATCCATTTAACTCGATATGCTTCCCAATAAAGAAGACGTTTCCAAATTTCTGAGGTATATCACCCGTGATGCGAGTGTGGGTGCTAAACAAAAACTGACATTACCTCCACAAGAGACAAAATAGTGTCATTGTCTAGAGGTTTCTAACACATAATGGACCAAGAATGATCCAAGAAGGCTAGGCGAGCTAGAGTCCTAGCGTTTCTTGTGTACTTTAGATTATTCTTAGGGGTAACATGAAAAATGTGTACCGTTCTAGAATATCCTTGTAATTAATGCAGGTAGTTAGTAAATGAAAAGATAGAGTTTCCACCGTTTGATTAATATGAGATCTATAGTTTTGAGTTCTCTAAGAGGATCATAATAGATTTTTAAATGTATGAGCAAGTTTGAGACTTGAGAAAAACTTTATGAGACAAAAAAAAAATCAAGGCAAATTGAAATTGAATCTAAAGGTTTCTTTGGTCGGTAAAATATTGAATTTAAAGTTGAGGGTTTTTTGCGGAAATTAGCCCCACATATTTCAATAAGAATGCTTACTTGGATAATTTAGTGTACTTTTTATACATGTTAACAAGTAAATTTGTTGATTTATCATTTTTCATATCAGAGGCAACTCATTTCAATTCAAGAACCAATCCGCCGACCTTAGATCTATGTTCTACCATGAAAATTGCTTTTTTTTTCCTTTCAATTTTGGTAAAAAAATCCATATTTTTATAATGAAATTGAAATCACATCATTTTATTATGAAAACATTCTAGCGTGGAGTGGCTGTTTGATCATATTTCAGTAAATACATTTTTTTCTCGAGAGATTTCTTTTAGAAATATGTTCAAAAACCAAATTGATCTAGAAACCCGCCGGACTGGACCGATTCTCGAGTACCGAAGGGCGGCCCTCGAATTTGTCCGGGTCGAACCGAAGAAATCAAAGATCCGCTCCGACGGAGAGGATCCGACCCTCCGCGAACCGTCCAGCAGGGTGAGTCCGCCCGCACAGGATCCCATCACCTCCGTTTGATTTTACCGGGAAGGAGGAAGGAAGAGGAAATTCCCTTTCCCTGTCGCTTCTTCGTCGCGCATGGCGGATTTGACCAGATCCAGCGCGTTGATTGTTCGCCTGTAACTCCTCGCCATCGCTCGCTCGCTCGCTCGCTCGCTTCTCCTCCTCCTTCGTCTTCATCTCTGCGATTCCGGCGGAACGAGCGAGTCCGATAGGTAAATGCCTCTGATTACTTCATTTAAGGCGCCGATGTGTAACCCTAGCTCTCCCCGCGATCCTGTCGCAATTGTTGTCTCGTGTCGCCTGCGTGTTGCTCGGTCGGATTCGAGTTCGCTTTGTATGCGTGATCGGGGCTAGCGGAGTCGGAATTAGCTGAAAATGTTGCGGAATTGCGAACTTTATGCTTTTTTTGTTTTTCGGATGACATTTGGGACGTGAGAGTGGTTGAGTCGTTTTGGACGACGGGGAAGCAAGTGGATGCGAATGACCGAGTTCATTTAATGTCGATAGATTTGCATCTTCGTGCTTTGACGGTTTAAAGTAGATGAGTTGTTTCTTTGATACGCGCTGCATGAGCTTGAAGCAAGAACTGCTGTTCGATTCGAACGATGAGTTCATCTTTAAGTTTATGTTATTCTGTATAGGGTGTGTGTTTGTGTGTTTTTTGGCTATGTAATGAGCTTATCTGTTTGCTAATAGCGGGAAACAGTTAGTTTTTGTAAGCTGTGAGAGTGAACCAGCATTAACTAATGTTCGGTGCTGATGGATGTATTGCAGCCATTTGAACAGCTTGATTTTACTCCTTCTGGGTCTTATATATAGATGGATCCAACCCCTTTTTTTGATAGGCTTGAAATTTGAGCAAAGTCATACATAATGCAAGTCTCAGTAATCAAGAGATTAAACAGGATGTCCTTCTCTGATTTTGTAGTTCTATTACCTCATTACATTTTGTAGGTACCACAGTAAGAGCCCTTGGGGATAATCCTAAAGTCGACCTTTAACCAGTATGGCTTCTAGGCGCAATGTTGGATACAGTCGTCTTCCTGCTGATGAAGATGAGGATTACGATGAGAGAATGGGAAGGAAATATGATCCTCGGTTTGACTTTACTCCAAGAAACTTTGATAAAGTGCCATGGAAATCCATTGCCCTTGCACTTTTCTTGCTCCTTCTAGGGTCATTGCTTCTCTTTCTTTCCATCTTCATCTTGACAGGTCACATGGGTGGTGAGAAGTCCCAGGGATATGGCCTCTTAGTCCTTGGAATTCTCACTTTTCTTCCAGGTAAACTGAAACTCATGGTAGTAATTTATGTCTGCTACTTGTTATGATTTATTTGAATAAGTTCGTTGCGCAGTGAGGTGGTCTTTTGTTCATTTATAAGAGCTAGTAGGCCCTGTGTGCGTACGCTCGCGTGAGAGAGATAGAGAGATTGCCAAGACTTGGTGTGGCAGAGTCAATATGATCAGGTTTATATATCATGTTACTCATGACATAGAAACTTGGAAGCCTATGAGAGTTCTGAAAATATTAGATGGAATGGCATGAATTACTATGGTGGAACTTACTAAGAAGCAAAGACATAAATTGATTTAGTAACCTGAAAAGTGTTTCGTCAATTCTGCTTCTACTACTTATATGTTTTTTTCTTTTTTCAACCTGAAAAATAATTTGACTTTGCATACTGGATCTTTTACTCATCGAACTACATTGCGGATAATTTTAGGGGTTGATGCTAGGAAATTTTCTTTGACAAAATTGTAGCATACACATTTGGGGTAATACATAGTCCACATATACTGCTATTTATGTCATCCTAACATCTACATGGTTCACATATACTTTTGTCTGCAATCTGTTCATAAAGTAAAAACTTCTTAATAAATTATTTTGATTGTGCACTATGGTCTGTTACTGATAAAGACAGCCAATAATGTTTACAGGTTTTTATGAGACTCGGATCGCATATTATTCATGGAGGGGTGCTGCAGGTTATCGCTTTGCTTCGATTCCTGATTACTGAGGCGCGTTCTCCCAATTTGCTTACACAGCTGTATGATATTGTTTTTGTTAACAGCGAAAATTTGGTTTCTGGACAATTTTACTTGTACATTGAGATGGATCATTTGTAATGCAAATTCGAATGCTTATGTATGATTCTGTCGGACTCATGCATGAGTATCAATTGAGTAATTTCAGCGCTGCTAGGCCTCCAAGACACATATTTACGTTGTTCCATAAAAATAAATCGGGTTATATCATTTCAGAAAAGTTGATTAAAAGAGATATTGAAACGGCTTACAGAGTCAATATATGTTTACATTTATGAAGAATGAACTACTTGACACAGCACTGGAAGCAGAGTTAAATTTGTATTGGTCTTCCCATTACAATGCACAAATTTGAATCCTGAGGAATAGACAACACTTGTACATATATTTGCATTGCGTTACATAAATTCCTGCCTGACATTTGAAACTTTTAAAAGATGTACAGTTCCATGTGGGAGAAAGCATGCTTCATGCATTTGGCATATTCATTCGATTCAACATAGGCTTTTTTCTTCTAAGCATCTGTAACAGCCCAATCACCGAAGTTTCTTTAAACTAATATACTGTTTTAACACTTTGGACCACATATTCAAGCTTGTACATGGAGTGAAACTTTCATTCTTTAAATCTTGTACTCTGGCCATAACCATACCATTATGGATTGGCTTATGATGAGAGAGCCCCGTGTATGGTGGCAGCAGAAGTGCAGTGTCATCATGTAATATGAAAGAAATTGTAATGGATTCTTCTTTGTAGAGAGACCCAACTTTATTGGTGGACGTGTTAAATGATGGAGGTTATAAGGTGAAGGCCTCGATCAGTATATGACCTCTCAAGTCCCTCAAGTTCTGTGCTTATTGTTAATAAACTTTGAAACACCTTTGTACTGCAATGCACGCATTCATAGAACCATATGGCTGATGCGAGGATGGTTCATTGTAGTAAATATATGGTAGCAAGACAAGGTTTACTTGATTCTCAGAAGTTTCTCAGAATATGGATTAGGTACCATGATGTTCTTTCGTCTAAGTAAACCTGTACTTGAAGGCCCCTCTATGTTTTGCTAAGTAGTCAAAGGTGGGGTTGGGTGCGTTCACGACTTCATGAGAGACAGATTGCATATTATCTATGGATGGGTGCTGCAAGTTCTCCCTTCGCTTTAAGTTCCTGATTCGTTCTTAAATATCTCTGCTCTCCATGTGTTTACACTGTATTTGCCTTTTCCATTTGGAATGGCGGAATTTTTCCTTTGCTGGACCGCATCCACTTTTCGTGTATATTCCTGTGGATAACTCATTATACCTGATATTCGTGGATCAATTAGTGTCTCCTACACGGGTATTTCTCATCTCATTTCAGCAATAATATTCTGCAACACAGCTGATGTTCGTGGATCAATTAGTTTGTTTCCTACACGAGTATTTCTCATCTTATTTCAGCAATAATATTCTGCAACACAGCTTTTCACTGCATGGTTTTGGGATTGATCTGTTGCCAAAAGATGGCTTGGTATGATCAGTTCCAAAAGTGCTATAAAACAACCAACGGAAGTATATTGCATTTGAGGTGCCAATTCTAACTACTTAAGCACACTGCACTGCTCTGCAGGCACTTTCAATCATGAATTCTTCGCTAGTAAATTCACGAATCACTCTTCTTATTAGGATGCACGACCAGATGCAAAGCAATTCTTTGGCTCACTCTGATAAAACGTAAAAGCAAAAGCAAAAGCATGATGTGTGTTAATGCCGTCTTATAAGGTTGAGCCAACTCATGAAGAAAATTGAGATGTTAATGCCTCAGCAGGAGGCTTATAACCGTGTTACATATCTGTCTCTGATGTAAAACTTGGAAACTATATCAGTATAAACCTAAGGAAACATGACTGACGCTGATTACCCTCTAGTGGAAATAGAAGATTATCAGTTTGGCATTGAGAGAGAGCTTGAACTATTCAGTTGACAGAGCAAATGGTTGGGAGGTCAAGGGTGCTCCAAAGTGATGATTCGCCTTCGTTGCTTGAAGATAAGGAGGAAGAAGAAGAAGATGATGAAGCGAATGTATCAGTTGGAGTTTCTGGGTTTCCTTCTTCTGCCTTCAGTTCCAGGAAGCCATCTCCCACTGGCTTCTCTTCCTCTTTCTTCTTGTCACATGCATTCTGGAGTTTTGCCAGTTCATTGGAATTTGCCCTCACCATAGCAGTTCTTGATCCTAATTGCAGCTTCAAACACTCAGGTATCCCATTGAAGGCATAGAGAGAAGCCGAAAACTTCCTCTCGTACTTCATTCTTTTCATGGCAGCCGTGAGGATCGAAGGCTCTTCTCCATCATTCTCCTGTTCCATTGGCTCAGCGATCTCTTCAGCAATTTCAAAAGGAGAGTAATAGCAAGACAATCTGAAGTTGTCAAGGAACTGAAGATCCAATGCCCTGAGATCGGCATCTTCTTCATCAGCGTCTTCTGCTCCATCTCCAGCAAGATTGCCATCATCACTGTTTGATTGTGTTACATCACTCGTGCTGTAGTCGAAATGCTCTTCTTTCTCTTCTGTCCGCCCCAAGTCTTCTTTGAAATTCAAAGAGGAGTCGGAGTTGGTTACATAATGACTTGTAATCGCATCATTAATGAAGTTGTGTTCTGCTGTGTAGTCCTCATGATCATTAAGATAATCAGAGAACTGTATATCGGAAAAATCCGTGACTTCTGGCGTAAGCTCTTCCCTTGGCTGCTTCTGCTCTTGGCAGATTAGTGCATCCGAGGTCAAAGCCAGAGAGGTTTTCCTGGCTTTGAGCCTTTGGATCAGAAGGTTTGTGATCTTCGAGGGAAGAGCCGGAGATGAAGATGACGGCGGAGAGCAAGGCCAGAAGTTTGTCCGGGTATTGGCCCCGCGGAGCAGGCAAGCTGCCTCATCATAGGCTCGTGCTGCCTCCTCTGCCGTATCGAACGTGCCGAGCCACACCCTTATCTTCTGTATGGTGTCCTTGATCTCGGCCACCCACCGGCCAGATGGCCTCTGGCGGACCCCAATGAACCGCTTCCGGGCCCTCCGGGCGCCACCCAGCGCAGCTGCAGCTGCAGCCTCCTTCACCATCTGGTCCCAAGTCATGGTCTCTTCACTGGGGTTCCCCTCAGGCATGGCTTCAACAGACTTCCTCTTCCTTGCCATGTTTTTGAGTCTACTGTGGAGCTTGGTGATCAAGCTCCGTGGTTTCTTGAAGATGAGTATATAGTTTTCTCACTTTGCTCTCTCTCTGGTCTTGCGTCCTTACATTTATATGAACTTGGGGTTATGACTTTGTCAAACGAGAGTATAGAAGGTGAAAGATTGGCCATTCTTGTCTCCACATCCTTGTTCTCTTTCGAATTTGGCTCCATTGTCACCCAAGTGGAGCTTCTCCTTTGTTAAGCGGATATAAAAATGGTATGAGACTAGATCTATACGCGTATTTGCATCTGCTACACGGTGCAAATTTGAGCGGATGCTAGCTCTGATCTAATCCTAGGGGCACCAAAATCATCTCTTCTGCCATCACAATTGAACAGTTCTCTTCCTTAATTGAACGGCGAAGACGGATAAGTTACAAAATTCACTGTGTCGTGGGGATTAGAACATATTAGCCGAGTTGATCTACAAAAGCTGTTTGTTCCATGATACGTGGGTAATTGAGGATTTAGTCGAGACTATCGGGAGCGATTTAAACATCGACGTGTGTGGACTGCATAAATTGTTTTAGGCGATCTGCCACAAGTCTCATTCGATTAAAATTTAGCATTGTCTTCTCATGGCTAACTACAAGGATTGCATAGAATGTATCTAAGTAAAAGGAGTGATGGTGACCATTTCTTTGGATCTCATTCCTTTGTATGTTACTGGCTGTGAACCTCGCACGTTGAAATGAGCCAAAACCAGAACACAAACCGGAAATCTTACCCGGTGCAGCTATTGAACGCCCAAGAGGTGGATAGTGATCTTTGAAATATCAACCCTTTTCTTGAGTAAATTCATGAATATTAATTAATAGCTGAATTTGGAAAATACCGTTGTAAATGTTGCTTGATCAACTCACGATATTTCCTCAGTAAAATCGTTCGAAGATAAATGCAACAATGTTGAGTTTCTAAAATAGATCCTCATTTCTTTTCCTTATCAACAGGAGGGAATAACTTCCTTTGATATATTATAGGAGTGACACAGGTGCACTTAAAGTGTATAAATTTCATTAAATTAAGTATGAAATATAATAATAATGAGACATCTAAACCTTTCGATTTGATTAATCTTCATTGATACACGCAAACTGTCTTGTTCATTATATGCATCGCCTAAGTCCACTCACTAGAAAATGAACATGACCTAAGCCTTGAAGGTTACTCTGAAGGAGGGAAACTACGATTTAATCATGGAATTTATTATATCCAATCTAAGCTCTTAATCGCTTAATTAACCCGTTGGCTTCTTTTTCTTTTACCCGTATACTTTTTAACCATGGTTAACCGGACTTTAACCGAAGCATGTGTAGTTAACCAATCACTCAGCATATCAACGTGTAGCTAAATATGAAGATTCCCAAGGAACAACTTTGGTTAAGTAGCCTGGTGGAGATGGATTGTACTTCCTTTGTGGTTGTCGTTTCGAAATGAGACCAAAAAGAACGGTCTTCCCAAAGCCCCCCCACCAACAAAGTGGACACAAACCGCCATTTGTGCATACAAGATGCTTTCATCCATCTCTCTCTCTCTCTCTCTCTCTCTCTCTCTTATCATGAGAGATTTATCAACCAAACAACGTGATCATGCCCCCATTTCATTACTAATTCAATTTTTAATCTAAGATAGTGTGATGATATCGAGCCTAGACAGCGACATTCCTGAGTTGACCCCTATTCTTCACCCATTTGTGAAGAACAGGTCATTTCATGCTATTTAAACAACTAACATGCACCTAATGGAAAAACCCCCAATGTCATTGTCACGCGCTACAATCCCAATCATACCCGAGATTAATAATGTATAACAAAATGACGTTAACTACGGTCCGTGAAATATGTAATATTATCCCAATTTGACATAAATAACCTCATGGTGTCGTAATGCATGTCCAATCTCGCAGAAGTGCACCCGGGTCTTAATGCTATAAGAACTATTACAATAAGAAAATTAGGAAGTTGACACCAAGAAATGTTCTTGGCAAAATTGAAAGACCTTTTTTTTTGGGGGTGGGGTGGTTGGAGGGAGCAAGAAAGAGGGGGCAGGATTGAGAGGGAGAGACTGGAGCAAATCTTGTGGGGACGGTACGGTGTACAGAAGAAAAGATAAAAAGAAGTGGAGATGGGGACAAAGCACTCCTTTATTTCGTTTGTTGTTTTGTAGTTTTGCAAACATTGGAGTTAACCAACAATGTTATAATAAAAGGGGTAATATAGGGAGGATATACTGGAACCGCGTTATTTTAGTCAGTTAGTGGAAGAACCGGCCCATTTGCATCCTCAGGCCGTTGATGTGACGGGGAGGAATAATGTTGTAAAAGGAAGAAGACATATAACCCCACCAAAGCCAACATCATCCTTTTGTTATTGCTCAATTTCAAGAAATCTATATTGCATTACGAGCTCACAGCTTTTGAGGAAAATTATCCAGAAAATTCTAAACTTATTATACGGCGGCCAACTCAACCTAAAACCTTTTGATTATGCCAAGTTTAGCATTGAATTGGCAAATCAACAAAAGTTTCCAAATAAATTCACCCGATTATAAGATTCGAGATTAAATTAGCTATGGTATAAAAAGCTTATGATTTTTTAGACAATTCTTTGTAGCCTTTTGCAAACATCATCTCATAACCATTGAGAACAAATCAAATCAGATGGTTTTGTTTCGCAATCTCATGGCTATAGAATCAAGGTCGAAAAAATCATTCATTCGTTCACAACAAATGAAGAAGGATTTATTGAAAACTTAGGGATTAGTAATCCGTTTTAGAAATTGAATGGATTTGACCTCTACATACGCAAGGCAGGTAATAAAAAAGAAGGAAGATGAGTTCGTCTTTCCTCGTCATAAGAATGCTATGATCATTCGTACCACATAAAAAAACCACAATAAAAGATGCACGTCTGATCATGAGATGGTTTGGTCAATAAATGGCTGATATCATGATGGTTATTTCTAGTTGAACCATAATTTTCCACGTATTTGGAGTTCGTTTGGTAGAGTTGTAGCCATTGGTATTGAAGTTCTGTTTTCATTAACAGCATAGGTAATACTCATAATAAAGCAGAGTCATAAATGAGAACCCATTATGTGGCATTCGTGTCATGTCGTGTGGTATTGAGCCGAGGCTGGGCATATCTTTAAAGCAATTCATCCTTCAGAAAAAGTCCTTTGGAAATCAGACTTAAAGAATCACCCAATTCAATCTTTACAAACCGTTTGATACTTGCGCTCATCTCTATACTTTCTGCTGGCCAAGGATACATATCCAGCAACAGAACCCACACAACACTGATTCACCTTCCATACCCTCAATGCGTAAAGACCATACCAGTAAATGCCGATGGAGGCACTCAATACTCAAGTTCAAGACCAGCCCCAAAACGATGGATAATTTCTGAATTGGAGCTTTACACTAGTATTGGATAGACAGGTTTTTCTCATGTCACCGGTGCAAATCACTCAAACAAACTCGGGAACTCTGGTAATATACAAGAAGAAATTCCTCATCAAGCTAGGTTCTCAACTTCTGCAGCCTGAAGAAGGGGAGTGCTGTGCGACTCAGTGCTTAGTGAATATTGTGTTGGCTTCATAGCTGGATCTTCATATGCAGTGGCCAATTTATTGTAGAATTCACCAATCGCGGGATCACTCTGGTCCTCTTTATCCTTCTTTATCAAGCACTGCAAGAATACAACATTCAGGCTCCTCATAGATCATGAAATGTAAATTACATTCATTCAAATTTTGTTACATGGTTTCGGAGAGTTTAACTGGAAAGATGACAATAAAAAGAAAAGGGAGAAACAGAGGCTGCATCTGAAGTTTGACAAAGGTGACATAGGACACTCCACCAATAACTCATGATAGCAATAGGATTAAAGGTCGCAACACATAAAGTCTCCACCACCCATTTCTGAGGTAATAAGATATTCTTACCAAGATGATCAGAAAATAATTTCTTCACTATGAGCCTAATTGTCATCTTCCAGAGTGGAGCTATTCTCTCTAGTTATCTTTTGCTAATATCCCCAAAGGGAATTGTTGATAATTAAGTTTTTATGATCCAACATTGACTGATATACTCGTATCATCAAGCTTTTTGGACCCTTGGACAACATCCAGGGTCAGCACATCAGTAAAAACACCATATTGCACACCAATTTGTGGTGTAAACCCCTCCTTCAGCTGCTGTATAGCTAAAAATCTTTCTTGGCATTACATTATTTATTGGCAAAAAGTTCCAAGAGTCAATCTCAAATTCAATCATATTTGTTCCACACAGACATTACTAATTTGTACATATACATTGCCAGTTCATTTATATATATTAAAAAACATATATATACATTGTCAATCCATTTCCTAACAGCCTAAACTTGTTACTTCTAGAACAGACGGTTTTGTAACAAGGCATCCAAGCATAGGTCAAAGGTTTAAATTACATGCCTTGGTATAATTATTATTCTGTCGCATTTACCTTCCAAATTCACATGTAAGCCCACTTCACGGGCGATGGAGACTATTAAGGAATACGCTTTATGAACATACTAGGTATATTTAGTACTAGATTAAACTTTGGGGACATTCAGTTCAGTAACAGTAACTACTCATTGACTCTGGAGAAGAAATCACATGCAACAGAGAGTATTAAGGAATACACTTTACGAACATACTAGGAATATTTGGTAATAGATTAAACTATTGGGATAAACCGTTTAGTAGTGACTACACATTGACTCTGGAGAAGAGATGAGTTAGAGCATCTAATGCAACAAAAACCAAAGAGAATCAACCATCAGGTCAACGGTATTCATGAAAAAGTAATATAGCACCTTGCCAAGTGAAATTTTTTTGGTTAAGAAGCATAATAAGTAACATGTGGGAGATCACAAAATTAGCAAACTCAGGTAGACGGATCCAATGTATCTATTTGGGTAAGCAGTAAACGCAACAAGAGAGCCTATGGTAGTTTGACAATGTTGTGCCAGCAGATTGCAAGAGCAGTGTTGCCATAACACCACTTGACATGCTTTTGAACAATGCAGTAACTTAATGGTCGTCTGGCATTCTACTGATATAATGTTCAATAATACCAGAGAATGATCCATGAAGAAAAAGATATGAATCCGTACTAAAACAGAACATGGCTGCCATGAAAATCTAGTTCAGGAGGACATCAGTAAGCAGACTTCACGCTCTAAGTGGCAAGTCAAGAATCAGCTCTAACTTGAAAATGTAGCGAATAAAAGCACATACAAAATCATTCAGTTTTTATTTCATACCTCAGCCGGATAAGCTTTAAATAGAGGCAGGAACCGTTTCTGGCAATACTGATTGAACAGAAGGGTGAGAACTGGGAGAGGGACCATCAAACCTGATGCTAGGGGAAGCTTTTTAACTCCAAAGATACCAATAGCAATAATATGCATCAAGATCAAGGCAAAAATAGTTGAATAGTGCACTATGGGCCAAAACTTTCCTCTGATCTCATACTTAGAGACATAAACATTCAGTAGCTGCAAATGGAGAGAGGAACAAATAGTCAGTCTCAACAAAATTCAGGTATAGCCGTTCCCCTCGTCAGGATCATGGTTTTCCTTTAGAGAGGACATCAAATTTTCAGCACACACCCTATGTACACATGTGGCATGATATACATATAATAATACAAAGACTTTGTGTGCTCAACAACGCTATGTGCTGAGTAGGCATCCTATGAATCAGGAAAAATGATATAATGCAACAATCTTTAATAATACTTATCTCAGAGGGTTTTAACAGAGCACTGTCAATGATCAATGAAGTGCTCATTTCAGAACTGCATGAAACATGAAGACAAGGCACTTCACATCAAAATCATTTTTCATCCGTCTCCTTTGGTGGATATGGCAAGGGTGGTCCAAATTAAAGTTTTAGGAATATAATTAGTTAAGTTTATGTAAGACATCAGACCCAATTATAGGCCTACATAGAATAGTGGCCACCTTGCTCCTTTTTACTTAATTTTCTTTGTACATTTGTTTATGAATTATAACCAAGTAAGATACGGCTCAGTTATTGCCAATGTATGAATAACAACCTGAACTCAGAAAAGCAAAGCAAATCCCAGCACAAGGAAAATCTTGACATTCATCAAGACAGTTGTATAATAGAGTATTCAATAAAAGGAACACAAAATTCAAAGTACATTGAAATATTGTTATGCCTTTAAAATACCAAATACATGTTGAGGCTCTGTTCGTTTCATGTAAAACAACTCTTAAGAAAACGTTTTGCGGATTTTCCGACGTTTATTTCATGGAAAATGAACTGGTTGGGAAAACATTTTCCACTAATGGAAAAAAGTCTTCTAAAATAGAGGAAAATGTTTTCCGATTTTCAGAAAGAGGAAAATTTTTTCCATATCTTCCTTCACCTCACTTTCTTTCACCAAACATCTTTTCCTTTTACTTTTCTTTTTCTTTTCTTTTCTTAAAAATCAAGTTTTTAATTCTTTTTTATTCCTTTTCTTTCATTTTCTTCTTCCTTGGCCGGACGCCAGCCATGGCAAAAAAGAAAAAGAAAGAAAAGGAAAAAATAAGAATAAAATTAAAAAATCGATTTAAAATAATAATAATAATAATATAGTAATTATTATTATTATTATTATTATTATTTATTTATTTTTTTATTGAAATGGGTGCACGAAGGAAAAGATTTTCCTTATCAAACAGCAGAAAATATTTTCTAGTTCATTTTCAGGTTTCAACCGAACACCGGAACATATTGTCATTTTCTTGGATTTCCCGGAAAATATTTTTCAAAAAAACTACATTTTCTGCAAAACAAATGGAGTCCAAATTTCCAATGTTTTTCCTGAGCGAAATAAAGCACACAGTCCCCTTCATTTGAACGAAACACACAAAATTAAACCAGAGAAATAAGATTATAGGGCATGCTAACCTGGTTGCGGTAGACAATGTATCCCATGCAATAATAAATCAGGAGGAATGGCAGAATCAGTGGAGCAAGGAAAAAGTATGTTATACCAAGAACCCCGAAGAAGATAATCTTGGGTATGTCACTGTGGTAAGGAATCTGTGGAACCGCCAACTCATCGTCATCTTTTCTAGCAAAGACCTTTGCCAAAAAATGAAAGATGAGCGGAAACAGCCTGAAAAGCTCTGACGATACACTGGTCCATCCAGATGTTACAACATACGCAATGAAGAATGATGCCTACATGAATAATGAACAAGCTGCATTATATTCTCAAAATTACCCAATTACATACAGACTCTATACATTAAACTTCGTAATTTGACCATTCAATCGTCATAGGATGAAGCAAGTCTAATCACTCAAACAGCTGTCCAATGACAGTGGCAGAATACTTTCCACTTCCTCTCGAAAATTCAAGCCAAAATTTTGACGAAGTGCACCATTGTCCACAAATAAAGGCATTATAGAATCTACACATATTTCATCCACTCTCTCAGCAGTGTTTCAACCTGTTGATAGTTCTTATCTTCCATTTGCTTGATCCCACATGTAGAACATTTACGTATTATGACACACTTTCATCCTTAACTTTTTAGAATAGTCGAAAATAGACTGGCAAATTTTACATGGGATTAGCACAAGTTGTCCCCTGTTTCCATGTCCATTTTTTGCTGCTCCATTTATAATCAATAATCAGACTTCACCTTTATGCCAAATCCTTGCCTATGCATGAGATGGCTGTTAGATTTGTCTTAGCTCCTCTTTTCCCTACTTTTTCAAAGTGAGGTGTTAGAACAATTAGAGTAGAAACCAACCTCTCTAATGGATCTGACATGAGAAAGAAACCTATAATGGCATCATGTGATTGACCTTGTATTGTTTTAGGTTTGTGCCATTGATGTCACCAAATGTCAACTTCATAATGGACGCATATAGAAAAAATGCAGCATGCCCTTCAAGCTTTGAACACAGTATAATGGCTCTCTTTTTTAAGGTATTGAGCTACTTTTGGATACAGTAGTGACCTCACAGGAGAAGAGAGTGGAATGTTTACTCTTTGGAAAGCTTTAGGACTGCTCACTACACTCCCAACAATTTGTAGATTTTATAAGAGATGACTAAAAAAAGGGAAAACTATCAACTATGGATAGTCCAATTAGAATCAGTACAAAGAGAATCTCTGAAGAAACAATAAGGATTCACGATAGGAATATATAATACCTGTCCAGGAACAGCCTCGGCAAGTACCGTAGGAATATTCTTGGGGTCAAGGAAAACACTAAGTCGGTAGAGAACTGAGCCTGATAGTACATTTGCAAAGAAAATGTTCCAGATTGTAAACCACAACACCTTGATACATGCACTTTTTTGTATTTGGCTAAAGGCTATATATCCTTGCACTGAAGAAAGTACCACCATAACAGGGGGTATAAGAGAGAGGAACAGCTGGAGAATCAGACTGGGAAGATATCCTGTTATCACTTCACTAATGAATGTTCTGCAGCCCAAAAATAAGTACAATTCAGCTGGTGCCATGTACAAAATTTAATGATTGAACAAAAAGAACATAAAATTGTCTAACTCAACCAACAAAGCACAACTATCTTGGGTGTGCCAATTCTAAAACACCAAATGGAAAGCCAATATCTTTTGAAGAACATGCATGGCAAAGGTATGCAAAGCTGTTCTCTGATGTTCTACTCAATCAACAAAAAAACAGCTATGATGAAGATACTTGGATAGTGGATATTCTGGTATTCTGAAGGTTTCTTTTATACCTAAAACAGATCTCGACTTTGAAATATGCTCAATGTGACCATGGACATGAAACAATGTAAGTTACATTATTACATAGTCTATCATCTAACTTTGAAATCGCCTTCTTGGACCTTTAATTGAAGTCTGGTCAACCATCCTTGCATATGGAAGAAAAGGATGAACTCCAGCTAGAGTATCTCAGAACTTACCAAGTTGCTACTCTAATCTTTTTTATAATAATTCATGTAATGCGAGGTCACATCGGATCCTAAATTGGCATCAAAGAACCTGTATTTTCACTTACATTTTTAACAAACCTTCAAGGAAAGGGAACCAGGTCTCCAGCTGATCAAGATTAGTAAGACCCTGCACTATTACAACCGGAATGAGAAATAAAATAGTTATGGCAATACATGCAGCCACCACAGCCAGGTTGCAGATCCATCTTTTAAAGAATGATGTGGAAAAGAAAGGCCAGTGAATATCCTGAGGTTCAGGAGCTTGCTCAGTGACCCACTCGGTAGGTTTAATCCTCTGCTGGATGTGCAGAACTGTGGCAGCACCAAAGTGTGACTTGAATGAGACAAAGGCAGCTGGAACTTCCTAACAAATACACAGCCATAGTGCCATTAAGTATCAAGCTTAATAATCAAGCATTATAATATAAGTCCAACTCCAATCTATGTATAATCATGCATTACTTCCTTAAAAGCTCTCTCCCTCCCTCCCTCATGAACAACACCGACAACATGGAGGAGGAGGGAGTCCACTTAATGTGGATAAAATTCAGGCACTAGAAATATCCCCACTAACATCAAGGATCAGGTGTGAGTGAAACCTACATAGGTGGCCAACAATGAAATGGTTTGCACGTGATAGCACAATGGCATCAAACCCATATTGTGTGCTTAACCCACACACAGAGATCTGCTCTCTAAATTACTATGCCAACAACAAGAGTCGACCATTGGGAAGATTCTCTATTGCATGCAAAAAGTCATTATCACGCACTTGTCCTGCCTTACAAGATTCAAGCTGGGTCATTGGTTTCCAAAACAAAATACAGAAGCACATATATCTATACGGCAGATGGTGGGTCCTTCTGACCAAGTCAGAAAGGGGAACCGACCCAAAAGAAGAAAACTCCCAGGATATGAGTGTTCATATGTGAGTGCTTTGCTTGATGTGCATTCAAACATAAACATGGGCATTGGTTTGCAAGGCTCAAGCTGGGGCATTGGTTTCCTACGCAAAATACAGAAGCACATATGTCTATATGGCAGATCATGGGTCCCTTTGACCAAGTCAGAAAAGGGAACCAACCCACAAAAAAAGAAAACCCCCAGGATATGAGTGTTTATATGTGAGTACTTTGCTTGTTGTGCATTTAAACATAAACATGGGCATGAGATGCACATGTTAGCACATATCTGAAGGAGTTTAATATTTGACGACCTTTATAAATAGTTTCTAGTATCGAGCTTTTCTTTCTTTCTCTAAAGGAAACACAGAAAATAAAACTTTACTGAAGTAGCAGTCTCTTAGAAGATGCCAAATAACACCTACCTGTCCTGCTAACAAAGACTGCTGTATCCTCACCCTTTCTTCTACATCTCCCAACTTCTTCTCATACTGGTCTGCAAGATCAACTTGTCGTCCAAAAAGTCCGAATGGACCCTCGCGTTTGAACCTTCTTGGAGTATCCTTATTTGATTTTAAGCGAGCCAGTTTCCTGTACAGCTTATCTGCATCCCTCTAAAAAAGAATATGATGTATGTGAAGATCTGATAGGGTTTGGAAGCAGCTAAGCAAACAGGCAGAATAGTTGCTTCTCTGATGCTCAAGATAAAAACATTCAGGGAATCATTATGTTCAACACCAGAAAAGGAGGATTTATCAGCTTGCAAGGACTCTTCAAATCAGTTAACATCAAATACAAAAAACTTTACATAAAATCAATATCAACTAAGATAACACTATGCATATTAAAGATCACTCATGGACCATGAAAGAAAGGGGCTAAACTCATTCCATCATTTCAGCAAGATCCTCTCCACCCCCATGACACAGAGAGAGAGAGAGAGAGAGAGAGAGAGAGAGTAAAAATTCAGTTCTCTCCTAGTTTAGGTGACCTCATTATTCTTGTTTCAGTCATCTCTTCTCTTCTTTTGTCTCCACAGACCTCATCCTTTGCGGTACAATTTTTTTCTTCTTCTTTATAAGATCGATATGTATAACTCATGACAGAAAAATCAACTGAATCAGTATAAGCAAGTTTCCAATAATTGGCTGCAGGCACTGACTCTACTCAAGCACAGTCAAAAACCAAGCAAACAGGAAACATATATTATTTATTTCCCGCAAACTTGTCTGTGGTTATTAACTTCCGAAACTTATATTTACATAAATTATTGTCCCTTTAAACTCATTTGGCAAAATCAAGAAACAATTGCAAACAGTCTAAATAAGTAGGCCTCGAAAGGTAATTTTTTTATTTACTTCATGAGTTACACCTATAAAGATGCATCAAAAGACTAAACCGCGATATGCATTAGTTCTTTTCTTTGGCACTCTCTCACCGCATGAGATGCCAATACACGGTCCCCTGATGAGAAGCGGGATCAATTGCATGGTTGTCTCACCCCCACCCCCACCCAAAAAAAAAAAAAAAAAACTTCAATTTCTAGTTCAGCCTTTGTAAATAGGCAATTAAGTTGAGTTTTGTGAATTATGAAAGAAAATGTTACTTCTAAAAAACTAGCTGGATGTTAGTGTTCTGCCAGGATGGTTCATTACACACTGAAAACAATGAAATTCTGCCAGAAAGCCATGGCACGCATTTCTAGGATTCATCTCATCTAAGCATTAGAACAACCAGCAACATTATCCGTATTGCATGTGATGAACATGACCCAAGAATTATTCGTTACAAGAATGCTTACTATGAGACTTTGAAGTTTGCTGGTTCGACGAACAACAGAATGGGAAAGATAGGTAGAAGGATAGTACTCTGTAAAAAAGCTCTCTACATCTTCACTGACAGTGTGTCCTGATGAAGTGGAGATGCCACGGACAAGTACAGTAAAGTCATGAGGCAAAGGTTTGCATGAATAGAAGTGACTAATTATCTTGTCAGATATATAGCTATACTCCTGCAGAACATCAAACAATCTAGTTAATCATCAAAAGCTGATGTTGATTTTAACTGAAAAGCTTTGACAAACTAGCTCATGGACAGAGACTACTTACATAATATAAAAGGTAGCAGACCACTCCAGAAAAAATATATGCCGCAGAAAAGTGGATCCACAACCTTGAGAAAAATATGTCATAATCAGGGTTCAATAATAGTCTTCCAGTTTGCTCATTAATACTGGAAAAAAGATTTACCGACCCTAGAATCCAGCAGGTACTTCACTCTCCACTTTCCAGATTGTTTAAAAATTAAACCAAAGAAATGGACAGAAACATTAATGAAAGAAATTCATAGTAGGTTGTGCTCAAAATATCACAAAAATAAGAGGCCAATAAGGAACTAAGATGTTTTAAATAGATAACATGACATAGAACCTGCCATCTATTACTAATACTTATGAAGGAAAGGTATTCCTCCGAATAATAAATCCATGTCTTGCAAATAATAACTCCAATACAGACACATGCATAGCTGTAGTTTCATGTCATTTATTTAACCATTGATGTCATTGCACAAGTTCAACAGATAAGATCCAATGCTAACCACTTCTACTAGACCAAAAATATTACCAGTTTGAACCGTCATTGACATTCGAAATGCTGAAAGTGTCGAGAGACTTGTTTTGCAGTTCAGAATCATCACTTAGCTGAGTACCCAGATAATTGATAGGAAGGAGAATGCCAATCCCAACAATCACAGCAAAGCTAAATACTCTCAAACTGCACAGCACAAACCAGTTCAGTCAACCAAAGAAAATTGTGAAGGTGAATGCTAGAAGGGAAATGATGCAGCAAGAGTGTATTTGAAGATAAATGTATAGAGGCTACTTGCATAAAAGCAAAACAAAGGTGGAAGATCCAAATTTCACCATACAGTAGGTAACCAATAGTATTGTTGCAGTCAGTCACATTCAAGGCCCAAAATATTCAACATTTCAATTAGCGATGTTCATTGGTCATTCAATATAATGTTTAAGCAATCACTTATGTCCCCAAAGTGCATTTTAAAGACGAAATTTAGCATGTAAAAATATTCCTGAACCTCATGCTTTGAACAGAGGACATTCCATGTTCCCTTCTATTCTCATGTACTACAGCAATACATACTTCAGCTGGCTAAAGACATGCTATTCACGAAAACAACTATTTATAGGCAGAATGGTATCTACCAAAGGGGCACTAAGGGGGCAAGACCATGAATAAATAGAACTCAATTCCAAGAAAAAACATCTAAAATGTCAATTTATGCATTTACATACACAGAAATTTTCCAATATACCACAATGTAACACATTGACAATGTAACATGTTGAGGCTCAACAAGTTTCAAAAGAATTCTCTCCTTGGAAGGCTCTCTTGTCACACTCCTCATTGAGCAGAATAACAAGAGAACCCAGGACTGTTATCCGTACTGACAAGCTCCTCTTCATCAAGAAATCATGTCCTTACCCACAAAAACACTCCTAAATTTGCTGAAGACTGAAAATTTTGAATCAATGTCAGCTTGTCTCGAAAAAATGCCTCAAAATATCACCAAAGACATTGACATTTTCTTCATATTCCACATTTTACAAAATGTTTCTTCAACTAAACTTCTCCACCTCAATCCTCCAGGTTACCACAACATGAAATACAGGGGCATAATCGATTCACAAAACAGAGACTGGAGCAGCAGTTCCACATCTGAGGATCTTATTCAATCCAGAGAATGCAAAAAGGTCCTCAAATGGAATACTTCATCAAAATCACACTCCCTTTCGAAATCTCAATCAAATATGTATGATGCTTAAAAAGAATGGAGTCGTGCACCATAGGCAAAGCCATGGAGGCAGGAGGAGAAGGTGCTTGTGGCAGTAATTGTGTTTTAGGTAAAACACTTATGGTAGAGGCCTGAAGACATATTTGTTCAAGTGGAATTGATGGCAAGAGTTCTAGCATTGATCGCAGGATGCTATCAGTTTCAGGAGTTTAAAAAGTGTGCAGCTGGAAAGGCTATACCCTGAAGGAGGCAAAATTAAAGGTACATTGGACTCTAATGAAAGGGGTCAAGACACATTCCTAATCCACAATAGCAAGACCATGAATATTTAGTTTGGTACAATAAAAGCAGACAGATACACAAGTCCTACAAGTTGCAGTTCATCACTGATCATATCCTACTAAAATACACATGACTAACATATCAGGAGGTCGAAGTAATTCTTGACTGATAAAATTTGAATTTGCAAAAAAAAAAAAAAAAAAAATCCATAGAGCTCAATAAATAATGATTCAGAAGAGAATGTAGAATATTCAATAACCTGAAAATAAAGATACGCATAAAAACTACAGCATCCAGGCCCGAGCGTGACAATAGTTCTTCTTCAGTGAGCCGCCATGCTTGTCCCACCCACCCAGCAGAAGGAAGTAGCCTCTCGAGATCGAACTGCCTCCTTGGTTCAATCTTCTGTTCAGCAACTAAGCGAGGTG
The DNA here is from genome assembly GCA_014182895.1 of Angophora floribunda. Taxonomy (NCBI): domain Eukaryota; kingdom Viridiplantae; phylum Streptophyta; class Magnoliopsida; order Myrtales; family Myrtaceae; genus Angophora; species Angophora floribunda. Next base: position 15,192,843 of record CM024713.1, read on the forward strand.
CATAGACAGTGATGTTACTTGGCTGCTTCCTCAAAATGGAATATAAAGTGAAAAACAGAAGGCAGAGCCCAAGATTGATCCCGACAGAAGTTAAAAGAGCAGAGAGTATCATCCTTTGAGGAGATCAACGAATCAGCAGATCAAAATTCAACACCCACAGTTATCCAAAATTCTGCACAAAACACGGAGTTAAATAGACGTAGCTATATCACAATCTCCAAAATTCTGCACAAAACACGGAGTTAACGAATCAGCAGATCAACATTCACGGAGTGAGGTTCACATTCAGGGCGATTCTCCGCCGACTCTCTCGGGAAAATCGAGAACGGCCGAAACGCCGTCCGGCTTATCACGCCACTAAAATGATATGAACTAGAGGAAAAGCGAAGAATCATCATGTCTCGAAAATCTAAGAACAGCGAATTCAACAATCAGAAGCCAAAAAAAAAAAAAAAACAAGAAAATGTAAAAGCGCTTGTGAGCTCGCGCCGTGCGCGACCGTCTCGGAGCGGACGGAGGGGAGCGAAGACGGTCGGCTCCGGAGGCGGGGAAGCGACGCCTTAATCGGAGCGAGCGTGCGTGCGTACGTACCTGGTTAAAACCAGCAAGACCGCCGCCGCCGCGTGAAAAGGAGAGCCGAAGCTGAAACTGAAAGCTTCCCCCACCACCACCACACCGTGCTTTGCTCTGCTCTGCGCGTCCCCTTTTTCAATCTCCACCTTTCACTCTTCTTCCTCGGGACTGTGTAACGACTCATCCGTATCGTTCTTGCCTTTTCCGACGACCGTGCCGATTCCTTCCCCCCTCACGTGCCCCAGCAATAAAGAAATGGATGAAGGGGCAAAAATATTTTATCCCTTCTTTGAAATTTTCGCTTTTTTTTTTTTATGACTTAGTTCGTTAAAATTGCCGAGAAATGTCAAAGCCAACATCCTCGGTGTCATTCTATATGGCAATTAAAAAAAGACTTTAGAAATGTGTATTAATATAAGATAAATGTTTCTCTCCAAATTCGAAAAACTAAAAAGAAAATTTTGGAAAGGAAAAAAGAAAGAAAGTAGGCCAACTGAAATAGAGAGAGCTTTCCGACCATAAAGAAAAACGGAGTGTCGGCAGAAGCTGTTATTGCAACGGTGCAGCCGCTACTTGAACGCCCGCGAGTGGGCGTGGGGCCCTCGGAATCTAACGTTAGACATGGAGCCGCGTACACCCAAATTTCATTCATATCCTCGCAAGTAATTCTGCTCGAAATAACAATTATCTATCCTAAATAACTTCTACTCAATAATAATCTCCGAAAAAGAATACGTTGGCTAATTATCGAAATTGAAAGTGACTTTGTTAAGGAATCATTTGGGATTTTATTCGTTGAATTACTTATTAAATGATTATATAAAGAAAATTAAGGATGTATTCATTTCATGAAAAATAAATAATTTGAAAATTATTTTTAAAAATAATAATAATCACTTAGAGTAATTAGTCATCAACAGTGATTTATATTTAAACATATTCATGGATAATCAAAAAAATTATTTATTCATTTTTTTATAAGCAATACAAATAATCAATTTTAATTATTTCTATCTCATGAAAAAAAAATCTCATCACTATTTGTAATAGAAAATGGTATGAATGGTCTTTGAATTATAACTCAATGTTTAATGTAATTTTTTAAATTTTAATTTATTCAACATGATCCAAAAACTTTAACCTAACATGCAATAGAATCCTTGGACTTTAAATTTGCCTGATATAATTTTCAAATTTTTAGATATACATTCAAACTAAATTTGTCTTTGAACTTTTGGGATTAGTTAGAATTTATACAAAAATTTCAAAAACCGCATTAAATTAGCTAAAAGTTCATAAGCCACATTGATTTGAAAAATATTTTTAAAAAAATAATAGCCTATATGCTTAGAGCAATTAGTCATCAACAATAATTTTATATTTAAATATATTCATGGATAATGAAAATTTTTTGTTTATTCACTTTTTATAAAAAATACAAATAATCAATTTTAATTATTTTATATCTCATGAAAACAAAAAATCTCATCACTATTTGCAATAGAAAATGGTACTATGGTTTTTGAATTATAACTCAATATTTAATGTGATTTCCGAACTTTTAATTTATTTAACATGATGCATTTAACTTTAACTAACATGCAATAAAGTCTATGAGCTTTAAATTTGTCTGATATAATTTCCAAATTTTTGATATATATTTAAATTAAATTTATTTTTGAACATTTTATATTAATTTGAACATAGTTTAAGGATGCATTGAATTAATTAAAAGATTATGACCTACATTAAATACTGAATTAAAGTGTATAGACTACCATAAATAAATTAAAAATTTAAAGATTACTTTACGCATCAAAAAAAATTAATGATAATTTGCATCATTATATCGAATATATTCGAAAATTGCACTGTTTAACGGTATATTCGCCACTTTCTTTCAGGATTAAGGGGCAAATCTACTGCAACCTATCGGCTGACACGTGGAAGAAATCGAAGGGCGACCCGCCATTATAAGCTCGTGTAGATTGGCTACACGTGTACATTTCCCTTCACAGGGGTCACGCACAGCCGCGTCTCTTTATCATCGCTCCTCTCCGTCATCATCACCCCCACCACCACCTCGGTCGTGTCCACGCCACCAAAAACTCCACCGAGAGCGCACCGTCGTTTCGGGTCGCCATCGCTCGTTCCTCTCGCGGCTTCCGATTCTCGGGAAAACGACTCGCCGTCCCGCGCTCCGGCGTAACCTCCGGTCGCCTTCTCCGTCGCCGATCGCGCAAAGGTCTCGAAATCGCTCTCGATCTAGTGCGCGCGCGGCTGATTTCCCGCGCCGCGAGGTGTCGGTTTATCTTTGAGTCTCTTCAAGATTCGGCCGGTGGTGAGGTTCGATTTCTCTCTCGCGGTCGGCGTAGCTGACTTGGGGAGCTCGTTCCCGTGTTCTGGTTGTGTTTTTTTTCGCAGGGAAGATGAGCGAGGCGTTCGAAGGATACGAGCGTCAGTACTGCGAGCTGTCGGCGAATCTGTCGAGGAAGTGCACCTCGGCTTCGGCCGCCGATGGAGGTAATTGTTCGCTTTTTTATTACATGAGGAACGAAGGACGACTGGTTTTGGGTTGATTAGTCCGTGCTGAGATTAGATGACGATGAGTGCGATGAATCGATTGAGTTTTTTGTGATGACCGAAATGTGGGTTATTTCTGGGGAACTAACAGGAAACGGATTGAATGTGGTAAGAAGCGTCCGAAATAGGAATATTATGTGATCTTCTGTGATTTGACTCTTTCTTTGTGCGTGTACTTGCATTTAGCTTATACTTCTAGAATTGCCAATGGCTGAAAAGTCCAGCCTGCATCTGTTAAGAAGAAGTGATCTGGAGGCTGATCCTTTTATTTTGAATGCATTGTGAATCTGCAGAGCTCAAGAAGCAGAGGATTTCCGAAATAAAAGTTGGAATCGATGAGGCGGAATCTTTGGTATATGATTATTGTTTTGTTGCTTTTCCGAGAGATTACTCTTGGTGGCCTTATGTACTTTGTGTGCCGAGTATTATCCACTGTTTAATTTGATTAGATTAGGAAAATGGACCTGGAGGCAAGAAGTTTGCAGCCCAATGTCAAAGCGGTGCTCCTTGCTAAGCTAAGGGAATATAAATCCGATCTGAACAACCTAAAGAGTGAAGTTAAAAGACTGTCACTGGGTCATTTGGCTGCTCGAGATGATCTGCTGGAATCAGGAATGGCTGACACTCTGACGGTATGCATAAATCTGTCTAGTTTTTTTTTTGGGTTTATAAACACTGTCGCGGTTCCTTATTAATTACTTGGTAGATTTTCCTTGAGATGATTTTTTTCGTAGCACTTTAGTAATTCTCTCACACTCCTGTTGTTTTTGTGCCAATATCAATTGTATTAAGTCTGCAGAATTAGCTGTCTCGGTAGCAAGTTAATTGGCTTTCTCTTGCGCTTTGTAGCATGTACTCTGTAGATGAACTAAAAAGCTCTTGTAATTATCATCACTTCTTTTGCTTCTTCTGATCATGGGTAGGCATTATTTCAAGCTTTTTGGTACATTGAACAATCTATGACTCTAGATAGCTGTACTTTGAAGCAGGCGTCAGCAGATCAAAGATCCAGACTGATGACGTCTACAGGAAGATTAAATCATTCCGGGGAAAGAATTAAGGAAAGTAGAAGGACCATGCTTGAGACGGAGGAGCTTGGCGTTTCAATTCTTCAAGATTTGCATCAACAGAGACAGTCTCTCTTACACGCTAACAACACAGTACTTCCTGATTGCACTTTAATTGAGTTTCTATCATGAGTCATTTGCTTTTGGAGCTTCACATTTCAGACTGATTTCAGTATGCCATGTCATCATTGATAATGCCATGATACGCCAAAGCACAATCACGCTACCTCATGTTTTGTCATTGTATTAGCATCCATTTCTAGCTTTTGTCTATTGATTTGGCTGAAGTTGCTTCTTTCGCCATCACCAAGTCATAATTTCTCATCTATTAGGAGCAGACAGCCCTGTGATGAGTGCAAAAGGTGTAATGCTTTGGAAGTATTTATTATGTTTCACTTCTTGCAGCTTCACGGAGTGGATGACAACGTTGGTAAGAGCAAGAGAATTTTGACTGCCATGTCTCGGAGGATGAGCAGAAACAAGTGGATCATTGGCTCAATAATTGCAGTTCTTGTCATTGCGGTCGGACTGATATTGTACTTCAAACTCAAGTAGTGAGGCATTCTAGTGTTTGCTCTGGGTTTGCATTTTGGTTTGAGGTGTGGGGTGCTTATTTTTGTTGTCTTCTTTTCCGGTTGAGCGACAACATTAACCAAATTTATACTGTGATCTCTTCTGTATCCTGTTTTGGCTTGAACTGCTGACACTTCTCACTTCCCTTCTGTGCACTGTTCTGATGATATATGAAAGGACGATTTGATTTTGGATTTACCAGCAATCCTAGCAAGTCGATTGGTCTTCCATGTTATCTCTAGGTAGGAGGTGGAACTGAACTGCTTGAGATAGAAAATTTGGTGTGAGAATCTTGAAGCAACGAATTATTCTAACTGTGGATCTTATTTTTGAACCAGTTGATTCGTAGCCTAGTCAAGATGATAATTTGGGAAAGGCTGTCAGCATAAACCAGGCGTGAATAATAAAACTTTCTTCAAGCTTTTTCATTTCATGGACGTGCATGCATGAAAGGATAAAGAATTATACGTGTTTCATGGAAATTAAATGATTGCGAAGCATTGCTTGTAGTGATTAATTGATGGGAAATATTTTATCATTGGCAACAATTTATATTTAAGCAAAATTCAGTGACGATGCAGAAGGTATAATGCTTGCAAATATTCATCATGTTAAATGCATTCATTTTTCCACAAAATAAGGAGGTTCTCAATGTTAATTGCTTTATTTTGTCCATTCGTTGTGTCCATCCATTTTGCCTCTTCTATGATGATTAATACGAGTTAAATAGAGGATTTCTTCTTGGATTTCATTGGTTTTCAATTGTATGTGATGCTAGCGAGCTACGAGTCAATGGCTACCCCTTCATTATAATTGCATAATCGAATGTTTTCGGAACCGGCAATATGAACATTTTTAGTCAAATAAAAAATAGATTTTGAACATATAGCAAGCAACGATAATGTGATTGACCTGAGTTGTAGGTTTTTCCTTTTGATCGGAAGCCGAGTTGTAGTTCCTAGCCAATTACCGGGTTTGAAAAAGATTAAACAGGACGTGTATTAATTCAATCCATAATAGAAGATCTATTATTAAGATATTCACTCACAATTTATGACATTCTTCTGTAAAATCAGTTTTGATACACCAGTCTTAGAATTTCATCAATCACCCAAGAAACATAGACAAACAATCAAGACATTCTCTTTAGGCCGGAATCTAATCAAAAGACACGACTTCCCTGCCAGAAGTCGTGGCACAAACGGCTAGCGAAGATCGATCGTGTCGCCCCGTATTCATTTCTGCAAACGTTTGCCTAATTCTCGTACGGGGTCGAAAGGCCTTCCCGCAAATCATCAATCTCATCGGTCAGCATCCCCCGACATCCTCGTCCCTGTTATGAAATGGCCTCTTTTCCCAGCCCCAACTTCCCTCTCCCGCCATTTTCGCGCCCTCCTGCGAGCATGCGCTCGGCGATCTTCTCTCGGCCCTGGGAAGAAGCTCCACGCCTTGGCGCTCACCACCGGGCTCGCCGCCTCGCCAAGCTCTTTCCTTTGCAATACCCTCCTGCACGTGTACGCCTCCTGCGGCGAGCTCACCTTCGCGCGCAAACTGTTCGACGGAATTCCCCACTCGCACAGGGACGCCGTCGATTGGACCGTGCTGATGGGCTCCCTCGCCCGTCATCGCGTGCCCTCCGAGGCGCTGCGGATGTTCTTGGAGATGAGAAATGCAGGCGTGAGACCAGACGGCGTGACCCTGGTTTGCCTGTTCAATGCCTGCGCTCAGTTGATGAATGCGGATGTGGGAATGCAGGGGCATGGGTGGTTGGTGAAAATGGGGTTTGAGACTAGTACCAAGGCGTGTAATGCCCTCATGGACGTGTATGTGAAGAGCGGGTTGATGAGCGAAGCAAGGCGGGTTTTTCGTGGGATGAAGGAACGGACTGTGGTGTCTTGGACTGTGTTTTTAGATGGCGTGATTAGGTGGGAAGGCGTATCAAGTGGGAGGGTGGTGTTTGATCAGATGCCTGAGAGAAATGAGGTTGCGGGTACCATCATGCTCGTGGGCTATGTGGAAAGTGGAAATACCGGGGAAGCTTTCAGCCTTTTACGTGAAGCAGTTTTTGGTTGGTGTATGAGATTAAATAGCGTCACACTTTGTTCTCTCCTATCCGCTTCGGCTCAGTCGGGAGATGTGATGATGGGGAAGTGGGTTCATGTTTATGCTTTGAAGACAATGGGTAAGCATATGGATGTCATGGTGGGAACAACACTACTTGACATGTATGCCAAATGTGGTAGGATTAATACTGCATTGAAAGTTTTTGAGTACTTGCCTAGTAGGAATGCAGTCACATGGAATGCAATTATTAGTGGATTGGCAATGCACGGGCTGGGAAAAGTTGCGGTGGGTATGTTTCCTCAGATGCTCAAAGAAGCAAAGCCAGATGACCTGACCTTTACGTCTCTGTTGAACGCTTGCAGCCACTCGGGCCTCCTTGACGAGGGCCGTCGCTTTTTCCATGATCTTCAAGTTGTATATGGCATAAGACCTAAAGTTGAACATTATGCATGCATGGTGGATCTTCTAGGTCGGGCTGGTGAGATAGAGGAAGCAGAGATGGTGATAAAGACGATGCTTGTCCCCCCGAATGAAGTGGTTTTAGGATCTCTTCTGGGTTCTTGTCATGTCCATGGCAAACTCCAGCTTGGTGAACGTATTTTGAAGCAGCTGGTTCAGTTGGATCCTCAAAATACAGAATACCATGCATTGCTATCTAATATGTATGCTTTGGAAGGAAAGTTGGAGAAAGCCAATTCGCTTAGGCAGGTTCTTAGGATGAGGGTCACGAGGAAGGTGCCTGGAATAAGCTTTATCCATACTGATGGCAAGTTTCATCAGTTCTCTGCTGGAGATAAGTCACATCCACGAACGAGAGAAATATACGTTATGCTAGATGAAATGATACGGAGATTGCGTTTGGCTGGTTACATTCCGAATACTAGCTTACAACTATTAACTGGTTCTGATCACGTGTTCAATGAGGAAGAGAAGGAGCAGGCCCTCTTCTCACACAGTGAGAAGTTGGCAGTATGCTTCGGGCTTATAAGCACCAGGGCTCGAACACCTTTGTACATAATGAAAAATCTAAGAATATGTCAAGATTGTCATGCTGCTATAAAGATCGTCTCTGATGTATATGAAAGAGAAATTGTTGTAAGAGACCGAAGTCGGTTTCACCACTTCAAGCATGGCTCCTGCTCTTGCTCTGACTATTGGTGAATGCTGACTGCTTCAATTTTAGACTTTCCGAGTTTGTTATATCTTGAACCTCAGTACTAGATTCACGTTAATGACCAACTTTAATTCCAATGGTAGGTCATCTACAGCAATAGCAATGCTTGGATTACACTACATTTGGTTTCTCGAGTTGCAGGAAACAAATTGCTGCTTGGTCAGAGGTTCGAAAATCAGTGGCCTGTCAAAGAAAGGCAGGGCTGCCATCTACATTGAAAAGCCTAGCCTCAGCCAAAAATTTCTGGTTTTGCACCATAATCATGAATTTGCAGATCTTATTCCTGTCTCAAATTAGATAACATGCCAAACCAGGCTTACAATTTGGCAAGTTAAGCCAGTATATTCAGCTTGTCCTGATTAGTGAAAAATGAAGAAATTCTTCAAGAATGAGGGACTGACTGCAAAGCCTACATCTGACCATTGCTAGTTGGAGGAGCTTCAGGGGTGCTCTCACACATCAGCCACATTTTGCTTTATCCGCATTGAGGCAACGTTTAAGTGGACTGTTGGAGTTCAGATAGTGAAAAATGCAATGATCCTGGCATGTAAGATTTTTCAAGCTGTCTGTCCAGGGTGGGGCACTGGCCTCAACATCCACTTTAGGCATGCTCACTGCCCTGTCATGGGTGGACTAAAACAGCTGCCTCGGTTGCTCTCGTTTGAATTTGCTATAATCTGCAAGTAAGCTACCATTAACTTTGTCCTTCATGTTCTCTACCAGCCTCGTCAATACCTGATCAACAATTTTGGTCTTCATAAGGTATTGCTCAGAGATCTGAAAATATCTTAAATTCTTGCAGAAAGTAACTACAATACAAAAAACACTGATGGTGAACTTTAGGCAGCTTTGATTTTCTCACTGATTCTGCAACGCTTTGGAGGACATCTGCAGGAACCAGAGCAAGCATTGGAGGTAGGACGAAGCTTATGCTCATCTCTAGCTGACCTTTGAGCCGGCTCCTTGTTCCTCGTCTATCTGGATAAAGTGCTCCTTTTACACCGAGCGCAAAATGAGATGGCTCAGGACTGCTGTCCAGCCCTTGGAGCTCCCACCGTGTCTGAAGAAGATTGGTTCTGGAGTCATCATAAGGTAAGGAAAAGAAATGGATCATGCAAGATTTGTTGTACTTTTATCCTTACAATATCAAGTTCAAGAACTTTAGAAACATCTTGAGGAATTTGTGGCAGATAATCTCTCCCCCTTGATTTGCATCTCAATCTCATGTCTATTACAGGCCAGACAGTCAGGAATAGGAATTGTATGGGCAGCATCTGAATTCTCCACTCTTCCTGCATAACAATAAACTTGAGATTTTGCACAGGAGAAGAGTGTTCCATCCTGCAAAGAAATATGGAAAAAGAAAAAGAAACACCATTTACAAGGTATTTGTAAAGCGAGCAAACTCAGTTAATAGCATGGTCTTACAGATATAGCTATAAACATCTAATATACAAAGATGAAGTCATGCCTCCTTTTCTGTGATTGAAAACTACAAGAGTCAATTAGATCGATTAGCCCAATTCTCTAGCTCTATTCATGTAAAATTCACTGGTTAGTTGCACCCATTAGTTATTGAACTCATCATGAGCTCTAACCTAGAGGTATTTGCAGTAATTATGGTTCCCTGTTGTTAAAAATTCAGAATGACCTTCTCACAATTTCATTTTCTTACTTTGGGTATGCAGCCATATAGAGTCAACCTTGTAAAAAATAGATGGGCCTCTTCAAGATAAACCATAAAGAAGCATGAGCTTCTGGCAACAGGAGTTGTTCGATTGTCTGCCAAGTGTGACTGCTTCAGAGCAGCCTGAGAACAGAGGCTCCAACCCTATACGTAGTCAACCTCTCAGTAACTTATCTTTTCTGTCCCTCAAAGCAAGTAATTTACAACTAGTGTCGAGTATGGTACTCAGATTACGTCTGAGGTTTCAATTTTTGCTGGAATATGTTATGATTGCAATGTGTTTGTGCCCTAATGAACAGCACTCTGAGAAATATAGCCGTCCCATTAACAGCAATTTCACAAATTTTCCAGACCAAACATTAAGATTCTTTGACCACCACGAGGTACAGTGCGTTCTGGAGCATGCCCAACATCTTCTCCCTGGTGGAGTTCGAGAATCACCGTACACATGAAAAGTTCATAGGACTCTGTAGAAGCATGATCCGCGAGATCCGAGTTCAGCTCATTACAGAGACGAGAGCCAAGCACCAACAAATGCAACGCCGTTAGCGCGTCTGTAGGGAAATGCGGCGTGAGAAATCAAACAGAGAGTGAAGAGGTTGTGCACATTACTTCAACTCCACAAGAAGCCACATGCTCATCAATTTGGAGACAACGATCGAGCGCAACTTAGACTGCAATGGAATCGACAAGAAACAGAGCGGTACTAATTCAAGAGGGAGAACCTCGTTGAGCTGTTGGCTCCTTCGTTTATCAGGGAAGATGGCTCGGAACACTCTGGGCTTGTCTTCCAGATACCGATCGAACGGAGCCTGCACACACTTAACGCAAAATCACCCAAAAAGCAATAACCCCCAAATAGCCCCAGAGAGAGAGAGAGAGAGAGACCCCTGGTAATTCGTAAAGCGGAATGTCGGTGGCGATCCTGGCCGTGTAAGTGGAAGCCTCCTTCCCCGCCGCCGTCTCCCGGTGGCTCGCGGCGTGGCACCGCAGGAACCGGCGCTGCTGCTGCTGCTGCTGCTTCGGACATCCCCACCTGCTGCTCCTCCTCCTCAAGCCGGGGAGCAGCGGCTGCCGACATGGCGCCAAGTAAGCTCCTCCGAGCTGGCTCACTACCATCTCCTCCTCCTCCTCTTCTTCTTCTTCCAAGAATATTTTACCCGGCGGAAGGTGCTCCGGGATCAAGTGACGTCGACGATGGAGAGATAAGCGAATCCGACGTGGGGTCCTTATCGTCGGCACGGTGTACACGCGGCGCTTTCTCAGCGAGCGCGACTCATCCGTGGACCCCACCCTTCTTCCTTTCTTCCTCCATTTCTCGTCTCGGGGTCCTTCTGGGATTTCGTGGCCACGACAGGGAGGGAGGCAGACAGGTAGTCGTCAATTCACTCTACCAAAATTGGTCTGCGAGTTTTGGACCGACCCGCATGTGGCTGAAATCTACTGGTTCGAGTTAGTTAAGGAAAACAACATCATTTAGGCTGTGTTTTGGCAGATACGAAAGAATGGAAATATTTTCAATTTAAAATGTCATCATTTTTCGTATAAGAATTTGAAATAGAGCTTATGTCAAATAAAGTCCCAAGTAATTATGTCATTTTCAAATAAAGATCTAAAATAATCATGATAATTTTAAATAAGATCTAACTTCGCTGGCCAATTAAATATTACGGCAAGTTAAAGGTATTATTATTTTTTATTCTTTTCTTTTCCACGAGGGCCTGGTAACCCTTGCCTACACTAGGGAGGGCCTACAAGCCCTTGCCTGTGGCTTTCAAGAGCAGCCTCGCCTATGGCTTGCGAGGGTATCCTCACTAACCATCTTCAGACATTATGGATGGTTGGCCATCTCTTGAGATGGTCCACAAGCAAAGAAGAAAAAAAAACCTAAAAAATAGGGAAAAAAAACTTAAAGGATGAAAATATCATTAATTGACCACTTCATCCTTTTATTTAAAATAATATTTACCTTACGCCCTTATTTGAGAAAATGAGCGTGTTGCAAACTCTAATTTGGAATTTTTCCCTTAGAGAAAAGTCGACTCCATACCTGGCCAAAACTCAACTCCGACGGTTCAAATTCAAATGCCTGGAAATGACCCACCAAGCTTAGCGATGGAGGCCTGATTTGGAATGACCGAGGCCCATCTGGAATGTGCATGTGTTCTTGATCTTGACAAGAGACATGGAGGTAGCGATATCGACTTTTGATTTATTGACAATGAAAGCTAGACAGCCATGCAAGGCTCGCAAGCCACCGTGATAACTTTTTGGGTGCGGTCTTGTGGTTGTGGATGTTTCGGCAAAAGTCGGGTCGCGATCGCTTGTGTTTTGTTCGTTTAGATCCCCAACCCCCTCAGCGCAATTCGCATCAAATCAAACTATACAAAATTCTTGGGGAATGCAAAGTTGCGCCTGCAATACGTGGACCATATGTTACTTTATGTAATCTAAGTTGAAAGCATTAAGCTAGAGTTGCGAAAGGAAATTACCCAAATCACGGTACTTGGTGTAATGTAGACTTGATCATCAGTTTATGCCTTGCTTTCATGTCTACTCACATTTAGGACTTATTTGGTAATTGGTCAAATAATATCTGATTCTATTTTTTTATTCTCTAAAATAAAACAAAAAAAGAACATAAATCCGTTTGATAACTTTTTTTTTGGTTTTGGGAATAGATTTATAATGGAATCAAGGAGTAAAAAAAAAGTTGTTTCTTTGTTTCTAAAAACAATTCTAGAATTAGGCTAAAAATTCTTTTGTCCTCTTTTCTTCTCATCTCTTTCCTATTCTTCTTCTTTCTTTTGGTCGGTGACCTTGTTGAGCCACCACTAGATTGACATCTTAACCAAGGCGAGGCCAAGCCTCATTGAGGGTTGACGATGCTCCGGCAAGGTCATTGGCCCTCGTCTGGCCGGTCGCTAGCCCTAATTGGTGATTGGATGAAGGAGAAGAAGAAAAAGAAAAAGGAGAAAAAGTATCAAAATTGTTTAAAATTTAAAAGAAAATTATTTGGCTTAGAAATTTTAAGAATCCCACTAAATACATTTCTATTCTGGGAATAGAAATTTTAAACAGATTATAAAAAACCTTCAAATGCTCATAAACTCATATAGGAAATAGAATAAAAAAAAATCATTTTCAAGTATAAATTGTTCTCGCAAATAAAATGGTTATTAAATGTAACCTTAATCTCCAAATCACTTTCCATCCCCTACTTATATAACCACTGCTTTCTAGCCTCAAATAAAATCTCACGGCGAAATTTGGCTGTCCTCCCTGGAAAGAATGCCACCCAAATTCAACACACCCGATACAAATCCTAGCTTCCATTTCCGACTCCTCGACCCACCACATGCCCTATAGCTTGCAGCCTCCTCCATCCACCATGACCCACCGTCATCGCACCGTTGCGGTTGCCGTCCTGCTTTCAGCCGCCAATGCCTCTCTCTCTCTCTCGCCGTGTGTGCAACATAGTCCATGGACGACCCATGCCGGCTCGCGACCTCGATCGGAGGTAGCGAGCTGCCACGGGCGACCTCGATCAAGGATGGCAGCAAAGAGGCCCGCAACCTCTATGGGTCATCATCCATTTGGATACTTTGGAGTGCGTCTTCATCAAGCACGTCCTCGACTTCGGTTTGGTTGATTCTAAGCTCTATGTGCAAACAAAAAGGATACGGTACTTTAGCCTTTGTACGTTCCACTTAACAAATCTAACACAACTCCTTCTTGAATTTGATCGTGAGTTTGATCATTCGCCTCTCACTCGTAATTTTTATCATGAATTTGTGGACTGCAATCTGTCAAGACATTAAAATCCATCACGAATTTATCATTCGCCTCTCACTTATGACGCCTTAAAATTATTTTGGTTACCATATGTCAAATCTTCTAATTACATTTCTCATTGCCTATAAGAAGAAAATGCAATTATTAAGCTACAAAAAACAGGTTGCACTACACAAATTATAGCATAAACTTTTGGAGTAAATAATCACATAAATCAATCTGAAATGAAAACATAGATACAAGATGGAGCGTGCTTGGATGAAAGCCAAATCCGAATGAGACTGAATCGTTCTCGACATGTTTAGATGACAGAATTGAGAACGATAGAGACCGAGCAAGATTATTCTCGAGACATTGGAGCATATGCGGTATTCCCATGCTCAATGCTCATCATGCGGACTTCACGACTTTGCATGCAACACAATTTTTAACCAGAGGGAGACTCAAAAATCAAAAACCATCTTTGGTTCAAACGTGTCACTCAAAACCAATGATCCTCAAACAAACAGTTCTTGGAGAGCCAAAGAGGGTTCTGGTGTGTGACTCTCTGTATCTGCATCTCTGGAGAGAGAAAGAGAGAGAGAGAGAGAGAGAGTGCATTAGAAAGTGATGTCATTCCGTCGAGTCGTTTTAAATGAATAGCTTCATACACAAACATGCAAATGGGGTTTGCTGGGCAAGGCCCGTTCCATGCATTCCTCGCCTCCTCATTTCATAAACGCTCCCTCTCCCTCCCCTTCCCTCAACCCATTCCTCATATTCATCTTCTCTGATCTCTCCCTCTCTCTCTATCTCTTTCTGTACCCCTCTCTGTCGGCCGTCATGAAGAGACCGCCATGCTGCGACAAGTCGAACGTGAAGAGAGGCCTTTGGACGCCCGAAGAAGATGCGAAGATGCTCGCATACGTGGCGACTCATGGGACTGGCAACTGGACTTTGGTTCCCAAGAAAGCTGGTCTTCTTTATGTCTTTTCCAATCCTTTATGAACCAGATCATTGTTCCCTCTCAGCTCGTACTTTCCATGTTTTGATAGAGCTTAGTCTTACTTTAGGTGTGCTCCCGCGCGCTCATGCAGGATTAAACAGATGCGGAAAGAGCTGTAGGCTTCGGTGGACTAATTATCTGAGGCCTGACCTTAAGCACGATGGCTTTTCCCCTGAAGAAGAAGATCTCATCATCAACCTCCACAAAATCTTTGGCAGCAGGTCTCACTAGTTTGCTCATCATTTCTCTGTCGAATGTAGTAATTGAACGTAGTTTATCACATATTCTCATTAGATTGAATGATTCAAATTGCCCTCTCATTTTCCTGTCAAGTCACCCTCCGAATTTCTTGGAGGAAACTCTTGAGAGAATGAGCGGATTAATGCCGATGGAGGGTTGTAGTGTTAACTTCATAGATCTTGAGTTCGGAAGAAACGTTAATGAACCAAACAGCTGGTGGGGTAAATTCCTTATCATCCCATCTTTCTGTCATGAAATGTTTCGATGTGTGTCAACTTAATTCCCATGCATGCAGCATTCATGTATTTTCCAAGTACTCCTCTCACGCTTTTATTTGTTGCATAATATGGTTTTGTTGCAGATGGTCTCTAATTGCCAAACATCTGCCCGGAAGAACAGACAACGATGTCAAGAACTACTGGAACACCAAGCTCAAGAAGAAGCTCCAAAAGATGGGAATTGATCCTTTAACCCACAAGCCTTTCTCTCAGATCTTCTCGGACTTTGAGAACATGAGCGGCCGCCCAAACGCCCGAAATCGCCACATCTCGCCTGCACCATCGTGCTTGACTCAGGTCCCTGCAGGCTCCAATTCTCACTTGGATTTGATCATGAAGCCTGTGATGGAGCGAGTTCATGAGAATTTCACCGCCGAAAATCACCTCTCGTGGCCTCAGTACCAGGCGACGAGCCAAGAAGTTATGCAGCTGCAGCAATATCAATATGTATTGAGCGAGGTCACGTCTTCTTGTTCCTCGTCGTCCTCTCCAACTCTGACGCGACTTAACACACAACAGTCGGATGGTCCACCGCTTCCTCCTCCCTTTGTTGCCTGGGCTGGCGATTCGAGTTCGCATCAGCCATTTCCCACTGGCAATGTGTCGAAGCGCGAAGGAGACTTGCAGGATATAGTGTCTTCATCGTCCGTCAACTATGCGAGCGATATGGCAAAGCACGCACTCCCCAACACCCCAGTCGGCACGGCGGCTTGTAAAAACGAAGCCAAATGGGACAAACCCAGAGATTCGTGCGAGGGAGCGCAAGGACTGGAGAGCCATTTCGGAGATGGCTCGTCCTCTTGTTTTGGCTCTTTCACGGACGCTATCTTGGACAGGGACAGCAAGTTGAGGTCGGAGTTATTTCCGGCATTTTTAGATGGACTTCTAGATTACTGACGAAGCACCTCATGCTGTTTGGTGGTGGTGATATAGATTAATATGCGTGTATGACAAGAGTTTCCAAAAATCCTAGTTATCGTCAGGGCAGTCTGGCGAGAAGTTTGTCACTGGTTTGATAATACTGATTACATCGCCGTAGTTAATAACACGCCATGCTTTACCGTGCTATCAAATTTTCTTTCAAGAGCCAGACCAACTCTAACCAACCCTGTTGGCCTAAGTATTTTAGCTTATAAGAACTCGTTGGCCGAGCTAGTGAGCTGAAAAAGAGGCGACGCCTCGTGAGAGAACCCTCTTGGGACCTAGGAGCGAGCATCAGCAAATTGGCATAGCCTGGCCAGACAGACATTTGCATGGCCAGTGTTGGAATCATCCTTAAACCAGTTTAGATCACACCTCAATTATGAGTAAAGCGATGGATGTGCTGTTGCTTAGAGATCGGCATTCAGCATTCATGAGTACTCAATTTTGCTTTGAGTCCCACACAAACAGGCTCAAGCGCACCCCACACTCAGGAAACAAGGCCCAAATGTACGTAAAGAGGAAGCATTACGTAAAACAAATCACACAGAATTCTAGAACCCCGGCCTCTTCAAATGGTTTTTTCCTTGGATTGCAAAAAACAAAGACACGGATTGAGCCAAAACTCAATGAAACCTCAGAGGGGACACTGACAGCGTTTTACAAATCTTATTGTCACAACTCGCAACCACCTGAACGATGGAAAGAGTAACATGTTCAGCAGCATTCTTGTTCAAAGAGACGAATTATAAAGAACAGACACCCGAATGTCGGTCTGAACAGAATTTACTGCCTCCCTTTGTCTCATACAAGGGCACTCGCACAAGTTGGATGGTTTGCCTCATGGCTTGAGAGCCAAAGCAAGTCCAACTTTAGCACTCTTATCTATGGACTTGGTGTCAACTTCCCCTGAAATGGTGAAGAGGGATCTCGGTCGCCACTCATGCTGGATAAGAGCACTTACCTTGCCAGCATTGGTCACTCTTGCCTTGACCGATGTCAAAGGATCCAATGCATGCTGGGTACCGACGGTGATGGTATTGTCATTGGTTGAGAAGCGATGGGTGAACTCGGCACCCACAGCAGTGTTGGTCAAACCATTCACCAGGTGGTAGTAGGATGCAGCCAGAGCATCACCCTTGTCATTCCTGTATCATTTGCAACAATGGTGAGAAAGGAAGAAACTGTAAAAAGAAGCATTTCATGCTGACAAGTCTTAAAAAGTCGCTCCTACCACATTGAAGTATGCTTAGAACCGATAATCAAGAGCTACTTACACAGTAAGTGAGGCAATCAAGTCTGCATTGGAGAAGCTCAGACCAGCATTGCACTTGGCAAAGTCACCAGTCTTGGTGTCAAAAGAAACATCAGTACCAAGTGCCAGAGCACTAGTTCCAATAACTCCAGAGAAGGTGACAAGGGGGTTTGCAGTCAAACCAATGCTTGAGCTGATCCCGGCATGCTCATGCAAATACTGGAGCTCAATCTGGGAGTTGGAGAAAGGTAAACATCATTAGGTAAAACATGCAGAGAAGCAACACATAAAGGTACTCAACACTTGGGAACAGAAAAGACAGATAAGCTTACCTTGCCAGACCTTTGATCAGGAACTTTGAAGCTAAAGATAGTCTTCAGACCAGGAGCAGGCTCATCAACAGTTATGGTTGTGAAGAGCTGGAAGTAACAATAGAATGTTCAGCAAAAAAAAAAAGCAAGAATAGCATGAATTACCCATTTGCACGTTCATTTGGTGATGAGAGATACACACTTCGAAATACTTAGTTATAAAAATATTGCCATTTGATCCAACATATATTTTGTGTTATCAAAGTAACGATACAGAGGTTAAAGAAGATAACAAAAATGAACTTTCAAGGGGCATCCACTTAACTTCTTAATATTAAGATTAAACCTACCATGCAGTAATCAATTATGTGAGCGTCGCATGTGCACGCGTGCATACGCGAGAGAGAGAGAGAGAGAGAGAGAGACAGAGAGAGGGAGGGACCAGAAGGAGGAGGAGGAGGAGGAGAAGAGTGAGTGCCGGATTTGATTATCACTTTGGGTAGCTACTCTGCTCTGTGCATGATGCAAATATCAAAGAGTGACATTCCCTGAAGTCATACTCTATTCACCAGGAAATAATAATGCATAAACTCCCACTCAACAGGGACCACCAGGTTCAATTACCATAAAAAGACAACACTTCCCATACTGGATAAAAATGCAATGTCCAGTTGAACTGTGAGAGTCTAGATACAATAGTACAGATGATCAAAGCCAACGCAAGTGTAAAATCCTATAACAGTCCACTTTTAAAGTGGGCAAGGCTTATTCAAGAGAGGAGGAAACATAAAACATCTCAGTCTCTTATCACTTAATCACTCATTCACACAAGTAGAGATAAAAGGAAAACTAGAAAAAGAAAACCTTACATTGGAACTTGTGTCGACTTTGATGTCGGTGGTGATATTCTTGTTCCTCAGCTGGGTATTAACATCAGCCAGAAACAGCTCACCTTTCTTGGTTCCTGTTGATGTTAGAGTCTGCAGCACAGAAACCATGTATTAGCACGATCACAGCAACATTATAAAGAAGATGAGCTACTTGCCATTCAAAATAGGAAAATGCATAACCAAATTCAACTAACCAAAGTGAAATCGAAGTCATCTTTTAAAGTTCTTCTCGATGGGAACCACAAACTAACACTAATTTTTTTTTCCAGTGCGTAATTAGCCAAATCAAGCAGAACAAGCCAACAGAAAGGATTAACGACCAAACAAAAGCAAATGACACATGAATATTGACAACTTCACGAGTTCAATCAAGATTCCCCCAAGGTCGAACTTTGACATCATGTACGAAAAATAGAAAGAAATGGAAAAAGGCAGCCCCACTAACCAATCGCCCAGAACTAATTATCAAGTACATCTTCTTCGCCACACCACACAAGAAACGGCAGCATTCAATCAAACAACCCAAGTCCACGCACAGCAAATCCCGCAGTCAATAAGCAACCGCCCACTCGCGATGCTTCTTCAATCGACCGGGGGCAGCCAAACATCAATGCCGAACCAACGAACAAAAACCCCCCAAATCTAAACGATAAAATGCACTTCCGGAGAGAAAAAAAGAAAAAACGAAAACACGCGAAGACCCACCACTCCGGTCGGCGAGAACGTGGTGATGGTGAACTTGTGGTCACTCTGGTAGTCCTTGTAGAGAAGATCTGCGAAACGCCGAACAAGTCAAACGCGAAAAAATCAAGTACGCCGACGCGCCGATTCACATCGAAGGACGAGAAGAAAAACCCTCCCCACGCACGGACAGGACACGCACCTCTGGCTTTCTTGCCGATGTCGGAATAGAGACCGGGACCCTTGCCCATGGCTGGAGATGCGGACGGAGACGTTCGCCGGAGCACGCGAGGCGTCGGGGCTCGGAGCGGACGAGGGGAAATGCGCGAGCGAGAGGGAGGACGACGACGACGAAGGGGGAAAATCCAGAAGAGCGAACCCTAATTTTCCGAGCCTCTTTATCTTTTTCATTTTTTGATTTTAATTTCCCCCCGGGCCGAAAACCACCGCAAGGGCGCCATTCCAAAAATCGGGAGTCATAACTTTCGCGCCTCCCTTACTTTGATGTCAATTTTTTTTTCTCACTTGAATGTTAAATCGGAGTGAAATCATTCAGTTTAGTGCTACTTCCGGTTAAAATGCATAAGTGGATTTTTTAATGATTTTTTACTTTTTTTAATAATTTTCGACGCCGACGTGGTTTCCGACTATGACCCTCACCGGCTAACGTGGATTCTTTATGCAAAACGACATCTTTTCCCTCATCTTGTCTCTCTTCTTTTTTTTTTTCCTTTTTTTCTTTAAGGCTGGCGAGGATCATTGGTCACCCTGGACGGCCTTAAAAAAAAAAAAAAAAATTCAAAAAATTAATAAATATATTGATATATATTAAAATATTATTCACTCAGTGAACGGAAAAAAAAAGTTTTGACCACAAATGCGCATATGAAAGTTATGACATTCCTAAGTATTCTTTCCTCGCAAAATCGAGATTTCCTTCCGAACATGCCTTTGTTTGTAAATTATAATTTTTTTTAGAAATTTCCAATTAAAAATTTGAAATGCATCCATTTTATCAAATAAAGGTGCGAAATGATCTTATTTCAAATAAAAACTTGAAATACTTATTATTTTATTTTCTCAAATAAAGGCGCTAACCTAAAATAACTTTATTTTCTCAAACGAGAATATAAAGTAAACATCATTTCAAATAAGGATCGTGCAAAAGCCATATCAATTTTAAAGAAAGACCTGAACGTATTGTGAATAACAATTTCTTCTTTTGAATCTTTTTAATATCTTCCTTTTTCTGTTTTTTATTCCATAAAAATTCAAAAAAACTAAAACTTGAATTAAAAAAACGAGAGAGCACGAGGAGGGTTGGTTCCCTCCAACTTGAGCAATGGCATGCGATCTTTGCTTGAGAGGGGAGAGGGTGGTGACCCTCGATCAAACATTGATGACCCTCACCTAAATCGGGTTAGGGCGAGCAACCCTCACCTAGATGGGACTCTCTCTTCCATTAATAGGCCCTCGCCTCTAATCAATGAAATAATAAAAGGATTTCACAGCTTTTTGGTAAGTACTAAAAGAAATTCTTGCATAACTTTTTTTTTCCATGAAATGAATAAGGATCTCAAAGGGCGAAAAATAAAGTGCTATCCAAAAAAAGGAAAAAAACAGAATAGTTCTATGATTCCTTTTATTCAAAGGTATTGGACTATTTACAAAAGACGAGTATTATATACTTGTCATGTCTTCAGACGTAAATTTAAAGACGAAGCACTTCTATACACAAAATGACTCAATCAATTGCACTAATAATCTCAAATAAATCTCGAGAAACAGTGCCATATACCTAATACAATGTTAGACTGTAAAAAAAAGAAAAAAGTCTCGACATGCCATCAGTCGAACGTTAACATGAACTAGATGAACTAGAGGAGTAGGCGGGGGAAGCCGGTAAGACGCGGACCGTCCACTCTACGTGGACCATGCATCGACAGAGCGGACAATCCCAGTGCTTCTCGAGCCACTGCTCGATACAACTTTCGTGGTACGCATGGCCGCACTCCTCGACGATCCCGCACTGCTCTCCTTCCTCGAAATCCTCCAGGCAAATCGTGCACCCCTCCATATCGAACTTCCTCTCGTCGCCACGATACTCCGCGACTGCAAACTGTGGGCTTGCCACTCCAACGCATTGTCGCAGCCAACGCGGCCGCGCGACTTCGCGAGTGATGTAACCCCGGTTCCGATTCGCGCGGTGGTCGCGTTGCCCACTACCGTAATTCGTGCGGCACTCCGAGATGAGGAAGAGGAAGACGGCGGACGCTAACACCGCCACTATGAACAGATCTGGAAAGATGGGATATTGTCCGGTGGGGTCGGCAGGAGGAGGCGGCGGCAGAGGCGGAGACGGCGGTGGCGGCGGAGGCGAAGGCGACGGAGCGGCCCGGGGAGGCATGTATACTTCTTCCTTGAGTCAGGAAGAGGTTCGGTGCGGCGTTTCGGAGCTAAAGAACGATGCCGCTGTGCTGTGCTTCTCCTTGTTTCAATTCGGAAAGAGTTTCTTGAATCTGTGCTGAAATAGGCATGTAAGATCTCTATATATATTATAGAGTAGATCAATTATTATTTCGAATCTCCAAAAAAAAATCCAACGATATCCATAATTATGTATTTTATGAATAATAGACAGATAAATCTTTAAGGTATAGACAATAGACAAAAGGGTAATATTTATTTTGTCATTCAATTACCCAAAATCTTTTTATTAGATATTAAGTTTGTGTCGAATATCTTCTTCCCCCTCTACTTTCCTAAAATATACAAGCCTAATCACGCCTTGCTTTCCTCCGTTAGTATTTCCTCTTTTGCGGGCACATATATTGTATTTTTCCAAAGAAAATTTCATCGGTATACACCTTTTTTAATTTGTTTAACAACAAATTATATTACTTCGATTCCCTTGAAGGGTCTTGGGAGAAGAAAAGAGACACTTGGCATGTGTCATCAAATCACACGCATTACAAATATCACTAGAGTATTATTACTTGATGAGTCGTCACCAATGCAAGAGATGCCATGGATCTTTCTGTTACACTAAACATTCGATATTGTAGTCGCTTAAATGATTTTTACTTCTCGACATCTGCAGCATTCTCAGTAAATTTTAATTAATCTAAGCACATTATCGAAGTAAGGTTTAGACGATTTTATATTAGTATATTAAGATATCCGAAGACAATTATATCTTCTTTTTGTTTTGTTGGAGAAGACCCTCATGTTAATCAATGGAAAAATAACTCTGAAATTACATTTATATGTAAGAGTAAGTGTCGAATTTAGATTTGGAAGGCTTGTTAAAATGATCAAGGCAGCTATAAACGTTTTGTCACAATCTAGTTGGTAAAATTGTACGAAAAATTTTAAACCTATTGCTCTTTTATCAATTCAAACGTAAACTTTTAAATTTTATCGATTAAGTTTTAAAATTTTTTACATTTCGCCAATTAAGTCAATTTGATCAAATTTGACCAGAATTTATCAATGACATCTTATATGGCACAATCGATATTGATATTGACAAATTTTAACAATATTTTACTAAATACATTACTTAAGTGAAAATTTATATTTAATTGGAGAAAAGATAACGAAAGAGAATCCATTGATATAAAAAATGGTATAAGATTCCTATTACAATGTTCAAAAATAAAAGGAAATCTCAACATATCATTAAGTGGACCGTTACCACATATTAGAAGAGTTGCATTAGCATTAGGCTAGAGTTGGTGTAACACTAGCCGCTTGCCCTACTCGGACCAAGGCCCGGCAAAGCGGGCAATGCCGATGTTTCGAGGGCCATTCCTTGATGCAACTTTCGTGATACCCATGGCCACACACCTCGAGCATCCCACACTCCTCTCCTTTCTCGAAACCGTCAAGGCAAATCGCACACTCGTCAATATTGAACTTCCTCTCGCCAACACAATTCTCCGCAACCACAACCTTCGGGGCCTCCGCCCCAACCCAATGCTGCTGTCGCTCGACATCACGATCAAAGCGATTCTGATTCGCGCGGTCATGGCGCCATTGGGAGCAACCGGCGCAACCCACCACAACAGGGAGGATTGCGAGGGTGCCGCATGCTAAGGCCATCACGTACAAATCTGCAAAGTGGAGATGCCGCGCAACGAGGTAGGGAGGAGGAGGAGGCGGCGGTGGCGGTGGCAGTGGCGGGGGAGGAGCGCCAGCCGAGGGAGTCATGATGTGTTTATTTTTCCTTGAGTAGGAAGAGGTCCGGTGTGTACCTTCGGTATGTGATGAGTATGTCTTGGGCTATGGCGGCGCTGGACAGGACAAGTCCACTTACAAAGCTATGCAGAAATAGGCATGTAAGATCTCTGTGCATATTACAAAGAAGATCTAATATGATTTCAATCCCCAAAGAAATTCCAATGATATCCATAATTTTGTATTTTTTGAATAAAAAACATATATATTTTTAAGGTATAGACAAAAGAGTAATTCATGTTCTACATTTAATTACGCAAATTTGTTATTTACACACACATCTATATACATATATATTCTCCCCCTTGTTTCCTATGACGTACAAGTCTAATAAGAGAAGGCAGAAGAAGAGAGGACAAAAAAGAAAATTAAAAAATTAAAATAAATAGAAAAATCTTGAAAATTATTAAATAACTAAAAAAATTTAGTTCATAAAAAAATTGTGAATGTCATACCAAACATATTTATGTTTTTTTTTTTAATTTTGGAATTTTAAATTTTGTATAGTCACTAAGCATGTTTTTTTTGCTTAGAAATCATCAAAAGAATAGAAATGGAAAAAAATATTTTTAAACATAAATTGTTTTAGGAAACGGAAATATCATCAAATGCACCTTAATTGATCATTTATGCTTGTTCAACTATCCCAATAAAGTATAAAGAGAGTCACTCATAGAAAGTGTTGACTTAAAATAGCAAAGCAAAATAATATGATGTAATTGAATTAATATGTTAATTTTCTAATGGGTGGACATATATATAGCAAGCATCCATTGTTTCATTTAACTTAATTTTGGCATGATATGGACGATCTTGTTCAATTTGTGTAGACAGGAAGCATTACGACTGCTCATTGTCCTCATTTCACTTTTGTATAAGAATTCAGAGGAGATTGAATTATCAAGCAATAACAGGAAATGTTAACTGAATTGTAGATGAAAACTATTTTTATTGTGCATGGAAATAATTATACTTAGATTATAATCAATAATGAAAATAAGTACTTAAAGAAATTCTTACATAGCTTTTTTTTTTTCGTGAAATAAATAAAGATCTCAAATGGCGAAATAATAACATGCTATCCAAAAAGAAAAACCAAAATAGTTCTACGACTCATTTTATTCAGACGTATTGGACTTTTACAAAAGACAAGTATTATACTTGTCATGTCTTCAGACGTAAATTTAAATTTAAAGACGAAGCACTCCTATGTTAACAAAAGAATTCCCACAAATCGACTCAATCAATAGCACTAATAATCTCAAATAGATCTCAAGAAACAGTGCCATATACCTATACAATGTAATGTTAGACAGTAAAATAAAAAGGAAAAGAGGTCTCAACATGCCATTAGTCGAACGTTATCATGAACCAGAAGGGTTGCGCGAGGAGGAGCCGGGGGGAGCCGGTGCGACGCGGCCTGGCCGCGCTACGCGGACCGTGCATCGACAGAGCGGGCAATCCCGGTGCTTCTCGAGCCACTGCTTGATACAACTTTCGTGGTACGCATGGCCGCACCTCGAGAGCATCCCGCACTGATCTCCTTCCTCGAAATCCTCCAGGCAAATCGCGCACCCGTCCATATCGAACTTCCTCTCCTCGCCACGATACTCCACGACCACACACTGTGGGTATGCCGCTCCAAAGCGTTGTTGCGGCCGCTCGACGTCGCGAGTGATGTAACCCCGATTCCGATTCCGATTCCGTTGCCAACGGGCGTAATTCGAGCAGAACGTAAAGATGAGGAAGACCAAGGTGCCGAACGCTACCGCCGCTGTGAACAGCTCTGCAAAGATGAGATGTTGTCTGGTGGGGTCGGGAGGAGGAGGAGGAGGCGGCGGCAGAGACGGCGGCAGAGGGGGAGCCGGAGGCGGCGGCAGAGGCGGAGCCGGATTCTGAGTCGACGGAACGGTCCAGGGAAGCATGATGTGTATACTTCTTCCTTGAGTCGGAAGAGGTTCGGTGCGGCGTTTCGGAGCTAAAGAACGATGCCGCAGTGCTGTGCTGTGCTTCTCCTTGTTTCAATCTAATTCGGAAAGATAAAAGATCCGGGTCGGATTAGGAGTACGGAACCAGTTTCTTGAATTAGTGGCGTAGTCAACTTGGCAAATCTATGCTGAGATAGGCATGTAAGATCTCACTATATATTGTAGAGTAGATCAAATATTATTTCAGATCTCCAAAAAAAAAAAAATCCAACGATATCCATAATTATGTATTTTATGAATAATAGACAGATATATTTTTAAGGTATAGACAATAGACAAAAGGGTAATATTTATTTTGTCATTTATTTACCCAAAATCTTTTTATTAGATATTAAGTTTGTGTCGAATATCTTCTTCCCCCTCTAGTTTCCTAAACTATGCGAGCCTAATCACGCCTTGCTTTCCTTCGTTAGTATTTCCTCTTTTGCGGGCACATATATTTTTTTTTTTTCGAAAGAAAATTTCATCGATATATGTTTTTTTAATTAGTTGAAAAACAAATTATATTACTTTGATTCCCTCGTGGTGTCTTGGGGAAGAAAAGAGACACTTGGCACATGTCATCAATTCACACGTGTTATATATCACTAGAGTATTACGATGTGTTGTCACGAGACATGAAATATGCCATGGATCTTTCTGTTACACTAAACATTCGATATTATAGTTGCTACTTAAACGATTTTTATTTCTCGACATCCGCAGCATTCTCACTAAATCTTAATTAATCTAAGCATATTGTCGAAGTAAAGTTCAGACGATTTCATATAGGTATATTAAGATATCCGAAGACATATCTTTTTTTTGGTTGGAGAAGACCCTTATATCAATCATTGGAAAAATAACTCCAAAATTACATTTATATGTAAGAGCAAGTGTTGAATTTAAATTTGGAAGGCTTGTTAAAACGATTAAGCCAGCTATAACCGTTTTGTCACAATCTAGTTGGGAAAATTGTACAAAAAAATTTAAACCTATTGCTCTTTTGTCAATTCAGATATAAATTTTTAAATTTTGTCAATTAGGTTTTAAACTTTTTTACATTTCACCAATCGAGTCAATTTGATCAAATTTGACCAAAATTTACTGAAGGCCGTCTTACATGTCACAGTCGGTATTGACATTGACAAGTTTTAACAATATTTTACTAAATGCATTACTTAAGTGAAAATTTATATTTAATTGGAAAAAAGATAACAAAAGTTGATATAAAAGACAACGTAAAATTCCTATTACAATGTTAGAAAATAAAAGGAAATCTCGACATATCATTAAGTGGACCGTTCCCACATATTAGAAAAGTTGCATTAGGATCAGGCCAGAGTCGGTGTAACACTAGCCGCTTGCCCTACTCGGACCAAGGCCCGGCAAAGCGGGCAATGCCGATGTTTCGAGAGCCATTCCTTGATGCAACTTTCGTGATACCCATGGCCACACACTTCGAGCATCCCGCACTCCTCTCCTTCCTCGAAACCCTCAAGGCAAATCACGCACTCGTCGATATCGAACTTCCTCTCGCCAACACAATACTCCGCAACCACAACCTTCGGGGCCTCCGCCCCAGCCCAATGCTGCTGTCGCTCGACATCACGATCAAAGCGATTCTGATTCGCGCGGTCACGACGCCGCTGGGAGCAACCGGCGCAACCCACCACAACAAGGAGGATTGCGAGGGCGCCGCATGCTAGGGCCATCACGTACAAATCTGCAAAGTGGAGATGCCACGCAATGAGGTGGGGAGGAGGAGGAGGCGGCGGCACCGGCGGAGGAGGAGCGCTGGCCGAGGAGCCATGATGTGTTTAGTTTTTCCTTGAGTAGGAAGTGATCCGGTGTCCACCTTCAGTATGTGATGAGTATGTCTTGGGCTATGGCGGCGCTGGACAGGACAAGTCCACTTGCAAAGCTATGTAGAAATAGGCATGTAAGATCTCTGTGCATATTACAAAGTAGATCTAATATGATTTCAATCCCCAAACAAAATTCCAATGATATCCATAATTTTGTATTTTTGAATAAGAAACATATATATTTTTAAGGTATAGACAATAGAAGAATTCAAGTTTTTCATTTAATTACGCAAATTTGTTACTCACACACACTTCTCCCCTTGTTTCCTATAATATACAAGTCTAATAAGAGGAGGAAGAAGGAGGGAGGAAAAAAAGAAAGAAAATTAAAAAATTAAAACAAATAGAAAAATCTTGAAAAATTATTAAACAACTAAAAATATTTACATCATAAAAAATTTGATAATCATACCAAACACATTTCTATTTTTTTTTAGTTTTGGAAATATAATTTTTTTGTGTAGTTATGAAACACATTTTTCTACTTAAAAGCTTGTCCAAAGAATATAAATGGAAAAAAATATTTTTAAACATAAATTGTTTTCGAGAACGGAAATATCATCAAATGCACCTTAATTGATCATTTATGCTTGTTCAACTATCCCGATAAAGTATAAAGAGAGTCACTTGTATAAAGTGTTGACTTAAAATAGCAAATCAAAATAATATGATGTAATTGAATTAATATGTTAATTTTCTAATGGGTGGACATATATATATATATAGCAAGCATCCATTGTTTCATTTAAATTAATTTTGGCATGATTTGGACGATCTTGTTTAATTTGTGTAGACAGGAAGCATTACGACTGCTCGTTGTCCTTATTTCACTTTTTTATAAGAATTCAAAGGAAATCAAATTTTCAAGCGATAATAGGAAATGTTAACTGAAATTGTAGATATCAAATACAAATTGATTGGATTTACGTAGAATCACGTTTTTGCATGTTAGAACTTATTTATGTGTTAAAATATAAATTAACTTGATACAAATATAAATTTACTCAGACTCTTTTTATTTCGAGGAAAATAAACGATTTAGAAAATATTTTATTAAAAATAATCGCTTTTATCTTTCCAAATAATTAGTGCTGAGAAAATATTTTCATTTTTGATAACAATTTAAGTTTCAATATTTCCATGTAGGATAAAAGTAGTTTTTATTCATTTTTTGAAATAATTAGTTAGTGGAAAATATTTTCATCATCAATAATAATTTAAGTATAATTATTTCAATGCACAATGAAAATAGTTTTCATCTATTCATTTTTGTAGGCAATATAAGTTATCATTTTTAGAAAAATATTTTTCAAATTATTAATTTTTTGCGAAAACAAATGGAGACGTAATGCATTAGAAATTAGAAAGATTGCAGGGACATATTACTTAGTTGTCATATTTTTTTACTGCTAGACTCCTCAAATTTTATATTGTTGTCTCTTAAATGGGCATTTTTACGATAGTCATTATGGTTATCATGTCTTTAGACGTGGATTTAACTTTAAATTAAAAATAATGCATTTCTACATTCATGAAAGTTTTTTTCCCACGTAAATTCCAAATTCTTCAACTAGCAAATAGTAGTCAACTCATTGATCAATGGAGCTTGTTTCAATGGTCATCCTTCCCATACGAGAATGAATAAGGATGAGATAGAGAGTTTGAATCTCTATTTTTAGGAAAGAGGCAAAGCAAAAGTTTGAAAATAAATTGAAATTTAAAGTAAAACTGACAAAAAAAGAGAGTAGTCAACTCATTTAATTGTGTTAATAATCTCAAATCGATTAGGAATTATTCATTAGATAGAGGTATAATAAGTCGAGAAGCATGAAATTTCTCCGAGATCTTACCTTAAAATCATCATTAAAGCTTGAGGAAACATAACTAAGGAAGATTCAATCATCACGATTGATGCGTTTGTTACTCGGAGTATAAATCATTCATAAATCATTTTTTTCCTAAAAACGATCGTTTGAAATAATTAGTCATTAAGAAATATTTTCATTGTCGACAACAATTCATGTCTAAAATTTTTCATCAACTTATTTTTACAAACGACATAACCATTAGAACGTAACAAGAAAAACTCGGTACGGCATTAATTGGTCCCTATCATAGATTGCAAGAATAGACTAGGATGCGGTAGGAGCCGGCGTAAAACTAGCCTCCCGCGCCTCTCGAACCGAGCCTCGACAGAGTGGGCAGCGCTGATTTCTCGCGAGCCATTCCTTGATGCAGCTTTCATGGTAGACATGGCCACACGTCTTGATCACCCAGCACTCCTCTCCTTCCTCGAAGCCCGCCAGGCAGATCACGCACTCGTCGCTCCTGAACTCCTCCCTCGCGTCGCCACGGTACACCGCCACCACCACCTGCAGGGCCGCCGCTTCGATCTGCTGCTGCGGCATCTCGATGTCGTGATCGGGGAGAGCCCAGTTGCGCATGCGGAACCAGTAGGCGTAGCCCACCACGATGAGGAGGAGCATGGAGTCGGCGCACGCCAGGCACAGCGCGTACAGGGCAAAGGGTGAGAAGCGGAGGATGCCGCCTGTGTCGCCGTCGGGAGGCGGCGGCGGGGCGGCCTGGGGAGAGGGAGGAGGAGGACGCATGGCGTGCCAGTTTCTTCTCCGAATCGGAAGATGAACTGGCGTGCACTTTTTGAGCCTGGGAATAATTTTTGGGTTTCTACCACTTTGTTTTGGTCTATTTGGGAAACCAAGATCTGGAATCTGAGGCGACTGGACGGTGACATTCCCCCGCGCGAGAAGTGCCCAAATAGGCATGTGAAATCTCTCTCTATCCACGTTTTATGGTAAGTCCACTGGTCGTTTCAATTTCCAATCCCTATCTATCTGGGAAAATCCCAATGATGCCCCCACGATTTACACGGCCAGATAGCCCTGGGAATACTCTTGAGCAATGGATACAACCGAAATTTCATCGCGTCATTGAATTGCCCAAATCCTTTCCTAGTTACTACATTTGCGTCGAAGCTTCTTCACACCGCGTTTCCTAAGACGGACATGTCGAATCACAGCTTGTTTTCCTTTCTTGGCTTTATTCCTCTTTTGCTTGCACATTGATATGTTGTGAACTCGAATTTTATCGGTTTGCTCCCTCCTAGGATTTTGAAAAGGCCAAAAAAGACACGCGTCGCACATAATCAGCACATCATGACGTTTTCGATTTTTAAGTTTTCAATCATAACACGCCTTATAAATCTCAATTTATTTAAATATTTTTTCGAACCTGAGTTTAGACAGTTTTATAGACGTGTATCGAGATAATTGAGGGCTATTATATTGAACAATGAAAAAGTAACTTAAAAATTACCCATAATAACACGTTCAAAGCAGGCAAAACTCCTCTCCTTTCTTGAAATTCTTGGGGAAAATCGGACACTCTGCAATAACAAACTTCCTCACATCACCGCTAGACAGCACGGCCACATTCATCGGGGCCACTACTCCAACTTCTTGTTGCGGGCGCTCGATGCCATGACCAAATCGAGCCCAATTCGGGCAACCGCAGCGCCAGTACTAATAGACACAGCCCGCTACGACGAGGAGGAGCACTGCAACGTTAGAGCAAGTTGCTACCAACATCGCGCGCGAGGCTGTAGAGTGGAGATAACCAGCGGCGGTGGAGGAGGGTGGAGGAGGAGGAGGCGACAGGGCGGCGAGGGAGGCGAGATGTGGTTGTTTCTTCTTTGGATTGGAAGATAAACCGGAGTGCGCTTTGAAGCTTTGATCGATTATGAGATTCGATAGCTAAGAGAGTGATGGAACGATGTTTGTGTTTCAATTATTTTGTTTTGGTCTTTTTGGGAAGCCAAGATCAAGTTAGATTAATATATGCGATAGGATTATCAAATTAGGCATGTGAAATCTCTCTCTCTCTGTTATATAATATAGTAAATCTAATCTGAAATTTCTGTTGTGGCTAACCTAAAGGGTGAACAAGTGGTTCATATGAACATAAATTTTTTTTGCATCGAATCGTCTTCGCACCTCGTTTCCTCTTTTGCGCACAATTCTCGTGTGCCTTTTTAAGTAGCTGGAGAACTAATTATATCATTTTGTTCTTTCTTAGGGTTTTCGGAAAGAAAAAAAAGGGTACTCATCCCGCGTAAATGCACATGAGTTATAAATATCATTTGAATATTGTTCTATGTAACCACGACACCAAAAATGGATATTGTAGTTAGCTAAATCGTTTCTAATTTTTCAACAGTCAAAACACTCCTTGTAAATCTTAATTTATCTACATTATTTTTTTCGAAATAGAGTTTAGATTGTTTTACTATACTATCAACCCAAATTGGTTTTTCAAAAATGACCTTTCTGTGTGAGCAAACATGTCAAATTTAGAGTTAGGAAACTTATTCAAGGGATTATTTCGTGGCCATCCATATTTTTGTAAAATCAACTCAAATGCAAAATTTAATGAACTTAAGATCATATAAATACTTGATGAAATAAAAAGAAATAAATCAAGTAGCTTTAAAGATAAATCAAGAGAAAATCGTAAAAAGAAAGGGGGAAAAAGTGGCAAAAAGGAAGGGTAGAAAGAAAAGGCAAAAGTGAAAGTTGATAAACTTGGAGTGAGATTGTGATATTCCTTATTGGAAAATCTCCATTACCAGCAAGAGTACTGGGGCTTCACCGCGCAAAATCATTTTTAATTATCATATTCCATTCGTACTTATTTTTAACTATAACATAAAATAAATTTAGGATGCCATCCTATACATTTATAATTTTTCAGAAATATAGCCAACCGAGTCATTACTTAGAGGTCCCTTATTAGAAAATATATGCGTTTTATAAATAAAATCAGGCACTCCTCATTTCTATTTGTTCAACTATCCTCATAGAGCACAAAGAAGAAAGGAATCAAAATAACAAAGCAAAATAACACGTAATGAGAAATTATTCATTCATTTAACTTTATTTCAACATAACCGGGATGATATATTTTTTTGGTAACCTCGGAACCCCCCGCACCGACAGCCGGAGAGAAACCCGCGACACGTAGCGGGGAGGGCAACTTTTTATGCGATAACTCATTACAACCAAGAAGAGCGCCGGCACGCCAGCCTTGCAGGGGCGGTGTGTCGAGTTCAACTTTTTTATGCGATAAGCATTACAACCACTACTTATGCGTTCCGATAAAAATGCAAAATTAGAAAAATGGGATTCATGAAAAAGAAATGGTTGATATAATGAAAAATCTCAAATCGACAAACCCGTGATTAATACAAAATACTTGTTAAATCATACAAATAAATCAAATTGTTAAGTTGGATAACACGTGATAATTAATGAAAGTGCACCAATTCGAGGTTTAGTTTTGATCCTCTAGTTTGTTATCGATATATCAGTTTATGTTTTTATTTTATTAATTGAATTTGATGAAAATTAATAAAAAAATAAATTTATCATAAATATATTAATTTGAGATTTTTTTTTGCAGTAAAAAAAATTAGAATTGGGTAAATTTTTAGGAATGTACTAGTATGGATTTTTCATCGTGTTAAAATAACCCAAAAAGAAAAGACAATCTCATCAGCGACGTGGCATGGTCCGAATGGAATTAAGCTCCGAACGAACGAGGAGAGCGTCGTCCCACGATAAGCGCGGATATCTCGCGTTGTCGGTCGGTCGCCACGTAGCATTCCAAAAGTCAATCCATCATCGAAGCCATTGCCGACACCCGCTCGCTCGTCGATCGCCAGAAAATCTCGGGCGTCCCTCGTTCCTCCGTTCCGACCCCCGCCCATAAATAACCCCTTGGGATCGTTCGCCATCCCACGCGTTTCCGCGTACACACACAGTCTCTCTCTCTCTCTAAAAAGAATCCGATCGAGATCGATCACCCGCCGAGAACCGACGATGCCGTACTACCACCGCAGCGAGGAGGACGACATCGAGTTCGACGAGTACGACCCCACCCCCTTCGGCGGCGGCTACGACCTCTCCCTCACCTACGGCCGCCCCCTCGAGCCCTCCGAGGAGACCTGCTACCCCTCCTCCTCCTCTTCCTCCGGCCTCGACGACGACTACGACTGCCCCCACTTCGCCTCCTCCTACGACGAGCCCTGCGCCTACGCCGAGGACGCCCTCCAGGCCGAGTACAGCAGCTACGCCCGCCCCAAGCCCCGCCCCGGCTTCGGCGGTCCCCCCTTCGGCGGCCCCCCGCCTCCCCGGCCGGGCTTCGGCGGCCCCGGAGGTCCCGGCCCGGATTTTGGATCTGGGTACGGCGGCCCCCCGCCGGAGGAGCCCGGCTCCGGGTACGGCCGCAGGCCTGATTACGAGAGGCCTGGATCCGAGTATGGTCGCCGTCCGGAGGCTGAGTACGGCTCCGGGTTAGAGAAGCCGAGCCCGGAGTACGGATCCGGGCACCACCGTCCCGGATCTGAGTACGGATCCGGGTATGGCGGCCGGACCGAGTATGAGAAGCCCAGCACCGAGTGTGAGGAGCCGAGCTCGGAGTATGGATCTGGATATGGCGGGAGGACCGAGCATGAGAAGCCGACCTCGGAGTACGGATCTGGAATTGGCGGGAGGACCGAATACGAGAAGCCCAGCTCGGAGTACGGATCGGGATACGGCGGTCGGACTGAGTACGAGAAGCCGAGCGCGGAGTACGGATCCGGATATGGTGGCCGGACTGAGTACGAGAAGCCGAGCGCGGAGTATGGATCGGGATATGGTGGCCGGACTGAGTACGAGAAGCCGAGCGCGGAATATGGATCTGGGTATGGTGGCCGGACCGAGTACGAGAAGCCCAGCACTGAGTATGGATCCGGATATGGTGGCCGGACCGAGTACGAGAAGCCTAGCGCCGAGTATGAATCTGGCGGGTCCGAATACGGATCCGGGTACGGTCGCAAGCCAGGGTATGGTGAGCAGGAAGGTGGTGAAATTGGGTATGGGGGGAGGCCACAGAGGACTGAGTTCGAGAGGCCGAGCTACGGCGGCGAGGATGAGCCTCCGAGAAGGCCGAGTTATAGGAGGCCGAGCTACGAGACCCAGGAAGGGGAAGGGATCGAGAGGCCGAGCTATGGCCGGTCCGAGGAGGAAGAGGGTTATGGAAAGCCGACGTATGGGAGGAAGGACGATGATGAGGATGAGGACAAGCCCAAGAGGTATGGGTATGGCGAAGAGGAGGAGGGCTATGGCCGCAAGAAATATGTAAGTTCCATCGATTCTGTTTTTCTTGGTGCAAAGGATGACTCTCCTTGTGATGCTGTTAGGATCTTTGGTTGCACAGTCCTGCCACTATTCTATGAGGATTTGGCACTTATTGCTTGTTTTCGTTTCAATGTGATGGATTGATTATGCAATTGTCGTGTCTGCTATGGATGATGTGGTTACATACATATGCTACTACCCTTATCTGAGATCTGGTACTCATTGCTATTGTCCATCTTTTTAGTATGAGTAGTTTCTCGGCATGTATAATGGATGAACCTGAGTCAGAAGGGATTGAATTGATCTTTGCATGGCATTGGCATTTAGTTTTGAAGGTCTGATCTAAGCTGTAGCCCTGGCCCCAGGGGTTACCTGAAGTAATGCCTTGCACCGTTTAGTCGACAGCTAGACACCTCTCGTTTGAGCAATGGATTTTCCTCTGAAGTTGCCGAGAGAGTGGCACCTTATAGTGAGATCAGTGTTACTGGAAAATTCCTTTTATCTATAATAAAGAGTGAAGACACTGTTGTGGTTAGTCATTCCACATAGGTAGGAATACAAGCTCTTGTTTTTGATGACGCGAGAGAATTTCACGGTCTGGCAAGTGAATTATATTCCCTAGAGGAGAGGCCCTAATATAGGCTTGTGGATTGTCTTAGATGTTATCCGGCCAGATGGGGGAGGGAGGAGAAGTGAGGTATTAGCCACTGAACTTCTTAGGTTACACTATATATATATTTGCATCTCAAGCCAGGCTAGCGAGTCATGTTCTGTTGGTCAGATGCCATAAGTTAGTTTCGCTGACTTCCTCTGAGGCTAATGACAGTGTGGAAGGGAAGAAAAAGAGGAACAGTCAGTGAACAACTCCTTATAGTATATGTGAGTCTCAAAATTTTTCTAGTAAAATGTACATGCAGATGAAAAAAGTAAAAGTATAGAAAGAATTGTTGACCCTCAATCTTTACCAAACACAATTGTCCTGGAAAAATTAAACCCTTGGAACTTCTGTTTGCAGTCAGTTGGATCCCCAAGTTCATGGAATCTTTCAGCTCTACTGGAACTTGATTAAGCTTTATTGCTAGAAGAGAATACTAGGTCACAGTCTGCTGTAAACTGAATTGAGGATTTAATTATCACACTTAATGAAGGGGGAGGCATGCATCGATTCACATGGCTGGAACCGCGACTTTGTTTTTGTTCCTAAACTGCTTGATCACTTGTGTGACCATCTCATGTTAAAACTTGATTGTATGCCTAGATTAACTTTATTTTGCCTTTTGCTTTCCTTTCGGTCTCCACAGAAATGTTTCTTCCTCTTTCTACTCATTCTTTCTTCACTGTGTTTGACCTGTCTCATTCTTACTTGGATTTATATTATAGTCTTGACTGTGCCACATCGCATGGGTTAAGTTCTTGTTTGGACTGAAGTATACTTGGAATGTGTCGAGGAAATTCTTTTATAGCATTTTCACTGTTAAAGTACCATTCTTCAACACAAGTTGGTGAAACTTGGATATTTGCCTCGTTCATATTCTATTGGAATGTGAACTGTTAATGGCTAACTTTCACCCCTCCTGTGCCCCATGTTGATATCCTGAGCTATTCGTATATTGCAGGGAGATGATGGCTCCGACGACGATGAGGACGAGGAAAAGAAGCATCGCCACAGGCACCATCACCGCAAGCACCATGACGATGACGAGTGATCGAGTCCTTGGTCACCTCTTTGTGGGGACCCATGCAATATTAAGCTACTAAATAAAGGGTTCCCAGTATGCTGTGTGTGTCGTTTATTGCTTCTGTCATCTGCTTGAGTTCGTGACATGCATCTGTGTTCTGTCTTCCGCTTGTCCATCGAATAAATGCCCAGACATTTCGGGTACTTGAGGTTGTATGATAATATGGTATGATATGATCATGTTCATCAGACATAACGCAGGCTTGTTCTGATGTTTTACTTGGCTACTTTTCTTGGCACTCCGGTGTGTTGTCAGACAACTTTGGTGGTAATGGTGGATGTTTGAATGAATATAGGCACCAAATACAACTTGAGCGACCCGGTACGAGATTACTTAGATACGATTTTGATCCTGGCATTGCCGAGTTTACATCTTTTCATAGTGAGATGAAGTTGGCCTGCATCATGCGAATGCCATCGGTGTATACCATGATTCTTGTCTAACTCCACATCTCATGTCTGAACCTGATACCCAATGTAGTGATGTCCAAGTAGGGTATGGATTCGAATTGTGTCGTGTAGTAGCGCGAGTATGCAATGAGAAGCGGACCTTATAAGATTCGACAGATTTTAACGGCTTTTTGCTTTTGACCAAAACGGATTTAACACACTAACCAAATAATTTCCACGTCTCGTGTGATGACGTGGGATTGTATGAATGGTGACGCGGCAGTACGCTAAGTGGATGTTGATTGCCACGTGCTTAATTGCCGCCGGAGGTAAAGTATGTAGTAGCCGCATTCCCTTTTGCGAACGGTTCGAATTAAAAACGAATTTGCAAAATAGATATTTAACATCAAGAGTGTTCATTCCTGGTGCAATAGTACGACCGGCAAAATTAGCATCATCTCGCAGCTGAATTTTATTGCGATCGCTTGAGAGATGCTGCCTATGCATAGGATGGACCAATTAATTACTTTTGGAAAAATCAATTGCGATTCTCGTTCCTAGAAAGTCCGATATTTATAAAATCATATTTTACTATATATGCCTTCAATGGATAGGCAATAATTCGCATTTAAGCCCCGTTCGTTTCATTGGTAAATGTTACTTTTCCGGAAAATATTTTCAAGAATCTATATTTTAGGAAAACGTAATTATTTTTCATGGTGTTCGAGTGAAATTTGATTTTGAAGTGTAAACTCTTTTCAATAGATTTTTATTATTTTATTATTTAAAATCGTTATTTATTATTTTTTAAATTTGATTATTAATTTATTTTTTTATTTTTTTTTCTGTGTTCTCATTCTCCTTCCTTTGTCACTGGCCGGTGGCCACCACGCCTCGAGCTCACCCAATCAGCTCATCGGTGAGGCGAGCTTTAGGCGGTGACGCCTAGCCTCGCCGCAGTTGGTCTACGCTCAAGCATTGCCAAAAGCGAAACGGATCGGCGAGCTCGGCCGCCTGTCGCCGAAAAAAAGAAAAAAAAAAAAGAAAGAAAAAAAAATTTTATTAAAAAAGTAATAAAAAATTCGGTTTTATTAAAAAAAAACAAAAAATTCGAATTTATGAAAAAAGAAAATTGGTTGTCAGAAGAAATGATGACTAATGGAGAGTGTGAGATAGGAGAGAGAGTGTGGAAAATGTTTTCCCCAACTTGAAAAGTGGAAGATATTTTCCTAAAAGTTATTTTCTGTTAAACGAACTTAATTCTACTTACCAGCCATTGTATACGAACGGAGCCTTAATTCTACTTACCTGCCACTGTATACGTTAACCCTTTGCTCATTCTTATATTTGGCATTTGTTCTCCAACCATACTGCTTTATTGATACTATAGATGACGCCAGCGCCAATCTAAGCGATAAAATTTCCATATTGTTCTACAACCACTTCACGAAGTACCATAATTTTACGACCATATATATCCGACATCAAGTTCTAAAACCATTTTACTATCAATGCATACTCAAACTCATTGTAGCAGATTTAGATTTTAATTTGAAGATCCATCGTCACCACATGGAATACTATAAAATGCATAAACGGTCATGCTTAAAAGACTCGTTTTTGAAGCATGCATCATTCAATAACTAAGTTTTCAATGAAGTTCTTAGAACTAGTTGAGTCTTGCGACCAAGTGCTATTGTAAAAGTTGGATCTAACAAGAGAGCAACTCAGATTTAAGGTGTGATCAGCATGGACTCAAATTCTCCCGTAGGTAATACATTTGCAGACATCCATCTTCTCTAATTTGAGCTATACCTCTGGAGACTGTAGAATTGGCAACACGAGCTTATTCAAGTTGAACAAATCCGTATAATTCAAATTGTGAGCACAATAAAGCCGAGAATTGAATTCAATATAGAATGTGACTAATTGAAGCCTCTCAGCATCTGAAAAAGACTGTCTTAGGCAGAAAAAAGAAATCTGGAAAAACTGGAACCTGAATTTCCTGGGCACAAGTTCATCTCTATATCAAAGATTATAAGAGTTATCTAAATTCTACCTAAAACATGGCTAGTTGAAACTAGATTGCTCATGGGGCCACCACAATCTGCCCGGCAACTTGGTCAAGATCACGTCGCCCGGTTGATGTAATTCTCCTTCCACTGCACAAAAAAAGATTCAGCAGAAGTTACAAATGGCACCCTCACAAAATATTCACACCATGAAAAATGCAGAATATGAAACCACACTAATGGTTCAAGAGATAAGCATCGAGCATTCTAGCACTTCCCCAGCAAAGTCTAATCCAGTAAAACCGATACACACCAGCAATTGATCCAATAATTTGCCATTTGCTATAAATGAGCTAAGCAGCTAAAAATCTGGGCAATACTGACCCCCTTGGATCAACATCGATGATGTTCGTATTCTGCAACTGTAGAAGAATGTGGCGGGCAACAGAACCACTGCTCTTGCAGAAATGGGGTGGCCGACTTCCATTCCTTTTGCTCCCCCCATAAATTCTGCGGAAAGCACCTACACCGAGCCCTCCTCTCAGGTATATCTTCCTCGCCATTGAGGCTGCAAATAATTTTTAAACTCAAGTTCAAATGGATTTTTCAAGAAGACCGATAAGTTTAATAAAACTCATATAGAGAATAACTCATACCAGCTCTGATGTAGTACCAGTCGGGATCATAGGGAGCAAGCTCCTTAAATGTGGCAGTCTTCACAATGTCATTCCAGTGAGGTAATTCAATCTGTTCAGAGAACATCAAAGAATCTTTAAGTACTAAGACAGAAACAATCCCTCTCACAAGGACTATAAGCATATGCAGCTTAACCGAAGAGGATTAGACATTAAATTTCAAAAATTTTCCAAAAATAAACAGGATGCTCATCAATAGCAGGGTTCCACCAGGAAGAAGCATAACCAGCATTTGCAACCTGCTTAAGTGCAGAGTTTCAAATCCAAGCTACCAAAACATAAGTACTCTAGCTGTGGACAGAACATTTCATTAACCTAAGACACAAAATTCTATCTCAGCAGCACATCACCCCACAACACACAAGCATCAACTGACACGTCGTCCATATTTGTAAATTAAAATTTATGGCAATGCGAAAACAATGCGTTGCCACTCCACGGACCCTTCTCGGCCAACGATCTATGGCATTTTCTTTACAAACATTCACTCAATCCGAAGAATACAAAAATTCAAAACCTCACTCCGAAACTATCGTAAACAAGAAGAACCCGGGCCTACCAGCATAAGAACCTATCGGATTCTCCAACCCATTCGACAATCTCAATCAATCTCGCGCTCGCAAACGCAAAACAAAATTCAGCAGCTTCGAGAACATTCCTCCACAACCACGTAGGAAAATCACACAGATGAAGAACATGGTTCCCAACTCAGCGCGGACTTTACCTTGCCGGATCGCTTGAGGTGGCCCGCGTAGGCCTTGACGAACTCGTGCGGCGACACGTCCTTCACTGTCCTCGCGGTCGCCATGGTCGAATCGGTGCGCCGAGAGCAAAGACCTCCGTTTCAGCGACAGCAGCGAGGGAGCTCCACAGATCGCGATGCTTATATATGGTTAGGGTTTTTCTACGCTCGAATGAAGAAGATGGAGATCGAAGAGTAGGCCGAGAGCGGATTGGGCTGGGCCTGATAGGTCTTCGGTGGACTGGGCTTTTATTCGGGCTAGCCCACTGGGGACTGCGTTTGAGTGCAATATCCTTCAAGGATCACCGAGAATAGATCATCAAAACTGTCCTATCGGAAAATTCTTTAAAAAAAAAAAAAATAACTGGCCTCTGTTTGTTTTTCGAAAAATTAATATTTTTAAAAATATATTTTTAAAAACGATTGCTTATATTATTTATAAAAATGAATAAACAAAAAATATTTTCATTGTTTTACAATAATATGTCATTATCAATAATGAAAATATTTTTCATTAGTTAAATAATTTCAAGCGATATAAATGATTATTTTTTAGAAAATATTTTCTAATTTATTCCAAAATACAAATGGAGCCTGACTATTGATTTTGGATGAGCCGTATTCATCTTAAGAAAGGTGAGGTCTCGTCAAGATCCTCTCTGCAATTCCTTACGATGGATGACTTGTTGTGGTGGCGTTGACATCGGGGCGCATTCGCGAAATATTCGTTACATAGGGGATCGTCGTGCATCACATGCGTGAAGAAACTCGTGTCCATGAAAGCCGTCTTCTTTGAAAAATCCCTATATTAGGCTTCGATTGGGTTCATATTCGTGTGAAAAAGAGATAATAAGACCAACGGTCATTGAATTTTTGTTCAATGTTCAATCTGATTCCTGAACTTTTAATTTGTTTAATGTGGTCCTTGAACTTTAACTTAATGTGCAATGTGAAAATTGAACTTTTAATTTGTTCAATACAATCTATGAACTTTTAGTACATGTTCAATTTAATCCCTAAACTATATAAGAATGTTCAACGTAATCTTTATACAGTTCATTGACTAAATTGAACATGTACTAAAAGCTTATGAATTATATTGAACAAATTAAAAGTTATGGGATCACATTGATTAAAGTTTATGGAAGTTCAAGAATCAAATTAAACATTGAGTCAAAGTTGATGAATTGTTCGTGTCATTTTCTTAGCGAAAAATGATTCTCTCCTACATTGGAAAATTACATGTATATCGAGTGGATATTTTCTTGGTAATGTGGGAATGATAGAGGACTAAGGTCCTAAGTTTCCGGTCAATAATTGCCTCCATGATATCAAAAAAAAAAAAAAAAAAGGTGGAGAGGGGTTGGAATGCGATGGACCATTTTCCCATGTGGAGGAGAAGACCACTCCATGAGGGTTGTGGCAGGGCGTGGTACCACACGAAGGAAACAAAAGGGTACCTCTTCACATTCCCTTTCCTTTTCCCTCCTTTCCTTCTTTAATTTTCCTCTCTCTCCTTTTATTTTCCCTCAAGCCCGCCGACTTCGATTTTAAAGACCCCCAAAAAAAAAAAAATCCTCTCAAGAAAAATCGACGAAATGGTTGAGATTAAGCATTTAAGAGTCGTCTCTATTCTGTATGATTGTAAGTAACATGGACACGAAAGTTATTTGAACTTTGACTCAATATGTAATGGGTTCCTAAATTTTTCATTTGATCGACGTAATCCTTGGATTTAAATTTGATGGGTAAATGTGGTTCTTGAATTTTTAATTCATTCAATATGATCCTTAGGTTTTTAGTACATGTTCAACTATGAAAATATTCAAGAGACTAAATTGAACATATATAAAAAAAATTAAAGATCAAATTGAATAAATTAAAAATTCATGAACCATATTATATATTGAGTCAAAGTTCATATATTATTTACGTCATTTTCCCCAATATCAATCTATTCCCATGACATCATCGGCTCTTAGAATTTATTTAATCTT
Organism: Angophora floribunda; assembly: GCA_014182895.1. NCBI lineage: Eukaryota > Viridiplantae > Streptophyta > Magnoliopsida > Myrtales > Myrtaceae > Angophora > Angophora floribunda. Next base: position 15,234,764 of record CM024713.1, read on the forward strand.
ATTTTCAATGGGATGTGATGTTTTTTTGGGGGTTGGTGTTTTAGGCCAACGAATGCTAGAAAATGAGAGAGAGAGAGAGAGAGAGAGGAGGAAAAGGGCACGTTATCGATGGGGGAATCGTCCAAATGGCGAGATTCAAGTGGTGCACGCCAGACAAAACAGGGGCGGGCCAGGGGAGGTTCGACCCCGAGGAGGAAGGGTCAGCAGCACACCTATGTTCCATCGACTGGACGCTTCTGCCGACCGGAAAACAAAAGGAATAAAGCGCCGAGCCCTGTTTCACATGACTGTGCGACTTCCACCATCATCGCCTTCCCGCCCCTCATCATCATCATCATCACCATCATCCTCATCCTCATCCTCATCCTCCTCATCATCATCCTCGTCAGCCCCTCCCTCTCCCCGTCGAGCCACTCCTCTCCTCGAGTCCTCTCCTCCTCTCGTCAGAGCCCCCTGCTGCAAAAGAGGGACTCCGAAACGTCACATCCCTGCGAGAACATGGTCATCATCCTGTCCCCCCTTGCCTTCGCCTCTGCGACCCTGGCGTCGACGCATGCATATGTCCATGCAGCTCCTTCCATCTCTAGGCGGACGTGTCGCTTGAGCTGAACTGATGGTCACTGGTCACTGGTCAGTGCCTGACGATGCGTGGAATCGGAGCTACAAGCGCTTCTGCAGAGAACTGATGGCTCAGTTGCTGTAGAGCACAGCCTCAGATCACATGCTCTTTTTTCTTTCTTTTTCTGTTCTTTTTTTGGCGTGGCGCTTGTCGCGCATGCCGGGATTAACGAGATCGCTGCGACGTCCGTCCCTCTAAGACATGTGCGCATCGAATTGATTTAACCCACATTTAGATCGAGAAGGAAAAGGGGCGGGGGGGTTTTCTTTATTATAAAAAGAAAAGAAAAGAAAGAGCGATGTGCTCGAGCTGTCACGAGGAGGAGCTGCATGCAGGGAATGTGCTGAACATGCTGTACAATTCATGCCCCTGCACTGTCTCCCCATGCTCACATGCCACATCCCCCCGTCTCTCTCTCTCTCTCTCTCTGCCTTTGCTACCCTCCAAACTCCATAATCTCTCTCTTTCTCTCTCTATCTCCATGTGCCCTTCCCATGTGCTCTCTCTCTCTCTCTCTCTTTCTGGTCCTCTTGGCTGGCCCTTTTGAGGAAGTCACACCTCCCCTTCCTCCTCCTCTTTCCCAAAAAGAAAAGAAGAAAAGATTTCACATCTCTTTCCCCCCTAAAAACCCGAGAAACCCTACCTCTCCCCGTCCCATTTACACGTTTGCCCTCCTCCACCACGGTCTTTATCCAGACTGCCACGCACCTGGCGGTTGCGCAGAGAGCTTTATCACGATATCACATTCCATTTGGGGAGAGCGCGTTGGGACAAAAGCTTCTTTTGTCTCGGCTTTAATCCCTCCGGATCATCCCATAGAACATTCTCTCCAACACAGGTTCCCAATGAATCTCCTCCCTTCTCCTCCTCACCATTCTCCCTCCTCGCATGCCGCGAGGTCAATCTCGAGCTCTGATCTGCTGGTTAGGCATTAAGGGCAAGGTGGGTCGGTATCGATCTCGCGAACACGTGGTGGGGGGATACGACGGGGGCAGCGGCCACATGCGCAATCCATCGAGATGGCCCTTTTACTTCACTTGCCTCCCGTCCCGTCCCTCCACTCCACATTCCCGCCCCCCGTACTTCGCATGTGCCGTTCCAGATAGGCAGGCTTTTTCCGCACCCCAAAAGGATGAGATGGATTCGCCACTTGCTTGCCGCCACTCTTCTTTCCCCTTCCTTCCCGCTTCTTCCTTTTCAACTCTCGCATCCACCCTCCAAAAGAAAGAGAAAGAGAAAAAAAAAGAAGAGAAAAACTGATACCCCCAAAAAAGGAGGGGAAAAATTGAAAATAAAGTAAAAATAAAGAACGACCCATTCTTTGTAGAATTAATACCATGAAAAACCTCAATTTGGTATACTCATGATGAATTTATCCCAAACTGATTTTTTGATTATAAAAAACCCAAAATTGATATATTTTTGATAAATTTTCCCTCCATTAACTTTTGTTAAATTTAATCACTAAATTTGGTGATCTAAATGACACATGGTGACGTGGCAAGTTCATATGGAAATTCATAAGGTAAATATCACAAAAAAGTCCTAAATTGCCATCGACTGACCTCTTTGGTTTTATTAAACCCGATGGCAACAAAGTACCATCTTTTTTTTCCGGTGAACTCGTGGTTCACTTGATGGATCGGTTCTGCAACTCCGTGGAGTTTTTCATAGGCTACCCAACTATCGGGAGGAGCTTGGATGCAAGATGTCCGGTCATGATCACCGATATAATGATAAATTTAATAATACACCTATCATAAATTTGGAATTTTTCATGGCATTAACCCTATGGATTTTCATATAAACTTGTCATATCATCATAACACATCTCCATGGGTCATCCACACCAATAAATTTAAGGGTAAAATTTGACAAAAGTTAATAGAATTTTTGGCAAAATGTCCTTTTTTGTTGCAAACATAACTTTAACAATACACAAAAATCCTAAATCGAGATTTTTAATGGTACTTATATGAGTAAATTTGTCATAGATTTTGTGTATACGATTTTGATTTTTGGTGGTTAAAAAAATAATTTAAAATAAATTTGTCACGAGTGTATTTAGTTTAGGAGTTTTTTTGGTCAAAAATTAGTTTTAGATAAATTTATCACAAATATAATAATTTAGAGTTTTTCATGAAACTAACCTTTACTTCGACACATTTCCTACCTAAGTCCCACCGTCATGTTGCGATCCAATTTTGATCTGGACCATTAAAATCGCGCGGGGTCCCAACAAACCCTCTCTCATTCATTCGTGCATGATTTGATACAATTTTTTCTTTTAGGCTACAGCGATTTGCTGCTGCTCCTGTAATGCTCCTGTTCTCAGTAAGAAAGAGAGAGAGAGAGATAGAGAGATATTTCCGTTTTCCTCGTGCCCTAGATGTGTGGAGGGTATTGAGTCATTGACGACAACATTTGTACAGTCGTAAAGCGATTGGCCGGTCGTGACACGACTTTGGTCTCCCTCGTTCCTCAGGAACATGAGAATTACATCTGGTAAAACCTCGGTCTTGCCAGCCGACGGGTGGCCATCATCTGCCCTCATTTATTGCACGGGCGGCAAGCAGATATCTCATCTTTGCATTATGGAGATCCCAAATGGTAATTAATGAGGAGAAAATATTGATGAGAGCACATGATGGTGTAGACCGTGGAGACTGAGTTCGTGCGCAACGTTCGATGAAGCTAAATGCTCGACACGCTCTCTCCATCAGATTCACTCGATCGAGGTGGCATGCGATTGGAATTTTTTCTATTACCAACTTGTGCAATTTGTACATTTTTTATTGATCGTGAAAAGCAAATAGGATGAAATGTATTATGTTTCGCACCTGCGAATCAGTGTTGGTGTTGGAATTCATCTGAAAAGGGTTGCTCATGAGTATGTCGAAAGAACTAACCATCTAACTTTTGATTCCCTAGGCTTTGTTTGGAAAGCGGAGGAGGAGGAAGAGGATGCGAGTGAATTTTGAAATTTTTCCAAGAAGAACAGGGCAAAACTTGAACGGAAAATTATTTAAAAAGTTCACTTTTTGTCAATTTGATCATAAACATTTTAATTGTGCTAATTAAGTCATAAATATTTTCACTTTTTATTAATCGAGTTCATCTGGCTAATTTTGATTGAAAATCGTTAACGTAGACGCGCCGTCCTATGTAAAGACAAAATGACCACGGTTGACACTAACATAGACAATTTTTAATAATATTATAGTATTTTCATTTTTTTTTTACAAACCCTAGTCAACGAGGTTGCCGACCAACAATCTCCGGCTACAGGCCCCGAATATGAACCCTTAGGTGATGGCACGGTTAAGTTATTGGCTCATTGAATATGAACATTTACCCTGTACTTTCTTGGACTCGATCTACACGTTAGCACATCCCCATTTTCCACATGAGAAGTTGCTTCTGGCTTCTCCTTCATTTCCGGATTGATTTGTACCATCGGGAGATTTTCTGGATTTGACCCCTCAGATGTTCATGTCAAGAAAGTTAGATCGAGAGTACCAAACAACTTCATATGATTTAAGTAAACAATCAAATCAATCATAAATTTAAATCATGGGTGACTCCTCTAATTTTTTTCGAATTTTGATATGTCATAACTACTCAAGCGCTCTCAAAGAGATATAGAGATCGAGTCAGAGCGATACGATGGCTGATTTATAGAATGATATGTACCGCGAGGGAATACTTAGACAAGCGAACCATATTCAAAATGACTCGGATTACAAAGTAAATTCAAGAGGACAACTTGCATTTCGTTTTGAAAAAGAAGGAAGATCCAAAGCAATGGCAATTCCGTGATAAACTGCAAACCCGAGGGCCATTTCCCAAATCTCCATTACATAAGCCCCGTAACCTCATCTCCCCTTCCTAAAATAACACATTCACCATCTCTCTCTCTCTCTCTCTAACATTAGCTCAACGCCCATGAGCTCGTCGACAAGAGCAAGGTCAAGTACGGCGACGGCCTCCTCAGCCGCTGCGTCGAGAAGACGGCGGCGAGCCAGCAAGCTGGCGCGCGCCTGCATGACCAAGAGGCGGAGGCGGAGGCTGGCTGGACGAGGCACGTGCTCCTCCTCCCTCTCCTCCTCCTCCTCCTCCTCCCCCTCCTCCTCCAATGACGTTGTCTCCGAGAAGCTGGAAGCCCTAAAGAACCTCATCCCGGTCACCAGGAGCACTGGCGACGACGCCGTCGCCGCCGACGAGCTGTTCCAAGAAACGGCGGACTACATCCTCCAGCTGAGGACCCAGGTCGTCATCCTCCAGAAGCTGATCCACTTCTACGGATCGGCCAATCTTCCCGAGAAAGAAGGCGAGATCGACGACGCTTCCTCTGTATTATAGTCTTCAGCCTCCGCCCAGAAAAGCAAGAACGCGAGATATCGAATTCCGATGGAAGAAAGAAATGCTTTGGCCGGCGAGAAAGCGCCGAGGAAAATGTAGGAACATCTGGGACGAAATTAGAAGGAGAGAGACATCATTTGAGCTCAGATTGTTGTTGGAGGTCATTTTCTTGATTTTCTTTTTCTTCCTTTCCTTTTACTACGTGACCGCATTTTCCCAAGAAAGATATGTTATATATAGTTCCTATTCTCCATCCCTATATCTCGGTCCATTTTTTTTTTCTTTGTTTTGTTTATGTAGGCTCCTAGTTTGCAATTTTTCACGAAGTTCTTTCTCATTTCCGTATCATGGTGTACGTAGCAGCTCAGATTAAAACTTAGTATCCATCGTTCCTGAACCGTTTCCATAAATTTGGATGGAGCATATTAAAATTAGTCCAAGCAGCATTACGTTTCTTCTTCCTAGCTAAAAAGGGCAGGAAGAGGTGACCGGCGCCGGCCCTCACCTCGGCGTTATTTCTTAGAGAGAGACGGAGAGAGAGACCGAGCGCCATTTCTATGCTTTCACGAGAACAAATATCTTATAAAGAGGCGGCGTGCATTCGAAGGCGATGAATCGAGTCGGCAAGCAAGCAATTACACCTTAGTGAGGAGACATCGAACTCAGCTACGGATATCCATCCGGACGTTGCTAACCAGCGTCCTCGGAGCACAAGACAGCGCGCGATCTCCGACGCGTCGTCGCCCTCTCGGCGTTCAAGAATTCAAGAAGTATCTGGGGTCGGAGTGAATTTCTCGAGGGATGATTTCAAGAACTGCTGCTGCCTGCGGGGGCCGCTGGAGGTGGAGAGGGAGATCCGAGCGAAGAAGACAGGAATGCCCCTGGAGAGATGCCGGGTGAAGAGGACGACAGGGATGAGTCACACTCGGAACGAGACAAGAAGGGAGGGAAGCACGTGCAAAAGCCAACATTTCAGGGCTCCCTCGTTCGTTTGTGTTGGTAGGAATGATATGATATTATTATTGTTGTGAGTTGTTGTCGGGGCGGGGGTCGTGTGAGGTGTGTCCGCTCAGCTGCTCAGCTGCATTCCTTCACAGGCTCCTCTCTCTCCCTCATTCTCTCGCGTATTTATTGCTTGCGCGCACGCACATAGTGCCATGAAGGGAAGCTAATTGTAAACTCTCTCCTTTGACCACATGAGCTCGAGTCGCATGCGCCGTTAGGTTAGATGGATCCCGTGAAAGACTCGCCTCGTTCAATTATGCATGTGAGCTCGCCCGATTCATTTAAGATTTCTACGACTTTTCTAGCAGGGATAATTACCAAAAAAATCCTAAATATATTTCATAAATTTTTTGTTTTGTGTTGCTAATTCGATCCTAAACCTTTAATAATTGTGTCAATTTAATTATAAATTTTTACAATTATGTTGATTCAATCAACACTAATGTGGACGCCAGTCGGCATTGGTTGCTGACATGATAATTTTTTAAATTTTTTATTCTTTTCTTTCCTTTTTCTTTTCCCTTCTTCCTCTTTCTACTAGTCAGCAAGGTCAACCTCGCTAACCAATGGCAAGGCTCGCCCCAACTGCCATTGGCGAGGGCAAGCCTTGCCCAACCACAGTGTGGTTGGTCTCATTGTCGTTGGGTGAGGAGCCTTGCTGCCAATGGCGAGGTCGACCTTCACTCGATCTAGTGGGGCCTCGCCCAACAACGGCATAGCTAGCCTTGCTAGTTGCAAGTGGGGGGGGGGGAGGCTCGCCATTGGCCGGCAGCGACCGACCAGAGGAAGGAGGAAGAAGGAAAAGAAAAGAAAAAAACTGAACAAAAAAGGAAAAAGAAAAGAAAAGAATAAAAATCAATACAAAAATTAAAAATTAAAAAATTACCATGTCAGTGTTCGTCGGTAATTAGCACTGATTGGCTAAATTTTGTCGAATGAATTGAATTAGCCTAATTACAAAAGATTTATACCTAAATTGATAAAAAAAAAAGGTATAAGATTAAATTGAAATAGGTTTACGACTTTTTTAATAATTCTCTCTTCCCAATGCTAGTTGGGCCACTGATGATGTGATGTTGTGGAACCGAGCGAACAGAGTAGAAAGAGAGAGAGGAGCTGGACCAGTGAAGAGGGGGATGAAGATGGAATCTAGATGTAATGTCAGTTTCACGATTTTGAAAGCCGATTGCTCTCTTTTGAAATTAAAGCGGGCTTCACATGCTTCTCTCTTGATTTTGTGCCCGTTTGGTCATCTAGTAAAAAGAATAAGGTCGTGGCTGATTATCAGGACCATTTATGTAGCTCGGCTAATCCTTTCACATTCTCTCTCTTTGCTCATTCAAGGAGTAGACACATTTGCAGATTATATTCATTGTACGGTTTATTGCTAAAGCGAAGAATGACGGCTAAGCTAATTTATTAATAGGATGCCTCCTTATCCCTTGCCTTTCCGTAGTGTAGTATCTTCTTAGAACTAAGTTAGGATTCCCTCGAAAAAGATTTTGATTCTACCTTTCACGTTTTACTTGCGAAAGCCATCTAAACATACATATATGTATTTATATAATTTAAAGACTCCCTTGTCTCCACATGTACCAAACCGAATTTTTCTTTGTTTTTTCCCCTTTTTCCTTTTATGTTATTGTTAGAACCTGCATATGTTACCGGTTACGTTTTGTCACAAGGTATGTTTCCTATAAGATTTTGATAGAGCAACAAATCGGTAAACATAGGAGGTGGAGAGATCAATATGATTGAGGTTGGAGACTTTGGTGACCTTAAATATGCCATTTTCACTCTACTACTTTGATATTAACGTTCTCTCTACTTTATTCATAGCAACAGTTAGTGATGATCTCAGAGCTATTAACAGTTTAGGATCTCTTTAATGTAGTTCCAGTACAATACCAAACCGAAATGAACCGTCAAGGTGCCCTTTTTTTAGCACCTGCAGTCATGTCACCGGGGCAGGGCCGGGCAGCCGAATGTCATGGCAACGCTGCAACACTAATTTCTCTTTGGCTAAGCTTTGCATTTCAATAGCTTCAATGAAGCTCTCAGCTTTGCCCTTAGGTCTGAGGCGTCGGATGCAATCTTTTCTCTGGAAAATTTATATCCTCGGCATGCTTTCGCGCGAATTGATTTGAAACATAACGTCGAGAAAGCTCACGGAAAACGATGACTTTGCAAGTGCCCGCTTTTCTATCTCTGGAATGGCCTGCCAGTGCCAGTCTTTTCCTCTTCCTGCTCCTGACTTTGCTAAACGAAGTCATTTTACTTTTGTTTTCTATCTTGGGTTATTTCAAATTCAATCCTGCTTAATCGGTTCCTTCTTTTTCCATAAATCAATGGCAATAACATCATGTAGAAAATCAACCGGGAGTGGTCATTGAGCATGAGAATGAGCGAGCACGAGCACTGAGCGAGTCTTGGTCGCTATAATTTGACGACGTAAGAGCGTTTACATTAGCAGAGCAGCTCCGCAAGGAGAGCGACCTTACTCCCAGTCCAGATAGAGATCGAAATGTATGGCATTGATCATTAAAAGACTACAAAGGGGAGTAGCCAGAGCAAAGATTATGCGACAAGAACAGTGTTACTTGCACTAACAAAATTCACCTAAAATCGATTCACTAAAGACAATATCGAGGGAACAAGTACTAATTCCCCTTTGCTCTAGCTATTCTTTTAGAGTACTTTAGGTTTTTAGTAACACTTTTAACAACTAATTCTATTATTTTGTTCCCGGAGCAAATTTAGAATAAAAATGCGTTTGGTAATTTTTTTTTTTGTTCTCGGGAACAAATTTGTTCCGAGAATAGATTTGTAGTAGAATCAAAAAGCAAAAAAGTTATTTCTCACTTTCGGGAACAATTTTGAAAATTAGTTTTTTTTTTCTCTCTTTTCTCTTTTCTTATTTTCCTTTCTCTTTCTTCTTCCTCTTCCTCCTCCCACCCCATCGCCGCCCCTGGCCCGCAATTGGCAAGCGGCCGAACAAGGTCTGGCAAGCTCACTAGAGCCTTGCCCGGCCACCATTGGCGAGGCTCGAGCTCACCTAGGTGGTGGGAGGCCAAGCCTTGCCTTGGCCGGTCTCACGCCACCTGGGCGAGGCTCGACCTCGGCCAGATCTACGAGGCCAAGCCTCACCGATGGTTGGGCGTGGCTTTGGTGAGCTTGCTAGACCTCGCCCTGGCCTAGCGAGGCTCCGGCAGCTCGTCGGACCTTGCCCGGCCGCTCGCCGGTGGCGGCCCAGGGGTGGTGGCCAAGAGGAAGAAGGGGAAAAAAAAAAAAAAAAAAAAAAATAAAATTATAACAAAAAATACTAAAAATTAAAAGAATCAAAAGATCAAAAATTTTTACCAAAAGCATTTTCCGTTCCGGAGTAAAAATTTTAAACAGTTTATCAAACATCTTAAATACTTAAAATTTGTTTTCGGGAGCAAAATAAAAAAAAAATCATTTCTTATCAGAAATTGTTCCCCGTAATAGAATCATTACAAAACGCACCCTTAATGATCAAAATCGATTCACTTATTCTCCGCTTGAAATCGAACGAACAACTACTAAAATGAAAACTATTTAAGCTGCCTTGCTTTTACTTGCATTTCATCTCATAAGAGTGCGCACTATGACTAAGACAACTGCAAAATACCTGGTTTGCGAGGATCCCATATCCGGAGAACAGGATCAGAACCTCCGGCAGCAATCAAAGCGGAGGCTTCACCTCCAATATCAAGGTAATTGAGAACTTTCCCACAGAAACGCATGCAAGAATTGCCGATTTTACTTTATCACTACTTTTTCACTCAAAACTAGTGATAAGTACTAATATGCGTTGCAGAAAATATTGCCCTAGTGACATAAAAGCTCCAAGAGGCCCATTACGAATACAAAGAAAGCAAGAAGGAGAAGGGTAGAAACCATTCATCATACTATCTTAAAATCTCTTTGCCATTCTCAGACATCCCACTGTCTCACAGAGTGATCCCATGAAGTAGAATAAATTGTCTCCGGTTGTGGCCAAATCACGGAAGATACACATTTTGTATGGCCTACAAGTGTAGACACAACTTCCTCCTGATAGTAATGAAAAATCAATGTTAGTAAAAGCTGCCAAAGAAAGTTTTTCCAGTCCAGATATTTGTGCTACTTTTTTATAACTACTCAACTGACTCTTTTAACATTTGTAATAAACAGGAGACAAACAACTTTCCTGGCAAATTTGGTATTTGCTACTAAATGATGGAGACTGACTCCTTAACACATATTCAACAGCAGAGTCAATCTATGTTGGCTGAAGGAAGAATGAATTCATAATTGAAAGAAAGAGTCCAAACACGGGAGCTATTCCAGAATTTGGGAAACAAAAGTATCGGAATACAACTTAGACAACTCAAAATGAGGTAATAATGCCATCTAACATAGTCTAAAAATCCATGCAGAAGTACGTTTAACATAGTAAAGAAGGAAGCAATACCTCCATTTGAGATTCCTCAACTTGATTATCAACTTTTCTCTTCTTGAAGGTTACAGGATTGTCATCTGCAGCCAACTCCTTTGTGTTCCACGAATTAATAGTACAATCCCCAAAACCAGAACATATATGATTTATGCAACCAAAAAGAAGCCAGCTCAGTCTTGGGGTATAATTCTGATGCTTTCAACAATACGATGGTACCAGGGTACAGACAGGACCATGTCTCCAACAGACCTCGCCGAAACACTTTGGGACTGATGCTTTGTGCCCCGCAGAATCTTAAATGCCCTTACCGTGGCAGACCTCAGTATCAGGCAGTCTAATTAAGTGGATGCAGGGATCATTTACGGTGAAAGAGGAGGCAGTACCGTCATTTCATACCTTCCACAACATTAATGTCCTGTCTTTTGATGCAGTTGCCACGCAAACACTCTCAGTTCCTGCATTCACACCACAGGCAGTCTATAGTCAATATACAAACTACACTTGGGACTGCACCCCCAGAACGAGGCCATGTATGCTGTGCTTGCAGTGCATAAAAATCACAACGGTGACTTGAGGAAGAGCTGGAACATGACACTAAACGGTCACCTCATTCATTTCATAATTTCTTCATTACACCAAAGTTTCATAAAGGAAAATTTGCCTGAACAGTTTTGGCAAAAAAGATGTAGCCTCTATATGGTCATGCTAACCTAAAGAAAATCTTTGCAAAACGTAATATCAACATTGGATCATTTAAATTGCATCTCCATGCTTGATACACTGTCCTCTCTAAAGATTCATCAGAAACCATAATTTGGGGATAAAACAAGTTCAGAAAACAATAGAAGTATATTGTAATCAAATATATTTACATAAAAGTTAATGAGCAACCCCATCATGCAAAGTAAGGTCCCAATTTTAACAACCATGGTAATGATGATACAATTACAATCATTTACAAGTCCAATATAGTGGATGGCCTTCACATGTACTTTGTGCCTTCTTGATCGATGACGCTGACAGAAGTAATTGCATTACTGTGTCCTCCCAATAATTGACCGCATGATCCGGGAGCATCCTATACCCTTAACTTAAGACATCAAAGTCATCATCAGTGAAAATAGTTGAAACCTTAGGGTAAGTTTCGTAAATGAATGCTGGTGCAAGATATGAGTGAGGAACAAGTTTCACGTACTTGTTTCGGTAACCCTTGATTAAAAATAACTAACCCTATTGTAGCTACTTTATTGAAATAAATCTGGATTGAGAGCCCCTTAGTAAAAAAAATAACTGACATTATTGTGGCACCGGGACTATGGCATACGTTGGAGACGGAGCCTGCAACGAAGTTGTACGTTCGATCTCCACTTTGCTTGAAACTTCATTAAGTTACATTTAATCAAAAACGTGTTTCAACAAGAAATAACCAACACAAAAGAATGTCTTACACGCTGAAAGATCTGAAGGCTTGGACTTGTCTCAAAAGTCAATGCAGTGACGTTGTTGACTAACCTTGTCTCTTCGTGAACTCCAGACTTTAATATCGTCTCTTTGTAGAATTTGTGTGAATTAAACCTAGTAAACTACTCAAAAGACCAACTTGCGAAGCACCGTATACATTATTGCTGGTGTTCCGGTAAATGCAAGCATCTGTTTAGAAGGTGATAACCGAACAAGTGAAGCCCAATGTTTGCGGAATACCCAACAGTGTATCCCTACTAGAGAGAGATATAGAGAGAGGGTGATCACCCTTGTGGTTATACGGAGGAAAGTGGCCAAAGAGAAGAACATAGGCTTTGAAGGCCATGGGGAATGACGATAAAAGAGGCTGAAACTTGAAAGAGATGAGATCAAAGAGCTCCTCTTTGGGATGATTACTTTGAGGAAGGTAGTGACAGTATTACCACCTTAAAATAGAGCTTGAAGGTCACAAAGAGAGAGAGGGAGGGACGGAGTGAGTGAGTGATAATACTATGGCTTAAATTAGCAACATCTATTTACTTTTTCGAGCTCTACACAACTTTTTTTTATTGATATCACTATATAGTGTACACAAGGTCTAATCCTCAAAACTTACATGGAGTGATTATACTTTTTTTTTTTGTCAGTCCTACTCTATTTCTAATTTAATAGTTAGACTTTTATTCTGCCTCCTTATAGAGCATGGGATGAAACTCACTCTTAAAATTAAATTGTCCTTACTTTAACCCCCGAGAAAGTAGAGATTTAAAACTCCCACCTCCCCTGGGTGGTGGATGTACTTGACAGCTGCCTTTTTGCAAGACAAAAGGTTACCGAGACCTCTCTCTATCCCCTTTGTGATCAAGGGGAATGCTGCTTTTCTTGCATCATATTTTACAAAGTCAGAAGTTTGGCTATGGCAAGTGAAGATGGACACGCTAATACGTAGTGTGAATTGGCCCTTGGTGTTGGATGACAGTTGTATTATTAGCGGTAACTCGTAAGTCTTTTTGACACTCTTTCACTGCAGTGAATGTCACTGGTGGGAAAGCATTTTTTGTTTGTTTTTTATTTTTTATTCTCAAAAATGGGGGACTCGGATCAAGTCAAGATCTGGGCCTCACTTGGACCTTGCATTGATTGTATAAAAACAAGCATTAGGTTACGCTGAACTTTTTTCTTTAAAATGACTTTATTTCTCTTTTTATTTCTGGAACAAAAAGGTACATATTTTTTTTTTTTTACTTCCTGACTTTGTTTCAAATCTTTTCCTTGACCATTGATCTATTCCAAACACAAATAGATTTTTGTTCTGACGAATAAAAGAAGAAATAAATTGTTATTAAATATATCCTAAATTACTCAACGAAAATAATTAAATTATTGAACATTAGTTGAGAAGCATGAAATTACTGAACATTAGTTGAGAAACATGAAATTACGTACTTTAAGATAATCACTAAATTTAGTACTTACATTAAATTAAAAATTTAGTTGGAGGAAAGATAACAAAAGTGACTTCGACCATTGTGGCATCATAAAACTTTCTAGATACAACAACAGAATGTAAAGAGAAAATCTCGAAGTGCCATTAATAGGACCACACCATAAGTTTAGAAGAGTCGAACTAGGAACCAGCTAGAATCGGTGGGACACTAGCCACCTGCCCTACTCGGACCGAACTCCAGCAAACCGGGCAATGCAGGGTTCTCCAATTTAAGAGCCACTGCCTGGAATATATGTGTGTTTATTTATTGTAAAAACTCACTTGTCTCCACATGTACCAAATCAAATCTTTCTTTTCCTTTTTCCTTTTATGTTACTAATAGAACGTGCAGATCTCACTGGTTACATTTTGTCACACAGTACACTTCCTCTCAGATTTTGATAGATTGATGGATTGGTAAACATCGGAGGTGGAGAAATCAATACAGGAGGTTGGAGACTTTGGTGACCTCGAAGACACCATTTGCACTTTGCTACTTCACGTTACAAGCTTTCCTTTGGGATTAACGTTCTCTCTACTTTCTTTGTTACGACAGTTAGCGATGGTCTCAGGGCTGTTTAGTTGTTTAGGGTCTCTTGAATGTGGTTCCAGTATAATACCAAACTGAAATGAACCATCACTTTGCACATACACGCTTTTCTGTCTCTGGAATGGCCTTCAAGGCTTTTCCTCTTCCTGCTCCTGACTTTGCCAAACCAAGTCATTTTTAACTTTGGTTTTCTATCACCGATTATTTAAAATTCAATCCTGCTTAATTAGCTCCTTGTTTTTCCGTGAATCAATTGCGATAACGTCGTGTCGAAAATCAACCGGGAGTTTTTTATTGAGAATGAGCATGAGTATCGAGTGAGTCTTGGTAGCTATAATTTGACATTAGAGGAGTTGAATTTGCAGAGCGGCTCAGTAGGGAAAGCGACCTCTCTCCAAAGTGCAGACAGAGATCGTTGTTTTGTGTGGCCGTATCGAAGTATATGGTATTTGATCATTAAAAGACTACAGAGGGGTATAGCAAGAGCAAAAATTATGGGGCAAGAACAGTCTTACGTGTACCAACAAAATTCACCTAAAATTGATTTCCTAAAGACAAAACCACCCTAATGGAAGTTTTATGTAACAAGCGTTACTTAGGATGTAATTATCCAATTGTTGCTGAAACGCAACTTAAACATGTGAAGAACAAAAGAGCGTACCCGCACATGCTTATGGAAAATCGGATGCATATGCATCCAGCTATCTTTTGCGACATCTTGAATCAAATAATACAATTTCAAGGGTTACAGATTGTCTTCAATCGGTCGATGCTCACAGATTGATGGTGATTGCCCGAAGAAAATTTCCATGCATTGCCCATCATAAACGTAAATCCTGGTTTGAGCAAGCCAAAGCTGGAACTTGAAGAACTGTTGATAAATAACTTGTAGATTTGGACTTTGGATGATTACCAGAATTTCCTGAATCCCAATCAAGCTCTCATATAAATTGGGTAAAAACATTGACAAAATGGTGTTGATTTACAAGCATGGTAGCGATCATTAGAACCACGATTCCAGCATTTCACCAGATGATCTCATGATTACATTGAGGACCTGAATTAGAAGAAAGAGATGGGATTGAGCAGTGAATTACCGTAGCTGAGGAAGAAGCCAGAGCTCAGAACTTCAACAGATGAAATGAAAAATGTCAAACCTCATTGGATGGGTATCTCCGAAGAAATCCGCAGTTTTGAGTCCATCCCACCACTAACCACACAATCACCTCTCCACCAGTCCGCACAAAATACCTGCACCACCATACAAAAAACCATTGGTTAGCCAATTAAGAAGAGAACAGCAAATGAAGGAGAACACAAAGCCAGATAATCAGACATGGAGAAAACAAGCCATACCTTATCTTTGTGAGAATCAATGACAGCCAGAGGCCACTGCAAGAGAAAATTGCATTAAGAAATATATTTCTCAAAATGGAGCTCTTCCAAAGACATAAATGTGGTTTATTGGTCCAGAGTTAAGAGTTGACTTACAGCAGTTCTCAAATCCCATAGCATTATCTTCCCATCATAGGATGCAGAAAGTAGATGAAACCAAGATTTATCGTGCCACTTGCAAGCTGATATCCAAGAAGCATGCGAGGAAAACTGGAAGATCGGGGCCGAACTTGCTGAGGAAATGCATGTTTTATCAGAGAGAGAAATCGAGGGAACAAGTACTAAAATGAAAACTATTTAAGCTGCCTTGCTTTTACTTGCATGTCATCTCATAAGAGTGCACTATGACTAAGACAACTACAAAATACCTGGTTTGCGAGGATCCCATATCCTGAGAACAGGATCGGAACCTCCAGCAGCAATCAAAGCAGAGGCTTCACCTCCAATATCAAGGCAATTGAGAACTTTCCCGCAGAACTGCATGCAAGAATTGCCAATTTTATTTTATCACTCAAAACTAGTGATGAGTACTAATATGCGTTGCAGAAAATATTGCCCTAGTGACATAAAAGCTCCCAGAGGCCCATTACAAATACAAAGAAAGCAAGAAGGAAAAGGGTAGAAATCATTTATCATACTATGTTCAACATATCTTTGCCCGTCTCAACATCCCACCGTCTCACAGAGTGATCCCATGATGTAGAATAAATTGTCTCTGGTTGTGGCCAAATCACGGAAGATACACATTGTGTATGGCCAACAAGTGTAGACACAGCTTCCTCCTGATAGTAATGAAAAATCAATGTTAGTAAGCTGCCAAAGAAACTTTTTCCAGTCCAGATATTTGTGCTAGTTTCTTATAACTACTCAACCGACTTCTTAACATTTGTAATAAACAGAAGACAATAAACTTTCCTGACAAATTTGGTATTTGCTACTAAATGATGGAGACTGACTCCTTAACACATATACAACAGCAGAGTCAATCTGTGTTGGCTGAAGGAAGAATGAATTCATAATTGAAAGAAAGAGTCCAAACACAGGAGCTATTTGAGAATTTTGGAAACATAGGAAGTATCAGAATACAACTTAGACAACTCAAAATGAGGTAATAAGGACATCTAACATTGTCTAAAAATTCATGCAGATGTACGTTTAACATAGTAAAGAAGGAAGCAATACCTCCATTTGAGATTCCTCAACTTGATTATTAACTTTTCTCTTCTTGATTGTTACAGGATTGTCATCTACAGCCAACTCCTTTGTGTTCCACAAATTAATAGTACAATCCCAAGAACCAGAACAGATCTGATTTATGCAACCAAAAAGAAGCCGGCTCAGTCTTGGGGTATAATTCTGATCCTTTTAACAATACAATGATACCAGGGTATAGACAGTACCATGTCTCCAGCAGAACTCGCTGAAACACTTTGGACTGATGCTTTGTGCCCCCGCAGAATCTTAAATGCCCTTATCGTCACAGAAGAATTAAGAGATGCCTCGGTATGAACCTTTTTATGCAAAAGACACAGAAAATAATAATTTAGTGGATGCAGGGCAGGGATCATATACGGTAAAAGAGGAGGCAGTACAGTCATTTAATTACCTTCCACAACCTTAGCGTCCTGTCTTTTGACGCAGTTGCCACGCAAACACTCTCAGCTCCTGCATTCACACCACAGGCAGTCCATAGTAAAAAAGCAAACTACACTTGGGACTGCACCCCCAGAACAAGGGCACATATGCTGTACTTGCAGTACATAAAAATCACAACAGTGACTTTAGGAAGAGCTGGACCATGACGCTAAAAGGCACCTCATTCATTTCTTAATTTCTTCATTACACCAAAGTCTCATAAAGGAAAAATTGCCTTGAAAAGTTTTGGCAAAAAAAGATATATAGCCCCTATAGGGTCATGCTAACCCAAAGATAAATTTTGCAATTCGTAGCATCAACATTGGATCATTTAAATTGCATCTCTATGCTTGATACACTGTCCTCTCTGAAGATTCATCAGAAACCATAATTTGGGGATAAAGCAAGTTCAGACAACAGAAGAAGGATATTGTAATCAAATATAATTCCACAAAAGTTAATGAGCAACCCCATCATGCAAAGTAGGATCCCAATTTTAACAACAGTAATGATGATACAATTACAATCATTTACATGTCCAATTCAGTGGATGGCCTTCACATGTCCTTTGTACCTTCTTGATTGACGACGCTGACAGAAGTAATCGCATCACTGTGTCCTCCCAATATATGACTGCAAGATCCGGGAGCATCCCATACCCTTAATTTAAGACATCAAAGTCATCATCAGTGAAAATCATTGAAACCTCGGAGTAAATTTCATAAGTGAATGCTCGTGCAAGATATGAGTGAGAAACAAGCTTCTTTAACTATTACCTTCCTAAACCATCATAACATCCTGTCAAAATGAACCTGCCAGATGATAAAAACAAAAAACTGAGAAGAAGAAAATAGAGACCAAAAGAAGAAAACAAAAAACCAGAGAAACCCAGGGTACTTTGTTAAGTCAGTTCAGCATACGGATGGTGTTATCCTGTCTAACATGCTCACAAGTCCCATTTCCAAGCCAAGACACATTGAGTTATGCCGAAAGTATTGTGAATCGTCCAAAACTACAGGTGGTTCTTCAGTGTTAGGAAAAAGTCTAGCTTTGTGACAAATCACCTTTGAATATAAGATTCTGCACTGAAGTCCGGAAACAATACAGAATTGCTCAAGGAGTCCGATTCAACATGGCTTATCATGCTAAATGAGTAGGGATCTGAGATCCCATTACTTCAAAAGAGCTCACAAGACTTTCATGCCCAAAAAACCATTGAAACTTAAAAGCTTCTCTTGAGAACTTCAAACTTTAGAAATTGCAAATATCACAAGTCATATTGACAAACCATGTTTAGTTACTGCTGAAATAGATACAGAACTTTGTCATTTTCAAACTGGTAACAGATACAACCGCAATATTCAATTAAGATGAAGTGCAATAACCAAAAAAAGTAAAAAAGACATTAGGCACTTAATTCGATGACTATAATTCCGAAATTTGCAGTTATTGGACATTAAAGCTCTGGAAGACCCCAAAAGCCACACTTTTGACTAGAAGAGAATGGTTAAACTAAGATCTGCAGACCTATAGCAATTTCATACCACTTGCATTTATTTCCTGAAAAGTAAGAAAACCGTAAAATCCAAACAAAACCCCTGGACAAAGTATCCGGCGTTTCGACAGTGATGTTCAAATGCAAAGAAAAGGCGTCCTTGTGTGCCTTTATCTTTTTTATATCAATATAATTACCTAGCATTAGATCCATCAACTGCACTAACCCAATCCTCATGTTCAGATGCATCTTCCTCTTTTCGTGGGGCTACAGCTCTAATATACTCTATCTCCAATATCTTCTCCTGTAATAACCAAAAATTCCTACTTATATATCAAACTAATAGCAAAAGAAAATAGCTGGAGGAATATTAAACATAATTAGGAAGCTCAGATGACAGAAATAACATAAAGTGGATTATCCCACTACATCAAACTATCAGCAGATTGCGTCAATATCAAAGACCCAAGCCTCAGTAACTAGTCCTTTCTAACCAAAATTACTTCACCAACTTATGTCGAATAAAGATAATTATATTCTAGCTATCTTTACTTTCTCCACTACCCAAGATCCACAACCACTTGGGATTCGAGCTCGGGACATTACACTGCAATGGTAAGAAGGAACAATGTTATTACCGCAGAAATGCCCTTGGCAAGAAGGAACTGTTCGAGCGACATCCGAATGAGCTCGCCATCAATCAAGAAATCAAATGGTTCCTGGTTCCAATCCGGATTCCCTGGCAGCGAAACTCAAATAGCTCAGCAATACGATCAATCCACGCCACAGAAAAATTTAAAAAAAAAATTACGTCACGCAGCCTAATGCACGTAAAAACCAATACAAACCGCACATCTTCACATAGAAAGAAATACTACAAGACGGTAAATACACATTCCTACGGCGAAGCATCCGGTGAGTTTCATCCGGAAAAGGGACGAGCCACTAACTGTTCACGTAACATTCCTTCGTGCTTCAGGAGCAATAAAGCTTACCCGATTGAATGAGATTGTTGACGACGGTGGAGAGGCCCAGCCTGGTGAGATTGGCAGGGATCGCGATGGAAGCGGCAGGGACCTTCAACGGGGGATTCAGCTTCGTGACGAACCGGACCTGAACCCGCCGGGACATCTCCTCGCCGAAATCTTCTCCATCCATGCCGCGGAAACAGGCTCGACGAGAGGGCTGCGCGAGCGCGGGAGTTCGATGCCGGTGAGGATCGCGGTCGGCGGAATTTCAGGGTTTAAGCTTATGCAGTAGCTATGGTGAAGAAGAAGAAGAAGAATCTTCGCTAGGGTTTTAGAGGATTTTCATTTTCGCATTTTTTTTTATTTTTCAATTTTGTTGGTACGCGACGCGTCGTTTTGGTCCCTCCCTCCACCAAAGCGCAGTGTTGCCTGTCGTTTTTGTCTTAAGTCGCTCAACCTTTTCTCATTAAAAAAATAAAAGTCGTTCGACCGTGTAATTATCGACCGTATGGAAGAAAATTTATATTAAGTTTCAGCTAGAGGAAAAATTATTTAATTGGTATATGTTTTCTTTATTTGTATCTATTAATATGTGTTCATCTCATAGAAAAAAAAATGAGTGATTTAGAAAATATTTTATAAATAATGGTTATTTATATCATTTAGAAAAATAAATAAATAAAAATATTTTCAACATAGATAATATTTTATATCTAATCATTTTCATGTGCAATGAGAAAAATTTTGATTCATTTATTTTTTTAAACAATAAAAATGATTGTTTTGAGAAAATATTTTCCAAAAGACATTTTATGTGAAATAAGGACACCCAATATTTGGTGAGGTCTTTGAATTCACTTGAAATTTTCGAAAATTGAAAAAAATCAGATTTGAATGAAAATCGGCTTTATTTGTTTGTTGTGTTATCCTATTTAACCTAATTGCTTGAACTTGCACTAGATGAATTGACGAATTTATTTGAGTTTCCACCACTAATTTGCATTTTCCTTGTCCAGTTCTTACTCATAATGTGAGCAGGCATCATATAAATTATAATTATAGAATTATCTGTATTTCTAAGATCAATTTTCACAAAAAAATTAAGAGAAATTTTATAAGTGCCCAATAAAAGATAATAAAAAAAACTGAACTTTTACATTCCTTGACGATGAAACTTCTAATAAAATCACTAAAAATTTCTCAAATAAATTCGGTATGCATAATCTACATCATTAAATTCATTTAAACCAATGGCATTGAAAGCTAACATTTTTAGGAGCGAGAAAAATCCCGATTGGGGGCAACATGAGTGGACGGAGAGTCAAGAAATGGACCCTATTACAAGAAGCATAATCAAACATCTTGCAAATTACAAATCCAAGCGACCTTTTTAAAGACACTGACAGAATTATTTTATAAAACTATATTTATATGAATCACGTTTTTTTTCCTTATGAAAAATGATTGATGGTTCCGAATCGAAGACTTGGAAAGTCGAAACCAACCCCAACCTAGTTGAAAGATGGCACTTCATGTCTTTACCGGCGGCGGCTGCAGCCACGGGCAGTCGGTGGACGACCCAACTGCACGTCACGAGGGCTACGGCTTACCTCAACATGCCTCTGCAAGTGCTAAAAGGGCTGTCAATGTGTCCCCAGAAACCCAGTGACTTCAGGTCATTCTAGCTTTGATCAAGGTCCAAAATGGATGATGGATGATGGCTATGCTGCAATTATGCAAAGTCAAAACATTCGGCACGTGGACATTCGTCGAGCACCGAGCTCTTCTAATCACAACTCCAACTATAGGAGCAAAGCCCGAACCCCAAACTCGCGAATGCTATCAGAAGACCAACGAAAGCTGCGAGAAGCACCAGGAGCTTACAAGAGGCAAAAGCATCCTCTTTCCTTTTTTCTTTGCTTATATACATTTGTTAGAATATTTAAATAATAAATCATGCATTCATCTAATATCTTGAACTTTTAGAACAGTTGGCAATAGTCCCACAAAATCTTACATAATATTAGAGCTGGAGACCTAATTCGAATCTTTCTAGACCTCATTTGCCTTCTTAATTAAATTTACATGCTTCAAACTAGGTAAAAAACCAAACTAAACTTGATGAAGAGTATTAGAATATTTAAATAATAAATCACGTTTTTATTTAATAACTCAAGTTTTGAGAACAATCGGCCAACTCTACAAATTTTTACAACATTGATGTAAAGAACCTCGAATGTACGACTGAATAGATAAAGACCTGTTCATAATTAGGTTTTGAAGCAGTCATTAAAAAAGGAAAAGAGGGAAGCGCCCCTACATGAACTTCTTCAGCAGTTGCTGCCCCGGATGAAATCTGCAATCAAATTTGCAATGGCATTGGGCTTCTCAACGTGAAGTAAATGACCACAATCCGGCACTTGCCGTATGATTGCACTTGGCAGTTCACAGTGGAGCCTCTGCATTTCCAGCATTTTCGTTAGGAAGGTAAGAGATTGAAAGTGCGGGAAAACGAAAAATCCTCTAGAAGGAAGGGGAGAAAAATAAAACAGAAAGAGAACAGAATAAGCTAATACAGAACTGAAGGCTGCACCAAGGCAATGCTGAGAAAGGAAAAACAGCTAGAAGTCCTTTCCAAACACGAGAGTATGTAAAAGAATAAATGAATGGTAAGCCAAATATCAGATAAGAGAACAAAATCAACAAAACTGTCCTTTTTTGGTTTAATGTAGAGTTTATGAATCAATGGAAACCTAAGCCATAGGAGCAAAACAACTTCCAGCTTCAAAATCATTTTTTGCAAGTATCTCATACTTCCAGCTTCAAAATCATTTTTTGCAAGTATCTCATTCTACAGCCAAATCATTATGGCTTTGTAGTCGACTACAAGTCCAAGCTGAACTAACCACTTGGAGCTTCTTGGTGATTATCCTGTCGCGCTCGCCATAGACAATGAGCACTTTCTGCTTTACCTGCAGAAGTATGATATTGTTGAGTCAGAGGTGCACCCACAAGAATGGGCTATTCAGATTTCTTCTCTCAATCCTGAACTCAGTGAGACTAAAAATTTACAACCGTCTCAATGGCCTCCATTCCTCTCTAATCATGGACAGATAAATTACAAAGAAATCAGGAGTGATATCAACCATCAAGTTCCTCAGAAAGTTGGGAACAAATCAGATGAGCACTATCGGTAGACTCATGATAACTTTTAAAATAGATTCACCCATTAGCAACTATAGTCTGCTACAGCCATAAATTAGTCCGGTGAGGACATTGACAATTTCTGCCAGTGTGTAGTCAGTTTTATAACTAATGGAAAAGCAAAATTTCTGTCCACTGTCTGGAAATTTCAATCAATTACTATAGCTTATAGGTCAAGTTGTCCTTTGTTATCACACTTGACTGCTGATCCATGGTAGGACACCATGATGGATGTTCCCATTGTTGTGCAGCTAAAATATCGTAAAAGGAACATTTAGCATCTGAAGGTTCTCCATTACATAAGTCAGCTAGAGGACTAAAATAATGGGAACATCAATTAATTACTTGCAGTGCAATCACAAAAAGAGGTTAGCATGCAAAATTTCAATAGTTGTGCCAATCAATGCTACAAATGTAAAAACCATCTAAACTATATATTATTGCATAGCATAAGAAAAGGGGGAAAAAATCCAATTCACTAACAAAACCAATCTTTGTCCCATTTGATGGCATGTACCAACAGACTTGTTATAGAACGTCTGCTTATCAGGCAGACGTAAAGCAGAAACATTAAAATTGCTGTACCTCTTTTATTTGGTCAACGACATTATACCCCCCACTCCACATAAAACTAACACTTGCATCTTTCCACCATGGCAGTAGACAATGTAAGCGCCCAACCTAGAGTGCAACACAAGGACATACAGAAGCTTAGATGGCTCCAACTATAAGCCTAGTTCATTTATTGTTGATGACATAGATCACTTAATATGGGGCAAAGGAAACAGAACCAAGTAAAAGAACTTTACATTGGTCCAATCACAACATGTAGCCAATGAGATTCCATTGAAGGCCAACATATTGGCATAGAACCGCAGTGGGGTGCTCTTCAACAAAGAAACCTGATATCAACAGAAAACCATAAGTTCAGGTGGGACCAGCTAAAAGGAAAGTCAAAGGACTAAAACAAACTGCATATGTGTATTGCAGCAGCAATGGGATCATTCCAGAGAAGGGTCTGCCTAACATTTGCTCCATCAGTGCTTGAAGGATAAGAAAAATAAGACCATTATGTTGACTCAGTCTACGAAAGAGGAGGTAGATATGCACTGAGGAATAGTGATATCAGAAGAATGCAATCATCTGATCTTGCTTCAAGAGCATGAGAATGCAGAGATCTCAAGTGTTTAGAATACTTCCTAGTATAAGATGCAAGGCACACCAATTTCTTGATAAATACATCGGAAATCTGAGTTTCTAAGATTATGGTATTCAGACCCTCCATCCTTAGGAGATAGAAATTGAACATCAGGTCCTCTTCTTATCTCTATCTTTTGGCTGAGTAAGATTCAGTCAGAAAGTCACCTCACTATTGGACATTAATCCATCACAAAGCAATTGATGAAACAAAATGAATATGCCATGTGAAATCGCTGCAAGCTACTTGAAACAAAAGGAAAATAGAGACAGTGCTAATTCATGGAAAGTATTTGGTGCTCAATGCAATGAATGGCACTGTATATATCCTGTCTGACACATCCATCCCACAAAATTCAATTTTAGACCCACCCCAGCATAGGCAATCAACTTGGGTAATTTTGCTAGATGACCTGTGCCTTCCTCATAAACACACCCATTGATCAAGACCAGCTTCTCAACCTGTCAAGCCAAAAAGTGAACAAGAATGAAAAATGGAGGACAATAACCATGGAAGGGGGGAAAAAAATTCCATTAAGTGGACTGTACATAAAAAGTCAGGCTTGAGTCTGTGGTCATCCATGACAATCGAAAAGGTTACACAATGAAGAATAAGAAAAGCTTTTTAATTTTCCATGGTCCAACCTTGTCAAGCCATGAAGGATTTCATTGGCAGATTTAAAATGATAATTTGATGCAGTTGAATGCAAAAGGGAAAAAAGACAGAAAAACTCAATCAAGCTCGACAACAATCTCATGCATGCATTGAAGAACCTAGAGATGGACAGATTAATGTATCATATTTTTCCATGTAAGATGTATCCACATTGTCCGAAGCTCAATAACAGGAATAATATAGAAGAATCTACTTACAGCTTCTGGGTGACTGACAGCAAAGTCGATTGCAGCTGCAGCTCCCAGACTTGGTCCAACTAATACCATTGGTTTTCTTATATGGGACTTCCACAACTAAAATGCAGAAGACAGAATCTTAATTTAGTTGCTGTAAGCTTTAAAAAGTTGGTCGTAGCAACATCAGAACAAGAAAGAAGATTGGGTGCAACATGGTCTTCAGATCCTAAAGCAATGAGAGAAGTAGAACATTTCCCAAATTTAAGTAACCGAGAGCCCAGCAGTCACCTGATAGAGGTGATGTCGCTTGGATGAGACACCGCATGGAGGATGCTTTTCTAACACATGCGCATGAATAAGAAAAAAATTTACATTGTTAAGGACCCAATCAAGAGTACAGTCAGAGGATGTCAAGAACCAGCTAAGAAAAAAGTCAAGCAAGATCAATCAACCTAAGTCAGAGAATCCCCATCCGAGGACATCAACAGCCCATACTTCCAAACCAGCCTCCTCAAGTAAAGGATATGCACGTCTCCACTCTAAACAAGAACTTAAGTCACAAAATACGGCAGACATATATTAGTAATCAGTAAAAATGTTCTGCTAATATGATAAGATTGCTATTAACTTTAAACCTGTCAAAGCAGTGTAGCAGGACCACTGGATTGTTCTTACTTCTTATTGATGGTTTCACGCAACTGCTCATTATCCAACCATCA
Organism: Angophora floribunda; assembly: GCA_014182895.1. Lineage (NCBI taxonomy): Eukaryota > Viridiplantae > Streptophyta > Magnoliopsida > Myrtales > Myrtaceae > Angophora > Angophora floribunda. Next base: position 15,260,174 of record CM024713.1, read on the forward strand.
GACGATTCGATCTGCAATTGTAACAAGCATTAAAATGATAAGTCTATCATACAGCAGCCTTTGACCTCAGGCATTTTGAATACTTTGTCCTGTCAAATAAGCACAGGGCCTGAGTGAAAAAGTTCATAAAACATCATAGTGGCTGGTTTATGCAATTAGCCTCTTGGCCATAAACTTCTCTAATATAAGCCTCTCAGATAGATTTGTCTGAATCACAGACACCACCCAAAATTTTTGCCAAATTACAGTTTGCAACCCTGCATAAATAAAATCAATATTGCTCCAATCACTGAAATTAAGCTGACAATTTCACTTTATCATCTTTTCTATTTCTTGTTTATGTTAGTTTCAGTTTGAAGAAGTGTATAGTGTTGGAAAAGAGAGAACCTTAGGATGGTTGCTTCTTACTTTTGAAAAGTCTAAAGCGCATATTCAAAAGGACCCTGCAAAAGTAATCATGCCATCACTCAACACTCCCACCATTAAGAACACTTTCTCTATACATTTCATATACATGTAAGGTGATATCTATATCCGGAAATTAAAATGAAAAAAAAATCAGAAAACTTGCGTAAGTTCAAATGCCCACACATAGTGTCGACAGGCTGTAACTCATCTGATGAATAATACCACATGACAAGAAAGTTTTCACTGCAATCAACTACCCTCTTCCCCTGCTACTACCACGACTTCATCCCCATCTACTCGATATCTATTTAACCATATTCTTTCAACGCGTCCCCAAATAGGGGTTGAAAAGGGGAAGCTTTCTCGCAGGGACCACATGGCTATGCAGTGAGGTGCAGTTCGTCCATGGCCCATCTTACGCAGTCCCAGCAGTGAGTCATTTCACTGGGCTAACCTCATCTGCAGTGCCAGGCCACTCACAAGCAGAAATGCAGACCTTCACAAGCATCGTCGCTAACTTTTCAGCAATAGCAATCGTTACGTGCGCACAAAATGAAGCCCCCTCATCATTTTCAGCCAAGGGCGCAAGCCAAAGAAACAAAAAAAGGGGCACCGCGGCCATGAGGAACGGAACCGCATGCAGAGAGGGAAGCACGACGAAGGCACCTGCACCGGGACCGGGACCCTCTCGATCCTTCGAGCCAGGCGACGAGCGAAAGGGTCCTTGATCTTCTCCACCTCCTTGGGCAGAAACGACGGAAACCCATTGTCCGTCGGCGCGAGAGAGGCGGCGAGACGGCCCGGCCTCGCGCGTTCCGCCGTCGTCCGGAGTCCCACCGCCGGGGGGCGACCCAACACGAGAGCCATTCTGGGTCCTCGGCGCGAACGGACGTCGTTTCGCGGGTCTTCTCCCGCCGACGAAGAAGAAGGAGAGACAGCGCGAAGCGGGTGTGTCGGCGAGCGGGTCGTTCGAGGCGGGAGCTCTTTATATGCAAGAGAGAGAGAGAGAGGAACCACGAGCGTAATAAGGGGAGAAGCAAGGGTGGCCGGAGTGTTGGTGAATGCGACTGGCGTGCGATGTGCTGCCGCCATATTTACCAACAGGGAGAAAGCGTTGCCAAAGGGACAGCATAACCACACGCAAAACGACAAAGCACATCTGAAAGTGTCTCAAAGGTTTTGCCCTGTTTTTTTTGTGAATTTTGTGAAGAATAAAGTAGGTCCGCGGTCCTTTAAAAAGTCACGTCTTAGAAATGCAAATCCGTTAACATTCACATTGCTATTCATTTTCTTCTCCAGAGAAGCAAACGGAGGTTGACGACCCCCGGCTAAGGGGTTGTCCACGTCGATGACCGCCGGTCGGGGGTGGTGATCACTCGGCCACCGCCGCCTGAGGGCGGACGACCTCAAGCGAGGCGACCTATGATTGCACGACCTTAGATGTCACTTGGGTTGCGTGACCCATGGGTCACCTAAGGTCTGATTATCTCGAGTGATGATTGCCACAACCTCAGGCGACCCCTGAGGGCAACGTCTAAGGTCACATCATCACTTGAGGTTGCACCACCTCGCCTAAGGTTGCGTGACCTTAAACAAAGTTGTTCGGCAAGAATCGATTTGGCCATCAATTGATAGATTAAAAAATATTTTTTTAGCAAAAATCCTTTATAAAAATATAATTTTTACCAAATGACATTTAAGTTCAAATTATATCGCGTCGCACTTTAAAATTACAATTTATCAAACGCTATTTGTATTTCGAAAAACTCATTCAATCCAAAGGTATTTGTATTTTTCCCAAGACATTTGCCCAAAGTTGAACTAAACGAGATCAAATTTAAACATAAATTTTTATTTATAATGAGAAGTTTTCCAATGGATTTTTCATATAAGTAATTAAATTTTAAGAAATGTATTATTCAAATAATTCATTTTTCTTTGGATGAACAGACTCTTAAAATTGACCAATAAGAGCCGATTTTTTTTATCTCATTTGAAATTAAGAGCTGATTTTTTTACCAAATAAAAGTTGTTGTACCGTTGACATAGAAAAAATTCAAAAATTCTCGAGTTTCAAGCTGAGAAAGACTGACAAATGCAATAGAGATATAAAACTTGTTCAGCATTGAAGGCTTTAGTCGGCGAGTATGGTAGGTCGACAGAGGGAATGTTTCTAGTCGACGAAAGATATATAGCAAGGAACAACTATGTCTCAACTATTGAGTGTTATCAACTAAGGCCCGACCTAATCGACAGAAAGTCACGACTAACACAACATATGATGAGCTGAATGTGGAACGGTAATTTAAGTAATGGAGATGACAATTTCAAGCGCAATTAATCGGGGCTCATCAACATGGATGCGAAGAAGCGAAATAGCCGCATTCATTAGGTAGTGGATGCCCCGTATTTTGGATGCCTCTGACGATAGAGGCCAAGAAACATGGGTCGTGGAATAGGAGACTTTGAAAGTAACCGGTGATGATGGGCGTAAAAAGTGGAGAGAGAGAATAACTATTGAGTAATAGAGTTGTGTTTATGCCCTAGTTAACTATCGATAGTAGTTATAAGGAGTAATACGATGAAAAACCTCAAATCGATACATGTGTAATAAATTTATTTTAAATTAAATTTTTGACTATTAAAAATCCAAAACTGATATACAAGTGATAAATTTACTCTTCATTAGTTTTTGTTAAATTTTACTGTTAAATTGATAAATTAATTGACACATGACAATAAATATCAATTTGAAATTTTATCTTCCGTTTGTCACATGTGTATCGGTTTGTAATTTTATATGATATTGATCCAATTTAATAGAAACTAATGATGGATAAATTTATCACATGTATGTATATCAGTTTGGGGTTTTTAATAGTCAAATAATTAATTTGTGATAAGACCCCTTTTTTATCCAAATCCATCCACCAAAACCCTTAAGGCATGACATGAAACCGATTTTGCAAAGCATATCAAATAGGACAACGCTTCTTTCTTCTTATCTTTTGCCTTTCTATCTAGCAATCCATATCAAATGGGCTATCAAAATGGGTCAGACTTTCTTTTAGTATAACCCATTTAAAGAAATCATGACCCTTTTATGACCCATTTAATATTTAAATAGGTCATAAATGGGTTATACACTCATTTTGACAGTGTATCCATAATGTGTTTAAAAATTAAAAAGACTAAAATACATGGATTGTTAATGAACTTGAATAAGTTTAAAATATTTAAAAAATATTATAAGAATAAATTTTCCTAAGTTTAGTTAGATAGATAAATATTTTAACAATATGGGTCGGGTTGGGTATGGGTTGGGTTGGGTATATGTCAAAAATTTTATACTATACTTAAACGGTTCATAAACGGGTTAATGGGTGATTTGGGTGGACCATTTATGGCCCCGACCCAAACCCAACCAAACCCACCCGTTTAACAGTGCCTAATATCAAATGGGCTTGGAGAGTTTCTCATGATTTGATAGTTAAGAAAAGGGATTGACATCAATTTGGGATTTTTGATAGTCAAAAAATTAATTTGTAATAAGATCCTTTTTTATCCAAATCCATCCACCAAAACCCTTCATTATAGTGAGGCATGACATGAAACCGATTTTGCAAAACATATCAGATAGGACAACGCTTCTTCTTTTCTTTTTTTTGTGCCTTTCTATCCAGCAATCCATAGCAAATGGGCTTGGAGAGTTTCTCATGATTTGATAGTTAAGAAAAGGGACTGACATATTTTCCAAATCATGCCATATCTCTCTCTAATTTTATTTGCTTGATGATTTAAGTGTTAATCATGATTAATTTCGGAAGAAATCGAGAAATAAAAATACCCAAAACGAATAAATCCAGGTGGTGGCTTTTTTAATGAACTTGATTAGTGGAGAATTCTAAAAATGGTTCATGTGAGAAGTAAACAGGGGCAGAGAGAGAGAGAGAGAGAGACAGAGAGGAAAAATAAATAAAAAAGGCTCCGCTAGAAGGAGGGCTTGAACCTCCGACCTTGTGGTTAACAGCCACACGCTCTAACCAACTGAGCTATTCCAGCTTTGATGGTGAAGTGACTCGTAATATATAATAAAAATATTGAAGAACCTACCGACGCTCAATTCCGCCTGAAAATTGCTAACAATTTCTAATGAGAGTCGACACATTTTTATCCGATTATTTTGCAAATTCGAAGGTGACATGGCGTGATTTGAACTTTTACTTAAATGGGTTTTATAGCATAATTAGCAAAAATAATAGATTTTATTTCATGATACGATTGCGAAACCGATTATGATACGTGAACACAAATTGTTAACTCCATTAGAGATTTTCAATTTACATAGTCATTCGGGTAATTATCACGTACCAAATTCACTCCGTCAATCCAAATACCGAAAATCCTATGGCGACGCATATGGCAGGCAAACACACAACCTAAATACAAGCATTTCCTATGGCAACTTTGTCATAATGCTTTAGCAACAAGAGCAAACCTGCGGCGAAGACGGATTATTTCGGATGACCATTGCCCACTATGCAAAAGCTTCCCGGAAACAAGCGAACACCTATTCCTTTGCTGCCCATGGATGAAAATGTTATGGGAACACCCCCAAGTTCGGATCTACATAAATCAACACAACATCAGCCGAATAGAGGAATGGATCCTTGAATTTCAACACCCAACGATCCCATTTGAGCTACTTACCTAGCTGATTTGGCAAATTTGGTGAGGAAGAAATAATTTCGTCTTCCAAATCAACGTCCCAACCCAATGAATCTCCTAGAATCAACCCTCAACAAACACCGAACCATCAGTAAATGCATCCCCCGGAAAACTAAAGGAAAAGCCCAAAAACCAGACTCACCTGCTCATTGGGATCCCCCTACTCGAGATGTCTTCAAGTGAAACATTGATGGCTCATTTATCAACGACACCAAAGAAGCTGCAGTCGTCGAGTGTGTAGGAACCATGCGGGGACGCTGATCGCTGGGTTTGCCCAGTTGGTAAGAGCAGAATCGGCCATCCAAGCGGAAGCCGCAGCGGTGGTCGAAACCCTAAGATGGCTGAAGCAGAAGAAAAACGCAAAACATGAAGATATGAACTGAGAACTCCAAGCTAATCGGTTTGAGTTAGTGGAGGTGATAAGCAAGCCCACAGATCAGTCAAGGGCGCACACAGATCAGAGCTGGGAGAGCACCATCGCAGATCACACCAACTGGGAAATCAGGCCCTTGCTTCGTGAAGCCCATGAACTTTTAGCCAAAATTCGGCCCATCAAAATTACTCATTGTCGAAGAGACGCAAACGGCGCAGCTAACTGGGTTGTGAAAACCCAGAGAAATAATATTTTACCGGACAACTGGGTCCAATATCCTCCATCAAGTTTCTTGGATATTTTATGTTCGGATGTAGCCCATCTAAACTATTATTAATGAAATCTACGTATCTTTTTCGAAAAAAAAAAAAAAAAAAAAAAAGGGCAGGCTTAAAAGAGAGTCAACGATGAGTTCTAATGCTTCGGCTCCTAGGTGGTTGGTGCAATTTCCATGGTGCAATTTCCATGAGGATCTTATCAACAGATGCTTCGAGGCATATTGCTAAATATCCAAATGAAGAGAGATTGTCATTTGCAGTGCTCTTTCTCTCAATTTGTATAGTCGATGCAGTAGAAATCGCTTCTCAATAAGACCCTTTTTATAAATTGCACACTTCCTTTATCAAAATCCTTGAAAAAAAAATTCTTAATCACGCCCCTCATCTTGATTATAAATCTGTTCTTTTAACCTCGCCTCTCGGTATAAAAGTCTGCATCGTGCACTGCCATCGACCCCATCAAAGGGCAGCCTTTCCAAGTCGGGACCACGGGAGGCAATGACTTACTTTCCCGTGGTCTACCATCCAAGATTTTTCATGTCAAGCGAAGAACAAAATCTCAAATCTCAAAAATTTTAGGGACATAATCATTGATGGTAGCAAATTACCGAGTTCGAAGGTTCTCTTTCGGAGGAAGCGAACCAGCAATACATGGTCAATCGAAATCAATTTATGCGAGGACTTATTGTTTTTTTAATCCAAATATAGGGAATTGATGCGATATGTTGATAGATATATGATGTCCATCCACATGTGAGCAACCAAATCAATCAAAAGTGTGCAAATTTCAATACGGTAATAGGAGGCATATCACATCACCATCAATTCGATTGATTAGGTCAATCGAGTCAAATCAATTGAGCAATTAAAACGTGAAACATGCAACACGGCAAGTATCCGACTGGACTGGAAGCTTAGCAAGTGCGTCCACAAAAACAACAAGAGCAATGAATGGCTACAAATCCAGAAGAATCCACCAAGAATGGGAAAATCTGATCGGACCCCATACGTCGGGCCATCTGTGGAAACTCGAACAATTCAAGGAGAGACCCCGCCATGTGCCTGCTCTAATGTCCATCCATCCTCTACCTTTTTCCATCCTTACATCATGCTTTGGAACTAAATTGCCACTGCTCTCTAACTGCTATTGCCAGAAATGATAATCATTTTATTTTTAGGAATAATTTCTGTTCAAAAATATTTTTTTCATTATGCTTTTGAGAATAATTTCGAAAGATCTAAACGCGTTTGGTAACTATCCAAAATTTCTATTCCCAAAATAAAATACGTTTGGTAAGAATTTTAGATTCTTTTGTGACATAATTTTTTTTTAATTTTTAATATTTTTATTATATTTTTCTATTTTTTCTTTTCTTATTTTTCTTTTATTTTTTCATTTCCTCCTTCTTTAAACTTCAACATGTTTGCCAGCCCGGCCGAGCCTCGACCTTGTTGGCGACTAGGCGAAGCTCAGCCTCGAGCTCACGTAGATCTGCAAGCTTCCTTGCCTAGCTGTTGGTGAGCTCAACCTCACCAGGCCACCATGAGGTCAACCTCACCTTGGCCAGACAATGCCGAAGGCCGACCTCGTGGTGGCCTAGCAAGGTCGAGCTCACTAGGCCACCGTGAGCTCGGCCTCGCTTGGCTAATCTTGTAGTGGCCTAGTGAGACTTTGTCAGGGCTAGGCGAGCTCCCATCTAGATATTGAAAAAGAAAAGGAAAATGAAGAAAAAATGGAAATTGATTTTAAAGATGTTCTGAGAACAAAAAATTAACTTTTTTTAATTCTAAATTATGTTCCAAATCCATTCTTGAGAACAAATTTATTAAAAAAAAAAAAATTTACCAAACAAATTTCTATTTTAAATCTGCTCACAAGAACAAAAAAATAAAATCAATTACCATTTGACTTGTTACCATGCGCACCCTAATTATCCTTTTTCAGTCTCTTTTGCTTTTTATATGCCATGAATTTGACAATATGGATCCAAACAGGCAATTTCCACACTCTTCTTTTCTCAAGTTTTGTACATTTAATGTTGCTTATAATGCAAGGAAATGGAAAGATTTCTCATGTATCGTCACCAGTTATTCGGTCCAAGACATTTTACCAAGTATAGAAGACAGAAAAATGAAATGGTTTATTGCTCATCTCATCTCATCTCACTGACATCACAAAATCGAAAGTACCTTCGCCTAGCTCCTACCTTGATGAATTTCCTAAATATAATCAAAATAAAGAATGAGGCAAAGACGACAGCACACAGAACCCAAAAACGTGAGCATTGCAATCACCATGCTCGATTATATACTAGTGAAGCATGGTCTCTCCCCAACAGTATCTAGGGAAATTAGATTCCCAAAAGGGTGAAAGGGGCTAAAGTCTTGATTTTTACATTTGCAGTTACAATTCCCCGGCAAACAATCTTTTTAGCATTATTCGACAGACATGAGAGGAGACATCAACAACAGGCCACGACAGAATTATAACCATCATTGTCTTCAAGCAAAAAGGGAAGAACACAGAAGCAAGAGAACAAAGTAACACCTTTCGAGCTTTACATTCCGACTCATCCTCTGTCCCTTGGCTATTTACTTCATTGAGATTAGCCGTCAAGATATGGCTTTTGATCAGACCCTGGTGTTGGCATTATTATCGGGTTCATTGTCATCACCCTTAGGATTGTCTTCTGATGCTTCTGCCCCAGCATTATCAATGGGAGAGAAGTCACTACCATTGGCACCAGCAGAAACACTGAAGTCTCCCCTACTGTCAACACCAAGGTCACCACTGTTTCCACTGTCAAAATTGCTGCCACCACCATAGCTGCCACCCCCATAACTACTGCGACCGCCATATCCACCAGTTCTGGCATTGTAGTTGTCCCCTCCTTGTCCATAACCATACCCACCGCCTCCTCCATAACCTCCAGCACCAAAATTACCCGCATTACCAAATTCACTGCCACCTTGTCGGAAACCAGGACTGCCAAATCCTCCACGAGATTTCTCTACAGCATAATTCACTCTTATCCTTCGGCCATGAAGATCCTAATGAAAGGGTAACAGAAAATATCAGATGGATTCACACATGTTGGTTGGAATTGATATTAGCAAGCAACCTAGTCACACCATGACCAACTAATCTTATAACAGACAAATTCACACATTTAGGTTGGAATGTCACAGGTGCTCCAGAAAAAAAAAATGACTTGCTTCACTAACTTTAATCGCCAGAGCTTATTAGCTTAACTAAAAGACAGAAAGATGTATATCAACCCCTCCATAATTTCTTACATACCATGCAAATAAGTACATGACGCAACCTTATCACCCTATGAATACTATGAAATTGTAACAACCACGTTTTCTAATCTGCAATTAGATAGCAAAGGACCGACACACCAAACAAGGGATAGGTATGGGCCACAATGGGCATGGTGAACAGTGGCCCACGGCCCCCCACCCTGGGGAAATTTCCCTTCAAAAAAAGGTGAATGGGGCAGAAGGTGGGGACCTTGCGGGGCAAGGCAGGACTGGTATTGACCCCACCCTGGCAAGAAATATTTACAAAATAGAAATACATTCTTCTATACATACAAAACTTGCACATTAAAATAAATTCACTTGATTTTATAAAATTCATTTATTATTTAAAGTGTTTTTAAATAGCCTTCATTAAAATCAATGCCCATAGAAGCCCATCCCCAAGTGTTAGGCATTGAAAGGGGAAGCTTTGTCTTTTAAAAGTTAGGCTAACTTATAATTTTCATCACTCAACCAGCGTGAGACAGAGCTTTTCAGATATTCTTACTTGCAAGTCTTATTTTAATATGAGATACAAGCTTGAAAAAGCTCCCTATATAAACAATGTGCACAAGTGTTTTTCATGTATTTCATCTTCACTTTGTCCCACATTGACTAGTTTGTAAAGACTCTTAAGAGTCTTTTGTGTCTAGTGTGGTACCCTGTGTGGCATTGTAGCCTCTCGATGTCTGCCAACACTCTGGCCTGTGCGGGGCACGGGCAATGGTGGGGCAGAGCTTTGCTAGGTGGGGGGCAGAAGGGGAATGTGATCCTTGTCCTTGCCACGCCGCATTGCCATCCCTAAGCCAAGCCTATTGCAACATTGTCTTTTTGTTGTAGGTGAATGATATCGTACATCAAGCTATAAACACCTCACCCCTGCCACTAAGGAAGGCACTGAAACAAAGGGCCAGGGCAGTATATTTTACCATGTGAAGACATATTCTGGGTTAGCCCACAAGAAAATTCATGTTATCACTAATACCGGAAGTCTATCACCATTCAGTGCAATCTCATAAATTGGAGAACTTGCCTGTCACAAACATAGATAGAATTGATAGCACACAGTCATGCATTGGAACTGTAACTCATAGAACACTTCAGTGATTTGCTAGAAAAGATTAAGTACAAATATAGATCCCTACCTGTCCGTCCATGTCCTGGATTGCATTGGAGGCTTCATCGCTAGAAGCAAAACTAACAAACCCAAAACCTCTAGACCTTCCGGTCTCACGGTCCATGATCACTCTAGCTGCAAAATGTCAAGATACCCAGCGTTCACTACCTAATCTTTCAAGTATGAAACCAAGAACAAGTATTAGTGCATATAAAGCACGCTAAACAATCTCATGTATCCACTTTCACTAAACCTATGCCAAATTGCTGATTACTCAAAAGTAACTTGGTTCTGGTGTTGACTAATGACCAGGTGGCCAACAATCTTATATCATTAATCTCAATCAATTCCTGATAAAGACCAGAAGCACACCAGCTGTACCCAAAGTTTAAATATTCTTCAATGGATCAGATGATCAAATGCCTTTCAGGCTGCCATTGAATAATAAAAACGAGTTTCATATCTAAGTATCATGAACAGTGCACCATCAAAGAGGCAGTAAATACATGCGATTAGCCTACTCTGTCTGCAATCACTGCTTAGCATCAGATCAATGGCTAAGCCCATTTTGCACATTAGTCAGCAGCATCCAATGTTCTGTTTGATACATTATATACAACAAATAGAGCACATTTGCTATTATTAATGTAAAAGAGACAAATGCATCAGGAGTACCTTCAATTATCTCCCCATACCCTGCAAAAGCTTCTTTGAGACTAATGTCGTCGGTGCTATATGAAAGACCTGCAATGCAAGAAAAGAAGCTATAACATACTTGGAAAGGTGACAAAGCGTTATGACTTACAAGAGAGGCAGATTGCCACACCTCCAATGAAAAGCTTCGAGGACATGCACCTTATAGCCTGGTACATAGATGGACAATGAGCAGATGAGTCAAAGTTGGCGTGCTTGCTCACAGTCTGCTTTAGAATGTTCCCCACCTTGCTGATGAATGCCATGGCTCAGACCTTAAGTTTAGAAAATTAATGAAGAAAGATCCATTAATCCTGATCAAATATAAATGCAAAGCAGTAATTTTTTAATTTTACAAGAGATACAACGAAACAGTAGATCTTCTTTGATGACAAAAGGCAGTAGTGGATATTATGTATGCTATGCATATGAATCCAACCAAATCATCAAACAGACAATTTGTGACTGCAATCAGATCAAATATATCAGTAAAACTTTAGCAAGTTTCAAATTGAGAAAATTATCTCCCTCCAAGCCATACATATGACTTTAAGTTTATTCTCAACTAATTGAAACATATACATTCATTCAACCTACCGTGCGACAGTTCTTAGGTTCAGATGCATCTGCCTCATCAGCATCTTCAGTGATCATTAACCACCGATATTGGGGCATATTATCAAGAAGTTCGATAGATCTTCTGTCTGACCAATGCACAACGTAGAGTTTCATTCCAATTCTATGCATTTCTCAACTACTTCTATTATGCACATGACAGAAAGCATACTTGGACATCACCAAAGCACAATTGTATGCCTGGTTCCATCCCTTGATAATCAAATCCATATTAAGTAAATCAGCATGACTATCAGGGAGACTACAAGCAGTACTGTAGTATATCAAGGACACAGGCAATTTGCTGGCTGCAAATAACAACAGTTTTTTTTTAGAAGATTATCAGTGTTATCGAACAATGTCAAACAGGGCCTCCCACATATGGCCTCCATTCTTCTAAAGCGGGACTGACTGAGAAAAGTTTTCAATAGGAAAAAGAAAACTCCTTCTGCTACTTCTTTGTTGATAAGATGTCTTCACTGAAGATGACACAAACAAAGCTTTTTCTCAGTGACGATGAATGTTCTCGTTTGGACAGTTCAATCAAGTCACGACAGATAAACACGTGCCGCCGGAACATCAGGTGCATCAATCTCGCGGACTGAGGGAGCAAAGGAGCCTAATTTAAACCATGCACAAGCGATCATGCTCATGAACACCAGTTACTAAGTACTAATAAAAGGACCATTGATTTTCCATCGCATAAAACAGCTTTTCCTCGGTCTCTGTCTCCCCAGAAAGAAAAATGTTCCCTTTCAGTTCTCACCATTTCCAATTCGCCCAACCGTGTACAAAAGAAAACGACCCACCATCAAAAAACAAGAAAGAAGCCGTCAGCTCTCCTTCGAACGAGGAAGAACCACTCAGACGCGAAATTCGCCATCAAGAAACTACAAGAACAACCCCCCCGTGAGCATCCGCGAACGATCCTCCACAGCCACGAAACAGCACATGGAAACAGCGTACTACGATGACCAAGAACAAGAAGGAATAGTGAGAGATACGCGAGACTTACTTCCACGAAATCTTTCTCCGATTCCAGAACCTGACCCGATCGGGCGAAGCAAGAACTGGGGTTTTTAGAGTGGGGGCTCTCAGTTCTGCCCCGACTTCTCTTGCTTTGTCGCCGTGGATATCACAGACCGACGAGACGGTTCGGCTCTTCCGTTGGATAGTACGTACGGTGATTCCACGCCGTTGGATTCGATGGGCACGGTGCCCTTCTTCACTCCCGGGTTTATGGTTGACCACGGGCATTTTGGTAACATCATACCTTTTGTATAATATTGTATGATGACTCAAAATTTTGTATAAAATTGTTTTCTAACAATTTTTACGATTATTTTTTAAAATTTTAATGTTTTTTTTTTTTTTTCCTAACCATGTCATTGAGCCTCAGCTATTGCCTATGACCAGTCAAAGGTGATGGTCAGTGAAGTCAACCTCACCAGCCTGGGCGAGACTTGCCTGCCATGGCAAGGCTTAATCTTGCCTATGCATTGCAAGGTTGGCTTTGCCTAACCATGGCAAGGTTGACCTTGCCTAGTGAGGTTGAGCCTCACTAAGGGCCCTCGTTACCAAGACCCAACAACCAGTTAGAGGAGAAAAAAGAAGGGAGGAAAAAAAGAAAATGACATTGTTTTAGAGATTATTCCTCTCAACAAAAATATAATTTTTTTTTTACTTCTTTTTCTATTATAAATCTATTCATTGGTTTCTTTTCTATTCTAGAGAATAAAAAAAAAAGTTGATGAATTCTATTATTTTTCTATTATGAGAAATGAAAAAATAGAAAAATAAAGAAATTGGAGTGATAACAAAAATTGTTAATACTAAATTGCTCGAAAACAAATTTACAAAATTACAATTGTATTAAAATAAAATCATTATCACAAAATATCTTCTAATGTTATAGCCGGAACTTAAACTTCCTTCACTTATTATGTCTTTTTGAACTAAATTTGCTGAGCATGTCATTTTGAAGTAAATTGTCGGCCTCTCTCATTAACAATATCAATACATCGACCATTTGACATCAGTAGAAATTTCGAACATAAATAACACTGTTGCCCTTTCTAACATGCTCTTTGCTTCATACTGGTTAGCACAACTTCGTTCGCTTCTCTTTCTCATATGATATTTGGACATAGTTATTCAGCACTCATGAAGGATTAGACCCTGTTCAGGAGAGAAGAAATTTTCACATTTGACCCACAACAGTTGATCTGTCTAATGTGTGCGACGGACCGGAAAAACTTTATGCGATTTCGCTCATGCGGGCTGCCTAACCAGCCCCGCGATTATTTTATATTTAATTTTCGATAGGTCTGGTTTTGATCCACATGCTCAAATGAACATATCATGGCATTCCTGCATTTGATAGCAGATTCAGTTTTACACGTTTGATATGCTATTTGAACTTCAAAAAAATTTGGTCTTGATCGATACAGTGATGATGATGATGATGAAAACACCACACGCGTGCTTCTCTCCATCCACAAGTCACAACCATAAGTAGTGGGATCTGGACTATACCTACCGATCCAACCACAAGTTGGCCAGCCAAGCTAAGCACCTCAAGGCAATACACAAGCCAAACCCAGACTGGTCTCTGAGTGATGCTGTGCTTTGCATTGCTCTGCTCTGTCTGAGTCGATCTGTTTCTTCCGCTCCTCTTTCCCTCGCTCGAGACAGGCACTGCCAGGACATGAGACAGCAATAGATGGTACGAATAACAGGAAAACCGACAGGGGTTAGCAAGTGACCAAGCAGCAGCATCCTTACATGTCGGACTTTAGATAACAATTATGAAAAACCAGATTAAACATTCTTTCAAACAATTCGGTAATGTTTACAGGTGCTCAGTATATGGACCATACCTGCCGATACAACAATTACCTACAGAGTACAACACTGGAATATGCAATTTCCCTATGCCTGAACTTTACTTGGCTGCTGGATGAAAACTATGGGACAACTTCAAGGTAAAACAAAGGAGAGACTAGTCGAGCTAACACCTCGAACTCAGATTAGTAGAGAAAGGAAATAAAAGGCTCGCCTCCATTACAAAAACTAAATAAATCATGCTATCACCTCCTATAGGGATTGGGCAGGGACTTTGGTGATCCTTCGAACAGATCCAAGATGTAATTTTCCAGGTCGCCCGCAGTATACTTGATGTGCCTGTCGCTTAGATGACCATTATGCCTTCCGACGAATGTTCGATATGCTTGGACTATCTTGAGGGATGTTGAGATGCGTAAATCTTCCCGAAGTTGAATGTCCGGGATCACCCAGGCTGTCTGAGCCTTGTATACCTCCTCGAAAGCAAGACTGAAGTTCCTCAACCTTTCTCTTAGTAGGGTGTGTGAGATGGAACCCGAACCTGAACTGTGAAGCCCCTCCTCTCTAAGGAAGGAGAGTATGGAACTCCATGTCGATCTCTCGTAGCTCAATGCGTGCTGTTGGAACTTACCATTGTGCTTCCGAATCCAATCATCTCCAAAACGTGTCTAAGCTCGGAATTTTTCACCTTTTCCGCCATGTAATGCACATTGTTCATCAGAAAAATATGCTGCAGAGCTGCATCTCTGTATAGACTGGATTTCTCATTGAGGTTTGATTCCAGAACAGAAGAAATGCCATGAAAATGGGGAGCCAGTTTGGGAAATCCGCACCCAGAAACCCCGCTCTGTTCATCTTCTATGGGCGAATTAGTTTCTTGACAGAATGAATTGGAACCTTCTTCGCCATGGTCGCTGAGAAGAAACTCAAGAGTCTCACCATAATCAACGAGATTCTTCATGTAGTTCATCACATAACGAGTCAGATGATGGACCCCACCACCAGGGAATGCAGTTGCTGACGCGTTTGAAGCGATGGCTTTCTTGAATTCAAGGAAAGTCATCCTGATGCAGTTGCCTAGCCTCTGCTGGAGTTCATGATATTGAATTCGAATAAAGGACCCGGCATCATCTGCATATAGCTCATTGATATCTGGTAAAAGCTTAGACATCACTTCATACATTTCAAGGAAGCAAAACAACTTCTCTGGTTCTTTCGAGCCTATAGATATAGCCTCCCCAAAATTCAGAAGTTGCAAAATTGCAGCCTTCGACGCCTCTATAAAACAACTCAAATTCAGTGATACCTCCCCAAAAATTTGATCACTGAGCCATCTCTCGCTTGCTAAGTAAACCCGCACAAAGACTCTAATAGCTCTAACCCATTTCTTGATCTTGAAATTAAGAGTAGCCCATTCCATCCTAAGAACATCCTCGATGCAATGCTTCTCCATCTCAACAATGAAGAGACACTCATCCAGTGCATCCCTGCGAAGATTGACGTAAGCCTGGGAACATTCGTGTTCATAACCTGAGTTGCACATCAAATTTGCGATGCACCTGAGGTCAGGTAGTATTTCTGGATGAACCAGATCAATTATCGACTCCTCCGAAATTCTGTTGAAGCTGTCTCTGCGGAGTGAGTCGTCGAAGGAGGAAGAAATTGTCGAGCCTTCTTCTGCAACATCCTCCTCACTTGAACGGAAGGATGTGTGCTCCGGCTCGACAGACCGTCTATTCTGAAGAAGCATATGCTTAAATTCTTCCTCGAGCCTAACCATAGCTGTCTGAAGAACATCATGGGCATTCCTCAACATCTCATCCTTTTCAACCGACATATCTGGGCGTGAATTCTCTAGTCGTTCGATCAACTTCCGGGTATCATCCACGGCATTCAGATACTGAAATGCTTCTTCTTGGCCCAAATCCCATATCATGGACTGATCATTCTCCCACCTCATGATCTTCTCGTGAATAACATCGAGATGCTCTTCTCTGCTTGCGCCTTCCTCAATATTCTTTTTCTTTTTCTCGCTATCTATGGTAACGGTGGATAACTGAGCCCTCAAATGAACCAAAGCCTTTCTCTCCTCATCAGTTAGCTCTCTTTTCGACTCCAACACCCTCGCAATTTGTTGTGCGGCAGCAATCAAGTTACCTTCTCCTTCTGAATCCAGGGAGGCCCCACACTCAAGATCATCCATCTCCCCAAAAATCTCAAGAACCCTAGAAAACCACTATTCACCAAAATAAAATAGCAGATTCTCTATCACCTAAAAGTGGGAGGCCATGAAGATCCCAGATAAAATTAGAAACCCGATGCTAAGAACTCCTTAAATCTAACGCTCGCAACCTCCGGACTTGACCAAGCCAATGAACATGAACCAAGAAAACACTGACAACTTGGATCCTCAGCCAGAACAAACAAAGCGAAGACTTCAACATTGACAACAAGAAGACCCAGAAGAAGATGGTACCCCGGACTCGTTATTACCAGAAGAACACCAAAAGGGTACCAAAAGAATCGGACGGGAGCTCGCGAGCTTACCTGGGCGAGCTCAAAGGCAGCGCCTTTCCCAGCTCCGCGACGAGCAAGAACCGGAAAGTGAAGAGGGTATCGAGCATTAGAAGCCAAGGACGAACTTTTTCCAACGAAGATCGGATCCTAGAGGCTAAAACCAAAGCGGTAAAAGCGGGAGCGGTCAAACGGCTGCAGAAAGCGGAACTGATTAGAATAAGGATATTTATAAAGGCAGGGGGGAAAGAGAGCGCGACGGAGACGATGTACGGACGAAGCAGAGAGAAAAGGGCAATGGACTGAAAACTGTAAGAAATACTTCCTCTCTGTCTCTCTCTCTGTCTCCCTCTGTGGATCTCTGGAGGGTCAGGCCGCGATTCTAGTGGCGGATTCGTCGCCCCTGAAACCGATTAATCTATACCCAAATGATTGGTACTGGAGAATTTTCTGTAGTTCTCTTCTGTAATTTCCTTCTTTTTTGCTTTGCATGGTTCGGCTAGTGCGACTTCTCTGTCTCCCGCGGGGGCAGTTGCCGAGGCCTTTCAGGATTTTTCAACCTTGTCGAGACATGTGGAGAAAGGAAGGAGCTTTTCAGAGAGATTTACGGCTCTGCAGTACATATAGATCGCATCGCGTGGGTACTGATTTCGCGTCTTACGAGGAACTTATGGTCGCCACCGCCCCCTCGGACTTCGGTCTCCGCGTTGAACATCCTCCTCACGTCTCCAAACTTACATTTCGGAGAAATCCATGTTCATTGCGTCGGCATTCGTATGAGGTCATAAGCTTCGTATTTGACCATGTCGCAGAAATGCCCTTTATTGGCGAGTAAGTAAGACTCCGACGGACTCCGTCGGACATTCTTCCTCTCCCAGAATAGAACTTAGTGAAAGGGAAGAACATTGTAGGTCTGACTTGAAGGCAATGATCAATGCAAGAGCCTAGATTCAACTAGACCCTGTATACGACCAAAAAAAAAAACCTAGACCCTGTATAGTTCATGTAACAAGAACGTGGAGATAATTATCCCAAAAAATTTTAAATCTTATTATGTGGATATCAATTCAATCACAAACTTTTCAATTTGATCAATCTAACTTTAAATATTTTGATGATTTGCCAATGTAATTTTTTTGGCCAATTTTGGCTCTAATGGGAGACACTGGCAGTGATAAGTGATATAGTTGGCATTAATGTAAATAATTTTTATAATTTTTTAATAATCAATCAAGTCTCTTTTCATCTCGATCGTGGCTAGCTAGGCTTGACAATCATCTTGCTAGATTTGGGCTAGGCAAGGGCATTGTGGTCCTCACCAAGGCTAGGCATATGCGGAGGGAAGTAAGAGAAAGGAAAGGAAAGAAAAGGGAAAAAAGAAAAAATTCATAAAAATTATTGAATATTGCAAAAAATTATCCATGTCAGCGATTTCCTTACTCAAATTTCGTCGAAATGACTATATTGATAAATTGTCAAATAGTTCGAGATTAAATAGATTAAATTGAAATGTTTTATGACTGAATCAATATCCAAATAATCAATTTATGACTTTTCTTTTGGTGATTTTTAAGTGTCCAAATTGTTTGGGCCAAATCGGTCTGCTACAATCCCAATCAGATCGGATCAAACTTTGAATGGTAGACAACATCCCCCCCCAAAATAAAAAAAGGAAAACAGCACAGTGCAAGCCAGCCCAAAAAGTGCCCTCCATACATACCCATCTGGCCCGATGGGCCTTGAGTGCCATGGCGTGGCCCATTCCATAGTCAGACAAGTCAGAGTAGGGCAACTCCCTCTCTCTCTCTCTCTCTCTCTCTCTCTCTTTTCTTTATTGAACTCAAAGGAGAGAACACCAAATTTGACCGTTAGGAATAGTCCCTCTTCCCTCATCCTTAAACGGTAACACGATCGCCCCCCCGTTTCCCACCGTCTCCTTCGCTTCTGCTCAAATACAACCCTCCCACAAACAGTCCCCACACACCAACATCATTCAATTCAACTCTCTCTCTCTCTCTCTCTCTCTCTCCCCGGTGGTTGCCCTGATGGAGAAGCAACAGTTGCTCGATTCGCCAGTGGATGCTGCGGTGTTATCAGAGAACAACAGCAAGAACGCCAACTTGGAGCACAAGGGCGCGACCCCACCTCCGAAGCCCCCGCAACCGCAAGAAAGCTGTCGAATTTCGCCGGTCCCCGGCGAGCTGCGCAAGGCCACCACGCCGGATCGCCTCAAAGTCCCCAAGGCTTTCAAGTACCCTGAAAGGTATATCGGATCGAGGGTTTTGCCTGCCCTGCTCTCTCGTGTTAGCAATCCGTATCGAGTTTTGATTTTGGTATTCCTTTCTGAGAGCTTCTGTCTGAACTGGTTTGTGCCTTTTTTCCACGCGAAGGTATCGAAGCCCGACTGATCTGATGGTGTCTCCCATCACGAAAGGCCTCCTTGCCCGAAGCAGAAAAGGCGGCCTCGTCTTGCCTCCTAGTAAAGATCAGCTCAAGGTACCCACAACTTTTCAAATAGCATCGCTTACCAAACATGGTATTGCTTGCTTAGGTCTGGTTTTTCGCTATGTGTGATTCCTGGGGATTCTGATGGTTAGAATCCTATTTTCCCGAATTGCAGGTTCCGGACTTGCGGGTTCAAGATGCAGGTCTCTTTCAGTAACTTGAAAGTGAAGGATTATGCGACCCGGCACATCTTTTTCGATGTAACATGAGATCGAATAGCCCTGCACTGCTGGTGATGCAGAAAGAGTCTTCTGGGATCTTGTGGGAAAGCTCAACTTGTTTTTTTTCTTTTGACTGGATGTACCATCTGATTGTAATATTCTTTTGATAAGACAATTCTCCGTCACAAATTAATGATCTGTTGCTGCTTAATTATGTCCAGTGCACTCTTCTGATATGCTCTTAAGAACAACAAAGAAGTTGACAATGTAAATGACTTCATAAAATGTTGCTCCGAGCAAGTTCTTCCATTCAATGAAGTATCCAAGTAATTTACCAGAGACCGTTACAAGTAATTCATGTATCTGAGAGATACAGCAGAGCACGCTAACTTATGTTCTCAGCGATTGCTTCGGTCACTCCAGGCGGACCTCATACCATTGGATTGAGCCCACATCGCCATCTATTTCGAGCTCGCAGACAGAGCTCACAAGGTAGGAGACGGCATCATCGAGAGTTTCATATCGAGCAAGGTCAGGAGGGAGAGGCTTGCGCGGCCAGTTCTCCAGCCAATCTTTGAGCTTGGCCTTTAGCTCTTCTTCGGACACAAATCTCTCTTCTTGTCCTGGTTCCAGTAGCACATATGTCTCGGTGCGCTGATACGCCCTTCGCCGCCTGATTGCACATGTCTGGGCATAATAGAGACAGAAGCACATTGGACGACACTCCTTGAAGTTTGATCATTCTTTAGGGAGAAGGAACATGATTAAGCAGCTTGACCAAAGGAAAAAGAAGACTTTTTTCTGCAGAAATGAAACAACAGGAAGCAGATCCTGTATCCTTTGCCCATACAACAAAGAACGCCACACAGATGCACATGTCTGGGCATAATAAAGACAGTAGCACATTGGACGACACTCCTTGAAGTTTGATCATTCTTTAGGGAGAAGGAACATGACTAAGCAGCTTGACTAAAGGAAAAACAAGACTTTTTTCTGCAGAAATGAAACAACAGGAAGCAGATCCTGGATCCTTTGCCCATACGAACAAAGAACGACACTCAGATGCACATGTACCTTCTCTATGTTTTTCAGATGGTTCCCCATCTTGTGCAGTTTTAACTGTTCGAAGGGATGAGAGAACTGAACGGGGCCTACTGAATTTGCTTCAATAAAGGAGGTCCTCCTTTCACCCCTCGAAGTCGCTTCACCTGCAACAAGCAACGCCCAGGAATTAGAACAATCTCTCTATTGGTGATTACGTAATAGTCGAATGAGATATAATCTTCTCATTCAATCATATTCGATGCCAATTTACTCTATAGAGTGTCATAATCCTATGCTATGTAATTCACTCAGTCCCCATAAGTACCTTGTTGGAATGTCTATACTGAGTAAATCACTGTTATTAAATTCTTTAACTAAGGCCCTTGCAGTTAAAAGAAGAAATCTTGCTTATTGGCATCCTCACAACTGTATCGAATCAATCAGCCAGTTCTTCTTATTCCTTCTAGAGATTTAGCATCGAAGAGTTGTCATCAGCACTCTCTCATAAAAAGGTTAACACCACCTGTGCATCATTTTCAGACTGCCACTCAACCAGCGTCTCGGTCTGAAACTCTAATCCTATCATGAACGAAAAACTCTGAATTCTCAGGGTCCAATTCCAGAATCATGTAAAGCCCGGGAATTCAGAAAAAGGCACTAGTTTTGAGAGATGCACGGGACTTGCGAAGCCCCGACACTAGGGACAAGAAGAGGGAAAAAGAGAAGGGCTTACCGCTCAAGTTCCGAGCTGTGGCGCATTGAATCTGCATCTGTAAGGCTCGTTCCATCGATGTCATCTGCAATCTTCAACTGCAAACCGAGAGCTTGTGTTTCAGGCAGAGGGGTTCTACTTCTTGGTTGGATAATGTTATGTGACCGGACTTTTCTTGTCCTTACATTGGTAGGTGTGCTATCCCCAAAATCTCACTGATATACCTCATCGAGGGTTCTTGAATATTTGGCTTATTCTAACAAAGCAACTTAATCACACCTCCAGGAAAAGATAGGTGGTTTTATAAAACCAATTTCAATAATTATTATCAAGTTAATAACAAAATAGTAAGTTGAAATTGACACCAAAAGGGTTTTTCGCTTTCAAATTCTTGATAAATCTCCAAAAATCTTCTCCTTACTAAATATAACGGTGAAGACCAAACAATATTTCACCGATTCATTCTTATTTTCGTTTTATTTTGATTTTTAGAATTCTTTATTCAATTCTAAATTACTACATAGATGAAATGTGAAATTCTTGAGTAATATACTTCCCTCTGAATGGTGATCTCTTTAAGGCTGTAATTCATAAAGGATTTACTTGTCTATGTATCATTTCATTCAATCTTTTAAGTCGTGACATCATCTCGCAATTACGCTATATTATTAAATAGCTCAAATTAGAGTCGGTAATCAATCCAATAAAAAGAAAAAGAAAAGTCAGTGACTCAATATGAGATACAAACTTCATTTGAGAAAATGGGTAGCCCATTCCATTCGAGGTGGATGATTTCGCGCAAGAACCGGAACCTTTAGCACCTTCTTAAGCTCCGTTGATCAAAGTGGGTAATGCAACAATCCTCTCGGTTATTCGGAAACAACCAAACGAAGTCGAAAAATTACTAACGAGTTACTAGATAAGCAAGCTATAAATTCACGTCCAACGCTGTATGAACAAACACGTTTTTTCTGCGATCGATTCTGTTCGTCACCTTTCTTAAAAAAAGCATCCTTTTTCTCAACTCTCGAGCCTTAAAAAAGTCGAAAGTGGGGGGAAGTGCCAATCCTCTTGTTACGTTTGCTGCTGAACTGTAAAAGCTCAGTTTGCGAAAACGGTTAATGCGGTTACAATTGGTCCTTGTCGCACAAGGAAGAAATCCTCTCTCTCTTTTGCCCGCGTCGAACTGAAGAAACACGCCCCCACCGAAATCGTCTCCCCGCCGTCCTTTCTCCTCTTTAACTCGCTTTTCCTCATTCTTCCTCCTCCTCATCACCATCAAGCTTACAAACCCCTTGCTGTCCCCCTCCTTCCTCCTCCTTTCTGCTCCAATTCACATCCCTTCTCTTCTACTTACGTTCAGCGATTCGCCGCTCGGAAACTCGGGTCTGTCTTGATTCGATCCCATCAGCTGGAGGTTCGTCTCACCGGTATGTTGCCTGTTCTTGTTGCCAATTCGATTATTGTCTTCGTGATCCTGGGCTGTTATAGAAATGCCTAGTCATTTTAGATTGTGGCATTCTGTGGATCGAGTCACATCGATCGGGGATGATTAAGCATGGCAAGGGCGATGACGTGTCTCTGAGTTTTTACCGTGTTCCTGTGCGGTGCGCCGCTTAGAAAGAATTCTTGCGACCTACTAAGCAATGCGGCCTTCATCGAAAGAGAAATTTGTATCTGCATCGACAGTTCTCTATGGCATAGAGTCTGCATCCTTCACATGAAATTCCGGCTTGCAAAGTGTGAAGAGTTTTCGATGGTTATATAGCAGATCTTCCCCATAAGCCGAATCGCCTTGGGATGAACTTCTGTCTTGGTCCCCAACTCAAAAAACGTGTATGCTAAGTGGTACATGTGCTTGTTAAGCCACCATCTTCCTGATCCTTATTGCTGGAACCAAGCTAGCCATTGAATTATTTGCTGTGATTCAGAAAAATGATTCGACTTCATCAGTTTTGCGTAGCTTAACTTAACCCTTTAATGGCTCAGTGTAGGATCTCAGAGGGCTTTGGCATCTTGAGATCATTAATCCCATGGATGAAGAGGCTGAGACGGATAGTAATAAGCACTTGAAGGTTCATTTCGACGTCACCTGCAATGAAACACACATGCTACCGAGCAAGGAAGCCTCTCCTTCCTCCTCCTCTTCTTCATCTGAGTCCATCTCTTTGTCGGATTCAACCCTTACTGATCGAGATGAGAGCGATTCCTTGACGAAATCAAACCATTCTTCGCAAGAGCTCGAAGGACTCTACCCATCAGAGAGCTATGCTCAAGCTCCGATCTTGAGCACAAATGGCGAGGTCGCCTCTTCGCTTCCCTTGAGCCACATGGCAGGACGACCCACTGGCTATGACCCGAATAGGATTCCAGCGACCATCTTCAACAGCAAGCCGGCAAACCCGACGGATTGGAGTGTCGCTTCTAATGAATCCTTGTTTAGCATTCACATGGGAAACAACAGCTTCTCCCGGGACCAGGCTTTTTTGCTGTATAAATCGGGTGAATTAACCAAGCTCGATGAGGTGTTCACCGTCCCGACCGCCCTGCCCCCTGTGGCAGAGGCCGTGGGTCCTCAGCAGGAAAGCGCGAGATCATCATCCGCGACCCAGATTGCTGGTTTAGTGAAGCCATCGCTCCAAATAACTGAAATAGTCCCAGATGAAGCACCTCCGAGAACCAGCAATGTAGATTTCAGGAAAGGTGAAGATGATAGTGCTAAGGAAAAGATGCAACCTACTGAGGATGTCCGAAATTCCACGAGCTTGTCTACACACTCTGATGGAAGCGGCACAAGCACCGCTTCTTTTGCATTCCCAATGTAAGCCGCAATTCCATTCAGTTTTAGTTTGTTTCTGTCAGTAATAGTCTGAATTAGTTTGAGATCAATCGGTAAGCAGTAGCGCTTAGCGCATCAGGTAGTTCATTCTCCCTAGGGCACTTGGATTTACTGTTTCATTCCCTATGTTATTGGTCAGTTTTTTCATTTTTTGTATCAGTGCATAGTCTAATTCATGTGAGCAAATAGGTTTGTTTTCGTTCAGCATACAGACAATCCTCCCGCAATTAAACAGTCCCAACTTTCGCACATCAACTATTGTCTTTTTCTTTTTTTTACCCTTCCCTGAGGCCTAACGATCAAACTTTGTTCGTTTCAGATTGGCAGGGACGTCAGAAGAAAAGAAGCCCACGATAAAGGAGGAATCGAAAAAAGAAAACTCGCCGGAGGTATTGCCAGAGCAATCTCAGCCAAGGCAAGCGACATCGAGGACTACTTTGACCAACTGGTTCTCTTGCTTCTCTTGCTGTTCGTTCCGCTGTTCGATCTCTCTCAAGTCTAAGTGAGTTGCAGACATGTCACGCAGTCGTCTCTCGGTGCCTGTCCATTTCATCGATCCAACTGAGAGTTTAAGCCTCTCTCTTCCCTTTAGATACAATAATAGGCCTGCAGTATATGCATGCCAGTATCAAGCATTGCGGATCTAGCTAATGATATCTTAGCATATGCGTTATGCTTAGCTCTGGTCAGCTTGCACACTTGCATCATGTATATTGACTTGAATTATAGAGTGAACGAGAGAAGGTAATTAGGAATAGCGATTCCAAAACTCGTGGAGTTTCACAGAAAATGATTATATATGTCAAAGTCGGGCCGCCCTCTCTACTCATTTTCCCAAATTGTGTGGATCTTTTGGTGCATGATATTCCAATCCGTTATGTGATTTCATATTCTCAACAATTGGTCATCGACAGAAGCAACATAATGAGCTAAAAGATGACAGGAGTTCATATACAAAAATGATGCCGTCGCATTATATGATGCGCCGCTAACACAATTTCTGTCGACTTTCTAAAAGCTGGAGAACCTTGCAAAGATCTCTGTGTAGCTCTCAGTGCGAAGGCTTCTCCGAGATGAACTCAAACGCCAAATGACTTTGCCAAGAGCAGATAGAACAGAATACAAGCATGCCCACACACGCACAATTTGTTGAAGAGATATGGCCATGATTGATGTGATATTAAGTCGATTTTAGTACATCCGGAAACCAAAACTAGTTCAGATGACTCGCCGCAAGTTAGCTGTAGACATTCTAACTGCACATGCCTCCACAGGGTCTGAGTCGAAGCACGTAAATGCACAGAGAGACACAAGAATTTCTGTATCACATCGCCATCCATAGAAATATCAGAAGGAGACTTGACAGATTTCTTGTACACCCAGTTAAGATTCTGCCATTGAAGCTACCTTTGCTTTTGTTTATATACAACAGATCATAACAACTTTCCTCTACAAGACATGCAGAAGAAAATGTACCAGGCCTTCCATGCTGTCCTCCGTGCTACCAACAACAGATTCAAATTGTTAGAAGGCCACAGTTCGCTGAAATATCCTCCAGCAGTCAACTAAAGGGTGCACGCTGACAACAACACCTCGATCCAAGACCTCGAATCATTGCACTCTGCTGACGTATCGATCCCATCCGTCACTCTCGGGAACCTCAGCCCGTGAATCCCACCACCAACTGCTGCAATACTAACTACAGCTTAGACATTCTGCAACAGCAGCAGCAGTCCAGATGCTAGCTTCCCCAGATCAAGGCTCTTCCGGTCCTCATTTGTATATTCCATGTGAACAACGTGGCGCGCGCCGATCGCTCCACCGAGGAAACATTGTTTAAGCAACGGCTGCGCTGATCGGATTAAGGCTTAGCGGTGTAGGGCTTAACTCGATGGAAACAGCACGCCCCTAGATACCAACTGGTTTTTCTTGGGAGATTAAAAGAACACATTGAGTGTGCATTTCCTCGGTGGATTTGGAATCTCTCGAAAGATACACCGCAACCAATCCAAGATCCCTGCCCGACCCGTCGTCATCATCTCGGGATCGAACTAGACAGGATCGATTCTAAAGTCCATAGACGACTTGAACGTGTTCTAATTTTCATCGACGCTTCAGAATGGCAACGAGAAAAGGATGGTCCAAGTCCGATCCGATCCCCTCGATGCTCTGCGAAATTTCTCGTCGAGCGAATTTGTCTTTTCCTTGAAATTTTTTCTGACTATTATTATTATTATTATTTTTTCCTTTTAAAATTTGTGGGATGAATGAACGGATAATCGAATTGCCAACTCGGATTTCTCCGTGGTGCGATGTGTTTTGACTGTCGGGCTTCGGAGGAATCTCCCGACCAACCAACCCACCGAGCAAACCTAGTTTGACGGGTCCGACGTATTGATGGGTGGGTGCGGCAATTGACGCAAAATTAACCTTAAAATTGAGAACAAATGAAAATAAATAAATAAAAGAAGCTTCGAACCGAAGACCGAGTTTCGGATAATTCATTGACTCGCTTTTTTCTCCCAAGAAAAATAAAAAATCCCGAACCTAAACAGGTCCTTAAAAGTCTAATTTGGATGACTCGCTCTTTCTTCACGAGAAAATTCAAAAACCCCTTTTTTCCCGCGTATTCAAAATAGAATCGTTGTTTTGTCTCGATTAATTTCTTGCAAGTGACTTCAAGGGCCCTAGTTAAGGAATTTTCGATTGAGAAAAATATCAACCTCGCCCTCGCTTATTTTGCTCAAAATAAGTACTAGAAAGAATGCCTTTCTTCACGATTCTTTGCTTTTCTCTTCATAAAATCGCTCAGTCCTCGATAATGAACTCGACTCTACCGTGGCGACCGCTCTCCCATAATCCTTGCCGTCTGTCGCACGACTCAATTGCTGCCATAGACGATCGTCAACGCTGCCATTACCGTCGACCCGTCTCAATAGGTACGTCCCTTTCGAATTCATTTTCCGGAGGGAGAAGCCTCCGGGAAATGTACGAAACCCGACGACCGACCTTATCTTGCGAAATGGTTTCCGTGAAAAATTCACCGGGCACTCAACATTGTTAATCGCTCAAAATTTCGTATACCTATAGGATTTATTCCGAGTATCAATCTTCGAAGACATCACTATCGAACTGTTGAAATATATCGTGGATGAATTTGCCGGCGCACAAAAAAAAAAAAAAGCATCTGAATTAAAAATCACACAATCCAAGAAGGGCGATCATTTTGAACAAATTTCTGTCGATGTCCGCACGCATCGCATTCTCTCTTCTCTATAGTATTTTTTTCGAGTGTTGTACCCCCGACTCTACTCTTTTAATTATATAACATCCGGAGAATGCCGAGGTCCGCACGAGGTGAGAGTTTAACATCATGCTTAGGATGGATGGACGGAAGAAATTAAAGTATAATAATTGAATCAATACGGTTGTTTTTTCTATTTTATCTTCTTCTTTTTTATCTTAATCACTTCTTCCTTATTTAAAAAAGAAAAAGAAAAAAATCTGCATAAAAAATTACACAATTCATGACAGACGAATCATTTTGAAAAAGTTTATATCATAAAAATCACTTTCGATATCCACACGCTTCGCATCCCCGATCGATATAATATTTTTTCCGAGTCTCATACTACCCGGCTTTACTCTTTTAATAATATAACATTCGGAGGATGCCGAGATCTGCACAAGAAGATAGTTTAACCTCATGCTTAGGACGAACAGACGAAAGAAATTAAAGTACAATAATCAAGTTACTACGCTTGTTTTCTCTTTTTCTTTTTTATCTTATTCACTTCTTCCTTATTTTAGACGAAGAAAGAAAAGGTAAACAATCCATATTAAAAATTACACAATCCATGACGGACCAAGCATCTTGAAAAAGTTGCTATCATGAAAATCGTTGATGATGTCAGCACGCCTTGCATCCCCTAACCAATATAGTATTTTTTTTTTTTTAGTTTCATACTACCCGACTCTACTCTTTTAATTATTTAACATTCGGAGAATGCCGAGGTCTGCACAAGATGGGAGTTTAACATCATGCTTAGGATGGACGGACGCAAGAAATTAAAGTACAGTAATCGAGTAAATACGCTTATTTTTCTTTTATCTAAATCACTTCTTCCTTATTTTAAACAAAGAAAGGAAGGAATAAAAAAAGAATCTTGATTGAAAATTACACAATTCATAACAGACGAAGTATTTTGAAAATGTCTCTATCGTGAAAAATATTTCTGATGTCTGCACAATATAGTATTTTTTTTTAATTCTCATAATACTAAACTCTACTCGTTTAAATATTTCAACGTTTGAAAGATGCTGAGGTCCGCACGGGACGGCAATTTAACGTCATACTTATGATGGACGGGACAGGAAGAAATTAAAGTACGATAATCGAGTCAATACGCTTGTTTTTCCTTTTTTTCATCTTAATCACTTCTTCGTTTTTTTTTAAACTAAGAAAGAAAGGATAAAAAAAGGGACTGAGTACGGCCTACACCTCACCAAGGTATTTCCCCACCGGGCCCCACCCATTCCCCTCCCACCACTCAAAACGACAAACTCCCCGCGTCGACATCTACGTAAAACGCAAAGGACACACGAAATTATTGACTACTTCTTTCCTCTGCAGAAGGGAAAAAAAAAAAAAAAAGAAAAGGAGACGACACTGAAGAAGACGAGGTTGAAGAAGAAGAAGAAGAAGAAGGCCAACAACAACGACATCGCCAAGAACGAAGTACGAAGAGATACCCAAATCCAAGAAAGGAAGAAAGCTTCGACGGACGCGTTTTCTCGAAGACCACGGCTGGACTGTCCCCTTCCTTCCTCTCCCTCCGCCATGACCCAGATTAGGGTTTTCTCTCTCTTCCTCTTCCTCTGCCGTCACTGACGAAAAGGGGAGGCGGGGGCGCTCTTTCCCGGACTGTCCCGGACCCAAAAGGCTCGAGCTTTTCCAGTTCTTTGGACACCCTTTTGGGTGCTTGGAAATGGGTTCTCCTGCTTTCCGATCATTACCGGTCGTCGCTGCCGGACCCGCTTGGCTCCTCTTCCTGGTCTTCTCCTTCGTCGCCGTTCTTGGGGATTCCGACGAATCGGTCCTCCTCCAGCTCAAGAGCTCGTTCTCCGACCCGTCGGGGCTCCTCGCCGGGTGGGGGAGCTCGAGCCCCGGCGCGTCCGGCCACTGCGGTTGGTTTGGCGTCACGTGTGGCGTGGATTCTAGGGTTTCGTCCCTCAACATCACTGGGGACGGCGGCACAGGTAAGGGAAGCTTGTTCCTTTGCGCTGATTCTGCTCAGTTCCCTCTCTATGCGCGCGGAGTTAGGAGAAATTGTTTGGGAAGTGGGGGGAAAGTGGGAGGGAAATTGTCGCCCTTGATTGCTAAGCTTACCGAGCTCAGGGTCTTGGCGCTTCCTTTTAATGGACTGTATGGGGAATTGCCTGCTGAAATCTGGGGAATGGAGAAGTTGGAGGTCCTTGATTTGGAGGGGAACTCGTTAAGTGGATCTTTGCCAGCTCAGTTCGTTGGGATGAAGAATCTGCGCGTGCTCAATCTCGGGTATAACCAGTTTTCGGGTGAACTGTCCATCCCGGTATCGAATTCCTTCGATTTGGAGGTTTTGAATTTAGCTGGAAATTCTTTGAATGGGAGCGTACCTGGATTTGTTAGTCGGGCAAGGGCTGTGTATCTGTCGTTCAATCAGTTCACTGGCTTTGTTCCTAGCGAGATTGGGAACGATTGCGGCAGGCTGGAGCATTTGGATTTGTCAGGTAATTTCTTGGGCGGTAAAATTCCAAGTGGCATTGGGAGTTGTGCAGAGTTGAGGTCGCTTTTATTATACTCAAACATGTTGGAGGAGGTCATTCCAGCTGAAATTGGGCAGCTCAAGAAGCTCGAAGTGTTGGATCTCTCGAGGAACACTCTCAGCGGTTCAATACCTGTTGAGCTGGGAAACTGCAGTAATCTCTCTGTGCTCGTGCTTTCAAATTTGCTCGACCTGCTTCAAGACAACAATACTGCAGAAGGGAGTGTCTTGTCAAGATTTCGTTCATTGAACGATGAGTATAATTACTTCCAAGGTGAAGTTCCCGAGGGAATCACTAAACTACCCCAGCTCAGCATATTGTGGGCACCAAGGACAAACCTGGAGGGTAGGATTCCCACTGACTGGGGCACTTGTGACAACTTGGAAATGGTCAATTTGGCTCACAATTACCTTACTGGAGGGGTACCACAACAATTTGGTTACTGCAGAAAGCTGGTTTTCCTTGACCTGAGCTCAAACAAGTTGAATGGGCAGCTTTCTGAAGAAATTGAGGTTCCTTGTATGACCGTGTTTGATGTCAGCGGAAATGCCCTGTCTGGTTCGATACCCAGATTCCATAATAGCAGCTGTCTTTCTATTTCTCCCACCAATGGATATGCTTCCAATGCCATTAATTGGTCAACTGGATATTTGTCATTCATTGCATATAGAGCTCAAGGCGGTTTGACTTTACCATCAGTTCCAGCAGATGGTGGTTTTGTCGTATATCACAATTTTGGGCGCAATAACTTCTCTGGAACATTGAGCTCAATGCCGATTATCCCTAGAAGACTGTCTGCTCAAATGATTTATGCCCTTTTTGCTGGAGAGAACAGTCTTTCTGGACCATTTCCTGAAAATGTCTTTGAGAACTGTCAAAACTTGGACATAATTGCCATCAATATCAGTTACAACAAAGTCTCTGCTCCAATTCCATCTGGCATGGGTAAGTCGTGCCAATCGCTCATTCTTTTGGATGCATCTGGGAATCAAATTCCTGGTTCTATCCCCCCAAGTCTCGGGGAGCTGCTTTCTTTTGTCCGGTTAAATCTCAGGTGGAATTCATTGCAAGGTCAGATCCCATCCAGTCTAGGCCAAGTGAAGGGTCTGAAATATCTTTCTTTGGCTGGGAATAATCTTACTGGCTCCATCCCACCCAGCTTGGGGCAGCTTCGGTTCTTAGAAGTGCTGGATCTTTCATCCAACTCCCTCTCTGGTGAAATACCCAATGACATTGTGAAATTAAATAATCTGACTGTTCTTCTGCTGAATAACAATAAGCTCTCTGGGCAACTCCCATCAGGTTTGATGAATGTGACAGCACTCACTTCATTCAATGTGTCATTCAACAACTTGTTTGGGCCTCTTCGCTTGAATGATAAGTTGATGAAGTGCAGTAACGTTATTGGAAACCATTTTAGCGAGCCTTGCCCTTGGCCAACAGATTTGCATAGGGCAGATGGTTCGGCAAATTATGTAGCTTCAGCCTCAGGAGGTCAACCAACAAGTTCCGGAAATCGTTTTAGTGTAGTAGAAATAGCATCTATATCTTCTGCTTCAGCGATTGTTTCCGTGCTGCTGGTTTTGATTGGCCTATGTGTTTACACGAGGAAGTGGAAACCAAGAAGTTCAAATTGTGGCCCTGTCAAGAAGGAACTGTCCGTTTTCATAGATATTGGGATTCCAT
Source organism: Angophora floribunda (assembly GCA_014182895.1). NCBI lineage: Eukaryota > Viridiplantae > Streptophyta > Magnoliopsida > Myrtales > Myrtaceae > Angophora > Angophora floribunda. The sequence continues at coordinate 15,291,802 of CM024713.1, forward strand.
TAACATATGAGAATGTCGTGCAGGCCACAGGGAATTTCAATGCTAGCAATTGCATCGGTAGTGGTGGTTTTGGAGCTACATACAAGGCCGAGATTTCACCAGGGGTATTGTTGGCAATAAAGAGGCTGGCGGTGGGCCGTTTTCAGGGGGTCCAACAATTTCATGCGGAGATCAAAACCCTGGCACGACATCACCATCGGAATCTGGTTACTTTGATTGGTTATCATGCCAGCGAGACTGAGATGTTCCTTATTTACAAGTATTTGCCCGGTGGTAATCTGGAGAAATTCATAAAAGAAAGGTCAACAAGGCCTGTAGATTGGAGGGTACTTCACAAGATTGCTTTCGATGTAGCTCGTGCACTGTCCTACCTGCACAACCAATGTGTACCCCGAATCCTCCACCGCGACGTCAAGCCTAGCAACATCTTGCTAGATGATGATTACAATGCGTACTTGTCTGATTTTGGGTTGGCTCGGCTACTAGGAACTTCAGAAACCCATGCCACTACCGGCGTGGCAGGGACCTTTGGTTATGTGGCCCCCGAGTATGCAATGACATGCCGTGTCTCTGATAAGGCCGATGTGTACAGTTACGGTGTAGTACTTCTTGAGTTGCTCTCAGACAAGAAGGCTTTAGACCCCTCGTTCTCTTCATATGGGAATGGTTTCAACATTGTCCAATGGGCATGCATGCTTCTGCGACAGGGTCGTGCTAAGGAGTTCTTTGCTGCAGGCTTGTGGGACGTGGGCCCCCACGACGATCTGGTAGAGGTTCTACACTTGGCCGTAGTTTGCACTGTTGATTCTCTTACTAATAGGCCCACGATGAAGCAAGTTGCACATCGGCTGAAACAGCTTCAGCCCCCTTCTTGTTAGAGCTCCTTCGAGAAATTTTCTGGGAAATAGCAGTTTATAGGAAGTGAGCCAAAGGCCCCGATGTAATTTATCTGTAATTGTCGGTTTTTCCACTCGGTTGGTCGGACGCCCCTTAGGTTGAGAATTTCTATACTATAGATGTTGTACCATAGTTGCGATGGCCCTCTTGCTCCATGGGAATTCTTCGGTGAGGGGGCATTTTATGATGAAGCTGCAGAAGAGTGCAGATATTCTTTTCCGCATCTTACACGAGTACTTTTACCTTTTGTTATTCTAGGTTCATCTGCTGTAATAAAACCGTAGAAATTAGACTCCTGTTCCCTTTGTATAAAATGATCATTCTTTATAATGGCTGCTTCAATTTTCAATATTGCAACCATCTGATACCTGAACATGCTTTTTTCATCAGACTTTGCTGGTTTTCTGCTGCGAATACTGATTACAAAGCTGGGAATTTCGTTCTCCATTTGTTTAAGTGCCGCAGTCCTCTGTGTTGCCTTCAGCATTTGGCTCAGGAGTGTGACGGTGAATTGACCAAAAGTATTTGTATTCATTTGTTGCTGCAATTTTCTGTGAATATGAACTCCGCAACGAGATTGTGGTTTCCTTGGTGAGTCGAGCACATTCGTCACATGCCCGTACATACATGCCTTGAATAGCCAGGAGTGAACAGTGTGCAGTCCTCGGTTCAAGAAATCAACATGGGCCTTTGGGTTTTGGTGGCCCAAAAAATTGCAGCATCATAGGATCATAAAACTGAAACAGAAAATACCACATTTTCACGAGATTATTAGTCGCGGCGCAGATCACTTCACTTCATTTCAAAGCCCTCAAGTCATCCCCGTTATCGATCCTTAGTCAACTTTTGGAATCTGACCCTTCATGGCAATTAGCCACTTGCTTCGCTGGTCTTTCTCTTTTTCCCAAAAAACAAAAGAACTTTCCCAAAGACTCCCGTTCGCTCAGCTCACCTCGGATATGGGTCAACATATCCTGGGGCGGATGTGTGGTTACACAAGATCTACGTATCTCGTACACACATTGCTTTGAGGATGATCACGACATACCTTTCGAACGCTCCGCAACCACGAGCAACAATTCTTGAAAGTACCCTACCTTTCTAAGTTCCGTGCGTCGACAAACTTTGACAATACATGCGCGAGGCGAAGGGGATCCCGAGGCAGTGAACGAGAACGAAGACAAAAAAAGAAAAGAAAAAGGAAGGCAATCATGAATCGCAACATCTCTTTCCTCCGCCATCTTTTCTATGTATTTCGAGCCATCTTTTCTCTTGCCCCTCCAAAAATGAACCTTTGCAGAACTTCTTTTCGTCTGCGCATGCTCTTTCTGCACTCTTTGATGCATCACGTTGGTGCCCTTTTCCACTTTTTCAGTTGATTCATCGGCTGGATGGATTAGATTTGATTGATCTGCATCCTTTGAATGAAATAGAATATAGATGGCTTGATTTGTCTCGCCACAGGAAAGGAACTGGACCGGGTCAAATTGCTGTTAGCATTTTTTTTCTAAACTCACCTTTGTTTGAAGAAATTGGAAAAGATTTCCATGTTCATAAACTCCTAGGAGCGTTTATAACCTTCCGATAATGTTGGTAAATATAAGGAATCGGTACATCGTTAGTCCAATATCTTGTTGGAAAGTTATTGACTCTTGTATTAAGTTATCGACTCAATTGTGTTTGTAATGGGCTAAGACTCCTCATAGATTATCACCTATTGTCGGTATAGCTCACAAACATGTCAAAGGTTTAAAGTTGCCAACTCTTGTGCGAGTTTACCAATCTCGATTTGATCGAATTATCAACTTTTATTCGATTAGTTACCAACTATTTTTAGATTTACATATTGTTATTTGAATAACTTTCTAATGCTTGTTTGATCAATTTCAAATTACCATCTTTTCTAATGATTACGTACCTACTTTTATTGAAGTAATTGGCCCTTATATCTAATTAACAACTTTAGTTGAGAAATTAGCCAACTTTTTAACCTATGTGAGCCACTTAATTTACAATTTCGACTAGGTCAGCCAATCTTCATCGAAATTACCAACTCTTCTTTCAAAATAGAAACTATATTTGAGTAACTTATTAATTTTTTCCCATAAGGAATTACCCTCTAATTTTAGGCTATCAAAACTTATTTGAATTTGATCTATTTTTTTAACATTGATTAGGTTGCTCTAGAATGACCAACTTTTCTGACAACTCAACAGATCTATTGATATTGCAAGCTCTTATATGAAACCATGGATGTTTTTTTAGTTACTGTTCAATTTTTTTTCTCCAATGACCATAGAACTTGCGTGTCACTTTCACTAGAGATTTTTCTCTCTCGAATTTTTTTTTGGCATACTAAACTCCTGAAGTAGTTTAAATGGCCCATTCCTGCTGCTCACTGATTGTCAACTTTTCATTATATATATACATAGGTGCAATTGAAATCATGAACAGACAGGAATCTAAATTGAATGAACCTGAAATTAAATGATTAGTCTGATGACTACTCAGATTAGGTGAGCCTTGTAAGAAGATAGCCCAAATTAAAGATGGATTAGTGGCCCCATCCATGAGCACACTCACCACAAACGAGAAAGCTAAATTGGCAGTGGCCCTAGTCTCTTTCTTGGTTTTTTAATTAATCAGCGTACATGGTCATAGTAATGGCGACCAGATAGCTTGGTTCTAAATCATTTCCAGATAAATAACACTGATGTTGGTTTGGAGAATTAATGGGAGATAAATTGAAGCAACTGACTGACCGTATACCTGTGACCATGATCAAATTGAGATTTGCATGCTGTTTTCGTTAATGATTGCCAAAAAAGGACAGAGTAATCCCAGCATTTATATTAAGTTTAAAGATCATTCTTTTGCACATTATAATCGAATTACCATATAAACGGTTGATGGGAAGTGCTTTACCTAACACGTTCAAGAAATTTAGGACATAAAAACAATTTCTAGTTAAATCATATTATGGGTGATCGGTTTTAGGGTGGGCGGTCCCCATCCTAGAACCAAGAACCACCCATTAAGGGCCGATTTCGAAAAACGGGAATCAAAACTACCTGTTGGTTCTATGGAACTAGTCTAACAAGAGAAATAAAGCTAAAATGTTTCTAATGTGTGCTGTATAGACACCACGCTAAGCATACAATCCTAATGAGGGAGATGATGTAGAAAAGACTCTTATGTTTGTGCAGGAGTGGTTGTCTTTCCCCAAATTGAAATCCTTATCATGAGATTATGCCGAAGTTTATGGCCATGGATGTTAGCATGAAGGCATTGAAGAAATAGGCTAGAGAAAACTAAGCTCATCGGAGAGGACGATGATGATAGTAGAGATCCGTCTAATTTAGACAGTAAGAAGAGAGCACTGATGTCCTCATTAAGACATTAAAGAAGCAAGTCTACTATCAGGGACCTTGAAAATTTGAAATTGATTAGATAACCTTAGCAATACTTATCCAGAAAAGATAGAAAAAAAGGGAAGGTTAATTTCTCTGTTAATTTCTCTTCAAAGTGGCAGAAATCCTTCATGATATATATATGTCTAGTTCGGATGGACAGTTCGACCCCAGGAACCATTATTCATTGGTTTCAATAAATTAAAATCTAGAATCGGACCGGTCCCCATAGGATCCACCGATTTTGGACTGGATCGATCTGGTTCTAGGCAGTTTAGGTTGTTCCCAATTATTTTGCATACCCCTAAATCACATGTTATTATGAACAATTTTTAGATAACCTAATTCCAATGCCATATTTTGATCCAAAAAATAAAATTTGGTTGCCGTATTTCTTTTTGTTTTCTTTTAATATTAAATTTCTAACTTGAGTTTTCAAGTTTAAAAGCCATACGTATAAATAATGCGGCAAGTAACATATCAAATCGAATCAGATTTGGTGATTTGATATAAATTCATCGGCATGTGGGGGTGCTTTGGCTAGATCGAGTGGAGGAATGAGTCCAAATCGAGACAACCTGATTTTATGCTGGAAAATATTATGGACGGCATCGAAGTAGATAAAGGCAAGACACCAAAATGGAATACAGATTAAGACAATTAGTACAAGAAAGCGTGACATTCTCCGATGCTTTTTAAGATTCGCTTCTCGGAAGCGGTTGGGGTCCAAACAAAGGAACAAAAGAAGATCTCACACGCCTCGCCAAAGGCTGGTGGCCATGTCGATGGACGGAGCAGTGACAAAATAATGAGTGGGCGTCTGCGTTGAAGGGTTTCTCCTTTTAGAGAGAGAGAGAGAGAGAGAAGCTTGGGGTTTCGTTTCAGGTTATAAATCTCTGGGAGAGTTTCTTGGGAAAAAGTGAGAAGCGCAGGTGATAAATCATTTTTAGAATGGAAAGAAGGGACTGGGGTTTGTGTCTCGGATCAGGGGGACCATTCGTTGAGTGACATTTATGATATCTCTTTCTCTTCCTGTTGCTGTAAAATCTGCATCAACTGCACTTCACAGTTCACGCTCTCTTCACTTACTGAACCTTCCACTGCGCTCTCTCTTTCTCTCTCGAGATTCCCGCTCAATGCCCCTGTCACTATCAGGAAACCCTAGAAGAAGAAGAAGAAGAAGAAGAAGTGACTTTTTTCTCTTCTCGCACATCCTCTCCGTCCTGCAAGCAGTAAACACCCAGTCCAAAACCTAAATTAAGTGAAAAGAGAGAAAAAGAAGAGGAGAAATCTGCTCTTCTATACCATTGATATGTTGCGTAGGAATGATTAAAAAAAAAGAAAAAGAATCATAATCTATCGTACGGATACTAATACAGTCTTAAAATTTTCAATTTGATTAATTTAGTCTTAAATATTTTGATGATTTGCCAATATAGCTATTCTGGCTAAATTGACAAGAAATCTAAGCCAAATGGGCCTCGGTTTGGCTGGCAGAGTTCACCGACCATAGACAAGGGTGACCGGTGGAGAGAAATAGGGAAAAAAAAAAAAAAAAAAAAAGGAAAGAGAAAAAAAAAAAAAAATCAATTTTTTTTAAAACATTGCAAAAATTGTTCATGTTGGTTGGTAACCTAAAATTGGATAGAAGGATTATATTGACAAATTGTCAAAAGATTTAAAATAAAATCGATCAAATTGAAAAGTTTAGAATTGAAAAAGTTTATGATTTTTTTTTTTATATAATTTTCCCTATTGACGTGTGTGCTACTTCCTGTTTAATTGATTCATAACTTTCAATGTGCATATTTACAAATGATATCAAGTGGCACACTTAATTATATTTTTAACATCGCGTCAGTATGTCACATGACATGTTAGGTTTATATAGAATGCTCATTCTATAAGCATTAAAGACATAGATTAAGATACCGAATCCGATATTACGCGCAACCCCCCATTAGGTTTAGCTTGACTTTTGAATACTTTATGCTTGTGCAATAAAAAATACACATAGAAAAATGCAGCTTTCACATTGAAACTTTGAAAGACAAAGGCACATTAACATCACATCACGTAAGATCCTGATATGAGGTCACCCATAAGGTCATTGCTTGAAAATTCATATTAATTATAAACCACAATATATGATTGTTGGTTGGATGCGTGGCATCATGTTCATAGAACGCTGAGGGCCTCTCTCTCTCTCTCTCTCTCTCTCTCTGCTGGTCGGCTGGCTCTTCATGAGCAGTTGAATACCCTGACATGCTTCTCTTTTCTTGCTTCTAACAAGTGTATAGCAATGGAATTGAATCTTCCCTTGTTATCCGAAAATCTATTGCTAAACTTGAGAGACAGTACAGATAAGAAAACAATTTTTTCTTAAACAGGGGTGTGTGTGTGTGAAAGAGAGCGAGAGAAAGATTATTCCTTCCATAAGTTCAATGTTTTAGCTCAGTACAGCTAATTCCACTCCTAGCAACAGGAAAACCTCCATCGAAATACTCATTTTCTATATAACTTGCTTATCCACTAATTGAGCTTCATACTATGGTAATGCCCCAATTTTATTTCGAAAATTCAAGCCTTCTGTCAATGAGATCTTAATCTGCAAGTTGAAAGAAGTTATCCTCTTCTCTACCATCTTAATCTGGTACTATAATCAGCAAAATGAGCTTTAAGATAGAGACAAAAAAAAGGCTTTAAGATGATACTTAAATGATCCACGGTTTTATGGGTGAAGATAATTAGGCATTAACCTGGATGACATCCCTCTACTTTCACTTACAAATAGCTAGCTAGAGAAGCACCTCATTTTCATTGACTAGGGCATATGTTAACTCTTCCAGCTGGGAAAATAAAGCCCTAAGAAAATCTGCTATGTTGCTGTGTGATGGGTTCCTCATTTACTCCAAGTCTTGCCATTTTACCTCTGGAGAGATGAGCTGAACTTCTTAACGACTTAACGTTAGGGTTTCTGCTAGTTTTGAGGGCTAGCAGGAGCAATAATGACAAGCTAGGCTTTATTATTTAAACAGGACTCTTTAGGGTTTTTAAGTGTGGCTCCACACAACTTCTCTGTTCTCCAAAATGAAGAAAGAGAGAAAGCGCATTACCTAGATCCTATCAGTTATGGAAACCAAAAAGTTGAATCTCTCTCTCTCTCTCTCTCATTCATATTTAATGGTACTTCAAGAGACTTCATGTCATTGAAAAATAATTAACTTGATAATTGTACCTGTCTGTTGGCTGCGTTTGGCTCATTTACATCAAGTTGTGCACAATTCAAGATCTGTCTTTCTCCCCCCCTCGAGGGAAAAAGTCTCTCTTGTGTGGTCCTGTTTCTTCTGAGTGGATTTTATTAAAGAATCAGTGAGATTGGTCCCTCATCTATGAGGTTGGATAGAGTCTCTCTCTCTCTCTCTCTCAGTAGCCATCATACACATCAAGATGACACTGCGTTGTAACTATAGGCCACAACTTTTTGGAGCCCATGAAATGGACTTATTTATCTGAATTTCTGCTTTTATCTTCTGGCATCGTCCTTCTTGCCCATGTGATCTGGCTGCAAATTTTTCTCTGGCATGATCCTAGTCGTTTAAAGGGGTTGGTGGGTGTGCTCAACAAAATGCAAACATATTGAGTTTGCTAATAAAGAAGATATATCTTCAAACGCCCTATTTTCTCGTTTCACTTTTTATCACTAACAACATCCTCAGTACTAAGCGTGCCTCCACGTACAACCATAAGATAGGGATTCAGACCAAATATCTTTTTGTAGTTGTCGATAAAGCTTTGTTCATCACTTTTTTCATATATATTTGTGGATGGTCCCCTAGTTGCAATTATCAATCTTTGTTTGTTTATAAGTGCTAGTCAAGTTCCGCTGGAATCTTTTTTGTGTTCTTGAAAACATCTCACTTAGAAAATGGCGATTATTAGCCTCTCGTCATATACATAAATATATATCTTTTGTGCCCATGATTGCCCTATAAGGACGACTGAGAATGCGATATGTCATTGGCTAACGCGTTCCATTTGAAGGATGTCGCTACATGCCACGTGGCAGAGGATGCCCCATTGCTTTTTCATATTTTCTTTTATGAGAGCTAGTGCATTGTTGAATTCGGCATCTTTCTTTTCGCCATATGACTTAGAACTTCAGCGCTAAACTTATTCTCCACGTTTTCCTGAGGCTGTTTTCGATTTGATAGAGCTGTGTCCACACAGAAACTAATTTTACAGAAGGAAGACAAGCTGGTTGTCATTAATTTTCCCGTCGGAGAAGTATAAGCTCTTCAAGCTGATCGGTGATACACATAACAGGAACTGTGCACTGCAATCTCCAAGTTCATGTAAGTCATCTTATTTATTGCTCCTTCATCGATAAATTCTAGATCTGGATTTCGTTTATCAGCAAAGTGAATCTCTCTGCTTGATGCAAGTAGAAGAATATTACTTGGTCTGCAATTGCATCACCGGCTGCTGTTTACACTTTTTTGTTGATGTCCATTGGACTACAGTTCAGTTTCACAGACATGTAAGAAGCAGAACTTGGTGGTGTAATCTTATAATCCAAACGAATTCGAAAAAATTTCCCCAGAATATCTATAATTTCTCTACTCTCCTTTATCTCCACGCAAACAATAACGCCTAGAAAAAAGGCTTTCGATGTTTATACTGATCTCTCTTGAATTCTATCTGAAGGATGGAGAAGACGGCTAAAAACTCAAAATTGACAGACTGATTCTGTCTTCTTTGCTTCACAGATTTCAAAAACAGACAGTCGCAAGAAAGTTCAAAAGAGTCCATATGCAGCGGATTTGAAAACTGAAAATGAAATTGGCGAATGACCTCACCAGCGATTGGACACCGCTTTCTTCTGAGTTGTTAATATAGATATTGCACTCATGGAAGACCAATGATGATGAATATAGAACCAAAGGAAGCGGATTCACCGCCAGGACAGGAAATAATTGCGAGCATCGACCACAAGATCCTCAAGGCTTCACCGTCTTCTGGTTCGGCTGCGCACTGGTTAAGGTCGAGAGACCCGAGGATCGTCCGTGTCTCGCGAGCCTTCGGAGGCAAGGACCGGCACAGCAAAGTGCGCACCATCAAAGGGTTGAGAGACAGGAGGGTCAGGCTCTCAGTCCCCACTGCAATTCAGCTCTATGATCTTCAAGATAGGTTAGGGCTCAGCCAACCAAGCAAGGTTGTAGACTGGTTGCTTGATGCTGCTAAGCATGAGATTGATGAGCTCCCTCCTCTCCCACTGATCCAACCAGCTCACACCTTAGGTCCTCAAATCCATCAATCTGTCCTATCAAAATCTCATGAAATTGTTGGAGATGACTCATCAAGCAAAAACGGGTTGGTCAAGTCATCAGGATCAAGGACTTGGTCATGTTCTGATCATCATCAGGAAGAAGATCAAGAACCCAATGACTGTGGCGCCTCAAAAGTCCCAGCACAAAACTATTTCTTGCCAAGAACTAGCTCAAGCTTCCATCTGGAGCCTCCAAACATGTCGCTATTGTCTAATTCGGCCCCAATCCATGGATTCACCTCCCAAATTGGAGACCCTCATCATCAGAATGTCAATAATTTCATTCCATTTTCTCTACACTCCGGCAGCTCTCAGATATTCCTGTGCCCTCCTGGAGTGACTGCAGCGGCACCATCTTATTTCCCTTCGCTTTTTGCAACTTCAACGGAGTCCAGTGGTGATCCTCGACCCGCCAATCATCACTTTCAAGTTGTGAGCTCCATTAATTCACACAACAATCTGCCAAGTTCTCTTGCCCCACCTCTTCTGATATCTGCTAGTCATCCGAGTTTCATGAGAGCCTCCCATCTTGACGAGAGTTGCAGTGAGGAGGGTCTTCATTCACACAACAGTTTTGGAAGTGACCAGTCAAATAAACACCCATGACCAAATTTGCAGGTAAATAATTGTACTTGGCGCAGAATCATAATGTATAGGGTGCATATATCTATATAGTTGCCACCATGAGAGAGGTGAAGGTAATCTATGTAATAGTTAAGCTCTAGTTTATGGTTTTCTTTATACAGATGTGTTGTTTGATAGAGTGATCGGCATTACGGTATTTCCATAAAAAAAAATAGTTATTTTGTTCCCTTAATGCTGGCCAATGTGAGTGGTCCTTAATTGTACAGAAGAAAAATAATTATTGGACAGTACCTGAAAATTACTGATCCTGGAGTGTTCCTTCTCAATTGTATTTGATTTTTGCCATACCGATTTGATATTTTTAAATGTGTCATTTTGTGGTGTATGAAGTACTTCTTAATGCTATTTCGAGAATTATGTATGATTATAATGCACATGAAGAGTAATAGTAAGTCAAATTGAAACGATACATTAATTTTCAAGTGATCGTGAGTTCGTGACTTTGAGCACATCTCTCTTTCCTTTGAAGGATTAAGGAGAGAGGTATAATGGTAAGATTATTAAGTAATTTGTCTAATTAGATAAACCTAAATAACTTCATAATAATTGAAGTTTAAACAACCAACTTTTTTTGAATGTTTGTTTTTTCTTAACAGCACCTTAAATTTACCAACTCTTATATGAATTTGCCAATCTTATTGAGTGATTTATAAATTTTTTAATTGAATTGCCAACTAATTTTTGTTTATCGACTCTTATAATTTAAGTTATTTACCAGCAATTTTTTTATTCTTTTCATCAACTTTTATTTGTGCTTCTTACGAAAGACTTCAATTTATCATCTCTTATTTCCATGACTTACTAGCTTTTTTTCCCATCAAATTACCCACTAATTTTGATTTACCAACTTTTAAAGTTGATTACCAAAGTATCTTTGTCTGTTTTTTAATTAACCAATTTTTTTTTATTGAGTTACTAGCTTATCGATGTACATAATCGTTTATCTGTATGACTTACTAGCTTTTCACCCATTAAATTACCCACCAATTTTGATTTACCAACTCTTTTTATTTGCTTACCAACGTATATTTGTCCTTTTCTAAAAATTTACCAATTTTTTATTGAGTTGTCACTTTTATTTACTCAGTAATTTTTCAGATTTTCCTCTCATTTTTTGAAAAATACCAACTTCCATAAGATGATTACCAGCTTCAATAAATTGATCGCCAATTTTTCTCCGAATAGATTACCAACGCTTAGTTGATTTAGTTGCGAAAGTTTTATTTTTATAAACTATCAGCCTCTCCTATCTCTAATAAGAAAAACCTGCTCTTGTCATTTTTAAACTTTTATTTGCACTTTCTTATTGGTAACTTAAATTAACCAACTATCGTATGAAATTATCAATTTTTATTCATGTCACTTAACTTTTCCCCTATTAAGTTACCAATTAATTTGGCATACAAACTCTTATTTAAGTTGAATTTGTGTTTTTTCTTGCTAAAATTTGACAACTTTTCAATTGAGTTGCTAACTTATTTTTCATTGCTAATTTTACTTTTTATCTATAATAAAAAAAAATCCTCTGATGAAAAAAACAAGCTTTAACACATTGATCGATTTTTTTAATGGTTTAGTATTTGATCACGTCGACATAACATCAGTACCATATTATACATACACAAATTAAAAATTTTCCCCTGTGCTTAAAAACTTTATAAAGGAAATGCAGTTATTGAGGGTAAGCATTAAGCAACCACAATGGAGGGTCTTTTCAGCTTGGATTAGCAACTTCAAAATGAGCAACGATCCCGTTTGGTATCGTCATCGATTTCTAAACAAATATTAACGATCGATATTCATAAATGCTCCTTTTCTTCGTATTCATTAATAGTGCAAAACCTGATAGAAAACACGATGTAATATTTATATATATTTTTAATCGATTACATCCGCTTTTTAATGGGTCAATGTGAGGCTTCTGTGAAGTCACGAGCGGAGAATGCCAGCATGGACATTGTCGATGTTTAAAAGCCACTGACTGTCCACATTTGTGTCCAATACGGCCATTTGAGATGCTGCTACGTTGGCAGAGATGTATTAGCTGACTGAAACCATTCGAGTCGACATGCAGGCTTGCTCCTCATGACCCACAACCTGATTGGAGACGACCCAATTTTCTTCCCGAGGATGCCACCCACGTCACTGGTCATGCCGACCTCTCCCTGAGAAGTGACAGGGCAATTTATTTAACTAAGACCTCACATTGAGTTAAATTTCAAAAGCCGATCGATCGCATTAAAAAAAAAAAAAAGTTTACCTAGTTGGAAATTTAAGTATTTGCGCCGTCATCCTCCCTCGAAATTTTCGTTCCCAAGAAAAAGCATGGGATTTCCTGTTGAATTTTTGTTGGGCTAGTATTCTGGCGACCATAAAATTGAGCAACTAAATTTCTTATGAATATTCTTGACCCGGCGTGGATGGCTCGTCTTTCAGTGGATCGAGAATATAAAATTAGATAAACTTGTCCGATTTCTTGCATAGCATTATTTGTGATATCCTGAATTTCGACCATATTTTAAGATTATATGAAATAGTGATATTAATCAATGTCCTGTTAGTACGATTATTCTAAATTGATCGCTCGTAAGTTAACAGACCTTTCGAAAGTGCAATTAGGGAACGATATACATGCGATCAACAGATTCAATCAGGAACGGACCGTTCGAACATAAAGATCTGAGGGGAACAATACCACCCTATTATTAGGTCATTCGCAAACGAAAATAAATCGATTTAACAGAAGTACAAAACCGGATTGCAGGTGATTTTGCATGACTTCAATATGAATTATGAACAACGATAAACCGATTCCTTTTGACCTTGTACTCGGGATTATCAATTGAACCCCCGGGATTACATGCCAATTGAAGCTCATCCCTAGTTTGAGAACTCACTTAAGCATGGATCGAAAAGCTATTAACCACGAGTCAAACGTGAGAAAAACCCTAAGGGGCATCCAATAGTCTAAACCATACTACAGTCACGATCGATTCATTTTAACCTCGATTTTTAATCCGATTTCAAGTATCAACTTTCAAGGACTTAACAACTAAATAATTGGACGTCGCCACATTTATTCTCAAGTTTTCTAGTGAGCCGCAAAGAGTCGGAAAAGGAAAATTTGGACCAGGAATTTAGGCTCGCAAGTGGGTTGGCCCACAATCGACGGCCCAATGGGCCTTGCGCCCATCAAGAACAGCCCAAGGTGGGCCCAAATTCTCTCTCTTTAGCCCATGGGCCTTCTCTTCTAAAAGCTTAGCTTCGTATGGTCCTCACTTGCTTGTATTTGTTCGGTTGTTATTTAATCTTGGAGAACAAGTTGGCAAAGCTTCTTGACCAGGCTAGCTAGCTCATTCTCTCTCTCTCTCTCTCTCTCTCTCTCTCTCTCTCTCTCTCTCTCTCTCTCTCTCTCTCTCTCTCTCTCTTCTCTTCCTTTTTTCCTCACTTCCTTCTCTATTCTCACTACCCTACTGTTCACCCTTACTGCCATCGCCGCCGCTGCTATCCACCAAAGCTATTATCATTGTCCACCATGCAGCCATTGTCGTCCGGAGTCTAACCGCCACTCATTGGCCGCCTGTCCAGGTGCCAGACATTGTGGCTATTGTTTTTGCAAGAAATAACCATTGGCACTGTTTCGCTAAAATCCGGCTGTTGTCCATCATCCGTCGTTGTCCCTGAGTCGGTCCTACGTAGCCCTAATCCTCACCATCACTTTGGTGTCACCAGAATCCTTGAGTGTGTGAGTTAATTTCCCAATCCATTAGTTAGGGGTTAATCTTGCTTTATGAGTAATTTAATTAGTCTAATTGTGATTAGTGGATAATGAGGGTTGTTTATGATTAAAATGTGGTTGTATATGCGTTGGTTATGCTTAAGTGAGATTATGATAAACTAATTGTGGATTAACTGTGCTTAGTGGTTAATTAATTGAGTTTATGGTTAATTAGCATTATATTATATTACTAAGCTTGCTTATGATTGATTAATTTGACTAATGAAGGTTTATTCTTAGTTAATTATGATTAATTATAATTATATTATTTTGTGAAAATTAGTTAATTATTTATATTATTAATTAATTTCGAATTATTGACTAATTATGGGTAGTTAATTATTTTTGGCAGAAATAATTAATTATGATTATTTATTGGAAATGGATTAAATTGAGTAATGTTATTGTGTAATTAACTATTGCTTATTTTTCTAAGGTTAAAAGGTATTTGTATACCATAATGTTGATGGACCTTGATTTATTAAGGAAGGTTTTATGATATTAAATTACTTTGGTTGGGTAATTATTTATGGGATTGATAAATATTTATAATTATTTTGTGTAAGTTAATTATTTATCGGAATGATTAACTATAGTATTATGTGCTTTATAAACGAATATTTTTGGATATAATCCTAATTTGTACTTGTTTTGTAATAGTTAATTATCTATGGGGATTATTGATTATCGTCAGTTGTTGAGACACGTGATTAATTTTCATTGATTGTTGAGACACGTGTTTGATTATTGTCAATTGTTGAGGTACATGTTTAATTATCGATAATTGGCCGAGGCACATGATTGATTATCAAAGTGTTAATTGTGGACAAGTTATCGATAAGCATTGACTATTACAGGTTGTTAGAAGTGATGACTATTTTGAGAAGCATGTGATTATCGTGACGTTAATTGGTTATAACTGATTATTAGATTATGATTTAAACTGATGTTTAATTGTTGTACCTGGAATTATTGAATTATGCAAGTTCATGTGACCATTAATTACTATTGCATTATATTATATATGTGTTAACTGTAATAGCATGTTGCATAAGCACGAACCATTGTTGCATTCCTGATAGAGAAAAGAAATGAATTGAAATAATTGATGGTTATGTTGCATGGTCACATAAAGGGGATACTCGGCATTGCCGAAAGACCACCAACCCTTGGGGTTGTGCAGTGACCGTTGAGGTTGCCCAATTTCTTTCGGTTGCCTAACAATGGTCAGATACTGAGTTGCGGTAGAGGCCATACCAATGCTCCTTCATGAATGCCATTTGAGAGGAGGCCCATGACATAGTTGTGCCCGAGGGAGGGACGATGCCTGGTTTTTGGACCGATAGATTGCCAATTATAAGGTTGTGCCATGGCCCGAGGGGTTGTAATAATCGGAACACGTGTGGATACTGATGCATAAGAAAATTCAATAGGTGTTTTGATTATGTGAAATGATTGTTAAAATTGCTATGGCTTGAATTATATTGTATCTGCAGGGTACGTGTGCCAAAACAAGGTGAGATCATCTGTGGTTGTATCTGATGGCTGTTGAATTAAATTGTGACTGTGTTTCCGGTATGCTAATAGATAAGGTAGAGCGAAGGTCGCTTTGCAATTGATTTGCCATCTATATTAGGTTGCCTAGTTAGGCTGCACTTGAGACGAGTGAAGTTCCTAACCGAGATTTAGGACTTTAACTTACTAAGTTTATCTCACCTCATCGTGGTTAACATTTACAGGGCCCTAGTATGATGCCGTACCTAGTGAGGTTCGATGTCCCCGTGGACATGAGTACCTCCGTCACCACGCAATTCACTCGGGGTCACAATTTTGTATATAAGCAGCATGTGACGACCATCTAGGCCGACGAGGGAGAGAGGGACCATCATGTGTCACACGTCTTCAAAGCCTAGTACGTTAAGCAAGGGGACATGATGTACAGTTCCCTAAGAGGCTATGACAAGTCTCCACCGCACGAGGGGCCAAGTGATGAGGTATGGGATCCGATAGACCTCGATCCCCCTGATGGCACAATGATGGACCCCTCGTCAGGCGAGTTAGACATTTCTAAGGCCAGTGATTGGGCACCTGTCGCCTAATTTCTTTTTGACTGATTCTCCCCTCCTTTTTAATAAAATAGGTTAACCATATCCGGTCCCTTTTTGTGTTGGCCTTGGAACATCACCTGAAAAAGACTAACCTCCATAGATAAATAAAAAAGTATTACTATTATTTTATTGCTGCGTCTTTCTGCTATCCCTACTTGTTGTTTGGCTAGGTGTGTTTAGTTTCGTTTCCGCATATGCTTAATCACAAGATAAAATAAACTAGTCGGTGACAGAACCTAGGACGTCGCACATTTTGGACCACAAGTGAATTGGGATTGTTGTGAGCTTGAGGGTTGGGCGTGACAATAACCATAATATCGAATTGGCAAAAGAAAAAACATTGGAGAAGAGATCAAAAGAGAAAGGGTGTTTCAAGGATTTTGGCGCTGTTGAAGTTCGGGGCTCAGTGTCGGCGCTCCTGCCGATCAAGGCACGACCCAACATGGCCTCAACACTACCGTGTCGATTTGAGGTTGTCGTCCGGCACGAGCAGGTCATGAGGTTGAATGGTGCAGGAGAGGAGGAGGAGGAGGAAGATGTTACGCCGCGCAGACGCGCGGAGGTGATGGGAAAAATTCCCCCCGGGGGGGGGGGGGTACGCGCAGTGTGGAGGAATGTGAATCTCTCTGCTGAAACTTCACCAGACCGACACCTGCTAGCGATTTTCCGGGGAATCACGAGTCATTTGGGTGAAGCTAGAGGCTATAAATACGGCCAGTGGCCTCGTTGGGTTCGAACTTTTAGGTCCCAGCGCTTCTCTCTGGTTAAACGAATTCTCAGGCGCGACAGTTCAGTAACGAAGGGTGTGTCTCTATGCGATCTAGCAGGGAATCTGGGGGATCAAATGATCATGGCTTGTCAGAGATGATCGTATTTGCCGTCGTGTCACTCGGGGACTACAGACGTGTGGTCGATACAGACCGCAGGAAAGAGGCGCCGCGGGTTCCCCCCATGTGCATACGCACGAGGAGTGCGCAAATGGGCTAAGGCCTAAAATGCAGAAGGACCCAGTTAGCGCGACTCCTGAAAGAGGTGGATTAAAACTTGGCAGGGCTGTAAACGGTGCATGATGAGGAGTTGAGGAGTATTCAGATTTAGGTGGGAGCTTGCATCAGGTATGAGAGCACAATCACGCTGTCAGTATCGTACTATTATTATGTTAAGGAGAAGCTTGATCCCTTTTGTCTTCAGCCAAGGGATATAAGAGATTTACAGAAAACATAAGGGACTAGAAGAACCAGGAGAACACACTAAAAGGGTACTACTTGAAAATCAGCTGCCTGCGGTGGCCCGTCCGCTGGGCTCGTGGACCAGCTGCCAAATTACTCACTACTTCAATAACCAAGTCTTTAAAGATCAATCTCTCGATGTCCAGGACTACTCCCGAAACGTCGTTAGAACCTGCCCAGTTCAGCTCTTGATGGGTCCTGTCTTTTGATAAGATGGTCCTCAAATCGTCGTCCTCGTTGTCAAACCTGCAGTATAGGCGGTCGGTTTGAAGCTGATCTATCTCAGAGCACAACCCTTTGAGGAGCTGCTGATGTGCTGTCTTTCTCCCTGCCAGCTTATCTAATGAGAACCAGTTCCTGGGATAATCTGATAATGCTCTATGAACTAAGATCTCGCGAACAACATCAAATATCAGTTTTCTTCGCATTTTTTCGCCTTGTTTTGACTGGACAGTGCATTCCCTGGCCTGATCTCCACTTGAAGTGTTGTTGCTTGCCTTGGTTTGTTCTAGTACGTGGAACAAGTTCCCTGAAATCAGCCGGATGGTCATTAATCCAGGATCAAGATCTCTCAGCAGACCAGATGCTGACAATATTTCCGAAATGTATGCATGATCCGAGCTTGTGCTCTCACTTGGGAATGCTGTGCCAGATCCTTGGTTAGTGGAGATTACTTCTATTTCATTCAGAGCCAGCGGAAGATTGACTAAGCTATTCTGGTTGATAGCTGAGCCGAAGCTGCTTCTTTTGCCGTCAGATGAATTATGTAGCTCTTGTAATTTCCACTTTACCTCGCCAGAAACTTCATCATCTGCAATAAGGATACATAAGAAAAATGGTTCAGTCTTTTTGCATTCTTCCAACAAAATTGCAGAATTAATACGACTTTTCTTCCTCCACTCCTTTATGAACAAAGAACATAAATGCATTCACATATGTGAGCAATGCAATTTCAGTTGTACTGTGAGCTTCCGGTGTATCCTTACATGTCTGATTATATTAGTAAATTAGAGCATTTTCAGCAAGTGAATCATGTTCTCTGAGTCAATTTAACTATGGATCAGCAAAAACATTATTGGTGTTATGGACGCAAGTCACCTTTAAAGGCATTGGAGGTCATTTTCACTGGTGATGGTACTTCGTCTTCAAAGTATGATGCATCAAGGACAGAGACTGGGCTTGGCTGTTCTGTTGTAGGTATCCCGTGTTTCCTGCTTAATTCCTGTTCTCTTGCGGGGACTGTTTTCTGTGTGGGAGAAAATGAAGTACATTTAGCATATATTATGATAATGCTCCATTCTTTAATTAGAGGAGAGAAACTTACTTTTCTGGTGAGGTCATCTTGAGGAAATGTGCCACGGATTTCAGCAAATCTATATGCACTGGAAACTTCTGTCTCATCCTGAGAGTCCATACTAGCTGTAGATTGCAGAGAGATGGTGTTATTTTGGTCACTGAGATCTCTTGTATGGCTGCTGTTCTCATTCCCTCGGTCAGAACTAAGAGGCACAAGGTTAGTTTTGGATTTGCGCGTTTTCCCTGGAGAGCGTGGTTCTTTTGCTTGCTTCCCTGGGTTAACTGTCCTCTGAGCATCTGTTGCCCTCAATTGCTTCAGCCCAAGCCGTGGGCTTGAAGTTCCTGAATTCCTGCATGAATTGGTGTTCTCAGAAACATGTTGGTGCTCTACTGCTACTTGCGTCAATGTGTTTCTAGAACCAATTCTTCTGTCCAGGAACTGGGGTTGCCTACTGGAAACCTTTCTTGGAGTAAGATCCTCGCTTTGTTGCTGCTCAACTGATTTTCTCCGGCTACTTGGAGAAATCTGGAGATTGGTGAGACAGGATGCGGAATTGACAGGGGATCCAGGGATGTTCAGTTTTTCTGTACTTCTTTCTTGTTTCACGGTAACAATCGTGGACTGCAATTTTTTTGGGGAACTGATTTTCTTGATCCTGGGAGAATCTGGGGCTTCAGATTTTATGTTTCCACAGGGAGCTACTCTTGATCTGCTGCCTGAACTGCAACTGCTGGTTTGAAGCATAAATTCTGAAGCCTGGACTTCTTTCTTGCTTTCCAATGTATCTTTGGATCTTTGCATTGCTTCAAGTATCTGTTTAAGAGCTCTTAGATCCTTCCCTGATTTCTTGAACTCAAGCTGTTCCAACCTTTTCTCAATTTCTCCATAAACTGAGAAGGTTGAATTTGATTCTTTTGGTTGTGACACAGTAGACTCATGGACTGGCACTGTAGAACTCTGGTTTCCTTCTGGTCTCTTCCATCCAGTTGCTTGTATTGGAAACTGTGAACTTGGGTTGAACCTCATAAATGAATCTGCAGTGGCCTCCTGCTGTGAGATGGCTGACCTTGGGCTCTTCCTAGGGGAGCCAGATAGTAGAGCAGGCTTGTTTCCGTCAAGTGTTCTCGATGAGACGGAGAAGGGATCCAATGCTTCAAGTGAGTTGGTTCTGCTATGCCCGACCTGAAGCTTGGAGTTTGACATTGAATCCGGGAGGGCTTCCAGTCCCATCAACTTCGCTACCACACTCGATTGCCTTGTGTGGCTCCCTTGTTCTTGGGGTGAATTCACAGTTTGACCCATGCTATGATTCACCCTTTGATGATTCCCTTGCAAATAACGTGACTGACTTTGAGAGGAAAATGACATAGAGCCTCTCTTGCTATCCAATGAATGCCTGGGTAGCTCTTTCAGCTTGAAGTTGGACTTCAAAGCATCCCTTGATTCTCGCCCGTCATAAGAGAAACGAGGAGCGTCCTTCTTAGACAAAGAACAAAAACTGTCGATTTCCATCTGTTTGGCTGAAGTTTGAGGTTGGCGAAGGTTAGGAAGAACTCTGAATGAATCAGACACATGAGAAGTTTTTGATTGAACAGATTTTGCAGGCTTTAGTGGCCTAGGAGAGTCTGTATATGTCAAAGTAGCTGCTTTATCTTTGGCTGGAGGCCTTAATGAAACCCCATGGGCTTCTCTGTAGTTGGAGCCCCTGGCAATATCAGTGAGGTCAAGGGATTGTCCACACAAATGCTCGGCGGCATTTAAATGGTGGCGTGGTGAGTCATGAGGGTGGTTATTTTGGGTTGTGCTTATCCTGAACAAAGATGGTTCTGACTTTGCCGGTCTGTTCTCCTCAAGCGAGGAGAAGCTAGACGAATTGCATGAAGATGAGACAGAGCTTCTCGAGGAATCAGAAGACAATCTGTGTCTCTCAAACTTTGTTGCTTTGGAGTTTTTCACCTGCATTGGTAACATATCTAATCAACATCCCGGAAAATTTAGCTCAAATCATATGCTTCGGTTTTTGCCATGACTTACCGCAGATTTCTGTAATACTCTATCTTCCTCTGCATCAACAGTGGCATTTTGACCTGAGGAAACACCACAAGTTAGATATATTTTGCAGCACTGAAGAGGATTTACGTACTCCAGAATGCAAACTAGTTATCATCAGTTGAGTAAAAGTTTTCACGAGTCGCAAGGATGATATTCAGCTCTCATCAAACCATCCACACTATGTCATTAAAGGGAAAGAAGTTTTAAGAGAACTCGTTTTGACATTTTCCTCTCGCTAGTTCTAATTCGCATTTGGCTTAACAACTCATCATTAATCTGCATGAATTCTAACTATTGATCATCGCAAGTGTTTTGACATTTTCCTCTGGCTTCTGCAGAGCCCGGATTGTGGCATGTCTATCAATTTTCTTCTATCGAGTGAGCAAAAATATATATTTTTTTTGGTCGGTCAAGTGAGCAAATTTACACCATGATAATGCAAGCTAAAAGTAGAAAACCCGTAACAAGTGAAGAGGCTAGGATCAACGTGGAGTGGGGAGGTCATGCACGATGGCTGCGCATCCATATTGATTGAATTGTTTTTCAGGAGTATATAGACCAACTAGGAGATAAATTTAGATGAAAAGGCCACGGAGTTCCGTGGAGATTCTTACCTGCAACCAGCCTCTTGTGGTTGTGGCCATTTAAGCGTCTACCGGGGAGAAAATTCTGACGATCGAAGAGCTGAAAGATCCCATTCATGCACCCAATTTGCTTCTGCATTCCTGCCTTGTCATCTGTCAATGAATACAGGAGTCTCGTGGACATGTTTTGCGCTCACAATATCAAACCTACAGATTTTGTGAAGGCATGTGCTTTTGGAACTGCAGTAGAAACTCCGGCTAAACTAGGAGGGCACTGAATTTCGCATTCCAAAGCATACAATCACGCATGCATTTCAGCATGGATGCATTTTCCTTCTGCTTTGGCTGGATGAGAATGGAAGGACAATCGAAGATGGAAAATGACTATAACAAAAGAGACCAAAATCCTATGATTCCGCACAGGAACAACGCATAGGACAACGGGACTTTCAAGAAGGAGGTAAGCAGATAAGTTTTCTGCGAAATTCAGGAAGTGCGATTACATGAAGGGGAGGGGGAGGGGGGACCCAAAAAGAGAAATCCGAATTAGCCAGTGAGAAACTGAAGGAGCTAGAATCCAGAGCCATGCTCGAGGACCATTTTTGCAGAGCGAAAGTTTCTTTCTGCAGACTCGAGAGATGTTTTTCTGGGTTTCCTCGCAGAACAAAGCAACGCTCTGTCTTTTTGGCTCTCTCTAGTATAAAAAGGCTGCTGAAAAAGCCAGTCTATATAACTTGAGAGAGAGAGAGAGAGGTGTGATGTAATGTGAAATGTATGTTATGTAAGCAATGTTCACATCAGTTCTGGAGAGAATGAGAAGTGGTGACAGGCTTTTCTTATTCTTATTTCAGAGAGAGAGAGAGAGAGAAAGAAAGGAGGAAAAGAAAGGAGGAAAAAGAGAAGAGGGGGGAGGAAGAGAAGCTATCCAGCAGCAATCTAGTAATGAATTGGAGGTGGGAAATTATGGGTCAGATCTGGAAATTGTTTTTCTGGTCCCAGTCTAATCCCTCCTCCTCCACTTTCATGTGGACAGAGTAATGTGGGTGGGTCTGAACTCGGGAGGCTGGACCTCTCTACACGACCATGTGGCCTGTGTCAGGCCAGTGTCGACACCACCATACGAATCGAGTAAAAACAAACCCAAAATTTGAAACCCTCCTCCCCCTTCCTAAAGAAAACGCTCCTTTTCCATCTTTAGGACATGATAGAAAGAAGAGAGGACGATCTGTATCGAATTCTGCTTCTTTATTCCATCAGATCCCGTTGGGGGGCACTTTGCCCCCGAAATTTCCTTCCTTTTCTTGACTTTTGAGGTTATTTTATGGGGCCACATGGAGGAGATCCGATCCACACAGAAGGTTAAAAGGGAACACGGCATGACATTGGATAGAATTTTACTTTGGGTAAGATCAACTTAGGGCTGCAGCTACAGTGCTGCTCCTCGTTTTCCAATTTGAGCCTGGAATCTGACCGAGATTGATTGATTGGGGTCTATACCTTCCTTTTGTTTTTTTCCCCTGATTAGGCTGATATCTAGGCTAGCAGTCTTGATTAGACGTGAATTATACCCTTGTTCAGTGTACGTCAATTTGGTAGGTGGTTCATTTGTTAACTTCATCCGCAATTAGTGTTAAAAGGAATGGGTCTAATCAAGAATGGGGTGGAGTCAACCAAATAAGAAGCCAGTCTTGCTTAAAATTCTACACGTAAAAGTGAATTCCAACTCGTGTAGACTCGCTGCATTGCCAGCTTAGCCGGGTTTCGAGGGGCATTTTTGTTCTGTTACAGTCGAATGATATCTCGAAGCAGCTTCCACAGCCACTCGATTGCGACACCATCGCCTCGATCCAGCCAAAGTGGGAGGTCGCATTCGTACTAGGACGGGAGACGGGAAGTTATTAATTTTCCAGTCGGGCAGAGGACGTACATACATTACGCTCAGTGGGTAAAGACAGCTTCCATCATTATTTGTGGAAAATACTATGATCTTTCCCTTGTGCTAATGCGGTGTTCTGAGCGTCTAAATCGTCATGTTGTCGTAACTTCCACCAATGGACCACACAGCGGCTATTAAGATCATTCGGGCGAAACCCTGATACAATTCCGACGGTTCTCAGAAATTGGAATCCGTCTCATTTTCTTCTTCCCTCTTTTTCTGTGGCGGATGAAACTTCCTACGCTTCGAAACCCACGAAAGATTTCTAAATTTTTTTTTTCCCTTTTTCATTTTCCCTTTCCTCTCGGCTTTGGTTGCTTTTGGGGCTCGAACTGTGGCAGCATTGATGGAAACCAGAGCGAGAGAGACATATAGGAGAAGATGGACAGAGCTCGGACATTGCACAAATGCCGACGCAAAGTACTTCAGACAGCGATCCCACATAGTGCCTGGCACCCAATTAACGTGAATCCGATGTACTTGCCCACTTATCCTTACGATCATATGCGATTAAGTACATGCAACCTAGGCCACATGTCCGCATGATGTTCTCAATTTCATCCCCCATACATATAAAATAAAATAAGATGGAGGCTCCTAATCCTCAGTGCACCCCCTCCCTTTATTTATTTTTAAAAAAGTTTTCCGTACGCAATTTATTCCTTTCTGGAAAAAGATTACTCGTGGTGCAGTATGTAATACTCATTGTATCTCACGGACAATTTGTACCATCCTTTTATTTTTATTTATTTGGGGGGAATTATGTGCCGGTTTACAGATGATCTCTCTTGGATTATTCTTTCGTGCAGAGCGATGCGGGCTAATCTAATCTTGGGTACCGTCCTAAATTCTTTGGAGTGCCAACTACAATTACGTGCTGCATTTGATGCATTGAATGCATATTTAATAGAGGCCTGTTTGCGCTGTATTTGCATTCGCCCCTTGATAGCGATCCTAGAATTTCCAGGAAATTCCTTTCAGTGTCAGAGATAACGTGGAGATGGTGGTGGGTAATGATCAATTCTTGCACAGTCTTGCAGGCACAAACTAAAATATATGCTATACACGGGAAGTATATAGAGAAAGTACGCATAAAATGAAGAGTGATACCATACGATAATTTCTCATCACCAATCCCATGCATTATCTTTTCATTTGCAAGATAGGTCCAAACGGGCTGAACACAATATAACCTCGATGGACTCTTTGAATACATGCAATAGTGGGTACCGAGGAAAAATAATTGAATAGTACATTCGTATGAATCACTTAATGCTCGCATCGAACTGCGTTCATATGCGACATATATGTCGAGGGCCTCGATTGGACTTGGAAGGTCTGGAAAATTTGGAATCGGTCGGGAACAATGCGTGACCCTACAATCACATTGAGTGTTGGTTGCTTTGCGGACATAGTTATCCGGACGACTTCGAGGAACTCAAACCCCTAGTGGATCCACCAAATTCTGACTCTCTTTCCAACCCCTATTTTCTACCAAGAAACATTGGCCAATGAGTTGATTGGGACGGAACGTGGATCTTTTGCTTTCTCATGCGATTCTTGTCATTTATGTACAACCCTGTTTTTGTCCGAACGGGGTTATCATTTCCCGTTTCCTGTCTTGCTGGAGGGATGCTGCCTATGGAACATTATTGTATGTGCAATTGTCACATCGCTGCTCTCACCTATTACAGAGAATAATGCAACAATCTTCACCTAAAAAGTTATGTCTAGGACATTTGCTTCACAAGCTACACTCCTCCTCCTCCTCCTCCTTTTCCAGGATCATGAAGCATACCAACCCCAAGATCCGAAATCAAATCAAACCCAAGATTACAGAAGGTGAAATCTCGAAATATTACAAGTCGTGCATATCTAATTACTAGTGCAATTTGAGTTAGAGTCTATTCACGTGAAGAGCTATCGAAATGTAATGATAATTAGATCTGTATATAGAAGTGCTTTGAGGGAAAACGGAAGAAAGCTCGATCATCCTATCTTGATGAGGACGACGCATTCGGATGGGTTAAACGAGAAAATTGCTATCAAGGGGATTGTTCATCCTCATGTCATGTCGCATCGGATAATGCGTATGATTCCATGAAGACCCCACAATCCCCAATAATCAGCCGATTAGGGTTAGAGGTTCGGGGAGTCCCGGAGGCCTACTTGCCTCCACTTTTTTTTCTTCACGAGGAAAATCGTTTTCATGACTTATGGCTTATCTTCGGATGGGAAAGCCCCACATGTCCATTCGTACCCATACAGCCATACTCATGTGTAGAATGTAGAATAACGTATTTGTATGTTCTCTATATTTTTCACGTTGTGTAGTTTGATTGTGTATATTTTGAATAATTTCAAATGTAATTAGTGTAGATCCCATTATCGTCGGAATTCTCTCAAATCAATCATGCAGTTTGGTAATTCTACGATGTGAATCTAAAGATTGTCAAAGGAAATGAAATGCTAAGTGTTCATAATTGGACAAATTTAAGAATGAATTGGCAAGTTTGTATGACTTCAATAGTATTTTTCCAAAAAATTAGATGTTGGGGGCCGAAACATGCCGAAGCTCCTGAATCCATCCAGCTTAGGTTTTTGAGTATCCTATAGCTAACTCAAGCTAGGCCTCCGCCTATATGTTCATGCTCTCATGCCTGTTGAATTATTGTGCTAGACTCTCTTTTCCCCCTTAAAATTTTGACTTGTGGGGGCTAGATTTCATGTCTACGTGATTGGCTAGTCAGACCTAGATAATAGGGTAAACTAGGGATACCTGAGAACTTTAGTTAAAACAAAGGAAGATGAATGAGTAATCCATCAAATTTATCATGCGAAAAGCTCAACGTCGCTTCACTCGATGGTTTGAATTCGTAGGTACTAAAGGGTACTTTGATACCTAGGATATATACATTCATACTTGAGGTGTAAATCCACTGAAAATGATGTGGCCTAGGAACATCTACGCCTTCTTTGAACTTGCATACAGGAATATCTTCATGCACAACCCAAAGTATTCGTGCTTGAAAAGATACAAACCCTAAATGTCAAGGGGAACATGCGATAGGATAAGAGGGAGTGCGATGGCGATGGTTGAAGATGGAAGTAACAGATAGACAGAGAGAGAGAGAAGGGAGGGAGGGCACAAAACCACATGGATAAAGTAGGAAGCATCACATGAAAGGTCACCTTAGCTTCGTAAGGCAGGGACCAAAGACCCCCACAACTATCTCCATCATATACAATAAGCTAAACAAAAATAATAAAATAAATAAATAAATTTCTAATGTTATATATGTATATTTTATTCGGAAGTTATTATATTCCGTGAGCATATATACGGGTGACATTTCATCCAATCAGTCACCATGATTAGATTGGCACGTGATGTCCCACCTCATCCTCCCTCAACCCCCAATTTGCCATGTGATTTGAGCAATAAAATAACTTGGGGAGGGGTTTGTGGGTCAAACCCATCAAGGATCAATGCAATCCAATTGAAAAACACCCAAAAAAAAAAAAAAAAATTGAATCTCATCCCATATAAATAATCTTGGTCAGAGATGGAAGGAAGGAGGGAAAGGGGAAAGTTTGAATGCTAGAAATTTGTCTCTAAAAAAAAAATTTCGAACTTCATCGTACCATACCTGATATAAAATACTTTCTTGTAGCCAAAACATTTAATCAATTAATCTAAGGGTAAGTATGGTGAAAGGGGATGAGAGAGGGTTAATAAATTTTCGATTAAAAAGGAAGAACTTTGAATTGAATTTTATGAATATGAAATTTATAATGTGATTCCATATGAAGTCTAATCTTGGTCATAGATGGAGGGAACCACGGAAATTTTAATGTGATCCCATATAAAAATCTTGGTAGACGGAGGGAACGAGGGAAAGGGGTAAGTTTGAAAGCTAACATGAATTTCAGTTTCTCGGAAATTTGTCTCTTAAAAAAACAAAATTTCAAACTTGATCGTACCGTTCGTGATATAAAATACCTTCTCATAGTCAAAACATTTATTTAATTAACTAATCTAAGGATGAGTATCATGAATTTCTTATAAGATAAAAGAGGCTTAATAATTTTTTAATTAAAAAGGAAGAACGTTAAATTAAATTTTAAGAATACGAAACATTTAATGCGATTCCAAATGAAGTTTAATTATACCTAAAAACAATTAAATCTCAAGCTCTAAAAGGTTAAAACATAAGAAAAAAAGGTTAAAACTCATAAGCCGGCCAAACACAAGAAAAGTGAGACTAATTGCATGGCACAAAAAAGTGAAGTGTACACCATAAATAACGTAAGGATCCTTTTGAAGATTTCTTATAGAAATAGGAAGGACAAACGTAGAAGAAAGAGGCAAGTCTGGGTAAAACTTAAACAGCAACCAAGTCATGGAAAAGTCCCAAGGAGGAGCACAATTGGCGGAAATTATTGCAAATGACCTTAATATTGTGGAAAACCCATTTTATGGAAACCCTTAATGGAGAAAATTACTTGTTTGGCCAAAAAAAAAATCAAAATATAGATAAATTACCTGCATAATACATCTTAATCTACAATAGGACAATTAAATATTCCATCATCGAGAGGATTTCAACCTAGTAATTTGAAGTTCTATTAGTAATGCACAGGACAAAAATTATTGGTCGTGGAATACATGCTGCATGTCTTGTTATTTTTCCTTAAAAGTGCTTGCCAAAGTATCCATTCTTTTTTGGTAATTGTAATGGACAATAAACTTATTAAATACGTGTCTTAGGTGTGTATTTTATGGGAAAATAAAGTACGGATATTTTACTGACGAAACTAAAGTTTTCAAAAAAGCTTTCTTGAAATTTTGGTTGTGGACTGTTATTAAGCTTTGAATATGACCACGCTTCACGTAATCCATTCACTTTATAGATCAATCTGGTCAGCCTAGTTAGCATTATAAAAACTTGTAAACACATAACATCTTGCTTGTATCAATAGGAGCTTTACAAGAAATGGTTGTGTGGCCATCAAAAAAGGGATGGTCACACCCAGGAACAACGAACCCATTTAATGAAGGTTTAAAAAGTCAAAAGATTCCATCCTACCACCACCCCCCTCCCCCTTTTATTTTTCTACAAGTACAGAAAAAGATCTTCAAGATCTGACGGATCACACAGCTTGCAGTTGGAAGAAAACCATGCCATTCAATGAAGCTTCAATGTCCTTTCCTCATTTCCCATGCTCTTATCCCCTCCTCTCGCGAGCCTCGAGTGCATCGGAGGCGAACAATCGAAGAACCCTAGCTTTTCGTGTCTTTTCTCGGCTAATTCGAGTAAGAACATGGTAATTGCCGATTGGCGGGGCGCCCTCGATCGAGCAATTAACCCTTCGAAGGAAACAACCAAAAAGTCATTATACTAATCATTCCCTCAAAAGTCGAAATGCACACGCAAAGCCTACAATCATTCAATGGCATGTCACTAAAATATAAGCCCCCGTCACGTGAATCAAGAAGCATTTTGGCAGCAAAACGCCAGTGGCCCTAATTAATTTAAAATGAGCTGGACCAAATATTCCCCCCCTTCAGCACCGATCGACACTTCCATGATCCTCAACGAACAAACCATGCAGCGCAAGTTTGCCAGTTCAATTGGAGTTTAATAAACCCATCCACCACATGCTGCCCTGCGGGAAATGGCTATGGAGTTTCTATGCACCGTATGAGTTGTACCGGGCTAAACAATTGGGCGAATGTATCTTCTACAAACTTTGGAGATATGCAATCTCTCTACATTAATGAACTTTTTAATGCCTTCCATATGTTTTACGTGCCCTCCTTTTGTTTTCACTACTAGCTGGCTAAGAACAAACCCTAGCGAGTGGGCATCTTCTTGATCTTTTGCTGTGGGTCCAAATCATTTTTCCCGAAACATGCCCGCGTGGTCATCATGTGTGGAGGCTCTTCGAGATACCTTGCATCAGATAAAAAGAAAAAAGAACCAATCAGCATCTCACCAAACTCCTTTTGAAAAGATTTCACTTTGCTGAGAACACCCTTGTTGAAATCTGGCCACGATCACGTACGACGCGGCGGTACAATCATACCGCGATAGCTGCTTCGGACCTCGGCGCGTGCATGGGGCTGGATCGTAGTGGGAAATGCGCATGGGGGATTCTTCCGCGGTGGTTCGATGGGAACATGGGCATTAGGTCCCATCCTCGAAAGGAGTTCGTGGAGTCAGAAGCACGTCTCGTCTCTGAGCAGAGCAAGGAAAAATGATGAGGAAATCACATGATGGCTTTGACAAAGCGAGGAGCTCGCAAGAAAAGTTTTTAAAAAGATAGAAACCCCCCCATCGATCGCATGGTCAGAAAAACTCAGAAGCCGTGTCAGGAAGTAGATAGAAATTTCTTGCGGCAAGGGAGGTGCATTCGCATTCAATTATTAGCGCAAAGACCTTGCTGGGTCTCTTTCGTCTGCCGAGGGTCCTATGATCTCGTACGTTTAACTTGTTCGGAAAAGGAGGAGGAGGAGGAGGAGGAATCGATCGAGAGGGGGGTTTGCGTGGACCAAGATGATGATTCCCAACATGCACATGGTCGCATTCCGAAGGGAGGGAAGGTGATGACACGTGCTCCGCGAGCAAATTATCAATTCGATGCCTTGCGAAAGTCATATAAGAGGAGAAGCATAACCAAATGGTGGATATTCTCAATCTTAGGCACGGGAAATTGTGAATTAAGGAAAGTTCTTTTGTTATAGACTAGTGTACGCATCCATGCTTCGTTTGCGCATTAGTCGTGTATGAGAATATAATATTCTTTAGGAGTTATAATAGTGGCAATTATCATGAAGTATGCATAGCAGAGTCAAATTAACTCAAAACTATAAGTATGGATATATTCCCACAACCAATGAATATCTTGTCCGTTGGATCCGCATGACAATGAGGAACATTAGAGATTTTATGAATGGTAATAGACTAAGGGAATAAACACTAAGTTTATCAAAAGGATATATAATACAAATTTAATGTACATGTTAAGGAAAAAATACCATAAAAAAAAAAAAAAAAATTATAAACCTATCGCATTTATGCCAATTTAGTCATAAACCTTTCACATGTACTTATTTAGTTTTATTTTTTTTTTTCATGTTTTATCAATTAAGTCCATCTGGCTAATTTAGGTTAAAAACCGCTAACATAAATGCCATCAATCATATATGGCATTGCCAACGCTAACATCGACATTTTTTTTATGTTTTTTTCCTTTCTTTTCTTCCTTTCTCTCTTTCCCTTCTCTTTCTACTAGTGCTGATAGCTGGCCATAGGCCATAGCTTGCAAGAGTTAGCTTGCCTGGGTGAGCGTAAGCGCTGATGAGGCTTGACGAGGCTCCACAAGGTAAACCCTTGCTTAGGCTAGGGCGGCCTCACCGTGAGTCACCTAGGCATGGGTTAGCCTCACCGACCCCACTAGATTTGGTGAGGGGGTCCTCATCGGTGCTCTCCCTCATTTAGGCAAAGTAGACCCTCCCCGACGATGACCTATGATTGGTGACTATGATCGTCAAATGGATTCAATTGGTAAAATGTGAAAAACATTTAGAACTAAATAGATGCAATTAAAATGATTAGAGATAGACTGGCACAATAGGTTAGATATAGGACCATTTTAATACCTTTCCCTAATAGTACGTGCAAAGAGAGAAAACGAACCCACAAGGAAAGGAGCTGAAATAAGCTTTACATGACTAACGTGCTTGCATTAAATGCTTGCAGTGAGCTGCATAAGTCAATTTTAGCACGACATATTAGATTTTAATCAAGCGTTTGGGGTGGGTGCAAGGATAGCTAGGAGTCCCCCCCACGAGATAAAACGCATCGCAATTCTACTTCTGATGTACGCACACAAGCGTGCTGCGTTGCTCGTCATCTTCTGACCTCGTTTTAAGAGGCCTTCCCATGTCGGCCAGAGAGACTTTTGAGTGCTCCAATGACAATGACGAGATTCGTGGAGAAATATCCTCTCTTCATCGTCACCAGAGCAGTAAGCTTTCTACTTTCTAGCACGATAAGGATTCGATTCTAGGACCATGTGGTTTACTATGATCATCGACGTTCGAATCTGAAGCACTGCCGGAAAGAAGTGATGTGATCGCGGCGAC
The DNA here is from genome assembly GCA_014182895.1 of Angophora floribunda. Classification (NCBI taxonomy): domain Eukaryota; kingdom Viridiplantae; phylum Streptophyta; class Magnoliopsida; order Myrtales; family Myrtaceae; genus Angophora; species Angophora floribunda. The sequence goes on from CM024713.1 coordinate 15,323,219, forward strand.
CTTTTTTTTGCCTTTTTTGGTCAAAATTGCGGCGACCTCGATGACTTGTAATCTGGATAACCAATCGTTCATGTCGATATACCTTCTTAGATCAAAGGGTTTTCGACACAAAATACCATTCGAGAATAATTGTCCAAAAAAAATTTCACCTATTATACGGCGATTAATTTAGTTCCAAAATTTTTAATTATCTCAATTGAGTCTTAAATTTTTTGGTGATTTGTCAATTTGATCATAAACCTATTATTTAGATACTTGGCTAGAAGGGTTATATCGACAAATCATTAGAAGGTTTAGATTAAATTGACAAATCATCAAAAGACTCAAAACTAAAATGGCACAATTGAAAGGTTCATGATTAAATTACTCTTCTCACAATAGATTTAGGACTTTTTTGGAAATTTCCATTACCACTTGCCAATACTTCGACCAAAAATTCTGATTTTCTTAAACAAAAGGCAACATTTCATTTTTTATTAGACGCTCAATCCCTTGGGTTTTTTTTTAGGGATGTTTATAAATAACGGAAAACCGATAAAGCCAATTGAACCAAATTGATAAGTTCGGTTTATTAGTTTATCAATTTGGTTTTGGTTTATAAATTCGGAAACCAAAAACCCGAGGCGAACCTATAAACTTTAATGGATGAATTTAACTTCAAACAAGCCCGCTTGCTTGCGGCGAAGGCTGTGGCCTTTGCTGGTGGTCGGGCCATGGCCCTTACATTGCTGCCCCTTTAAACAAGCATCTCTAACCCTACGGTGTACTGTTTCTTTATATATATATATATAAATTTTCGGTTGTTTTTAGATCTCCACGTTTGATTTTAATACATTCATTTTTTTTTTTTTCTTTCGGATTTTTTTAAATCATGCGGAATTTAACAATTGTAGGACCGAAGCGAAATAAGTTTTAGAACTCGGGTTGCGATTCTCTCTAAAGAAACTGACCCTCCCCATCACCGGAACTATTTGGGCCTAAATGGACCATGGATTGATTAGTCCCGTTAACGGATTAGCTGCCCTTTAGGCTTCTTGGAATTCAGGCGCATTTTGGGCCAACGAGAATTCAGCTACAGGCCCAAGGTCGTCTTTTCCGTACGGAAGGAAGTTTGGGCCAACGAGAATTCAGCCACAGGCCCAAGATCGTCTTTTCAGAACGGAAGGAAATAATTGACAAATGAACAATCCACTCTACAGACCAAAAAAACAAACCAATCCGATCTCGCAGCGATAAGATGGGTTGTCATTTAATATTTCAATATAAACTAGAGGAAATTGACATGAATGATCTCTCAACTTTAAACCTAAAATTAAAACATGATTTAATATTTCAATAAAACTAGAAGAAATTGACACGAATGATCCTCAACTTTTGATTTATTCAATGTAGTTCTTGAACTTTTGATTTATTTCTATTTAGTTCTTAGACTTTTGTTCACTATAGGAAAATGTTTATTGTTGCCATTCCATTAATTAAATTTCAAAAACAATATTGAACAATGTCTTATAGTTGATGGATTGAATTGAATATGTAGAAAAAATCTAGATACCACATTGAATAAATTAAAAGTTCAAGAACAATATTACATATTAAATAAAAGTTGACGAATCATATTAAATAGATTAAAAGTTAAAAGATGAAATTGTATATTCAATTAAAATTCATGGACCATTTATGTAATCGTTCCAATATCAAATATGTTAGATATCATCCATATAAAAGAGTTCCATCTAGGGCAATGACACAAACCCGATATGACCGAACAACAAAGGGTGTTGTTTTTACAGTAGATAAAACTCGAGCCATTTAATAGCGATGCTTACTGCTTAGGGTATAGAAACTTTAATTTGTTCATTGATGACAGGATTTGAAGGTGGACCACAAGCCCACTAAGCCTTATACAATTGGAGGGAAGATCATCTCTACAATCATCATGGCAATGAATCGGATCGATCGACCATCTTTTGCATTTGCGCGCATGTGACTTCCCTCCCATCTTTTCAGCCCACGGAGCGTGCCGAAAGCCAAAAGGCTCCCGCCGCCACGTGTCTGTTTCGGGGACAATCGACTTTGGATCATGTGCGCGTATCACGCACGCCATCATTGTTATTCTCCACATGCTCGCAAAGATGGACACGTGTGTAAGAGATCAAGGACACATTGGGTTTTCTGTCAAAACGTGATGATGCCGCACTCATTCTCTTCACTAGCAAAGAGCCAATCGAATCATAATTTTCTCCTTGAAACATAATTCAAAAGAGGGGTGGCACCGTGATACGCGTGTCCACAATCATGTGCACTTGGAATTGAAAGGATGTACAAGTTGGAGAGATATATTGTTAGGAGGAAAATGACGTAAATAATCAATGAATTTTGGTTTGATATGTAATATTATTTATAAACTTTTAATTTGTCCAATATAATCTCTAAATTATATAATGTCGTCGATGAATTTTTAATTTGTTCAATATGATATTTGAACTTTAATTTAATATTCAATATAATTGCTTGAGTTTCATATAGTTTAAGGACTAAATTGGACATTTATCAATAATTCAAAGATCACATCGAACAAATTAAAAATTCACCAATGATATTGCATATAAAGGCCAAAGTTCGGAAATTATATTACACAAATTAAAAATTTGGGAACGATATTACATGTTAGATCAAAATCTAGAGATAATTTGTGCTGTAATTCTCAAGTCGTATTAGTCGAAGAAAAAAAGTCGTGTAATGACAAATGACTCTTGTGTAAAATATAAGCTAGTGTTTAAAGTTAAAGTTGTGGATATGTCAACATAGGACCGGACAGTTACACTGGCACTTGATGTTGCCCTTACATGTGATACTAGCTTTAACTGCTCGACAAGGTTAGAATGCAATGAACTCCTAGTACGCGCAAGGCGTGATTTAGTTCCGAACACGGCCCCTTTAATGGGACGTGAATTAAAATTAAACCTAAAATTGCGGGTCGTTGAAAGAGCTAGATCGATCCATCTCTTTCGTTTTCTTTTTCGTCTTCGTCCTCGTGTCGATGGGAGGTGATGGCATTGAACGCGATGCACTTTAAGAGCGTGGACAAGTTCTGGTCCATTGAATCTCGTGGAGGATCGGCAACGCAACTACTTTCTTTCCACCAGCCACTCAGGCCGATCGCCTTAAGATGCAGGGAAAGACGAGTCCAGAGGAGCATGTAAAAGTCTGGATTCGGCACTTCCCGTTCGGATTGGATTTTGGGCCAGGGAGAATGACCTGTCCAGCAATAACTATGGAACTCATCAACTAACCCCGTACGGAATTTATTAGCCTTTACGCCTTTCCCTATCGCACGAGAATCTGAGGATGGACAAGATGACTTTGGCGGAAAAGATGGCCCTGACTGAGACCGATTGGAAGTAGGATTTCGTCAATGGTTGTTGCGGGGGGACTGTCGGATGACCAATTGAGGAAGCTTCGTGGGTTCCGATGCACCGATACTCTCATATCTTGCATAATCACTCCTTTAGAATTGTATGGTTTCTCATTCGGCATGCTTGACAAGTGTCTCGAGAACTCAAATATTTTAAGGGTATCGTTGATATATGTCAATTGCGTGTTGAGTTCTTGTGGTTTTGGATTCGAGTCTCGTGGAGTAACATTCTAAAGACATAGAGGCATATTTAGGGGAATGTGCCTTCAACATTGTTCGGAAGGTGGACCAGTCGAAGTGCATGTAAACCAGCCCCGATGCCACTGGACCATTATACAAACATATTCACATATACAACAACCCTAGAGAAAATGAAGGGCACCGTCTTTGACCTTTATTCGTGGTTTTACTGTACTCTAGCAGCAGGAGATCCTCTATAAGGTTAAATCGCAACCCTAATCTAAAAGAGCATTAAGTAGCTCCCTGCTAGAAAATCTAGGTAGGCAACACGATTATCTAGGTATAGAAAACCTGATTAACATGCAAGGAAATACAAAAGGTCCCGCGATGAGAGATGCGAATCTCATGTATCTTATGGGCTTTGATCGACTATTGTCATCAACATCGTACATAGAATGTTTCCATGCACTTTTTCATGTGATCATTGATGAATCGATCAACATCTGAATCAAGTATTGTCGTAGCCATCAAATCACGCAAATAACCTTTTTGTGCTTAAAGTTCAATGGCTCAAGTAATCTAGAGTTGAACTGAATCTAAATTTTATAAACGACAATTCGGAATGAATTTCTTTATTTTGAAATAGGAGATGGGCTTGGGATTGTGTAAGGATTTCGCAATCGAGCCTTTGCTTTTTAGCTGGAATACTCCTCCTTTCTCTCCACTAAACTAGCCTTTTCAGCAAGATTTTAATCGCTTTTGAAGTTGCTTTAAGCAGTTCAAAGTCTTTGCCCCCTAATATTTTATGCAGCAAAATTAACCTTTTGAGATATTTAATAGTCCTGGAAAAGAAAAGAAATATTTAATAATCGCCCTTTAATTTTGTTCCCTTGATGGTGCTCGAAAAGGGAACTACTTTACGCTTCGTGGTCCCCGATTTTCCACCACGTGAGGAGCAAGTTCTTCTGATCTGAGAAAAGTCTTCTTAAAGGTCGTCGAATTGATGCGATGGCTTACCGGTCAGAATCTCCTTTTGTTATTAATTATTATATTCGTCTGATTGGTTTAATTAAAATTCAGAAAAATAAAAAAATACAATATTATATATATATATATATCATGGTCGTGCTGTTTTTGTGAAATAATGGGTATATACGGATTGATTTGTTGATTGGTTTTCCAGGTAAATTGCTAAAATAAACTATAACAATAAAAAAGGTTGATGAACATTTCGATTAATTGTTATGTCTTTAGTAAGCGGACAATAAAATTCCCCATATACAACATGCTCTGATAGTCGTATGAAAAGATTTTTGACTTGGCACATAATAAGTTTCGACATCTCATTTAGAAATAACTTTTTCATAACTCGTCAAATTTTGTGAACATCATAAGCCCCTTTATTTCATCGAGACATGACACATTCGATTAAAACAATTCATCAAAAACATCAAGTCTCAAGTTGAATCTGAAGAAATCTCTATCAATGTAATTACTTGCCAAATGTCAAGAGATACGAAACACGATAATCAAATACCCTCAATGGCTCCAAAGAGTTTTTAATATAGAGTTAATATCACAAAAATTTCAAAACTAGTACACCCCTTCAATCATAAAAACCCAAATTGTTGCATTTATAACAAATTTACCTTTCGTTAATTTTCATTAAAATTTTATCGTTAAATTGTTAAATTAGATGAAACGTAGCAGTTGCTGACGAACTGGTTTGAGATTTTACTCTCAATTCATGTATTAGTTTGTAGTTGTTTATAATATTAATGTAATATAATAAAAATTAATAGAAGGTAAATTCGTCATAAATATATTAATTTATATTTTTTGTGGTTAATTAAAAATATATTAATTTGAGATTTTTCATGATAGTAACTTTTGAAAATAATTTCAAACATAAAACAAAAATGAATGAAAAAACGGCTAAAACGTTGCAAAAACTAGATCCATACATTTGAAATGCATAAACATATTTTATCTGGTGGCGTCTGTAACGTGCGCGTGACGCAAATGACTTTCCAATGGCGGAACAGTGATTAAGATGATTCAAAAGGCGCAGAAGATTTGACGGCCGATCGACGCAGCCCTTCCTTTTTACGCGGGTCAAAAGACGAAGGCGACCCATTTCCCCCTGCCCGCGGTAAAGGGGCGCGGGAACAGAGTTTATTACAACTTTGCCCAATGTCCTCAATTGATTTTTTTTTTAAATGTCTTAAAAAAAAAGAAATACAGATTGAGAAGCCTAACGGGGCTATTGCATTCACGACCGAACTTGCTAAAGTTCGACGGCATCACGTATCACAATCAATAATAAAAACCCCTAATATTATTGTGGCTACTATTATTATGCTTGTCACATTAATTATTGAAACCAATGTTATCGTACCTAATATCGTGTTGGCTAGAAGAATTACGTAGACGAATAGGTTAGAACAAAACCAATTGAAAGCTCTCTTTCAAGAGCCGAATCAATCTCTTGTTTTTTTTTTCCTTTTTCAATAATGAAATGATTTGGATTTTGCTCGGCTAATATCTTAGGATTCACCAATCCCTTGGCTAGCACATGATCTAGTAAGATCAACGAGTTTGGTTTGAATAGGCAGCTTGCAAGAAATTGATAGGAGACAACCCCTGGAGTTAATTGATCCCTTATTAAATTGGAGGAATAATGATATAAATAGTCTCGAACTTTAGTCAAATAATTTTCCCAACGTAATATGAATTTTAGCCCAACATTCGATGTAGTCCTTGAAATTTGAATTTGTTCAATATGATCTCAAGACTTTTGATACATGTTCAAACTAAAATGTTTAATAAGCAAAAATTCAGGGACTGTGTTAAGCAAATTAAAAGTTTAGGGACTACACTGCACATCGGACCAAAATTCATGGACCATCCTTGTCGTTATCCCTAAATTGGATGAACGGTCGATGTTAATGAAAAATACATTTAATCATTTTTATAAACCCAATTAATTTTTTATCTTTTTTTTTTTCTCACTAACCGTTTAAATTTATCGAACCGACTTTATAATAACATATTTTTTTCCGAAGCAGAAACTATAAGAACATCTCTCATCCCCTCTCTCTCTCTCTCTCTCTCTCTCTCTCTCCCCCCCTTCCCTCAAACTTTGCCAACTTCAAACTTTCTCTCTCTTCACTCTTTCTGGGCACGGCACGGCACAGCCCAGCACAGCCCGCACTCTCCCACCCACCTTTTCTTCGCCTGTCTGTCTGTCCCTCTCTCTCCAGTTTCTCTCTCTATACATGCAACGAGGATGGGCAACCTCTGCACCTGCTTCTCGCGAAAACCGGTGAAGAAGAGACGCCTCGCCACCGCCAAGCGCATCACCAACCACGCCCACCAACCGCCCCCCTCGTCCCTCCCCGGCTCCGGCGCCCGCTGGAACAACCGAGCCCGATCGTCGCGCAAGGACAGGGTCGAGGCCCTGACGCAGGAGGAGGCGGCGGCGGCGGCGGCGATCCTCCTCCGGCGGCACCAGCAGAACGGCGAGCCCGCGTCCTTCGACCGCTCGGCCTCGCTCCGGTACCCGAGCTTGGGTCCCAAGAAGCAGGCCCCCCTGCCCAGGAGCTCGAGCTCCCGCGCGCGGTCGCTCACTGATCCTCTGCTGCAGCCTCACCAGCTTGTCAACCAGGTTTGGGTCGATTCCTTGGCAACCTTGTGGGAATGTTCTTGGTGGTGCGATGACTTTGTTGCTTTCTGGGTTTTGGGTGAGATTGTTTGGAGGCGGCTGGGTTGTGTGCTTTCTGATGTGAAGTTGTCTTATACGTAGTTAAGTTGAGTTGTATTATAAAATTACCTTGCTTTGATTGGTGGTGGTGGAGATTATTCCCCACACCATTTCTCTCTTTCTGATGATTTGGAAGAAGCCTGGTTAATGCGTCCTCTTACTTGGACTCTGTGAAGAAGAAGAAGAAGAAGAAGAAGAAGTATTAGAATCTGCCCGTAACCAAATCTTATTAATGGTTACTGTAATTGGGGGATTTCGTCGCGTCATTAATGAGCTCGATGTCATTGACTTGCTACATAAGGGAGGTGAAAACTGAAAAGTGAGATGGTACTCTTCACAGCTTTTTACGGAAAGAAGCGTAATGGTGTAGGACCACTTTTTCTGTCCATACCCTGCTTCAAGCTGTCTTCCATACCGAATGTGGTTGAATTTATGATAAATCTATTTTGGGGTGGTTGAGGTGTGGAATTTTTAAGCTTGGTGTTTTGAGTCATGCGATAGCAAATGTTCTGGCTTTAGAGAGGTTGTTTGTGACTTGCATTCGGCAGTTGGATTCCAACATAGGCCTTGAGAGCACCATCTTGAATATTAAGTTTGACTGTTTGCAAGCTGTAGTCTTGTTGCGTGAATTAATGAAATTGAAAGAGTAGTTTTTCAATTATCTTGCAAATTTTTCTGTAATGAGATCAGAGCAAGGGGCTATTTTTTCAGTCATTTATAAATTTTTGTGAGAATGATTCCTGACCAGTTCTTTGGTTAACAGGAAATAAAGATTGATGATCTAGAAACAGACCATTTCGTCCTTGTCCATGGAGGTGGTTTTGGTGCGTGGTGTTGGTACAAAACTATAGCGCTTCTTGAGGAAGGGGGTTTCAAGGTTACTGCCATAGACTTAACTGGTTCTGGGATTCACTCATTCGATACAAATGGTGTCACGAGTCTATCGCAATATGTGAAGCCATTGACTGATTTCCTCGAAAAGCTTGCTGATGGGCAGAAGGTTTAGCTCTAATCTGATAATCTGCTTTCTGCGACAATGATGATGCTTACCATTACATATTCTTGGGATGTGCAGATTGATTGTGGGGACGTCCTTATACATGGTTCCATTCTGTTCACTGCTATTATCTTCCTTTTATGTGGTTTCATTCTGTTCAATGCTCATCCTATTACTTAGTGCCATTCTGTTCTATCCTGTTACATATTCTTGAGATGTACAGGGTGATGGCAGGGACATCCTTTCACATGATTTCATCAGGCAGGCTGACATTGCGATGATGCCTACTAGTTTTCACTGCTATCATTGCCCCAGTGCTTAAATGATACTTGGTTTGCTCGGACTTGCGTATTGAGCAAAATGGCAATAATACATTGTAGGCCAGTTCTCCGAGTTCCAAGAGCTTAAGTTTTTGGAGGAAACATTGTGGTTTAACATTTTCTCAGAAAACAAGTCAATAGCTTGAATCATAACACTCCCCTCTATTGTCGTTCTGACTTGTTTAATGCTATCATGTCTTCGTCTTCCCTTATTGTTTATGTTGGTTACATCTACTTACACATCCTCAAACTATATGTTGCATGCAAGGTCTGACTTGCACGCAAGGAGTGTGAAGAAATGTGTTACAAATATAAAAGCAGACTCGTTTCTAATTGATTAAACTTTTAGAAGTCAAAATGGTTGTTTCACTGATGAAATGAAGTACCAATTATGACCCCTTATGACCAAGGTGTTCATCTTTTTAGTACCCTTTATTCAGGTTGAATTTGCATGAGGGAAGGGAGAGAGTTAGGAAGCAAGGAGAATCGTTCCATGTGATGGCAACACATACATATATGTGGTCTTGTATCTGAAAATAGGATAGGAGTCGGTGTGGAGGCTTTGTTTCAAATACCTGATGCTTCAAGTTGGAAATTGGGTTCAGTAATTGTTTATTCTTTTTTTGGAAATTATGAGGTGCTGCACAAACTTGACTAAATTCTGTAAAAATAGTGTACGCTTACTTTCTTATTTTGAATATCATGCAGGTAATCCTGGTGGGACATGATTTTGGGGGTGCATGCATATCATATGCAATGGAACTGCTTCCCTATAAAATTTCAAAAGCTATTTTTGTAGCAGCTGCCATGTTAACCGATGGTCAAAGTACTCTGGACATGTTTGCAAAGCAGGTGGGGTTTTAACAGGATCTTTACTTTGATGTGTCTTTACACGCATGGCATGTTATTTGATTTCCTTTTCCTTTTCTCTAGGTAGTTAGGGGAGTGGGAAGTTAGGGGCTTGAAAACAGGGAAGTTTTGGTCTCGGTAAGGTTGCCCACTGTTGGACTCCTTGTCCCATTAAACCTTGCTCGGTTTTGGGAAGAAAAATGCTGCGCATAGAGAGACTTCAGCAACCTTGGTCTTAGATATAGACTCGAATCTGCATCTTTTATGGTTAATTGTGATATGAAGTTAAAATTTTTTGGACATGCTCTGTTCAATTAGCCTGAATTGTGCTCAAATTACATGCAGGCTGGCGCAAATGATCTAATGCAACAAACGCAGATATTTTTGTATGCCAATGGGAACGACAACCCTCCGACTGCTATTGACCTGGACAAGTCAATGTTGAGAGACTTGCTGTTTAACAGGAGCCCTGCCAAGGTTGTTCTTCATTCCTAATGCATGAAACTTTGGCATCCTAACATTATTCTGCTTCAGAAAATGGCGATAGACTTTGGTTTCTGAAGCTATATTATAAAATTGCGTTTTAGTTCTTCCCCAGACATTTGTCTTATGCATATATGAATGTGCTAAGTCTGATTTCATACTGATTCTGATGATCACTTTATTGCTTTTGCTTGTTCCAGGATGTCGCATTAGCATCTGTTTCGATGAGACCTATTCCCTTTGCTCCAGTGCTTGAGAAGCTCTCCCTTTCAAACAAGTACGGTATTGTGAGGCGGTTTTACATAGAGACTTCCGAAGATAACGCCATTACTCTTGAACTCCAGGAGAGCATGGTGAAGGCGGATCCCCCAGAATGTGTTTTTCTTCTGAGAGGTGCTGATCACTCACCTTTCTTCTCGAAGCCTCAAGGCCTGCACAAGATTTTGGTAGAGATTTTGAAAACTTCCTGAACCCAGATAGACTTGTGAGTAGATCTTAGAAAAATCCAGTCCCCATAGACCCTGCTAGAATGCTCCCATGGTGTAGCCGCTCGAGCTGACTGCAGAACTTACAAACTCAGGAGGAGATCATTCACACATGCATACATGCTCCGGATTCCCAGAATTCTCCCGAACAAAGCTTGGCCATTGTATCGGGGCCGACACTCCTCTGGTCCGTGACAACTTAGCGTTGGCATAACGGCACGGTTCTGTGCTTTCCAAGGTGTAAGAGATGTTTGTATGAATGTTAACAGTTCCGAAGATTCACAAAAAATAGTTCGTGGAAATTTTTGATCCAGAATGGCAGAGAATGTATGGTTTTTGCACCATTTTCCGGCAACATTGCCGGTCCATGAAACACGTATGCGACTATGATCAACCATCTATCATCACATTGAAGCAGAAACAACAGTTACTTGAAAATCTTTGGAGTGCTATTGTTTTACGGAAAATATAAGATTTATAAAATATTTTTAAAAAAATGATCGTTTGTATCACTTATAAAAATCACTTATAAAAATAAATTAACGAGAAATATTTTCATCGGTTATAAAAATAGTTATATAAAAATAGTTAGGTAAAAATCATTGTTGATGAAGATGATATTTTCATTTGACTAATAGTCAAATTTTTTAAGGGACATAATCAATCATTTTTCAGAAGATGTTATTCAAATTTTGAGTTTTCTAGGAAAACAAACAAAGCACCAAAATCCCATTTATCATGAGTCGTTTTTGCATGCATTTCAGATTCATTTGGAAATTTGTTTATGGCACCCTGTGTTGCTAATATAATTGAGACATATGTATACCTAGATAATATAAGCAAGTATCAGATCAATCTTGATCAGTCGCACCATTTTTGAAAAATATCCACATTTTAGTTGCTAGTTAAATTTCTCCATGGTAACCATCATGCCCACAACCACCTTTCTTTCGATTGCTCGAGGAGGGCGACCACAATGAGGTGGCCAAAATTTAAGGATAGATTGTGATTATTTTCCGAATGAATAAGGATGATTTTGAAAAAATTAAGAATTACTTAATTTCGTATGAAAATACAAAGACTATTACCAGCATCATTCAAATAAAAAAAAAAAAAAATCGACGCGAGGAACAACTGTTGTTGCAATGGCTACCCCACAGGTCGATACTATTGCGAGAATATTATTCAAATTTTTCAAAATTCATTAAAAAAATTACTATATTTTGAAAAGTTTCAATTTTTTGCGTTTAGTAAAGGTGTAAAAAAAAAAGGAGTTTTTTTTTTTTAATAGCATTTTTTTTCCATTGGGGAGGTAAAGAAACGCCATCTTCCGATAAAACGCACGTCGTATCGCCACGGGCAACAGCATCCAAATCAGCCTTCGCTAGGGTTTATCGCACTCTCTCTCCCCGCTCCGCCTGCTCGACCGCGAAACGCTCGGAGATCCGCAGATTGGCGGCGGCGGCGATCGAAGGGGAAAAGAAAAATGACGACGGTGGTCCCGACTTCCGAAGACGATCTCTCCCTCTCCGTCGTCCGCTTCACCTCCGAGCTCGCCTGGGCCGACGCCGGTCCCGAGGTACGATTCTGCGATGTGCTCGCCTCGACCCACGCCTTCTTTTCTCCGATTCAGCTGGATTGCTCCGAATCCGGATGCATTCGGTAACCGTGCGAGTAGGCTAGCATTCGTCTCTCGATGAGGCTGAAAGGAGCTTCCAATCGCTGTCGTGATGGTGCTGCGTAAAGGGGTGGAGATGGGGGAAGTTCAGTGTTATCGTTAGGTTTGAGTTGTTCATCGGGAAGCGAATCTGAGAGGAGGGCTGAGGGTTCATTTCGGGCGGTGGGGTATGTTGTTTGTGCGCATGGGCTTCTGCTTCTGATGCGGTCTCTGTGTTTCTCTGGCTGATTGAATGAGGGTGATGGGAGGATTGGTTTTTTGGTCCTATGTTTGAATGTTTCTTGTTATGTTCAGGTCGCGGAGCCTCAGGTGGATAGGTTATGTGTGGAAGCACAGGAATGCATGGTGATGAACAGATGGCTGGACTTGGTCTCGCTGATGCTCACCTCTGCAGACTTGATATTCTCAAAGGTCTCAGAGAAGGGTAAATCTTGATTCGTGTTTGCGTTTTCTCCCTTTCTTTCTATTTATTCGCACAGAAGATATGGCGCAGTATTGTTATCGACATCTTGCTTGTTTAATTCCTTGGACACGTATGTTGTTCCTGTACTTTGGGTTTCTTCCTATCGACTGATTTTGTGGAATACCCTTTTCAACCCTTTTGGCTAAGACCCTAGTATAAGATTGCTGCTTTTCTTGGACAGACAACTTGAAACTAGAAGACTGGGCAGTAGTGTGGGCAACATATTATGTTTTATTTTTATGAAGTTCATCCTTTCCCACGGGCACCATTTCCATGGTTGTCAATTTGTTGATATCAACCATGGACAGTGTGAATGGACAGCAGAAACAAAAATCACTTGTCTATCTTCCCTGTGCTTATTGCAGCTTGTTTTGGTCATGATTGCTATAGAAATCGCAGCAGTAGTTGAGAGACTGAATTCAGGGGCCTTGGTCTTCTCGAAGAACTGGACATAACATGAGACGACTTTTTTTTTGCTGTATAATATATATAGTGTGGATTTCCAAGCGTATTGCACTTATTTTTCAGCATGTTAGAATTTGCCAAAGGTAGTACAAAGAGTTGGGAACATTTAAAGGACGAGAAATGTATATTGTAATCCAATGATATTGCACTGTGGAATATCCAATTGAAGGAATAGGCTGTACTTCCTTTTATATGTTCATAGTTAACACGAAACTCAATTTATTTTCATCATCCTCTTCTTGTCTTCATTGTCATATTGTGGTGTTTGATGTTGTGCGCGCTTATGCTATGTAAATGATAACGGTTAATCCATTTAGCATCTTTATGTTGACTTTGCTGTCTTGTATTCTAGATCTTGAGTGTGTCTTCACCGTCATCTGCAATGCTGTGACAAAATCTGAAGATCCAGATCAAATACTTGAGATGGCAAAACTTATATCTGCAAAGATTGTTCAGCAACCAAATGACAGGCCTGCATTGCGTTTGAAGATGTAATTGAATGTGATGGTCAATTAAGATTATTCTTAACTTTATTGCTGTCTCATTCTTTTGCCTTTTGTTTCCAGCCTGTTCAATCTCTACAACCTCCTGAACATTCCGTATGGCCGATTTCATGTATATATGAAATCCCTGAATTTGGCTATTAATGGGAAAGTTGCTGAGCACATTGTACCTTCTTTCAAGAAGATCGATAGTTTTTTAAAAGAGTGGAATATTGGCATCAAAGATCAGAGAGAACTCTTTCTTACCATCTCCAATGTGTCAAGAGAAAGTAAAAGGCATGAGTAATCTTCTTGTAGCTCTTTTATACATTTGCCTTGTCTTCTTTCCAGTTAGGATGCTTAGCTTTTTCATATCTTAAAATCCAGTTCAGCGAAGGATTCTTTTAAGTTCCTGACGAAATACTTGGCCACCTTTTCTGGAGAAGATGCACATGTGATGGATGATGCCAAGGAGGAAGCGGTGCGAGCAGTTGTGGAATTTGTGAAGGCACCTGACATGTTCCAGGTATTTTCTGCTCACTGTTGGAAATTTTATTTGATTGTATAGGTGAGTACTCCTCCCAGGCATCTCAGTTGTATTTGGTTGTGACTTGTGAGCTTTACTTTCAGACTCCTTTATTTCACTTGGTTTCCCATGCTGCTACTTCAATTTGTATCATCACTAAGTTGGGTGTGCAACTGTCTTTAGTTTTTTCTTTTCCATGTGTCTAGGTGACTCTGTACCTGAACATTCCCCCTTTCCCCCATGGATGCTTTATTTATGGTACATTTAAATTATTACTTGAATAAGAAATGGTCATTAGCCATTGATTTATTGGTGCTATCCAACTGAATCCTAGTCATTTTCTTTACTCATGCCATTAGTCATTTTTGGATGGAATTTCTCAAAGGTTGACCAACCCTTTTCAAAGTACCAGGTGGATCAATAAAAATCTTGAGCTTGAGAAAGTTATTAATTTGCTTTGCCTATCATATGAAAAAAGAACTTCCATATTGTCTAGGGAATTCAAATATAACTCTATTTATAGCACATTATTTTTATGTTCATTCTGCCTTGTAGTAGCAAAGAATGAGTTCTGAGAATTTCTAAACCAGATGTAAACTGCTCAGGATGGTGGACCCTTGGTAAATGTCAATTGAGGTCAGATAGGGTTGTTTTGTGTTTTATTAATGTGGTGAGAAGGTGACTGTCACTATGGCATTACTTTGTTCATCGACTTGTTTATAGTGTTCAATCTTTTTTGCCTTACCTTAGAAACAGGTTGTATTGTTTAACTACCTTTTTGTGATACTAAGAGCCACTACTGAACAATTTAGTGGTATCTAACTAAGTTGTACTGTAAAACCATTTCCTTTGGGTAACAAGTCTCTCGAAAAATCTTCTCCGGTGCTTTCCATGCATGAATATATGATTTCTTGACAACTTTCATATTGTTGATTTGCATTTGGGTATTGGTTTATTTTCTTTCTTTTTCTCCCATATTTTAAATAGTAGTTTCTGTATTGCAGTGTGATTTGCTGGAGATGCCTGCCATAGGGCAACTCGAGAAGGATGCTAAGTATGCTTTGGTTTATCAGCTTCTGAAGATATTTATGACCCAAAGGCTGGATGCCTACTTGGAATTTCAGGCTGCCAACTCTGCATCACTGAAAAGCTATGGTATACATTTGCTTTGCCTTTTGTTTCTCGAGTTTATCTTTAAACTAACATTGGATATGTTAAGTTGAATGTGCATCTTGAATTGTCTAGGTCTTGTACATGAAGACTGCATTACAAAGATGCGATTAATGTCATTGGTGGATCTTGGTTCCAGTGAGTCTGGACAGATTCCATATGCTCTTATCAGAGATACCCTCCAGGTAGATTTGCTGTTCCATAATGTTTGTTCATGTTTTCCTTTGGAACTATTGGTTATCTGTTTATGTCTCCCTTGCAGATTAATGACGATGAGGTTGAAACATGGGTAGTCAAGGCGATATCTGCCAAGTTACTGGATTGTAAAATGGACCAGATGAATGAAGTTGTTGTAGTGAGGTGAGTCCTGCTTTCTATTGTCTTGAGGATGTGGTCGCGATACTATCATTGCGCCTATTTAACCAGTATCATTTGATATGTAGTCGTTGTACTGAGAGGGTGTTTGGAAAGCAGCAGTGGGTAGCACTTCGAGGGAAACTAGTGACATGGAAGGTAAATACTCATTGAACCTTCTGGGTTTTCCAAATATTTTAGAGAAGAATTGTTAATTGCAAGTTTCTTTGGTTTCTTGCTGCACGACAAGAAAATTTTCCCTTTTGTCATTTTATTTGGAAAGACACTGAGTAATTAATTCAGTGCCTCCAGACTTATTTCTTGGGAAGCAGGCAACTCCTATTATTCACCTGATTTTGCTTATTCACACCTACTTAATGAAGAAACGTCAATTAGTATCTAACTAGTATTAACAAGGCAAAGTTCATATTTCTGCAATGTTTTCTCCAGGAAAACATTGCAAACGTGATCAGCACTATTCAAGCAAACAAAATTACTGAAGATGCTTCTCAGGCGACGCAAGGGGTGATGATCCGTTGAGGATATTTTTTGGGAATAGGGTTAGCTTTTTGGTCTTGAGCAATACTTTTATGTCAAGACAATTAACATCATGTGGAGAGAAATCATAGGAACTGTAATACCGATCAGATTTTGGTGGGGATATTTGGCTCGTGTTTTGGACTTTTTGGCCAAGCAAGTCAAATTGGAGAGTGCGTGTTTTTTCCCCTTTTCTCACTCCAGCTAGTTTTCTCCAATTTATGGTGGCTGCATTGCTGATGCGCCAATGTTGCATTTACACGAGCCTGTTCCTAAATTGTAGCTGGCAAAGCTGAGTCAGCATAGCAGACAGGCTCTTTACTGATTCTTTAAACATGGAGTTCAAATTATAATTGGGGGTTATCGGTTCAGGGGCGGGTCGGTGCCCATCCTGAAATCTGGAACCAGACCGACTTGGGACAGGCAGTTCTTGGCCTAGTTCCAGGGTCAACCCGGGGTTGGTGGTGTTTCACTGTTTCCTTTTCTTTTAAATGTCTTTTATATAATACCTGCCACAATGTGCTGTTGAGCTCATAATACCTAGCGCTCGGACTCCACTCGCACGAAAGGATCTAAAATGAGCTGGCAAGCCTGTAGGTATTGTACCTGGCACGCTCAAACTCCACCTGTTGTGCCGGGAGTTATGCAGAAAAAAACCATGCACAAAAGGATCCTAATGCCCTACAGCAGGCAGGCAGGGAGGGAGGGATGGATGGAGGTGGGTGAGTAGCAAAAATGAAGAAGAATTTGGGAGAAGGTTTTCTCTCTGAGGAAATGGAGGTCGAGCTCGGGCAAAAATGTCAATGAGCGTGTGTGAGAGAGGCTCATTTAGTTCAGGGTTTGTCCTCTGCAGATAAAAAAACAGAAAAAAGATAATATATTCCTGGATGGCTCTGCTTGTTCGGTCTTATTGGTTCAATCAGTCAAGGTTCATCCGTTAGGAATCGGCAACTGAATCGATTATTTCCAGTTCTAAATTTTTGAAATCAAGAACCATATTGACTCTAATAGGAACCACCCAGAATAAGTCAATTCGGTTCGGTTCCTGGTTCAACCTGAGATTGGTGCGCACCCCTAATTAGAGTGGGTTGGTTCATCAACAAAGTCTGCCATTTCTCTAAATGAATATTCTTAATTAGATTATGCAGCGCATGCAGCATTTCCATGATGTAAGATGGGATCCATGTGTCATTTCTTCTTAGGTTCTTAACTGGCGCGAGCCTTATCCTGCCCCATCTTTGGCTAGTAATATTTTAGGTTAATGCACTAGCACCATTTTCCTCCTTCACCATTTCCTTGAAGGTATCCCCAAGCTAGAATTTCCTTCTCTTCTGTTCCCTCTATTTCTTTTTCTCTCGTTTCGATCGACTTAACTGTCACCACCACCATTGTTTGCAACACACCACCGCAATGGTCACTTCTGCCACCAATGCCGCCACTTCTGTTCTAGCCATCACCTCCACGACAGCCGCCGATGCTAATGCTATTGCCTCCAAACAAGAAACTTTCATCTCAATAGACAACGAGCGCCAAATTGTACGATAGACTGTATTGATTGGAAATGGCACTGTTTTTTGTTTTTAAGGACAATAATGCACCTAAATCTCAATAGGGATGAACATATTAGACCGCTTGAACTAGAAACTACTCAGACTGAACCGGATCGAGCAGTTTGGCTTGGTTCCCGAGGCACTAGTCCAGTTCCCAATTCCATTTTTATGGAACCAGTGATTTTAGTCTAGTTCTCATATTGTTAGGGAACCGAATTGGACCAACTCTCTTTTTTAACAATATATATTTTTAAATTTCTTAAAAATAATAATAAACCCTAAGATAGTTATGGCTCTAGTATTTTTTATTAAGTTTGTATAGTTTTTTTTGCTAAGTGGCCGATTCCATTAGACCAGATTGAGTCGGGCCAGTCAGTTGGGTCTAGTTCTCGATCCTAAGATAGTCCAATTTGATCTAGTCCCTAGTCCAAAAAAATGGGAACTGGTCCTCCCAATCTAGTTCTCGATTTTTAGGTGGAACAGAATTGAATCGGAAATTGATTACCCCTAAATCTTAATTGGGATTGTAATTCTGTCTGGAAAACAAAAATGGAAAAAAAAATTGCCTAAAGGTACTCGTAACCTTCATGATTATGCTTTACAGACACACTATTCCTGCTGAGAGTGGGTAACTTTCCCGGAACGATTTCTTGAACTTTCAAAGTGTTTCGGTAGTAATTTCTAACTATTTTTAGTCTCCTTTAAACTCATTGGTTATTACCAAGATCCATTCCCATTTTCAAGATTAAAAACAAAGAAGCGCTCACAGCAAGGCAGATAAATTTCCACATAACTGGTTTGTTGCCCAACAAGGCCTTTGACAGCAGGAACTAGGACCCTCTGTTTCCCAGTTGGTCACCTCAGATCAAGTAGCATAAGGAACCCAGAACAGAGGGCAATTCATGAAGAGGAGGACATCCTACGCGGATAACACAAAAGAGCACGCTAAACTTCGGTTCTGGGACCTTCCTGTAGTTGCCGTCTTACGAGCGCAGTGTAGATACCATCCTGGTTAAGAAGCTCTTCGTGAGAGCCACTTTCGGCTATCTGCCCATTAGATATCACTGCCACAGTATCCGCACTTTTCACTGTCGAAAGCCTGTGAGCTATGACAAGTACCGTCCTTCCCCTCATTAGAGAATCCATGGCATCCTGAAGTTTTTTTTTTTGATGAAAGATGAGGCACAAAAGGAGAAATTTAGACAGCAGTACAGAACACTCTAGGGAGTAATACATCTCTAAAAAATGTGAAAGATCTATAACCTGAACGAGGTACTCGCTCTCAGCATCCAGAGCGCTCGTGGCTTCATCCAACAGCAAGACTCTCGGATCCATCAATAGCGCTCTCGCGATAGCTACCCTCTGCTTCTGGCCTCCCGACAACCTCAATCCTCGTTCTCCTACCACAGTTTTGTACTTATCGGGGAAACTTTCTATGAAATCGTGGGCATTAGCCATTTTCTGCAATCATCATTAAACTCCGCATGAGAAACATTTTTTTGTGAGGATGAAAAAGCAAATGCATAGAAAACCGCTAGGATCCATTGAGAGCTTACTGCTGCATTCTCGATGTCGGAAAAGCTTGCTCTCCCATTTAACCCATAGGCGATGTTTTCTTCTATTGAACAATTGAAAAGAACAGGCTCCTGGCTTACTATACTGACCTGTTGTTTGTTCCAACATTTCAGACTGTTATCTTTCAATGATTTGGACAAGAACAATGAAATAACAATCATCATACATCCTAAGCATTCATGGGTACGCCAATGTGCCAACACAGGGCAGACTATGAAACTGCTAGCAATTTCTTCATGTCCACAATGGAGGCCCACCTTCACAGGGACAATTGCACATCCTAAAAGCATAAGAGTAGGAAGTGGGTTTGGTTGTGAAATGATTACCTTTCTGTGGAGGTATTCATGTGATACATCGACAAGGGGAACCCCATTGAGCATAATCTTTCCTTTCAAAGGATCATAAAACCGTTCTATCAGGTTTGCTATAGTAGTCTGCAAAAATACAAAGACCATCACTCATCAGATGAACTTATGAGTGCATAGTATGTTCAAGCAAAACCATCTTTAGAAAGTAACAGGAAGAGAAATTGACAAAGGCAAACTTAGACAGGAAAAGATGTCAAAATTACTTTTCCGCCACCACTTGGACCGACAAGTGCTATTTTGGAGCCTGGTCTCATTTTCAATGTTATTCCCTGCGGTACAAAGCAGTTGTGATGATGACACGAGCAAAGAAGCGTTAAAAAACTCAGGAATTGGGGCACCATGAGATTATGCATTACCTTGAGTACCATATGACTTGGACGAGATGGATAAGCAAACCAAACATCATCTAGTTCCACATCTCCGTCTGGATTGCTGAAATAGATAACCAAACCTCACTCAGAAGTTTAATAAGAAAGTCTAAACTGACATATCTTTGCGCCTTGTTACCAGTGCAGAGTTAACTAGCAATCATCATGATTTTTAAGGTAAAACAGAGAATTAGAATTTGCCAAAAAGGACATCATGCACTGATCTCCTCAATGAGGGTTCAGGGCACCTAATGGTGGTGGTGAGAAGCGTGTGTGAGAGAGAGAGAGAGAGAGAGAGAGAGAGAGAGAGAGAGAGAGAGAGAGAGAGAGACCCAATAGGGCATTTGTCTCCTGCTTTTGGCATGCTTGAAACACGATCCAGGAGCTGAAAAACTCTCCTACTTGCACCTGCAGCTTTCATGGCAGTTGTGTATAGTCCCGATAAAGAGGAGACTGAGGATCCAACTGCAGGCAAAGAAATCAAACAAGTGAACACTTAGATTAGCAAGTGAAATACTTTTTTACCTTCCAAAGATACTTGATAGACTCCAACAGGGGTGTCAGTTCACACAATGGAAAAACATTTGAAACCGATGAAAAGTCTGATGCTTTCAAGCAGCCAGTAGTTTGCAGGAAGCAACAGGTATTTACCTGTCAAGCTGTAAAGGATGAAGGATGTAAGTGAGCCCGCAGTCATAGTGCCTGTAATTGTCAAGTATGCTCCATATACAACCACAACGATGACAGATAAGGTTGACGCTGCATTTAGACCTCCGAAAAATAGACCAATTACTCTCTGCAAAGACAACAATATAACTTTACAGATAACCAACTACCTTAGGATTGGCAATAGTGCCATCTTATAACCCATGGACAGGGAAGGGAGGGAGGGAGAGAGGACTCACAGCTTGTTTGAGCCCAAGTTTTAATGTTTCCTCTACTTTTTCTGCATAATTTGAAGTTGCATGACTTTCTTGAGCAAAGGATCTCACTGTCCGAATGGCCCCAAATGATTCCTGAAGATAAAATATTGTAAAGACGAATTGTCAATTGTAGAAGCTGCAAAATCGACCAATAAAGCCTCTCTATCATACTTATGCTGATGGTCTGCTTGTTAAAAGAAAAAAAAATCGGTGTACGTGTTTGAATTGTTTATCTACTAGAGCTGCAGATGTTACTAATTTATTTTTCCAGATATCATCATGTTAAGATTTGGCAGTTTAGGATGTAAACTGTAAAGCATCTTGAGGGGCAGAAAACTCAATTTCCTTCTTTTAAAATAGAAAAAGAGACATTTCAGGGTGTTCATCACATTACTCCAACATCTATCTTGATGTTTGTTGATTCACATGCTTTGCAGTCTTCCTTGCTGGCTAGAAGACAATTGGTGGCTATACATACAGGAAAAATGAATGACTAATCCATGACCTAAAAGCTTCTCAGACAGGGAAAAAAGTAACTATACGAGAGTGGGTAGAGAGAAACCTCAGCAATTGATGCAGCAACTGCAGCGGCAGCTTGAGTTGAATGTGAAAGTTCACGAAGATAGCGCCCAAATTTACGTGCAGCAACTGAGATGACTGGAACTACCACTAGTGCCAGCACTGAACAAGCATCGCGTAATTCAATGAGCCCATACACGACATGGCCTCAGCAATTCAAACCACTAGTCCAAGAATTACTTACATGCCAATTTCCATGATGACGTGAACATGAAGGAGATACCAATTAATGTGGTAGTTAAGTTTTTGAGTGCCTCTGAAAGATTGTTGGTTGCAGCATTTTTTATGACTTGGGTATCTTCTGATAACCTGCTTAAGAGTTCTCCTGTCCTGGTGACGTCAAAAAAGGCTATTTCCTGTTGGGTTGACAAAGAACAGCGAAGGTCAAAATGTGTCCTCAAGGATTCATGCTTAAAAAAAAAATCAGGCATAAAATATCATTAAATCATTTTTGTCTCCAACACCACTGAACCAGGAGTCCAGGGTACTTCAGTCTCCCACTTCGTGACAAAACCAAAATACCAGAACAAGATTTAAATACAGTATGATGCTAGTTTAACCAATAATTTCAGATACTAGATGAAACATCTTGAGGAGTTGGATAATAGCACTTCAGCATGTTAGCAAAGAAAGGAGCATGCCTTACCTGATTGACAAGGTGACTGAACAAATCTTTTCTTAAACGGGCCACCACCCTTTCACTAGCTGAAGCGAACAACCATGATCGAAGAGCAGTGCAGAGAGCTCTGAGAACAACCCAGTTGATTAATTCCTCTTAAATGACCTTAAACATAAGGAGAACAGCAAAGCACATATTTTGCATCTCAGAAACCAATATGAAGCAAAAGTGAAGGCATCAGAAAGATTCTTCCTATGCCTCAAACCAAGCAAGATCAACAAGAGAGATTTTTACACAGCATCAGAAATAAAAAGAACAGTCAAGAGCCAGAAACTAAGCAAACACATATCAAGAAACAAAAAAATACAAGTTAATAAAGATCAAAGTTTTGACCTACCCGATTACAACTACAAGCACTATTTCTAATATAGTGTTCTTGACAGCATTTAAGGCCTCAACTTGCTCTTCTGGGCTCTTTATCTCTCTGGATACAATGTCTATTATTGTGCCTCCAAATCTGGGCTGCATTGGAGTTAGTGTCTTTCATAAAATTTCGAAAGATATATGATGATATGGAGGACGCAGTGCTGCCACAATTTCAGTATTTATTGCACAGCTACAGTCCCATTGCAATTATGTACAATAATATCTTTCACAATGTTGATTGAGAATATGGAACTTTCCATCAAAAGGAATCTCCATTACGCTAGTGAGCACAAAGAAGAGATATCAAAGTTGGAATCTAATCCTCTCCATTAACATCCTGCTTAAGATTAAAAAACTCCTGCCATAAGCCTTGACCGCCACAATTTAATGCTCTTTGACAGGGCACTATGAGCTCTGCCTCCGGATCAAGATGTCAAGAAAATTTAAGATTTCCACCTCTTCGACATTTAGAAGGTAACAGGTTTTATAGTATCATGTAAATCATTAGAATTACCAATTTAGTCACTATAGCACCATTCTCTTTTTATTGCCAATGACAGAGTTTGATGCACCATGTAGTCATGTGACTTGGAAATGATTGCAGAGCCGACTAAGGAAGATGAATCATCCACAGTGAAGCGATGCTCAGGAAGGACAGTCCTTTTTAGGCTCTTTGTAGCAGAATCATACACAGATGAGATTTGAATGTAGCACCAAATGATAAGCTAGCCATTCCCCAAAAAGCAAGATCACTAAAGTAAAAAGACCCGTGTAGAATGTCAGATCAAGATGTGCTTGTAGAGCCACATATGAATGGTATACATACTATGAGAATGCTCGAAGTTGATGCTATTAGTAGGGCAATGGTGCCAATAATCAGCTTTCCTGCCTCAGGTTTGGCCTGCAAGGTAAAGATATAGTCAAACAGCATCAGAATTGGCAAAATTTCTTTCGAACCATGAATGACCATATGTCTACTTACCAGCGAAAATACCCGAAAGAATCCGACGTTTGCTGCCTGAGATTTCCAAAACAGAAATAGATATATTGGAAGAGTGTCTCAAGAGAAAGAACAGTTAACCAAATGAAATTGCATGAACATCCATCACCTCTACTGCATCCCCGAGCTCGAGGTCCGACACAGGAGCCTCAGCCGAATGGTCTTCCTTTCCCTTCTTTTTAGCCTACATTAATAAGATTTTAGAAGTGAAGAACAATCCCCAAAATTTAGAAGCACAAATTGCATTAGCATTGCGAAAAAATTGACCTATGAATTCCTAAGTTACTAGTCTGACCCTGACCGAAGAAGATCAAACAGGCTTCAAATCCCAACCCACTCCAAGCATCAGAAAAGGCAACAATTTCAAGATTTCAAGGAAAGAACAGCACAGACGGTTCCTGATCAAAGTGAATGCCTGCCTGATAGGGCACACAAGCACTCTCGCCTGTTAACGCATTTCGAAAGTTGGATTTCTAGTAAATGTTCAAATATCTTTCTATTGGTAACTAGCCTCATACTCATGCCTTGTCAGATCATGTCAATGGTTTCAAAAGTTGGATTTTTCCAGTAAGTATTCAAATTTCTTTCTCTCGGTAACTCGCCTCGTACTCATGCCCTGTCAGATCATGTCTATGGTCCACGCCCAAAGTTCTGCTTCCATCCATAAAAAAAAAAGGAAAGCAATCACAGAGCACAGCACAAACAAGCACAAGAAGTATGAGGTCGACACAATTTCCTCCTTCACAACCAGCATACACACAGAGAGCTCAAACAGTTGACTTTCCTAGCTAGTCCGAGCAGAATTTACAGAAGAAAGAAACCTGAGACGGGTAGAAGTGACCATGAAGAACCAAAAAGAAGAACAACCAGAACCTAAAACTCAAACTTGCAAGAAAAGAAACAACAGGGTATCTCTGAAACCGCCTGAAACAGCTAAAACCCTTCACTGGGCTCAAATCAAGAAACCACACAGGAAAGAGGGGGGTGGAGAGAGAGAGATTGGCGTAGCGTACGCCTTTGTTAAGGAGCGAGACTCTCTCGCTGCCGGCGCTCATGATGGAGCCGGACGTCCAATCCAGGTGCTGCTTCTTCCCCATGTCGGGATCGAACGCTGAACGGATCAGACAAAGAGAGAACCAACAAAAGGGAGCGCTTTCGCGGGAAATGAATGGGAGACAGAGAGAGGAATCGGTTGGAGATTATAAGGTAAAAACGAACCGAACTGCTCAGTTGATAGTTAGCCGGGTTGTGCCTCCTTCAAGTCAGCTCGCCCCACGTGGCCACTGCCCATGTCCCTCGTTCCTTTCTTTCTTTTCAATCGCTCCGTACCATCGTGTTTTACTGGTCCTGGATGCCCACGGTCCGAACGCGCCTTATGATTTCGCAACCCGATCAGATAGATCTCACCTCATCCGACGGTACATGAGTGAGCTTCTCGTTGAATTAGATGAATCCCAGTATATGATCGATTTGGTGATCTTGACATTCTCCGCCATATTCTAAAAGATTATAATCCTTCTTTTGTAGGGCCGTGTTTTTCGATGATTACTCTGATCAATAATTATAAACATGAGTGTTGTATTGCTCAATTTTAATTAAAGGTAAACGTACAATCAAGTCTTAAAATATTAAAAAAATACAATAAAATCTTACAATTTATCAAGTTGATGTAATAAAATTCTTCTATTAACTCCGCCCATACTAATAAACGAAAAATACTGATAAATTTAAGCCTTGATTGTACAAACTCGATAATATTTTAGGACTTGATAAAATCTTTTGAATGTTTTAGCGCCTAATTACACTTTTATAATACGTTTTAGGACCTAATTGAATTTATATTTTCGTGACAAGTTCTAAAATTTTTAATATACTTATCCTACTTTAATTTTAGCTAAGATGGCACGTGACTAGCGTCCATATCTCACAAACCCAATCGGAGCTATGGCTGAATAACGATGGAGCAATATATAGCCCTGCTACTCGAAGTACCACGAAACACCTAGTAAGTCTAGTCCTTCTTCACCGGTGTATATCAACTTGACCCAAAATAATTCGCCCACAACAAATGGAATGTCAATTGTAACTTTAGACCGGAAATCTTCCTACGCCCCTAATTGATTGCGGCCGAGGATACATTTTTTTGTCGATGCCCCTATGATCACCTAAGAAATCACTCCCCCACAAAGCACCCAACTAAAATAAGATAATTTATTCAAATAATGAAAATGATTTTTTATTTTTTAAAAGTTCTTCTCTTATAATCTATCTGTCTCTTCTACCACTAGACCAGCTGAGACCTCCACTGGACCCATTTTGGGGATCTGAAAGGCACTCCAAATCCCACCTTCCTGGCTATCAAACACCGATCGCTGTCATTCGCTACCCAACAGTCTATCCTCTCCATGTACCTTCGAATAAAACAAACATTCTTATATAATAATAATAATAATAATAATAATAATAATAAAAAGGCATGTCGTGGTGGGATGCACTCCATATTAAATCTAAGAGATTACATTCAGTAGACACCAAATATAAAAGGTCACTTTAAGCTAATTCCAATGCCAGGCATGCCATGGCTGATGTATTAAAAAAAAAATAAAAATGACGCCGTTTGAATTACATAGGAAAAATAAAAAGATTCTGGGATATTAAATGGGGACCGTGCCATTGGTCTAAATGTCGCTTATGACAACCCAGGAGCAAACTAATAGCTATTCGGCATGTTGAACCCGGGCGGGATGATGCTTCATTTAATCTGCACGAACTGGCGTAGTAACTTCCATACGAATTGCCGACATCGATAGAAAATCGACGACAGGAATATTCAGAGGAATCGGGGATGTTGACTATGCATGGAAAATGTTTTTGCCCAAGTTTGAGCTTGTGCGGTGGCAAATCGATCTAACATTATATTTTCCAAAGCTGACCTATGCAAGAAAAGGACATGATTGCGACTTAAATGAACGAAGCAATTTCTTGTGCGTCTAGTGCTGGACAACAGGAGAGGCATTTCTTAGAAATTGCCGCCATCGTTTTGAACCACAATTTTTTGCGGACAAACTTTAGCAAAATTCTGGAGTAGATCCACAACTTCCACATAAAAAGCATAAAAATAAATTCAAAATTCATTATATTTATGTCAATTCAGTTATAAAATTTTAATTGTATTAATTGAATATTAAATATTTTGATAATTTATCAATATAGTTCATTCAACTAATTTTGACAAAAATTGCTGATATGGGAAAATTACCAAAAAAATTTTAAATTTATTGTAATTGTCTTAATTCAATCCATCTAAAAAAACTTGGCCGTAGTGGGGCCAGTTCGGCGGCAATTTTTTATTTTTAATTTTTTATTTTTTTTATTTTTTATTTGATTTTCCCTCTCCTTCCTCCTCATCTTTTTCTCCATGTAGTGGCCGTCACCCTATCGACGAGGGTAAGCGAGGACCACGACCCATGCCGGTGGCTGGTGAGGGCTTCGCGGCCCTCGCCTAGTGGCCGGCGAGCCTCATCGAAGCCTCGCTGGCTGTGCGGAGAAGAAGCCAAGGATGAAGGAGAGGGAAAAAAAAAAAAAAAAAAAAAAGAAAAGGAAAAAAAAAGGAAAAAATTATTTAAAAATTCAAAAAAAATATTAAGAGATTGCTCACCGGACAGTGATGACCGCACCAACACTAGCTAGCTAAGTTTCGCCAATGGACTGAATTTGCACAATGGCAAAAAGTTTATGACTGAATTTGTAAAAAAAGAGAGAGTTTATGACTGAATTGGTATAATTTCAGTAGGTTTAGGACTTTTTGGGTAATTCTCCTTATTGATATGGATACCGCTAATTTTACATGGTGTTAATGGTCTTGATGTGGTGAAATTTTATATATTTTTTGAATTTTTTTATTATTTTTTTTTATCGTGGGTGACAAGTTTCATGGCCTTCACTAGCCGCGTACTAGAGTCGACCCTCTCACTAGATCTGATAAGGGTGACCCTCTCCTATAGGCCATAGGGTCAAAGGGTGAGGGACTAACCTTGCGGCCTCTCATGAGGGCTTGGCCCCCACGACTGGGTGAGGACTGCAGTTGGGTGAGGACTGCCCTTGCTAGATCCGGCGAGGGTTTGCCTAGTTGAGAATGTGTAGCTGGTGAAAAAAAATATAATAAAAGAAAAAAAAAGAAAATTTTTAGAAAACATTAAAAAAATTCTCAATTTTTTTTTACATCATCATTGGTCATGCTACGTAAAATAATAAGTATCTATATTATCAATTTCCTGTCAAAATTGGTTGGATGAGTTATACCAGCAAATCGTCAAAATATTTAGGATCAATTGGTATAATTAAAAAATTAAGGACTAAATTAGTATAAGTGTAATAGGTTTATAACCCTTTTGATACTTTTCCTCAATTTTCACTGCATTACTAATGTAGAGAAGAGAGTTTGCTTTCTTGATAAGACTTTGAGTGATAAGCTTGAAGGTTTCCCACTCAATAGCCAGTTGAGCAATATCTTGTGTTGATTTTGCACTACTAATGTCTTGATGAGACTTCCGAGTGATCCTCTTGAAGGTTTCCTACCTAAAATCCGGTCGAGCAATATCTAGTGTCGGTTTTGCATTACTGATGTAGAAGAGAGAGTTTACATTGTTGATAAGACTTTTGAGTGATCAGCTTGAAGGTTTCTCACCTAATAGTCTGTGAGTGATATCTCGTGTCAATTTTGCATTATTGATGTAGAAGAGCAAGTTTACTTTCTCGCTAAAACTTTTGTAAAATGTTAACCGAAGTTCATATAGATAATGTTTACATGATTGTTTCGGGAAAAAAAATGTTTACTTGATCGCGCTGTTTTTTGAAAATGACCACGGCGATATCCATTTGCATTACAAAAAATGATTGATTTTATCATAGAGATTTGCTTATTCCTTTTAGAAATCTTGATTTTGTGAGGAAAATATTCACTTCTATCCATTTGCCCAAAAAAACCTCTCCAAGAATGCAATTTACGTCTATCATTCCTACAGTCCCCGAAGTTACTTTGTTTTTTTTTTTGGGAGGGCAGGAGGACTAAATCTTCTTTGAGAAAAGAATAGATATATTATTTTTATAAAAATTTCAGGTTATTTCTCTAAAATTTCATGAAACACCCTTCACCAATCAGTTAAGTCTATGCCTTACAGACCAAAAAAAATGTTAAGTCTATGCCTTAACTAAAAGTGTTATGTGAAAGTATTTTTGTTTGACAAAAAATGAATATTATGAAAATATTTTCCTAAAAATGATGATTTTATTATTTATTGAAATGAATGAAAAGAAAAGAAAAGAAAAATAAATAAATGAACATAAAATATTTTTATCTTTTAAGAAAATATTTAGACATAAAATCTCACCGGTAATTAGGGGTGATCGGTTCCCGGTCCGGTCCGGTTCCAAAGTGGAACCGGGAACCGGACCGGGAGGACCGGTTCCCAAATTCTAGGACCGTGGACCGGACCGGCCGATCCTGGAACCGGGAATCGGACCGACCGACCCGGTCCGGTCCGGTCCAATGAAACCGGTAATTTTCTTTTTCGGTAAAAAAATTGTTAATATTATAGTACATTCTCAAAGACAATCAACTTCGTTTATACACCGCTTTATTAATTTGTCCTTTTAATCTGTATATAATTGTATTTTCTTAAGACTCTAAAGAATTTTCTTCTTCTTTTTTTGAATTCTTGAGAAACTTTAAAATATTTATATTAAAAACTATCGGTCCGGTCCGGTCGGTCCGGTTCCCACCTTGGAACCGGGAACCGGACCGACTAGCTACCGGTTCAAAAAATGGGAACCGGGAACCGGACCGTCGGCTATGGGAACCACCCAAAACCGGCCGGTCCGGTCCGGTTTGGGCGGTTCCCGGGTTGGGCGGTTCCCGTTGCACACCCCTACCGGTAATGAAAATGTTTTCATTGATTGATCATTTCAAGAAATATAATTGGTTATTTTTAGACAAAACTGCTTGTTGAAAGTTAACTCTTCTATCCAATTCAATGATTGTGTATCTGTTCACGAGATATATTACTTTGTTGTTCTTATATGAATAGTTTTCTTCATTCCGAATAGCTTTTCTAATTTTCGTGTGCTTATTGAGAGAAATTGAGAATTTAAGCTGTATTTCGATGACATTATTGCCTTAGGAAAGTGATTCAACATGCCTTTAGCCGAACAAATTTTTTATGGGGCATCCGCATCATCCTCCAGTCTGGAATTTTTTTTAATGAGTTTAGAATATAATATAGTGCAAACCAAACGATTAAACAACAATGGCAGATTCCCATATACCCAGTTACCTAGTCATGTTTACTCATCTTTTTGGATTTGAGGCATGAGGAATGGTCCAAGGTCATAGGTTTCAATAATCTAGATTCCCCGCCCAATCAGACGAAGGCAGAGACAAAATCTTGGTAGGCCACGCTCCTCTTTTACGTATTATAATCCCAATTCAACAATATATATATGTGTGTATAACAAGATTCAAATGAAGCCCAAAACCCCAAATGATAAGTAGACTTTAATATAGAACTCTCTTCTTTCCATGACAATAAGTAATGAATGATCCGGTGGGATCTGTACTGAACTTATTATTGATTAATCACTCATGGGAGTACAAATATACCTTAGTTGGAAAAAATATTAAAGATGACATGTATCTAATAATTATGATTATGACAATATAAGTACTTGAACTTTTATCAATTATATCAATGTTGTAACTCTAGTTTTCTTTTTTGTTCTTTTTTTTTCATTCAATTAGTTGATAATCATGTGAATCGCACATGAAAACACAGCACATTTTCTTCAAATCATATCAAGACCACATGTTTCCTTCGGAAACTAAACTTGTTGAGTGTGGTACGAGGATTCTCCTATAAATGTTAATAGGTGAAAGGATAAATTTCATTGAAGTTAGAAGGGAACCGCGAAAAAGATGAAAATTGACATGTGATCATCATAAATATATTGGTAATCACTAAAAAATGTAACAATTAGGTTAGGTATCTATCCGATCATTCACGAAACAATATTGGCTTTTTCAAGGTAAAACAATAATTGTAAATAAATTAAGGCTCAATTTATTTTGTGAAAAATATTTTATAGGAATTATTTTCCTCATTTTCTAGCGTTTGGATCTCTTAGGAAAATAAGTCAATAAAAATTATTTTCCTAAACAAATGGGGTGGGGCTACCCTTCTAACATGAAAATGGGGAGGTGAGAGGTTCAAATTTCCACATTTTCGAGAGGTTGGAGTTGGGACACATTAGTTTTAGGAGTGGGTTTCAACTCCCACACCCTGCAAAGAGACAAAGTAAAAGTCTAAGGGTTAAAGTAAGAGTAGAGTAAGACCGATAAAAAAATTATTTTTCTAATCAACAAAAAATTTATGCTTAAATTTGGGAATATAATTTCCTCTATAAAAAATCAGAATTCATTTTCCAAAATATAATTAAATATCGGTGCTATTATTAAAAACTTCGTGCTTGGGGACAAAAACCCTAGCGGTCATTCTCAGGTTTCCGACGTCCAAGACTGGGTCTCCAGAGCTTAAGCTAAGAACCTCAATGCCAGTGGCTAGGCCCTATACCCTAGCACCCAGGCTTGGGTTCACGATGCTTAGGCTTGGGTCCATTGCACCTAAGCCCGAGTCCACAAAGGTCGTGCTTGAGTCCCCGATGCTTAAGCTTGGCTGCTAGCCTATACTTGGATTCCTCGTGCTTAAGCCTTGGTCCATCAAGGTTGAGGCTTGGGACCCTAGTGCCTAGGAACTTAGTGGCCAGGCTCGAGTCCCTAGCACTTGGGCCTAAGTTCATCGAGATCAAGCTTGGGACCTCGATGCTTGTGCTTAGATCCCCCCACACCCAAGCTTGGCTCCATTGAGGCAGGAAACCTCGAGGCCCTTACCTAGGTCCCTAACGCCCAAGCTTTAGTCCATTAAGGCTGGGCTTGATAACTTGTGCCCATGCTCGGATCTTTGCGCTCGAGCGCAGTTCCATTGACGTTGCGACTTGGGGTCCCGTTGCTTGTGTCCAGATCCATCAAAGCATAGGCCTAGGATTTGAGCACAAGCATTGAGGTCTCAAGCCTAGGCACCAGGGTCTTGGCCATGGCCTTGATGGACTTGATCATTGGGGACTTGGGTACAGGCACTAGCAACCCGAGCTTGACCTCTATGGACCTAAGCCAGGTCCGAGCACGGGTCTTGCACTAGGCTTTTGTGGATCAAGGCCCAATTGCCAGGGATCTGAGCATGGCACAGGGCCTTAGGCCGTGTGCCCAAGTTCCTAATGCTTTGGGTGGAGTCCATTTTGACCGAATCCGATATCCTGATGCTTGTACCTAGTTTTAGCTACTCGTGCACAAGTTAATAGAGCTCGAATGGTGTATGTATGTTTTAGAAATCAATTTAGATTTTATGTTCCAAAGAACGGAAAATACTTTTCGATTTTTTCATGTTTCAACCAAATACTGGAAAATATTACATTTTTCCTGGAAAATTACTATATTTTTCAAAAATATAACATTTTCTATAAAACAACCAAAGCCTAAAGATAAATATCAAAACGGTAAAGAAACAGGATAAGTTGCAAAAGATACTAAACATCATCACATTTGTGTCAAGTGGCTTTGATGCTTTATAATGTTTTGTCAAATACGTCCGTAGCGCATTAGCTGAGAGAAAATTGCATAGATTTTTGGTAGACCGGGATGGGGATGAGGCGAAAATAGTTCAAATTATCAAATCGAACCAAACTAACCCAACCTTTTCTAATATAATCTAATCACTCTGAAACACTCTGTAAAAACACTAACTCCTTCAGCTTTTCTAGATTTCAACACTAACCTCGATCATCAAACTAGCAAAATTGCAGAGGGTTCTCTCTCACTGCTTTTACATTTGGGCCACTCTACATGGTGACATGGCGGCTCAAAACCTATAAAAGGCTACACTGCCCATTGCCAAATGCTATGTACTGATTGCAGTTTACAAGCACTCCACGTATGGTCATGTACTAATCAGATGAGATCAACAGCAAAAAGGTTGCTACTCGATCGACCCGCAGCATCAAGATTTCGCTGCCGCAGAGCAGTGACACTTCTTCAATCCCTTGCATCAAGAAGCCAGCTTAACTCAAGTCAATTCGTCCGAAACAAACTCACTTAAGACTCTACTTCTACACAACATCACTCTTCTATGGATATAAATCACTCTCGATTTAAAAACGGTGAATCAACTCAACTTTACCATCACCGCATATTACAAAATGCAAGTGGGATATCACCTGATTTTAATTTTAGCTAAAATTGCAAGTGACTGGTGTCCACATCTTACAATTCCAATAAGAGATACATCCCCTTTTTTCAATAATCCAGACACATAAGCGCATATACTCGACTATTTAAAGTCTCGCAAAACATCTTGTAAGCTTAGGAATTTTGGCCTATCCATGCAACCTTGACCTAGAATAATTAGCGCACAACAAGTGAAATGTGAATACATAATCATCAGTATTTAGACTGGAAATCTCCCTGACGCCCTAATTAATTGCGCCAAGGACACGTTCTTTTGTTCAAGCATCTATAATCCCATAAAGATCAATCTCCCCACAAAGCACCCACCCAAAAGAAGATTTTAGTAAATAATGACAAAAATTAAACTTCTTGTCTTCATCTATCTCTGCCAGACCAGGTGAGACCTCCACGGTCCTCAACCACCTCCAACTTTGGGGATCCGAAAGAGACTCGGCATGCCCCCCCAACCTTCCTGGCTATCAAACACCACTTGCTGCCATTCGCTACCCAACAATTTATCCTCTCTATGTACTTTCTAATAAAACAAACATTCCGATATAATAATAATTGTAGTAATAATAAAACATGTGGGAGTTTTTTTTTTTTTTTTTCAATTTTCATTTTACTTTGGGATGCACTCCATATTAAATCAAGAGATCAAAATTAGTAGACACCAAATATAAAGACTTTCAAGCTAATTTCAATGCCATTTATATCGTCATTATTATGGAAAAATTTATTCTGCGTAATTCGAACATGATATACGTAATATATAGAAATGACATTATTCAAACTAAATGGCAACCACACTTAGTCTAAATATCGCTTTTATGACAACCTAGCATGTTTTAAAGCAACTGACACCGGGCGGGATGGTGTTTTCCTTGGCCTACACGGGAATACATCTATTGCTGGCGTAATAAGCCCCATAAGAAACGCCGACATGAATAGAAAAGGGACGGTCCGAATATTCACGAATTGCCGTTGCTAAGTAAATGCTTTCACCCAGCTTAACCTAGTGCAGATACCAAATTGATCTAACATTATCTTTTCTAAAGCTGACCTTTTTCGAGAAAAAGACATGAGTACTTTTAAATGGCTTTGTGCGTTTGCTTGTAGTTCTGGACAGCAAGAGAGGGCAATTCGTAGAATTGCTCCCGTCGTTATCAGTCAACGTCCGTTCGGAAACGACTTCTTCCTGCAGACAGACTTCAGCATAATGCAGGAGAGCGTTTCCCCACCAATTTCCACTGCGGTTGCTCTGCTGATGCAGAAGAGAGAGTTTTACTTTCTCGACAAAGGCGGTCGGCCCGAAGGTCTCGCGCCCAATAGGGACGAAACAGCTAAACGTACCCGTGATGCAGGTACGGGTTCTGCAGAAAGAGACCATGAAAAGGACCACTTTGAAATCCAAGATTCTTTATCCTAAAATTATGGGGAGAAAGGAACTGCCATGAACCTTGCGTGTTTTTATCTTGTTAATTTCCCTTTGACGTAGCGGTGGAGCGGTATCTTGTGTCGGTTTGGACGCATCAGGCTAATCTAAAATATTGACCAAAGTTCACATGGACAGAGGTTTACATGATTGTGCTCTTTAGAAAATGACCATCGCATTTTAGATTTGTCAAAATAGATAATAAATTCATATTTTAATCTATATTTAAATGGGTTCACAAGTTAGTTAAACCAAATCCGTCTTCATGACTCTTTACTTTCTCTCACTTTCACTTGATTTTATATTATCACCTCAATTTGAGTATGAGTTTTTCTAAATTGAGTTAAATTTAACAATATATGTTGGATTGGGAATATGTCTAATATGTGTTGGATAGAGTATGGATCACTGGATTTATATTATATAATAATAATAAAAAAATGGCTAAATGGATCAATTTGAATTTGATCATTTTTGATTCTATCCAACTTACTCATTTGACGGGTCTGGGCGTGTTATAATCCAATGATTGTGTGTTTGTTCATGAGAAACTTGCTTAATTGTTCTTCTATGAACATTTTCCCTAGTTTGGAACAACTATTTCAATTGTCATGATTTTATGTTGAGAGAGATTGAGAATTTAAGTTGTAATTTGATGACATTATTGCCGTGAGAAAGTGATTTAACATGCCTATAGTTAAACAATTTTATTGTCCCACATCATTTTTCCCTGACAGATAATTGACCAGCAATTTGTATATTTGAACAAGTGACATCCAATTTTGGAATTGGAAATCCTTGTACTCTAACCGACGGCACCGACCCATGGGTATAGATTTGACTTTTTGTCATTGCTTTCGATCAATTCATTCATCTATATCATCATAACTGTTGTGCATCCCTATCATCCTCCGGCCTGGATTTTCCCTTACGAGCATAGAATATAATCTAGTGCAATATAAACAATTAAACAACAATTGGCATATTCCTATATGCTCAATCATTTGGTCACGTCTACTCATCTTTCTGGTTTTAAAGCGTGAGGAATGGTCCAAGATCGCTGGTTTCAATGGTCTAGATTCCCCACCAGTCAGACAGGCAGGTACAAAAATCTCGGTAGGTCACGCTTCCATTTTTCATGGCATATAATACCATTCGCAACAGTATCAAAACAAAGCTTCACATGTAGCCCAAAACCCCATATGGTAAGCAGCCTTTAATATAGAATTCTCTTCTTTCCAGGACAACAAGTACTGTTTGCACGCAATGCAAACCTTGGAAAGCAATGGATGATCTGGTGGGATTAGTACTGAGCTTCTGTTATTTAATCACTCATCTGAGTACACATGTATTTTAGCCAAACTTTTTTTTATTGAAAATGCCATGTATTAAACTATTTTGCTCGATGAATACTCCAACTTTTTATTATGATTATGTCGATGTCATGACCTAGGTTTTTTATTTATTTAAGAGACGTCCCTTAAAAATGTCTTTTATTCAACTTTACAGATAATAAAGTAAGTTTCACGTAAGAATGTGACGCAGTTTTTTCGAAGTATATAAGAACCACATGCTTTCTTTGGCAGCTAACTTCGTTTAGTGTGATTCGAGGATTCTAATATTAACATGTTATTAGGTAAAAAGATAATATTTATTGAAGTTCAGAAGGGAACCATGAAAGAGGATGGAACTTACATGTTATAATCATAAACATATTGATAATCACACAAAAAGTGACGACGATTAGGTTAGGTATCTATCAAATCATTGATGAAATGATTACGGCTTTTTCCAGGGTCACATGAGAAATGCCTAGTTAATCAAAGAAAAAAAGAATACTAAAGATCGCATTTGTGTAAAGTGGCTTTGATGCTTCGTAAAGTTTTGCCAAGTTCAACTTTAGTGTATCAGTCGAGCAAGGATTGCATATATTTTTAGTAGATCCGGATGGGGTTCATTGAATCGAACCAAAGTAACCCGATATAGTCTAGTCTAATCTAATCTAATCTCCCTCAAACGCTACCTAAAACCACAAGCTCCTTGAACTTTTCTGAATTTCCACACTACCCTTAATCATCAAAGTTTGCAGAGGGTTCTCTCTCCCTGCTTTTATATTTGGGCCTCTCCACATGGGTGACATGGCGGATCAAAACCTAAGAGAAAAAGAGGCTGCAGCCCATTGCCAAATGCCATGTGCTGATCGCAGTTTACAAGCACTCCATGTGTGGTCATGTATTGATCAGATGAGATTTAAGAGCAGAAATGGTTGCTACTCGATCGACCCGCAGCATCAGGATTCAATCCCTTGCATCAAGAAGCCAGCTTAACTCGAGTCAGTTCATCCAAAACAATTTCACTACGACTTTGCTTCTGCACAACAACACTTTTCGATGGATATGAATCACTCTTGATTTAAAAACGGCGAATCAACTCAACTCACCACCACCGCATATTACAAAATGCAAGCGGGGATAAATGTGTGTCGCGACCCATGATCTTAAACGGAGTCGACAAGTCGAGTCAATTATGGGATTATTACGATACTTGCAACGAATTAGACATCGAAGGGCACACACAAATCGTCAAATCCCAACTCTCAGTGCAGACTCGAAATGCAGATGCCCTCCATTTGTTTTCCTTGTCCACACCCAACCTCGTGCCAATGCATTGTTGCCCTCCGACTCTGGCGACGACGCCAGTGCTGGATTCACTGAGTCTCGGCCCTTTTGCTTCTGCCACGCTGACATGATCTCTTTGACGACTGGCTTCAAAGTCTCGGTCGTCTTCAGGACGCCAAAGAAAATGAGCCGGTACACGACCACCATCTCAAACAATATGGCGAGGTCAGTCCACTTGGTAAAACGCGTCTCCACTTGCCATGTATTCTTCAGCACATTTTCACCACTGATCGGGCCGTTCTGTGCCATAGAGGCCGGATCCCGGGAAACTTTAGGCCTTCGAACTCGTTCTTGAACATACCATGAAACGCGTACTTGTTGAAGGACAAGTAGTAGAGTGGATATCTCCAGAATACCTTGGGAAGGTCATTCGGCAGGCGAAAGAAACCGCCCCCGAGGATCATTAGTCCCTGGATTCCAGAACCAGCCGTTAGTCCCATGAGGAAGCTTGGGACGATGCTCGCCACGATCATCATTAAGCTCTCCACCAGCATCATACAGGCGAAAAGAGTCATGGCGAAGTATAGGAAGTGCCCAAGTTCTCCCTGGAGGCCCACGAGATAGTATGTAATCGCTCCAGGAATAAGGGATATCATAAGCAAGAAGGGCATGGAAGAGAGTGTATTGGCAAGAACGAAGGCGCCCGATCTGTAGTGTCCATTTAATCTTTCCCTTTCGAATACCTGATGGACAATGATCAAAAGTGAAGTAAGTCAGAATTGTATCATAGAAATCCTTTTGCCAAGTAACTGAGGAATCCTGGTTGCCGCACCTTCAAATCCTCAACAAACGAAGGGAAGCCACCAATTGCCATTATCGTCAAGAACGAAGCGACAAACGTTAGCAATGAACCTCTGGCCTGGATTAAGTAAATAAATGGCAATGCTTCATTTCTTTGTGCCACGGAAAATTGATGGGAAGGCAATAGAAAGACTCAAAAAGATAAGGAACAGATTGGGTGTGTGCAGAGCTTACCTGGATAGAATAATAATCAGAGCCGATGCGGTAGAAAACCGTTCCCAAACTCAAAGCTATGACAACATACATGAGGAGGCGAATCCAATAGTATCCCAGATCACGGTACATGTTCATGAATGACCTTGTCGTGAGGACGAGGAATTGGGTAAAGAAGCAAGCTCGTCTCTCTTTCTCGTGTACTTCCATGTCATCCTAGGACAACGGTGCCATCACAATAAACATGTTCATTCATTCGCTAATGCCAATCCCAAAGTATACTCCTTTAGTATAGTTAGTCATGAACTTACCATTTCATGAATGTCATCTATCTGTTTTTGGATGAGCCTATAGCAGTTGGATGATTTGTAGGATTCCACGAGCACTTTAATCACTTCCCGTGTCCTTGGCTTCCCTCCTAAACCTGGGCCAATGTCCTGGTCATTGTAAAGACAAGTTCTAGTCACTGAGGCCAAGCAAGATTGTTGTAATGATGATTGAAAATGGAAGGCTTCCAGCATACCTCGTCAAAGTCTGTGTTGATGGTCCTGAGGTAGTGATCCGATGGGTTTTGCATACTTGGACATGGGAAACCGTTCAGAGAGAAGAACTACAAAATTTCAAATTGAAGAACTTGAGTCCTTCCATTAGCTTTGTCTAGAACTATGGAGAGTTTTACGGCTTATCCAAGGGTTTTTCCCTGATGACAATACCTCAGGTGCTTTACTAGAGGGACCGAAATAGACGGTTCGTCCCTGGGAGAGGAGGCACAAGTTGTGGAAAAGCCCGAACACCTCGCTGCTTGGCTGGTGGACCGATGCGAGGACGGTCATGTCGTGCTGCTTTGCGAGGCCGACAATACGCCGCATGACGTAGTAGGACGCGGCGCTGTCGAGGCCGCTCGTGGGCTCGTCAAGGAAGAGCAGCTTGGGGCGGGTCAGGATCTCCATGCAGATGCTGACCCTCCTCCGCTGGCCGTTGCTCAGGCCCTTGTTCCCCCAGCCACCGATCCTCGTGCTCGCCGCATCGTGGAGGCCCATCTCATTGATGGTGGCCTCCGCTCTCTGCTTCTTCTCCGACAGTGGCATCGTGTCGGGCAGCTGGAGCTGCGCCGAGAAGTAGACGGCCTCTTTCACGGTGAGGGTTGACGTCAGCACGTCGTCTTGCGTCACGTAAGCCTGCGCCATGGAAAACTAATGGATCTACACAAATTCTCCATGAATTTGGTGCAAAACATTATCATAATTTGCTTACCGACGCGCCATAAGCCAGGGTCTCTTTCCGGCCATTAACAAGGATTTGTCCACTCAGCGTCCTCTTGGAATCCAGCCTACCTGCAATGGTCGTTTTTCGTTCAAAGATGCTAAAAGCTAATCATCTCCTTATCATAAAGCCTAGAAAAGATTTAACTAGAAATTCTGATAATATCCACATCTAATTAAATTCATTTTATGGATTTTGGGAAGATTTCAATCCTTATTTTTTTGGTGTCCATTCTAATTTGAATCTGCAATCTTCCGAGCCTCCAATTCCACCCTCGAGTAGAACTCGGATTGCACCGACCATCACTGAAAATTTGGTGGTTTCATCCGTGAAATTGCCTTCTTTTCGAAAATATAAGCGTTATCTAACTTCGCCTGTCATGAACAAATCCTCTCTTCCTCTCATCTGGGTCATGGCACTGGAAATGAGTTCAACAACAACATCATAGACCTCAGTTTAACTACCTTAAATTGAGTTGATAAGACTTTCCTCGCGCACAAAAGAGAGGGGGAGAATAACGACGGAGCTACAATGGTCGGCGATGGTGGAGTCACGACGGACAAGGTCGCAATTGTGGAGTTGCGACGAAGTCGAGAGAGAGAGAGAGTTGCGGCCAAAACGATTGAAGTCATTGTCCTTAGAATCGAGGTTGATCGCTTTATGGTCGAGGCTAGTTGTTGCACACAAATGTTTCGGCTTCTATTGTAAATCTATAGTATCATATAAAGTAAAGAAGAGGAGCAAAAAGCAAAAAAAAAATTATGAAGTAAAGAAGACCTGAAACTTCTTGAGATCTCAATCGATCATTAACCGCGTCTCTTACAAATATTCATACCCATGGGCAACTGCTTCTTATATAACCGTGTTCACCTCGAGACATGTCACAATATCAAAATTCGAATATTTTTAATTCTATGACAACATTCATTGAAGAAATTCAAATATTAGAATATTTTTAACTTTTGCCTATGTGCTTGTACAAATTGTTCATACTGTGAATTTTTATCAAGAATTTCTTTTCATTTTTCAATGATTCAAATTATTTTGCGACAAACTGGTTTTAATTTCTTTTTCTTTTTCAAATGTCAACTTTGGCGCACACGAAATGCTCCGTGCACATTTGCTAGTTATAATAATAAGAGGGACTTTACTATCTTTTCTTCTCCGTCCGAAAGCTAGCTGATAGAGAAGAAATCTTCTCTCTTTATAAGCCCCCCGTACTCTTGACACCACGTAGTTCATAATGCTACGCACGACGAACTCAAACGACATTAGATCATCGCCAATCATAACGTAAAGATCCGAATTGAAGATGGCGCTCTATGCTCAATCACTAATCGGCAGGTTTTGTTCATGAACCGATCGCACAGAGATAACAGTTGTATGTATCTATATGATATCTTACCGGCCAATGCATCGAGGAGAGTGGACTTGCCACACCCGGATGGCCCCATGATGGCCAACACCTCGCCGGGTCGGGCGAAGCCCGTGAGCCCCTGGAGGATAGGCACGCACCCATTTTCGTCGACTCTCACGGTCACCCACACGTCTTGCCATGTCAGCGAGATCGCTCTCCTGGTTCGACCTCGAATTTGGCCCGACATGCATCGGGTCCTCCAACGACCGAGAACGACTCCATGATGGTCATCTTCCGGGTCGACGGGTGTCTCCGCCTTCGGCGAACCGAAACCCGACAATGAATCCATGCAACGCACGTTTGCTCGAAAGAGAGTGGGAGCTTTGTTGCCAATTTTGGCGGAGCTCCGAGGGCATGCTTATATATATGGCAGATCTGCCAACAGGGGAGTTCTAAATATCTTGGGAACGAGGAGGAAGGTGTCGAAGTTTTCTGGATCGTTTCGTTTGGACGAACGCAGGAATGTGGCGAGAGAAGAGAAAGGCATAGTCCAAAATCCGGTGATTATTACTATAAATGCGAGTTGGACGAGCATTGATCCACAAGAAAATTAGCATCTTCTCAACCCAAGGCCGAGGACGGCGATTTGTCATGCTGAGCGGGGACACCCCCGTGGATTGATGGTGACAAGGGGTGACCAAAACTCCCACGGCGCCTTTGTTGCCTGCCCGTTTATTATACAAGACGGCAAATTCCACAAATACTTTCTTTACTTTAGCGTGTTAGTGCTCGCAAGCCTTACGCCCTTGATTGGTACGGGTACTCTTTCTTAGGGAAAATTGCCAAAAAAGTCATAAACCTATAGCAGTTGTGCCAATTCAATCTTAAACATTTTCTTTTTTACCGATTCAGTTCTAAACCTTTTGCAATTGTACCAATTTTTAGTTCATCCGACCAAATTTGGGTCGGCGCATGTGGCGAACAATATTTTTAATTATTTTTCGATTTTTTATTATTTTTTTCTTTTCTTTTTTTTTTATCTCTTCCTCCCCCCCGCCAACGACAAGAGCCTAACTAACTTCGACGAGGCCGGCTGGCCACTACGCAAGGGCCGTGAAGCCCTCGCCGCGACCGTGGCCCCCACCGCGACCCTCGCCCGACGTCGCCCGGACTTGGGCAAGGCCTAAGGGCTGTGGCAAGGCGGCCTCCATGGCCTTGCCACGGCTAAGCGGCCTCGCCATGGCGCGGGCCATGGCGCAAAGGTCGCCATGGCCTCGCCAACCACGGCGAGGCCACCTTCGCCCGCGGCTAGGCCATGGCGAGGTCGGCCTCGCCGCGACCCCGGCCTCACCCCGGTTTGGGTGAGGCCATCGGAGAGGG
The DNA here is from genome assembly GCA_014182895.1 of Angophora floribunda. Lineage (NCBI taxonomy): Eukaryota > Viridiplantae > Streptophyta > Magnoliopsida > Myrtales > Myrtaceae > Angophora > Angophora floribunda. The sequence goes on from CM024713.1 coordinate 15,365,192, forward strand.
TGGCCACTCTCATGGGGGCCGTGACCCTCGCGCTAGCCACCGGCGAGGGCTTCACGGCCCTCACGCAGGGGCCGGCAATCTTGTTGAAGCTGGCCGACCACTACCGCCGGGTGGGGGCGGGGGAGGGGCAAGGGAGGAAGAGAAAAAAAAAGAAAAGAAAAAATATAGAAAAATAAAAAAATAATAAAAAATTCAGAAATAATTAAAAAATCAAAAATAATAAAAATATTATTAAAATATTTTCGTTGGTGCCGACTCACCAAATTTGACCGGATGGACTAAATTGGCACAATCGCAAAATATTTAGGACTGAATCGGTAAAAAAAAGGTTTAGGACTGAATTGACACAATTGCAATAGGTTTCGGATTTTTTTGGCAATTCTCCCCTCTTTCTTACCTAAGGCAATATTCTCTTTTTGTTCTACATTTAGGTGATGCTGAGTAGGGGTGTGCAATTGGACTGGGTTTACCCAGAACTCGGACCGGACCACCCGAAAAACAGGGTTGGGAACTAATTCCCGATTAAACTGGTCCGGCACGGGTTCCAGTTTTGGGAACCGGTTGAAACCGGTCCGGGTACGAGTTCCGGTTTTTGGGAACGAGGTTGAAACCGGTCCCGAACGGGATCCAAGCAAAGATCCACCCGAACCTAGGACCGGTTTTGGGCCGATTTTTACCCCGTTAAAAAAATAAAAAATCGTCTCTCTATATAATACTTTCGAGTCTCTTTGTTTTCGAAGAAATGTTAAAAAAGGAAAGATTCTCTTTGAATCAAGTTAAGAGATAATTATTTTGAAAGAATTGTTAAAAAGAACTGTTCTCATGAATTATTTTTCTTTTTTAATGTTCCCACTTTCAACTATTACTATAATCGCAGGACAAATGCTACTAACTATTGTAGCACTAATTCTCAGTCCAACTTAAGAAAGATGTCATCTTAATAAGAACAATGTCACATGCACATAAGTAAGCACATTAGGTCATATTAGAAGTATTTGTGGGAATGAAACTAATATTAGATTCATATTTGTTGCTAATGCTTATGCATTCTTAGGATTTTTGCTTTTGTCTTATAATGTTAGGAGAATTACGTTGTTGTTTTTTCGCTAATTAATATAAAATTCGAAGCCGTATAGAATATTGAACAGTTGCAAAATAGGTTCCAATGAAAACATGGTTGACCCTATTCTCGGATCGGAAAAATAGGGTTGGGTCCAAAACATGGTCCAATAAAAACAAGGTAGGGTACATGGTCCAAAAAAGAAGAACCGATTATAATAGGGTCAGGTACAAGGTCTAGGTCTGGACCCTACTCACCTTGGACCCGATCACCCCTAATGCTAAGATCTGAATGAGGACTAAGATTAAGACTTTCAAGAACTTTCTTAGGTCTAAACACGATAGGTCGACCAACCATAGTAGAAACTCGATAAGATTAGTGTAGTTGATTTTAAGGTTTTACTAATGATTTAAAAGGAAAAGTAGAGATTTGGATTTTTTCGAAAGAAAAGAAGAGAGAATTTGAACAGAATGAGTTTTAACAATGTTTTTTTGGACGTCACCGAGAGAAAAAGAATAGAATAGAATGTAATATGGCGTAAATATTTTCTTTTGTCTATTTAGAAATGAATTATAAAATAAGGTTATAAGCGAAAGAGAATAAAAAAAAACTTTGTTCATCAATACCCAAATCCTTCCTGAGATTAAAAATGCACGTAAAAATGACTTTCCCAATCCATCACCCTCCTCCCCTTTCCTTTCTGTTTGAACGAGTTCATATATATATTTTAAATTCCTTGTTCTCCAATAAATTCATGTGTTAAGAGATTGCGATCTAGAATAAGATAATGAAGGGTTTTATATATAGTAAGTTGCATCTCAAGCCTTGACCGTCACCTAACAATGTATCCTCCTCTTTGAAAGTCAAAACAATAAGTTGAATTGAACTTTGTAACCTTAGTCGAAAATACTAGTATATCCCAATTCAAAATCGCTCAGAATAGGGACATAAAGTTGTGTGATGTTAGATTAGTGATCAAAACGCTAGTAGCTGTTCAAGGTGATATTTCTTAAAAAAATCTACTATCTTTAAGGAATATATCCACGCTGGCTATTTCATTTTAAATTTATGCAAACTATGTAGGACCCTAGATCTGCCAAAACAAAATTGCTTTATCCAACCATGTCAATACAGCAAATCGGCACTTGCTAAGAGCGAGCTACGCGGGCTACTGCATTGGCGAATGGTCTCTAATCGATTGGAACATGAAATATGCGACAACGAAACTGTCATGTCCGTCGCATATTTCGATTACGTAGAGGGAGTCGAAATCAAGACTGTCGTATGCCTGGCTGTTGTTGTCACTTGTAGATGCGGGCGCTAGTGAAATGACAAGGAAACTTGTGCCATTTTCCGTTCGACCGTATAGTCAGTAATTGGATATGAACCGGGTGAGTTCTCAAATCCGAAGCGGTGTTTCTGTCTAACGCGATCGAGTCCTGACGCGTCCGAATGTTGGATTTGGCTGATCTCATTGAATTTGAGAAGTCTCGATCTAGATCAAATTGAAAGATCGCTTTTGCTTGTCCGTCATTTCCCATATCAAGATGAAATTGACGGAGATCCAATGATTTATTGACACAAAATGGGAGTAAAGCATGTGGCTAGGTCGTTAATCACTAGAGTCAATTTCTATGCCGAAAAATGGAACTAAGGTTCCATTTAATTCACGGAAAACAATTTTTAGGAAAAAGGTTTTTTAGATTTTTTGGCATTTGGTTCATAGAAATAAATTAATCAAGAAAGAAATTTTCAATTAATAAAAAAACCTTCAAAAATGGCAAAAACAATTTTATTTAAAAGTGAAAATCATTTTCCCTTCTCTTTCTTTCACCCAGACCAAGCACATCCTCCTTGCACTCCTTTAATTATTTTTTATTTTTCTTTTATTTTAATTTTCTTTTTCTTACTTCTTCGGCCAATCATCGGGCGATGACTAACCAAGGAAGAAGGAAAAAGAAAAAGAAAAATAAATAAAAAGGAAAAATATAAAAAATTAAATACTTTGGTAATTTTCTTTAGAGAAATCAAATCAGATTTCTCAGAATAAATGATAGAAATTATATTCTAGTTCATTTTTTAGTTTTCAGTCAACACCGTAAAATAGAGTTATTTTTCTTTAAAATATTTTTAAAAAATACTATATTTTTTATGCGAGACAAATGGAGACAAAGTCACATGTCATTTTGTTATGTGTGTTTGAAACAGGAAAATACGGAAGGAAAGAAACTGATGGAATGGAGTTGAGAGTGGAAGAGAAGAACATGAAAAGTGAGATTAGATGAAATGAGAGGGAAATGGGAATGGATTATGACGTGATGCTTGATCTCGTTACTTGTTTGAATTTTTTTAATACTTATTTATGAAATTTTATGGAACCACAATTAGCTATTTTAAAAATTTAAGTCCATAAATAAAAGAGATGATTTAATGTTCTAATATTCATAGTTTTCTAGACTTTCACTCATTTTGTCATTTATGTTCAAAGAAATTATATATGCTTAAAGTTAGGAAAATGAATTCTCTAACTTGAAAATTGGGAAAACATATTCTTGGAAGCTTTTTCTTTTACCATGAAATTCTTCCCCAAAAGAAAAATCCTTGGAACCCGTTTTTTGAAGGAAAACTATTTTCAAGTTTTTCAACTTTCTAATGTTTGAAAGACAAAAAAAAAAAAAAAAATCGATTTACAAAGAACGTTTTCTATGTACTTAAAAAAAATTATATTGGGGTGAGTTTGTTTTTTGATAAATAAATATATTTTTTCATGAAAATAATTTTCAAGGAAAATGATTAGTTTTTATTTGTTTGGTAGTTTAGCAAAAGTATTCTCCTTCTTGCTAAAAGGGGAAGTTGTTTTACCTTTGTTTTCAATCCATGGAAATTGTTTTTTTGTCATCTAAACACTAGAAAGTTGGAAAATAATCTCTCCAAAATAATTTTCCTTCAAATAAATGGATTTTAAAGTTATTTTTGTTTCGGATAAAATTTCATGGTAAAAGTAAAATTTTTTCGAGAAATCATTTTCTAGGAAAATATATTCTACTTTTCAAGCTAGGTAATTCCTTTTCCTAACTTTAAGCATGCATATTTTCTTTAATTGTAAACGGTTTTCCATTGAAAGATACTTTCAGCAAACCAAACTTTCAAACTTTAGAAAAATAATTTACATTCTTTCATTCAAATGGCCATACACTGAAAATGATTTCTCAAAAAAATATTTTTCTTTATCACGAAATTTTTTTGAAACAAACACACCCTAAAGTGTGAAAATATATAATAAGAATGCAAATGAGGGGCTTAGAAAGATTTAAATATAGGATATTCTCCTCTGATACCATGTAAAATATTTTATGAGATCAAGATTGGTTATTTTAAAGGAATAAGTTTATAATAAAGGCTTAATTTAATCTTCAAACATTTTAATACTACATCGGAAAAAAATGGTCATTTTACCGTGCACAATTACATATGTGTAATAAGCCTAATTTCTGATTCAAACGGAAGATTTGAGGCCAAACTCTAAAAATAATTCTTTCACATCTCTAAGAATTTTCCCGATGGCCATCTATAAATCATAGTAGCAACTGTAAGTCAACCATCGGAATATAAGGACACAAGGCCACGTGCAATAGTGTAATAATATCTCAGTTTTGAAATTATTTAATTTTTAAGCTATTTAACAAAAAATTAAGTTAAGTTTTTCTTTGTGTTTTTCTTGATTTATATCTTTGCGCGATTTTACGACATTTCATGACATCAAATAATGAGTATATAATTTAACCACTCATTTAAACTTTCCTTTTATTTTTATTTTATGACTAATACTTTTACTTTGTTAATATTTCATATTATTCATGTGTTTAAATATAAATTGTGATAAATGAATTATATCAATAAATGATGGTTATTAAAGGTGATTTATTGTAATCATTCAATAATATATGTGAAACTTGAGTATAACCCAAAATCAACCTTGAAACTTATGATTGAATAAATTTCAGCTTTCAATACATAAAAGATAGATTTCAAAAAATAAGTAACTTATTTTAATGGTGAGGTTCCAAATAAACCCTAAACATAACTCCCCTCCAAACGCTTGCAAACAAAGTTGGTTCTCTTTTAGTACAATCGCGGGGCCGCAATGAAGAGAGCTTGTCAGGTTGCTCGGACGGACAAGCACGTGGTCCTCCTTCCATTCCCCCAACCGCGTGACGCCAAAGACTCGATAGGTTCCTCTTCTGCTTTTGACTTGCAGATTCAATTATTGAAAGAGGAAGACGAGCAGCGCGCACCAAAAAGAAAAGAGAAAAGAACCAGACGAGGACGGACAAGCACGTGGTCCTCCTTCCGTTCCTCTACTGTTGTCTTTTCAAAAAGGTAACGTGAGCTTTTTAGTGCGGTGCGGAGTGCGCGAGGCTCCGGACGGGAGTGTCGGCAACGCTTTGCGGATCTACACGGGCGGACCTCGTCGGCGAATCCGCGACGCTACGGACAGTCTGAGGAGGAGAGTGCTTCTGAATTTTTGCGACGGAGCTCTGTTAGAGGCGACTCAGAACCCGGTTGCGATTCGTCGCCTTCGCTTATGGTATATTAATTCGACGGGGCCGGTCTCGGTGCGTTTGTGCGGCACTACTCTCTGGAGAGACTGACGCGACCGATATACTAAGCATAGGTATCACGGGACCCCACGAGATGGCTATCTAACTTTACAGAGAGGTCCTTCGCCGGAAGTTTTGAGACCCTAACCGGCCAACCTCCCGACCGACAAGTCCCCCGCGCCCAGATCGAACGCAACCATAGCCTATCGGTCGTCGACACTTCCTCTCTAGTAAATGGAGCCTGATAATGGGTTGCAACCAAGCGAGTGACCATCAGATACAGTAGATTCATCGAACAATTTCTCGAGAGAGTATCTCGTACAAACACAATAAACGAACAAGAGCATCGAAAGGACCTACAGCTACTTGCTTGCAATCACATGATGACGATAGGTCTCTGGAAAGACGATCCACCGGACGATAGTGAGAACTTGACCAGCATTTCCACGGCCCCATGGCCTTACTCTCCGCGATTATAAGGGCTGTAGCGAGCGCCGGAATTTTTCTCGGGAACGCATGGCGTGTAGCGTCCCTGCTCTAAACGGCTACAATTGGCGGGCTGGTTGTTATTCCCGGCCCCATTCACGACGTCTCCGGTTCTGATGACCAGCATGCCGCCCAGGGCGTTCTCCGGGTCCAGCTCCGCCATCAGCTCCACCTCCGGTTGCCGGTAGGCGATGAGGCACTCGCCGCCGTGGCACCACCGCGGAACGGTGGCGTTGCCAGCTTCCGGAGCGATTCCCGCTCCATGACAGCCAATCGGAGAGATCGCCGTGGCCGCGAACAGGCACCACGCGAGGAAGAAATGAACCTCGACTTCCATGTTTTCTCTCTCTCTCTCTCTCAATGAAGAGGTATGGAGGATTGGCGTTCTGGTTATTGTATATCTTTATCAAATGGATGGGACATGCATAGTACGGATATATGTCAGGGGGTGCATTACAGCACATCATGCTACGACAGGCTGTGCGGTGATGTCGCCCAAAGATCTAAATTTCCATTGTAACAAGTTTTTTTTTTTATCGTCAGAATTTAATCATACACCATGAAAATCGTGATTCATCGTGCCATCTGCCTACAATGTCGTGGCATTCCAATTCCTCTTCATAAATTTGATTTCCGTTTAGTATTATTAATGGATTAATTTGGGAAAAAAAACAAAATTTAAAGCACACTTCTATGCTTAAAAATGCTTAATAGGTATGATTAAGTTTTTTTTTTCAGTAATTCGATTTAACAACTAGTAAAACATAGAAAAAGAGAAGGAAAGAACTAAGCAATACAAAAATTTGGTGTTTGTTTGGAACCAAAGGAAAGAGAATCTCTCTCTCTTCTATTTTTTTCATAAACATGACTTCGAGAAATGAGAGTACCTGGAAATTTGCACCACAGCCATCGGACCACTAATGCCTCTAGCCCGTCGCCGGCAATGATAAAGATGCCTCGACTCATTTGCTATTGATCCACCCCCCTCTCCCTCCCTCCTTCCACCCCTCTCAGTTCCACTGTCTATTACTCATTCTGTCCTCTACGCCTCGCTCAGCTATGACCAATGTCAAGCTCGAGCGCAATATACCTGGGGCTCATTTGTCATGGCGAGACATTCACATTTCCAATCTAGCTAATCATTGTCGATTTGTGCAGAACATCTCGTCCATATATACCAGATAAAACTCCACCTGCAGAACGATATTTCTAAGTCCTAAAATCACTCCTACACGATGCGATCTGAAACACGACATGTTACTACGTTCAAATCAAAGCGCTGCTTCAACCAATAGACGTCTTTGGGGGTTAGGACTTGACTTTCATGGCTGATGAATCGTGTCTGGTTCAGCCAATTGCATGAGCCGAAAATGAGAGGCACTCAAAAGTTGTGTCCGCTTGCAAATCTCACGGATTAGTGGACATGGGCAAAAGCCATGTGCCCGGGCCCGGGTGGCCTTGGACTTAAGCAGGCTAGGCATGAATCTCAAGAAGTTCTTGAAGGGTTCTCTGAATAAGCTTTGAGAAGTGCAATAAAGTCCTAAATTTTACTTATGAAATACAATCAAATCCTAGATCTTTTGGGATAAGAATAGTGGGAACATCATAACTTTTGTGTAGTGTTCATTTGAAAGTCATAACCTTTGTTTTTTTGTTCACTTAAATGCAATATTAAAGTAAAATCAATTATTTGAGTACCATTTCTGAAAAATCATTATATGTTGATTTTTTAATTAATTTTTCATTTCGAAGTAGATTTTTTTAAATTAAAAAAAACATTATTTTTTTCTATGTCAGCGAGGTCATGAACAATCCTCACTAGAGGTGAAGACCTTGCTCAGGGCTTAATGGCCACACCAGCCAAGGGCAAGGAAACCCTCACCCAAATTGGACTAGGACCTTCGCCAATCTAGGTGAGGCCTTTGCATCGATGAGGGTCGTTAGTGACCCTCGTTGGCATTGAAAAAGAAAATCTTTTAAAAAAATGTGTCTATGTCAATGCTCACAAAGCCATGTAGGACAACTGGTGTTCGCATTGGATTTTCTAGTAAGACAAATCTCCAATGATACTTACTGATTGATTTTTAAGATTTGTGATACTTAAGTAAGTAAAAAAAAAAGAAGTTATGACACTCTTATTATTTTGAAATCCAATCTCCTTGCAATGGTCATTCTTTGTTTAGAGATTATAAAAGCTAATCATCTCCTTATCATGCAATCTTGGCAAGATTTAACTAGAAATTCTGATAATACCCACATCTACTTAAATTCATTATATGGATTTTTGAAAGATTCAATCCTTATTTTATCAAATTGCCCTTTTTTTTTTCTCGAAAATATAAGTGTTATTTAACTTCGTGGGTCATGAAAAAGTCCTCTCTCTCTCATTGACATTAGAAATGAGGTCGACAACATCATAGACCTCGGTTTAACTACCTTAAATTGAGGTCAGACTACTTCGCGTGCAAGAGAGAGGGAGAGAACAGTGACAGAGCTACCATGGTCGGCGATGGTGGAGTCATGATGGACAAGATCGCAATGGTGGAGTTGCGACGAAGTCGAGAGAGAGAGAGAGAGTTGGACGAGCATTGATCCACAAGAAAATTAGCATCTTCTCAACTCAACATCAAGGACAATGAGTTGTCTTGCTTAGCGGTGCCACTCTCCAATGGATTGATGATTACAAGGGGTAATCTCACCACAGGAGAAGAGCCAAAACTCCCACCGGGCCTTTATGGTCTGTCTATTTATTAAATAGGGATGACAACTTCCAAAGATGCGTTCTTTATTTTAGCATAACAATACCCGCATGCTCTATGTCCCTGATTGTACAATGCCTCTTTCTTATTTTGTACTCGGCAAAACCCTCTTTTTGTTTTACATTTAGGTGATGCTGAGATCTTAATAGTGATCGAGATAAAGTTTTTAAAGACTTGCTTAGGTCCAAGCATGATAGGTCGACCAACCTTAGTAGAAACTAGATAAGATTAATGTCATTGATTTTAAGATTTTGCTATTGAATTCAAGAGTAGACCGACCCCAGTAGAAACCAGATAATATTGGTGTAGTTGACTTTAAGGTTTTAGTAATGAATTCAAGTCCTCTCTCTCTCTCCCTCCCTCCGTCCGAGCAATTTCGAGGGAGAATCATGTCAAGAAGAGCTTAGCTCAACCAGATGTCCTCTCAACGTAACACTAAGCATGTCGAAGGCAACTCATTTTATTGGAAATTCTAAAATAAAAATCCGACTAAATTCACCTCTGCCCTATGTTTGATGGGGATGATTCGAGAGGAAAAGTAGAGATTCAGGTTTTTTTTTTAAAGAAAAGAGGGGAAAGCATTTGAACAGATTGAGTTATAATAATGGAATTTTGTACATTACTGAGAGAAAAAGAAAAGAAAAGAATATAATATGATGTAAGTATTTTCTTTTCATGTATTTCGAAGCGTAAAATTTCGGGTCCACACACCGATACAAAATGATATTTTGGAAGACATTTTTCGATTCTTTTAAAGAGAAAATTATTTTCCTAAATTCAAATTCTGATAGGAAAATCTTTTCCCTTCACTAGAAAAACATTTTTCATTGACTTATTTTCCTAAGAGAACCAAACGATAGAAAATGAGAAAAAACGTTTTATTGAAAAAAAAAAATTCTGCAAAATAAACAGACCCATAATGATTGAATATTCCTATAGACTCTCTCTAGCATAAGTTGGACTTTGACTCGAAACTAACTCGTGAAGACATAAATTGAACCCGGGATCTTCGCCTTTGATATCACGTGAAATTTTTATGAGACCACGGTCGATTATTTTAAATAATAAGTTGATAAATCAAGGCTTAATTTCATATGCAAACATTTTAATACTACGTTTAATTTAGAAGAAAAATATGGTCATTTTACCGGGAAAATTACCCATGGTTATTAAGGAAATTTCATCACTCTAGGCATTTACCTCTAATTAATCTCTCTCTTTGCAAATATAAAAGAGTGGAACTAGCTGTTATTTCTCCAACGTTTTCTCTCTTTAATACTTTTTCCTCTCAAATCCCTAACTTCTGATTCAAACGGAAGATTTGAGGCCAAACTCTAACAAAAGTACTATTTACATCTCTAAGAATTTTCCCAATGGCCATCTACAAATCATAGTAGCGACTTGTTAGGCAACGATTGGAATGTGAGGACACAGGTCGACATACTATAGCGTAATAATATCTCCGCTCATTTGAAATTATTCAAATTTTAACCTACCCAACATAATACAAGAACAATCAACAAGTTATGGATTGCAAAATTTCTATAGTTAATTCCTTAACAAAATTAGGGGTGCGTATGGTTTCAAGGAAAAACCTAAAATCGAAGAATCCGACCGATGAGTTCCAAAATATGCAAAGTAAGTTTTGAGTTCAAAAATTGGGGAATCTGTTTTAATTGGTAGGTTCGAAGTTTTGGATAGGTGAAACTTGGACTTAACTTGAAATAAGTTTTTGCGTTTTTCTTAGTTTATATTTTCCCGCGATCGTGCAACATTCCATGTCATCTAATGATGAGTACATAATTTAGAACTACTAGTCTAAATTTTCATTTTATGACAAAGACCTTTACTATGTGTCTAAATATAAATATGGTTAATCAATTATATCATAAAATAATGGTAATTAAAAGTGATAATTTATTACAATTGCTCAATAATATAAGTAGAACTTGAATAGAATCTGAAACCAACCTTAGAACTTATGATCAGGTTTCAATGTATGTAACATAAGTTTCAGATTTCAAAAATATGCAACTTACTCTAGCAAATAGGTTCTAAATTTTAGAAAAATTTAGAACGGAACGAGTCCCTTGACCCTATACAAAACTCCTCTCCAAACGCTTCCTAACAAATTTGGTTCCCTTTCAATACAATAGTGGGGGCGCAATGAAGAGAGCTTGTCAGTTTGCTCACCTACATTATCAGACGGATAAGCACGTGGCTCTCCTACCAATCCACAACTGCGTAACGCCAAGACTCGACATGTCTCTATTCTGCATCCGCTTTTTATGCGCAGATTCAATTATTAATAGAAAAAGACGAGCGTTGCACACCAAAAAGAGAAGGGAGAGAACCAGACGAGGACGATGAAGTCGTCCCCTCTGCTGTTGTCTTTTCAAGGAGGGAACGTGAGCTTTTTTAATTACGATGTGGTTGCGGACGCGAGTGTCGGCAACGCTTTGCGTATCTACTCGGGCGGACCTCGTCGGTGAATCCGACGCTACGGACAATCTGAAGAGGAGAATACTCCTGAATTTTGCAACGGAACTCAGTTAGACGCGACCCTTGTCAGAACCCAGTCGCGATTCGTCGCCATCGCTTACGGTAAATTAATTCGACGGGGCCGGTCTCGGTGCGCTTGTGCGTCAGTACACTCTGGAGAAACAGACGCGACCGATATACTAAGCGTCAGTATCATGAAACTCCCCACGAGATGGCTATCTAACTTTACTTTTGAGACCCTGACTGGCCAACCTCCCAACCGACAAGTCCCCGTGCACATTGGCCACGCCGACATCGACGGCAACCATAGCCCGTCGTGGACCCTTCCTCTCTAGTAAATGGAGCTTGATAATGAGTCGCAACCACAGTGAGTAAGAAAGAGACCCCCACGTGAGTGAGTTCCATCAGTCTTAGATTCGATTTTAGTCCATACATTGGGTACATGGAACCATTTCTCGAGAGAAAGTATCTCCTACATGCATCAGACCCTATTTTTCCAAAAGTTCTCGCGTGATGATAATATCTCCGAATAGAAAATCCACCAAATCGATATCGAGAATCAGCAAGCTTTTCCGCAATCCGTGGTCTTACGATTTACGGCGGACGACGGGGATGAGGGTTGACGAAAGCCTTGAAATTCTTCGTGGGAAGGCGGGGCGTGCAGCGTTTGCCCGGGGCATGCTCCAGGTCCAGCACCACCATCAGCTCCACCTCCGGTTACCAGTAGGCGATGAGGCACAATGGTGGCATTGCCAGCTTCTAGAGCGGTTCTTGCTCCGTGGCAGCTGGTTAGAGCTATCGCCATGGTGCAAGGCAGTGCGCTAGGAAGAAACGAACCGTCGTGACATCATCAACTTCCATATGCTCTCTCTCTCCTAACGAAGAGTTATGTAGGATTGGCTCTCTGGCTATTGTAGATCTTTATCAAATGGACGGAACATGTAGACCTTTACGTACAGACAAAGGTCACAAGAGGGTCATTACGTCACATGATCCTACAGCAGGTTGTGCCATGTCGTGCAAAAATCTAAATTTCCTATGTAACAATTGTTTTTTGTTTAGGTTAACAAATTAATTCAATGTAATTATCTTTCCTTTAACAAATGCTACGTTAACGCAGTAATTTGAAAAAAGAATTAAAACTTCTATGCTTTAAAATGCTTAATAGGTAAGTCGAAAATAAAATAATAAAAAAATCAGCTTTGGATTTAGCAAGTAACAAGACAAAGAGGGAAAAAAAGGAAAAAAAAAACTAAGCGGTAAATTTTTTTGGGAAGAAAATGAATGAGAAATATTTTTCTTAAAATGACAATGGAAGATTATTATGCCTGGAAGTTCACACAACAACTATTGGACTCCTAAGATTTCCAACCCGTCGTCGGCGATGACAAAGACGCCCCAACTCGTTGCTATAGGTCTGCCCCCTCTCCCTCCGTCCGCTCCCCTTAGTTCCGCCGAATCTTACTCTTTCTGTCCTCTGTGCCATGCTTAGCTACAACCAACATTGAGCTCGACCCCAACATATCTGGAACTCATTTGTCATAATGAAACATTCGCATCTCCAATCTAACTAATCATCATTGATTCATAATGTTAGAATATTTAAATAATAAATAATAAATCACGCATTCATCTAATAGTTTGAATTGTTAGAGTAGTTGATAGTGATTTTATAAAATTTCACATGCAAAAAGGATTTAGGTGTGATCTTCCCAAATGAATACATTGGATATGTGCATTATTGCCAGCTTCGTTACAACAGACAATCTTGTCTTTTTTATAACATAAAGTCGATTAATTTTTTGTTTTTACCATGAAAGAGGGTTAGCTATTTATCTCATTTCTCCTCACCGTCCTCTATATATATCCACACATGCACAAACAGAGGCTCATAATCTTCGAGAGCCCTTCTTAGTCCATAGGGAACGCTGAAAAGCAACGGGCCAAAGTCACCATGCATCCCAATTTGACAAAGGCTCTCTTCCTTTCCTGTCTGTTGACAGTCGCCCTCTCCTGTGAAGCCGCACCTGGAGAGCTCAACGCCACTGCCACTCTACCACCGTGCAATGGTCTTAACGGCGCAGCTGAGTGTCGCATTGCTTACCAGCAACCGGAATTGGAGCTTGTGGCGGGCTTGAATGATGCGGTCTACCAAACTCTAAACCAACGCCAAGCCGCCTGTAGTAGAAAAGGAACACGGTCCTCGTGTGCTCCACCGCCGAACTCGCCACCAAAATGTGACATTTATAACAGGCTCTACCCTCACTGTTGATGATCCTTCCCAATTGCGTCCCCTAGTACCCGCTTCCTCTTGCTCCAACCGAGTGTCACCAAATCGTCAACTGTAAGAATTTGCACGTAGATTTGCATGTGTTGAGGTGTTAGTGATTACAAACTGCAATTATAGTTGGACTTATTGGTTCAATATATGTATCTTGTATGGGCTTTAAAGTTGTGTATGTCAATGTATCTATCTTCTAGGGTTAACGCATTCAAATAGAGTGTATGTACGAGTATGATAATGTTTTCAACCGTAGTGATTTCTTAAGCTAGGTCGAATGTTTTTCTTCCGGAGCAGGCCTCAACCCATTCCAGGCAAACCTAGGAGCCAATAGGCTTGACCAAAACCTGATGCAACGAAACCCAGCAGACCCAAAACCCAACGTAGAGATTGAACTCATAAAATTAATCACAGATGGAGCTCAAGAAATTATTCAGCTGCAGATTCATCTGCGACTTATCAGCCGGTGTTCCATTTCTCACTAAAAGATCTTGAGCACACGAGCAAAACCGCCATTCTTCTTTGCATCACCAACAAAAGCCAGAAGGCTGAGAGACAAAGTTCAGCTACATCAAGCACAGGCTTTTAACATCTAATGCTCCGAATTGCTACATGCTTTGGCCTTGATATCTGCAGGTACTGGATTCGTTCAATCAAGTATCATGCTTTCAGAAACAATACGAATGAAGAAGGATGTCTCAGCAGCCACCTTGCCGATATCAGGGGCACGAGGACAAAGTAGTTCATTAGCATCTCACCAGCCGCATGAGGAGGGGTTCTGCCCAGAGGCACACTGAGCCGATCCAGGTTCAGGCTCAGAGGACAAAATGAGTGAGTCTGGTTACGATCTCGGTTGATGTCGCTTTTCTGAGGGCCCAAGTAAGCATGACTACACCTGTCAAAATGGGTGCATAACCCATTTATAACACATTTAAATGTTAAATGAAAGCCTGACTCATTTATAACCCATTTAACATTTACATGGGTCATAAATGGGTTATGCTTCAATTTTGATAGATGTTCCTATAATAGATTTAAAATTAAAAAGACTAAAATACATGGGTCGTTAATAGGTCAAAGTTTAAACCTACTTAGAACTTAACTATTCCTCAGTCCTAAAAATAACTCATCTCCTCTTCGCTCTCAAATCAAAACGAAAAAACCTTTCTCATCGCACGACAGTGCTTGTACAACAACTCGTCCTTTGGCTCGCACAGCGGCGCTATCGCACGTGGTTGCCACCATCGTCGGATGGTGGCTTGATTGGCCATCAAAACCCAAGTCAGTCTTGTTGTCCCATATGTACGTGTGATTTTGAAAAAATAAAAATAATTTAAAAAATATTTAAAATAAAAATTATTAATAATTCGATTTTTTTTTAAAAAATAAACCTGAATAAGTTTAAAATCTTTAAAAAATATTATAAGAATAATTTTTCATAAGTTTAGTTAGATATGAAAATGTTTTAATAATATGGATCAGGTTGGGTATGGGTCAAAAATTTTAAACTATGCTTAAATAGGTCATAAATGGGTTAATGGGTTAGACCATTTCTGACCCGATCAAAACTCGACCCGACTCATCCGTTTAATAAGTCTAGGCATGACCCATGAACCACTTTTGAAGTCTAATCCCATCATTTCCGGCGTGCTGTCAGGACCTTAGGTTTCATGCCTCTTCCTCTCAATCCACAGCAATTGTTTCGATGTCCTCTCGTTATGGTGCTTGACCTGAACAAGCTCTCCTCCTTTGTATCTGTCGATCCTCACTCTCTCCTTGTCATGTGAAGTGATGGCTGATGTCTACATCAACAACTTTCACTCAAAATTATTCGATAATTTATTTTAATAAATTATCAAAAATTTAGAATTAGATTGATTAAATTAAAAATTTTAAAATTAAATCAACACAAATATAACATATTTATGACTTTTTAAAGAAAACTCTCCTTTTTATTTATCTAGTGAGGCAGTTAATATATGTCTCCTAAGTGACATCAACACCAACACCAACACCAACACCAACATGCGACACGCGATACGACATATCGATACGTTGTTTCTCAAAAAATAGATAGTTCTGACACATTGAAACACGTTGTGTATAAAATATATATTATTCTATATACATGATAAATTATCATTTTTATGATTATTTCTATCAAATTAATTTGATTCAAATTCACAAATAAATAAATAATAAAAAAGAGTCTAGAATGATTTTACATTAAAAACATTAATTCATTATTTGTTAATATCATTTATTGTTTCAATTTAACAAATTCAACCACATTCTAATAACCATAAAACTTGAAGTAAAAAAAAAAAATTCACGTTTTAGACTTTCGTTTCAAAACGTGTTGGAAGAAAAGAGAAAAAGAAACAAATTTGGGTGGGTAAATTATATATCATGGAAAGTGAGAGTCAGAAGAGTATAAGAGTAGGTTTTTCTTCTTTCCCCATTTATTATTTTTATTATTTTTTTATTTATTTATAATTTTACATCTCGACTTATCATATGTTGAAAATTTTGAAATTGACCCCGTGTGTATCAAAATCATGTTTTGGAATTCCAAACTCATGTGTCAGAATTTCGGATTCGAATGTTGAGGAAAGTTTAGCAAGAGTCGGATTTTCCAATATATATTAAGTGAGTATCGGTGAGTGTTGAACAGTGTTGGAATATCGAACATGAGAAAATATTGGGTGCACGAGGTAAGCCAACTCAGCAAATAAGAAGGGCCATGAAGATGGGACACGTGTCCAAAGCGGCGCCCAAATTTGACTCTTCTCTCCTCTCTCTCTCTCTCTCTCTCTCTATTTCTCGCCGAGTACGGGAGCATCGTCGGCGACATATTTATAGACTGGCCGCGGCCAGCGAAGCTGTCGCTGCCGGAGTCTGACGACACCCCGGCGGTCTCGCTCCGGCTAGCGTGGTTGATACTCGTCCTCCTCTGCAAGCTGGACGGCAAGGCGAAGTGGTACATCTTCCTCGCGACCAAGGCCCGGGCGTCGGGTCTGCAGGAACTGCTCGGGGAAGGTGAAGCAATTCTCCGGGAACTATGAGCGGCTGGCGTGGGGCCAGGCGCTCGCGTCGTTGCCGGAGGGATCGCCGCCGCCGGCGTAGGAGCGATTTTAAGTTCGGTCGGCGGAAGGCAACAGAGAAGATGAGGTAAAAGGAAGAGAGAGAAAGAGAGCAGAGGAGGAAACAGTAACGGAGACGCAGACAGGAGAGAGGAAAATTAATACAAATGAGCCCGAGGTAACAGGTGTCGCCCAATGAATGAGATTCTTATTTACTGAGTTGGCCTACCTCACATATTCAATATCTTCTTGTCCTTATTTACTGATGACAAATTTTTTTAATCACGTGACTTTTTTTGTATCATTGAAAAAGTTTATTGAAAGATTGTTGGACTTCTCACTTGTTTAGTAATTCGTTGTTAATATTAGATTAGATTAAGGTGTAGATATAAAATATGACTTTTGGTCCAGAAAAAGTTTTTTCCTAGCCTGGCTCCAACTTTTCAAGACTTAAAATCTATAATTGATTCAATTAAGTCCCGAATCTTTTTTACAAACTGCAATCATATTCCTTTCGACGAAAATCGCCTAAAATTGCTTGAGCAGCATCCTTAAATTACAATTTTGATAAGAAGTTTAGGCTTGATTGTATTCGTTTTAATAAAGTTTTAAGATTTAATTGAATCAATTAAAAATTTTGTTAAGACTCGATTGACTAAATGAGAACTAGATTGCATGTTTTACATAAGGTTTAGGATTTAAGGTACGATTTTTCGTATATATACATTGGAAATGTGCATTATTACCGTCTTCTCACCACAAATATTCTTATCTTTATTATACCATAAATCCAATCATGTTTTTTTCTTATTTCGAAAGAGAGTTAGCTATTGATCTTATTTCTACTCACCGTCCTCCATTTGTATCCACACAAAGCATGAACACTCGCACAAGCAAGAGGCTCATCATCCTCTTTCAGAGCTCTTTTTCTTAGTCCTTGGCGAACACTTTGAAAAGCAACTGGCCAAAGTCACCATGCAACTCCATTTGGAATCATTAGTTTAAATTTTCATTTTTTGACATAAACCTTTACTATGTGTCTAAATATAAATTGTGGTTAATCAATTATATCATAAAATGATGATTATTAAAAGTGATAATTTATTACAATCGCTCAATAATATAAGTGGAACTTGAATAGAATCTGAAATCAACCTTAAAACTTTTGATCAGGTTTCAATGTATGCAACACAAGTTTCGGATTCCAAAAATATGCAACTTACTCTAGCAAATAGGTTCTAAATTTTAGATAAAATTTGCACGGAACGAGTCCCTTGGCCCTATACAAAACTCCTCTCCAAACGATTCCTAACAAATTTGGTTCCCTTCCAGTACAATCGTGGGGGCGCAATGAAGAGAGCTTGTCAGGTTGCTCACCTACATTATCAGACGGATAAGCACGAGCGGTGCGCACCAAAAAGAGAAGGGAGAGAACCAGACGAGGACGATGAAGTCGTCCCCTCTGTTGTTGTCTTTTCAAGGAGGGAACGTGAGCTTTTTTAAGTACGATGTGGTTGCGGACGCGAGCGTCGGCAACGCTTTGCGTATCTACTCGGGCGGACCTCGTCGGTGAATCCGACGCTACGGACAATCTGAGGAGGAGAATACTCCTGAATTTTGCAACGGAACTCGGTTTGACGCGACCCTTGTTCAGAACCCAGTTGTGATTCGTCGCCATTGCTGACGGTATTACGGTAAATTAATTTGACGGGCCGGTCTCGGTGCACTTGCGGGTTAGTACACTCTGGAGAAATAGGCGCAATCGATATACTAAGGGCCTATTTAGTAACCGGCCAAACAGTAAAAAATTTTGTTCATTTATTCCCGGAAGTAGATTTGGAACATAAATCCGTTTGTTAAAATTTTTATTCCTAAGAACAAATTTCTCGAAATAAATTTGGAACGGAATCGAAAAAAAAAAAAAAAAAGTTGATTTTTGTTCTAGGGAACAATTTCAAAAATCGGTTTTTTTTCTCTTCTCTTTCTCTTTCCTTTTCTTCTTCCTCTCTCAGCCTACTGCTGCCCCATCGCCGCCCACCGGCCACCATCGCTGGCGTCGACGATGACCAAACGCATTTTTATCTTGAGAATAAAAATTTTGGACAGTTACCAAACACCTTCAAATCTTTCGAAATTGTTAAAACGTAATAAAAATCATTTCTTTTCGCGAAATTTTCCTGAACGTGTTACTACGGCACCCCAAGCGTCGGTATCACAGAACTCCCCATTAGATGGCTATCTAACTTTACAGAGAGGTCCTTCATCGGAAGTTTTGAGACCCTAACCGGCTGACCTCCCCACCGACAAATCCCTGTGCACATTGGCCGCGCCGACATCAACGGCAACCATAGCCCATCGTGGACCCTTCCTCTCTAGTAAATGGAGCTTGATAATGAGTAAGAGAGATAGAGACCCACGTGAGTGAGTTCCATTAGATTCAACGGTCTAGATTCGATTTTAGTACATACATTGGGTACATGGAACGATTTCTCGAGGGAGAGTATCTCATACAACACAATAAACGAACAAGAACATCGAAAGGTGGAAGCTGTAGAAGCCT
Organism: Angophora floribunda; assembly: GCA_014182895.1. NCBI lineage: Eukaryota > Viridiplantae > Streptophyta > Magnoliopsida > Myrtales > Myrtaceae > Angophora > Angophora floribunda. The sequence goes on from CM024713.1 coordinate 15,384,524, forward strand.
CGTGTTGCGGAGCGTAATTCTATTTTTAGGACGTAGGACTACATCTCTGGAAAGAAGATCCACCAGGCGATAGTGAGAATTTAAACCGGCATTTCATTTCCACGGTCCCATGCCCTTACCTTCCGCGATTAAAAGGGCTGTAGCGAGCGCCGAAATTTCGCCGGGGAACGCATGGCGTGTAGCGTCCCCGCCCTATACGGCCACAATTGAAGGGCCTGCCCCTATTCCCGGACCTTCCCACGGCGACTCCGGGTCTGAAGGCCAGCATGATGCCCAGGGCATGCTCCGGGTCCAGCACCGCCATCAGCTCCACCTCCGGTTGCCAGTAAGCAATGAGGCACTCGCCGCCATGGCACCGCCGCGGAACGGTGGCATTGCCGGCTTCCGGAGTGGCTCCTGCTCCGTGGCAGCCAGTCGGAGCTATCGCAGTGGTCGCAAGCAGGCACCACGCGAGTAGGAGACGAACCCTAGTGACATTATCGACTTCCATAGACTCTCTCTCTCTCAACCAACGAAGACTTATGGAGGATTTGTTCTCTGATTACTGTTGATGCTTATATAGCAACGGGAGGCGAGATGGAAAGACGAAGGTCACGGGGTGACACTACATCACATGATGCTACAATAGGCCGTGTGGTGATGCCTTTGGGGGTTAGGACTTGGCTTTCATGGCTGATGTCCCGTGTCTGGTTCAGCTATAAGAATTTGCACGTAGATTTGTATGTGTTGAGGATGCTCATAACTGCAAGCTGCAATTATAGTTGGACTTATCGGTTCGATATGTGTATCTCGTATGGGCTTTATGGCTCTATGTATATCAATGTATCTATCTTCCAGGGTTTAATACATCCGAGTGTGTGTACGAGTACGATAACGATTTCAACCATCACGATTTCTTAAGCTGGGTCAAATGTTTTTTTTTTCCTATGCAGGCCTCTACCCGTTCCAGGCAAAGCTCAGAGCCAAGAGGCTCAACCTAAACTTGATGCAACTAAACTTAGCGGACCCAGAAACCAACTTAGAGATGGAACTCACGAAATTAATCACGGATGAAATAATTCAACTGCAGATTCATCCGCAGTTTAGGCTCCATTTGGTAACGTTTCTGTTTCTCTATTTTTCTGTTTTTTTATTCCCAAAATAGAAAAAGAACGGATATGCGTTTGGTAACGCCAACTGATTTATCTATTTCCGGGAATAGAAAGTTGTTCCTGATAATAGATTTGGATAAATGAGAAATAGAAAAAAATACATTCTTATTTTTGGGAACAATTTCTAGAAATTATTTTTTGGAGACTACTCACTACTTAAGCACACCGCCACTTACCCATTGCCGCTCGCCGCCCACGGACGCCATTCGCCGATCGCCGATCGCCGCCGCCTGTCGCTGGCCGCTCCCACCCGCTGGCCACTGGCCAACTGCCAGTCGCCGGCCTCTCGCCACCACCCTTCGCCTAGCGACCCAGCGGAGGTTACCGGTGATGGCAATGGTGGCAACCGGCGGTATTGGATAGAAGCTCCGCCGGACGATAGTGAGAATTTAAACCAGCATTCCCAGAGTCCCATGGCCTTACCCTGTGCGATTATAAGGGCTGTAGCGAGCGCTGGAACTTTGCTGGGTAGTGCATCGCGTGTAGCGGAGTGCCGGCCCTTTACGGCCACACCTGGCGGGCTGGCTCCCTTCGCGACTGCCCCTTTCGTGACAGCTCCGGGTCGGATGACCAGCATGCTGTCCAGGGCATGCTCCGGGTCCAGTGCCGCCATCAGCTCCACCTCTGGTTGCCGGTAAGCCATGAGGCACTCTCCGCCGCGGAACAGTGGCATTGCCGGCTTCTGGAGTGACTCCCGCTCCGTGGCAGCCGGTCAGAGCCATTGTCGCGGTCACAAGCAGGCACCACCCGAGAAAGAGACGAACCGTGGCGACATTATCGACTTCCATATGCTCTCTCTCTCAACCAACGAAGGGCTCTGGGGGATTTGTTCGCTGGTTACTGTAGAAGCATATGTAACAATAGGGAGAAATCATTGGTGGGACCGTCTTTACACGTCATTAATGAGGCACTCCATTAATTGGATGCCATGTGTTCAAGTGGGATCCATTAATTCGATTTTTTCTCTCACCACCGTTAACCCCTCTCCTCCGTTACTTTCTCTCCCTCTCCTCTCACTCATGGCGTCAAAGTTGGACAGCTTTGGTCAAGGTCGCCACCGTAGGGCTTCCAACTGAGGTTCCTCGAGACCGAACCGTAGGGCTTCCAACTGAGGTTCCTCGAGACCGAACGGTGGGATTGGCGTCGAGCTCGCAGAGCGGGGAGCTGCTGATGTGCCCTTCGGTCAAGGTCGCGAGCCTGGCAATCGCGTTCTCGCGCCTCATGTTCTCAGCAACGACAGTAAGAGAGAGGAAGGCTTGGGCTTAGGGTTTCTACGAGGTGTAGGTGTTTGTGTTTTTCGAGGTAGGGTGTGAGTTTATGAAGGTCTCTGCGACTTGAAGCAGGTTCACCTACGGTTTAATTCAATAACCTTGAGATTTGTCTACAAAAGAAACAGAGAACTGGAAGAGAAATTCAATTAAGCTTTAGTTTCGACTTTGATTCCTAATGAACTGTGAATGCTCAAGGGATTTTGCTTGTGAATTTTCCCTGTAAATTCGGTCATCTTGTTGGGCACATCTTTGTTTGCGGAGCTTGTTAATGGAGTGTAAGCAATTTCTGGATTTATGGGCGGACACAAATGGTGCATGGCTATCGCCAGCTCGAGCCGCTAGTACAAGAGATTCCTAAGCTTCTTGAGGATCAATATCACTACCCTTTTCCGCATCATTTACAAATACATTTTTACCCAAAGCGAGTTCGCTAGTTCACAAGGGCCAACTTGATCCTCTTCCTAGGGATCCAAGATGAGGGGCAAAAATACTATAGATGCAAGATATAGAAGAGGAAGAAATGCTTTCATTTTCACCATTTTTTCATCTTTGAATTGCTCTAGTTTTTGTTGTTTTTGATGTTGAAAGGTTTTTCTTTATCCATGGGCAATGAGTTTTGATGCATGGGGGTACCTGTATTTATAGAAGCTTTGATTTTCGTGCTTGTCCTAATTGTTGGTTTAATGAGTTAAGTATCCCATTTAGGGAGTATGTTCGCAAGAATGAAACTCAAAGGAATTGACGTGGCAGACACATTTGGCATGGTGCTAGAATCTTGTTCAGAGATGTTTTTGCTGGTGTTGACCTTGATTTGGATGCTCAATGTGGGGCAAAAGGAAGAAGAAAGAAGGCAATCGAGAGAGAGTGTAGCAGAGGGTAACGGAGCAGAAAGCAAGAAGAAGTAAGGGAACAGAGGGAGGGAGAGAGAGGGTTATGGAGCAGGAGGCATAAGTATAGCCCAAGTACCAAAACTTGGCACGAGAGGACACTTAAGTGCCAAAAGTTACAAAATATGCACTTAAGTGCCAAAATAGAAACAAAAATGATGAGTTTAGTGCGAACGGCAAGAAAATTCGGCCAAAATGCTGACGTGGCACTTTTCCGGCGAATTGAGGTCGAAACGGCGTCGCTTTGGATGTCGACATGACCAAATAAACCCAAAATGATGTCGTTTTGGGTCTTGACATTTGGCCAAATAAGCTCAAACGACGTCGTTTTGGCTAAAGTTTTTTTTTTAATATAAATGTTAATTAAATAATATTAAAAGCGGAATTAAAAAAAAAAAAAAAAAAGACGTAGCAACCCCGCTTGTGGCCGCGACCCCATCGCTAGTGGGGTGACAATGACGAGCGGTGAGGGTAGTCGACGCTTGGGCGTGGGTCGGCGGCCCTTGCCGGATGCCGGAGAGGGCGGCCAACCCTCGCCTAGATTTGGGCAAGGGTCGACCGCCCTCATCTTGACCTAGGCGATGGTCGCTAACCCTCACCTAACGCCGCTCCGGTTGGCGACCCTTGTCGTCCGTTGCCACCACCCCATTGCCGATGGGGTGGCGGCCACAGCAGCAAGGCTGTCGCCTCTCTTTTTTTTAAAAGAAATTTATCTTTTAATATCATTTAACTAATATTTATATTAAAAATTAAACTTTGGTCAAAACGACGTTGTTTTGGGCTTATTTGGCCATGTCGCACTCAAAACGATGCCATTTCAACTCCAACTTGCCGGAAAAGTGTCATGTCAGCATTTTGGCCAGATTTTCTCACCATTAAGACTTAACCGATCATTTTTGCTTCGATTTTGGCACTTAAGTGTACCTTTTGTAACTTTTATCACTTAATTTTCTCCTTGCACTCTTTCTAACTATTTTTTAAAAATTTTTTAAGGAAAAATATAAAATAATTCAAATACTTTGGTAATTTTCTTTGGGAAAATCAAATTAAATTTCTCATAACAAATGACAAAAAATATTTTTTAGTTCATTTTTAGGTTTCAATTAAACATTGTAAAATATAGTTATTTAAAAAAATAGATATATTATATCTTTTACGAAATAAATGGAGCTAAAGTCACGTGTCTTTTTCTTTTGTGAGCTCAAATAAACAGCATATGTTTGAAATAGGAAAATACGGAAGGAAAGAAAATGATGGAATGGAGTTTGAGAAGTGGAAAGAGAACATGAAAAGTGAGATTAGATGAAAATGAGAGGGACATGGGAATGGATTATGACGTGACGCTTGATCTCTTTACTTGTTTATATATTTTTTATACCTATTTATATAATTTCACGGAAGCACAACTAATTATTTTAAAATTTTAAGCTCACAAATAAAAGAGATGATTTAATGTTTTAATATTCTTAGTTTTTTGGACTTTCACTCATTTTATCATTTACGGTCAAATAAATTATATATTCTTAAAGTTAGGAAAAACCTGAAAATTGAGAAAACATACTCTTGGAAGCCTTTTCTTTTACCATGAAATTTTTCCCCAAAAGAAAAATCCTTGGAATCCGTTTGTTTGAAGGAAAACTATTTTCAAGTTTTTCAATTTTCTGATATTTGGATAACGAAAAATCAATCAATTTATGAAAAATGTTTTTTATGAACTGAAAAAAAATAAATAGATTGGGGTGAGTTTGTTTCATTGATGAAGAAATATATTTTCCATGAAAATTACTTTTAAGGAAAAGTATTAGTTTTTATTTGTTTGGTGATTTAGGGAAAGTATTCTCTTTCTTGCCAGAAGGAGAAGTTGCTTTCCCCTTGATTTCAATCCATGTAAATTGTTTTGTCATTTAAACACCAAATAGATAGAAAATAATTTGTTGGAAATAGTTTTCCTTCAATTGAACGGATTTTAAGGATATTTTTGTTTCGGATAAAACTTTATGATAAAAGTGAATTTTTTTTCGAGAAATAATTTTCTAGGAAAATATATTCTACTTTTCAAGTTATGTAATGTGAAAAGTAGAATACACCCCGAAGTGTAAAAATATATAATAAATGAGGGATTTGGAAAGATTTAAACTAGGGACCTTCTCCTTTAATATCATGTGAAAAGTAGAACACACCCTTAAAGTGTGAAAATATATAATAAGAATGCAAATGAGAGAACATCGGTTGATGTATTGTGGCATTATAATTTCTCTATTCATTTGAAATTATCCAATTTTTTAGCTATTGTACATAACACGAACAATTGACACATTTGGGAATTGCAAAATTTCTATAATTAATTCTTTAAAAAAATTAGAGGTGAAGATGGTTCCAAGGTAGAACTTGAAATCGAAGAATATAGCTAATGGGGATCTATTCGATTTTAGGTTTTAAAGTATACATTGTAGGTTTTGGGTTCGAAGAATCGGGAAAGTTATTTCAATGGATAAGTCTAAATTCTAGATAGGTGGAACTTTGAACTTGAAACAAGTTTTTTTTTTTTTTTTTTTTCTCGGTTTATATCTTTGCATGATTCTGCAACATTTCATAACATTTGATGGTGAGTGTATAATTTGGAGCCACTAATCTGAGTTTTCATTTTATGACTGACACTTTTACTTTGTTAATATTTTATATTGTCCATGTATTTAAATATAAGTTATGATTAGCGGATTATAGCAACAAGTGATGATTATTAGATATGATTATTTATTGTAATCATTCGATAATTTAGGTGGAACCCAAGTAGAACTCGAAACCAATCTTGAAACTTATATATGGTATATTTCAAGTTTCAATATATGCAAAATAGGTTCAAAATTATTGAAACTTATATATGGTATATTTTATGATTGAGAATTTTATTTTGTTAATATTTCATATTCAAATTCAAATATAAGTTATGATTATCGGATTATAGCAGCAAGTGATGATTATTAGATGTGATTATTTATTTTAATCATTCATTCAATAATTTAGGTGGAACCTGAGTAGAACTCGAAACCAATCTTGAAACTTATGTAGGGTATATTTCAAGTTTCAATATACGTAAAATAGGTTCAAAATTTCAAAAAAATAAAAAATTTATACTAATGGATAGGTTTCAAAGTCTAAATAGAATTTATAAAGAATCCCAACCTTTCCAAACGCTTGCTGACAAGTTTGGCTTTCTCTTTTTGTACGATCGGGGGGCGCAATGACGAGAGCTTGTCAGGTTGCTCAACCTCAACCACACATTGTCCGACGGATAAGCATGTGGTCCTCCTTCCGATCCACAACTGCGTAACGCCAAAGGCTCGATAGGTCCCTCCACCGCATCCACTTTTTCATCTCCAACAAAAATCATTTTTACTAAATTGCATCACATGTATACATTAGGAACATTAGCTTCACTCCTATTTCCTAAAACTTCCTTAAAAGAAAAAAAGAAAAAAGAACGAAAGAGGCCGGATACTAGGGCTGGGCCTGCTCGGCCCCCTTCTTTTTTTTCCTCTTTTTCTTTTCTCCTCTCCGCATGGGCCTGGCCCAGTTTTCTTTTTGCCCGTTTCGGCTCGGCCCGCGCCTTTCTTTCTCCTTCCCTCTTCACACGTTCTGTGTTTTTGCAGAATGCAGAAGGAGCAGAAAGGCAACGTACAGAGGTCGGCGAGCTGGCTTCGCAGGTACCATGTGCTACTTTCCCCGCTCATTAAAAGGGGCAGTCAGAGAGTGAGCGCAAGAGAGGGGTTCAGAGAGAGAGAGAGTGCATCCGAGAGAGAAGAAGGAACTTGGGGGGAGGAGAGGACGAGAGAGGGGTGGAGAGAAGCCGAGAGAGAAAGAGAGGGGAGGACGGAGAGATAGCTCCGAACGACTGAGAGAGGGAGCCTCAGCGGCGCACGGACCAGTTTGACGATCTTCCCGGCGACGTCCTCGAGCTGACCAGGTAGGTTCAGCTCCGTCCTTGCTCCGTTTTAGGCGCGCCGGGCCGGAGGTCGCGCAAGCTCCGGCCCTTGTCGCCCTTGCATTTCGTTCCCATATTCCCTGTATGTCGTGCATCGAGACCCCCGAGGCACATTCGAGTCTCGGTTGAGCCGGAAACCTTAGGATTCGGTAGAGTACCCCAACTGTTCGACGAAATGCCAGAGTGAGGTCCGGCGTCGAATCCCATTCTCTTGGTAGAAACCGAAACGTCACTATTCGTCTGGCTTCCTGAAGGTGTCTCTACAGTGTCCGGTTTTCGGGTTTACGAACGTTTGATTCGGCTCAGCGGAGAGCAACACCAGTTTCCTTTGAGTTGTTTGCTAATGCACCGGCGATACTAGAAACCGCCGGCCAGCTAATGTCCGACGGTGACCGGCGTCGGTCGGACTGAACGACCGATGCCGGACGATGGTCTGGCGGCGGCTCGAACTCTGACGGAGGGTCACCGCGGTGTTGGTGTTTGTTCGGGAAGAAGAGCCGCAGGAAGTTGCTTCAGGAAGAAGCAGAGGTGGAGAAGGGAATGGAAATATAAAGAGAAAAATTAAAAAGAAAAAAAGAGAGAAATAGTGGAAGAAAAAAAAAAAAACGAAAAAGAAAAGAAAAGAAGAAGTAGAAAATCGGTTGTGTTTTTTAGGTTGGTCAGTGTGCTAGTGCGTCATGGGCTGAGATGAAAGGTTGGGCCAAGAGCAAACAATTGGGAATTGGCTATTTTTTTTAGAAAAGGATTTTCGTGGGCTTTTTGATTAATTTATGGTGGACTTAAGGCCGGCCTAGTTTGTTTATAGGGTCCGAGTCAGTTTAGCAGGGCCGGGTATCTTGACTCGGTCCGATTTTTTTTTAAATTAAAAAAAATTGAAAAATTATAAAAAAAACTTCGGAAAATGAAATTATTTTTTAGAAAATTCGAAAATATTAAAAATATTAGAAATTCCAAAAAAATATTTAAAATTCCAAAAATTCCAATTTTATTTTCAAAATTAGAATTCCCCAAAAAGCTTTAAAATAGTTCTTGGATAATCGTCTTTTAAAAGGTATGAAAAAAATCATTGGTCTAAAATTGTGCTTAAAATTAAACAAGCCATTACACCTTTACCTTATTGTTTTAATTGTCCTATGATACAATTGCCTTTGATTGCACACTTTCAATGTGATGATTGAGGTTTTCACTTAGTTTAGTTAGGATTGTCATTTATTTATCTCTTAGTACTAGGTGCATATTTTCTCTTGCAATTTATTTAATATTTTTTCTGGTTGCTGATTGTTAATTTGATGATTCCGCACTCGCATGATCATCTCTATTGTTAGTGGATAAATCTAAAATCAATTTAAACCACCTAACAAAAATATTTTTAAAATGAACAAAATCCGGTACCGAAAGTGCACTAATTGAGTAATTAGTGTAATCAAGTCCGCAACTTTAGATTCTAGTTGCGTAGGAAGTGAGGCACACTTCCATGTCTCATTTGATTTCTAATTGACCCCAATGGGTTAGTGATGACAATACATCTCTGGAAAGAAGATCCACTGGGCGATATTGAGAACTTGACCAGCATTTCCAATCCCATGGCCTTGCGCTTTACGGGGATTATAAGAGCTGTAGCGAGCGCCGTAATTTCGTTGGGGAAGGCATGGCGTTTAGCGTCCCCGCCCTATACGGCCACAATTGGCGGGCTTGCCCCTATTCGTGGACCTTCTCACGGCGACTCTAGGTTTGATGGCCAGCATGCTGCCCAGGGCATTCTCCGGGTCCAGCACTGCCATTAGCTCCACCTCTAGTTGCCGGTAACCGATGAGGCACTCGCCGCCATGGCACCGCCAAAGAACGATGGCATTGCCGACTTCTGGAGTGGCTCCCACTCTATGGCGGCCGGTCGGAGCTATCACTGCGGTTGCGAGTAGGTACCACGCATGGAAGAGACAAACCGGGGTGACATTATCGACTTCCATATACCCTCTCTCTCTCAACCAACGAAGAGTTATGGAGGATTTGCTCTATGGTTACTATAGATGCTTGCATGGCAATAGGAGGGAAGAAGTATACTATCAACACCTTAATTTATGTATGATGTTCACTTTAATACCACAACTTTTTGCCAGCGCACTTAATGCCAAAATTAGAAAAAAATCACTTTAATGCAATTGTCAATCTACTTAGACTGAAATCCTATGTGGCTTTTTTTATTAATATTTTAGCTGATGTGGCTTGTTGGAACATGTGGATGTTGAGTAACGTCGTTTAATCATTTTTTGTAGATCACTTTAGTGTCACATTTTTTAAAATAAATTTTTTAATGTCAAATTTTTTTTTTAAAAATTTTTTAGTGCCAAATTTTCGTTGACACTGAAAAAATCATTTTTCAAAAAATCTGATATTGAAAACATCGTTTTTCAAAAAAATTGTCACTAAAAATATCATTTTTCAAAAATTTTGGCACTAAAAAAATTGTTTTTCAAAAAAAGTGTCACTTATATTATCATTGAAAAGTTGATTAAATAACGTTAAGTGCTACATCGGCTAAAAATTTTAATTAAAAAAGTCACATGTTAATTTTGACCGGAATATTTTGCTCAAGGCACTTAAATAATCATTTTTCTCAAATTTTGACGTAGGTGTGCCGATGAAAAGTTGTGGTATTAAAGTGAGAGCACTGTACACAAATTAAAACATTGATAGTGCTCTTCTCCTACAATAGGAGAGACCAATAGACAAAGGCCTCGGGTTGATACTACATAACATGGTGCAACAATAATGTGCATTATTGTTGTCTCGTCACGACAAATAATCTTGCCTTTATTATGATGCAAATTCAATTATCCTTTTGTCTTTACCTTAAGAGAGAGTAAGCTATTGATCTTTATGTCTAATCACCTTCCTCTTTTACATCCCCACAAAGCACGAACACTGGCACATCATCATCATCATCTTTGAGAGCTCTTCGTCTTAGTCCTTGGTGAACACTGAAAAGCAACTGGCCAAAGTCACCATGCAACTCCATTTGAGCAAGGCTCTCTTCCTTTCCTATCTGTTGACGGTCGCCCTCTCCTGCGAAGCTGCACCTGGAGAGCTCAACGCGACCGCCACTCCACCGCCGTGCAACAGTGCCGGCAGCACAACCGAGTGCCTTATTGCTTACCAGCAACCACAACTGGAGGCAATGGTGGATCCGCCAAGCATCAAATTCACCACTGCTAACGAACAAAACCCTGCCGGTTGTGGCAGGCCGGTCCTGAAAGATAATCCGTACTGCACTCCACCGAAAAATGGAGTGCCTCGCTGCGACCAATTTTACCGCGTTCCATGTTGATGTCTCCATTGCCTTAGGACCCATCGTTATCCAAGGGATTCGACAAACCCGGTGTACGCAATAATATTTTTTCATTGAAAAGAAGTCATCTAGTGCTGATCGAACTTGGAAGGTATGGATGTTACGAGTTCAAGGGGTCAATCAATTGTGATTGCAAATCCTTGTCCAAGAAGAGGATCTATTGAATGTATAATGTATTTTACATAGTGTGTGTGCTAAATGTGTATCGGTTGATGTATGGTAACTAGCATTTCCATTATTTTCATCCGTGTTGATTTGAGAATGAAGGGCCTTCCATCTTTCGGGAAGAATGGTTTTCTAAGGTCGCAGTGGCAATCTCTGGTTGGAAGTGCAGCTGACAGATCACATGCTACCCTTCGCCGCAAAACTAGAAACCACGCTGTGACATATTTCTCCAGAACTACCCTCAGTATTGGTTGTACACTCCACATTGCAACTGGTGACATCACTTCTGCTCCAATTTTGCGTCCATAGATTCGTTGTCATGTAAGAATAATTGTGGCTCACACGATATCATTAATTAATTGTTTAATAAATATCTAAGTGCTAAAAAGGTATTGGTTATGAAAAGTTGCAACTCTGATGAATATGAAAAGGAGCAACTAGTATGAAAGTTACAGATTTATGGAGGGATGCAACTCTTATGGAAATGTGCAATTGGAGAATTGTCCTCAACCTCTATCAACTTGTATTCTCATTTCCTCGTACGGATCTCCCACGGTTGAGCAGCGACCGTTCTTCTTCGCATCACTGACAAAGCCAGAATGCCACCTTGAATCCTTCAACCGAGAGACACAAAGTTCAGCTGCATCAAATTCGACGCTTCAACATCTAATCCTCCAATGGACAAAAGTAGTTTGTAGCATTTTGCTAGTCGCATGAGGAGGAATCTGCTTGGAGGCATACCAAGCCCATCCAGGTTTGGACTCGAAGGACGGAATGAGCGAATCTGGGTGAGCAATTATGCTCCTGGACCACATGCGCACCCAAATTCTATCAACTTTATATGTAATAATTGCAAATCTTTTCAATCTCGATGGGCCCATGTAATGAATTGTTATGATTAATCTAACTTTAGGCATGACCCGTGAACCCTTTTTAAAGTCCAATCCCATTGTTTACAGCATGCTGTTGGTGACCTATGTTTCATACCTTTCCCAAAGGCCCACAGCAACTAATTTGATATCCTCCCACTATGGAGCTCGACTTGAGCAGGGCTCTTCTCCTTTCGTCTCTGTCAATCCTTGCTCTCTCCTTCTCATGTTGAGTTGTTACATAAGACCATCGATATCTACATCAGTGATTTCTGACCAAAATTGATTAGTTCGGACTGTACTGGTGAATCGTTAACAAGGTGTAGGATTAAGTTGACCAAATTAAAATGTTTAAAATTAAATTAATATAATATAATACGTTTAAGACTTTTTAGTAATTTTCTCATTATTTTAATCCAGCGAGGCAGTCCAATTCACGTGACAGATTTGCAAAGGTTCCTGTCATCCTCAATTTACTTATGGCATTTTTTTAAATATATGACACGATATATGATCTATTATATTCAAATCAAAGTGTTGCTCCGGCCGACAGAAACCTTCGGCGGGGGTAGGGACCTTGGCTTTATTGTTGATGCTTAAGCCAATTGCGAGGAGTTGTTTTGCTTTCCCTGAGCTGAAAATGAGAGCCCTCAAAAGTCGCGTCCGCTTTCCAATCTCGTGCATTAGCAGAGACCTATGGTACTTAATGATCAATTTTTTAGATTTGTGGTACTTAAATGAGTGGAAAAAAAAGGTTATGACATTCTCATTATTCTTGAAATCTAGCCTCTCTAAAATGGTCATTCTTCATTTAGAGATTATAAAAGCTAATCATCTCCTTATCATGCAACCTTGGCAAGATTTAACTAGAATTCCAATAATGCCCACATCTACTTAAATTCATTTTATGGATTTTTGGAAGATTTCTATCCTTATTTTATCAAATTGCCATTCTTTTCGAAAATATAAATGTTATTGGTCATGAAAAAGTCCTCTCTCTCTCTCTGACATTAGAAATGAGGTCAACAACATCATAGACCTCGGTTTAACTACCTTAAATTGAGGTCATACTACTTTGCGCGTGAGAGAGGGAGAGAATAGCAACAAAGCTACCATGATCGGCGATGGTGAAATCACAACAGACAAGGTCGCAATGGTGGAGTTGCGACGAAGTCGAGAGAGAGAACTGGCCAAAACGATTGAAGTCATCGTCCTTAGATTCGAGGTTGATTGCTTTAGGGGCGAGGCTAGTTGTCGTTTACATATGTTTCGGCTTCTATTGCAACCTACGATATTATATGAAGTAAAGAAGACCTCAAACTTCTTGGGATCTTAATCATCCTTGATTGCTTCTCTTACAAATATTCAACCCATAGGCAACTGCTCCTTACATAATTACGTTCACCTTAAGACATGTCACAATATTAAAATTCGAAAATTTCAATTCTTCAACAACATTCTTAGAAGAAATTCAAATATTATAATATATTTATCTTTCCCTATAAGCTTGTACAAATTGTTCATATTGTGAATTATATGGACAATTTCTTTTCATTGTTCAATGATTCAAATTATCTCGCAATAAACTGGTTTTAATTTTTTTTTCAAATGTCAATTTTGGCGCACATGAAATGCGCTGTGCACATTTGCTAGTTGTGATAAAGAGGGACGTTACTCTCTTTTCTTCTCCGAAAGCTAGTCAATAAGGGAGAAATATATTCTCTTTTTAATCCTGCCGTACTCTTGACACCACGAGATCCATCATGCTACATGTGATGAACTCAAACTACATTAGATCATCGCAAATCATAAAGTGAAAAATGTGAATTGAAGACATGAATCGGCACGTTTTATTCATGAACCGATCACAAAGGGATAGTAGTATGTACCTATATGATATATTACCGGCGAATGCATCGAGGAGCGTGGACTTGGCACACCTAGATGGCCCCATGATGGCCAGCACCTCACCGGGTCAGGCAAAGCCCATGAGGCCCTGGACGATGGGGATGCACCCATTTTCATCGACGCCACATCAGCGAGATCGCTTTGCTATTCAACTCAAATTTGGTCCGACATGCATCGGATCCCACACATGAGGACCGAGATCGACTCCATGACGGCTGCATTCTGGGTCGACGAGTGTCTCCGCCTTCTACAAACCGAGACTTGACGGTGAATTTATGCAACGTGTCTTTGTTCCAAAGTGTTAAGTGGTAAAAGCTAGCTCAAGGAATAAGGATTTTTCTTACACTTATAAAGTGATCACTTGTCTTTTTCACAATCGATATGGGATAATCCTAACAATCTCCCCCTCACACATCAGGAGTAGGTCAGAGGCAAGGCACAAGGCTTTCTCTCATACTTATAAAGTGATCACCTATCTCTTCCATAATCAATGTGGGATAATCCTAACAATCTCCCCCTTATACTAACAATCTCCCCCGATCATACATTTGGGGTAATCCGGACAATCTCCCCTGATCGGATTAGGGGTAGGTGAGTTGGGTCGGGTCCAGGTGGGTAGGCCCGCACCCCCGCACTCCGATCGTATTATAATCGGTTCTCTTTTTAGGACCATGTACCCACCTTGTTTATATTGGACCATGTTTTGGACCCAATCCTGTTTTTCCAGTCCGGGAACAAGGTCGACATTGTTTTCATTGGAACCTGTTTTGCAACGTTCGATATCCTATACAGTTTTGAATTTTACATTAATTAGTGAAAGAAAACAACGTAATATTCCTGACTTTATAAGACAAAGCAAAAATCTTAACAATGCATAAACATTAGCAATAAATATGGATCTAATATTAGTCTCATTCTCACAAATACTTATAATATGATCTAATGTGTTTGCTCATGTATATGTGACGGAGCTCTTATAAAAAAGATATCTTTCTTGAGTTTGACTAAAAATGCTTTAATTAGTGCTACAATAGTTAGTAGAACTTGCCTTGCGACTATAGTAATAGTTGAAGGTTGGACCATTAAAAAAGAACAATTATTTTTAACAATTCTTTCAAAACAATTATCCCTTAACTCGATTTAAAGATAAGCTTTCTTTTTTTAATAATTCTTCGAAAACAAAGAGATTTAAAGGCACTATATAGAGAAACCATTTTTTTTAAAGGGTAAAAATTGGTTCCAAAACTAGTCCGGTTCTAAATGGGTATTTGCTTGGATCCTGTTCTTGGACCGGTTTCAATTGATTCCTAAAAACTGGAACCGGTTGATTTAACCAAGAACCGGTTCCCGACCCTGTTTTCGGGTGGTCGATTCGGTCTAGGTTCCGAGTAAACCTGGTCCGGTTGCACATCCCTAGTTGGAGTCAAGGAACAAGGCTTTCTCTCGCACTTATAAAGTGATCACATGTCTCTTCCGTCATCGATGTGGGATAATCCTTAACAATCTCCCCTTACACATCGGGGGTAGGTCAGAGGCCACAACAACCCTCGACCTCTTCGAGTGATTATTAAATCCAGACTTGTTGGTAACCTGGGCTTTGATACCAGTGCTTAAGTGGTCTTGGGTCTTTCTCACTTCAAAGCTAACTCAAGGAATGAGACTTTCCCTTATACTTATGAAGTGATCACTTGCTCTTTTTATAACCGATGTGGGATAATCCGAACATAAAGGGAGTGGGAGTTTTGATGCCGATTTTGGTCGAGCTCTGAGGGCATTTATATGGCAGATCCGCCAGCATAGGAGTTCTAAATATCTTGGGAACGAGAAGGAAGGTCTCGACATTTTTTGGATCGTTTCGTTTGTGCGAACGTAGGAAGGTGGCGAGAGAAGGGAAAGGCATGGTCCAAAATCCGGTGATTATTACTAAAATGCGAGTATTGATCCACAAGAAAATTAGCATCTTCTTAACCCAAGGTCAAGGACGGCGATTTGTCATGCTGAGCGGGGACACTCCCGTGGATTGATGGTGACAAGGGGTGACCAAAACTCCCACAGGGGCCTTTGTTGCCTGTCCATTTATTACATAGGGATGATAAATTCCATAAATACTTTCTTTATTTTAACGTGCTAGTGTTCGCATATCTTATACTTCTAATTGGTACAATATCTATTTTTTACCCTGTATCCGGCAATATCCTCGTTTTGTTTTTCATTTAGGTCAAGAACAGTGAGTTGTCTTGCTTAGTGGTGACACTCTCTCGTGGATTGATGGTTACAAGGGGTAACCTCACCACAGGAGAAGAGCCAAAACTCCCATAGGGGCCTTTGTGGCCTGTCCGTTTATTATGTAGGGACAACGGGTTTCATTGATGCGTTTTTTATTTAAGCGTGCTAGTGCTCGTATGCTTTACACCCCTAGTTGGTATAGTACCTCTTTCTTATTCTGTGTTTGGTAATACTCTCTTTTTGCTTTACATTTAGGTGATGCTGAGATCCGATGAGGTGAATTCAAGTATACTCTATGTTTTATTGAGATCCAGATGAGGTAACTCATTTTATTGAAAATTCTAAAAAAAAAAATCAACTAAATTTCACCTATACCCTATGTTTGGTTGGGAGATTTGATTCATTTGGAATTAAAGTCAGGACGTTAACTAGAGAAAAAGAAAAGACTAGAATGTGATATGGCATAAATATTTTCTTTCATGTCTTTAGAAATGAGTTATAAAATAAGGGTATAAGCGAAAGAGAATAAAAAACTCCGTTCATCAATACACAAATCCTTCCTGAGATTAAAAATGCATGACTTCACCAATCCATCGCTCTCCTCCCCTTCCTTTCTGTTCAAACGATTTCATATATATATTTTTTAATTTTCTTTTTCTTTCCTCCTAATCCCTCCAATAAATTCACATGTTAGAGATTGCGATCTAGAATAGGATAATAAAGATTTTATATATAGCAAGTTGCATCTTGAGCCTTGATTGTCACCTAGCAATGTATCCTCATCTTTGGAAAATCAAATAATAAGTCGAATTGATCTATGTAACCTAAGTCGAAAATACCAGTATATCCCAATTCAAAAATCGCTTGGAATGGGGACAGAAAGTTGCACGACGTTAGATTAGTGACCAAAACCTTAATAGCTGTTTTAAGTGATATTTCTTAAAAAATTTACTATCTTTAAGGAATATATCCACGCTGGCTCTTTCATTTTAAATTTATGCAAACTATTGGACCCTAGCTCTGTTAAAAAAAAAATGCATTATCCACCCATGTCAATATAGCAAATCGGCATTTGCTAAGAGCGAGCTGCACGGGGGCGACTGCATTGGAGAATGTTCTCTGATCGATTGGAACGTGAAACGTGTGAGAACGAAACTGTCATGTACGTCGCATGTTTCGATTACGTAGAGGGAGTCGAAATCAAGACAATCGTATGCCTGGCTATTGTTGTCACTTGTAGATGCGGGCGCCAGTGAAATGACAAGGAAACTTTTGCCATTTTCCGTTCGACCGTATAGTCACTAATTGGAGAGGAAACGGATGAGTTCTCAAATCCAAAACGGTGTACCAGTCTAATACGTTTGAGTCCCCACGCGTCCGAAAGTCGGATTCAGCCGATCTCATCGAATTTGAGAAGTCTCGATCGAGATCAAACTGGAAGATCGATTTCGCTTATCCGTCGATTCCCATATCAAGATAAAATTGACGGAGATCCAATGATTCATTGACGCAAAATGGGATTAAAGCATGTGGTTAGGTCCGTTAATCGCTGGAGTCAATTTCTATGCAGAAAAAATGGAACTAATAAGTCACATGATCGGCTCGAACAAAAAGCCTGTGTCCGAAAGAGGACGATATGGAAGGAAAGAAGAAAATGGAGTGAAATTGAGAATGGAAGTGAAGAACATGTGAAGTAAGAATAATAACGTGACATTCGACCTCACCTCAATTGTTCAAAAAGTTTAAACTCATAGATAAATGTGTGATTTAGGATGCGTTGTTTGGAGAAAACTTCATGATAAAAAAAAAAAATACTTACCTGAAAATCAATTTTCTTTTCATTTATTTGGTGATATATGACAAAAACGTTTCCAAGCTCACCAATCTTGGTTGAGCTAGAGCTTGCTTGGATTTGTCGAGCTCGAGCTAGTTTAAATTAGCTGAGCCTCGAGCTTGTTGGCCCGCATCATGGTTGGTTGCTAGGCTATTGACCATCACTAAGGCAAACAGTCGATAGAGGAAGAAGGAGGAAGAAGGAGAAATGAAAATAAAGAAAAGAGAAATGAAGAAAAGGAAAGAAAAGAAAAGATTAAAAATAATAAAAAAATTGGTTTTTATAAAAATAAAAATTGAATTTTGTTAAAAAAAAATTTTTATAAGAATAACTGTTTCATTAACAAATAACTCAAGTTCGAGTGCCAAGAGCCCACTCAAGGTCTTTATGGACTTGGGCCTAATGGTTGGGGCTAGAGCTCGAAGCATCGGGGACCCAAACATGGCCTTTATAGACTCGAGTTGGGTGATGGAGCATCGGGTACGGGCACTAGGTGTTTGTGCCCGGCCTTGATGAACTTGGGAGTGGACATCGAGGGCCTAGGCCGAAGCACTGCGATCTCAAGCCCGATCTCAATAGATCTAGGCCTGGCTACTAGAAACCTGGTCTTGAACTTCGAGATCTAGGAATCATTGTTGGGTTTTTGTGCCCAAGCATGTAGAGTTTCCTTCCATATATCGATATCTAGTCATATTTTGAAAGACGTTTTCTAGTTCTTTCAAAGAGGAAATTATTTTTCTAAATTTAAATTTTTGGTAGGAAAATCTTTTTCCTTCACTAAGAAAATATTGTTCGTTGACTTATTTTCCTAAGAGAACCAAATGTTGGAAAACAAGAACAATGTTTTCTTGAAAAAAAATTTCTGCAAAGCAAATGGATCCTTAATAATTGAATATTCCTACCAACTCTCTCAAGCGTAAGTTGGACTTTGACTTGAAACTAACTTGTGAAAACATATAAATTTGAACAAGATCTTTACCTTTGATATCATGTGAAATTTTATGAGATTACGGTTGATTATTTTAAAAGAATAAATTGACAAATCAAGGCTTAATTTCATAGCAAACATTTTAATACTACGTTTAATTTAGAAGAAAAAAATGGTCATTTTACCGGGAACAATTACCCATGGTTAGTAAGGAAATTTCATCACTCCGGGCATTTACCTCCAATTAATTTCTCTCTTTGCAAACATAAAAGAGTAGAACTAGCTGTTATTTCTCCTTTGCATTTTTCCTTCAACTTTTTCTCTCTTCAATACTTTTTCCTCTCAAATCCCTAACTTCTAATTCAAATGGAAGATTTGAGGTCAAACTCTAACAAAAATTCTTTAACATCTCTAAGAATTTTCCCAATGGCCATCTATAAATCATAGTAGCAACCTGTTAGGCACGGTCGGAATATAAGGACATAGGTCAACGTACTATAGCGTAATAATCTTTCCGCTCATTTGAAATTATTCAATTTTTAAGCTACTGAACATAACACAAGAACAATCAACAAGTTTATGAATTGCAAAATTTCTATAATGAATTCTTCAACAAAATTAGGGGTAAGCATGGTTTAGAGATAGAACCTAAAATTGAAGAATTCGATTGGTGGAAGTCTCTTCAATTATGGGTTTCAAGGTATATATGGTTGGTTTGGAGTTTCAAAAACTAAAAAACATGTTTCAACAGGTAGATTTCAAGTTTTAGATAAGGGGAATCTGATAAGTTTTTGTGCTTTTCTTAATCTACATTTTCACAAGATCGTACGATATTTCATGTCATTCAATGATGAGCGTATAATTTAGAACCATTAGTCTAAATTTTCACTTTATGAATAAAACTTTTACTTTGTATAAGTTGTAGTCAATCAATTATATCATCAAATTATGGTCATTAAAAGTGATAATTTATTATAATTGTTTAATAATATATGTGGAATCTAAGTAGAACCCAAAATCAATCTTGAAATTTATGATTAGGTCTTAATGTATGTAGTATAGGTTTCGAATTCCAAAAAATAAGAAAATTATTTTAATAGATAGATTTCAAATTTTAAGGAGAATTTATACGGAGCCTCCAATCCTCAACGACAATCCTCTCCAAACGCAGGCTGACAAATTTGGTTTTCTCTTTTAGTGCAATCATGGGGGCGGAGTGAAGAGAGCTTGTCGGGTTGCACAACCTCAACCCCACATTGTCAGACGGATAAGCTCGTGGTCCTCCTTCCAATCCCCAACTGCGTAACGGTAAAGACTCGTTAGGGTCCCTCTTCTGCATCCGCTTTTTACGTGCAGATTCAATCATTCGAAGAGGAAGACGAGCAGTGAGCACCAAAAAGAAGAGGGGAAAGAACCAGACGAGGACGATAAAGTTGTCTCCTCTGCTGTCTTTTCAAGATGGGAACGTGAGCTTTTTAAGGACGATGTGGATTCCTCGAGGTTCCGGACGGGAGTGTCGGCAATGCTTTGCGGATCTACTCAGGCGGACATCGTCGGCGAATCTGCGACGATGCCAACAATCTGAGAAGGCTATCTAACTTTACAGAGAGGCCCTTCAGCGGAAGTTTTGAGACCCTAACCGGCCGACCTCCCAACTGACAAGTCCCCATGCGCATTGGCTGTGCCAACATCGACAGCAACCATAGCCGTCGGTCGTCGACATTTCCTCTCTAGTAAGTGGAGCTTGATAATGGGTTGCGACCACAGTGAGTGACTATCAAATTCGACGGTCTAGATTTGATTTAGTACATGCATTGGGTTCATCGAATGATTTCTGGAGAAAGTATCTCGTACAACACAATAAACAAACAATAACATCGAAAAGACGGAAAGCTACTCGCTTGCACATGCATTGCTCCCCAATATTTTCTCTTTTCGAAAAGCAATCACATAATGAGAATACATATCTGGAAAGAAGATCCACCGGGCAATATTGAGAACTTAACCAGCATTTCCAGAGTCCCATGGCCTTACGCTTTACGGGGATTAAAAGGGCTGTAGTGAACGCCGGTATTTGGCTGGGGAAGGCATGGCGTGACGCGTCCCGGCCCAATACGGCCACAATTGGCGGGCTTGCTCTTCTTCCCCGCATCTGCTGCGGTTCCGGGTTTGACGAAGCGCAGCATGCTGCCCAGGGCATGCTCCGGGTCCAGCACCGCCATCAGCTCCACCTCCGGTTGCCGGTAAGCAATGAGGCACTCGCCGCCATGGCACCGCTGCGGAACAGTGGCGTTGCTGGCTTCCTGAGAGGCTCCCGCTCTGTGGCAGCCGGTCGGAGCTATTGCAGCAGTCACGAGCAGGCACCACGCGAGGAAGAGACAAACCCTAGCGACATTATCGACTTCCATATACCCTCTCTCTCTCAACCAACGAAGAGTTATGGAGGATTTGTTCTATGGTTATTGTAGATGATACAGCAATAGGGGGGGAGATGGACAGACCGTGCGGTAGACCTGTTAAACGGGTGGGTTGGGTCGGGTCGAGTTTGGGTCGGGTCATAAATGGTCCGACCCAAATTGACCCATTAACCCGTTTATGACCCATTTAAGCATAGTATAAAATTTTTAACCCATACCCAACCTAACCTATACCTGACCCGACCCATATTGTTAAAACAACATTTCTCTATCTAACTAAACTTAGGAAACTTATTCTTATAATTTTTTTTAAAGATTTTAAACTTATTTAAGTTCATTAACAACCCATGTATTTTAGTCTTTTTTTTTAATTTTTAAACTCATTATAAATATACTTGTCAAAATGGGCCATAAATGGGTGAAACTTTTTTTTTAAATGGCCAAAATAAATAAGTCATACTAAAAAAAAACGACCCATTTAATGGCTTTTAAATATATTAAATGAGTCGTAAATGGGTTATATACCCATTTTGACAGGTGTACCGTGCGATGACGCCTTTGGGGGTTAGGACATGCTGATGAATCTTGTTTGCTTCGTTCAGCCAAATTGCCAAAAAGTTGTTTCGCTTTGCATGAGCCGAAAACGAGAGTGCATTCCTGCAGTAGAGGAGATGGTCCGAAGCCATGTGCCGCCGCGGGGGGGGGAACACTCTCGTTTTGGACTTAAGCAGAGGCTAGGCACGAATCTTTCTTGGGAATTCTCCACGAGCATGGAGCCGTGCAATGAAAGTTCTGAAATTTATGTATGAAATGCAATCAAGTCATAATTTTTTCTTTGATTGGTCCAATAAAGTCCTGCATCTTTTTTAAGAAGTGCAATTAAAGTCTATCCGATGAACATAAATTTGCTTACATGACAACTTGAAATTACCATTTCAATATGATTTTTGGAGTTCGATTGTATTTTCCCGATAAAATTACAGGACTTGATCAAATCAATTTTTTTAGGATTTGATTACATTTTTCGGTAAAATTTTAATATTCGATTGAACTTGATCATGACTAAATTGCACGTCTTACTTAAAATTTAAGATTTAAGGTATGATATTCCCAAATGAATATATTGGAAATGTGCATTGTAGCCGTCTCATCATGACAAATAATTATTAACATAAATTCACTAATCATTTTGTTTTTATCTTGAAAGAAGTTAGCTATTGATTTTATTTCTACTCGCCGTCCTCTGTTTATATCCCATGCAAAGCACGAACACAGGCACAAACAAGGGGCTCATCATCATCATCTTTGGGAGCTCTTCTTAGTCCTTGGTGAACACTGAAAAGCAACGGGCCAAAGTCACCATGCAACTTAACTTGAACGAGGCCGTCTTCCTTTCCTATCTGTTGACAGTCGCCTCTCCTGCGAAGCCGCACCGGGAGAGCTCAATGCCGCCGCCGCTCCACCTCCACGCACCGCAAGAGCTCCATACCGTTTCCTCATTAAAAAGACAGTCTGCTAGTGCTGATTGAACATTGGAGACACGGATGTTATGAGTTCGAGGAATCAATCAATTGTCGAAGAAAAGCTATTGAAACTATTGTAGTCTAATTAACATATATCGGTTGATATATGGTTAAGAAGCACTTCGTGGTTTCCGTCCTTGTTAGTTAGAGAACGAAGGGCTTTCCATCTTCCTCAAAAAATTGGTTTCTAAGGTCGCGGTGAGAATCTTTGGCCCAAAGCACCACTAAAGGAACACGCGCTGCACTCCACCGCAGAACTAGAAACCACATTGTGACGTACTTTAGCCAGAATTACCCTTGCTGTTGATGAGCGTTCCAAATTGCGTCCGATGATACTGCTTTTGCCAACTGTCGACTGTTAAGACTTTGCCCGTAGATTTTGCAAAACTGCAAAATATGGTTGGGTTAGACTAGAGCCTTGCAGTTGGAGATTCTCATACTCAACCTATCAACTGGCGTTCCATACCAGAAGGGCCATCTTGAATTCTTCACCTGAGAAACAAAGGTCTGCTACATCAAGTAGAGACTTTTTAAAACATCCAATCCTCCCGTCGCTGTATATAGCCTTTAACATCTGCAGGCACTGGAATCCTTCTATCGTAATATCATGCTTTCAGAAATAATTCGAACATTAGAAGGATACATCTCAGCAGCCACCTTGCCGATGTCGGGGAGCACAAGGACTAAAGTAGTTTGTAGCATTTTTAGCAGTCGCATGAGAAGGAATCTGCACGGAGGCATGCCGAGCCAATCCAGGTCCAGGCTGGAAGGACGAAATGAGCGAGTCCGTGTGAGCAATTATTTTCTTGGACACCCCGTACGCGCCCAAATTCTGTCGACTTTATATGTAATAATTGAATATACTTTCAATCTTAGCGGTCTTCTTTCATGAATTATTTGAGAGTTTTTTTTCAACTTTAGGTCGCGTTCCTGGGGTCCAGAATTGCTTTTTCACGACCCGTGGACCTCCTCTTTAAAGTCTGATCCCATCGTTTCCAGCGAACTGTCGGTGACCCACAAAAAAACAAAAAAAATAAAGCCCACCGCAACTGATTTGACATCCTCTCACCATGGAGCTCGACTTGAACAGGGCTCTCCTCCTTTCAGTCCTGTCAATCCTCGCCCTCTCCTTCCCATGTCGAGCCACGACGGGGCCGCCGGTGGCCAATCTCTCCACTGCCGCTTCCCTGCCGTGCGACGTCGGCACGGCCGGCTGCCGCATAGCTGACCTGCAGCCAGAGCTGGAGGCGATAGCGGATCCAGGCATGCTGGGCGCTAGCC
Organism: Angophora floribunda; assembly: GCA_014182895.1. Classification (NCBI taxonomy): domain Eukaryota; kingdom Viridiplantae; phylum Streptophyta; class Magnoliopsida; order Myrtales; family Myrtaceae; genus Angophora; species Angophora floribunda. The sequence goes on from CM024713.1 coordinate 15,408,312, forward strand.
TGGCGATCGCGTCCAGTAATGCTTTGGACCGGACCAAGTTCGGCTGCGGCCGTCTGTTTCCAACTAAAAAGTACACGCCTTGCCCACCAAAAAGGAACGGACAGGTTCAATGCGACGTGCGTTGCCGCACCAAATGTCCCTGTTGATGTCTCCGGCACCGTTGGACCCTCCATGATCTGAAGGAATTCGATGCACCCGGTGCGTGCAAATAATGTCTTTCCATTTTACATATATAAGTCAGCTAGTGTTGATCGCTCTTTGGAGACGTGGATGTTCGAGGGATTGATCGATTGTGATTGCTAATCATTGTTGAAGAAAATCAATCGGATGTACTCTTACGTTTGTCTAATGAATGTGCATCGGCCGACATATGGTGGCAAGCATTAGAAATGCAATACTTACTGTTCAAAGAACTCTTTCAATGATGCAATGAAGTTCTAAAATTTGTGAGCGGCATTAAGTATTCTCACTTGGTTCGATTCGCTAGTTTTTAAGCGATGGCAAGAATTTTTCGGTGACATTCCATAAGAATTTCTCGATCCCATAATCATATAAAATCTACAAACCTCGTGAAAATACTCGATTATATGATATTTACAAGTTTTAGAATTTAATTTCGCAACTAGACAACTTTAAAGCTAGATTGCCTCCCGACTTATGATGCACTTGCACCACGTTTTACCCGTTGACACCTAAATTTTGTGATTTGTTTAAGTGTTTATTAATTGCATTAAAAAATTAGGGATTAATTTCTAACCCCTTAACAAAAAATATTTTTCATTAAAATCGCATCGCATATAGACATTAGGATCATTTGCATCACTAGTTTTGAAATTTATCAAAATAAAAAAAAAATTAAAAAATCGAAAATTTAAAAAAAAAAAATTAAATTAATTAAAAAAAAAAAAAAAAAAAAAAAACGTGGGTCCGGGCCAGGGCTGGGCCTGCCCGGCCCCCTTTCTCTTCTTTCCCTTCCCCGCGCGGGCCTGGCCCGCTTGGTTTTCTCTTCTTCCTCCCTTCTTCTTCTCGTGCGGCAACAGCCACCTGCAGAAAGGAAATATAAAATGGAGGCAAGTCAGCAGGAAGAAAGGGGGCAGCAGCAAGACAGCAGGAAGAAAAGCAGCAGAAAAACAGCACGGCAGGGGTTAGGTCGGCAAAGTCAGATGACAAGGCAAAGACGGCACACGCCTGCTGGTTTCGAAGAAAAAGGAGACCGCTGGAGAAAAAAAAAGAAACTGGAAGGAGTTTTGGCAGCCGCACCGAGAGGCCGACGACTTTTGCCTCCGCTCCTGCGGGCCGCCCAGCAGAAAAAGAAACCAGAGCTCGAGCGGGCACCGGAGGAGGCATCCGAGAAGGAAGGAACCCGAGAGAGCTGCCAGGAAGAAAAACCGGAAGCCAGCTTGCTGTTGCCGGAAGCCGTCGCCGCCGTCGTCCGCCACAGCTCATCCCCGAACGAGGTAGGCCTTCCTGAACCTCTATCGTTCTTAATTTCGCGAGAATACCGGGCCGGAGCTCGCGGCCGACCGGCTCGCGCAAGCTCTGGCCATCGTCGACCTTGTGTTTTCCTCCCATGCTCCTTTTATTTCTTGTCCGAAGACCCCTAGATCATGTTCGAGGTCGGTTGAGCCGGAAACCTTTCATTTTCGTAGCGCCCCCAACTGTTCGACAAAATGCCTCCATGAGAGAACCGAATCCAATTCCTCGACCGGAGCTCGGCTTCCGGCTCCCGTTTGCGTCCATTCGGTTAAACTGCTATCATACCCCGTTTTAGGTCACCTATCCTAGCTTTAGGTAGGTTATTCCGCGCCGTTTGGGAAGAGTGAGGTGCGTTTTCGCCTGGATTCCGGTGACCTTCGGAAAATGCATCGGCCGGCTGAGGGGCGGCGGCGCTCGGCGTCGGTCGGACCGGGCAACCGACGCCAGACAATGGCCTGGACAACCCCAAAAAGCAGGCGACGGCTCGTCGGCCGGCGCGTGGAGGCAGCTTCGGCGAACGGAGAAGATGCAGAGGGCTTCCTCGGGCGCGCATGGGGAAGACATGCAGGAGTCCAGAAAGACGTGGAGAACAGGAGGAAAAAAGAATAAATAAAAAAAAAAAAAGATTAAAGAAAAACAAAAAAAAAAAAAAGGTAAAAATAAGACAGGGTCCAAGGAGATGGGCTTCGCCGCGGGCCTGCTTCCGTTGGGCTGAATTTGTCTTTTCTTTAGCTGGGCTAGGGTTTTAAAGATTGGGCTTTTTTCTAAAAATCCGCGTGGGTTTATTTTTTAGTGGGGGCCCAGTTTCTTCTGTCTCTTCGGACCGACAGGGCCCGGGTCAATCTATCTTTTTTCATTTCTTAAAAAATATAAAAAAATCGAAAATTCAAAAAATCAAAAAAAACAAAAAAATATAAAAAAATCATAAAATTTTCGAAAATTCAAGAAAATTCATGGAAATTCAGAATCTTGAAAATTTATGAAAATTTTCGAAAAAAAAAAATTATTTTTAAAAAAAAATCAAAATATTAAAATATTGAAAATTCCAAAAAAAAAAAAAGTTTTCAAAATCCCAAAAATACTAAGTTTGTTTTAGAGTTCCCTAAAAGCTCTAAAATAATTCTTGGACAATTTTCTCTTAAAAGATGTTGGAAAATCATCGGCCTAAGATTGTGTTAAAATTGAACAATGCCTTCGGCTTTACCTTTAGGTTTTAATTATCCTTGGATACAATTGCCCTTGATAGCACGCTTATGATGCGATGATTATGGTTTCCCCTTAGTTTAATTAGGATTTTTATTTATTTATCTCCTAATGCTTGTGTTTATTTTTGCCTTTTATTTAATGCTTTCTTTAATTGTTGATTGTCATTTTTGATGATTGCGCACCCGCATGATCACCTCACATGTTAGTGGTTAAGTCTAAAATCAATCCAAACTGCCTGGCTAAAATCTTTTTGAAATGAACAAGATTAGGTACCGAAAGGGCACTAATTGGTTAATTAGTGTAATCAAGTCCCCGACCCTAGAATCTCTGGTTGCGTAGAAAGTGAGGCACACTCCCATGCCTCGCTTGGTTTCTAGCCGACCCCAATAGGCTAGTGGCGACTCCTCATTTGAAGATTTTCATGAACATCCAATGTCACGCGGGGTATGGGCTTGGGAGAACCCATGTCTAATGAGGGTCTGGACCCCATCCTTTGACAATACCCCTAAACCTATTTATTCAGACATTCCATTTCCCCCATCCGGGACGGAAAAATAGGTCGTGACAACTTGGCGACTCCGCTGGGGGCTTGGTTTTGAACCTTAGAGGACTTAGGCCTAAGTTAATCTTGTTCAAAAATATTTTTGTTTGGCAGCAAGGATTCCAGTGTACGCCCTAACATCAAAGGTGTTAAATGTTTTTGCGAAATGGGAGGTATAAGGGGAAGTGTTTGCTCACACTTTGTCTTGTAGGTTGGTGTAGGAATGCATGGTTTATTTCTATGTACGAAGTGTTGTTTGCTTATAATTTGTTGTGCATGTATCATTTGCATTGCACTACACCCTAGCACACACAACCCGCCGCCGGACCTGGGCCGCATAGGATCACTTAGGATGGTGTTGAGGTGGATACCACTCCGACTACAACCATGTAGTACGAGTCGCCCATCTCAATTCCGCAATTCTTCTGACGTCGAGAGCTTCTACCCTGGTTGCAACCGCGCAACACGGGTCGACTCTTTGACAAAGCCGGAGTCATGGGAACCCCGACCTAACCGCGACCATGCTGGTTCAGTCCGGTAATCCCGTGGCTTCATTTGAGCTGTCTAGAGTAGAAATCGACCCACATCTCATGCGTGTGTCTATGTGATCAAAAAAAAAAAAAAAAAAAAAAAAAAAATCATCATCTTTGGTAAGTACAATTTCTCCTTTTCTTGTTCATTTTTATTTGAACTTTCATTTTTAGAATTTGCGGAGATCAATCGAATGCCCTTAGTGTAGGCTTCTAATTGGGAAAATTGGCAATTACTCTTCATAAGCAAACATTCAATGTCAATTTCAAAAATCATTAATTTGGCTTTGCACAACGGATGATTTTGTCAAAGTTTCCAATCATGGGTTTGAAATCACATCTTGTTAAAAAGTTCTTCCAATTCATGATTATGTTTTGGGGTACCAAAAAAAAAAAAAAATTGAAATCACACTTTTAACCAAATTTTTTCCCTCACATTTTGAGATTGAAAATTCAAATCACATTTTGTGTATAGATTTCTTAAAATAAAAATCACCTCATATTGGCAACAATGGAAGCACAAATCAGTCTTTCAAAATCAATGCCACATTTTGCATATGAAGCTTTTGGGAATAGAGTGGACATTCGATTGACAGCCGTGAATCGATCTTTTAATGATGTCTCCTCTTATGATGAAATCTCGGCAAAATACCAAAATCCCGTAATAAGGACCATGGGGCATGTGCCGTTGTCTTGATTTCATTGTAAGAGATGACATCATTGAAATATCACTTTCTCATTCGCCTCGACATTATTTCCTTCTTGCGGGATGTGAGTAACATTACTCTTAGACATCTGCTTGGCCATACAAATAAGTGGACTTTCAAACTCGGACGAAAATTGGTTTTTACACTCATTTATGTTGACCTGCAAGATAATATTTTGAGATGGTAAAGTTGTGATCGTTCCAGGGGAAACAAGGATTTTGGTCTTAAATAGAAAAAGAGAGCAACTCGGACACCGTCGGCATCTTTAGCCGAGTGGTATCCGGGAGGAATCCGCTGGTCCGATCGGGAGTTCGAATCCCGCGGCAAAGGGCCGCATAAATAAAAAAAAAAAAAAAAAAAAAAAAAAAAAAGAAAAAAAAAAGGCGAAAACCAACTTTTTGCAACTTTCATTTTTGCGCCCTTTCCCCCTCTCCATCGGTCGCTTCTCTCTCTCTCTCCCCCTCGCTCGGTTCTGGTTTTGATCGGACCCGCCACCACTGCAGCTTGTGATTTTTATGGATGATGTTTTAATTCCAAGTTAATCATAAACCCAAGTGACTCATTTTTTTGGGTAAAGAAATTCAAGTTTGTAAACATCCTTTGACTTCGAAGGCAATTCGGAAGTTAGTATATTCCATTGATTTTCCATGAGTTGCTGAAAGTCAATGCATTTTGTTCCTCTCACGTGTCCGTCCTTTGCAAGGAATCTCGAGAAGGATAATCTAGGATGGTAAAATCGTGATCGTTTCAATGGAATCAATTTATTCCAAAACTGATTTGTTCATACATTTTCCTACAGGAGAGAACTAAACAATTTTGACATCAGTATTTGAATTAGATCACAAGCAAATACTCTCACAAGTCTTGATCTTGGAATTCGAAGAAATGAGAGTCCAACTTCGACATTTGACTCTGGGGCAACATCTCTCCTCCCCCATTGATGACATGTGCTAGGGCGAAAATTCATCACAAAAGGATGTATCGTTCCCAAATTGAGCCTAATTAAGTATGGAGATAACACAGTTCATCTTCTTTTATCACAGGGTGATCACTGACACAAGTCATCCGAAGCATGATAATTCACTCCCATGAAGCATGATGAAATTGAGTCATTGATCTGACGCCAAAAGGATGTATCATTCTTAAATTAGTCCAATTCAAACTTGGAATGCAAGTAACCTGCTTTGTCTTTTGTAGAAAAAATGCACAATGACCGCGGGAGCAGCGCCTTCCACTAAAGAAGCATGTTAAAGCACAACCATCCATTTTGGCGTAAAGGATGTATTTTGTTCCTAAATGATTTCCAATTGAGTGTGGAAATAACATGCCCAATCCTTTTCTTCACAGGCGATAAATGGGGCAAAGCATCCAAGAAACAATTCCCTCAAATGTCGAGACATAAATGCTCATATTCGAAGAATGGAAACACGTGAAGGGTAAATTGTATCGATTCCAATTGCTCATTTTGATATTGGTCTCTAACATGATCCCTTTTTCCTTTGATAGGGAAACATCATATGCAAAAAAAAAAAAAAAAAAAAAAAAAAAAAGGGCAAGTGAAGGGCAATTTAGAGTTGCCAAATATCCAAAAGGGTGATGTTAGAACTCAAAGGATAAATGATGTTAGAACTCAAAGGATAAAAAAGCATGTGAAGGAAGTGAAGAGGTAAAATATCAAAAGGGTGATGTCGTTTCCAATCGTTTCCAATCTTTAATTCCATCAAGGTTCTTACACTAACACATGCTTTTCTATTGTTTACGGGATTGTTGTGTCGCCTCGTGGCGGTAAGTACCCTTCTTCTCCAAAAATTAGCGTTTTCTTGGAAAACAAACATAAAAAATGGAAATTAAAAAAAAAAAAAAAAAAGATGATTTTCTTTTTTTCCACAAAGCCTTTGAACATTTTTTTTTATCTCAAAATTGTCTATCCGTTTGGTGGATCACTCATTTTGAATCGAAATTCCCCATGGAGATTAATCTGCTTAGATGATTTTGACCAATTGAAATTGGGATGTTAATCGTGCCAAGCGAGAGACACTTAGGATGAGGAAAGGCAACCCATATCCAAATACATCCTTTAAACACTTTGAGAGTCGAGCGAAAAAAAAAAGCCGTGTCATTTAAGGACGAGGGATTCATTCGCAGGTGGTACATGGATCAAAGTGAAAAGAGGAATTTCTTTCTGTTGCCCTACACACCATAGGTGGCAATAGTTTGCCCATTTGAGCCTTTAAATACAGCGAATTTCCTACAAAATATCCCTGTCAAGAACTACCCTACAATGGGGCAATTATAGAGGTTTGGATTGGCATTATCCGGAGATAAAAGATGAGAAGGATTGCTTTGTTCTCACTTGCATCAATCTTTTGTAGTAGCTTCAGGTGAGTTCTTGTGGAAACTCGAGGTATCCCAAAATGAAGAAGAGCATTCATTTCTCTACCTAAACACTTATGCCATTTGCTTAGCCAAGTTGAGCCTGAACATTCATTTCTAAAGCCCGAATGGTGATTATCTTCCCCCACTAAGGCAAGGCATATGATTTATCAAGGCAATTGACATTTACATGAAATGTGGAAAGTGTCTCGAAAGTCCCAAGGGCTAAAAAAAAAAAAAAAAATCAATGAAAACTAGGGGGCATGAAAAAGCAGTGTGCCTGGTAAAAGCAAGGCCAATGCCCGATTTCAAAAAAATAATGAAAAAAAAAAAAGCGAGGAAAGTCGCATTGAAAAAGCTTTCTTGTGAAAGAAAAATTGTCAAAGTCAAAATGCGTGCATTGAAAACTCATTGCAAATGCAAAAGCCATTAGATGAAAGAGCAAAGCTCTCATGCTAAGATGTTTAGCCAACGGACTTTCGAGACAAAGTTAGATTTCCAAAGTCAAGTGCCTTCAAAAAATTGGATGAAATGGTAATGATGCCGTGATGATCACCAATTCTCAAACCCCTCTCCAAAGAAAATTCTAAGCCTTTTGAGCCTACAACCGAACCAACATTACAATCCCCTCCCGAAGTCTCTTCAGAGTGGGATGACTCGAGTGAAAGTAAGGACTTCTCAAAGAAGCTACTGTTGAAAAAAGCGAGAGCAAGTTGTTTTATCTCATGAGGTTTCTTGACTCGTAAACCTGGTGAAGATGTTGGTTGATGATTATTTCATTTCATGGCCGATGATGTTTATCCTTGTTGAAACCTTGACCAAGTCACATCATGACCCTTCCAAAAGACCTTTTAGATTGGTCAATATGTACTTACTGCGAATGATTCTCAAAGCTTTTGACATAGGTTATGTGAGATACCCCTAGTGATCAATTTGCTTCCCACATTAAAGGATGGGATCAAATAATCATTTTCTCGAGAAGATGTGAGAAGCCCTTTTTGACTAAGAGCCTTTGCTTGGCATGCTTAATGAACCTCTTTCATGAGATTATCATTCTGACATAATTTTTCTCTTATAGGGATTTGATGATTAATGATACATTCCAAGTTTGATGACAATTTTGTGGTACATGATACCAAAAAAAAAAAAAAAAAATTAATCAAAAATCAAAAATCAAAATCAAAAATCAAATGTCTTCAATGTGATCAAACTTAGCTTGATTTGCTCGTGCAATTAATGCTACAATATTGCCAATGCATCCCTCGATGTTGTCTCTAATGACATTTGCTCAAGTTGAATTTGACAGTTCACTCAATGAAACCATACAACCACCAATGGTTCATGGCCAACCTAAAACCATGCAATTTCAAGGGTTCATGGTCAATCGGAAAACCATGCATTTTCAAAAGGGTTTGTGGATCCTCCTTAAATCACATAGTTCGTGGGTCCTCTTTAAACCATATGTTTCATGGTAAACCTAAAACCATGCAATTTCAAAAGGGGTTGATGGTCATTCGAAACCACACGGTTTGTGGGTTCATCCTTAAACCATGCTCTTCACTCCCAATCGAAACTCGTTTTTACACGATGAGACCTCCCCTGTCGAAACCCGTTTTTACACGGTGAGACTATCATCTCCTGGTCCGAAACTCGTTTTTACACGATGAGACCTCCTCCCTAGTCGAAACCCGTTTTTACACGGTGAGACTATCCTCCCTCGGTCGAAACTCGTTTTTACACGATGAGACCTCCCCGGTCGAAACCCGTTTTTACACGGTGAGACTATCATCTCCTGGCCGAAACTCGTTTTTACACGATGAGACCTCCTCCCTAGGTCGAAACCCGTTTTTACACGGTGAGACTATCCTCCCTGGTCGAAACTCGTTTTTACACGATGAGACCTCCCGGTCAAAACCCGTTTTTACACGGTGAGACTATCATCCCCTGGTCGAAACTCGTTTTTACACGATGAGACCTCCTCCCCGGTCGAAACCCGTTTTTACACGGTGAGACTATCCTCCTCTCGGTCGAAACTCGTTTTTACACGATGAGACCTCCCCGGTCGAAACCCGTTTTTACACGGTGAGACTATCATCTCCTGGCCGAAACCTGTTTTTACACGGTGAGACCTCCTTCCCGGTCGAAACCCGTTTTTACACAGTGAGACTATCCCTCCTGGTCGAAACCCGTTTTTACACGGTGAGACTATTTTTACACTGAGACCCTCCCGGCCGAAACTCGTTTTTACACGATGAGACCTCCCCGGTCGAAACCCGTTTTTACACGGTGAGACTATCATCTCCTGGCCGAAACTCGTTTTTACACGATGAGACCTCCTCCCTGGTCGAAACCCGTTTTTACACGGTGAGACTATCATCCCTGGTCGAAACTCGTTTTTACACGATGAGACCTCCTCCCTGGTCGAAACCCGTTTTTACACGGTGAGACTATCCTCCTCGGTCGAAACTCGTTTTTACACGATGAGACCTCCCTGGTCGAAACCCGTTTTTACACGGTGAGACTATCCTCTCCTGGCCGAAACTCGTTTTTACACGATGAGACCTCCTCCCCGGTCGAAACCCGTTTTTACACGGTGAGACTACCCTCCGGTCGAAACTCGTTTTTACACGATGAGACCTCCTCCTTTCGAAACCCGTTTTTACACGGTGAGACTATCCTCTCCGTCGAAACTCGTTTTTACACGATGAGACCTCCCCCCTGGTCGAAACCCGTTTTTACACGGTGAGACTATCATCTCTGGTCGAAACTCGTTTTTACACGATGAAACCTTTTTTCCCGGTCGAAACCCATTCTTACACGGTGAGACCTCCATTCCAGTCAAAACTAGTTATCGCATAATAAGACTTACCCACCTCGGTCGAGGGGCATTTTTTTTACAAAGTAAGATCATGCATTCACATCATTTTCTCATACGCAATCCCCGATCATCATCGTTCATGGACAAAATTTTAGGTGTCTCTTATCTTTGAAAGGAACCTCTTCGAGCTCCCATTCAAAGAGGCAAATGTGCACACCTAAATTTTGGCATTTGTTTAAGTGTTTATTAATTGCATTAAAAAATTAGGGATTAATTTCTAACCCCTTAACAAAAAATATTTTTCATTAAAATCGCATCGCATATAGACATTAGGATCATTTGCATCACTAGTTTTGAAATTTATCAAAATAAAAAAAAAAATTAATTAAAAAATCGAAAAATTAAAAAAAAAAATTAAATTAATTAAAAAAAAAAAAAAAAAAAACGTGGGTCCGGGCCAGGGCTGGGCCTGCCCGGCCCCCTTTCTCTTCTTTCCCTTCCCCGCGCGGGCCTGGCCCGCTTGGTTTTCTCTTCTTCCTCCCTTCTTCTTCTCGTGCGGCAACAGCCACCTGCAGAAAGGAAATAAAAATGGAGGCAAGTCAGCAGGAAGAAAGGGGGCAGCAGCAAGACAGCAGGAAGAAAAAGCAGCAGAAAAACAGCAGGGAGGGGTAGGTCGGTCAGCAGACTGACAAGGCAAAGAAGACACGCCTGCTGTGAAGAAAAAGGAGACCGCTGGAGAAAAAAAAAGGAAGGAGTTTTGGAGAGCGAGAGAGTTTTGAGGGTGAGAGAGAGCGAACCGGAGGAGGAAGGAAAACTCGAGGAGCTGCCAGCCGTTTCCGGAAGCCAGTTGGCCGCCGTCGCCCGCCGCAGCTCATCCCCGAACGAGGTAGGCCTTCCTGAACCTCTATTATTTAATTTCGCGAGAATACCGGGCCGGAGCTCGCAGCCGACCGGCTCGCGCAAGCTCTGGCCATCGTCGACCTTGTGTTTTGCTCCCTTTTACTTGCACTTCATGTCCGAAGACCCCTATAGCATGTTCGTGGCTCGGTTGAGCCGGAAATCTCTCATTTTCGTAGCGCCTGTTAACTGTTCGACGAAATGCCTCCATGAGAGAACCGAATCCAATCCTCGACCGGAGCTCGGCTTCCGGCTCCCGTTGCGTAGTTCGGGGTTAAACTGCTATCATACCCCGTTTTAGTCACCTCCCTAGCTCTTAGGTAGGTTATTCCGCGCCGTTTGGTTAAGCTGAGGTGCGTTTTTCGCCTTCTCCGGTGACCTTCGGAAGCATCGGCCGGCTAGGGGGCGGCGGCGCTCGGCGTCGGTCGGACCGAACGACCGACGCCAGACAATGGCCTGGTGACAACCCCAAAAAGCAGGCGACGGCTCGTCGCGCGTGGAGGCAGGCTTCGGCGAACGGAGTTGCAGAGCGGCTTCCTTCGGGCGCGCATGGGGAAGACCTGCATGCAGAAAGACGTGGAGAAGAAGACCCAAAAAAAATGAATAAAAAACAGAAAAAAAGGATTAAAGAAAAACAAAAAAAGAGAAAGGTCAAAAATAAGACAGGGTCCAAGAAGAGGGGCTTCGCCGCGGGCCTGCTTCAGTTGGGCCGAATCGGCCACGGGCCAGTTCTTTTCTTTAGCTGGGCTAGGAATAAAAATAAAGATTGGGCTTTTTTCTAAAAATCCGCGTGGGTTTATTTTTTTAGTGGGCTTGAGGTCGGCCCAGTTTCTTCTGTGGCCTAATTCGGACCGACAGGGCCCGGGTCAGTCTAGTAGGGCCGGGTCCTCTGACCCGGTCCGAATCATTTCTTTTAAAAAGGCATAAAAAAATCGAAAATTCAAAAAAATCAAAAAAAAAAAAAAAATATAAAAAAATCGAAAATTTCAGAAAATAAAGAAAATGCATGGGAAATTCAGAATCTTGAAAATTTATGAAAATTTTCGAAAAAAAAATATTTTTTTTTTAAAAAAAAATCGAAAATATTAAAATATTAAAAACTCCAAAAAAAAAAAGTTTTCAAAATCCCAAAAATACTAAGTTTGTTTTAGAGTTCCCTAAGAAGCTCTAAAATAATTCTTGGACAATTTTCTTTTAAAAGATGTTGGAAAATCATCGGCCTAAAATTGTTGTCTTAAAAGTGAACAATGCTTCTTTTACGCTTTACTTCTTAAGGTTAATTATCCTTGGATGCAATTGCCCTTGATAAAGACGCTTATGATGCGATGATTATGGTTTTTCCTTAGTTTAATTAGGATTTATTTTCGTCTCCAATTTATTTAATGCTTTTTATTTAATTTTCTTTAATTGTTGATTCTTGCTATTTTGATGATTGCGCACTTTCGCATGATCACCTCATATGTTAGTGGTTAATTCTAAAATCAATCCAAACTGCCTGACAAAAGTCTTTTTGAAATGAACAAGATTAGGTACCGAAAGGGCACTAATTGGTTAATTAGTGTAATCAAGTCCCCGACCCTAGAATCTCTGGTTACGTAGAAAGTGAGGCACACTCCCATGCCTCGCTTGGTTTCTAGCCGACCCCAATAGGCTAGTGGCGACTCCTCATTTCAAGATTTTCATACACATCCAATGTCACGCGGTCGCGGGGTATGAACCCAGAGCCCTAATGGGGCCCTGGATCCATCCTTTTGACAATACCCCTAAACCTATTTATTCGAGACCTTCCTCTCCCCATTCGGGACGGAAAAAAATAGGTCGCGACATTACCGAGATGCATTGACTTACACGCTTGCAAGAGCAAAATACAGAGAAAAGCATAGTGTAAGAGCTTTATATTGAATTAGTATTGATGCTCACGCAAGAATGAATGCGCCAGAATTTCCAAATTGGCTTATAAATTGGGACGAATTTAGTGAGTAGAAACTTATTTCGTAAAATCACTGACGAAATATCTAAGTTGTAATTTGAAAATTAATTTTCTCTTAAATTTTCATTTATTTTTAAAAATAAATGAATGATTTGAGAACCATTTCCCTAAAAACAATTACTTTAACCAATGGAAATTATTTTCATTATCGACAATAATTTATATCTTCCTTGGCGATAAAAATATTTTTCATTCGCCGATTTTTGTAAGCATATAAGTGCTAAAAACATAGTGATTATGAAAAGTTACAAGTCTTATGAAGAAGAAAAGTAGCCACTACTATGAGAAGTTGCAATTTCTATAAAGAAATGCAACTCTTATGAAAAGGTGCGACAGTTGTGATGATAGAACGTGCTTTGGTAGAAGGTATCTATTGATAACTTATATAAATAGAATCCGATCTTCTCTTCACCCAAAACAACGAAATGTTGCATTTTATCATCCAAAAGATAAAATAAGTTACGACAAAAGCAGATTAATATAGAGAATCAGATTTCTCCATTTGTTTCTATTTCTTCATCAAGCATTTTTCAAGGTTAATGGTAGGGATAGAGGTACATCTTCATCTCTCTTATCGTGAATAAATCATGAAGACATAAGATTTTTGATATTGAATTTAAGAATTATATTATCATTTACATACCATCTATAGCGAGATATATTTGTAGCTCATTTTTCATAGCGAGATATTCGCATTTTCAATCTAGCTAATCATTGTCGATTTGCATAGAGCGTCTCATTCATGTACACTAGATAAGATTCCACTCATAGGACGACATTTTCGAGTACTCAAATCACTCTGAGATGATGTGCTCAAAACACGACATGTTACTATAGTCACATCAAAGCGCTGCTTCAACCAACGGACGCCCTAGGAGGTTAGGACTTGGCTTTCATGGCTAATGTATCGGGACTGGTTCAGCCAATTGCAAGAGCCGAAAATGAGAGGCATTCAACAGTTGCGTCTGCTTGCGAATCTCACGCAATAATGGACATGGCCAGAAGCCATGTGCCTTTTTTTGTTTTAGGGGGTGGTTGGGGGGACACCGCTGTCTTGGATTTAAGCAGGCTAGGCACGAATCTTAAGAAGTGCTTGGAGAGTTCTCCAAATAAGCACCGAGAACTAAGGGCGTCGAGTACTTAACCGAAATTGAAATCAAATCCAATCAAAAATTTCGGTTCCGTTCGATTTCGATTTAGATAACCAAAAAATAACCATTAATTTTTCCGGTTCGATTCAGTTCAGTTCGGACCGAAATTCTTAATAAAAAATGAAAAATCAACTTAAAATCTCTTCTTTCTCACATTTTCTTCACTTTGTTCCAATAAGAAAGCAAAAATAGGAAAACCGCAAAACCAAACTGAACCAAACTGAATCATAATATTGGTTTGGTTCGTATTTGGTTCGGTTTGGAATCACATTTTATTGGTTTGGTTTTTCAAAAAAATCGAAACCGAATCGAAACGTTTACATCCCTACCAAGAAATGCAAGGAAAGTCCTAAATTTTGTTTACGAAATACAATTAAAGTTCTAAATTTTTTGGGATAAGATTAGCGGGAACACCATAATTTTCTTACAAAGACCCACTGAGAGTCGTAACTTTTTTTCGTTCACTTAAGTGCAACATTAGAGTAAAATCGATCATTTGAGTACATTTCATTTCCCGCAAATCATTATATGTGGATTTTTAATTAAATAATTTTATTTTGACATGGATTTAAAATTTTAAAATTTTTTATTTTCATTTTCATTTTTCCTATGTCATCGAGGTCGCAAACAATCCTCACTAGAGGCGAAGGCCTTACCCAAGGGCTAATGACCGCACCAACCAAGGGCAAGGCAGCCCTCACCCAAGCTAGACGAGGGCCTTCGCCAGTCTAGGTGAGGCCTTAATAGTCAGCGAGGGTTGTTGGTGATCCTTGAGCTGGCGTTAAAAAAAAAAAAAAAAATAAAAATAAAAAATTTATCTATGCCAATGCTTGCGAAACCACACAGGACAATTGGCATCTACGTTGGATTTTTCGGCAAGGCAAATCACCGATGGTAGTTAATGATCAATTTTTTAGATTTGTGGTATTTAAGTGAACGAAAAAAAAAAAAGTTATGACACTCTTATTGTTCTTATACTTAAATTCTTTAGTTGGTCCAGTTAAGTCCCCAGTCTTTTTTAAGAAGTCCAATCAAAGTCCTCGGAAGAACAATACCTAAATTTGTTTATGTGACATCCTTAAATTACAATTTCAAGATAAGTTTTAGAGTTTAATTGCATTTTTTAATAAAATTGTAGGACTTAGCCGAATCAACTGAAAATTTTACATCTCGATTAAACTGGTTTAGAACTAGATTGCATGTCTCAAAAAAGGTTTAGAATTTAAGCTACAGTTTTCCCAAATAAATGCATTGGAAATGCGCATTTTGCAACAAATATTTTTGTGATTATTATTGCCGTCCTCTGTTTATATCCCGCACGTGCACGAACACGGGCATGACAATTTCTTTTTAATTATATGTCATTTTTTTGTATCATTGAAAAATAGTATTTTTGAAAAAAAAACGAGATAATAGTCGGAATTCCCACATGTTGACTCTTAGTAATACCAAGGCAAAAGTACCCATTATCAGCTTTTAGTTGTTAATTTTAGATTAGATTAAGATTTAGATAGAAAATACGACTTTTGATCCAAAAAAAAGATTTTCCTGACCCAGCTTCAACTTCCTAGGACTCTTTTCTTGTTTTGTCATGATGAGAGATTCAAATTTCCAATTGAACTAATCATTATCGATTCACGCCAAGCACTTCATCCATATGCATCACATAACACTTGTCTTGAAGAAGCCATTCTCAAGCCTTAAAGATCACATTTGAGTCGATGGGATTTGAGCATGATAAATAATGTACTACATTCAGATCGACTGACACCTTGGGGTTGGGACTTGGCTTTCATGTTGAAGAATTGTCAGGACGTACACGAACGAAAACAACCAAATCGCAAAAGTCATTTGCTTTGTGTGAACTGAAAATGAGAGCACTGACAATCGTGTTTGCTTGTGGATCTCCCGCATTAGCGGAGACGGTCTGAAGCCATGTAGGTGGGGGACCGTTGTTTTGGACTTAAGTAGACCTGCCAGGAATCTAACATGTTGTTGTGAGTTCTTCACGTGAAAATGGAAAGTTCATGTTTTCAAAATAAGTAAGGAAAAGCATATTGGAACTTCTAATTCTTTCAATTTATTCAATTAAGTGTATAATTTTTTTAAATAAGCATATTGAAAGTCCTTTCGATAACCAATATCTAAAATTGCCTACATAGCATCCTTAAATTACAATTTAGATACAAGGTTTGATGCTTGATTGCAATTATTTTAATTGAGTTTTAAGACTTAATTTAATCAATTGAAATTTTTTTAACTCAATTGCATTTTCTAATAAAGTTTAAGACTTGATTGAATTTGTTTATGACTAGATTGCATGTCTTACATAAGGTTTAGGATTTAAGCTTTAGGACCAGAGGGGTAGTTATCTATTGCTCTCATTTCTCCTCACCATCCTCTATATATATCCACACGTGCACAAACAGACGCACAAACGAGAGGCTCATCATCATCATCTTTGAGAGCTCTTCTTAGTCGTTAGGGAACGGCTGAAAAGCAACGGGCCAAAAGTCACCATGCACCCCAATTTGACGAAGGCTCTCTTCCTTTCCTATCTGTTGATAGTTGCCCTCTCCTGCGAAGCCGCACCTGGAGAGCTCAACGACACCACCACTTCCCCGCCTTGTGACGGCCTAGGCGGCACAGCCGAGTGTCTCATTGCTTACCAACAACCGGAGTTGGAGCTCAAGGCAAGTTCAAATGGTTTCGACATCTACAAAACTGTACTCTTAGGCCCTGCCGGCTGCGGCAAAGGCAAACCTTACAAGGGCTGCCTTCCACCGTCAAACCAAAAACCAAATTGTGACACGTATAATAGGCAATGTTGAAAGAATGGATGTTGATCAACATTCCAAATTGCATCTGCTAGTACGTGCTTCCTTCTGCTCCAACCTGGTGTCCCCAAATTGTCAACTGTAAGAATTTGCACGTAGATTTGTATGCGTTGAGGATGTTAGTAACTGCAAACTGCAATTATAGTTGGACTTATCGGTTTGATATATGTATCCTGTATGGGCTTTAAAGTTGTGTATGTCAATGTATCTATCTCCCAGGTTTAATGCATTCGATTGGAGTGTATATACGAGTATGATAATGTTTTCAACTATCGAGATTTCTTAAGCTAGGTGAAATGTTTTTCTTCTGGGGTAGGCCTCAACCCATTCCAGACAAACCCAAGAGCCAATAGGCTCGACCTAAACCTGATGCAACTAAACCCAGCAGACCCCGAACCCAACCTAGAGATAGAGCTCCTGAAATTATACGGCTGCAGATTCATCCACGACTTATCAACCCGCGTTCCATTTCTCGCTGCAAGATATCGAGCGCAGGAGCAACCGCCGTACTTCTTCACATCAATAACGAAGCCAGAAGGCTGAGAGACAAAGTTCAGCTCAGCTACATCAAACACAAACTTTTCACATCTAATGCTCCCAATTGCTACCTGTATTGGACTTGACATCTGCAGGCCCTGGATTCCTTCCACCATGTATCATGCTTCCGGAAACGATTCCAACCAGGAAGGATATCTCATCAGCCACCTTGCCGATGTTGGGAAGGACAGGAACAAAAGTAGTTCGTAGCATTTCGCCACTCGCACGAGAAGGAATTTGCCCGGAGGTGTGCCGAGACCATCCAGGTTCGGGCTCGAAGGATAAAACCGGCCGAGTCCGGGCGAGCAAGTACGTTCTCGGACACCGCATGCCTCACCCGGAATCTTCCCACTTCTTATGCAATAATTGCCTATCTTTTCAATCTCGGTGTGCCTATGCAATGAATTATCTCGATTGATCTAAATTGAGCTCGCTTTCCTGAGGGGCCCAAGTAGGCACGACCCGGGAAACTTTTTTTAAAGTCTAATCACTTCGTTTCCAGCGCTGTTGGTGACCTCCGTTTCATCCCTCCCCCCATCCCACAGCAACTAGTCTGCCAATCTGACATCCTTTCACTATGGAGTTAACTTGAACAAGCTCTCGCCCCTTTCATGTTTGTCAATCCCGACCCTATCCTTCTCTCGAGGTGTCGCCACGCAAGACGGCCGGCATCTAAATCAGTAATTTCTTATCAAAATTGATATGATGAACTATATTAGCAATATTCAAAAGGTTTATAACTAAATTGATTAAATTGAAACGTTATATAACTAAATTAATACAAGTGCAATAAATTGAAGATTTTTGGATAATTTTTTTTTTTTATTTAGTTAGGCAGTACATTTCAGACATATTAGTAATACTACACGTCACATCACTTTAACGAGGTTTCCATCATCCTCAATTTACTTATGACAAATTTTTTGAATATTCAAAAGGTTTATAACTAAATTGATTAAATTGAAACGTTATATAACTAAATTCTCATATATGTGACTTTTGTTGAAACATAATATAACTAAATTCAAAAGGTTTTTGAATATTCATGGTTCAGCTACATCTAGCACAAACTTTCAAAACATCCAATCCTCCGACCGCTGCATATATTACTCGATATATGCAGATACTGTGTTCCTTCTATCATAATATCATGCGTTTGGAAACAATTCGAACATAGAAGGATATCTCAGCAGCTGCCTCGCCGACGCAGGGAAGCATGAGGACAAAAGTAGTTCGTAGCATCTTACCAATCGTCCGAGGAGGAATCTGGCTGGAGGTACACCGAGCCAATCCAGGTTCGGGCTCGAAGGACGAAATGAGCGAGCAATCACATTCTTGGACACCGCATGCCCGCCCAAATTCTATGAACTCTATATGTAATAATCGCATGTCTTTTCAATCTCGGCGGGGTCATGTAATGAATTATTAGGATTAATCTGACTTTTAGGTAGCTTTACTGAGGGCCCCAAGTTGTCTGGTCATGACCCGTGAACCCCCCTTTTTAAATTCTAATTTCTCTGTTCTGCATGCTGTCAGTGACCTTACGTTTCATACATCCCCCCATAAACTCACGGCAATTAAGAGCGCTCATTATAACCATTCTATTTCTATTTCGAAATAGAAATTTATTCCAAAAATAAAAAGTAAAATTTTTACTTTTCTATTTCTGAAATAAAATCGAAATTGTTTATTTCTTTTTCTTCTTACTTGAAGGAATTTTGTGTCGTCCGCTGCTCACCATCACCACCACCCGCTGCCCATCGCCGATCGCTGGCCGCCGTCCCTCCCATTACCGCCACTACTTGAGAAAGTGAAATTTTTTTTTATCAAACGAATTTCTATTCCAAGTAGAAATTTTTTGTCGTTATCAAACTGATTTTTTGATTTCGAAACTCATCCAAAAATAGAAATAGAAAAATCTATTCCTATTCCAGAAATCAATTTCTTGCTAGAAATGTTATCATTCGCGCTCTAAGGGTCTGTTTGGAATCCATTATGTTTCTCTATTTTTCTGTTTTTTTGTTCTCTAGAATAGAAAATGAACATAAATGCGTTTGATAACGCCAACTGATTTTCTATTCCCGGGAATAAAAAATTGTTCTTGGGAATAGATTTGGAGTAGAAATGAGAAGTAGAAAAAAAGTAACTTCTTATCCTTGGGAATAATTTCAAGAATAAATTATTTCATGGGGACTACTTACCGCCTATAGCACGCCACCACCCGCCCACCGCCTACCGCCGCCATCGCCAACCACTACCCACCGGCGTCGGTTGCCAGTTGTCGGCCGCCAATCTTCGCCACCTATCGCCAGCCGCCCCCATTTGTTCGCCACCGGCCGACTGCCAATCGCCGCCACATGTCACCAACCTCTCGCCACTGTCCACACCCCGCCACTGCCAGTCGGCCTTCTCGCCACCCTCGGTCGGCCGCCATCAAGGAAGAAAGAAATAAAAACTTTTTGTCAATTCCAAACGCATTTCTATTCATTTTCTATGCCAAGAATAAAAAAAATTTATAGTTACCAAACACCCTAATTTACTTAGAAATTGTTCTAGGGAGTAGAAATAAAAAAGAACTATATCTTAAAAGAAATTATTCACAGAAATAGAAATGTTACCAAACGCACCCTAATTTAATTATCCTCTCATTATGGAGCTCCAGCTGAACAAGTTGTCCTCCTTTCGTTTCTGTCAATCCTCACTCTCTCCTTTCCAAGTGGAGCCACCACATAAGATGATAAACGTCCACTTCCGGCTAAAATGGCTAGAAGATCAAATTAACCAAATTATTCCTCTCTCCCTCTTGCTTTCTCTCTCTCTTAACCTTTCTTTGTCTTTTCCACTTCTAAAAGAGGGGGATTTCACCTAGAACTCTCCCTCCCTTCCTAGTTTCTTTTTCATTTTATTTCCTTTTATTTCTTTCCTTACTCTCACGATCTAGTTTTAGATTAGGGAACTTTGCTCTCATAATCTTATATCTATAAGTTTTTCTCTTTGATCTAATTCTAGATTTTGAAGTTTTTATGATTAAATACCCCACCTCCGGCTTCAATAGTGTTCATAATAGGTTTGGTATCAAATTTGTACTCATTCAACGTGCTTTCATTATTGACCCAAGAAAAAAAAAATGCTTTTATTCAAAGCTTTGGCACTTTGCATTGGCTACCGAACTCACTCTCACAAGTGTCAAATCCGAGCTTCAATCTCCGTATAGTGATGTTGTTGAGGACACTGAACCTAGGCCCACATTATCAAAAAGCAAAGCCATAACTATTGATAGAGATTTTGGCATGTGCTCATCACATATGGTGTTGTGTGATTTAGTGATCGGCCATTGATCCTTTGGCTTGAATGCAATCACATATCTGTTCTTGAAAAACGAGCCTCTAATTATTTGTACCAACCATGCTCCAATGAAATGGCTTGATTTATAGCTTTTTGTTTGTTTTGGAGTTCTATGGGTTTGCTTTATTATTGTGACTTTTGAGATTACCTTTTATGTATCATTTTGATAATGAATGGAAATTTTATTTTGACAAAAAATTGGCCAAATTGAAGGGCTAGTGTGGAATGGACACGAGCATGATAGGCTTATGAATTTCCTGGTAACTTTTTCCTTTTTTTTTTTTTGTGCTCTAAATCTAGTTAGGCGGTCCATTTCAAATGTATAGTGATATTACAAGCCACATCACTTTGTAGAGGTTTGCGTCGTCCTCAATTTACTTATGACAATTTTTTTCTAATTACATGACATTTTTTTTTTGTATCATTGAAAAAGTATATTGAGAAAAAAAAGAACCAAATGAGAATTGGACTTCACAAATGTAGATTGTGGCATGATACCGACAGGTGGACATATTAGCTTTTAGTTGTCGATATTAGATTAGATTAATGTGTAGGTAGAAAATACTGACTTTTGATCCAGTAAAAGCTTTTCCTAGCTTGGGTCCAACTTCCCAAGACTCGTTTTTTTATTTTATCATAGCGAGAGATTCAAATTTCCAATACAACTGATGGTTGTCAAATTCACACCAAGCATCTTATCCATGTATATCGGATAAGACTCGCCCATAAGACGACATCTCCAAGCCCTAAAATCACTCCTACACCGACGCCTTGGGGGGGGTGTTCGGGACTTGGCTTTCGTGTTGACGAATCCTAAGAACGGGCACAGAAGGAAACATCCGAAATGCAGAAGTTGTTTGCTTTACGTCGAATTTGGTCTGAAGCCATGTGCGTGGTGGGGGACTGTTGTTTTGGACTTAAGCAGACTACCCACGAATCTACCAAGTTCTTAGGAGTTCTTCACATGGAAAACATTACTTTATGTTTTCAAAATAAGTACAGAAAAGTGTATCGGAAACTATAAACCTTGTGTACATAAAGCAATTCAAGCCTTAATATCTTTCAATTGATTCAATGAAGTCCCAAATCTTTTTTACAAATTGCAATCATGGTCCTTTCAACCAAAAAATACCTACAATTGCCTACATGGCATCCTTAAGCTACAATTTCGATACGAGGTTTAGGATATGATTGCATTTTTTTAATAAAGTTCTAAAACCTCATTGAATCAATTGAAAACTTCAAGATTCAATTGCATTATCTGATAAAGTTTTAAGACTCGATCAAACTAATTTAGGATTAGATTGCATGTCTTAAATATAAGTTTAGGATCTAACTGTGGCCAAGTACCATACATGTATTGCTCTCCAGATCCAAAGGATTTAGCAAGCCCGAGGCGCGCAATAATGTTTTCTCATCAAAAAGAAAATCAGCTAGTGGTAACCGAACTTCAGAGGCATGGATGTCATGAGTTCGAGGGATCAATCGATTGTCAAAGAAAATCCATCGAAACTATGATACATTTGTCTAAATGTGTATCAGTCGATATACGCTTAAGGAGCACTTCATGGTTTCCATCCTTGTTAGTTGGAGAATGAAGGGTGGTCCATCTTTCTCGAAAGGATAATGTCTAAGGTCGCGGCGAGATTCTTCGATCCGACAGGCCATGTGCTGCACTCCACTGCAAATCCAAAAACGACATTGCGATGTACTTAAACCGGAATTACCCTCTCTGTTGATGAACGTTTCTGAATTGCGTCCAGCAACGATACTGCTTCCGGTAACCGTCAACTATAAGAATTTGTACGTAGATTTGTATCTGTTAAGGATGTTAGGAAATGCAAAACTGCAGACTATAGACTAGAGCCTTGCAATTTAAGATTCTCATCCTCAAACTATTAACTGGCGTTCCATGCCAGAAGGCCCATCTTGAATTCTTCTTTCCCTGCCGCATCAACTGCAGACTTTTTAAACGTCTAATCCTCCAATCGCCGCATATTGCCTTTAATACTGGAATCCTTCTATCACGGTATCGTGCTTTCAGGACAAAAGCTGTTCATAACATTTCAGAGATGATTATTTTATTTTTTATTTTTAAGAATAAGTTTAGGATAAAAATTTATTTGATAACATAATTTCATTTTGCAATTTATGAAATAAAGTTTTAATCTAGAAATAAATTTGCAAAAAAAAACAGAAGTAAAATTTTCTACCTTTTTATTTCGAGAATATATATGAGAAATAAAAAAAAAATTATATCGCTCGTTTTCACTACTATCTGACTGCCCATTCATTACCATTACTCGCTAATCACCACTCGTCAATTGTCCACCCATCGCTCGAGAGGAAGAAATTTTATATCGTCATCAAACGAATTTTTTTAATAACAGAAATCTTATAACACTATCAAATGCATATTTAGTTCAGAAATTCATCCTGAGAATAAAAATAAAAATTATTTCTAATTAGAAAATGATTTTTAAAATAGAACCCTTATAAAATCGCACGAGAAGAGACCTGTCCGGAGGCATGCCGAGCGAATCCTAGTCCGTGCTCGAAGGACGAAATGAGCGTTTCCGGGCCGAGCAATTACGTTCTTGGACACCCCTACCGTGTGCACCCGAATTCTACCGACTTTATACGTAGTATTTGAATATACTTTCAATCTTAGTCGGTCCTCTGCGATGAATTATTTGGGTTTTTCTTTTTTTAGCTTTAGGTCGCTTTCTCTGGGCCCAAAAGTTGCTCTGTCTTGACCTGTCAAACCCATCTTTTCAAAGTCTATCCCATCGTTTCCAACACGCTGTCGGCGACCTCCGTCTCGTTCTTCCCCCGATAAGACCACTGCAGCTGATTTGACATCCTCCTCACCATGGAGCTCCACTTGAACAAGGCCCTCCTCCTCTCGTTCCTGTCCATCCTCGCCCTCTCCTTCCCATGTCGAGCCGCGACGTGGCCGCCCGGGGGCAATCTCTCCGCCGTCGCCCCGCCGCCGTGCGACGCCGGCACGGCCGGCTGCCGCATAGCCGACCTGCAGCCGGAGCTGGAGGCGGTAGCGGATCCGGGCATGCTGGGCGCTAGCCTGGTGATCGCGGCCGGGTCTGCGCTGGACCCGAAGAGCGCCGGCTGCGGCCGGAAGTTGCCCAGTGGAAAGTACACGCCTTGCACTCCAGATGCGAACAGACCGCCGCGCTGCAGCCCGTACTGCCGCCCCAAATGTCCCTGTTGATGTCTCCGGCGCCGCCGGTGGACCCTCCATGATCGGAAGAAATTCGACTCCCCCGGTGCACGCGAATAATGTTTTTCCAATTTACATAGACAAGTCAGCTAGTGCTGATCGATCTTTGGAGACGTGGGTATTCGAGGGATTGATCGATCGTGATCGCAAATCATTGTTGAAGGAAATCTATTGAATGTACTCTTGTCTTGAAGAAGCCATTCTCAAGCCTTAAGATCACATTCGAGTCGATGGGATCTGAGCATGATAAATAATGTACTACATTCAGATCGACTGACACCTTGGGGGTTGGGACTTGGCTTTCATGCTGAAGAATTGTCAGGACGTGCACGTACGAAAACAACCAAATCGCAAAAGTCATTTGCTTTGTGTGAACTGGAAATGAGAGCACTAACAATCGTGTCTGCTTGTGGATCTCCCGCATTAGCGGAGACGGTCTGAAGCCATGTAGGTGGGGGACCGTTGTTTTGGACTTAAGTAGACCAGCCAGGAATCTAACACGTTGTTGTAAGTTCTTCACGTGAAAATGGAAAGTTAATGTTTTCAAAATAAGTAAGGAAAAGCGCATTTCAATTGATTCATTAGGGCCTGCGATAACGCTTTCCAGGAACACTCGTTTACTTCTTTTGTTAGGACAAAAAATGCGTTAGAACAAAAAATCTGCGTTAATGAAACGCGCGTTTGGTAAATTTTTTGTTAGAACAAATTTGTTCCCCCTAACAGGTTTGGAACAAAATGAAAACAAGAAAAAAAAGTTGTTTTTTGTTCTGGACAATTTTAAGAAACACTTTTTTTTTTTTTCTTTTTTTTCTTTCTTTTTTTTCTTCTTCTTCTTCCTCTTCCTCTTCCTCCTCCCACCCCTCAGCCGCCCCATCGCCGCCCCATCGCCGCCGCCGGCGAGGTCCGGCGAGCTCGCCGGCGCCTCGCCCGGCCGGGCGAGGTCCGGCAAGCTCACCGGAGCCTCGCCGCCACCGGCGAGGCCGCACGAGGCCGGCGAGCCTCGCCGCCACCGGCGAGGCTCGGCCTCGCAGATCTAGGCGAGGCCGAACCTTGCCTGGCGGCGCGAGGCCGCGCGGGCGGCGAACCTCGCCGGCCACCCAGGCGAGGCTCGGCCTCGCAGATCTGGGCGAGGCCGAGCCTCGTCGGTGGTGGCTCTGGCGAGGCTCGGCCGCCCAAGCCGCGCGAGGCGGGCGAGCCTTGCCCGCCACCGGCGAGGCTCGGCCTCGCAGATCTGGGCGAGGCCGAGCCTCGTCGGTGGCGGCGGCGCGAGGCCGCCTCGCCCGGCCGCGCGAGGCCACGCGGGCGGGCGAGGCTCGGCCTCGCAGATCCGGGCGAGGCCGAGCCTCGTCGGTGGCGGCGGCTCGAGGCTCCGGCGAGCTCGCCGGAGCCTCGCCGGCGACGACCAACAAAAAGAAGGGAGAAAAAAAGGAAAAGAAAAATCAAAAATCAAAAAAATCAAAAAATTAGAAATTTTTACCAAACGTGTTTTACGTTCCCGGAGTAAAAATTTTGAACCGTTATCAAACACCCTCAAATGCTTTCGAAACTTGATTCTAATGTAAAACAAGAAAAACATTTACGGCGAAACTGTTAGGGAGCAAAACGTTCGCTTATGCAGACCCTTAAGTGCATAATTTTTTTTTAAATAAGCACATTCAAAGTCCCTTCGATGACCAATATCTAAAATTGCCTACATAGCATCCTTAAATTACAATTCGGATATAAGGTTTAATGCTTGATTGCAATTTTTTTAATTGAGTTTAAAGACTTAATTTAATCCATTGAAATTCTTTTAACTCGATTTCATTTTCTGATAAAGTTTAAGACTTTATTGAATTTGTTTATGTCTAGATTGCATGTCTTACATAAGGTTTAGGATTTAAGCTTTAGAACAAGAGGGGTAGTTATCTATTGATCTCATTTCTCCTCACCATCCTCTATATATATCCACACATGCACAAACGAGAGGCTCATCATCATCATCGTCTTTGAGAGCTCTTCTTAGTCCTTAGAGAACGGCTGAAAAGCAACGGGCCAAAAGTCACCATGCACCCCAATTTAACGAAGGCTCTCTTCCTTTCCTATCTGTTGACGGTCGCCTTCTCCTGCGAAGCCGCACCTGGAGAGCTCAACGACACCGCCACTCCACTGCCGTGCGATGGTCTCGGCGGGGCAGCCGAGTGCCGCATTGCTTACCAGCAACCGGAGTTGGAGCTCGTGGTGGGCTTGAATGATTACGCCTACAAATCTCTACTCAAAGGCCCCGCCGCCTGTAGCAGACCCCCACGGTACACGCCCTGCCCTCCACCGCGGAATCTAGGACATCCTTGCGGCTTGTATGACAGGAATTGTCACAAATAATTAGGGATTTATAATAGGAACTACCCTTCTTGTTGATACACATTTCAAATTGCGTCCACTAGTGCCCACTTCCGTCTACTCCAACCCAATGTCCCCAAAATGTCAACTTTAATAATTTGGATGTAGATTTGTATGTGTTGAGAATGCTAGTAACAGTTCGTAATTGCGAACTGCAATTATAATTGGACTTATCGGTTCGATATATGTATCCTATATGGGCTTTAAAGTCGTTTATGTCAATGTATCCATCTTCTAAGGTTAATGCATTCGATTGGAGTGTAGGTACGAGTATGATGATGTTTTTAACTATCGTGATTTCTTGAGTTAGGTTGAATGTTTTTCTTCCAAGGCAGGCCTCAACCCATTCCAGACAAACCCAAGAGCCAATAAACTTAACCTAAACCTTATGCAACTAAACCCAGCAGATCCAGAGCCCAATCTAGAGATAGAACTCATGAAATTAATCACGGATGGACCTCATGAAATTATGCAATTGCAGATTCATCCGCAACTTGCCAACTAGCATTCCATTTCTCACTACAATATCTCGAGCACACGAGTAATCTGTTATTGACACCCAAATTTTGACTAAATATTTAAAATTAAATTGTATAAAAAATTATGGACAAATTTGGCCCTAACAAAAAAGGGTTTTCACATCATATAGGCATCAATATTATTTGTTTCAAGTAATTCTTATTTTATTTGCCCTTGTTTTAACTTATTTAGGATAAATAGAAAATTAAAAATAATATATATTTAAAATTATTAAAAATAAATAAATAAATAAATATAAAAATTCTGAAATTAGGGAAGGGCTTAAATTTTTTTTTTTTTATAATTTTCTCTTAAAAATGCATGTTAAAAAAATCAAATCAAATCTCAACATTTAAATAAGATTAGGTAGCAAAAGAGTATTAGTTGATTGACTGGTGTAATCAGTTACTCGATCCTAATTTCTCTGCAGTTTGCGGGGAGTAAGATTTTTCTCCCAATATTTTACTTAGGTTTTCAATTGACCTACCACAAACCAATTAATAGCGACTCCTAAATGCAATTGACTTGTAGATTAAAAACTCAAACGATAAGTCGTGAATTGGTGGCTTGGGAAAGCCTAGACTAAATCTAGACTTAGCAAAGCCATTAACCTCTGTGCCCATAGGAGAGTTCAAGGAGGTCGCAACATCGTTGTTCTTCTTCACATCACCGACAAAAGCCAGAAGGCTGAGAAACAAAGTTCAGCTAAATCAAGCAGAGACTTTTAACATCTATTGCTCCGAATTGCTACATGTACTAGCCTTGACATTTGCAGGTACTGGATTCCTTTCATCACGTATCATTCTTTCAGAAACAATCCCAACATAGAAGGATATCTCAGAAGTCGCTTTGCCGATCTGAGGGTTCGAAGGATGAAATGAGCGAGTTTCGGCAAACAATTATGTTCTCGGACACGGCATGCTTCACCCAGATTCGACCAACTTTATATGTAATAATCGAATACCTTATCAATCTTGGGGCCCAAGTAATTAATTATTTCGATTGATCTAATTTTATGTCGCTTTCCTTAGGGCCTTGGTAGGCATGACCAGCGAAACCATTTTGAAGTCCAATCCCATTGTTCTCCAGAACGCTGTCGGGGACCTGCGTTTCATACCTTCCACGGTAAACCCACAGCAATTGATTTGATATCCTCTCCCTATAGAGCTCGACTAGAACAAGGCTCTCCTCGTTTCGTATCTGTCCATCCTCACCCTCTCCTTCCCATGTCGAGCTGATACGTGAGATGACTAATGTTCACCTCTGGAATTTTCAGTTAAAATTGATTAAATGGATTATATAATCAAATCGTCAAAGATTTATAATTAAATTGATCACAAAATTTAAAACTAAATTGACATAAATGTAATAGATTTATGATTTTTTTTTAATTCCCCCTCCCCCTCTCTTTTTTTGTCTAGTTAGGAAGTCCATTTCGGATGTATTAGTAATATGAGTTTCCTGTCGTCCTCAATTTACTTGTGACAAATTTTTTAATCATGTGACATCTTTTTATCTGTATTGAAAAAAACAGAACGAGATGATAGTTGGACTTCACACATGTTGACTCGTAGTAATGCCAAATGCACAAGTATAAAATATGAGACTGTCCCATGATACCATTAGACAAATTAGGTTTTAGTTGTTAATATTAGATTAGAATAAGGAGTAGATACAAAACACGACTTTTGATCCACAAAAAAGGTTTTTCCCAGTCTGGCTGCAACTTTTCGGGACTTAAAATTTATAATTGATTCAATTAAGTCCCAAATCTTTTAAAAAAGTGCAATCATATTCCTTTTGATGAACAACACCTAAAATTGCTTAAGCGGTATCCTTAAATTACAATTTCGATAGGAGATTTAGGCTTGATTGTATCTTTTTTGACAAAGTTCTAAGATTTAATTGAATCAATCGAAAATTTTATAGGACTCGATTAAATTGGTTTAGGACTAGATTGCATGTCTCACATAAGTTTTAGGATTTAAGATGCAATCTTCCCAAATAAATACATTAGGAATGTGCATTATTGCTATCTTATCATGACAAATAATCTTATCTTTATTATAACGTAAATTCTATTATCTTTTATGTTTTTATCTTGAAAGAGAGTTACCTATTGATCTTATTTCTACCTACCGTCCTCTATTTATATCCGACAAAAGCACGAGCACAGGCACAAACAAGAGGCTCAGTATCCGTTGAGAGCTCTTCTAAGTCCCTAGTAAGCATTGAAAAGCAACGGGCCAAAGTCACCACGCAACTCAATTTAAGCAAGGCTCTCTTCCTTTCCTATCTGTCGACAGGCACCCTCTCCTGGAAGCCGCACCGGGAGAGCTCAATGCCGCTGCCACTCCACCGCTGCGCGACCGCGTTGGTACTCTCCTTATCCATCAAACGCTTGGCAAATTCTGAAATGATGACCTCCACCAATTGATGGACGCTCTTCATCGGCAGCTCTCTTCGCGGCCTGCAAAAGATAATTTTCAAGCCAACCACCTTGATAATTACTGCAATCGACCGAATTTATTGTCCGTCAGACAATAACAATCGGTCATCTTTAAGTATAAACAGAGTGCTAATGCACATTATTCGGAGTGGAAAGTGAGAAAATCTCGTGTAACACAATGAACAAACGCCTCCTGTCGATCGACCAACATGGAAAGGATCAAGTTGTGGTCCTCGAATTGCTTGTGTGATTCGGATTTTAGGACGTAGAACTACTTTAGCGAGAGGCAGCGCTTTATGCACATGCATCAGACCCTATTTTTCCAAAAGTACTCGCATGATGATAATGTCTCCGAATATAAAATCCACCAAATCGACATTGAGAATCAACGAGCTTTTCCGCAATCCATGGCCTTACGGTGTACGGCGGACAACGGGGATGAGGCTTGACATGAGCCTTGGAATTCTTCGCCGCATGGCGGGGCGTGTAGAATTTGCCCGGCATGGGAATGGCAACGACCGGCGAGGTTTGGTATATGGGGCCGTCTCACGGCTCTGGGTTTGCCCGGGGCACGCTCTTGGTCCAGCACTGCTTTCAGCTCCACCTCCGGTTGCCGGTAGACAATGAGGCACAATGGTGACATTGCCGGCTTCTAGAGAGGCTCTCGCTCCGTGATAGCCAATTAGAGCTATCATAACAAAGAGTTATGGAGGATTGACTCTCCAGTTATTGTAGATACCTATCAAATGGACATGATATGTAGATAATTACATCTAGACAAAGGTCATGGGGTGACAATAACATCACATGATCTTGTAGCAAGCTGTGCCATGTCGCGCCAAAATCTAAATTTCCTATGTAACAATTTTTTTTTGGTTAATAAATAATTTCGATGTAATTGACTTTCCTTTAAGCAAAAAATTTTAGTCATAATTTAATCATATATTTGAATTATGATTCATCACACCAATAATATCATAATATTCCAATTTCTCATCATAAATTCAATTTTCATATGATAAATTCACAAATGGCACATTAATGCACTGATTTGAAAAAGAATTAAAGACTTCTATGCTTTAAAATGCTTAATAGGAAAATTTTTAAAAAAAAAAGAGACATTTTTCTTCTTAAAAATGACGACGGAAAATTAGTGTGCCAGGAAGTTCACACGACAATTATCGGACTACTAATGCCTCCGATCCTAGCGGCGGTGGCGGCAACAAAGATACCCCAAGTCGTTGCTCTCCATTTCTCGCCCCTCTCGACTCCACTGTCTCTTATTCTCCCTGTCCTCTGTCCCTCACTTTGCCACGACTAATGGTGAGCTCAAACAAGACATCGGCATCTCCAATCTAACCAATCATTGTCAAACCATGCAAAACATCTTATCCATGTACACCAGATAAGACTTCACCCACACGACGACATCCCAAAGCCCTAAAATCGCTCCGAGCCAATGCGATCTGGAACACGATATATGATCTGCTGCATTCAAATCAAAGCGCTGCTCCGGTTGGCCGACCGACACCTTTAGGAGTAGGGACTTCGGCTTCAATGTTAATGCATCGTGTCCGCCTCAGCCAATTGCACGGAGTTGTTTTGCTTTGCCTGAGCTGGAAATGGGAGCGCTCAAAGAGTCGTGTCCTCTTTCGAATCTCGCGCATTGGCGGAGAACGAGATGGCCTGAAGGTGACCGGGTGCGTGGGGCGCAGTTGCTTTAGACTTTAAAGCAGACTAGGCATGAATCTAATAAGTTATTGGGAGTTCTCCGCATGGAAAGGGAACTTTGTTCCGGTCTAATCACTTTATGTTTTTAAATTAAGCATGGATTGTATATGATACCTACTCGCCACATATTAAATTAATTAAGAATTTTTATATCTCACCTTATTAGATCAATCCTATAAAACGGTAAATATCAATTTCAAGCTAGGACCATAGGCCACGGCAAGAGAAATAGACCCACATGAATTTCATCAGATTTGATGGTCCAAATTTAATTTGGCATATATATTGCGTTCACTAGATAAGTTTTGGAAAGAGACAGAGGGTGTGTTTCACCCCAAAAGTGAAAAATCTTTCACCAAAAAGATAGACTTCGATTTTTTCTTTTTTGTGCTGACAGGAAAATGTAGGGCTTTTAAAACTAAACGAAAGCAAAATGCGGATAGTAGAATGTAAAGTACAGAACACGAATATATTGATGGAAAATAAGTAGAGGTTTTCATCAACACTTGTGCGATCCCCAACAACAAGACACTGTGGGGTTCCCACTAGAATTATTTACGAATACATAATTATACTCCAAACACTGTTACTACTGCACACATCCTCCGAGATATTAGGCGAGCTTTTCGTATCTTCACATTCAATTTGGTACTATAACATTCACTGGCCATGATCGTCATCCTTCAACACTTGGGCAAAATTCTAAAATGCTGACCTCCATCAATTGACGACGTTCTCCATCGACAGCTCTCTTCACGGCCTGCAAGATAATTCCCAAGTCAACAACAGCCTTAATAGTTACTGCGATCGACCGAATCGGTCATTTCTTGGGGTAAACAGAATGCTTATTTTCTATTCGTTCGAGAGTGAAAGGAGGGGACATCTCGTGTAACACGATAGGTAAACGCCTCCTGTCGATCGACTAACGTGGAAAGGACCAAGTTGGGGGCCTCGAATTTGCCTGAATGATTCGGATCTTAGGAGTTAGAACTGCTTCAGCAAAAGCCACCGCTTGCATGCACAGGCATCAGACCGTATTTTCCAAAAGCAATCACATGATGGCGATATCTCTGAATAGAAAACCTACCAAATCGATATTTAGAACTAACAAGCTTTACCTCAATCCAAATCCATGGCCTTACGGAACACGGGGATATGGGTTGTTGCGAGGCGGGGGATTTGACGGTGGAGTGCAGGGCGTGTAGCGCTGGCCCTGCCCGGAACGGCCACAACCAAAGTTGTTCTGATTCTTGGCCCTCTTCGTGGCGTCTCCAGGCGAGAGAGAGGCCAGCATGCTGGCCAGGGCATCATGCTTCGGGTCCAGTGCCGCCATCAGCTCCACATCCGGTTGCCGGTAAGCGATGAGGCACTCGCCGCCGTGGCACTGCCGCGGAATGGTGGTGTCGCCCGCTTCCAGAGCGGCTCTTTCTCCGTGACAGCTGGTCAGAGCTATCGCCATGGTTGCGAGCAGGGACCACACGAGGAAGAAACGAGCCGTGGCGACATTATCGAATTCCATATGCTCTCACTCAATCTCTCTCTCAAGGAAGAGTTATGGATGGCTGGCTTTCTGGTTACTGTCCATCTTTATTTAAAGAGCGTAATAGGAGGGACGCACAGACAGAGGTCAACGGGGTGACATCACATTGCATGATACTCCAACAGGTCGTGCGCTGTCGCGCAAAAATATAAATTTCCTAAGTAATAATTTTTTTTCCGATTAACAATGTATTCGATGTAATAATCTTTCTTTTAAAAAAAAAATTTAGTCATAGTTCAATCATATATCATGGAAAATTATGATTCATCGTACCATCCGCAAATAATATTGTAACATTCCAATTTCTCATCATGAATTTGATTTTCGTATAATAAACTCAAAACTAATACGATAATGGATTAATTTGGAAAAAAAAAGAATAAACCTTTTTTTATTAATTGATATTCTTTTTTTCATATTTAAAATTAATTCTTCCATGCTTTAAAATGCTTAAAAGGTAAGTTGAAGGCTTTAGCTTTAGCACGTAACAAAACAAAGTAGGAAAAAATAAGAGGGAAAAAACTAAGAGATATAAAATCTCATGTTCGTTTGGGAACAAAAGGAAAAAGAACTCTCTTTTTCTTATAAATGACATCGGAAAACTAAGAGCACATGATAATTATTTTATTTTTGTTTTATAATTATTTTTTTATTCCAAACTTGTTTCTAGGAATAAAAATCTATTTGGTAAAATAATTTTATTTTTCTATTTCTAAAATAGATTCATATTCCGAAATAGGTTTGGAATATAAATCGAAGTAAAATTTCTATTTCTGAAATAAAAATAAAAAAATTATTTCTCTTTTTTTACTTTTCACTTGAAGAAGTCTTTCCCTAATCTCTAGCCATTTGCCCTCCCTCCGGTCGCCGCCACCATCACCACTGACCGCCACCGCTTCCTACCCCCACCAGCCTCTTGCCACCCCCTTCCCCCACCAACTGCCTGCCATCGTCGCCCCCTCCCCTATAGTCTTGGTCGTTGCCATGGCGCCCCCCCTTGTCAGCCAACCACCATTGCCACCATGCCCCCTCCCCGTTTGCCATCGCCACCGGCTGCTAGCCATCCACCTTTGTTGTCGCCACCCCCTCCCCTCGTTGCCATCGCCACCGGTTGCCGGCCACCCATCGCCGCCACTGCCACCTCCTCCCCCACCAACCCCTTCCCCATCGTCGCCAATTGTTGGCCACTCACTGCCTGCGGTTGCCGCCCCCTCCCCTTGCTGCCACTACTGTTGGTCGCCAATCGCCAACCACCACCACCCCTTCCCCTTGCCACTATCGACTGTTCCTCCCGCCACCGTCGCTTTCGAGATGGAGAAATTTTATGTTATTATCAAACGAATTTATATTCAAATAATAAAATTTTGTGCCGTTATTAAACGTAATTTTTTTCAAAATTCATTTAATAATAGAAATAAAATTGTCAGAAATTTTCTCATTCGTGCCCTAATGTGCCGGGAAGTTCTCATCACAACCATCGGACAAAGAATTGCTCCAATCCAATCCTGTCGTACACTCCGGCTCGGTGCGGCGGGTTTGCCCCCTCTCTCTCTCGACTCTCTCAATTCCACTGTCTCTTACTCTGTTTCTCTCTGTCCTCGGTGCCTTGCTCAGCTACGACTAATCATTGTCAATCCACACGAAACATCTCATCCATGTACAATCAACAAGACTCCACCCACACGACAATGTCCCTAAGACCTCTCCGGGCCGATGCCATCCGAAACACCATATGTGATCTGCTCCATTCAAATCGAAGCGCTACTCCAGCTGACCGACACCTTTGGGGGTTGAGAATTGGCTTTCATGATTGATGACGTATCGTGTCCGCTCCAGCCAATTGCAAAAAGTCGTTTTGGCTTTGCGTGAGCTGAAAACGAGAGCACTCAAAGGTCGTGTCCGTTTGCGAGTCTCACGCATTAGCGGAGATGGCCTGAAGCCATGTGCGTGGTGGGGGACTGTTGTTTTGGACTTAAGCAGACTGGCCGCGTATCTAAAAAAGTTCTTGGAGTTCTTCGAGTAAGCATGGCGAAGTGTACTAAAAGTTCTAAATATTATACACCAAATCTAATTGAGTGCTGAATTTTTTAATCAATCCAATTAAGTCTCAAATCTTTTTTAAGAAGTGCAATCAAAGTCCATTCTACGATGTGGCGACTCACCTTTTCTATTTAAGGGAGGAAAAAGACATCCTAAACAATGAACTTAAGGCACTTGATTAGGTTTTGGCTCTCCCAAGCCTTTACCCCACATGACGTTAGAGTATTCATATTAAATCAAATTTACGCTATGATGGTTTTCAGATAAGAAGTCTGCTACTAGCTTATTGAGGTCAATTAGAAACCAAGTGAGGCATGAGAATATCCCTCACTTCCAATGCAACTAGAAAATCTAGAGTTGAGATTTAATTACACTAATTAATCAAGCAATCTGAATTGATTTTGAACTTATCCACAAATATGTGAAGTAATCAAGTGCGTAATCATTAAATAACAATCAACGAACAAAGTAGCATTAAGTATATTGCAAGGAAAAGCAAGAATCTAACGCTAAAGGGAAACGGCAATTAATATATTGAAAGTGCACAATCAAGTGATAATCGAAATAGAATTGTGCAAAGAGTGCCTAGCATTTGTTTCTAAGAACATTCAAAGGCTATGATAAAGCTTTAAGAGCTTATTCAATTTTGAGAATAATTTTTTTATCAAGGATTTTCTGGCATTATAAGAGAAAACTACTCAAAAACTAATTTCTAAGATTTTTCCTAATTCTTAGAAGAAATAAATAATTTTCGGAATATATTTTCATATTTTTATTTTTTCAAAATTTAAATTAATTTCTAATCCAAAAATAGGGACTCAGGCTAGGCTGTTGAGCCCAGTCCGAATATGGGCTACGACTGGGCTCAAGAAACTAGGCCGCGTATATCAACCATAAAGAGCCGAGAAAAGGAATGGGCCCAATTAACTAGGCCGCGTAAATAAAACGCGAAGAGCCAAGAAAAAGAAATGGGCTTACTCATACTATAGCCCAATCCGATTCGAAACTGAGTAAGCCTAAATCAGAAAACTCCCAAGTTAAGCCCGGAAACCGAAAGCCCAATCTATCGGAATTGGTTTAAACCCAAGCCCAACAAACTCTAATTTAGCCCAGAATCTAACTCGAGAAATCTAAGCCCAAATTTAACTAATAGCCTACCTAAGCCCACTTTCTTGCCATTCTCTCTTTCCTGCGGTTTTCACAATCCGCCGTCCCCTTTCAAGCAAACCCACGAACCCAGAAACTAATGCAAGATTAACCACCAAACGTTAAAACCTCGGCAACAAATCATGTCTACTCTATCTTGAACCGAGAATGATCCCAGTTTAACACCCACCACTTCCAATCGCCGGACCACCAAGACGCCAGTATCATCAGCCATTAGTCATCTCCGTCAACCAACCCCGTCCTTCGCCGAACATCATAGCAAAGATGATTTGCCCGGACAAACGGGAATATTTTCTCATCAAAACTCATCGTCGGAATCACGAAATGGATCAAAGCCGCCCATGGTGATTTGAGCGTGTGATGAGGATCCAATGCACAGATTTAGGAAAGTTCCTCTTGAACACTCTTGGAACTTCATTGAAGCATTTTAACGAACATTTGGAGGGCGTCGATTAAGGGGAGGATATTCGCTCATTCAGGATCTATACCCACGCCAAAACACACAACAAATCAGCAAAACAACGCTAAAAAATCGACCAGGAGAGGCTCGTTAGTATCCCGAGAGTGGACGAACGGGAAACTAGGAGTCTCTGTCTTCGGTTTGGTTGAAACAGGCGAAGTGGAGCGAGGGATTCGTGGGGAGGAGCGTTCAGCCGCGGAGGTCCCTACCCCGCTTGGCGGAAATGGCCGGAAGGTGGTCCTGAAGCGAATCAAGTTATGGCCGACCGCCTTGGTGTCGCCTAAACAAAATGGACAAGCAAAATTTTGTTGTGAACAGACGAGCAGTGCCTAAAATTACTTGCATGACATTCTTAAATTACAATTTCAATATGAGTTTCTGGGAGTAAAAACACCAGTGCTACGGCTCTCATTTGAGTGGCACAATTTAATTATTTTTATTTTTACTTTTTTACTTTTTTTACCCTTTGTTTTTTTTTTTTGTCTTTATTATAACGTAAATTCTATCATATTTTTTGTTTTTAACTTGAAAGACCTCTATTTATATCCGACAAAAGCACGAGCACTGGCACAAACAAGAGGCTCAGTATCCGTTGAGAGCTCTTCTAAGTCCTCAGTAAACATTAAAAAGCAACGGGCCAAAGTCACCACGCAACTCAATTTAAGCAAGGCTCTCTTCCTTTGCTATCTGTCGACAGGCACCCTCTCCTGTGAAGCCGCATTGGGAAAGCTCGACACCGCCGCCACTCCACCGCCGCGCAACCATGTCGGCACTTTCCTCATCCTTCAAACGCTTGGCAAATTCTGAAATGATGACCTCCACCAATTGATGGACGCTCTTCATCGGCAGCTCTCTTCACGGCCTGCAAAAGATAATTTTCAAGCCAACCACCTTGATAATTACTGCAATCGACCGAATTTATTGTCCGTTGACAATAACAATCGGTCATTTTTCAGTATAAACATAGTGCTAATGTCGTCATTATTAGGAGCGAAAAGTGAGAACATCTCGTGTGACACAATGAACAAACGCCTCCTGTCGATCGACCAACATGGAAAGGATCAAAGTTGTGGTCCTCAATTGCTTGTATGATTCGGATTTTAGGACGTAGAACTACTTTAGCGAAAGGCAGCGCTTTATGCACATGCATCAGACCCTATTTTTCCAAAAGTACTCGCATGATGATGATGTCTCCGAATATAAAATCCACCAAATCGACTTAGAGAATCAACGAGCTTTTCCGCAATCCATGGCCTTACGGTGTGCGGCGGACAACGGGGATGAGGGTTGACATGAGCCTTGGAATTCTTCGCCGCATGGCGGGGCATGTAGAATTTGCCCGGCGTGGGAATGGCCACGACCGGCGAGGTTTGGTATATGGGGCCGTCTCATGGCTCCGGGTTTGCCCGGGGCATGCTCCGGGTCCAGCACCGCTTTCAGCTCCACCTCCGGTTGCCGGTAGGCAATGAGGCACAATGGTGGCATTGCCGGCTTCTAGAACGGCTCTTGCTCCGTGATAGCCAGTCAGAGCTATCGCTGTGGTGCGAGGCACCACGCGAGGAAGAAACAAACCGTCGCGACATCATCGACTTCTATTTACTCTCTCTCTCTCTCTTAACAAAGAGTTATGGAGGATTGGCTCTCCGGTTATTGTAGATACTTATCAAATGGACAGGACATCTAGATAATTACGTCCAAACAAAGGTCATGGGGTGATAATAACATAACATGATCCTGTAGCAGGTCATGCCATGTCACGCAAAATCTAAATTTCCTCTATAACGATTTTTTTTGTTAATAAATTATTTCGATGTAATTAACTTTCCTTTAAGCAAAAAAGTTTAGTCATAATTTAATCATACAAATTACGATTCATCAGGCCAATAACATCATAATATTCCAATTTCACATTATAAATTCAATTTTCATATGATAAATTCACAAATGGCACGTTAATGCATTGATTTGAAAAAGAATTAAAGACTTCTATGCTTTAAAATGCTTAATAGGAAAATTATAAAAAAAAAGGGAAAAAAACTAAGCGGTAATCTCAGGTTTGTTTGGGAACAAAGGAAAGAGACATTTTTTTTCTTAAAAATGATGACGGAAAATTAGTGTGCCAGGAAGTTCACACGACAATGATCGGACTACTAATGCCTCCGATCCTAGCGGCGGCGGTGGTGGCAACGGTGGTGGCGACAAAGATAACCCCAAGTTGGTGCTGCAGGTCCGCCCCCTCTTCATGTCTCGCCCCTCTCGACTCCACCGTCTCTTATTCTCCCTGTCCTCTGTCCCTCACTTTGCCACGACTAATGTTGAGCTCAAACAAGACATTGGCATCTCCAATCTAACCAATCATTGTCAATCCATGCAAAACATCTTATCCATGTACACTACATAAGACTCCACCCACATGACGACATCCCAACGCCCTAAAATTGCTCCGAGCGGATGCGATCTGGAATACAACATATGATCTACTACATTCAAATCAAAGCGCTGCTCCGGCTGGCCGACCGACATCTTTAGGAGTAGGGACTTTGGCTTTAATGTTAATGAATCGTGTCCGCTTCAGCCAATTGCAATGAGTTGTTTTGCTTTGCCTGAGCTGGAAATGGGAGCACTCAAAGAGTCGTGTCCGCTTTCGAATCTCGCGCATTAGCGGAGAACGAGATGACCTGAAGGTGACCGTGTGCGTTGCGTGGGGGCGCAATTGCTTTAGACTTTAAAGCAGACTAGGTATGAATCTAAGTTGTTATTGGGAGCTCTCCGCATGGAAATGGAACTTTGTTCTGGTCTAATCACTTTATGTTTTTAAATTAAGCATGGAGAAGCGCATCAAAAGTCCTAAACTTTGTATATGATATGCAACCGAGTCCTGAATTATTGGTCTAGTTAAGTCCTTGAATCTTTCTTAAAAGAGGCAATATAAAAAAAGTCTATTTCATGAAGAATACATGAAATTGATTATATGACATCCTTAAATTGCAACTTCAATATAAAGTTTTAGGGCTTAATTGAATCGATTGAAAATTTTAGGATTAATGTGCATTTTCCAGTAAAGTTTCCGAACTCAATTAAACTAGTTTAGGCCTAGATTGTGTGTCCTACATAAGGTTTAGGATTTAAAGTGCAAGGTGCAATTTTCCCGAATACATAAATTCAACATGTGCATTACTAAAGTTCATCACCACAAATACTCTTGTGATTATTATCTTGTATATTCATATATCTTTAAAGTGTGTTCGTTCCACGGGAAACTTAAGATTTGAGAAAAAATTCCGAAAAAAAGATTGACTATACCTCTTAGAAAAATTAGTTAACAAGAAATGTTTCCATTACATATAACAACTTATGCTTAAATATTTTCGTGAATTATGAAAATATTTTCATTTATTCGTTTTTTAAAGTGATGTAGATGATCATCTTTTAGAACATATTTTCAAATTTTGAGTTTTTCGTGAAACAATAATGTGTGTTTTTTATTGTATGATAGAATGACAGAGGGCGAGGGGTAGTTATCTATTGATCTCATTGGCCCTCTCGTCCTCTATTTATATCCCACACATGCACGAATGCAGGCACAAACAAGAGGCTCATCATCATCATCATCTTTGAGAGCTCTTCTTAGTCCTTAGGGAACGGCTGAAAAGCAACGGGCCAAAAGTCACCATGCACCCCAATTTGACGAAGGCTCTCTTCCTTTCCTATCTGTTGATGGTTGCCCTCTCCTGCGAAGCCGCACCTGGAGAGCTCAACTCCACCGCCACTCCACCGCCGTGCGATGGTCTCCGCGGTGCAGCCGAGTGCCGCATTGCTTACCAGCAACCGGAGTTGGAGCTCGTGGCGGGCTCGAATGATTACGTCAACCTAGCTCTGAACATAGGCCCTTTCGTTTGTGGCAGACCCCCACGGTACACACCCTGCCCTCCACCGCGGAACCGAGGACATCCTTGTTACGTGTATGACAGGAACTGTCATAAATAATTAGGGATTTATAATAGGAGCTACCCTCCTTGTTAATAGACATTTCAAATTGCGTCTGCTAGTACCCGCTTCCTTCTGCTCCAACCTAGTGTCCTCAAATTGTCAACTGTAAGAATATGCATGTAGATTTGGATGTGTTGAGAATGCTAGTAACTGCGAACTGCAATTATAATTGGACTTGTCAGTTCGATATATGTATCCTGTATGGGTTTTAAAGTTGCTTATGTCAATGTATCTATCTTCTAGGGTTAATGCATTCGATTGGAGTGTATGTACGAATATGATAACGTTTTCAACTGTCACGATTTCTTAAGCTAGGTCGAATGTTTTTCTTCAAGGACAAGCCTCAACCCCGTTCCAGACAAAACCAAGAGCCGATAGGCTCAACCTAAACCTGATGCAACTAAACCCAGCAGACTCCGAACCCAACCTAGAGATAGAGCTCCTGAAATTATACGGCTGCAGATTCATGCACGACTTATCAACCTGCGTTCCATTTCTCGCTGCAAGATATCG
This sequence comes from Angophora floribunda, assembly GCA_014182895.1. Taxonomy (NCBI): domain Eukaryota; kingdom Viridiplantae; phylum Streptophyta; class Magnoliopsida; order Myrtales; family Myrtaceae; genus Angophora; species Angophora floribunda. The sequence continues at coordinate 15,448,746 of CM024713.1, forward strand.
AGCGCAGGAGCAACCGCCGTTCTTCTTCACATCAACAACGAAGCCAGAAGGCTGAGAGACAAAGTTCAGCTACATCAAACACAAACTTTTCATATCTAATTGCTCCCAATTGCTACCTGTATTGGCCTTGACATCTGCAGGTCCTGGATTCCTTCCACCGTGTATCATGCTTCCGGAAACGATTCCAACCAGGAAGGATATCTCAGCAGCCACCTTGCCGATGTTGGGGAGGACAGGAACAAAAGTAGTTCGTAGCATTTCGCCACTCGCACGAGAAGGAATTTGCCCGGAGGTGTGCCGAGACCATCCAGGTTCGGGCTCGAAGGATAAAACCGGCTGAGTCCGGGCGAGCAAGTACGTTCTCGGACACCGCATGCCTCACCCGGAATCTTCCCACTTCTTATGTAATAATTGCCTATCTTTTCAATCTCGGTGTGCCTATGCAATGAATTATCTCGATAGATCTAAATTGAGCTAGCTTTCCTGAGGGGCCCAAGTAGGCACGACCCGGGAAACTTTTTCTAAAGTCTAATCCCTTCGTTTCCAGCGCTGTCGGTGACCTCCGTTTCATCCCTCCCCCCATCCCACAGCAACTAGTCTGCCAATCTGACATCCTTTCACCATGGAGTTCAACTTGAACAAGCTCTCGCCCCTTTCATGTTTGTCAATCCCGACCCTATCCTTCTCTCGAGGTGTCACCACGCAAGACGGCCGGCATCTAAATCAGTAATTTCTTATCAAAATTGATAGGATGAACTATATTAGCAATATTCAAAAGGTTTATAACTAAATTGATTAAATTGAAACGTTATATAACTAAATTCTCATATATGTGACTTTTGTTGAAACATTATATAACTAAATTCAAAAGGTTTTTGAATATTCATTGTTCAGCTACATCAAGCACAAACTTTCAAAACATCCAATCCTCCGATCGCTGCATATATTACTCAATATCTGCAGATATTGTGTTCCTTCTATCATAATATCATGCGTTTGGAAACAATTCGAACATAGAAGGATATCTCAGCAGCTGCCTCGCCGACGCAGGGAAGCATGAGGACAAAAGTAGTTCGTAGCATCTGACCAATCGTCCGAGGAGGAATCTGGCTGGAGGTACACCGAACCAATCCACATTCTTGGACACCGCATGCCCGCCCAAATTCTATGAACTCTATATGTAATAATCGCATGTCTTTTCAATCTCGGCGGGGCCATGTAATGAATTATTAGGATTAATCTGACTTTTAGGTAGCTTTCCTGAGGGCCCCAAGTTGTCTGGTCATGACCCGTGAACCCCCCTTTTTAAATTCTAATTTCTCTGTTCTGCACGTTGTCGGTGACCTTACGTTTCATACATCCCCCATAAACTCATGGCAACTAAGGGCGCGCATTGTAATCATTCTGTTTTTGTTTATGGAATAGAAATTTATTCCAAAAATATAAAAGTAAAATTTTCACTTTTCTATTTCTAAAATAAAAATCTTCTTCTTACTTGAAGGAATTTTGTGTCGTCCGCCGCTCACCATCACCATCGCCCGCCGCCCACCGCCGATCGCCGGGCTGCCGCCCTCTCATTACCGCCACTACTTGAGAAAGTGAAATTTTTATTATTATCAAACAAATTTCTATTCCAAGAATAGAAATTTTTGTCATTATTAAACTGATTTTTGATTCAAAACTCATCCAAAAAGAAATAAAAAATATTTCTGTTAGAAATCAATTTCTTTGCTAAAATCTTTATCATTCGTGCCCTAAGGTCTGTTTGGAATCCATTATGTTTCTCTATTTTTCTATTCTTTTGTTCTCTGAATAGAAAATGAACATAAATGCGTTTGATAACGCCAACTGTTTTTTATTCCTAATAAAAAGTTGTTCTTGGGAATAGATTTGGAGTAGAAATGAGAAGTAGAAAAAAAAAGCTTCTTATCCCCGAGAATAATTTCTAGAAATTATTTCACGGGGACAACTTACCGCCTATAGCATGCCACCACCCGCCCACCGCCTACCGCCGCCATCGCCGACCACTACCCATCGGCATTGATTGCCGGTCGTCAGCCGCCAATCTTCGCCACCTATCGCCAGCCGCCCCCATTCGTTCGCCACCGGCCGACTGCCGATCGCCGCCACATGTCACCGACCTCTCGCTGCCGTTCGCACCCCGCCACTACCAGTCGGCCTCCTCGCCACCCTCAGTCAGCCGCCATCAAGGAAGAAAGAAATAAAAACTTTTTGTCGATTCCAAACGCATTTATATTCATTTTCTATGCCAATAATAAAAAAAATTTATAATTACCAAATGTTCTATTTTACTCAGAAATTGTTCTAGGGAGTAGAAATAAAAAAGAACTATATCTTAAAAGAAATTATTCACAGAAATAAAAATATTACCAAACGCACCTTAATTTAATTATCCTCTCGTTATGGAGCTCCAGCTGAACAAGCTGTCCTCCTTTCGTTTCTGTCAATCCTCACTCTCTCCTTTCCACGTGGAGCCACCACATAAGATGATAAACGTCCACTTTCGGCTAAAATGGCTAGAAGATTAAATTAACCAAATTATTCCTCTCTCCCTCTCGCTTTCTCTCTCTCTCTTAACCTTTCTTTGTCTTTTCCACTTCTAAAAGAGGGGGATTTCACCTAGAACTCTCCCTCCCTTCCTAGTTTCTTTTCATTTTATTTCCTTTTATTTCTTTCCTTACTCTCACGATCTAGTTTTAGATTAGGGAACTTTGCTCTCATAATCTTATATCTATAAGTTTTTCTCTTTGATCTAATTCTAGATTTTGAAGTTTTTATGATTAAATACCCCACCTCCAGCTTCAATAGTGTTCATAATAGGTTTGGTATCAAATTTGCACTCATTCAACGTGCTTTCATTACTGACCCAAGAAAAAAAAAAATGGTTTCATTCTAAGCTTTGGCGCTTTGCATTGGCTACCGAACTCGCTCTCTCAAGTGTCAAATCCGAGCTTCAATCTCCGTATAGTGATGTTGTTGAGGACACTGAACCTAGGCCCACATTATCAAAAAGCAAAGCCATAACTATTGATAGAGATTTTGGCATGTGCTCATCACATATGGTGTTGTGTGATTTAGTGATCGGCCATTGATCCTTTGGCTTGAATGCAATCACATATCTGTTCTTGAAAAACGAGCCTCTGATTATTTGTACCAACCATGCTCTAATGAAATGGCTTGATTTATAGCTTTTTGTTTGTTTTGGAGTTCTATGGGTTTGCTTTATTATTGTGACTTTTGAGATTACCTTTTATGTATCATTTTGATAATGAATGGAAATTTTATTTTGACAAAAAATTGGCCAAATTGAAGGGCTAGTGTGGAATGGACACGAGCATGATAGGCTTATGAATTTTCTGGTAACTTTTTCCTTCTTTTTTTTTGTGTTCTAAATCTAGTTAGGCGGTCCATTTCAAATGTATAGTGATATTACAAGCCACATCACTTTGTAGAGGTTTGTGTCGTCCTCAATTTACTTATGACAATTTTTTTCTAATTACATGACATTTTTTTTGTATCATTGAAAAAGTATATTGAGATAAAAAAAGAACCAAATGAGAATTGGACTTCACAAATGTAGATTGTGGCATGATACTGACAGGTGGACATATTAGCTTTTAGTTGTCGATATTAGATTAGATTAATGTGTAGGTAGAAAATACTGACTTTGGATCCAGTAAAAGCTTTTCCTAGCTTGGCTCCAACTTCCCAAGACTCATTTTTTTATTTTGTCGTAGCAAGAAATTCAAATTTCCAATTCACCTTATGGTTGTCAGATTCACACTAAGCATCTCATCCATGTACATCAGATAAGACTCGCCCATAAGACGACATCTCCAAGCCCTAAAATCACTTCGATACCGACGCCTTGGGGGGTTCAGGACTTGGCTTTCGTGTTGACGAATCCTAAGAACGGGCACAGAAGGAAACATCCGAAATGCAGAAGTTGTTTGCTTTGCGTCGAATATGGTCTGAAGCCATGTGCGTGGTGGGGGACTGTTGTTTTGGACTTAAGCAAACTAGCCACGAATCTAACAAGTTCTTAGGAGTTCTTCACATGGAAAACATTACTTTATGTTTTCAAAATAAGTACAGAAAAGTGTATCGGAAACTATAAACCTTGTGTACATAAAGCAATTCAAGCCTTAATATCTTTCAATTGATTCAATGAAGTCCCGAATCTTTTTTACATACTGCAATCATGGTCCTTTCGACCAAAAAATACCTACAATTGCCTACATGGCATCTTTAAGCTACAATTTTGATACGAGGTTTAGGACGTGATTGCATTTTTTTAATAAAGTTCTAAAACCTCATCGAATCAATTGAAAACTTCAAGATTCGATTGCATTATCCGATAAAGTTTTAGGACTCAATCAAACTAATTTAAGATTAGATTGCACGTCTTACATAAAATTTAGGATCTAAATTTGGCCAAGTACCATACATGTACTGCTCTCCATATGCCAACAGCCCACCACACTGCGGCGTGTATTACCATGGCCTCTATTGATGTCTTCATCGCATTTTGGACCCTCCATGATCCAAAGATTTAGTAAACCCGAGGTGCGCGATAATGTTTTCTCATTAAAAAGAAAATCAGCTAGTAGTAATCGAACTTCAAAGACATGGATGTCACGAATTCGAGGGATCAATTGATTGTCAAAGAAAATCTATCGAAACTATGATACATTTGTCTAACTAATGTGTATCAGTTGATATATGCTTAAGGAGCACTTCATGGTTTCCATCCTTGTTAGTTAGAGAATGAAGGGCTTTCCATCTTTCTAGAAAGGATAATGTCTAAGGTCACGGTGAGATTCTTCGATCCGACGGGCCATACGCTGTAGTCCACTGCAAATCCAAAGCCGACATTGCGACCTACTTAAACCAAAATTACCTTCGCTGTTGATGAACGTTCTGAATTGCATCCAGCAACGATACTACTTCCGGTAACTGTCAACTAATAAGAATTTGTACGTATATTCGTATCTGTTAAGGATGTTAGGAAATGCAAAACTGCAAACTATGGTTGGGTTAGACTAGAGCCTTGCAATTGAAGATTCTCATCCTCAACCTACTAACTGGCGTTCCATGCCAGAAGGCCCATCTTGAATTCTTCTTTCCCTGCCGCATCAACTGCAGACTTTTTAAACGTGTAATCCTTCTATCATGGTATCGTGCTTTCAGCAGACACGTCGGGTCAGGACAAAAGCTGTTCATAACATTTCAGAGCGTATATGATTTTTTTATTTTTTATTTTTAGGAATAAGTTTAGAATAAAAATGTATTTGGTAACATAATTTTATTTTACAATTTATGAAACAAGTTTTTAGTTTAGAAATAAATTTGAAAGAGAAATGAGAAGTAAAAATTTTCTACTTTTTTTTTATTTTTAAAATAAATATGAGAAATAAAACTATTTTTATCGCTCGCTCTCACTACTAGTCGACTTCCCATCCATTATCACCACTCGCCAGTCGCCATTCGTCGATCGTTCGCCCATTGCTTGAGAGGAAGAAATTTTGTATTTGTTATCAAACGAATTTCTTTTTTAAGAGAAATTTTATATCGCTATTAAACGTATATTTTGTTCAAAAATTCATTCGCAAAATATAAATAGAAAAATTTATTTTAATTAGAAAATGATTTTTAAAATAGAACCCTTATAAAATCGCACGAGAAGAGACCTGTCCGGAGGCATGCCGAGCCAATCCTAGTCCGTGCTCGAAGGACGAAATGAGCGTTTCCGGCCGAGCAATTACGTTCTTGGACACCCCTATCGTGTGCACCCGAATTCTACCAACTTTATACGTAATATTTGAATATACTTTCAATCTTGGTCGGTCCTCTGTGATGAATTATTGGGTTTTTCTTTTTTTTAACTTTAGGTCGCTTTCCCTGGGCCCAAAAGTTGCCCCATCTGGACGTGTCAAACCCATCTTTTCAAAGTCTATCCCATCGTTTCCAGCACGCTGTCGGCGACCTCCATCTCGCTCTTCCCCCGATAAGACCACTGCAGCTGATTTGACATCCTCCTCACCATGGAGCTTTACTTGAACAAGGCCCTCCTCCTCTCGTTCCTGTCCATCCTCGCCCTCTCCTTCCCATGTCGAGCCGCGACGTGGCCGCCCGGGGGCAATCTCTCCGCCGTCGCCCCGCCGCCGTGCGACGCCGGCACGGCCGGCTGCCGCATAGCCGACCTGGAGCCGGACCTGGAGGCGGTAGCGGATCCGGGCATGCTGGGCGCTAGCCTGGTGATCGCGGCCGGGTCTGCTCTGGACCCGAACAGCGCCGGCTGCGGCCGGAATTTGCCCAGTGGAAAGTACACGCCTTGCACTCCAGATGCGAGCACACCGCCGACCTGCAGCCCGTTTTGCCGCACCAAATGTCCCTGTTGATGTCTCCGGCGCCGCCGGTGGACCCTCCATGATCGGAAGAAATTCGACTCCCCCGGTGCACGCGAATAATGTTTTTCCAATTTACATTGACAAGTCAGCTAGTGGTGATCGATCTTTGGAGACGTGGGTATTCGAGGGATTGATCGATCGTGATCGCAAATCATTGTTGAAGGAAATCTATTGAATGTACTCTGCGTTTGTCTAATGAATGTGCATCGATTGACATATGGTGACAAGCATTTTCATTATTTCGATCCTCGTTAGATAGGAGAGTGACGAGCCTTCTGTCTTTCTCGAAGGACGGGTTTTGGAATCGAATGTATCGAACAGTCTTTGAAATGCACTTATTTACTGTTTTAAGAGCCCTTTGGATACGGCCATTAAGTTCTAAAATTTGCGAGCGGCCTGTAATTAAGTATTCTCACTGGGTTCAGTTTGCTAGTTTTTAAGTGACGGGAAGAATTTTTTGATGACATTCCATAGGAATTTCTGAATCCTATAATCATGTAGAATTTATAGACCTCATGAAAATACTTGATTATATGATGTTTACGAATTTTAAAATTTAATCTCACGATGAGATAACTTTAAAACCGAATTGCCTTCCATATTTAAGTCAACTTATGATATACTTGCACGGCGTTTTACTGATATGCATTGAATTACGCGCTTGCAAGAGCATAATATAGAGAAAAGCATGATATTAAGAGCTTTAATTGATGCTCATGCAAGAATATCCAAATTGGCTTATAAATTGAGACTAATTTAGTGAGTAGAAACTGATGAATTTCGTAAAATCACTGGTAAGATGCCCGAATTGTAATTTGAAAATCAATTTTCTTTTGGGTTCCATTTGTTCTACGGAAAATTCAATAATAAACGAAACCATTGGAATATAGTTAATTTTCCTTTGTTTGACAATATATAACCGAAAATGTTTTTTGATATTTGGATCCCAATTGATCTCAAGATTTTATTCGGGGTAAAAAAAACAAATCAATTTTTTTTTCTTTTTCCTCTCCCTCCACTAATTGTCAGACCCTAATGATGCCCACAGGTGTGAGCTGTGATCGCTAGCCTCAAGCTAGCTGGCCAAGATTGACTGAGTCATGAGCTCACTAACCTTGGGCACGAGTGACGTGACATTAGGGGTCCAAGCCTGGCATTGATGATGGACGTGCTTAGCTGCCAAAGACTTGATCTTGAACTTCAATATCAAGAAACCAATGTTAGGGCTTTCATGGCTAAGCGTAGAATTTTGGGTCTACATGAAGAGTGTGGCACGACGATAATTAGTCATATGTGGGAAAGTGTTTTCAATTCTTTAAAGGGAAAATCATATTCCTGAATTTAAGTTTTGACAGGAAAACTTTTTTTTTCTCTTCATTAGGAGAATATTTTTTGCTGATTCGTTTTCCCAAACGAACTAAACACCAAAAATAAAGAAAATTATTTCAGGAAAGAAAATTTTTTCCGAAAACGAACGGAAACTTATACAAATCACTGACGTCATTAATAGAGAGATCCCCATGGTCATTGAAATCAAACATAAGTTAAAAGCAACGCTTTTACATATCGTTAATGTGCATAGGAGGACATGTACTTTGACCTAAAAATGCTTCATCAGCCTCCACGCACTGTTGCAGCGAGCGCTTAGCCGTACCCACACCCTGCAAACGAGCTCATTCAAGACGACGACGACGACGAAGAAGAAGAAGAAGAAGACAGAGAAGAGATGAGCAATCGGCGCGGCCCGCCCAAGCACCAGAACGCCTACGCCTGGAAGCCCAACGCCGGCGTCAAAATCAACGAGACGGTAAAAACCCCCTAAAACCCTAGTTCATTCGATGGTCAATTCGCACAATTCGAATCCCTGAATCGTTGAATCGATGGAGTGGGGAGACGGCTTAGCTTGATTATCGGTTGCGATTCAGGAAGTCGGAGGGAGGTTCCGGCCGTACTCCGAGGTAACCGGAGTCTGCGCTCGGTGCAAGGAGCAGATCGAGTGGAAACGCCGCTACGGCAAGTATAAGCCCCTCACCGAACCTGCCAAGTGGTAAAAATCGTTTCTTTGGGCGTGTGTTCGGTCGTGTTGGTTTACCTGGTTTTGCTTTTGAATTGGTGCTCCGAGGAGTACGGTTGTTGATTGTTGATTCCCCTGAATGTTGTTGTAGTCAGAAGTGTACTAGGAGGGCTGTTCGTCAAGCTTACCACAATCTTTGCTCTGGTTAGTTTCTGCTCTCTTAGTGTGCATTGTGCGAGTTTCTAGATTGTTGCTTAGTGAATTTTATCGATAAAGAATGGTTGTGTTGTTTTAACTTGCACTCATGGAGATATCATGCTGATTTAGGATGTGCCAAGGAGCAGAATGTGTGTGCTAAGTGTCGTTGCCGGGTCGACAATTTAGTTGGCAGGTAGTTTGTTCTTTGAGGCTCAGTTGAGGATTGCCTTTTGTTTTTCGAGGTTCGCTCTCTTTGAAATGGAGCTGAATTTGTTTTCTATGTGCCTTCAGAGACTCTTCTGAAGTGGAAGCAGAGCAAAAAGCGCTTGAGGAGGTTGGTTTACGAAACCCTTTTCATTTCTTGCTCGAGACCCAAGAGAACCTTTTGCATTTTCTTCTTAAGTTCAGATTGGGACTATTGTTTCCCCCCAATCAACTTTCACTTCTAAAGAGATAGCCATCATTTTTACAGGCAATTAAGAATGCTCGAGAAAGGGATAGAAGAACTCTACTTCGTGCTGTAAGTTTCCCTAGCTGATTTCTTTTGGCCATTGTTGTGGCTTTGCGATGCATGTAGGAGGCATTCCTTGAAATTTCTTCTGGCATGCTCCTTGTATTGGTTTGCAAGAATTAGGAACAGTCCACATCATTGCCTACTTAATAGTGTAGTGTAAATCTCGAAAACGGTCAAATTTCTGAATAGTGACTTCGGGGATAGACTAGCACTGTTCCTTCTATTGTGCTCCTTTATACTGCTTATACTCGCATTTCTATTTTATTTTCGCTAAAACCATCCTGATTGTTGTTTTCTTTCATCCCTTTAACAGATGAACAAGTCAAAAGATAATAATTCGGGAAAAGACAATGATTCAGGGAAATCTGCCACTGAGAAAGCAAACAAGGTGGGAGATATATTTCCCTCTTCATCACTTGAGGATTATGCCAGATCACGCCAACAAGGCAGAGTGGGTCGTAGTAATGACAAAGAAGAAGTGGAGGAGGGTGAGGAGGAAGTGGAGGACAATACAGAGGAAGACGACACTGATGACGAGGAATAACTCTGTAAAGCATATGAAGGTTTAGACTGCTCCCTATTTATGCTGTCCCCGACAGTAAATATGTGAGCAATTTTCAGAGAGTTGTGAATGGGTTTTAGACGAATGAATTTAGATATCTAGATGGAAGATGGATGTGCCTTCTGTCATCGCCAAGGATAGATGACATACATATTTTTTCCCCCTGCCCATCTGAAAGGAAAGCAATGTGTTGTTTTTTGGCGATGCCGCTGAGATATTGAATATGAAAACGATAAAGAGTTTTGTATAGACTCCTTTATGGGCTTCTCTTTTGATCTTGTGCTATGCTAAAAAAGATGCTTCACAGCATTAGGGCTCTCTATTTTCAGACCAGAGGAATTGCTTGAGGTGCTTCCCTGAATTCGAATAGTTCACTGGTTCTTGATATAGTACGAAACCTCCATTTCAGGTGCCTTCTGTTGCCCACTTTCTGGGGACAATGCATGTGTCTCTCAGTTTTTTGAGGAATATGATCTTGCAAGTTTTCTGCGCTGGCGCTGGCTTGCAAGATTTCTCACCCCGCTTTTTGAAAATCAAGTCAAGTCCCAGTTGCTACCTTGCACATCTTTTGGCGGAACTGGATGATCGGCAGTGCAAGGTCACATCTGGGGGTATGACCATGTTATCCCAAATTTGTCACTCAATTAAGCAAGTAGAAAAAACAGAGGATTGAATATAATCAATTTCTCTTCTTGAGTTATGTTTCCATCAAAGGAAAAATGTGAATGTTTCGTTGGCGAACTTATCCAACTGAGTCTCGTCCCTTCCGATGTTACATCTGAGGAGGAAGCACAGGAAGGATTTTCTGGCCTTCGCTTTGTTATTAGGTTAAAAGCTTTCATCGGTATCTGTTTGCTCATCTACATCAATTTCGATACCCAATACAGAAATTTGCTTCTAGCTCCAGCAAAGGAGCCCTTGGAAAACATTAATTAAGTCTTACCGTTGTGCAGGATTAGCAGCTTTGCCTAGGTTTATGGTCCCAAGAATCATGTGTTAGGCTGAAAATCAGGCGTCTTGGAAAGATCAAATATAAAAATAATCATCTATGGAATCTACAAAGTCAACATCTGAAATCGAAACACTACAAAATTGCAGTTAAGGAGAAAACTCGGGGCCAAAAAGAAAATGCTGAAGCAGAATTCAGGCAAGGCATTGAAATGGCTTCCAGGAAACAATCTTCCCATGCTACTGTTGTGCCCTCTCTTCTTTATCAGCCTCCTCACACTGATCGTCCTAGGTTCGACAATCTACTTCCCGCGGAACATCTTCGCTACCCCGACCGAAATCTCCCAGGAGCAACCCCCTTTACCTCTTTCCTTCCATGGCCGAATCTCCGAGTTGCAAGCACAAATTGGCGTGTTGCTGGAGCAGATCCACTCCGACACTGAGGAAGCAAAAGCCCTGGCCAAGTTTTCCAATCAAGTCATCCACATCGCCGTGGCTTTGGACAAGCTGGCCACTCGCCTATCACATCATGCAAGCAATCTGCCAGCTAACGCTACCGAAATGAGCAATGTCGATGAAGATTCAAACGATCCAGAGGAACCAGAAGAAGATGATCAGAGGAATTCATCAGCAAGCATGTCTTCAAAGCAGGGGAGCTCAAGAATTACACTTCTCCTAAACCGAACAGGGTCGTGGGCAAGAAGACATTTCTCGGCGTCGAAGCAGTTAATCCGTCGATAGGAATGGCCTGCATGGCGATGGCTTCTAATTTAGACCGGTTCATGAGTTACAAGCTGTTCGGGACGTGCCCAGACGATTGGGACTTGGCTCAGAAGCTCATGATCAGTGGCTGTGACCCATTGCCCAGAAGGAGATGCTTCTCAAGAACACCACCAAACTACACGAAGCCATCGCCCTCGAGCAACTCTCTGTGGACTCAGCCTAGGGATGCCAACCTATTGTGGAGCAACTACAAGTGCAAGGACTATCAATGCCTCCTCTCCAATCAAACGGTGAACAAAAGGGGCTTCTTCAAGTGCTCGGACTGCTTCGACCTCTCGAAGCGAGGGTGGGAAGTGCCGGCCAACGAGTCGGAATCAGCCGAGTTCACCATTAACCAGGTCCTTGCACTGAAGCCCGGGGAGATCCGGGTCGGGCTCGACTTTGGCCCATCGACCGGGAGCTTCGCCGCCCTCATGAGGGAGAGGAACGTGACGATCACCACGGCCACGCTGAACCTTGGGGCGCCCTTCAACGAGGTGATTGCACTTAGGGGCCTGCTCCCGCTATATGTCTCGGTCGGCTCGAGATTGCCCTTCTTCGACAACACGCTCGACATCGTGCACTCGAGCCTATTCCTGGACGGGTGGGTCGGCGCCGAGCTGCTTCAGTTCGTGCTGTTCGATTGGGACCGGGTCCTGAGACCGGGGGGGTTGCTCTGGGTGGACCGGTTCTTCTGCAAGAAGGAAGATGTGAAGATGTACGTGGAGGATTTCGAGAGGTTGAGGTACAAGAAGCTGTTGTGGAGGGTCGTGCCCAAGAGCGACAAGTCGGAGGACGAGTTCTTCTTCTCTGCAGTGCTTGAGAAGCCCGTTAGGACATGAATCTCAAAAACTTCATGTTGTAAATAAGTCGGAAAGAGTGTTTCGGTGCACACGTTTATCAGAAATTGTAGGCTTTCTCGGAGTAGCATGCATAAATTTTCCAGGTGTATCTGGATACAACGTTAAATTAAGAGAAGCATTTTGTTGTGTCAACTGTATACTTTTTCCTTTATCTTCCCGAATTTCTGCCAAAACAACTTGTGGATTGAGACTGCATTCACCATTCGTGTTTCCCTGCCGGTTGCAGAAGAAGATGATCAACTGTCAACGACCTTTTGAAGACCATGTCTCCGGGCGCTCGTTCATGGCGTTGGCTTAGGAAAAATTATTAGATGGATCGGATGCATCCTGCATCTTTCTAAACTGTCGGACTTGATGGATTTCATAAAGTAAAGGAAAATCAATAAGAAGTATCCTCATATCTTCATTTCATATCAATTTACATTTTGAGTTTTGAAAACCTACTATTAGCATCCAGAGTTGCATCCAACATTATCCCCAAAGATTACATTCACGTTGAAGAAATGCCTTTGCGGTACAACTGCATAGAGCAAATATTGATTTGGGTCGTTGCCCACGGGCCATAATCTGGCGAACAATCCATTACAAGCCTAACCCCAAAGGCCCTAGTGAAGTGGAAAAGAATTGAATCGAGGCCCACATGACCTTTGTCTGCGAACTGAACCTCCTTCGAAGCGGCGGCCCAAATGGCAGCCGGCGTGGCGGCAACGCTGGTGGTCGGCCAGATGGCCGAGAAGCAAGTGGTCGACAACTAGACCTACAAAACCACAGGATCGATGTAAGGATTCATGGGTGGAGCATCAAATGGAGATTGGGCCACTATACACAAGTAGTGCAGATGCAACAATGCCATAAAACTTTTCAAATGATAGCTATAATCACTAGTTTGCAATTTTAATATCGTCCTATCCGATATGCTTAACAATCTCGAGTAACCTCCCTCATTCATGAAAAGTTAATAAAAGGTCTATTCATTCAATTAGTCGCTTAAACATTTTTCTACCGTCCATGTGGTCAGACCGATAGTTGATTTTTCTTAGGTTTAATTGCGATTGTGGTGATCTTTGCTGCCACGTCATATTCCAACTTTAGACCACGATCCTCATCACGTCAAATCGATAAGCATGGTTAAATCAGGCGAGAGCGAATAAGAAATGGATAGACATTCAAGTTCCGTTACGAAGGAATGTGCTCCACGAAACCCTAATTATCTTAATGGATAAACACGAAGCCAACTTGGCTTGTCGTCTTCAAAGACAAGCTGTAATTTCCTACCGAATTTCGCGCCCGCAATTATAAAATTTGTGAAATGAATTAAATGGTAGCAAACTCAATTTCAAGTTGGGAAAATTACTGAAACAATCTTAAATTTATTACAAATTTTCCAATTTAATCATAAACCTCCTATATTTATATCAATTCAATTCATTTCGCCAATTTTGGCTAGTTAGCGCTAATATGAACACCAACCATCTAGTCGACGTTGATGTGTCAATTTTGTTATATATATTTTTTTCACTTTTTATTTTATTTTCTTCTTTCTCTAGCCGACAAGGTTGACCTCGCCGGCCACTGGGGAGGATTGCCCTCAACAGCACTAGCAAGGCTAAGCCTTGACCTCCCATGGCAAGGCCTCGCCATCACTGGGCAAGGTTGAGCTCGCCCAACCATGGTGAGGCTCTATGTCACTCAAATCTAGTGACAGTGAGGGAACCTTGCCTAGCCATGGTGAGGCTCGACCTCGCTCAAATCTAGCAAGAGCAAGGACTAGCCTCATCACCACTAGGTGAGCTCAACCTCACTTGGTGCAAGCAAGGGCAAGCCTCCCTAGTGGCTAGCGAGGTCAACCTCATTGGCCCTAGCTAATCGGCTAGAGGAAGAAGAAAAGAGAAAACAAAAATAAAAAGAGAAATCAAAAAATTAAATAGTTGAAAGAAAATTAAAAACTTGACATGTTAGTGTCGGCTGGTGTGCACATCATCTCCAATTGGCCAAAATTGGTCGAATTGATTGAATTAGCATAAACACAAAATATTTAGGATTTAATTAACCAAAAACAAAGTTTATAACTGAATTAGAAAAATTATAATAGGTTTAAGTTTATTTCGGTAATTTTCTCATTTCAAGTTGGTGTGGAGTTAGAGGTTTTGAATTCAATTCCTCAAATCCCATTGCATTTCTCTTACATCATACGTGGTGTGTTTCAACGACCCTTTTAGATTATTCGGAGAAAGGGAACTGGGTTGAACTTTTTGGTATTATATTAAATTAGTATTTTAAAGGTCAAGTTGATAAACGTAAGTATGCTTTACGTATAATTTAGATATACTAGGTAATACTGACCCTTACTACTAGTCGATAAAAAGAAGTAATACAGACCCTAAATACATATTTTTCAATTTTAATTAATATTTCGTCTATTATGTGCTGCTCGAGTGACATTTCATTGGCCAATCCATTACCCATTTTCCCTTCTCGTGTTGTGAATATTAGTTATCTTAATTAGCAACTGAAATTTTTCATGGTGAAGTATCTGTTGATTCGACTTAGAAAAAAAAAAAAAAAAACGAAAACCAAACGAGCTAAGCAACTAACTTGCTATATGCTCATAAAATTTGGGACTAAATTTATATTGTTGTGAGATTTTGTGGTACCGCCAGTAAGCATTATAAAAAATTTAATTTTTGGATATGGTATTAGAGTCGGGGTTTATCCATTTCATATTTGTATTCATCCTTATTAGTCAAATTTCACGTGCCACTTCTAATTCAACTTGTTAATGGAATCTATATGCCTTTTTCTATACACACGATCTCGCTCCATTTTGGACTTTCTAACAATTGCATAGAGATTCTTCCATTTTATCAGAAAAACGTAGTTGGAACTTGAAATCAAATCCACGACAGAACTGGTAAGTTACATACCAGCACGTGGAAGCTCAGCAGAAAACAAGAACCGAAATCTATTGATGGAAAATGTCGGGACTCCATGCACGGCGACAGCCTTGACAGCCAATTGTAACCCTAACCATGGTGTCACATTCATCACAGTAGGTCGTTGCCTTGTTGGGCACGGCCAAAAAAAGGAAAAAATCACATTAAGAAAGCAGAGGGAGAAAGGGAAGGAAAACAGGAGGCGATGCCCATGGTATTTCAGGGCAAGCGTCAAAGGTTCGACTTCGAGCCCACAGGAATGGCAAGAAGACCCCAGCATCGAACCTTCCTCTCTCCCCGAGCCAAGTCATTCGATACTTTTCCAAGTGCTCTTTCCCTCTCAAGAGACACCTATATATAAGCATCCAAACCCTCGTTTCAATCCCGCGTACAAAGCTTTTCGAAAGTCAATATCTCTGGCACGCGTGGAAGAGACAGCAAGAGGAGATCGCCTTTGCCATGGCACGTTGGGTGAGACCGGAGGTACGATGTTGCTCATCTTGTCTTAGCTTGATCGAGTAAACCACACGTCACGCTCTTAGCGTCAATGAACATGTCTTTCGGTGACGCATATGTCGATACCTTGTTTTGAGTAAGTTCACGGTCGCTTTTCGCATCGACATGCATGTCCAAGTCGGTTTTCCCGATTGGTTAAACTTACCTGTCTTGCCTATTTGAGCTATTGCTCTTATCGAACGCATCTTTATATGTCATGTCCTATGAGGCGAGTTCCAAAGGCAAGAACCGTTTGCATCTCGGGTTGACTTAGTTTTCTTTTTCCCCGCCTCTGGCGTCATCAGGTGTATCCATTGATGGCGGCGATGACCTTCGTGACCGGTATGTGCGTATTTCAGCTCACGAGGAACGTCGCTCTGAACCCCGATGTTAGGTATGCGTTCGTGATCTGGACATGCAGATACTTCGCCGGAAAATATTTTCCTATAGGGATTAGTCAGCAATAATTGAATTCGATTTCCCGACGACGATAGTGAGAAAATCTGTCGAATTGTACGTGCAGGATCAACAAGCTTAATCGGAAGACGGGGGTGCTGGACAACGGCGAGGAAGGAGAAAAGTACTCTCAGCATGGCCTCCGCAGGTTCCTCCGCACCCGCCCGCCGGAGGTCATGCCCGCCATCAACCACTTCTTCTCCGAAGATAAATGAAGAATGAAAAGCAGAAGATGAGAAAATTCTATCATGATGAAGCATGTACTTTCTTTTCTGTTTTCGGCTCATCTTTTCTTTTTCGCCTCATTGTTATACCGAGACTGTTGAATTCTGGGTTTCTTATTTTTTAACGTATTCAACTGCATGCATCTTCTTCTTGGTCACATCCATCTAATGAATTGTCAACTTGTTTTGCGTGTGGACATCCATCTACGTAAATCATGGTGATACAATATGATCATAGTTGAACAGTACTGATTTCTTGGTTTCAAGATTAATTTGAATGTACTCGTGCTTAATCCAATTCGGTAACTTTGGTGCCGATACATCTCCATCCCTCTCCAAAGCTGATGCTATTCGTTTCCCGATCTCCAATTCTAGCTCCCTCTCATCCTTTCTCCCTATAACATCATCCTGCAATTGAGTCAAAAAAACACCCCTTTTAGGTTCTGCTTGTTTTGTAAGAAAATTGATGATTTGAAAAATATTTTCTTAAAAATGATCGATTATGTTACTTATCAAAATGAATGGTTCAAAATTATTTTTGTCATCTACGAAATTGTTTGGATATAAATTATTGTGGGTAAAATAGATATTTTCATTTTTTTCAAAAAAATATTTTTCGAATCATTAAATTTTCGCAAATCAAACAGAATCTCGATTTCTCAACCTGTCATCGTTACTATGGAAGCATGTATTGCTCCATTGGGCATGAGCAACCGGAGATCTCCCAATCTTTTCGAGATCCATGGTAGCATTTGGGAGAGTTTTTAGGAAATGCTTCCCATAAATGTACAGGGTTTTGATGAAATGTAATTATTATTTGCAAATAAAAATTGTTTGCATAAAGAACTTTGGTTTTCTAAAAAAAAAATTGCAATAATGACCTAACTCAGGCGAAGCTGAAAGGTCCAACCACAGTTGTCGCAGAGGTTGTGCGACCCAACGTGACTGGCCATTAAGGTCGCGCAATCCTAAGCTAGACGAAATCGGATTAGCACAACCTCAAGAAACCCAAATCTTGGCCTTTGAGTGTCGCACGACCATAGACAAGGTCCATCAAGGTCGCATGACCTCAAGCGAGCCACGTTTGATGAGGATACAAAGTCTCGAACTCAGCTGTGCTCGACTAAGGCTCGCTTGACTATGTCGAGTAGGGCTCAAAATTGAGCAAGAGCGTCATGCGATCCTTGGCCTCAATTCTCTAGATTTCACATTGACCTGCCAAATTTGGCCAACAGACCCGCGACCATTGATTGTCAACCATCAGCAACCATCCCTCAAGAACTAGAATCGGTTCGCACCGTGCCCTTGGTTTAGAGAGAGAGACGATGAGCAGAGGGAGAGATATGAACAGTGCCTACATTCAAGGGTAAAAAAAGAATACTAAACATTGGTGGGAAGAAATTTGGCATAAAATTTTTAATTAAACATGGGCTTTAGCATTCCCAAAAAGTTAGATGCCAATGCCGATTAAGTAGTGGTCTTAAAAGAAAGGCCTTTGGAAATGTAATTCATTTCCCTAGTGGGCCATAAAAGATTGTTTCCGAAGCACTTTAAACATTTGCTTAAAGACCTTTGGAGGCCCAAAGGACTTTGGGAATTTGTTCCCACAAGCGCACCCCATGCGGTCTCCCTCCAGTCCAGTCATTCCAGGCTTTCTCAATGCTACTTTCGGTTGCTCTTGTGTAATCCATATCTGCTCAAATTTGAATAACCTGGTGATCTTTATGCAGAAAAAAACAAGTGTCTAGCAATAAAGGAGAGTGGTTTTAACCCACAGCAGGTTCATGGAAGACTTTGTGTACTTGAAAACAACTTTCTCCACTCATTTGAAGCTAAAGCCCTATCGATTCGTTCCTTCAACTCCACATTTTATTCTCTATTGTTACGCCAAGTGGAATCTCTGGCCATTAAAGCCAAGATCCTACGTCCTGTCACAAGGAACATTCCATTGAACAAGTTCCTCCTAGACTTCAACTCTCCTCCATGCTTCTCAACATCTGAACCAATATCATTAAAATTCCCAATACAGAGCCACGGACTGTGCTGCGAATTTGTCATCCCCTGGAACATGTCCTAGAGTTGTTGTCTAGTAGAAAATTCTAGGACTCGAATAACACGGAGGAAACGGACATGGACCCTCTGAGTTCAAGATGAATTATCGTTGTCATCAGATGGTTGCTTGAAACAACATTAAAATAAACAACTGCATCGCTCTTCCACCACGAGGCTAGGCCACTTGAAAGACCCTGCGGGTCCACATTTAAAATCTTATCCATCTGCAGCTGTCCCCTAAAACTTTCCAGCTTTTCTCATTTATTTTTCCGTCTCCATTAAGAAGATGAAGCAGGGTTAGTATATTCTACTGAGGCTTTTCAGCACTCAAACTGTCACCGGGGAGCCCCCTCCTTGGTATTTCCAACTCAAAAGAATCATAATGATTTGATGGCTAGCTCTGGCCGGCCACCATTGCCATTGATAGAAGAGAGCTCCTCCAATGCAATCTCCGAATCCACAGCTTCAATTATAACACATCCATCTCTCCCATTCAAGCTGTACCCTCCTTGCTCGAGCTTCAACTTTCTTCCCATCAACTTTCTTCCCATCTCTCATTTTGGTTTCCTTCACACTCTCCCCAATCCCTTGCAATACCTCAGCAATCTCTTTCCTTACTTGTCTAACTGCCATACCACCGTCCACATCCTTATTGGCCTTCCACTTAGACAGTCCAATCATTGCCTGAGTTGGATGTAGTGGAACTAAATTACCCTGATTCTCATTTCCACCCTAGAAGAAGCTACACGCCCCTCCTCTTCTTTAAGACATTCTACTTTGTAAACCTCCTCTGCACCCTATTTCTCAACTTCAATATCATCCTGAAAATGAACAAGGAATGGGGACTTTAGGAAGAAAGGGATTAGATACAGAATAAAGCTGTAAAATCTCACTCTTGAGATATGTAGAGTGAGGCTCAACAGGCAAATCAAATGAGGGAATGCAAGGATTAGAAAGTAGCTTGAAAGGTGTGATATCATGTTCCAAGCAGTGTAACAGTGCTACAATAAGTACGGCAAGGTTCAGATTGCAAATCAGGGGTGCAAAGATTAGAGGACTTAGAAGATGTATGATCTGGTTCAGGGAAGAACTGTGGTGTAACATTGTCAAAACACTAGGGGTAAGGCTTAGGAGGGACATCAGATGAGGGAATGCAAGGAGAAGAGTAATATGTGGAATACGCAAAATGGAGTAATTCTGTACATTTCTATATTTCTCATGATGAAGAGTACATGAGGATTCGGTGACAAGATGATACAATAAAAATGGATGAGGAAATTACATCAACTGTGGAAAAAGGAAACATGGGTAAAGAGGATTATGTCAGAAATGTTTGCAATGTAAAAGGTGGAATCAGGCAATCGAAGATGAAGAAAGATGGGCTACAACCATTGCCGAAAAAGGAACTCGGAGCGCTGAAAATAGACATTGTGCCAAGGTGGTGAGCTCTCCAAAGAAGAGGGAAAGAACTCTCCCAGGAGGATCTCTCATTGTGAAGGCACACAACCTCCATTGACGTAATTTTAAAAAGCAACGGCTATTGCAGTTGTGAACGGGGCATAGAATTAGATCATGGGCTAGTCATCATGGGCTTCTGTTGATCCCAGCTCCTTCCTAGTAATTCTTCAATCGCAACGTTATTGGGCCGAAGACTATTCTTCAACCGACCAAAAACAAAATTAGGAAAATTTGAAGATTGCCATCGCTGTCGTGATTTGCATAATCAATGCCAAACCGAATATCTCATATACTTAATAAGTATCCTCGAGCACTCTCAATGTGAGGCCGTTTCCGAAACTTCTTCCTAGGTTCTGTGTTAGCCTAGGAAATTTTAATAGGCAATACACATCATCAGCTAGCTAATGATTTAACCCTAGCATGCAACGATCACCTCCGGATAGGAGATGGCATTTTACGATCCACTGGGTCCACAAGTCTTCAGAGATTCTAGGGTTTGGGTCCGGTCGGATATCAGCTTGATTGATCCCAAGTTTCAGCGCAAAAGGCCGATTAGGTATTATTGCCCAGCATGTGCGCGGGTAGATTAGGAGGGCATCTAACACGTGCAGGCGATTTCGAGATGGATGATGACAGATGATGATATTAAAGAATAATGACATGCATGATTGGATTTAGTGCACGAAGCGGTCCAAGTGTCGCCATGTTGCTGGGGAAGAGGAATAACATACAAAACATCAGAATCTGCATCTGTTCTTCACCTACTGAACCATAAAACATTAAACTCTACGACTAAAATGGTTTTCGATCGTCTACCACCGAATCTCGATAATGTTTCGTGCGGGTGTGAAATGGGTCGCACGTTGTTGGTGCATTCGGCATTACAGATGTCTATTTATAGGGTTTGACTGGTGTGTGCCCGTGGTATGTACCACAGGCTTTGAGCTCAGATTTTCTGGATACAACTTTGACTAAGGAGGATCATGGAGATTTCTTTTTCCTTAAAACCGATGATGTCGGCGCATGCGTTGGTCGGTGATGACCGTCCAGACCTTGGAGGCTTTGGTAAAGATTAAGACTTGGTTGAACGAAAAACCATGGCTTGAACCCTCGTTCACACAAGGAAGCAAAACGAGAAATATATGCATCCCCTAAAAGATTCGCATGCTGATTTCGCAGCCATTCACGCATGCAAAATGTCTTGAACCAAAATTGATTTTTTTCCGAGAAAACTCTCTATACAGAAAGCTCCTCTCTATCCCTTATGGTGGTAGCCGCCGCCTCTTCAGCCTCCCTCATCCCCGTTCTCTCAACCCATTTGTTTCCTTCCTAAATAGAAGCTTTCTGATCTCTCTGTCCTCTTTGGGTTTTCTGCAGTTTCTAGCTGCAAGATCTTGATGGAGAAGGATGTTGATGTAGATGCTATAGATACGTGTATGAGAAGGTCACATATAGTAGCCTAGCTACTGACTATACCATATATCTCACTAAACCTACTATTTTATCTCACATCATTGCAAGGAAACATGATGATCGAATGTAGAGGATTTTGATTTCTTTTTAGCAGCATTTTTCCTGGAGGCAATGGAATAGAAAGATAATTTGAAATGATACTGTTTATAATCTGCGACCTGTTCCAATGCAATATACATTCCGGACATGCGAAATGTGCTACATGTTCAAATGAGTGTTGGTGTCGAAATCAAGAACTTGCTTGATATTGGCATGTGATCTAACCTACATTATTCTTGCCCTTGCGCGAATGACATAGTGCTGATTATTTGTGCATCAATGGAACTTTGTTATTACTCATCTTGCCTATGAATGACTACACCCTTTTCCATAATGCAGTGAACCATCGAGACTAAGTTATCATATACAAAAGTTTGCAAGTAGCGACATTTGGTACGTCAATTTGAAGAGGACTGTTCAATTCAAAGTAGCTAACTAGAGACACTTTCATGGACTCTGTCAAATTAAGAAAGCTCGATTCGCATCATTATGCTTGATAAAAGGAATGAGAGACGTTCTAATAGAAAAATAGTTCAAAGATTAACCTGTTTCCATGCAATAATTAGGAATTATTGACAATATCGAGCCGAAATAACCTATTCTTCTTGAATACCTTGATTCGGCGCTAAAAAATTTCCCGCCGCTATCATATAGTATTCATCTTTACTTGACCATCACTTCTTTGGACGTGATTCATGCAATTCCCGAGTCATCTTACTAAATCCCTTGTTGATCAATGTCATATCGAAGCAAACTGTTTTGAAAAAAGGTAGAAATTGGAGATACGAGGATGATCACAACGACGATGACGGCCGTGATATCATTGGTAAAGATTGAACCTTCTAACTCTTAAAAAAAGGTCTGCACAACCTTACCAATTTGTACGAACAGTCGTCAGTGGAAATCCATTGAAGCAGTAAATTACAATAAAGCGGCTTATCATGACAAAAAAGAAAAGGGTCGAGTTGTTCAGATCTTCGGTCCCCGCTTCGAAGGCCTCAATCAAAACAGCCAGGCATTGAGATCTTAGAATCAAGAAATGGGCGAGCAGATGGCTGCCCTTTGTCCTCTTTGCCACTCCATAATAGCATATACATTCATCCACCCCAATTTCCCAAAAATCGAACATTAGCATACGAAAACAAGAATTTTATGTGGTTCGATTCCTTCACGGCGTCATCTCAAAACACCAAGGAGATAGCAAGGACACCCTGCGTGTGCATGCGCATCCTAGTCCAGGAAAAATTAGAAAACAATCCCACGGGGGAGAGGAAGGATTCATCGCAATAATAGCACGAAGATTGGCCGACATCGCTTTCGGCTTGTGCAATTTTTTTCGCCGTACCAAACCCGTGGTCGGGCCTTACTCGAGACCCGACCGGTACTTGTCAAGTAATGGGTCGTACCAAAGCGACGATCGTGATATTCCCCCCCACGAGGGCGAGGGGGTAACATGCAAGAATCCGGACACTCTTTTCCAGTCGAGTCTTGTTTCTTTCGAGCACAAAGTGGTGCCGTGCCCTACCACAACAAAAGGAGGGAGGGAGGGGGGCCTAAAAGCTCAGGACCCTTTCTCCTTAGAACTTGTGGGCAATCCCCATTAGGGCCAAGCAGTCGACTGAATCACATGGCCATGGCGACCCACAATGGAGTTTCCTGAATCAAGGGAGAAATTGAGAAAGGAAAAGAATAAATTGGAACTCGGGACCTAAGTAAGTCTTTAAACTGTTTCATCTGAACTTTGAGACGTAAAATACAGGGATATTCCCACCTTATTAGAAAAGAAAGATATTAAATTTGAAATAAGGGGTACTAGGCATGCAGGCATCGGCATATCAAGATAAGAAATACAATCAGATTAGACACTATCATTAGATGAAGTACTGTTAGTGGCCATTGTAAGTAGAAATACCCTGAGAGAAGAATAGGCTGATAAAGATAACCTTAACTTCGCTTTATTATGAGTTGTGGAGTTTCTTAAATTGAGCATTAAATTGAGAAAGAAAATAATGAATTGGAACTTGAATGGAATTTATTATTAGTATATAAGTGGGGAATGATGAAAGGAACCAAGGCGAGGACAAAAGCATATTTTGGGGCATCGGTACGATCTGTAATGGGGACCTTAACACATGGGTGGGGGTGGGCTTGGCAAAGTACCTGTGGGAGCCAAAGCGCCCACCCAACTTGATAAAAAGAATAATGAAAACCACACAAAAAATTAATTAGATTATCAAAAATTGAAAAATAAATAAAAGGGAGGAAAAAGAAAATGTTGGTTGGAATATGCACACGATTGGGGCGGAATAATTGTAAATTTTTAATGGTGGGCTGGAAGTGGTTTAATAATTCTTAATTTCCATCTTTCGAAGCAAACTTTATCTTAAATCTTTTTTCTTTTCCCATCCTCTCAATTATTGTTCCTACTTTCTCGCCATCAATTATTGGAAGATGCTAAGTTTACATGGAGTCATCGGATTCACGGGATGTCCATAGGGGTCGTTAAAAGTGATGGTTGATCGACGATGTCATCTTTGATGTGGTTTCATTTTCTGGTTTAGTTGGATTGTGAAGATGTAACTGAGACGTCTAGAATATTTGTTAATGTGTACACTTAACGTTATGTTTTTTTTTCTCGAATGACTATGGTAGGTCACACGGTTTTAGGCCCATTTTGAAGATAAAAGACAAAAGAGGAAAGGCGTCACGACCATCCACATAAATTCGAGTTTTTGGCTTACATTTGTGAAGCTAGGTTTCCCACACCATGAGGAAAACCTTAGCGATTACAACCCCTTACCTTAATCGCTGACTAGAGGACTCGATGCATGATGGAAAAAAAAAACTAATTGATCAATTTTAGCAAACCAAAACTCGTTTCACATGTCCTCCAAATTAGAGGTCTCTATATTGCATTGTGCTTAAAATCATCGAATCAAGAGTTAGAAAATTAATTTGTCAAAAGGGATCATAAATCCATTTTCAAACTTATATGATAGACAAAGTTGTTATATGGGTTAATTATATTCATTAAATGGATTTAGAATAGCAAAGTCAAAAATAATATGAGTGTTAAATAGGTTTACAACTTACTTAAACCCAACCCATCTCTATAACTCTCTATTTACTCTCTCTTGCCCTCATTTAATGTCATGCTCACTCACTCCTCATTCTTACCTCAATTTGAGTATGAATTTTCCTAGATGTGATTATATATTAAAGTATTTTAATAATATGGCCCGAATCAAATATAGGTTGAGTATAGGTCACTAGATTAGCATTGCATGAAATTAGATCAAAACAAGTTAAATTGGTCAATTTGGGTTGAACCACTTTCAACCCTAATCGGCCCACCCTTTTAATAAGTTTAGCCACGACCAAGGGATCTATTCTTTGATTAGTATTATAATCAAGTTGGAAATGTCACAAACTCCCCACTTTTGATATACAAGCCAATTGCTTGATGATTAGGGAGTAGCTCTAGTTGGTCAAATGTCACCTCGGAGGTGATTCTCCATGTTGTTAGGAGTTTTGAGTGTTTTCCAAGAAACTTTGTCAATGGAACCTCACGAATGAACCAACTTGCTTAGTAATTACTTGAATTAATCCATTTTAGTAAAGGCTTTGCAGTTATAGGTCCAAGGTGTTGTGGCGACAAGTTCGGCCATCTGGAAGTTCTTCAGGGATCCACCCCTAAAGGTTCTAGCAAGCTAATGTTATGGCTCAAATTTAGCATTTGGTAACGAGAATGGAACCTCCAGAAATGCTTAAGTAGGGTTACTATCTCAATAGTAATTGTTCTTCCAAATTTAAAGTGGGAAATGCTTGAAGGGTTTTCTTTCGGCCATAAATGCTTAAATCGTTTCCTTTGGGAAGAGTTCGATCAGTATTAACTTCTCATGGGAAAGCAAGCCTAATCAAACCCCTTTGTTGCGAAAATGGTGAAGCGATCGAATAATAAAATAGACAGAATAAAGAAAATAAATCGGACACCAATTTATGTGGTTTAGTCGTAGAGACCTACGTCCACGGGAAGAAGCGGCGACAAAAATTCCACTATAGAACAAGCGATACAACGGAGAGATTACACACTCGAGTCACTCAAACACTCTCGGTGTTTCCCAAGCCCTAATTACACCTAATAACTCACGCAAAGATTTAGCCCCACAATTTCTCATGAAATAATCTCTTAATTTCACAAATGAATTATACACAAATTCTTACCACAAGAATTTAATTGACTACAAATACTTAAATCTTCTTGCCGTAATTGCTCGAACGAGATCAACGAAGAAATCTTCTCCCAACCACTCGATAACAAATCGGCGCTTCAAGACCTTTTGCATCAATAATGGCTCAATTCTTCTCCACGCATAACCGTATATATATATAAAAGGAACTTGAGCACTCTCAAATTCTTGAAAGTCACTCATATTTGGAGTAGGAAATAATAAATTAAAAACCCACACCTACTAGGATTAGGAAACAAATCAAAATTTTGCTTTGGGCTCAAAATCGAGACATATTTTCAACACCCTCCATCTCTCCAAAAGAAAGAAGCTAGCATATAAACTTCAAAGTTAACAATAGAGAAATGTATAGTTACTTTTGTGACATATATAAGTTTGATGCATCGGCCCAAGGAGTCATCAAAGAGAGTCTAAGCCCGATACTATTAGCATGTCAAGTTGGATCACCTTCACTAAAACATTCATATCAAAGAGTCATTGAAGCTTATTAGAATACCTACACTCCATATTACACTTAATTTTTGATATGTGACTTCTCTAGTACCCTTCACATGCAAAAAACAAAATAGAATGCATCATCAACCTTAATAAAAATCTAATTTAACAAAACATAATTGTCAGTGAACTCCGTCCTCTTAAGAGTCCTGCGATTGTTTATATGTTTTGTAAGAGTCATGTTAACCAATGTCTTCCGTGTGTTGGTTAGGTATGTTCAACATAAAGAAGTTTAATTTCAAAAATAGTTATTAGGTAAAACCAAATACATAAATGTATAAATATACGTGTGTGTAGTCGTTCAATAATGAATCTGACAATTCTGATGGCGAATGAGTTCTTTAACTGGAAGTCATGAAAGTGTACGTCCCAGACACTGAGCAAAAAGGTATGGACCAGCCACACGTGACTTCGTCTCTGCCACATTTTGCAGGGCTTGAAGGCAGTAAGTCCCCTCGTGCATTTGCAGGCTCCACAGGCTCCTGATGGAGCGATGACGTCCTGTCTTCCGTTTCTCTGAAATTGACCTTTCATAATTTTGCTTGAAATTTTTATTATTAGTCTAAGTCTAGATGGAAGTGCCAAAAAGGACAAAAAAAATCATTTTTAGTGATTTTTAAATTGAACAAAAGACCCCTTATGAACAATTAAATTGTACATGTTAACCATTTTATTTTTATTCCATAATTATTTTTCTATTCTAAATTTATTTTTAAAATAGAAATCTGTTAGATAAAATAATTTTATTTTTTTATTTCTGTAACAAATTTTTATTCTAGAAATGAGTTATTTCTCTCTTTTTACTTCTTACTCAAAAGAGTTTCTTGCCGCCCTTCTTGCTAGCCACTACCCACTCACCCCTCGCCAGTTGCCGCCATCGCTCGAGAAAGAGAAATTTTTTTAAATTTTGTATCATTATCAAACGCAATTTTTTCTTTTATAGAAATTAATTTTCGAAGAAAATATTATCATTCGTGTCCTTATAATTTGTTTATATCAATATTGAAGACAATGAATTCTGTAATAAATGGATTACTCGATGTTGTCACCTCTCATATCCTAGCTCAAAAGTTTAGTTTATTGATGATAGACATAAAATTAAGAAATGGGTTCTTAATGTAGTTAGTCTCAGACAAAGCAAACCCACCCTCCATCCGAAATCAGAACTTAAACTCATTTCCCGATACATGTTGATCAAGAACCTAAACCATCGAAACACTTTGGCATCAGAATCCGACCGGCCTGTACTTTTAGCAGAATGCTTTGATATAAATGATTATCTCTATCTTTTTTCGATATTCCAATGTAAGGATTTCTCTAAAATTTTGAATGAATCCGTGCGAGAGCTGCTGTGGCGAGGCGAGCCAATGGCGATGCTTGGAATGGTCCCATCCATGGCCAGTGAAGGCGACCTCGCGCACAGGATCGAGGAAAACGAGTGAAGAGGGGTGGGGGAGAAATATCAGGGAAGGAGGAGGAGGGAGGGGGCAGAAAAGCAACAAAAATCAATGCATCAATCAATCTCACCGAATACAAACAGACGAACGTGGATAGCCCTCCCCACACGTGCAACTAAAATCAATCATCACGTAGTTGTGTCCCATCTCCTCATCTTTATCTTTCTATTTCTCATAATGATAAGATTCAACCCCCAAAAAAGTACAAAATAATTTAATATATAAAAATATCAAGAAAGAAAATAATTAAAAATCGAGTCTAACGTGATTTAATCAGTTCTAGCTCTCGTAGACTTGGATAGTTGAGTTCTTGAGTTCAATTCTTTTATTATTATTATTTTTCCTTTCTCTTTAATATTTATCCTATCGAGAAACATACAAGAATCTTGATATTTACGAAGAGACAAAATGAGAATTATATTTTAGAAGCATCTCACTCGAGAAATAGTGTTGTTTGTTTATCGAAACTATTTATGAATCACGCATCTAAAGGAGCATGTTGAAATGGGAGACGCTTGTTCCAAGAAAATACAAGTAAAAATTTCAAGGAGATGGAGTAAACGAGTGCACGTTCATTAACAGTAATGCGAAATAGTAAAATTCTTGGAAGGACGTTTCCATCTATATCACTAACATATCTTATTTTTTCTTCCTTGATAATTAAAGCGAAGATGAGGGGGAACTTGGGTGGAAACCGGGGTTGTAAATATAATGAACAAGAGAAATTTTTTATGCAACATTTAAGAAAAGGTCCGTCAATACCCATCGATTTTTCTCTCAAAGGATTAAATTGACGAAAATCTCTTTTCTAGTAAATGATTAAATTTTTTGAATTTTCTTCACAAGGAAATAGTAATTGAGTACTCGAAAAGTGTCGAACACGCAAAACAATCAGCAGGTAAATCTTAAAATATTTCCGAGAGAGCGAGATTGAGAGAGATGTCGAGGCACACGGGTGCACGTATATCTATTGAACCCTCTTTTTTTATTGGCGATGAATTGAATTCGAAGCCAAAACAAAACAAAAGGAAAAAATAAAAAAGGTGTGATGAGTGAGTGTACGAAGGAGAAAAGCGCCAATTGCACGAGGACCTCTTTCTTGTCCTCTTATGCTTTTCTGCCACAATTTGGCCTCCCCCACCCAACAATTATTTCCTTGTACTTATTCTCCCTCTCCCTCCCTCTCCCTCCCTCGCTCTCTCTCTCTTCCAGCCTTACATTGACGTCTTCTCTGTGCACCCCTTTGATTCATATCCAATCTTGACAGAACACCCATCTTCAATTAATGAAGAATTCAATCCTCTTTCTCTCTCTCTCTCTCTCTCTCTCCATAAATCTCTTGATGAAATTCTCTTTGTTCATTCCATAAATCTCTTGATGAAATTCTCTTTGTTC
This sequence comes from Angophora floribunda, assembly GCA_014182895.1. Classification (NCBI taxonomy): domain Eukaryota; kingdom Viridiplantae; phylum Streptophyta; class Magnoliopsida; order Myrtales; family Myrtaceae; genus Angophora; species Angophora floribunda. The sequence goes on from CM024713.1 coordinate 15,477,765, forward strand.
ATTCCATTCTATTGTATGCCCTGCAATGACTGTTCCATTGGGTGTCGGCAATACAACCATCAAATCATATTTGCCCAGCAACCACCACCAGAAAACAAAAGAAATAAAAAAAGTTCGTGTAATAGCAAAGTCCTAATCAATCGAATGACCCCAAAAAAATTTCCTTATTCATAGAACATATCATGAACTTCAAAAGGTGCTGCTTGCTACACCTGTCAAAGACAATGAAATTCCCATGCCCGGAAGCAAGGTTCAAGATAAGTGTGTGCGTGTAAGTGTGTGGAATATTCAATTCCTATGTAGAGAATTGATGTATCTGTTGCTCATATCCTTGTCATAAAGATTTATCCATAGAATCAAATATATCAAAAAAAAAATGTGAACTTTAAGAAGAATATCCTGAACCCATATCATTTCACATTGCCAAACTGAGCAACTTGCTGAACTTTTTCCCCGATGAAGAGAGGTTGTTGACTCGATCAGAACAATCGGTGAAACTACTTGGCAAGAATACATGCATACCCTTTTTTCTTTCCTACTTTGTTCAAAGTTCGATTTAATGTACTCTTGCACAACCATGAATATAATGAATGGCCAAGAGAATGGCAACATGACATCAAGAGGATGATGGAAGAAAAAGAGAAAAGAAAATCGGGGTTTTCCATCTTTTTGTGTCAAATCCCTTTCCAAGGATCTGCTCTTGGATCTACACTTCCCTTCAAGTCCCCATCAACCCCAAACTTTTTGCGCCACGCTCGGACAAAGCCATCGGTTTCAGCGCAAATCAAAAGTCAAAAGCAAAATGAGAGTAGTAGCTGTGGAGGCGAGGAAAAAGATGGAATACAAGATGGGGTGGGAAAATCTAAATTACACGACAAAGCAGATTGTCCCGATTGTGTAAATCCACGGTACAAATTTCTTCGACGAGACTGGTGATGATTTCACACCCCGCATGTACGCCTACTGTACGGAGCCGCCCCCTTTCCCCCCATGAGAAAGATGTGAACTACGTCTGATACAAATGACACTGCACCGATTGGGATAGATGTCTTGAGCACTTTGGAAGATTGCAATTCATGGGGTCTCTCCCGATGCGCCCCCCACCGTACCCCATCCCTCAGAATACCTGCTAGCTACATCCACGTGCGTGGTGTGCGTGTACATATACGTAGATACGACATTTCTTTTTGCAGTTGGGACTGTTGCAAAGAAACATACGAAATAGGCTCTTGATATCTTGAAATAGGATATACAGTGTTTCCACCGCTTAAAATAATGGATTTTAGCGGCTTGCTCACTAGCCTGAGAAGACTCGGCATTTTTTTCAAATTTCAAATTGAATCCATTTTGTCTATTTACAGAGTATATCATCTTTTAATCTTGTCTTAATTTTAGCTAGCTATCTTAAATGATTGTCGATGTCATGTCTGCACTACAAACTTAGTTATAGAAAATTTTCGAAAAAGTTAAAGCAAAAATTTAGAACAAATGATGCAAAAAAAATGATATTGAGATGGAAACTGTAGATAGTTCTTTTTTAAATTTGGATTGTTCCTAATTTATTAATATTTTGTTAATTCATGTGTTGGTGTTATTCTTTTGGTTGTGAACATAAAGCTTAAGCTGTTCAATCAATCACCTTCTTCCCCGCTAATCTCGGCGCACAAAGTTTAACATTTGGTGATTTTTGGAGGTCTAGAGAAGTTGGGTATATCAACTTTTCATCTAATCATTGAAAGATTTAAGGCAAACTTTGAAACGAGAAACTATCACGATGCATATGATTGAGAGGGAAGGGGGGTAGGGTACACATCTAGGGCAATTCCCTGTGAAATGGTCTCAGACAGATCCAATTTGAAGTGATTAGTCGAAACCCACGTTTTTGTCCCTTTGATACTGTTGTTCAATGCTCCACGGAACTGTTCTAGGTCGAGTCCGTTGTTTCTTTCTCTCCGTTTTCGAGTTAAAAATGCTCAAAACACCAATCAAATCCCCACTCTTCTGCCAATTTATTGAATTGGATTGATCAGAAAAATAGAGTTTTGCAAGTGAAATTGTAACTTGTGCATGTACAAGAAAGAGAATCATCTTTTTGGTGAAAACAAGGAAAGGTCATTATGTGATGTGTGAAAAGAAATTCACCTTTTTATTTCACACATCCTTATGCATCCTTCCATCTTATTTGACATGGAGAGATGGAATCACTTACTGTCGCGATTCAATCCAAGGGGAGATAGTTGGTGAAAGGTGCATTTGCATTAATTGACAATAATTGATCTGTTGGTGCAAAAGAACATCAAACTTGGATTGAGAGGGAGCTGCCCCAATGTAATAGTGACTCACATAGGAGGAGGAAAATGTTGAGCCCACATGTAAGTAATGTGAGAGAGAAGATCTCCCACATTTGATGTCTTAAACTAGAAGAAGTAATGGAGGATACCTAGTTAATTCATGTCTTCATGGCTTAAACTTTTAGGTAAAAGATGGGTTGTACTAGGGTGTCAATGGCTCAAGTTATGGGCATCATCTTGAATCTCTTCATTATGACTACAATAGATTTCTGCGGTACTTTTCTCAACAATGGCAAACTGCTATTGAGTCTTGAAATGACATGTCTTTTCAAATATTCTTTTATAATCTATAATATCACTCATATATCTATTTTGTAGATTAGTCTTCGGACCCTTTGAAAATACACACACTTTCTCTCTCTCTACACTTATTCGAAAAAGATGTGGCAGCCAAAGCAGTGTCTTGTAGTGGATTTAGTAGTTCCACGAGCGGATCTTCTTGACAGACATGTGAGGGACTCGGGCAGTGAGTGAATGAATGAATGCCCCTTTTCTTTTCTTTCTTTTTGGTCCAGTGTGGTGGTGTCCATGTGCCTCTCCCTTGACTCTTTCCATGAGCTTTGCCCCGCCCTTCCTCCGTATTTTCTATTACACATATTCTTGACAAACAAACGCAACATACCTGTTTATTTATCTATTTTCGTGCAATCCTCTCGAATTACACAAATTTGTACCCACGACCTAATACACCTGTCCGAATCGAAAGTGTTGAGAACCCACACGACCATAGTACATAAAAAAAATATTCTAATTCTAGCATCCTTGATATGTTTGTCATGCATCTATCATGATATGAGATCAATTTTCCGACTATGTTTATACTATTGAGAAAGGTCACGTTATACCAACACAAGCTAAACCCTCAACTCAATTTCTTAACCCTCCTTTTAATCAGCCATTATCACCCAATTTCTCTCGTCTTTTTTATTTCATGTCTATCCTAACATCGTCTCTAATTATGTTTTTCATATAGGTTTTATCTTATCAATTTTTAATACGAACACAATATAATTTTCCACAATGTAATATCAAGATGTTGACGTTTACGATATATGTACTCAAAGTAATCTTTGCAGCACACATGCCAATATCTTCCATACTGCCTCGGAAAATGAATATTTCCACCGCGCACCTATGTCCTAATTTTCCCCTTTTTTTTTACAAAAAGAAGAAGAAGAAGGAAAAGCAACAAGAGGCAAATTTCTAAAAGAGCAAAAAAGAAAGAAGAAAAAGGACACAATCATCTTGAAAGCGACCAAACCCCAATAAAGAATTGAAATTGTAAATTGTCCACACTAGCTCCCAATACAACTATCAACGTCTCCTCACGGCCGATCCCTTTTCCCCTTTTGCTCATCAAATGTTCATTCATTAGCAAAAAAAAAAAAAGCATTTTAAAAAGAGAGAGGGGGAGCAAACGAACGTTTATGGCTGAGATCTTGAGAAATCCAGTTGGTCGTCGAGTGCACGTATAACTTTTTCAAATTCACTTTCTTGATAGAATAATCCATCCTCATAACTTCTCTGTCCAATCAAACCGTGTGCTTGGTTAAAAACTGCCAAAAAGTTACATTTCCTTGGCATTATATACTATTATTTTTCGGGGGGCTGCTTTTGGTTTTTCCTCAGTATTTTATGATCGCTACATGTCTCCTAGGAGGGTCGGTCCTCCAGCAGTAGGGTGCACGAGATTGGCGTTTATTTTAATGGGACTCATCCAGCCATCTAAACCGAATGTATTGCAAAGAGGAACACACAAATCACTGAAGTAATTTTGATGGTACTGCAGATAATACATTTCTTTTACTAAAATTCATTAATTAGCAATTATTATTGAAGTATTTTCACTCTCCCGGATTGTTATAACGAACTCTTGAACAAGACAACACGTGAGAACAAGTGAATGTTTTGAACACTATGTTATTAACAAGTTATATTATATGGATGATCCGATCTGCAAGGACCATGATTTGAATTCGCAATAGCTATTCGAAATCTTAGTTAAATATTGGATTTGTTATCTCATGTTTACTTTTCGTGAAAAAATACCAATTGAAGTGGAGGGTTTCTTTAAACAAGGAACTAGGTCAACTATTCAATCAAATGATATTGAGCCTATTTCCCATCTTTTCTCGAGAAAGAAGTGGGCTATTTCTTTGCAAAATTGTGCTCAATTTCATATGTGGTAATTCCGCCAAGATCTCTTTGTTAGTTGGGGGAAGAATCCGCCCTAATCGGAATTTTTGAGGAACATATCAAGAGAGAATTGGATTTGGTTAGACCATGTGTGGTTGGTAAACAGGGATCGGTTTTTTAGCAAGGTATGGAATGTATCGTCAGATATTCAATATGATTCTACAAGATCTAGTTTTGTTCAAGTAATGGATTCTAGCCAATTGAAAAGATCTTCTGATCAATCCAAAAATCATTTCGATTCCATTAGTAATGAGGATTCGGAATATCACACATTAATCAATCAAAGAGAGATTTAACAACTAAAAGAAATATCGATTCTTTGGGATCCTTCCTTTCTTTAAACGGAATGAACAGAGCTCATATGTGTGGTATTCCTTTGCAAAATTGTGCTCAATTTCATATGTGGCAATTCCGCCAAGATCTATTCGTTAGTTGGGGGAAGAATCCGCCCAAATCGGATTTTTTGAGGAACATATTGAGAGAGAATTGGATTTAGTTAGACAATGTGTGGTTGGTAAACAAGGATCAGTTTTTTAGCAAGGTACGAAATGTATCGTCAAATATTCAATATGATTCTACAAGATGTAGTTTCGTTCAAGTAACAGATTCTAGCCAATTGAAAAGATCTTCTAATCAATCTAGAGATCATCTCAATTTCATTAGTAATGAGGATTCGGAATATCACACATTGATCAATCAAAGAGAAATTCAACAACTAAAAGAAAGATAGATTCTTTAGGATCCTTTCTTTCTTCAAACGGAACAAATAGAGCTAGATTCAAACCGATTCTCTAAATGCCTTCATGGATATCCCCGATTAGACCGATTCTCTAAATGCATTTATGGATATCCCCGATTAGACCGATTCTCTAAATGCATTTATGAATCTTTGGAAAGATTAGGTGAATGGATCTTACCCTATAAATTAGGTATTAGAGTAAATAAACTTAGAATCAAAGGGGTGCTCAATGCGATGAATCCTATTGAAACTTGATTATGGAATTTGTATACTATAAGTTGTGGGGTGATCGGTTCGGTCTCCCATGTTATTTCAGGATAGAATTAGTAATCTATTGAAACAATCAAATTAGTGGTCCCCTGTCTCCTCCTCCTCCCTCTCTCTCTCCCTCTCTCCCCACGAGGTGCTGTGAGTCCTATATATACTCGTACTCGGAAACCAAGCCGGACAAAGCCCCATCACATTTACAGCTCTGAGGAGGGTGGTAGGGAGCGAGCGAGTGTGGTGGGCTTTTTTTTTTTGAGCTTTTAGGGAGCAGTAACAATGGCTGTCTACATCTTCTTGGCTCTTGGGGTGGTGTTGGTGCTCTGTGTGTGCACCGCCCTGTTGAGGTGGAACGAAGTGAGGTACATGAAGAAAGGCCTGCCTCCTGGCACAATGGGTTGGCCGGTCTTTGGCGAGACCACCGAGTTCCTCAAGCAAGGCCCCAACTTCATGAAAAACCAGAGTGCAAGGTCATCTCTCTCTCTCTCTCTCTCTCTCTCTCTCTCTCTCTCTCACCCAGTCACTGGTGAGTGGTGACTGGGTGAGCTTCATTTCATCGGTCTTCTGTGGAGACTGAAACCCAGTTCTAAATGGGTTGAGCTTTTCTCTCCCTGAGAACGGCAAGAATACTTTGTATAGACCCGTTGGTGAGTGATGAGGTAGACAGAGGCCTTGATAAACTTCCTCTGCGCATTATTTGCCCGAAGTTGCCCCGGTGCTGCTCTCATGTGTTTCTGAAATGGTGGATCATTGGCCTATGTTCTTTTCATGTAGAAACTTTTAGGTACCTTTACGGGGATAAGAAAAAGCTTGCATGGACAGAAAAAGTAATGTAAAGAAGTAGAAACCTTTGTGGGATCTATCGCTGTCGCCCCCGTGACCGATCCCATTCCCGCCGGGTCGAGTCCAGATAAGTGGCTTCGCCTTCTTTTTCGCACAACGAAACTCTCCTGTCAAAAAGAAAATGCCCCTTCCATAACGTTCTGATACACCTCATTTCTCCTGGCAACATCAATGGTCGATCGGTCCGATTGATCAAATGATAGGGTTCTTCTCCGGTGAGCTGTCGGTTCGGGGTCCTCGTTCGATTTTTGTTTTTTTTTTTCACTCGGTTCGCTTTGCTGATCCGGAAACGCTGCAGGTACGGGAGCTTCTTCAAGTCCCACATCCTGGGGTGTCCCACGATAGTGTCCATGGACCCGGAGGTGAACCGGTACATCCTGATGAACGAGGCCAAGGGGCTCGTCCCGGGTTACCCGCAGTCCATGCTCGATATCCTCGGCGAGTGCAACATAGCGGCGGTTCACGGCGCGTCCCACAAGCACATGAGGGGTGCTCTGCTCTCCCTGGTCAGCCCCACCATGATCAGGGACCAGCTCTTGCCCAAGATCGATCGGTTCATGCGATCCCACCTCGCCTGCTGGGACGATGGCTCCATTATTGACCTCCAGGACAAGACCAAACAGGTACTTTCAAAAAGAAATTTTTAAAGCTTTGGAAACGCTGCGGCTAAAATGACATCGCAGCCCCCCGCAGCACGGTTGAATTACGGCTGCTGCCCTCTTGGAGAGTATGGCAAGAGTGGAGAGTGCTTCATCAAAATCTATTTTCAGTTTTAATCTTTTAACGAAATCCATTTCCGGATGTGTAATAAGGGATGGTGAAGAAAGAAAAGTGACTTCCCCTCCTGGGAAAAAGAACAGTTACTCTCTTAGTGGTAAAAATCTTGCCATGTATACATTTAAAGTTGAAATCGTTCCATAAACAGATTTCAACTGTTCATAAAGTCAGATCTTGACAGGGCTTGTTGAAGTATGATCTTCGACCGTGGGATATTTACAGTTTAATGCCCAATAGCTTGTGATAATTGCATACGGCATCTCAAGATTCAGTTCCTCTGTTTCTTATGTGCATCCTGTTTCATCAATCTGTGCAGATGGCGCTTCTCTCATCGCTAAAGCAAATCGGGATCGACTCTAGCTCCATGTCTCAAGAATTCATACCTGAGTTCTTCAAGTTGGTCCTAGGCACTCTCTCCCTGCCCATAGACCTCCCCGGCACAAACTACCGTCGAGCTTTCCAGGTAAATCAGTAAATCTGTATACTCGACACCCGGTGTTTTCAATCTGTTCTTTAAGGTTACTGTCTAAATTTGAGCCTCATCATTTTTTCTTTTTCTGCAGGCTAGGAAAAATATACTTGGAATGTTGAGGAAACTGATAGAAGAGAGGAGGGCCTCGCAGGAAGCCCACAATGACATGCTTGGCTGCCTCATGAGTGATGATAATAAGTACAAGTTGAATGATGAAGAGATCATCGACCAAATAATCACCATCATGTATTCCGGGTACGAGACTGTTTCGACCACATCCATGATGGCTGTCAAGTATCTCCACGACAACCCAAGCGTTCTTCACGAATTAAGGGTAAGTTGGGAAAGGCAGGCAATGTGTGAAGTATACAAGCACTATATGTTTTCTTATCTTATCATAGGCATTGCTAACTTTGATCTTTGGTATTCAGAAAGAACACTTGGGAATTAGAGCAAAGAAAAGACAGGAGGATCCTATTGAGTGGGAGGACCTCAAAGCGATGCGGTTCACTCGTGCGGTTAGACTACCTACATTCAACTGTCCTGCGAAATTTTATTTCTGCAAATTCGCCGAACACTACTAACTCGTGATTGCATAATGTCATTCCTCATTCTTCAGGTCATCTTCGAGACCTCCAGATTAGCCACAGTTGTCAATGGAGTCTTGAGAAAAACCACTAAAGACATGGAGCTCAACGGTATGTCCAAGGGCAAAATCTCTAATCACGCCACAACATTTCTGTGGAGTGTAGCGAATTACTCAATGCCTTCCTCTCTGTTTTTCGTTTTCAGGGTTTTTAATCCCGAAGGGATGGAGGATATATGTCTACACAAGAGAAATAAATTACAATCCGAGATTATATCCTGATCCGCTAGCTTTCAATCCATGGAGATGGCTGGTAATTATGTGACCCTTCAAATCTGTACATGGTTGAACTGCACTAATCAGAAACATAAGAGATTTTCTGTTCTGTACTATTGACGGATGATATCGTTCTAACCATTCGAAACTCACCAATCTTTCAGGACAAAAGCGTGGAGTGTCACAACTACAACCTCATTTTCGGCGGGGGCACAAGGCTATGCCCTGGAAAGGAACTTGGGATTGCTGAGATCTCCACATTTCTTCACTACTTTGTGACCAGATACAGGTACCAATCACAAAGAGCTCTGGCCCTTTTTGATGCATTATTGGACATGAGCAATGATTTTTTTGCTTTTTCATCGGAAAACATTAATAATTTACGGATCTTTCGTCATCCTTTCGCAGATGGGAAGAAATTGGGGGAGATAAGCTAATGAAATTCCCAAGAGTAGAAGCACCAAATGGGCTGCACATAAGGGTCTCCCCTCAATGCTGACTTGACTCCAATATTCTTATGTACAGAAGAAACCCAAAAAGGAGAAAAAAAAACAAGAAGCAAGACAAGTACAGATGGAAATTATTGATTTGATAGATTTCAAGTAGGAAACTGGAATCAGATTGAAGTTTTGCAGCTCGAGCCAGATGTTATCAATGCTCTGATCCATTGCGTAGAAATAAAAATAAAAACTTCTCTTTTGATCATTAGGCTGGACCACAGTTTCCCAATATCGCAACCAGAATCTCATTTTTCTATAAGTGAATGTGGTCGTTGACAAAAACCTGTTTACCTAATGTCATGTGAGTGCACGTTCAAGGCCTCTGGTGAGAGATTAAGACAGTAGATGATGGAGCAGACACAACCGATGCGAAATGATTAACCGGCCGGCCCACGATTTGCTAATTGGGAAGTGGGCTTGGAATGTCCGATCCAACTGAGTGATACCCCGAGTGGATCGCATCATCGACGCAAAGGTTTGACACCTCGATGTGGCTCTTCGCTACCTGGGCCCATGTTGTGCGAAGAGTTGCAGACAACTAACATGCAAATCTGTACGATGTTTAGTGCATCCTTCACTTCCCCTCGTTGCTGTTCTTCTGGTCCCAACCTTTTATGGGCCGACATCCACAATTTATGTCCCCTGGGCTAAGAGATTAGGAGATTAGTGAATGCTACATCAACTGAAATTGGCATGACCCGTGTGCTGTCAAACGAAAATTTGTAAAAGTCTCAGCCTTCTTGGTCCTTTTTTCGAGGCCCAATGAACTTCAAGTTGCGTCTCTCGTCTTGCACGTCCGGCATCCAACCCAGACCCTCTCCCCTAGCTCGAGAGGGCTTGCTCGATCCTACACGCCCGCCGCCACACCTCAGATTCTCCACCGTTCCCATGTCTCTGTTGTTCCTTCAGAGGCCGGTGCTGATCTTGCGCTCAAGGCCAGATCGAACCGGTCTAGAGGCCACGATTCGAGGTCCTACCGAAAAGCTTGCGTGGCTCGAGGCTAATTGAAAGATCTTTTATGGAAAGGCAGACAAAGGAAGCAAAAGCGATCCAGAGGAAGGATGGATCTATAGGAAACGTGCGAGGGAAGGGCTAAAAAATGAAGAGGAAAGGCGTGTGCGATGTCCAATGCATCATTTGGCACGATCTCCTCAATAGCAACAGCAAGATCAGGCAAACACATTTGACTTTTAGCACTCCCCAACGATCGTGACCTGCATGCATTTCTCCTTTTGCATTCCACGCGCCACCATACATTATGATGTTTACCTACTCGCATATGCATTTCTCACTTGGCGTCTTAAACATGAAAAGGATTTCATCTTTTTGAAATATGAATTCTCTTTCGTCAAGCCCTGCGTTTATTCAGTACTTTAAGCATTAAAACAATTGCCCGTAATCCCACAAAAATCCTCAAATCTTTCAAGTTAAGTAAAGCTTTAGATGTATGATTCGAAGAATCCTCTCAAATGTTTCATTCATTAGCTTCTTTTAATTGAGATGGAAAAGAAGCTGGAAAAGAAGTTTAAGCTTTATATCCCGTTTTCGATAGCCATTCCCAGTTCTCCATACTATCACGATGGGAACAATTTTCTTTTCGCAACGGTGAAAGGGGTATTTTGAGCCAATGCCTTTCTTGCGAATGTGAACAAATCTAGTCTCAACTTTATGTCCCCGCAATCCCATTCGAAGGCGCACTGCTAGCACTAAGGAATCCATGACTAGGAGGAGAATGACTGATTATATCCGCTCGAACCGGAAAGAAAGCGATTCCCGGTCCTTCCGAAGCTAGCACTCGAGATGTTCGATGTTATTACTAGGTTGTAAGTCTGCAGGGGAACGCAATTCGAGAGCTTCGAAGGCGGGCACGATCTGTTCTCGAGAGGCACGAAAGATGCAGCACGAAAGGATTCAACGCGAGAATTAAGACGCACTCTTCTCCAAATCCCCTGCCTGCTTCCCCTTTCATTTCACTCGATTCGTGCGTTCGCTAAAAAATTTGCCGTGCGCGAGACCCAAAGTTTGCTCCAATATAAATTCTTCTGATCGAGACTCGAACTCCTCGAGAGTCAACTCGTCCTCCACGTGAAAACCCCTCCGACGACTTCATCTCGCAACGCAACCTCGGAAACTTTTAGCTCTTAGGAATTAGCAATTTTTACGTGGATTTTATAATCCAATTTCATACATAGCCCTAATTTACAGAGATTGAGTTATGTTTGCATTGCACATATCTTCTTCGATTGTAATTCAGGGCACAGTGTTTTCTTTTTTGAATTCTGATTATATGAAATGAACCTAAATGAGATTTGAAAATTTCATGAAAAATTTCATGAAGAAATACATCCTATGGAAATTATTTTTTATTTGTTTAGTAGTTTAGGAAAAATGATTTCCTTTTGCTAAAATAAAAGTCATTTTCCTTCAATTTAAACTTGTTGTTTTTCATCATCCAAATACCATAAATTCGAAAAATAATTTCCTTTCTCTCAAAACATAAATGATTTATAAATTTTTTGAATTTTAACAATGCGTATATAACCCCCAAACTTATAATTTATTCAAAATAATCTCCGAACTAATGTGCAACATGGTTTGTAAACTTTTTTTGTACACATTCAATTTAGTCCATGAATGATATAAAGATGTCTAATGTTGTTCTTCCATTAGTTTAAGTTCATGAATAACATGTTGAACAATTTAAAAGTTTAGGGATAATATTGCATGATAAGCTAAAATTTATCATTTAAAACACAAAGGTGAATGATAATGTTTTTTTGCCTCTTACTAGATTTAGCATTCATCGACGCATTGAACTTGTTGCTATTGTTGGTGCTTGTTTGCATTTCTTGTCATAGTTGAACTGTGGCTCTAGAATACTGTAATGAGTTTATTTGCTATTTAAGATCTACATCACACAATAATCCTGGATTGATTGAAGGAACTTATCTCTATTTGTGCATTTGTGTTTTTTTTTTAATAATAAATCATAAAAGATTCTCACTATCTCCAATTGTACAATTTCAAGATCATTTATACTATCAAGATAAGGTACGAAAGTATTCGACTTTATTATCAAGATTCACCAAACAATAGAAAAGATATAACAAAATCCCTGATTTTTTGTCATATCATATCATATCATATCCAATAATATCCTAACTGAAAGTGCATACAACCAAGCGCAATCTAATCAATAATTTACAGGTTCATTGAGTTAATGAGAATTAGAAATACTTGATGTCAACAAAATTGATACTAAAAGTCACGAGAAATAAAATTTTAATAAAAGTTACTATCGAGAAGTTAGGCTAATGATGTAACCCACATGAGCCATCAAACAAGCTATGTTAAAGTCCGAATTAGAGAGAGAAAAAGAAAATTGGACGCGCCATGTCGTGGTGGCCCCTAGGCGGACTCGAATGCAAGACTCCTAGTAGACCGTCCCCGTGAAGTGCGCGACGTCAAGAGTCCAATCCCTATGTGGTTCAAACTCGCAAAGGAGATACGCGACAAAGCGATCCCGTTTCATAAAATTCCATGGGGACCAATCTCTCTATTCTTGGTCCAAAGCACCCCCCACCTCGTTGGAGCATCATCGGACGGACGGTGCGCGAGCATCGAAAGGAAGAAGGCAAAATGAGGGGCGAGATTGGCAAAAAAGTGGGCTGCTGCTTTTGGAAGGGCGTTGTTGGAGTTGAACGGGTCGTCTTCTCCATACAAGTTCAGACACGTTCGCCAGTTAAAGCCGCCACTCATGCCGATCTCTGCGCCCCTCCCTCACATGCCCTTCTCCATATAACTCCCCGGCGTTGCACTCTCTCTCTCGCATTCGCGGACGCACAAACGCACCCCCACCTTTGTGTCTCTGCCTCTGCCTCCCCTGCCTCTGATCTTTCTCTGCATCGAGATCGACGATGGCGGACTCGGCCGCAGCAGCAGCAGCAGCAGCGAAGCCCGTCCCGTTGCTCAAGGACGAGCTGGACATCGTGATCCCGACCATCAGGAACCTCGACTTCCTGGAGATGTGGAGGCCCTTCTTCGAGCCGTACCACCTTATCATCGTCCAGGACGGCGACCCCTCCAAGACCATCAGGGTCCCCGACGGCTTCGACTACGAGCTCTACAACCGCAACGACATCAACAAGATCTTGGGCCCCAAGGCCTCCTGCATCTCCTTCAAGGACTCCGCCTGCCGCTGCTTCGGCTACATGGTCTCCAAGAAGAAGTACATCTACACCATCGACGACGATTGCTTCGTGAGTGACGACGGCTCTCCTTTTTCTCTGCCATCCCAATCTGAATTTCCTTGCTCTGTTGTGTGTGGCTGTTCTTGGGTTCCCTTTTTCTTGGACTGTGTGTAGCTACATCGTTGCGATTCTCGGTCTTGTGATTGTTTGGGATTCGCCTGTTACTTTGTGTGTGTGTAAGTGGAGATGAAGCCGCGTCCTTGATCTGCATTGCAGTCGATCACTTGACGGACTTTTCGTTAAAGACGACATTTTGATCTTCACTAGCTTGATCTTGCGTTGATAGATCGAAACAAGCAGCTTTAGAACTACATCTGAATTATCATTACCCTGCACAGTCTAGGCATTCTGGCTGTATATGCAGGATGCAGATCTCAAGTCCTGCATCCTTCTCTTTCCAGAACACGAATCTTATTTCCCTATGGAAGTTTTCCTCCCAGCCCCTTTGACAGCAGAACCACGCCCCTCTCGACTTTCCTTATGGAACTCTAGTCGCCGCATCTCGATTGTGCTGTCTCATCACTTGTGGTTCGATGAAAAGAATGAAAGAGTTGACCCGTGGAAGCCACCCTTCTCTGATTTAGTTTGAATTTGTTTGAATTTAATAACCCATAAGTTGTTTCGACTCGTACATTATGTCTTTGCTCTATTCCGATGCAAGACGACAAACATTTGAGAACCTTTCCCCTCATTATGCCTGCTTGGAGCCCTGTTGCTTCTGAGTTGTGACTGTAGGATCTAAGTAAGATGCCCTTCTGATTATTGTCTTAGTCAAGATTGATTATGAAGGCTTGGTCCTATCTGCTTTATATGTCCTGTGGTCAATCTAATCAACCCTGGGGTGAGGTTACTCTTTCAATGTGAAGATGACTTTGTTTTTTCCTGGTCTTGTTTGTTATACCAGGTCGCTAAAGATCCATCAGGCAAAATGATCAATGCCCTCCAGCAGCATATCAAGAACCTCCTCTGCCCATCCACTCCATTCTTCTTCAACACCCTGTATGACCCTTACACGGAAGGTGCAGATTTCGTCCGTGGATACCCTTTCAGCCTGCGCGAGGGTGTACCGACCGCTGTTTCTCATGGCCTCTGGCTCAACATTCCAGATTACGATGCGCCTACACAACTTGTGAAGCCTCTTGAGAGGAACCAAAGGTATGTGAACCCTCCAGATTCTTCGTTCTGCCGGCTTGCTCATGAATCTTTTTTAATTACAACAAAGAGAATTATTCCACTAGGTATGTTGATGCGGTCTTGACAATACCAAAGGGCACTCTTTTCCCCATGTGTGGCATGAATTTGGCATTTGACCGTGAGCTTATTGGCCCTGCAATGTACTTCGGACTGATGGGTGATGGCCAGCCAATTGGACGCTACGATGATATGTGGGCTGGCTGGTGCGTCAAGGTAACTTGCTTCCCTTTCTTTGCTCCATCAGTTTCAGATTCCTTTGTATCTGAATTGATCCTGTTATATTATTGCGGCTTGATGGCCCAATGCAATGCTTATGATTGGCACTAGATGTTAAGCACAACTGCCCAAACCATGGGGCGAAGCTCCTTGTCATGGGATTATCATAACGAACTCACAGCCAGACCTCATGACATGAGCCCCCATTGCTGCTCTGTATACACATAGGTTGCTGATATCACTAACTTGTACTCAGCTCAATGTCGATATTTCTCTGTCAAGATTCGTTACATGCTCAGAATGCTCTCTACCGATTAACTGCAACCCCGTAGATTTCCCGTAGAATTTTTGCAATGCCACAGACACGTCGATCCTTCAGTATTTAACAATGGATCTGCTCAATACCATAACTTTTTATGTCACGATCCTCATTTGAATTAGGAGAACACCTCACCGATTTATGTCACGATCCTCATTTGAATTAGGAGAACACCTCACCGATTCAGAGTTAACATGACGGCAATGGTACTCTTTTGTAGGTCATCTGTGATCATCTGGGATTGGGAGTGAAGACCGGCCTGCCCTACATATGGCACAGCAAAGCCAGCAACCCATTTGTGAACCTGAGGAAGGAGTACAAAGGCATCTTCTGGCAGGAAGAGATCATCCCCTTCTTCCAGTCCGCGGCTCTTCCCAAGGACTGCACCACGGTCCAGAAATGCTACATTGAGCTCTCCAAGCAAGTCAAGGACAAGCTCAGCAAGGTCGATCCTTACTTTGACAAGCTTGCAGATGCCATGGTTACCTGGGTCGAGGCCTGGGATGAGCTCAACCCGCCTGCCGGAGCTGCTGCCAAGGTGCCGAATGGCAAGGCCAAATGAGGAAGTTTCCTACTTTGAGGGATATATTAGCTCCTTAATTTTCCAATCTTTGAATTCATACCAAACGACTATTACCATTACAGCACTTTTTTCTCCTTCCTTTTTCTCTCTTTAATTTAATCTCGAGAATATCACGTCTCAATCGTAGGCTTGTTTCCTGGGGCTTTCCTTCTACTAGTTGGATGTAAACTTCACTGATTCAGTTCCTACTATGATGTTGTACAACAATAAAACAATGAGTTTTCCAATGGAATTAGTCATTCTCTTTCTCTTTCGCTTATTAAGTTTCGGTACACATCAGATGAAGATTGGATATCAAACTAGCAAAACGGACAAAAGGGTCTCCAATCACCGCGTTACTCCAGGGGAAAAGATAAAGAACAATTCGGATCCTGAATTGAATCTCGTGTTTATCATGAGTTGAATCTAGACTTGTCTGCTTTGGCCTACTTTGGTTGTCCTATTCCTTGACTTACGTTCTAGCTTGGCTTCATGCGATTGAGGGCTACCGATGTTTAGATCAAGCAGACAAGAACATTCGTTCAGGAAAATCAAAGAAAAACCATCCCAAGATGTCTAGCTGTGCTCATAATTACACAACTTCAAAAGTAACAGGACAAAAAAAATTATAGTAATAGAGTCATGACCTAACAACTCCATGCAGACACCGCCAGGAGCGGTCGTTCATGCCAACAGATCATGGTACAAGCCCTCTCGGTCGCGACTTTGTAGCCTTCTCGGAGATGGGCCTCGACCGTGCCCTTGGCATCCTCCATGGCGCTCAGCCACAGCCGGATTGGCTTGAACCTGGCTCGGGTGAGCCTGACTGCCCACCTCGTGAGCCTCTCGTGCCTCTCCTCCCTCTCCAGGCCCTCACACGAGACGATGTTCTCAATCTCCCTCCCGAACATCTCCTCCAGGGCGAGCCGCTCCTCTGAGCAGCTGCCCCCGAAGGCGGCATCGATCGAGTCGAACACCGCGCTGTAGTAGTGCAGGCCCTCAACGAACCGGTCAATCAGGCGGGTCGTGTTGTGGTCAGCTTCTTGCTCGACCATGAGGAAGATTCTCGGCGACGCCGACCGGATCATGCTTAGGAATTCGCCGACTCGCTTGCAATCCTTGACAGAATCGCTCTTGATCATGCCGAAGTGTGCATCTACTCTGTCGTCTTCGGCTAATAGAGCATGGAGGCCCAACATTGACACTATGGCCAGTGTCTCTTCTGATCTCAATTGGAGCATTTCTTCGGTCAGCTCTCTCAAGGACACATTCACAGGGTTGAATTGAAAGGGCACGCCCATGATCTCAGCTTCTTTGACAAGGGCATGACCCAAAATGTCCGAAACATCTCTTTCGGCGGACACACAAGTCAGCCTCAGATGAGGAGGCCCATCTGGCCCCTGGCTTAGGCCCCTGAGGAGAGTGACCCACAATTCCGGGTCGCCCGAGCCCAGATCCACAATGTGAACCGCCTGCTCCTGGGCCAGCGCTAGAAGCGAGGTCCGGGTTATGATGGCACGGGCGAAGGCGAGGCACGGCAAGGCTGGCGTGAGGATGGGCCAGGCCCGGGGGGCTATCAACCTATCCGGTCCGGCATGGTTCAGCGCTCTGTAGAGGCCTGGCCAACGCTTGATGACGTGGATCGCTAGGGCGGAGGCGAACCGGGCGGCGAGGCGCTGCATGGGGTCACCGGTCACAGAGGAGAGCTCCGTTATCTTCCGGAGGTAGGCATCGGCCCGGTGGAGGTTGCTCGACGACGCGTTCTTGGCGCAGGACAGCAGGAGCTGGATGAGGAGCAAGCCCCTCTCCTCAGGCCTGAAGGCCTCATGAGCTGAGGATGGCAAGGTGAGGCTCAAGGTCACATCAGGCTTGGTTGAGGATGAAGAAGAGGAGCTCATTTGGCTAAGCATCGTTTGGGAAGCAGCTAAGCTAGGGATCTTTGAAAACTTATAAGAGGAATCAAACGCTGAGGATGGCCAAAAGGGAACGAGACGAAATGAAAGGTTTGCATATGGAAGTTTGCTAGTATCTCCAAGCGAATCAAACAAAGTAAAATCCCATTTAAATGCGGTCCTTTGGCTTTATTATATGGTTGTTGTAGGCTAAAGCAATAATGTGAGTTGGGGTTTGAATAGTATGGTCCAATTATGTGTGCCAATTGCGTGAATGACTCTTAGGCATGCACCATTGTGTGCTTCGTATCAAATAGTTACATATGTCAATAGCAACATAAATCCCTAACATCCCGTACCAAAATCATAAGTAGATGATCTTGTGCTGTAACCCATATCATTTGGCACAAATAAACAAATTCCATTCGCTCAATCTCCAGAGTCGGGGGGTGCTGGATTTGACTCGATTCACTACACATAATGATATAATCAAGTTATTTCAGTAACGAAGTCTCGCCCGCTATTTATAATAACGGACCTCAATATAGCAAAATATTACTCCGGTAGAAAGTTTCTGTCAAACCACGTGGTCACATGCGATGGATGCGTTTTTCCATTTCGTGAACGTCGTAGGTTGGACCGAGTCGGTTCTCCTCCCATTGGAGGCCTGTCAACCTCGACTACCTGAGGTGGTGTCCGACTCGTTTTGTCGCCGGCGATGCTTTCGCACGAGATAAAAGTTTGGCCAGTCGAGTCATGCCCGGGTGACGAACAAAAAAAGAATACAGAATTAGGCAATTGTCGACCATTAAAAAGGAGCAAACGAAGACTAAGAAACAGTCCGAAGATTGGGACGGGAGGAGGATGAAATCAAAGTCCTATCAGAAAAATCGGAGGAGAGATGCGCAGGTGAGAAGTCGCCATCATACATGGAGCTCGAATGAGACCCGCATGATTCGAAGGCTAGATACGTCGCGTGCGCATGAATCTATCCAATGCCCGCGATACGGGTTTTCGATTTTTCAGGCGGATCGATCTAATGTTGCGGCCCAAATTGGCTTATTGGACAGTCGGGTACGAATTTCTATACCCCAACTTTGCGTAAAACGGTCATATGGCTTTCTTGGGTTTAATCCGTGGCTGCTTCGAGCCTTTTCAGCCCGTTCTAAAGCCCGGACCTTTTTCGCTTGGACTTGGCCAGTGGGATTTCCAAAATGCTAAGCTGATCATGGAACTCTTGAGCAATGTAAAAGGACGTGGACGAGCAGAATTGACCTCAATGGGTTGCCTAATTGATCGAGTATGGCGCATTCTATCTAAAAACGAAAAGATAGAGAGACATCACTGGTAGATCTATCGAAATGTATTATAAATTCATTTCTTAACCCATATTTGATGGATTGGGTTATCGTGGATTAGTTATATTCGGTAAATGAGTTCATAATGATAAAACACAAAATAATATGGGTATTAAATGGGTCCACGACTTATTTAGACCCAACCCACTGTTATGACTCTTTTTCACTCTCGCTCAATTTTGTGCTTGCTCATTCCATGCTCTCACCTAAATTTGAGTATGAGTTTTCCTAGATTGGTTTAAATATTGAAACATTTTAAAATGTGGGTTGAGTCAAGTATAAATATGGGTGTGGTTGAGTATGCGCACCTAAATTTGTAATAGGGGCATGTAACCAAAACAATTCTACCCAGGAACAAGACCAAACTACCTTAACAAAGGTCTAGGAATAGGTTCCAAATTTTTGGAACCGATCTCAAAATAGGTTCCAAGTAAATACTTACCCAGAAATCATATTGAACTGCTATGTTTTGGAACGGGTTTTGAAATTGATTTTATAAGCTATAAAGCCAAAATCCTCATTTTTTTTCCTCTAAATTCTAATCTTAACACTCCTTCATCATTTGTCCATTCTCTAAACTCCTCACTAGTCTTTCTTCTTCCCCTAAAGTTTTATGAGTTAATGGGAGCTTTATAATATATACTTTATATTACGTATTTGAACTTTTCATCGTTTATAAATGTACCCGACTACGTATTTATCTTATGAATTATTGTTTTTGGTGGATAGGGATTTCAGTTGTTCATCTTTCACTTTGAATAGTTTTGTTACTCTAGCCATGTATGATTTTGCTGGAAAAATGAACCAAAAAAAGGAAAATAAAATAAAATAGGTTCTCAAGTGACCCTAGAATCGGACCAGAAAAAGGGGATAGGTTCCAAAACCGGTTCCAAGCAAATAGGGTAGATTCCATTGGTCCAAAAACTAAGAATTCAAGATTCTAGATTTGGAGCCCACCCACTCTAGAATCGATTAGTCCTAATTTGTCATATATAAAAATTAGTTAAAACGGATTAAATGATTCAACTTGAGTCATATCGTTTCCGACCCAACCAAACTCAATCCTACCCACCCACTTAAAGGGTATACTATTGCTATGATGTATTTTAATGAAAAAAACACTAGTGCACCCAAAATGCATGCACTCCATACTTTATAATTGTGTCACGTGAGTCGCAAGTTTGACCCGCAAAATTCCAAGTATTGATCTTGTGATGGGTGTAAACTGATCTTGTGCACCTAATGATCTCTCATTCCAATGGAATAATTTCTTCCTACTCTAATCTCGTCTATCATTTTTGTGACTCTATGGTCTTTGGTAATTTTGTAGTCCGCCAGCGTGGTAGTGGACACCACAAAATGTATGCGCTCCATACTTTAAAAATTTTAAGACTGAATTAATATAAATATGATAAGATTAGAACATTTTTAATTTCGGTAATTTTTCCAACCTGCGTCTGTTCCCTGTAACTAGACAAGGACAAACACCACGCAAAGACAAAAGCAAAATCATGAAAAAAGTTGGATTAGTGCGGATGTACGACCGTGTGTGCTGGCATGTTCAGATCAAAGGAAAGCCACGATCAGGGAACCAGCAGGATACGCAAAAAAGTTTGGACTGATTCCATGGCTGCGGTCGAGCACATCCCACGGAACTTGTCTTGTTAGGTGATTTTTAATGCCGAGCCGAAGGATCGCCATTCTTGATGGTCGCACATTGCCAAGGCAAGAGTAATCGATTGCATAAAAATGCGCTGGGGTACGTGTGCGAGGGATGAGGGCAAAGGGAAAAGGAAAAAGAGAGTACTCTGAAGACATGTCCATTTTCAGATTAAATATATATGTCTCTTTTTGTCACGACTGTTCTGATAAATTTGTGCATTTATTTACATGAAATTTTGTGAGATCATTGTCGATTATTCCGAAAGCGTAAGCTATTAGAATGGAAAGATCTTAGTATATGTAAAGACCATATAAAGCCTTGTTATCGAGCGAAATGGAGATAATTCAACACCCCTTCTCTCGTGCAAGTTGGATTAGAAGTGGCACGTGGAATTTAATTAATGGGATGGCCACAAGCGCAAAAGTGATAGTACTTGACTTTGATACCATGTGATATTTTGTAAAACAACTACCAACTATTTTAAAAATTTAAATTTTTTGGTTGAATTTTCTAACATTGGGTTGAGATGAGAAGAGTGCATATGACATCTAATATGTGCCTACGTTTATGTTCTAATCAACCATTTGTTGGGAAAATCTTGGATAAGAGTGATGAATGATGGTACCATTTTGATGAAAAACTCTGAGAAACTCCATGTCTTGATATTCCACGGCATTATCAATACAAAAAACCTTGATATTGTGAGAAAGTTGTGCTTTGATCATGGCAACAAAATCATGATAGTTATGAGTAAGTTCAGATCGATTTTTCGTAAGGTAAAGCCAAGCATAGTGAGAATAATCATAAACAAAAATCACACAATAGCAAGATCCTCCCACAGTGAAAATAGGAGATGGTCCCCAAATATCAAAACGAATTAGATCAAAGGAAGTACAAGAGACGGATTCACTAATGTAGAATAAGAAGCGTCGGTAGCTAATAAAGGAGTTCTGAAGTTTCAAAGAGATAAGCTCAAATGAGGGTTTCACTTTACGGCCTATCCCAATTATTTTTCTCGTTCGTGAATCTTGCACATGACAACCATTAGAGACCACATGCATATACCCATTGTCAAGCGAGGTAGGTATTTCAACGATCAACAGAACTTGTCATTTCTATTTTTAAAGATTCTCCAATGTGTATTCTTTCCACACCAACTCACAGTCAAATCGTAATCAACAAGGCACAAACGCCAACCACTAGTTCGACCGCCACATTCCCCACCACCACCAACAAGGTCTCCGACCACCCGCCTCACCATCAAGGTCTCCAGCTACTTGCCCCACCGCCCTCGCCGCCTCCCATGCCCTGACGAAGCCGTTCGACTGATTAATCTTGGGGGATTCTTACACCAAGTAGATAAGGTTCTTCAATCCTTTTGGTCGGGTAAAAAGTCATGTATGTTTTTGGTATTTTTCCCCAAAAGAATGATAAATAAAAAATACCAACCCATAGAATTGGAAAACTGTGTAAATAAAATGAATGATTAATACATTCGATTGATTCGTGAAAGTTTAAGACTCTGAGTGAAACTAAATTGATTAAATTTGTTAATTGATCTACCATTCGTGCTTTCGTATTGTGATCGATAATCTCCCATTTCGTGTGGACTTCAACACCATGCCCTAGTGCGCATGCGGATGTGTTGGTCGATGTCATTTATCTGCTTACTAGACCGATTGCAAATTAATCAATAACTACGGATATGTTTATTTCGCGAAAAATGAATGATTTAAAATTTTTTTCCCTAAAATAATACCTTTGTGTCACTCAAAATAATTAGTTAATGAAAAAAATTGTGTTATTGACAACAATTTATTTCTAATCATTTTCATAGACGATAAAATTATCTTTCATTTGTTCATTTTGTAATTGATACAAGAGGTCGCTTTTAGGAAAATATTTTTTCAAATTATTCATCTTCTGTGAAATGAAAGGGTATTTGGGGGGTGAGGAGGGGTTGTTATGAAACTACCTTAATTTTCCAAATTAGCCACCAAGTTTTCAGCCGTATAAAACCACTTTAATTCTTGTGAAATTAATTCATGACGACATTAAATATCGATTTCTCTATAAATTTAGGTATTTTGAGGACTATAACATCGAATATTAGTTATATTCCAAACACTCTATGGTAATTATCAAAGCAAAGGACTCATAAAAGTCACAACCCCAGCAAAACAAAGAGGTAAAATGCCTTTTGTCTAAGTTGGAAAATAAAGTGCAACCCAACAAAACATCATAGGCCATTTTTAGTGGTTAAGTCCTTGGGAGATCCTCTTGGGTGTTATGATGTTGTTTTTAGTTCTGCATCTGTTAGTTTCCTGTGGATTGCGGCTTCCTTTCACTCAGTAGACTAAACTGAGTGAAAATTGGAGCCGTCATCCTCTAGTTTGTACAGTTGATGATTGCCATTTATACAAGTTTATTTTATAAAAAAAAAAAAAACATCAGAGGTCATTTGGTGCCCAATTTAAGATTGGATTAAAAAAAAATTGATATTTTTCATATTTGAATAGAGATTTTTCTCTTGGTTGGAATCCGTTGGAGGCCTTGCCCTCTGGTTGTAGCTTGGGCTGTCCCAACTTTATTCAATGAGTTGCTTTGAGAGAGATGGTGCGGTCAAGTGTACGGGCTGACGGCAAGGTGCTGGTGGGGTTGGAGAGGTGAGGAAGGTAGAAACACTCTGGAAAAAGTCGGCATTCTTTGACCAAAATCCAAATCTGTGGTGGGGGAAACGGCATGGGTTTGAAGGATCTGTGTTTTTCCTACCTAAGCTTTGTTGACTAAACAAGGTTGGAGAGTGCTCCTGAATCACTAGGCTCTACGCGTTAAAGTGCTGAAAGGCCTGTAAACTTCCTAAAGATGGTGTTTTTCATGGGAGCAGGAAGAGGGGCTAGGAGATCTTGGGGGTGAAGCAGTATCCTCGAAGGTAGAGAGTGTGTCTGAAAAAGGGTTTAACGTGACGGATAGGCCAAGGTAAAAACATTAAGAGTGGGGCAAGACCTTGGCCACCCCGAAGAATTGAAGGTGTCGATGAAGAGCGTAAGGTGGCCAGTTTAATCGATAAAGATTTGAGATCCTCGGATCTCATTAAGATGAGCCAGCTACTGTGGAGGCTATACAAAGGGTTAAGTTATCAGTTCGTGGTGGTGGTGGTGGACTGCAGATCTACGGAAATAAGGACCCTTCCTCATCTCATATTATATGGGATTTGTTCTGGAAGATCTTGTGGATTGCTGACCGCGTGCCAAAGATTAAACATTTCACTTGGACAGTGTCTACAAAGTTACTAGCCGCTGCTGTGAGCTTATGGAAGAGATGACTCAGAATGTAGGCAATGCCCTTTTTGCCTTGAACACGGAGCAGCTGAACATGTATTACCGTCGTGTCCCTGGACGAGAAATGTGTGGCTTGAGTGTATGGGCCTGAAAATTCGGATGTCGGCATTGGCCACTTGGGATGCTTGGCTCACTAGCCTTGTTAGGTTGTTGATATTAAGTATGAGAAAAAAGAAGTCCTGGTCCTAATTGCTTACACGCGTCGGCACGTAAGGAAGGCGAGAAGTAACGCCACATTTGGTCATCATCGACTGGATCCTACTGTTGTTATCAGGAAGCTAAAGGCTAGTTGGCATGAGCATCAGACTTTTTTCCAAAAGAAAACAAGGGGGTGCAACGGCCATAACAGGAATCGTCCCCGCAAGGTTGGCAAAAACCAGGTATGGTCAGTCAAAATAAACCGCGATGGGGCTTTTTCTACATTAACCATGGAAGCTGGGCACTGGAGGAATAGCTCGTGATAGTACCGGCTCGGTTCTTGGAGGTACCTGCAAGACAGTGGAAGCAGAATGTGCAGAAGTTGTGGAAGCCATTTCCATCATGGAGGGACTGGCTGCTTCCCAAAAAGAAAAGAGTGAAAGAAGGTGGTGATTGAAACTGATTCCAGCTTTGTATTTAAGGGCCTTTCCAATTGCTGCTATCCTCTTAATTGAAAGCTGAAATGATTGTGAGGGATGTGCTCTTCATTTTTCCCTAGTAATTCAGAGTGTTCGTTTTGATGTTGATGTAGTGAGGATGAACTGTAATCATTGTGCTTGGACATCAAACATAAGAGAGGGTGTGATTTGTTATTTGGTTGGAAACATCCCCAAAGAATAATTTGACCGATCCCCCTTGAGCGGGCTTACCAAATAAAATTGCATCTTGTATTAGGATTCTCATTCCTTGCATTACAATAAAAACATGAACCAAAGGAGGCTTAGCCATGTACAACAAAAAACATGCCTTTAACTTTGATTGTCATCTAATCAGACACGTCTCAGTATGCCATATTATACAAAAGTAGCATATAAGTGCAAGACTTTGAATGTCTATAATATATCTAAACAGAGATGAACATTACTCTCTTTTTTATGTGCTTCCAAGTATTCTTTCCTCATTCTATCTTAGAATACGTCCATCCTAGATACTCAACTGCATATTAGTTTATGGGAGGGAGGGAGGGAGGGAGTCTGGCGCGACCATATGTGGAATGCATGGACTGACGAGAACTCGAGGAGGGGAGAGTAGCTAAATGAGGACGAGGGTTTTGTATTTTCATTGCTGGTCATCCTGTGTGACAAATTGTCTCATCATCGATTTTCAATAAACATTAACCAGAATGAACACATTAGAATTCCAAATAAAGATTTATAGCTAAATTGAAAAAATTAAAAAGTTTATAACCAAATTGGTATCTATACAATAAGTTTAAAATTGAACAAGTACTTCTCTCAATCTTGATTAAACCAACGCCACAAATGAAATGAGCACAAATTCCAGATTAACCGACCTATTTGGACAATTGAGCATAGAGATCTTATTTAATTGTGCTCGTAATATCTCCTAACTATTGAGCATCTCAAAGGACCACAAGACAAAATATTACCCTAGAGATTTCTCATCGAGGTTGCTTTTCAGCTCACACTTCAACTCAACCGATGCATGATTCCCTCTAAAGCAGTGGGATCACATTCCCTTGTAATTAGTTAGATCCATCTAGAAGTCCTTTGTGGTCCCATCTTTCCCCTTCTGTTCACGGGTGAATAAAACAAGGGGTAGTAGTTTCACATTAAAATAAAATAAAAAAATGCTTCCCTCTTGTGGCCCTTTGATTAATCTTCTCTAATGATTAAACTATGCCAAAATCAACGACTCTAAATCTTCTAGGAGTGATTTAGCACCCCTCAAATCAATCGGGCGAGCAATAATTTCACCCCACTTGGCACGACGAAACGCCTCTCGAGTAGCCTAATTTGAAGGGGGGACGGGGCTCCAAAAAGGCAAAGACCCATCATAAAGCGCTAACCATATAATAAGTAAAATCCATCTTTTCGTGCACTATCAAAATCAGAGCATTTTCGTGCAATGATGTTCCAACTTTATACCAAGATCTTAGAGTCTCCCCCTCAAAATCTTTTTCTCTCCATGAAAAGAAAACCCTTTATTATTAATCTAATCACCTATCCTTACCTATTTATGGGCATCACCACATTAAACAAATCCGAGTTTCCGACATTAAAAAATTACCTAACATTCCAAATATGCTACCCTCACTCACTTCTTGAGGCCACGTGTGGACTTGGTGAGTCACCGGGCTCGTCGCCTTTCAAATATTATATCAACCCCATTAACCCTAAAAGGAATGCTAGAACCTTCCCTTTGCTTAATATTTTATAAGGGGGGATCGGCATATGACAAGACAATCTCGAAAAAGAATGGCATTTAAGATTTGTGTGCGTCAACAGATGGTGGGGAGCGATTGGAGCGAAAGCTACTTTTTCAAGGGGAACATCAACAACCCACTAAGCAAATGTTTTCCGGCTGCATCAAGATTTATGTCTTTGCTTAATTTAGTTCGCGTGACTGCGCACTGTAGATGAGATACGTGTAGCTCGGGGAACTCATCGCCCTAATCATATCCAGTGCTAAGTCTAATTCACACAGCTAAGCGAAAATAAAGTAACAAGTGATTCATGAACTCTTCCTTTAAAATCAATAGAGATCCTGTAATTCTTGAAATGTGACCGAGTTGATATATCAAAACGAACTTACATAGGATCCTATCAATCCACTGTAATCGAAAAAATCTATTCGTAGATAGTTGGGTCCGGGAATAAGACCGTTCTTTCAAGATGCGACCGGTACCGACTTGAACACGTCGGACGAGCAAAAGATGATGATGTCTTCCTAATTACTAATACGACAAAAATGGTATCTTGACTCCTTTTGCGCCACGACTATTGCTTGTACACGCATGATAATCGTTTCTAAATTTTAATTACTATGCACAAGAGTTAAGTTTAGCCATGCTATTACAAGCCCTACTTGTTCCAATTTGATTGGATGAACAATCGAGCTGGTAAGCACCGCGTGGATCTAACATCTGGAAGAGGATCATAGGATGAGAATGATATGGGTTTCGTAGTCCAACAAAAGGGACCCAGATTCGATTCAAAGATTTCTAGTGCTGGTTGAGATCAGCAATGTAAGCAGCAAATGAATAAAGAAATGGACGGGTGGCCCGAAGAGGAAGGACATATATACAAGGCTTTCCGCTAGCTTGCATTGTCAGAAAAATTGGGGACAAAAGCACACAATCCTCTCTCCAACTTCCACTGAAGATCTTGCGAACCAAGGAACGACAAAGGTTAGAAGAAGAAAAGAGAAGGGAGACAAAAGAAAGGGAAGGAAGAAAATGGTGGGAATGATGGGATGGGGAAGCCAAGAGCAAGGATGGAGGAAAGGGCCATGGACGCCTGAAGAAGACAAGTTGCTCAGCGAGTACGTGGGCTTGCACGGGGAGGGAAGATGGAGCTCCGTCGGTCGATCTGCCGGTAAGTAATCTCGTCAATTCACTTCTCTGTTACAAACATGGATCCTCTGTCTCGCACGATGCCTCTAGAGACGTGTATTGACAAATTTAAGCTGCCATTCCATGTAAATGAGGTTCATTTTGAAATTTTAAATTGAATTTGGACATGATCGCATTTGACAAACAATCTAAGTTCTTTGCTCATAAGTGTATCACATGCATGCTATTGTATGCTAAAGAGCGAGCATCCTCCCCCTTGTGCTTTGAGAAACATTAGGAGATGTTTGATATCATGTCGCGAGCATCCGAATTCTCTAATAGTGTTTTTATGGTACCGAAACCTCTCGATTTTTTCCCCTTTTGGGTAGCTAAGTTTGCGATTGATCGAGAGCTATTTGTGTTGTGGAAGCAGGATTGAACAGGAGTGGCAAGAGCTGCCGGCTGAGGTGGGTGAACTATCTCCGCCCGGGCCTCAGGAGAGGCCAAATCACACCTCAGGAGGAGGGCATCATCATCGAGCTCCATGCTCTCTGGGGCAACAAGTAAGCCATCACACCCCTTTTTAAACTAAGCTACAGCAAATCACTTTAGGCATAGAAAAAACGTCAAAGCTTTTTCCATTTTCAAACTTTCACTGTGGCCACGTTCGATGATTCCCCAAATGTCTTGTCTTTACCTACTCGATTTGAGTTCCCCTTCGAGATGTGGAATTTCATGCCCAATTTCCTTGATCCTAAGCGGTGGATTTCTCTTTAAACCGGATTAACAGGTGGTCGACCATAGCTCGGTACTTGCCCGGACGGACCGACAACGAAATCAAGAACTACTGGCGAACTCACTTCAAGAAGAAGGACAGGCCCGCCCACAAACAAGAAAGGCGAGCTCGGAGACTCAAGCAAAACTCGAACCATCATCAACAACAAGAAGAAGCGCAAGCACAATCGGAAACTGCCTACGAGAGCGAAAGCATGCCCTCGACCCTTCGAGCAGAGTCGAGCGATCAGCCGGAGAAAATCATGGAGGAGACGCGAGCGGCGAAAGAGGCGGTCCCCATGCACGCCGCCGCCGAGGATCATTGCCTGCCGGCTCAAGAAGTCCCGTCCTGGTCGGACTTCACCGGAGATCACGTGCTGTGGGGTGGACTTTGGAACTTCGACGATGCGCACGGCCCGTTCGATCAGCCGGCCCATTGCAACAAGATGGCCATGCAGAATCAAGCCTTAGGTGCAGGGTTTCCTTGTGATTTCCTTGGTGGAGGATACTGCATCTTCCCGGGAAATGTCGTCGACTTTTAGCTGTATTGGTGTCCTAGATTCATAGTTCTATACTTGAAATAAATGTGTTTTCATCATCTTCCCCGAGTTGAAGAGGATCAAAATAATTGTTTTCCTTTTCAAGAAAATATTATGTATCTGAATTTTTTTCACTTGTTGAATCCTCTTGAATGTATACACAAGCTGATTCTTACATTAGGACAGTCTATAAAATAAAGAACACAAACAAGAGTTGCAGAACAAACCTTGTGGACTTTCTTCTATCGTATAATCGGAGCAACGACGAGCTGTTGTTCATATATTCATCGCAGTTGTTATCAATAGAAGTTACTGAAAGAAAGACAGACTCCATACACTTTTCAGTTAACTTGCCTATGTGCATAAGTCACGAATTCCTTTGCATCGACCCAGATTTTCCATGGCGAATCCTGTGATTAGTCTATCAACATATCACGAAGTTGCCGATGACAAAATTCAGTACGCATGTTGACATCCAACTCAAAAATCACGCGTGCCTAGATCGTTCCAAGATGCTTTAGCCCAACTGCGATCCACTCTCTAGCGATGGTCCTACGTAAGAACAGATCAATTGCCTTACGAAGCAAACTCATTGGATCCTCACATGAACATCATGCATTCATAAGGCTTAGTAAAGTAAAAGATAACAAGCGTATCAAACACGGGGCAAGTGGCTCGTGCACTAATTGATTTTAGGGGCGACATATGTCACTGCATGGTCTCTAAAACATGCGAACAGACACCATCTGAATAATTAATCATGTGTGGATCCCACCAGGAGACCCACATGATAAACGGCCAAGATGCGCTTGGTTAACATGACTTAGACCATTCGACATTTTATCTTTCAGGGGTCATACTGTAGAAGGATCTAAAAGTTCCTTTTTACAAACAAAATCCTAATTTTGTCCTTGACGGATTACTCTTCACACTTATTTTACCATGCCAATCAACTACAGATATAAAATAATTTGGAGTATACTGTTATGATAGTTTAAGATTTGAAAAGTAAAAGGTTGTATTTAAGTTTGGATTTGTATTTTCTTTGTAATATTAAGCTTGAGACCGCAAATAGTCAGATCGAAAGACAAATCTTGAACAATTTAAGAATTGAGCCGAATCGCAGAAGTTTGATAAATTACCAAAGCTTACTTCTTTTTCTTAACATAGACATGAAGTAGAACATATTAAAAATCCTTTCGAGTAATACCCATCACCAAAAGGATAGTGTTCAGGTGCATGCTGAGTTGTTGGTCAAAAAGTTTCTACATTGAAAGATTGATGGTGCTGGAAGCAACTCATATATCCTATTTGACCAATTAATTTTGTGCTTTTACTTTTTATTGAAATGGGTATAATTCAATAGGTTAACAATGATACGATTGATTGGCGACTTCACCTAATGCATATCGACATTTGGTGAATGCCTCAAGAGAAAATTGAATGTGACTATTGAATTAATTGATACGACGTGGAGTAATTAATATATTTTAATTGATAACGGACTTCTTAACTTAATAATTCTTTTAGTGAAGCTAGACCCTAGTGAAAAGTCAAAGGGATCATATTATTGTTGTGCGCCCCCAACGTAATGATACAGTAATTTTGTGTATTTGATTTATATGCAAAAGATATCAGAAAAACGTGCAGTCATTTGCTTGGCAATTTACTTAAGACCAAGAAAATAAATAAAAAATAGCACAAAGTTAAATATACGAAGTACGATCTATCAATTAATACATTCAATACTGATGATTATTAAATATTAAATAAGACCCGCTCTACTGAAAAACTTCCATCATGACATGTCGTGTCAATCGTCGCCGAATTTGGACAGCGTTCTACGCTGGCCGAACCGAATCGCTATAATCCTTGCTCAATCGAAACTGGAAAGGGCCTAACGTGGGATAGGAACCCGGCCCACTCGCCGGCCGACACGTGGAGGCCCATTTCGAGGTAATGACGACGTTGCCATGCGACTCCCTACACGCCACGAATGAAACCCTTCCGCAAAATCCAACGTTCTGTAAAGAGACACCCGCTCTCCTCCCCCCACGCGCGGCGGGCCGAGCCTGTTGACCGACAGTCGCCACGTCAGCAGTCAACACCGCACTGCCCCTAGCACCCTAAAAACTCTCGAACTTCAGTTTTTGTCCCGATTTTACTTTTGAGTAAAAGCCACCAAAATCCCTAAGCTTATCTATTACGGTACATTTATCTCAAATTATTTTTTATAATATCAAAAATCATAAACTTGTATATATATGATACATTTACCTCCAAATTTTTTTGGAATAAATGTGTTAATAAGTATAAGTTTGAGATTTTTGGTATCACAAAAAGAAGTTTATGGTAAATCTACAAATTTGGGATCACATAGATACAAATTTAATATTTTTGGTATAATAAAAAATAGTTTGAAATATATATGTCATAATGAACAAAGTTTAAGGTTTTTGGTAGCTTGTTGCCTTTATTTTTTGTTTCACAAAACTAGTTTTAGTTCTTTCATAAACTTTATTTATCCCATAAAAACTCTCAACTTTAGAAAATGTCCCAATTCTATACTAAATTTCTTTTTGTGCCATAAAAAAAACCTCTAATTTTTTTATCATGTCTCAATTTTATCCTAAAATTTTTACGGTCTTATAAAAAATCACAAACATTTACTTGAATCACAAATATGTCCTAATTAACTATGGATCTAAAATTTGTCATTGACAACCAAAAGATAGAAGACTCCCAAGCACAAACTATAAGAGCATCTCGAGCACAAGCTCTTCGACCGCGAGAGATGAAACATTCCCAAGGAAGAGAAATCGACGAGTGTAAAATAGCGATTTTGACGAAGGGTTAATGGACTAAAAGATTTAGGACTCAAAGTAACAATTTGTGATATTTTATGAGATAAAAGCAATTATAGTGAAATTGAAATTAGAGCTAAAGCTGAGACTTTATTATGAGCAAAAAAAAATTGAGGTAGAATTGGTATTGAATCAAGTTGAGGATTTTTTTATAGGACAAACAAAAGTTTAGGATAAATTTAGGATTAGAAAACTAGGATAAAAAAATTTATAATAAATTTGTAACATGACATGAAATTAGGAATTTTTACAAGACAAAATAAAAAAAAAATTGGGACAGGTAGAGCTCAAAGCTTTTTAAGATATTAGACCCCTTCACGGAAAGAAGGGAAAGGACGCGATGCCCTTCACGCACCTGCTCCTGCGCGTGGACCGGAGCGAGCTTTTTATTTTTTTTTTTCTTTGGTTTTTTTGTTTTGCCATGCAGGGACACTGCAGGAGCACAGAAGCAAACAGAGGGAGCTTATACGAAACGGGAAAGGTAGGACACCCCACCCAACCCCAACTTCGATTCCCATTTTTCCTCATCTTCACTAGCTCTTCCCCCTTTGGAGTTTAGGGAAAACCCTGGTTAAAGAAGAGGGAGGGAGGGAGGGAGGGGCCACTCCATCTGAGAGAAGGAGAGAGGAGCAGCTCGGACGAGGAGAAGATATAACCCTAGACTAGAAGAAGAAAAAGCTCTCTCTCTATATAACTCTGTACACCTCTCGGCCTTGTCTGGTTAATCTTGATCTGGGAGTTCACAGCATCGTGTTCGCTTGCTTTTCACGCATTTGGGTTCATTTGGGGTCTGACCCAGAAAAGCGAGGGAGGAGAAGAAGTGGGAAGCCACAATAACAACAACCATAATTATTAAGGGGAGAGAGAGACAGAGAAAGAGAGAAGGGCTTCATTTTCATACTGTGTTCAATTCATGAAATAGGGTATAGAAGGTGGTTCCGGGAGGAGGGGTAGCCGTGCTTGAAGGTGAACGAGAAAAGGGGAATTTTCTTGTTTTCTTTTTCGTTTTTGTGTGTTTTCTGGGGATTGGGTTATTATGGGGAGGGGAAGAGTGGAGCTGAAGAGGATAGAGAACAAGATAAACAGGCAGGTGACCTTCGCTAAGAGAAGGAACGGGCTGCTCAAGAAGGCCTACGAGCTGTCCGTCCTCTGCGATGCCGAGGTCGCCCTCATCATCTTCTCCAACCGCGGCAAGCTCTATGAGTTCTGCAGCACCTCTAGGTTTGACCCTCTCTCCTTATTAAATTTTCTTTTCTTTTCGTTTCTTTCCTTCGTGTGAGATGAGATCTACTTTTCTACCTTGGTCGTGTGATCTGCCTGAATTCTTGATATGCTTCTCGGTTGTTACTAGATTTCGTTGCAAATTGCGCTCGATTCTTTAGACACCTGTATGCTCTTCCACTCCCTGACATACACGGTCCAGTTCTGGTTTCGATGCCTGGCAAGGAGATTGGAAACTTTTTCTTCCTGATCTGCTTTTAATTCACCGATGCAGACCGATTTATTAAATGAAAGACACCCTAGTTCATTTTCTTGAGAAAAGCAAGACGTTTTGATTAGACCATTGACAACTTGCCCTAGCGGACCATTAGACCAAGGACTGAGTTCTCTATCCTCTGTTAATATATGCTTTTGTGAGAGAGAGAGGTGTCCTAGAGTTGTAAGGGACGTTTGATGGGAGATATGGTCAGAATGGTTAGAATCCATAGATAATGATAGGATCCAGTCCGTGTGATGTTCTCTGACGGACTATAAATCTCTCACTTATTCTCTCAATTCTTTGTGATTCACCACCGCCTGGAATTCAATGGGTAGCCCTCAGTTTGTTTTGAGTCTAGTTAACAACTACCATCTCGGTGCACCCATGAAACCGATGAATTCTTCATTGCTCACTCTTTAGAGCCTGGATTGGAAGTTACGCTTGACCCTTTCTTACACATGTAACCATGGAGAAGTGAAACAGCTAAAGAAATAGGCACAAGCCTCATAATCACTATTGGATAAGCAACCGAGAGTATGAAATACAAAATATATGTATATGTGGATCGCGTGTGACCTATCTACAACCCGAATATCATTTTGAGAGCATAAAAGATACAACAAATAAATAGAGCCATTGAGTTGGTCTAATCTCATATCTCTAATCTCCTCTCATCAATTTCGTGTGGCTCCTTCATTACTTTTTGTGTTTCTCTAATTATGACTAGGAAACAATAGTACCTCAAAGTTAGTGTCCCGTTGGTGGGTTTCCCGGAAAATGCAACACCATTGATTTGCGGGATTTATATTGGTCACCTTGTAGATCTATACTCTTTATCATTTGACAATTCAAACTTTCATGTATTCGAATTTTTTTGACACCACATGAACTTTCTTTGTGCTTTTGACCTCCCCAGTGAAGAATGAAAGACATGCCAAATTGATCCTATGTGATATTCTCACATTTGAGAATTGCACAAGATAGCTCACTATGTATGTTAAATTTTAATGAAAGAGCCACCATTGATGGTAGGGCTTATAAAATGAAACAATTTGCTTAAGTCAGGGGATAATCTTCTTGGTGAATTAATAAACCAGCCAACTTTATCTTAAAAACCTATTTTAAAGAACTAATGAGGCGACAACATGTGTAACATCACGACATTTATTAAGCGAAATCATTAGAAATTTAGTATCTTTTAGCTTGCTTGAAAGGATAAATTTGCTATTTCCGTCGTGATATATGAATTCTGGTTCTTGGTGCGTTGAACTTGGATTGCTGACTTGATAGACCCTTGCTCAAGGAGGCCAAGGCTGTGGAGAGACTCCTTTCAATCACAGAAATGTAATGTTATTAATTAGCAATACTTGTGTGGACAATTTAACCTAAACTCTCCTATAATATTTCTCTCAGCATGCCGAAAACGCTAGACCGTTACCAAAAGTGCAGCTATGGATCGGTTGAGGTCAACAAACCCTCCAAAGAACTAGAGGTACTAATCTATCCACTCTATACCTTCACATATTTCAGATATGCAGACGCAATGCGCAGATAGATTTTCTCTCTTTTTTCTTTATTGGGTTTAATTTTGTCAATGGCACGGCAACAGAACGCCTACCGGGAGTACTTGAAGCTGAAAGGGAGATTCGAGGCCCTACAGCGGACTCAAAGGTGATGAGTTATGAACATTGAATGAACTTTCATTTGTATAAGATATTGTACGCCTGCATGGTTTTACCTAATTTGGTCTAATTTTGGAGCCCTTGTGTTTTTTAACAATTTCTTCAGAAACCTTATGGGGGAAGATTTGGGGCCCTTGAACTCGAAGGAGCTCGAGCAGCTCGAGCGTCAACTCGAGGCATCATTGAAGCATATTAGGTCGACTAAGGTTATACATCTTTTGTGTCGTGTTTTTCCATTGCTTACATGGGAAGTCGAAATCTAATCATATACACCAAAATACCAGTTTCTACATACCTCTTTCAACGGAAGAACCAAACTTTGAAATAATCTTTTTGCCCGTTAGAATTACGTACTTCGGACTCTCCTTCAATGGTTTGATCTTTATGTGCTTGAACAATGTTACATACTTCATATAAAAAATGAATTCTTCTATATGGGTACTGAAATTCTCAAAATCTTATCTTCTTCTTTTTGTTGTAGATTTCTTTAATTGTCTAACCTGTTGGATACATCCTGTTTTACAGACTCAGTGCATGCTCGATCAGCTTGCCGATCTCCAGAACAAGGTACGAGCTTTTGATAAGCCGAGAATGACAATGACTAAAGTACTCACAATTTTTTGTACATATGTAAGTAAAACTTTATTTTTTCTGCATTGATAGGAACAATCCTTGATGGAAGCAAACAGAGCGCTGACCCTCAAGGTTAAAAATGGTTCTTGGCCCTGCTACAGATCACAAAGAAACTGACTTGAGAGTTTTTCTCTAAGATTAGCCATATTTATCCATAACTACAATTGTAATTTCTTCTTTTTCCTTTCCCTTTTATTCAGCTGGATGAAGTTTGTGCCAGAAATAATCTTCGACCGCCATGGGAGGCTGGCGATCCAAGCATGACCTATGGTCAACCCCACCCGCAATCTCAGGAATTTTTCCAGCCTCTCGAATGCAACCCCACCCTCCAAATTGGGTAATTTACTGAGCTCAATCTTGCCATTTGATCACTCGTTCGTTGAGAAATTATTGCTGGTTACTTTCTTCCTTGCACTAAAACTATCGAAGTCAACTCGCATGAAGAATTTTATCTCAAGCGACAAAAATAGTATATGCTAATGCAGGAGAGTATGCCTGCATTTCACATATATGATAAATGTGAGACTATGCATAGAAATCCATGGCCAATCCTTTCAGGATCAGTCACGCCTGTTTATCATCTGATCGGATGGGGACAAACACCAATCACATTACCAGGATGGTGATCAGGAGATCGGTGCACCAGATTCTCGACCCGCCTTGATATTTCTCTGATCGACCATATGGATAGATATATATTCATGTCTTCGACCCTACATTGTTCTATTACATGCACTTGTGTGGGTCTGGAAACACTTACGGATTGCTGTTTCTTTCTTGAAAGGTATGATGCCGGGGATCTGATCAAATGAACACCAGCGCAGCCACTCCAAATGCTCCTCAACAAGCCAACGGGTTCCTTCCTGGTTGGATGCTCTAAGACTCCTCCTGCAATAGCAATAAAAGCCTCCCCGCACTCACACAGGCGAAAGACTCTTCCGAGTGGTGGGCTCCTTTTCTCCTGAATATCTCATAATAACAAAGCTAATCAGCCTTCCATCAGTGTAACTACGCATGTTCAACCATAAAGCAGCTACAGAACTTGTTTAACTCCAGACACCAACTGGGGTGTGCTGTGATAGCATACCGGGTCTTATGTTTTTTTTCCTTATCGGGGGCCAAGAACTACGATGTGATGGTTTTGAATAAATAACCGATGTACTATGTCTTTGCTTTCCTGGTTCAAAGCATGCAGTCTCGCCACACGGGTCATTTCTGTCGATGATGTTCGCGCGATTCCTGTGCTGTGCTCTGGAAACTATCCGGCTCGGGCTCGGGCTCAGCTGGCTTCTTCCTACCCGACTGTCTATATGGTCGTCATGAACTAAAGTTTCGATTTTTCCCTCCTTGTCATTCTGAAGTCTGCTTGGTTTCTTGCATATCGAGCCGGGGGCATTGACACGACAGGAATTTGGGCTCGCAAGCACGCCTAACAACATCAAAATGCCCTCTTCTACAAATCAAGGGCCCTGTTTCTGCCGTGATAACACTACTACTAATAACATCTTCATCTTGAAGATCAACGCGAAATCGCGAGAGATCTTCTGAAAAAAAACATTCGAGATTGTGCCCACGTCAGCAGTCAACTCCTCAC
The DNA here is from genome assembly GCA_014182895.1 of Angophora floribunda. Classification (NCBI taxonomy): domain Eukaryota; kingdom Viridiplantae; phylum Streptophyta; class Magnoliopsida; order Myrtales; family Myrtaceae; genus Angophora; species Angophora floribunda. Next base: position 15,514,623 of record CM024713.1, read on the forward strand.
TCCCCTTGATATCCTAAAAACCCTCAAACTTTACTTTTGTTTCATAAAACCAGTCTCAATTCTCCCATAATTTTTTTTATCCCATAAAAAACCATCAATTTTAGGTGATATCCCAATTGTAGTCTTATGAAAAACCTTCAATATTAGGTCCAGTCTCAGTTCAATTATACACTTTTTTTCTATAAAACACTCTTAATTTTAGGTCGAGCCCCAAGTATATCCTAAACTTTTCTTTGCCATATGAAAAACCTCTAACTTTAGTTCTTATCTCAATTTTACCCTAAAATTTTTACAGTCTCATGAAAAATCACAAACTTTCACACGAGTCACAATTCCCAAGCAAGAGAGATTGATGAGGACAACATCCTACGAGCAATTTTGATGGAGAGTTCATGAAGAGCAGATTGAGAACTCAAGTAAAAGTTAGTGATCTTTTATGAGACAAAAGAGATAGAGGGAAATTGAAACTAGACCTAAAGCTAAGATTTTATTACGAGCCAAAAGAATTTTAGCATAAAATTAGTACTCAACCTAAAGTTTGGAGTTTTTTCATGGGAAAAATAAAAGTTATGTTAAATTTGGACATAAAATTAGGAGTTTATTATGGGATAAAAAAAAAATTATAGTAGAATTGTGACATGACATGAAGTTGGAGGTTTTGGACAGAAGTAAAGGCTCGTTTGGTTCAGCTTTCTCAAGGGGCTTTCATTTTCAAAGCCCTTTGGAAAATGCAAACCTGTTTGGTTCAGCTATGAGGAGGACTTTGAGGAGATGCAATTGCATCTCCAAGTGTCCTCAAAGTCCCTTAGCTTAATGCAGGTCTAGAAGTGCATTTGCAAGTTGCATTTTCGGAATGCAACTTGCACTACTGTTCATCATCTTCCATGCGTGGCCAACAAAGCCAACGACCGACGACGACCGGCCAAGGGGGCGATTGTCGCCCTTGGTCGAGCGACCTCAAGCGATCATGCGACCCGGGCATTGCCCGAGGTCGCCGCCTCAAGCAACGCGGCGACCGCCCGGGTCGCGAATCCGGCAACCTCGGGCAAGCCTTTCGGCAGCTAGATCCGCTATCGGAGCTTGACCAACAGCCAAATTTGGCTGCCAGAAAATGGATTTTTTTTTAATAAAAAAAATTCCCAAAAGTACCTTAGCAAAATATAGTATTCACCAAACAGTATTTAAGCCAAAATTATTTCACGATGCAAAATTTATCGAACGGTATTTGCATTCCGGAAAACCTCCTTTTAGTCCAAAGGTATTTGCATTTTCCCAAGTACATTTTTCCAAAGCCGAACCAAACGCACCAAAGCTCGAGGGTTTTTTAAGGTATCCGGCGATCCCCTTCGAGCCTGCTCCTGCGCATGGTCCGGAGCGAAGTTTTGTTTTTTTTTTTTCATCTTTTCTGTTTTGCCATGCAGAGGCACTGCAGGAGCGAAGAAGCGAAAGGAGGGTGCTTATACGAAACGGGAAAGGGAGAGCACCCGCCCAACCCCAACTTCGATTCCCATTTTTCCTCATCTTCAGCAGCTTTTCCCCCTTGGTAGTTTAGAGAAAAGTTTAGAGAACTCTGGTTAAAGAACGGACGAAGTGAGAAGTTCTCTCTTTCTATACCTCTGTACTGCTTGTCTGGTTAAATTTCGTCCGAGATGCTGTAGACGATGCAGTGAGCTCTCTGTACTGGACTTGTCTGGTCTGGTTAAATCTTGATCTGGGATTCACAGATCAAGATTTAACCAAACAAGTCCAAAGGTGTGCAGAGGTATATATAGAGATCTTTTTCCGAGATGCTGTCAACGATGCTGTGAACCCAAAGGTGTACAGAGCTCCACTCTTCCCCTCCCCATTATAATCAACTCCTCCCGAAACCGAAACCACCTTCAAGCACAAGAGGAGAAGAAAAGGGGAATTTCCTTCTATGTTTTTGTGTGTTTTTGGGGGATTTGATTATAACGGGGAGAGGAAGAATGGAGCTGAAGAGGATAGAGAAAAAGATAAACAGGCAGGTGACCTTCGCTAAGAGGAGGAACGGGCTGCTCAAGAAGACCTACGAGCTGTCCGTCCTCTGCGATGCCGAGGTCGCCCTCATCTTCTTTTCCAACCGCGGCAACCTCTATGAGTCCTGCAGCAGCTCTTGGTTTGAACCTCTCTCTCCATCTCTCCTTGTTTCATTTCTTTTCTTTTCTGGTCTTTCCTTCGTGTGAGATGAGATCTAGTTTTCTACCTCGGTCGTATGATCTGCCTTAATCCTTGATTTGCTTCTCAGTTGTTGCTTAGATTTCGTTGCAAATCGCGCTTGATTCTTTAGAAAACTGCATGCTTTTCCCCTCTGTCGTACACGGTTCAGTTCTGATTTTGATGCCTAGCAAAGGGATGGGAAGCTTTTTCTTGATGGGAAATTTTTTCTTCCTGATCTGCTGTTAATTTACGGATGCAGATCCAATGTATTAAAATGAAAGACACCCTTAGTTCATTTTCTTGAGAAAAACAAGACATTTGATTAGACGATTGACAACTTACCCTAGCGGACCATTAGACCAAGGACTGAGCCCTCGGTCCTCTGTTAATATATGCTTTTGAGAGAGAGAGAGAGAGGTGTCCTAGGGTTGCAAGTGACGTTTGATGGGAGATATGGTCAGAATGGTTAGAATCCACAGACGATGATAGGATCCTGTTGATGTGATGTTATCTGATGGACTATAAATCTCTTTTTTTTTTTTTTTTTTTTTTTTGGTAAAGACTATAAATCTCTTGTTCTCTCAATTCTTCGTGATTCTCCACTGCCTAAAATTCAATGGATAGCCCTAAGCTTGTTTTGAGTCTAGTTAACGTGTACCATCTCGGTGGACCCATGAAACCAATAAATTTTTCTTTGCTTTCTTTAGAGTCTGGATTGGAAGTTATTCTTGACCCTTTCTTACACATGTTATGTGGGAGAAGTGAAATGATTAAAGAAATAAACGCAAGCGTCAAATCAATATCAGATAAATAACTGAATATACGAAATACAAAAAAAAATACCTATGTATATGTGGATTAGGTATGGCATATCTACACCCCGAATATCATTTTGAGAGCATAAAAGATACAACAAATAAATAAAACCATCGAGTCAGTCTAATCTCATCGCTCTAATCTCCTCTCATCAACTTCATGTGGCTCATTCATAACTTTTTGTGTTTCTCTAATTATGGCTAGGAAACAATAGTACCTTAAAGTTAGTGTCACATTGGTGGGTTTCCCCAGCAAATGCAATATCACTCATTTACGGGATTTATATTGGTCGCCTTGTAGATCTATATTCTTTATCGTTTGATAACTCAAACTTTCATATTGGAAATTTTTTAACACCACATGAACTTTCTTTGTACTTGACCTCCCCAGCGAAGAATGAAAGACATGTGCCAAATTGATCCTATGTGATATTCCCACATTTGAGGATTACACAAGATAGCTCACTAAGTTTCAAAGAAAGAGCCACCATTGATCGTAGAGCTTACAAAATGAAAGAATTTGCTTAGGTCAGGGGATAATCTTCTTGGTGAATGAATAAACCAGCCAACTTTATCTTGAAAACCTATTTTGAAGAACTAATGAGGCGACAACACGTGTTCCGGCACAACACTTTTTAAGTGAAATCATTAGAAATTTAGTAACTTTTAGCTTTGTTTGAAAGAAAAAAATTGGCTATTTCCGTTGTGATATATGAATTCTGGTTCTTGGTGCGTTGAACTTGGATTGCTGACATGATAGACACTTGCCCAAGGAGGCCAAGGCTGTGGAGAAAGTCCCTTCAATCACAGAAAAGTAATGTAACTGGTTAGCAATCTTTGTGCAGACAATTTAACCTAAACTCTCCTATAATGTTTCTGTCAGCATGCTCAAAACGCTCGACCGTTACCAAAAGTGCAGCTATGGATCGGTTGAAGTCAATAAACCCTCCAAAGAACTAGAGGTACTAATCTATCCAACTCTATTCCTTCGCATGTTTTGGATATGCAGACGCAATGTGCAAACAGATTTTCTCTCTTTTTCTTTTTTGGGTTTAATTTTGTCAATGGCACGGTAACAGAACGCCTACCGGGAGCACTTGAAGCTGAAAGGGAGATTCAAGGCCCTACGGCGGACTCAGAGGTGATGAGTTATTAATAGTGAATGAACTTTCACTTGTATGAGACATTGTATGTGTGCTCGGTTTTGCTTAATTCAGTCTAATTTTGGAGACCCGGTGTTATTTGGAAATTTCTTCAGAAACCTTGCGGGGGAAGATTTAGGGCCCTTGAACTCGAAGGAGCTCGAGCAGCTGAGGCATCATTGAAGCATATTAGGTCGACTAAGGTGATACAACTTTTGTGTCGTGTTTTTCCATTGCTTGCCGATCTCCAGAACAAGGTACGAGCTTTTGATAAGTCAAGAACGATAATGACCAAAGTATCACAATTTTTGTACATATGTAAGTAAAACTTTACTTTTGCTGCAATTACAGGAACAATCCTTGATGGAAGCAAACAGAGCGTTGACCCTCAAGGTTAAAAATGGTTCTTGGCCCTGCTACAGATCACAAAGAAGCTGAGTGATTTCTTCTTCTTCTTCTTCTTCTTCTATTCCCTTTAATTCAGCTGGACGAAGTTTGTTCAAGAAATAATCTTCGACCGCCATGGGAGGCTGGCGATCCAAGCATGACCTATGGTCAACCCCACCCGCAATCTCAGGATTCTTCCAGCCTCTTGAATGCAACCCCACCCTCCAAATCGGGTCATTTACTGAGCCCAATCTCGCCATTTAATCACTCGTTCATTGAGAAATTATCGCCAGTTACTTTCTTCCTTGCACTAAAACCATCGAGTTGAGTTCTACACGCATGAAATTTTTTATCTCAAGCAACAAAAATAGTATATGCTAATGTAGGAGAGTATGCCTGCATTTCACATATATGATAAATGCGAGACTATGTATAGAAATCCATGGCCAATCCTTTCAGGATCAGTCACACCTGGTAATCGTCTGATCAGACGGGAACAAACACCGTTCCCATTACCGGGATGGTGGTCAGGAGCTTGGTGCACCTGATTCTCAACCCACCTAGATATTTCTTTGATCGACCACATGGATCGATATATATTCATGTCTTCGACCCTACATTGTTCTATTACATGCACTTGTCTGGGTCTGGAAACACTTATGGATTGCTGCTTCTTTCTTGAAAGGTATGATCCCGGGGGATCTGATCAAATGAACACCAGCGCAGCCACTCCAAATGCTCCTCAACAAGCCAATGGGTTCCTTCCTGGTTGGATGCTCTGAGCCTCCTGCAATAGCAATAAACTCCTCCCCGCACTCACACAGGCGAAAGACTCTTCCGAGTGGTGGGCTCCTTTTCTTCTGAATATCTCATAATAACAAAGCTAATCAGCCTTCCATCAGTGCAACTACGCATGTTCAACCATAAAGCTCAAACCAAAAAAAAAAAAAACCATAAAGCAGCTACAGATCTTGTTTAACTTCAGACACCAGGTGGGGTGTGCTGTGGAACTTAAATCCTCCAATGTCTTGTATTCTCATTCCGGATCTTAGCGTACCGGGTCTTATATTTTCTTCCTGTTGGGGGGCCAAGATCAACGATGTAATGGTTTCGAATAAATAACCGTGGTACTACGTCTTTGCTTTCCCGGTTCAAAGCATGTGGTCTCGCCACTCGGGTCATTTCCGTCGATGATGTTCGCGCGGTTCGTGTGCTGTGATATGGAAACTACCCGGCTCGGGCTCGGGTTCGGCTGGTTTCTTCCTACCCGAATGCCTATATCGTCGTCATGAACCAAAGTTTCGATTTTTGCCCTCCTTTTCGTTCTGAAGTCTGCTTGGTTTTTGGCATACCGAGCCGGGGGCATGGACACGACGGGCCTTTGGGCTCGCAAGCACGCCTGACAACATCAAAAGGCCCTCGTTTACAAATCAAGGGCCCTGTCTCTGCCGTGATAACACTGCTACTGATGATATCTTTATCACGAAGATCAACGCGAAATCGCAAGAGATCTTCTGAGAGAAAAAACATTCGAGATTGCGCCGTGCTCCTCTTTAAAGTTTGCTTCCTTTTGCGGGAAGATGGCATCGGCTGCCAGCCCGTACGATGCCAGGCATATGTTCCCTTAAATTATGTCTCTTTTTCAATTCCAGCCACAATTAGATAGAGAGAATCGAGAATCTTTGCTTTAGTTAATTACTCCTTCTTTGAAGAGGCATCATTTTTGGTTCTTCTCCCATGTACCCCTTTTGATATCCTCAACTTGATCTGGAATCCCATCTTTGTTCAATGGTGGTATGATGCGTGATTATTAGTCTAACCGAATGGGGATTAGAAGCCCTCCCTTTTGGTTTGTAATTTTTTTTGTTTTAAATCTTGCTGCTTTCCTTAGTTTTAGTGATTCCATTCCTACCATTATTGCGCTATTGCATGATCCGAAGTCCGATTGGGTATCGGAAAATATGAGTGGATTCGGGATTTGACCCTGTCCGATTAGAGGAAGACATTATAATTATCAAAAGATACCTCGCTTTTGCCCGAATAACCACTTACACACCTCCATTATAGCAAATATCGCTCTCATTCTCATGCCTTTATGGAAAACCTCTCGCGTTGGAAAGACTAGAATGCCCTACTTGCGAACTCGTTTCAGTATCCTGCTTAGGGTTTGGGTGGTTCGATTTTTAGGCTTTTTTCTTGGGTTCTAGAATTTAGGATGTGGGTATGGGCATTTTTGAAAAGAAAGTATTGGGTGAGGGTATTGGGTTCTTTTCGTGAATATGGACACTAAAATAATTGATGTGAAGGTAGACGAGTGGCATTGGGTGAAATGTGAGGCTGAGTGTTAAAAAAAAAGGATTGAAAAGATTAGATTTGTAAATTACTCTTTTTTTTTGGCTTAACTATCACTTCATAAGCTCTCTTGCGCTCATGATTTGAGTTTCTACATGTAATTTTTCATTTCATAGAGGTCTAAGGAGCAAGACAAGAAAATTTTGTACTACGATGCCTAGCTTGAGAGGGTTGGGATATAGGAACTGTATATGAAATTTGATAAAGTATAATGTATATCTCATAAATGTACTGATCACCAAAGGCTAGGAGAAACAATTGAGATTTGATAAAGACTGATCTTAAAAAAAAAAAAAAAAATTGGAGAAATTGTCAAATCAATCATAAATTGATTGTGTGAATGTCAATACAAATCTAAACTCTCTAATTTTATCGATTTAATCCTAAATATTTGTACAAAATCTTGTATTTTGTTATTAATTATTTGCAAAGCCTCATCTTGTGCCCAAACCAAATGGATTAAACTCACCACCCGTCTGATAAAACTGAAAAATAAGCATTGAAAATTAAGTTACAGAATATTTAGGTGCTGCAATTTTCGAATTTGAAAATGAAAAACAAGGAATTATTCAATAATAGATGAAACCCGGGATAGGGAGTATTGTTGTATGGTTTTGACAATGTAATTGGCTAGATATGCAGTTATCAACATATATTGATTTCCTATATTTTACGCTTTATGCTTAATCTTGACATCGATTTTCTTTAAAAATAACAAAAGACAAAATAAGTGTATTTTTAAACTTTCCGTTTGCCGAATCAATTTTGATTCGCGTATGTATCAGGACGATGATGTTGACTAGCCAACGACAGAGACATCGTCCTTTAGAAATCTCAATCGATCGATGTGCATTTGGACCATTCATTTCCAGTGCCACCAGATTTCTTTTGTCCCCATTTACATTTAGGGAGCCAAGAGTTTCAATTTAATTTTTACTCTTTTTTATTAGACTAATTCGACCTTAAATCAAGATATGCAAAATAATAATTAGACGAAAATCGATCTCAAGGAATGAAAAGGTGCTCGGCAATTTATTTAAGCAAAGGTTAGGCTAATTTCTTAGAAACTACATCCGATTTCCAGATAAATACATGGTAAACCAGATTATTTGTTTAAAAATAAAGTAATTCATTCCTTCTATTGGAGAAATGTTTTCAGGTGATGACGTCATAAACATTTTTAAAGGCCCAATTCCAAGGATATCCCAATGGGCTTTGCAAAGTTCTCTCATCAATAAGCTTGGATGGTTTTAAAAGAGGGGGTGAAAAACCATTAAATTAGGGTTTCATTGGGATTAGATTGTTCCTGTTATAGCTCATGTCAGGATACCTCATTTTGGTTTTGCAAGGCCTTCGAGTGATCAAAAGTTGTCTCCTCTTTCAAAAACAATTCCATGGGAAAAAAAAATCCTCCCCAAATTCTAGCAATAAAGCTTAAAGCTAGCTAGCTTATGAGACTTCTGAATAGCCGATGCATTTCGAGATGTATGTCCGCTTTTACCGATAGAAATCCCATTCATGACACTCGCTCCCCGAGGAGGGGGGGGACTTAAAAGTTTCGAGTTATGCCCCCAACTGTTATGACCCCCACCTTTCTCACGCCTCGTTGTCTTTCCTGTTTCTGGCTGTATATTTAGGCTCGTGAGAATGGTCCCCCGTCGAGCCACACAAGATAAAGATTGTAACGAGGTCCCTTTCTAGTACCATTACAAAAGATTAAAAGTGGCAAGGTTTTGTGGTCAGGTGAGTACCATGGTCCCCCGAATTTTTATTATTTTGGGACTAAAGAATGGGAAAATTCCCACATAAATTATGGGGGAAATTGCGAGAACGTACTAGAGGGACCACTATATCATCTCCTTGAGAGATATTAAATTGGCAATACAGCAAAAAAATCCATTCTCCAACGACAATTATATTGATATATAAATCGAAATTCTCATCCTTCTAAGAATTTGGACCACCAAGAACGTCATGTGCGCACTGCATCATAGTCCTCAATCTCCATATATGTTCGAAATCATATGTATTTAATTGGAAAATTGGCCCTAATCTTTTTTAGCTTTAAGCGGCATATTGGACATCCTAGTAAAACGACAGCTTTTTCCCCTTCGAATCAATCGAAAATAATGTCACTAAATTCGAGCCTAAACGGTTTATTTATTTATTTATTTTGTTTTGTTTTTGTTTTTCTAGTCATAGCCATTTGGCACCGGAATATAGAGATAGAGTAGCCTTCTAGCGTCTCTTTCTTGGAGTGATATTCTCATTTTATTTATTTATTTGTCCTATAAAAGTTCATTAATTCTTGTGGTGAATTATAATTAGAACTCAATTACTCGTATTCGTGGATTGATAAATAAGTTAATTTCAGTAGTTAAATTGCCCACTAATGAAGCATTAAACTTTTTTTTTTTTTTTTTTTTTAAGGTAAACATAAATTTGCCGAAACTAACAGATTTTTCTAACTCATGTATCACAAACGACTTCAATTATTAAGAAAATGGTGCCAATAATTCATCTAAATTAAAAGTATCATCTAATCTTGACAATAATAATGGAGTGAGCCAATATCAAATTAGGGAAAAATCTTACCTTACCAAAAAAAAAAAAAAAAAAAATTAGGGAAAATAATTGGGACCTATGCTATCAATGAAGAAGAGAGAATTTTCGGTTATGTCCTTTTCAGTTTATTTTTTAAAAAAATATTTAACGAAATATATGGTGAATACTCGTACTGTGTTGTTCTTTTTTTTCTTTTTTTTTTTTTTGCCAAACTATACTTTGGCCATGTTAACCGTAGAATTTGTCTAAAGTGTGCCAGGACACAACTCTTGAATAATCAAGACATTTAAAATGTGGTAACCGCATCTTTGGTTTTGATAAATCAATGCGAAACATGATAATCTTCTCTTTATCGAAAAATAATCATACCACATTTCATATTAATGCATCTATTAGAAAGTAGTTGTTTACTACATTTCAAGGTTAGCGTACATACAATCTTCGATGTGATAGAAAATGTGCTTAATCCTACAATCACCATATTTTTCGAATTCATGTAGGACCAACGATATATTTTACTGTGCCGAATATATGCAATCCTCACTTTATTTCCCCCTTTTTGGGCTTGTGGAGGGGATTGTTTGCATGGGTTTGCGCACTTTGTAATGAAACATTTGTTTACAATTAAAAGAAAACCCTAATTGCCACGATTAAATAACTCATTTAGCAATTCAACTCTAATCCCGTTTGACACTTCGAAACGCGGGAGAGGCAGAATTAGTAGTTGAACCCGTTGCTTTCGAGTCACGACTTGCTAATTAGAGTAAGGAAGGACGATTAGGGTTTGCTTCGAAGGGCTATTGCACTCAACAATTTTCAGGGATTGCTGCTCTTGATACAAGAGCATAAACACGATCCCAACGTGATGGGAATTTATTGAGAGAAAGTTGAACCCAAAGCCGAGCGAGTCAGATATCAACCGATACATTGTTACTAGGTTTTGATGAGAAAACTAATCACGCCGGAATAATTTCGTGACCATGTGACATAATAGGAATGTGCCAATAGGCTACAAATTGCAAGTCTAAAACTAGGTTATTCTTTTTCTTTTCCCCTCTCCCCTAATCAATTCTCCATAAATGGGATTCTAGTGAAGGATACCTTTTGTAACTTGTTATTGGTCATTTGGGTTCAATTAGGCCTCAAGGTACCCTTCAACCTAACCAAAAAAAAAAAAATATAGACTTGAGAAAAGTCCAAGCCTAATCGATGAAATGGCAACCCGAGCCAAACTAAATATAGCTTGTGTTTGCTATTATTAGTTGTTTTAGGTTATAGACCATTAGGTTAGGTCGATATATAGATGAGAAGCTTAACAATCGCACTCTATGCTTCAAAGATAAACGAGAAGCGGTAATATAAGCTGATTTGCTGGATCATGTCAATCGCACATCAAGAGCCAACAAACAAAAATCATCTCTATATTAAAAAATAGTGAGACCCGCGTCATTTTTAAATCAACCATACCTTATTTTTGAACATATGTACATGAACATCCCCTTATGGAGATATGCAAGAAGCAAAATGGCCACTGAGTTTCAAATCGATGCAAGGCTGTCCAAAAGGCCGACAGAATTTTTACAAGATGTAGGATATTGGGAAGGAAGCAGGAGGAGTGGGGTTAAGATAGAAAGCCTGTGAAATATGAGAATTTGAGTGCTCTCAATCTCGAAACATCGCATTTACATTCATCCAAATCAATCGCTTCTCGTGAAGGACTGATGATGAAAACCATGAAATTTCAAGTGCCCAATTGATCTAGATAGATGCTTTAGAAGTCACCTGAAAACTTCTTAACGCTCGAATTATGAATAAATCGATATCCGAATTGTCAAAATAATTAAACAAGGGCACAACAATAACAAAAGACAAGCGGTTATCTTCCAAGATTAGTAAGATAGGCTGCAAAATCGAGCAATTTTCAATACATGAACTGAAATCACCCATTTGAATCTCATAAACTCCGTACAAATTGCTTTGGGTTAATGCCATCTATACAGATAAATGGCCTGAGTTTAACCTCTTCTCGGAGTATCGTGGACCTCTCTAGGCACTGGGTCTCCACTCTCGAACCCCTATATTATAAAATAAAAATAAGATAAACCAAGGAAAGACGAACAGCTCTGTTTCACTAAATTGCATAGGTAAGAAAAGCGGCCGCTATTTGGCGCCGAATCTTTGTACTACCAAAATCGTTATTCAATCCTAAGGTAGCCTCTGGCATTGATTGATGCAACAAATATGAAAATGTTCAGACGAAACCAGAATTGTACGACGACCTCAATTATGGCAATATTAGAAGCATAGGAGAGTACGCTATTTACTAATGCTGAACACCCATATGAATTTAATTTTATTTTTACAGAAAAAAACGCCCATATGTATTTTCAAAAATATCACTTTTAAAAGAAAAAAATTAATCTTGTTTTCGTGGTGCAATTATTTTTTAGGATAATTTATTCATTAACTTGGTATATCATATATGATATTAAAAGTGTTTCTAAAAGTTAGGGAAGCTTTGAAATTTTGCTACGAAGTTGGATTTATATCTAGATCCTGGATGAAGTGTCTGGAAAAATATACATCTCGTCGAGCTCAATAGATTCAAGTGATCTTTAATACTTATGGCCCTGGATTGGTAAATTCTTAAAGAATTATTAGGGATCTATCGCATATTAATGCACTATAATGATCAATATAAGCACAAAATCCGATTTTGGGACCTAAAAGATTAGATGCCAGGATGATAAAAAGCTTAGCACCTCCAGGAACTTTTAGGTTTTCAATGCATTGGGTTCTCGCCAATGTTTAAGACGGGAATTATTATTTAATCCAGTGCTTATATCAGCTTGTTATAGTCCGTAACTTGTGATAAACATAAGAATGAGTGTATAAAAAAATCCCAAAATTTATTATAAAATTGCATTCTAGTTTTAGACTTTTGAATAATCTAATCAAGTTCTAAAACTGATCCAATCAGTACAATCAATGAAGACGTGACATTTTCTTCATATATTTCAAAACATGTGGCACTTGATGCGGCACCTTAGAAAAAGAAAGGCAAAGAAGGGGTGTCTCGAATTGGGTTATGTTGCCCCCCTCTATCAACGACCCTCATCGAGGCCAGGCACCCTCCGCCTGCAAATTTACTCTAGTTCTTTTTTATTATTTATTATATTTATTTTTTGCCTTTTTGTGATAAGGCAACTACTTATGTTATTTCAGCATTGCATGCTCTCGAAAGTTATTCAAAAAAATTCACACTTTAAGGCGGCGCATGCTCGATGCCACATTAGTGTCACATGCTCTCTGAAACTATTACCAAACTTACATCAGTATCTTCACAATTTAAATTACTTATACTGTTTTTCTATGTGAAAAATCACTAAAACGGAATAAAAAGTTTAAAGTCATAAATCTACTATTCCTATTTTATCACCTAATAAGACATGAAGCAAATCTTTATGAGGTAATGAAAAAAAGCTAGTATCCAATCGCTTATCAATTCTAAGATTAGCAAATCAGTCGGTAAAGCAATTTCCTTTCCAAAGGTTACGTTGCACTTTGAACTCAAAGTGAGAGCTTTATAGTTTTTTAATATCTTTAAACAAAGCAAGGCCAACATTATCAATCATAAGCTATGGACTAATAAAATTAGTGATGGCTTTAAAGTTAATATCAACTATGATCTTATGAAAACCAAGTTGATTTGCAAAATTGAGTCTCAACCACAAAGCCCAAAGTTCTGCTTGTGTCGACGAACATATTCCTATGAATGTGACAAAACTACTAAGCCAGTCACCTCATTCGTTTCTAAATAAACAAATTACATTAGCAAGACCTAGGTTGCTTTTAGAGGCCCCACCAAAAGATTCGGTTTAATCCATTTGAAAGGTGGAGGCTCCCATCTAACTAAAATCGAAAAAGTGCATAACCCACTTAACATTGAGTTATTTGCAGACGAAGTTTTAATGATTTGTTTTGTGTATGACCAAATTACTTGTACCAGATTTGAAGGGAAAACAAAGTTATCTTGAAAAAGTGACATGTTTTTCCATTACCAAAAAAGCCACATACCTACTCAATCATGATGAAAATTCAATCGCCCTTTACTAGTGAGATTTGAATTCAACCATTGCAACAAAGTATTGAGACAAACTTAAGCCATATCTTATGGACAATTGGACAGTCTCTTAGAACATGTAAAGTTATTTTTTAACATTCTATAGGTTAACAAAGTATTGAGATGCACATGTAAGGGTGCTAGGTGGAATAAGTTCAATGTCCGAGATGTAAAGTAAGTGAAGCATCTTATATATCATAGTCGATTCATAACTTATTGCCTTCAACTTTTGAGTAGATGTGCAATTAGCCTACATATGTTAACCGCTTCAAACTTATGCTCCCTCTCAATGATTTTTTCTAATTAAGTTCAAACTCTTTCTATTAAATTCATGTATGCGCGATTAGTCTATATATGTTGACCGGTTCAAACTTACACTCCCTCTTGATGACCTCCTCTAATGAACGTAAATTCAGACTTCTTCCTATTAAATTCAGGTAACACGATATAAACTCTTATCACCTCAGTAACAATCTAATATTGCCGCAGAAATTGCCTGAGCACCGTAGCTGATCTTTCTAAAATGGCTTGAAAAGGCCACGAATCGAAGTTCCATCAAGGATAAGCTTTGTCACAAAGACAGAGGGCAACACATGTTGGGAACAATTGGCAAAGAGAAGAATGAAAGCCCCCGACCCCACAGGAGGGCCTTTCCAAACTCCGACTGCAACCTGCAACACTAACAAACGCATCTCCGCCCTGTACGGACGCTTTGATCTCAGAACCTGTGGCCCAAAATGAGACAGAGCGACCGGTCAGCCCCTCCCACCAATCGCAACTCGACAACACATCCCTCAGGACCCTCCCCAGTGTCAGTCCTGCAAATCCCTAACCTCCTCCGCTGCCCCTTGTACTCCCCCCTCGCTCCTGGAAACCTCATCGCTGTCTTGCTTTTTCCGCGGTCTGTTTCTGCAATTGACATGAACTGCGCGCATGAGTAAAGCGAGAAAAAAAAGGGGGAAAAAGAGAGAGGCCTCCTTTGTTATTATAACTCCACTTGCACAGAAATAGAAAGATACCGATTAAAGAGCCTATTGGTATCAGTACACTTCCTCCTCTCTCTCGCTCATTCCTCCACTTCTACACGCACTCTCTCTCTCCCCCTCTCCCTCTCCCTCTCCCTCGCTCTCTTCAATGACACGGGGCTGAATAAGTTTAGGGTTTCTTGAGTTCTTGCTCTATCTCTCTCTCTCTCTCTCTCTCTCTCTCTCTCTCTCTCTCTCTCTCTCTCTTAGAGATTTTTTCTCTCTTGCTTAGCTTTTTTTGCAGCTTTTTTTTTTTTTCTTCCTGGTGTTCTTGTTGTTGTCATAGCAAGAAAAGAGAGAGATGGGAAGAGGGAGGGTTCAGCTGAAGAGGATCGAGAACAAGATCAGTAGGCAAGTGACTTTCTCGAAGCGACGGACTGGGTTGCTCAAGAAAGCCCATGAGATCTCCGTTTTGTGCGACGCCGACGTCGCTCTCATCGTCTTCTCTACCAAAGGGAAGCTCTTCGAGTTTTCGACCGATTCTTGGTTTGTTCTTGATCCGTTCTTTTGTTCTTCTGGGATTTTCCTGCACTGTTTCTTTGATAATGGCGCACCAATGCTTAATATCAGAAGGTTTGCTTTTCCCCTCTTCATTGGAATTTGATTTTTCTTGAGAATTTGTAGCTTGTTTCAGTGAAGCCATCATCACTCGTAAAGGGGCAACAAAGAAATGAGAAAAGAAAAACATCATTTTATTGGGTTCGTTGCATTCTGCAGAATATAGTCTACCAAATACCATCATACACATAGTTACGGAATTTAATACAGTCGTTCATAGTTTTCATGGATTCTTTGAAGAATACTGCTGTTCTTCTTTTGATTCTTTCTTTTTTAGGTTTTCTTCGCAAGCTTTGATCAAGCAGCTTTTTCTTTGATCCCCTTCTTTGAAGTAGAGTTTCCCATGAAGAACGGCTCTTTCTAGTGCCTACAAAACAATCTTAAGTGGATGATTGCAGCCTTAATCAATTTATTTGGCTGTCGAATCATCCGTTGTCAGCCATTTTCCTGGGCCTTTGTTTATGCGACGTCAGTATCATTCATTTGGCCTACCCTTTCCAAATTTATTTAATCATAAGGACTCTTCAACTGCGTATGCAGGCTTGAAAATAATTCCGATATTATTATGCTAATGAAACTGTTGGATTAAAATTAACGTTGCAAGCAAAACCTCTTCCTTATTCAGAAAAAGAAGTTAGTGGATTTGCAAAATGTATATCTCGAAATAATTTCATGTTATAAATGTGTCCGTACACTGTCCTGAATTTATTCAAGGTTTCCAAAAAGCTTTTCGCTAATTATACATATATACATATATACACACACATATTTTTGTATGTATTCCTTCATGAGATTCAATTGATACTGCACTTCATTTTTCACAGAAAACTTCATCAACGATTTTTCTTTTGTGGGTCAAAGCTTATTTTTTGGTTCTATAGAGCAATGACATCTATACTATTTTTAGCAAAGCCTATGCTTCATTCATTCGGCGAGTTCAGTTCCCTAGGCACCTAAGATCCAAAAACCATCAACATTGCATGGTTTCTCTATCTATTGAGAATCTTCTTCTAGATCTATGATCCTATGACTGATCGAAGTGCCTCAAAAGATGGATGCACTGTTTTTGCTATTTTCTATGGGCAATAAAGATAATCTACATGTTTTTCTTCTTTTTCTTTTTTTCATGTCTAACCTCTTGCTTGAGATTGAATATTAGCAGGGATTAAAAGTAAGGAGATTACTTGAAAAAGAAAATCAGAAATAAGTGTGTTTCTGAACACCTTTTTTAAAAAAAAAAAAAATTTAGCAGGCCCTTTTTTGTGGAAAATTGAATAATCATTTGACAAAGACTGCAAATGCAATGGCATTCTTTCTTAAACTTGGCAAATAAATATGATAATGCTCTCATTAGGCATGCATGCGCGGCCTAGAGTCTAATCACTCCCCCAGCCTCACCTGATCTAGCTGCACTGTGGAGATACGATTAGTTTAATAAATTGACCAAAAGCTCTCTTTTTCATATCAGTACAGCTATGTCCTCAGCTTTCAAAAACGTAAATTATAGAAGTAACTGCACATCTCTGTCTTCCAACTGATGCATTGATGCCCTTCAGTCAAATGTATATATGGTACTAAATAAAGAAATCTGCGTTCTCAAATATTCTGCAGATGTGGCAGTCTATTCAGGAGCTAATTTTCAAAACATATAAATGAACTTGCGTAAGGACATGCGATCATTGCCAACTAGCAGCCTGTTTTGCCCTACATTACCTGTGATATGTAAACTTAGTGGGCCTCTGTTAAGACCTACAATATGATTGGCATCATTTAAGCTTTTGCATAATTATCAGTGCTTCTCAATTTGCAAAATACCATTAACGGATCTTGCAGCATGGAAAGCATCCTCGAGAGGTATGAGAGATACACATATGCGGAGCGACAGCTAGTGACCAGTGAATCCCATCAAGTGCAGGTAACTTTCATGCAAAAGAATGAGCCAGAAAGTTTCAGATTTATATTTTCCAAGATTTTACATTAGGAATCTAATTTTATCCTCACTGAATTCTTATCATTTCGCATGTTGTCATCGTATATTGCATTAGCATTAATAGTCTTCTCGTGATGAGGAGTAGGAAGATTTAAAATATATTTCCCATCATTTTCTTTCTAAAATTTAAGCTTTTAGGGGGAAAAAAAGGCCAAGAAAATATCTTGAGATCATTAATTATGTAAAATTCACATTTCAATCAACCTTAAATTCTGATATTAAGAATATACCACCATCCAACTTAGTCTGTGTGTGCATGCGTGCGCGCAATTTTACTTTTGGAGGGGGAGAGTCTTTTCTGATTATATGTTTAATTGTTTGAATTGTTTAAAGTTAATAAAATCAATTGTTTTAAAAAAAGTTCTATGGCTATGAATATGAGTAGTGTGCTTTTAGAAAGACTGAAGTATTCAAACTTATTCATAATTAAGTACAACTGATATTTAAAGCTAAAACCAAACTTAATACCTCTTATGTAAATCTTTGTTGGTTGACCCCACAATAATCATTGTACTTTTTCAATCCTAAAATGGAAAAACAAAAGGAGAAGTGAAGGGGCCGTTGGGTTGCACAGAACTTTTAATATCTATATTCTCATTTTCAAAAGAAGTTGTCTATTCAGAGTGACTTCTACTTTCGACTTTTGGTTTTTCTCTTGCTCGGACATCTAAAACGTCAATAATTAATATTCTACTTTCCCATCAAAATTCAAAATATTTTCTCAAATTCCAAAAAGATTATGATTTAAACCTACATCTTAATATAAGATCATTTTTGAAGGTTTCAAGCATTTTAACAAACAGTCAATGCATACGTCTTGGAAAAAAGTAAAATATAAAAAGATAAAAGTGAAAATCCTAAATAAGATTTTTTTTTTCATTTTAACATATTGGATAAATGTTATAAGTTAATCTCAAATGTAACTGATAAGTGCAGGCAAGGAAGCCCTAATCGTTAGAACTTGCCATGTTCCCTCGTTTCCATTTTTCTAAACACAAATTCAAACATTTAGAAACTTGAGAACCATAGGTGATATTCAACGAATAACGATGATGCTTTCATTGACTTTTAACCAAAATGCATTGAAAGAGGATAAATTAAGAAACGTAAAACACACAGAAATTGATAATGGAAACTAAACACTAATCTCGAAATATTACAATGAAAATGAAAACCTAACACTTTGTGAGAAGAACGAAATGGACCAAACATTGTAAAAAAGGTAATGCTATGGTTATTGCTACGACCCTATTTACAGAAAAATGTGGTAAAGCATGGTGATTATGATATCTTGCTATTTCTCTTTCCAAACAAGGTTTAGTAGAGACTCTTGATTTCTACCCCTGACTAGAGTAAATACCATATTGACAGTGTACAGATTAACTTGAACTGTATGGATAGTGGATGACCATTAGAACTATATATGGCAGATAAGTTGATGTGGCATCCATTTAAAGGATAGAAATTGAGCACGTCATTGTGTGATCATTAGTCAATAAATCGAAAGAACCTCAATTTTTTTCCTAAGTATAATGGCGCTTCTCATTTTGCATACATATTAGTTAATGAGCCAGCCAGTAGAAGAGATGAACAGTTCTTTTTGGATGTTTGTGATATCTTTTTGTAATTATGGGTTTTGTGATTATCTAATAACTTTTTTTGTCCTCGCGTGCAATCGACAGATACTATATGTTGCAAAGAAAAACCTCGAAAAAGAATTTTTGCCATGTTGATGTACGTTGGTTCATAACTTTAGTAATTCCATTTCACAGAGAACTATGAACAATTATGTGTCTGGTCGTAGGTGGGGATATTAAGGAAGACAGATTGGTCTCCCACTACAAGGTTTAACAACGTTTGACTCAGCGCCGTTTGGATCTCGGTTTGTGTCTAGTGGTGCACGGCTTTTATTACCAATTTATAAATGGAAAGATGTTTTTGTCTTTGATACTTTTCTTGGACATCCCAATGTTGGATCATTCATTGATCTGTACATGATTTATAAGTGGTACCAAGAATACAAGGACCGGTTTTCAGAATATAAAAGTAAGATGCCGTGCATTACATAGATCTAAGACTATAATTTTCATATTATTATAAATATTGATGTCAACATGAATTGTGCAAGAGTAGTACAAAAAAGATTGCAACAAAATAAATCTTCACATCAATCAAATTCCATTTGGAGATTATACAGAGTACTATTCGAAATGGATCCAAACCCCATCATGCTGGTATATCCTCCGATTAAAAAACACGAAAGATAAAATTGCAATATATATTGGAGTTCAATATAATTGCATTACTAGCGCAAACAATAATATGAATCAATAACAACATGAAAGTATAAAATAAGAATGTATATCCCCCTTAATAAGTTTCATCTATTTTTGTCTGAATATTTCCAAACACTCACACAAATAGAATATGCAATAGTTTAGAGATGCAGAATTAGAGACTCACTTACATTTGCGCAATAATTTATGTATCAAATATCCGTTGAAATATAGCCATTATAGCATTCTAAATATTTGATTTTTCTTGTTAATTTTTCTTTTCATTTATTAAAGTAGGAAAGCCTTATATATGGAAAAAAAAAAAATCAGCCTTACTTTTGCATTAGATTAATTTTTTTCATCTAATCACATTTGGATTATACAAAAGAAAATCCATTATTCATAAACAATATCTGCATAAGAATTATAATAGAATCTAAATATACAATAAAAAATATATGCATAGAATTAGAGATTTACTAAAATGACCACCAAAAGCAAATTGCTCAGTAATGTTCATGTGTGAGCATGTGACCTTCCTCAACCTCGCAGGAGCTTGTGTGTGTGTGTGAATTGACATGATTAATCGTGAAATGCTCAAATTATTGATTATATTCCTTACTTAGCAAAAGTCTGTCATGCCACTTTGTAAAATAATTCTGTAAATAAGATTATGTTCGTATCATTACTTTTGGTTCCTTATCTTCATTATTTGTCCGGAGTCAGGACCACCCTAGGGGGACTCGTGCATTTAGGGTTTCTTTTGTCGCTCATCAATCTTTAGTACCCCACCACCAACCTGAGAAAGCTTGTCTCAGATCATTGCATTGAGTGACGGGGTGGAAAAGTAAAACGTCCATGAATTGAATTGACATATAAAAGATTAGGGGAACGTAAAAGTCATGTCATTTTGCAATGTGGAGACAATAATGAATGGTATGATCACATAGATTTTTGTTTATCCATTTTTAGCGGTTAAGGAACGTGCTGATGTGGATGGATTAAGGGCAGAATATGAGTTCAATTTCCTACTATATGTACTCGATGGAAATAATTTCTTGTTTGATCGATAATCAATTGCAACCTATTTCTTAACTGATGTATGAGTTAGTGGAGCGTTTCCTGAATTCGAGATTTATCTACTTAAATCGGACTTCGTATAAACAAAATATTTGCATTCCTAGCATTACTCTGATTGTACTGTCCTCAAATAATCCTTTCTTCTGTTTAGGGAAGTTGGTCTCTTGAATATCCCAAGCTTGTGGCTAGGATCGAAGTTTTGCAGAGGAACATAAGGTAACGTCTTCTGTAGCCACGTAAATACAAGTGTCATTGCTTCATGCAAGTCATATAATATACTACGCAAGCTATATATGTGTCGCTAGCAAACTTGCATGTCCTAAATAATTATTTAGCATCATGAGGAAAACTAGGTTTGCCTCCAGTTTATGAATAGCATTGAGCATTTGAGTTGGACGAGAAAACGATACAACAATTAGGAAATTTGGCTTTTGAGAAAGAGAGGATGCCACTAGAGGCAGTTGGGAGCGGTCAAATTGGATAAACTAGTTTTAATCATGATGCCTATCATATGTGAAAAAATCGTGTGGAACTTATTTTTGAGCGAAATCTCATGCAGGTCATGTTGTTTTTTTGATATGTGATTGATATAATCGTTTAGACTAAACCTAGATGTAAACTCTTTGAACTAGATGTGCTAGACACTTGATTGCCATTAGATTTGGGAATCCTACGCAAGTCTTGTGCCACACGAATCGTATGATGATGACAAAGGCACCTGGTGCCGTCTTTATCTCCATGTGAAATCAAAATGCTTTATACCCCCATCAGTGAAGTTGCTTATTTTGATCGTAACAACAATGATCAAGATCAAAATCATCTCAATTTTGGAGTGGGTTGATAGAGACTCCACGGCATTATCTTTTGAAGATCTGATGGATGTGACAGGTCTACATCGCCGAGATAACAGTTTTATAGACCATCACTCAAGTTCGACAAGCATGTAATCATTCCCATGGAGAGACTGACTGTTCATGATGTCTCCAAGGATATTGATTGACATGACTGGTCAATGGCAATTTAGCTTCTGCACATAGTGTTGACGTGAAATATGTGCATAAACAGGGTTTTGATCAGTGCAGAAACTTGAGTGGAGAAGAGCTCGATCCCTTGAGCCTGAGAGAGCTGCAGTATTTGGAGCAGCAGCTTGATACAGCTCTTAAGCGCATCAGGACCAGAAAGGTTGGGCGCCTTTATAAGTTGCGTCTTTCTTTTTGTTGAAGTTCTTTATGCAAACGGAAATTTCCTTCTTTTTTAACTCTTTTCCTTTTATCTTATGCAGAACCAACTCATGCACGAGTCGATTTCTCAGCTGCAAAAGAAGGTAAGAGCTCAGGGCTTCACGAGCGTCTGAATGCAATTTCTTATAGTCGTTTAGGGGAAGATCACTGTTGTTGTTGGTTCCTTTTGGATCGAATTCTGACCGGTGATTGCTGGACTGTGTGAGGTTATACCTTTCATTGTCCCAGCTTACTTTAAATGGTGAAAACTTTTAGCTCCATTGATCTGACAAGAACTTCTCATGGTAACCAAAGAAAATCTTGTGTAATTAACATGTTTTAGATGATTATCATTTTACTCTGCCTTGAGCCTAGAACGATAGAATTCCATTATGTACGTACTAATGCTTGTGGTGGACTGATCTATTGTAAAAGCTTATGTGCAAAATCGATTTACAAAATAACGTGACAAATTCTTCTTCAATTTAAATAAAAAACTTGTAAACCATCACATTATACTTTACAAGTCAATTTTTGAATCAAGTTTTTTCAACCCTAACATTGCTCCATGTGATCATTTTTATGGATAATGCATAAAATTTTTAATTGTTGTGGGCCATATATATCAGTGAGCAAAATGAAGTCAAGATATGGGTTCGTCAGTCCTAATTATTATTTCAACAGTATTAGATATTGGGAACTGACAAATCGAGAGATTGAGTTTAATTTGTAATTGATATAAAATGTCTACCTTTTTGTATGTATGATATAACAGGAAAAAGTCCTACAGGAGCACAACAATACACTCTCTAAAAAGGTAATTATGCCCACAAATTTCCATTGAATTGGCCTCTTAATTTTCTAGTATTTCCAATAAGAAATTGGTAGATGCTGACATTCTTTTTCTTTTTTTTTCGGTTACTGTGGAAAAAAGCAGATCAAAGAAAATGAGAAGGTAATGAGAGAGAATGGGCAATGGGAGCAGCAAACCCTAGCACCGACCACGTCATCCTTCATGCTACAACCCACTTTGCCTCTTCCTTCCCTCACCATTGGGTAGACTCTCTCTCTCTCTCTCTCTCTCTCTCTCTCTCTCTCATTAAATAAAAAAAAAAAAAAATCAAAGGCAAAATGTGTATCTAAATGAGCTTACTTCACACATGAATATAAAAAAATCATAAAATGCCAAATGAAAATCTCTAGTAGTTTTTTAACTCAAAATCTAAATTTGGTAAACCGTCGATTGTCTGTATTTTTTGACAATCTAAAAATTAAGATGACTCTTTAATTTTAAAGAAAGTTATGTTTTGCAATAACTCAATTGATAGACGGCTCTAAAACTTCGTTAGTCCATCCCTTTTGCAGACATTACTTTTTATCTTACATGTTTTTTTTTTGTTCGAAATCTTACATATTAATTGGCCGGTCTAATTAGTAAGATTTATTACCAGTCCATCCAAGATCGCTGATGATTGTCTTCACTCCAGAAACCCTAGGACCGACCTTTGTCCCTATCCAATTCTAGATTACAGGAAGCAATTAGAGTTCCTTGATGAGTACAAGGTTACATAGTTTCTCCACTCTTAGTGCATAAAATCTCCTTAATCAGTTCTAATACATGCAAGATGTGCGAAATCAAGTGATAATCATGTGGAGTCGGACATGAGTTAGACTGGCAAGAACGGCGAGGTTACTGCAGTGAATAGACAAAGACAAATGTACTTTACAACTCGACATCATCATCCCTCATGAAAATGAATAGATGAACCAATGATGACAAGTTCTAAATGTGGTATTGACAAGTAAATTGGCCACATTGATGCAGCAACACGTTCCAAACGGCGGAGGTACTTGGAGGAGCAGAACAAGAGGAGAGACCTCAAGCCCAACCGGCCAACACGCTCATGCCACCTTGGATGATTCGCCGTTCGAACGAATAGAGATAGAGACCGACAACATTCCCCCTCGACGTCAGCTTTTGATTACAGCCAAAAGCCATTTTCACTTCACTACAAGGTTATGTTACAGCACGAGTTTTAACTCGCCGCTTCCTATATATGACCCTCTATAATCGGTGTAAAGTTCTTCTTCATGTCCGAACTACTCCTTCATTATAAGAAAGTAATTGGGTATCCAATCCCTCTTGATGTTTATCGCGAAATGCATGCTGCCTTTCGATAGTTCTTTTCACGCGAAGATTAGTAGCTTCACAAAAGCCGAGGATGGACTTAGATACAGTAGACATATATGCATCCTGCAGGAGGAGCAAGGGATAAGAGTGATTGTAGAAACTTAAAATATGCAATGCTTCCCTTCTGAGTCATCTTATGAAATACGATCGTATGAGACATGAAAACAGTAAGAGTCATGCTTTGCCTGTTCTATATCTTAATAATTCTGGCACGGCTTGTTTTTTTATCCCGATGTTGATAAATTAGAGTAATCCATTAAAATGCACCATGCGAAATTCCATCACATTTCTCCACTAAACATGTACCTTTTTCCCAGATATACTCAAACCCCACTTATATTGTCTCCGATATTCGTTCTCAGAGACCGTTTCTAGCCCAGCATTGTTAATCATTTCCGGAAGCCCTAATATCCATGCAGAAAGAAGAAAATAAGCAGGGCATCCGATGAGGCAGAACGAAATTCTCCCCGCATATTCATGTTAACCCTTCCCAACCACTGCCGTAAGTAATCAAAAGTAACAAGCAGCACAGGCATCAAAGCCCGAGTTGAGTCAACGCACACATAGTCGAGAGTCAAAGCACATCCAATACTGTCAGCAATCACATATACACTTTGGCTGATCTATGTTTATCTGCTGGTCGACAGTTACAACCAGACTCAGTAAGCGAAAAGTGAGGTAATTAGTACTGACATTATAACAGTTGCTAATGATAAATCACCTAATACACTAGTTGGACTTCGTGGCTTCTTTTTTCTTACTAGTAGTACCCCTCCTTAGTTGAGCAGCGGGGATAATAATTGGCAAATGACATTATGAATGGTGCAGTGAACAGAGTTATCAATAATTTTAGTTCTTCACAGCAGCGAGCTCTTCATCTTCAATTCCATGATTCCAACCGTCAAGTAAATCCTCCCTGCATAAACAAAAAGTGACATGGATGGTTAATCCTGAAAAAGGGAGAGGGAGAGGTTCCAAGTCCAGGCTCACATCAGAATAAACTATTACTGAGCACCAGTACTATAAACAAGATGACAGCTGTTCAGGTCACAAAGAAGTAGAACTTTTTCTCTCTTGCGATTTACTAAACCTAAGCTAATTCAACCAACCTATTGGATACTTTTCAAGACTAACAAGAAATTAACCGTGTAATTTATCAATATAGTCCTCATAAACATTGATAACACAATAATCTACAATTTGCAGGCAAAAAATATCGAGTTTCTACCTAGTACATTTAACCGGTAGAACACCAAAATATGCTACTTAACAAATGAAAAGAGCTAATAACGTGACTTTGAGGCACTGAAAAAGAGGGGAGGATAAACCAGAAACACAAACATTAACTACCTGAGTCTCTCACATAGGCGTGCTAAAGAATCTGATCCAGTTCTGGATGCAACATCCTCGATTTGAGAAGCATTCAATAACGTAACAGTGTCTGCAAGCCTAAACTCACAGAGTTCCTTCAGGGAACATGCATCTGTCAAGACAGCTGAATGACCACCACCAGCTGCTAGTTTACGCACTTCCCCCACACACCTGTATTAGACAAATCTCATTAGGAGAGAAGAATGCATGATCCGGCATCTAATACTTAACAATTAACTAAACCATTTCATACCAATCAACTGGAGATGGATACCAAGCATAGGTAGATTTCTCATTAGCTGCTTGACCATAATTGTTATAACCCCAACCGTGTATCCTTCCATCTCTAGTCGATATGAGCGTGTGGGAATGTCCACATGCAACAAGTCGAACACCATTTGGAACAACTAGAACAGGGATATTTCGAAAAAAATATTGAGAATCGTTAGGAATACATGAGAAGAACCCAGTCTGGGGACCAAGGCCCAGTTGCCCCACTTGACCGCCTCCCCAAGCATAAAGGGCTCCCTGAAGAGTCAAAGCGCAAGTGTGTACACCACCACATGCAACATCCTTTATCTGTATCCCATCTAGGGCAACAACTCTCCTCGGCAACAACTCCTTATCCCCATACTGAAGGGAGCAATGCCCCAGTTGACCCATGCTTCCCAAGCCCCAAGTGTAGCTGCAAAGTCCCAAAAGTTGTCATCATGGGTCTAATGACTCGCAAAGTAAGACAAAAGGCAAGTGGATAAGAGCAGACACAAGATTCCCAAAGATTAGATGTGAAAATGGACAAAGTTCTTTCGCTCGCGGCACATAACCACTCTTAGAGCAAAAACTCAAATGCTTTCTAGTTATTCCAATAGCACACCCGAAATCACATTAATCATCAGAACAGGATATGTCTGTTAAATTAACAGATGCAATCTATTGTCAAAACAGATAGGGAGTTTCTTTTAGTAGTGGCTGAAATCTTACTTATATTTTGCCATAGATTGCCCAAGTATTATACTCACAGCAGAGATGATATCAAACAACAGATTTTTTGTGTCATTTGCTGTTTTCAGTTATATCTCTTAGCAGGAATCTTCTACCAAAACAAACTACCGAAGGAACAGATATCAACAGCAACATTGAAGTTCGCTCTGGAATCCATGGGTAATATACAGTGAATCCACTGAGAAAGGAATCCAATAGTATTAGTTCTCATATAACTTTAGTGAAATGCAGCCTTAACAACAAAATGATCAGCATTTACTGCTAGGACAAGGAAAAACAGAACAACAAATTCAAAAATATCGTCATTCTCATTTTGGAATAATGAAGCTAGTGTAAGAAACTTGCGCATAAGTCGCATCTGTTTTCTGGGATCCTGTCTCCCTCAGATGTGAGATTCCCATGAGAAGACTGTTCTCCAACTTTCAGAAAAGCTGTGTCATGCGGACAACCACAATCTCAAGCTTAAAAGAAGTGCCTATCTCCATCTAAGAACACTTACACCTCGCCTTTATCTGATATAGCTGCCGTGTGGTATTCTCCACATGACACATGAGTAATCTTCACATGCTCAGGGGCTTCATCAAGGAACTTGGCATAAGCATTTATTACACGAGCCCCCTGAAGTCCCTCAGAAGTAATACCTCTGCCAAGCTGACCATACTCATTGTAGCCTGATTTTACAAGAACATTGATTAATTCTAATTACCATAGTCAGGAAAAGCGGAGTAAGCTCACATGTTCTCCATCTCACTCAGCTAGTGGTTGGAAATGTAAACGAAGAACCATTCACACCAACACCTGTATCAGGATTTTGACTTGCAAGTTGCCAGTCAATAATTTCTGAAGGAAAAAAAGACTTGCAAGGATAATTACCCCAAGCTTGCAGAAGACCTTCATCTGATAAAGCCACCACATGAACAGCCCCACAGCTTACTTGACGCATTATCTGTGGGAAATGGAGCACACCATTAAGATAGATTCTCATGCTTACAAAACATGCTTGCAAAATAAGCAGTAAAACCAGAAATCAAGAACCGTAAAGGTAAACGAGTAGAGTAACAATCACTCAGAAGTATCAACACACCAAGGTTCCTTTTATCACCATTAAGGCCTCCAATGGAGCAACTTATACAGTCTAAAATTGTCTATCAGCAGAGAATCAGACAGGGCGAGGCATTATGTCAAGCCTGATATCCCAACTCCTGAGTTCACCGACAGTCTCTAGAATATTCATGGATTTTACAATAGCCTCATATAATGATTTAGCCTCAAAATACAAAATTATATAGCAATTCAGGCAAGAACCAATTACCAAGGCATAAGACAGCAAAAACTTAGCAAGCAGAAAAAATCTTCAGCAATCTTCTGATTTCTGAAAAAAATAAACCTCCCAAAGCACTTTGAAGAAGGATAAAGGACATTCACATCCATTAATCAATAAAAAGGAATAAAAGAAAAACACTTTCTTCGCAACCATTTTTTACTTCAATAACTGCTAGAAACAGCAAGAATAAAAGGTCCAATAGAAGTTTTAAGGCATTCCTATCAAACCTCATTAAAATTATCTGTGTCCAAAAAGCCCATGATTAATCAAATTGATCTCGCAGAATAACAATCGATTTGGCTAAGCAGAGTAACAAACATCATGAAACTTAAGAAAGTATGATCTCTTACATGCCAATCATCAAGAATTTTAAATTTCAGTTAAACTCTAGAAGCAAAAACTATCACTTTATCTCTCGCTAGAACCATCACACAGTAACTTGCTCCTAAAAGAAAGACACAACCAATTCTTGTGCAAAAGCTATAAATTTTCTAGCCCTACCAACAACCGCATTTAACAATGATATGTGAATGAATTTCCCAGAAAAAAGCACAGAGTTTCCCCGTTTGCTTAAATACAGCAGGCAACAGAAACTTGATTATTCTGGGGAACAGAGTTGCCGAATATGGCAAGTCAACAATGGGAGATTCTCG
The DNA here is from genome assembly GCA_014182895.1 of Angophora floribunda. Classification (NCBI taxonomy): domain Eukaryota; kingdom Viridiplantae; phylum Streptophyta; class Magnoliopsida; order Myrtales; family Myrtaceae; genus Angophora; species Angophora floribunda. The sequence goes on from CM024713.1 coordinate 15,542,875, forward strand.
AGAAAGCAAACTTAACCAACATCGTTGCATAATGCAGTTCTATGAAGCAGACATAACTACAATTTAAGCATGATTCTGTCCCCTCATCAACATACCCAAAGAAGACATTATGGTGAAACATATAAATTTCATGCATCATCATGACCAAACAAAACAACTTTCATTCAACAGCTTCTCCACGTCTTAGTCTTGAGGAAAGATTGTGACATTTTCAAGCTAAAGCATAACCGAAGATACATTAAGGAGTGAATTTTTGTGCTATGCACTTTAAGTCATTCCTGCTTAGAGAAATGCAGTATAGCTGTTCATCATACAAGGGTCGGCAAATCTAAATTGAAGTAAAGACTAGGCCATGAAAAGATAGTGGAAACCACAGAAAGGTCTGTGATTCACTATGTAATCTGCATTTGGATATGTCAAGTACATACCGTATTTGGAGTAAAAGCTCCCCAAAATAGACGCGGAAAATCTGATCCCTGTAATGAACAAAAAAGAGATTATTTATAACAGCCATTGAATGTCCTAAAGTTGGATCCTAAGTTTCCCATGAGGACAGAAAGGAAGACCTGATTCTGGCCCCAAATCCAAAGTCTGCTTCTTGATACACTTCCATCATTCTCACGGGGCTCTGCAATAGCAGCAGTACAATGTGCTCCACATGACACGGACTTCACAAATTCCGTTTCTAATTGCTTGACCTTCTCGGGGAATTTTCTCCCTTCCTCTGTTCCATCTCCCAGCTGACCAAAGTCATTAGCCCCTGACAGCATATTCATATGGAAGGCTGTAACGTTAACACTGTAAGCACTTGGTTGGCAGATGTATAGGTAAAATGATTAGTGAATACTACACTGGCATACAATCATGATCCACCAACATAAAAATCACACGTCAGAATGTGAAATAGAGAGTACCTAGTTACATTCCAGAAAAAACATTATATAATTATTAGCTTTACCCACTACCAAACATGAATTTGTGATAAGAAGATTGTGAAATCACATAAGGACTGACACGGACCTCTTAAAACAAAAACAAAAAAAAAGATTCAAGCCATTTTTACTTGCTTATGTCTCCCAGAAATGAGAGACAGAGAAAATGCCAAAAACATTTACGTAAATGGGTTCCATCTACATGGGTTACTTCGAGTGTTTTATAATTTAGTCATATACCACAATCTAAGTAGGTAAACCAATTATCTACAGCTATATATCATAATTAAGTTGAGCTTATGATGTCTTATGAGTCAATCCTTCAAACTTAATAGGTAAATCTACCATCAAACTCATGTATACTAGGGCGTAAAAAATATATATAGAGCCAACTCCAGGGCGAGGATTAATTTGTTGCTGTCGTTGCTGTCTTTCGAATTTAGTCCCCACCCATCAAACCAATATGCAGATTCGACAGTACACGAAAGGGATGCATCGAATGAAGAGAGAGAGTAACCCCAAGTAAAAAGAGACCCGTCTGAGGCGACGGCAGCGGTATGCTCGCGGCCGCAGGCGATGTCCAGCCACCGGGAGTTGCCCCCAGCCGGGCACCCGAAAAGCTCGGGCGGGAGCTGCTTCGGTATCCTCAGCTGCCGTTCCCTGCCCTTCCTGCCCGTCTGCCCGCGCTGGTTGTACCCCCACACGTAGATCGCGCTCTTCGTCGGGAAGCTCGCGGCCCGAGGAATGTCCCCAAGGACGCCATCAATGTCCATATATATATCCCCTCTACCTACACCCAACGCCGGCACGCGATCACAGAACCCACGTACAAATCAGCACGCGATCGAACGACGTCTGACGAGATATAACGAATCCAAATCAACGGGATGAAGGATCGATGTAGCGATTGCTGTGGTGAGGAAAGAGATCGAGGAGAGGAAATGGGTAAGAGCCGCGTACCTGGATCGAGAACGAGAATCGGAGGAAGATGATGATGATGTAGAAATGGAGGAAGATGAAGATGAAGATGAGCTGAAATGCGGACGACGTCGATGTTCCCATGTTTAAGGAAGGTGGCCTCGGATGGAAATGGATCGTGTCGTGGCCCGTGGGATCTTCTAGAAGCTCGGCCCAAAACTGAATGGGAGAGACTGGTCTCGCGATCAAGATTCCGGGAACCGGCCCGAGAGAACCGGTCCGGTTCCCAGTTCCAAAACGGACAACCAGCCCTAATTGATCGATTCCCGGTTCGATACCTGAACAGGTTGTTCTCCCGGAATCTTTAGACTTGGAGTCGAACTGATTTTAAACCGATTTACCTCTTACTTTAAGTAGGAGTGTGAGCATTAATTCGGGATAGAATCGAGAATCTGCTATAGGAAGCAATCCGATTTCAAGTTCTAGTGGCTACTAGCCCTGTTCCCTATTCCCAAAAAAAGGAGAAACTAATATTGTATGGTTCGGTTCCTAATTCCTATATAAAAACCAAATTTGAAATCGTTGAACCTAGGTGAATGATTTCAAGTTTTGTCATATTCCACTTAAAATATGAAACCTAGTCATTAAAATAGATTCCCTAATTTTTGAATCTATAACTTACTCGTTCACGGGATTTTAGGGTCTATTAAATTTCACCTATACTTATAACTGAACAATTGCCATGAATATATTACTTCTAATAACCATTATTTGTTACAATCGACTTATTATAACTCATATTTAGACATATGAAAATTATAAATATTAACAAAATAAAAGTCTCGATCATGAATATCATTGGAAGTGGAGACTGGGAGTAGTGGTTTCATATCACACACTCGTCTTGGACACTGTAGAATATCATAAAATTGCGCAAAAACGTAAAATAAGAAAACGCAATGACTTGTTTAAGGTTTAAAGTTTCCAATTTCACTTAGAACTTTATTGGTTGGAATAGGTTCCCTAATTTTGAGAATTTCAAATATGCCCTACATATCCTAAACCGATATAGCTCTTGAGTTATAATTTTACCTTGAAAACGTGCTCTCTGTCAATTGAACTATGGTTACATGTTTTGAACTGTTCATTTTTTTGTTCTCTTTTGTTATTGTTGTCATTATTGTGTTTATTTTCCATTTTGCTCAACTAAAATGAAGCAAAGAAAAAATGAAAAAATGAAAGCAAAAAAGAAGAAGAAGAAATTGTTGGGTTCCCAAGTAAATTCTAAAGCCGAGCCTAAAAACTAATTGACAGGACATATCCCAAGGTATGCTTGATAAATTTCAGTTTCTAAAAATTAAAAAACTGGTTGTTGATAAGTTAAGTTTTGGACGAAATCTGAAATTCGGACTCGGAAATCACTTATCCTTAAGTACGTTATTTTACTTTCTTTCTTAAGCAGAAATATTTATTGAAATTAAATAAGTTTGATGTATTATCTTCAAGAAATTGGTATTCAGGTTAAAAGAATCAAAGATGAGAGGTACGTGAAAAAATCTTTCTTGCCACGTTGGGGTGGCATCAGCGATGACGCTTTGGTCTGGCACGAGCGAATCTGCAATGCCGAATTATGGAGATAAACGGGGAGAAGAAAATTGAAAAAGAAAAAAATTTACACGCTCCTTTATTTTTTAAAAAGGGAAAGTGCCATTAAAATCTCGATTTTGATAAAATTTTAGATTTCCGACGTTAAATAAAAGTTCGACACAAATTTATTGTACGAAGTGAAGTTTGATGTTTTCATGACATTTTTTTTATAATAACAAAATTGATAAAAGAATTTTGTTACAATTTTCTAATCCCCTTTTTTAGGGGGTGGGCATTGGAAATTGCCGGGGTGTTAGGTGGCGACGATTCAAGGGGACGTTAACCCGTCCAAGTCCACCACCACGTTGGGCGTCTTTCCTCAGAGCAGCTCCAGATCATTCTCGCCATTTTCAGGTGACCCTCTCTTCTTCATCTTCACCTTCACCTTCAACTTCATCTTCATTTGCTTCGTTTGTGCAAATTCATTTGTTGAATTCTCCTCCTGCGACCGCCTGCCCTGTAAAGGTTCGATCTTTCCTCCTGTTGTCTCAAATTCTCTTGTGGGTATTCTTCTTTTTTCCTTTTTTTTTTTTTTTTTGCGTGTGTGGTGGCGGTTGAACGTGAAACCAACCCTGCGACTCTATGAGTTCTGGTTGTTGAACATGGTGTTGGTCTCGATTGCGGATAGAAAGAGGGGGAGGAGGAGGGTTTTTGTCTCGGTTTTGTTGAGGAGGAGGAGCTGCGAGGTTCCTTCATTTCCTTTGAGCTCGGGGTTCCGGGTATCGGTAGAATTGGTCAGGCAGCTTGACTTTGATCGTGTTTGACATGCGCGTCTCGAGAAACATACTCTGGGAAGGCGGCTGTTGGGTGGTAACATCTTTGATTTCTGCTAGGAAAAGGGAGTCCGCCTCTGAAATGAGGATTCTCCTTTGGCAAACTCCCTTTCTTCTCCCCTTTTTCGAGTCTACAATCTCGGGTAGATAATGGGTACCAAAGTCATGTTTTCTGGTGAGATAATTGTTGTTCATTTTTCTTAGTCGGGTAATTGGTTTCTTGGATAGATGTAGCCCATGCATCAGGAGAACAGTGATGCCAGGGATACTGAGATGGTTTGTGAAATTAGTTAGCTTAGTGATTTGGAAAACTGTGACTGACCTTATATTCAAATGCCTGAAGGAGTCTGCTGCATTACTTAGTGAATCAATGTTGTAGACCTATGTCATGGTAGTTCTAGTTCATAGTATAATTAGTGGATTAACTAAGGAACTCAATATTTTTCCTCCAATCTTCAAATGCTTACTTGTGATGGCTAGAATATTTATCAGGAACCGCTGCCAATATTTGAGCAGGAGTAGAAACCATTTCTTTGTGATTGGAGCGAGATTGAGTGGTACCCGATTATGGATTACATGTAATCTCCGTGCCTAGGAATTATTTGTGTTTTCATCTGCTTGATAAATTCGAAGCGGTTGTCTCCCAATAAAGAGTCTAGCACTGATGCTATCCTGGACAGATAGGAATCTAACTCATCTATGTTATCCAGAATATCTGCCGATCAGTGAAGAGTATGGCTGTGTCGGTTAATAACAATGCTGGGAAAAAGCTCATTCGTATTGACATTAGTTCAGATACTGTTTGCCCGTGGTGCTGCGTAGGCAAAAAGAATTTGGACAAGGCTTTAGCCACTGCAAAGGATCAGTTTGATTTTGAGGTTCTCTCTCTCTCTCTCTCTCTCTCTCTCTCTCTCTCTCTCTCTATGGCACATATCTGCACATGGGCGTGCATGCCTTTTCACCACGGTGCATTTCCATTCTCATTGGGGCCTCATTGGACTTGCAGATCAAATGGCATCCATTTTTTCTGAATCCATCTGCCCCAAAAGAAGGTGTCAACAAAAAAGAGTATTACCTGAAAAAGTTTGGATCTCGATCAGAGAGCATGGAAGCTCGTATGCACGAGGTTTTCCCTTTCTTTCTTCGAACATCATAAATTTGTTACTTATGCAGTTATTGATTTTATATCTTGCACGTTTTGCAGGTTTTTAGAGGTATTGGATTGGAATACAACATGTCTGGTCTCACGTAAGACACTTATGATATCATGCATACATTGGATGTTTAAATTCTCGAAGCAAGAGGTTGTGCTGGGAATATTGGTAATGTATATAATATATGAACAGGGGAAATACCTTGGATAGCCACAGGCTTATATACTTTGCTGGGACTCAGGGGCTTGAGAAGCAACATAAACTTGTGGAGGAGCTATTCATTGGCTACTTCACCCAAGGAAGATATATTGGTGACAGGTAAGTTCACTTCCTGTACTAGCATAGAGCTACATGTGGTTGTATGTGTCCACACACAAATCAAAGAGGATTGCTGAGCTTTGGAAAATCCCTTATCACTGCATCGCCTCTTAAGCTGCATCTTCTCTTTCCCCATATTTTTCCTTAAGATTTGCTTTATTCTACTGGGAATAATAGTATTTTTTTAATCTAAGGTCCTCTACAGCCATAGCGTCAAACATGAATGATGACCTTTGGCTTCACCTTGGTTTGAATAGTTTAAGCCTCTTCCCAAGATAATAAGGTTTGGTTTAGCTGATACTACTGCCCAATATGTCTGGAAGATATACATAAAATCTCCCAGACCATTATGGTTGTTCTCGGTAGTGTTTGAATGTGAGAGTAAGACACAGGGAAATCATTGTTGAGTGTGCTGGCTATCCTGAATAAAGGTTACTAAGCTGGGAGAGGGGCTATTCTTTGCTAATTTTTATTGTAACATCCTCATGTCCTGAAAACGAAATAAAAGGAAACATGTCAAATAAAAGGAAAAAGAAGAAAGCTAAAAGGAAAAAGAAGAAGAAGCTGAACAATTTGATTGGATGTTCTTGACTTTCTATTTGAATCATAAAGAGACCATTTTCCAGACTTTACTCCATCCCTGGGGAAATTTGGTTAAGCCATACTTAACATGAAGCTAGAAATGAAGCTTTTTTCAACATTCTTTGATGAAGCTCGCATGTCTGCTTTTTAATTTTTAGCACAAACTTGAACTTAATACTTTGTATCATCTGGATTCAGAGAATTCCTTGTGGAAGCTGCTGCCAAGGCTGGAGTAGATGGGGCAGCCGAGTTTCTAGATAATCCAAACAATGGACTGCAAGAGGTTCTCTCTCTCTCTTGTTGTTGCTTCACATTCAAACCTAGAGATCAGGAGAGAATGCATGACTGATGGTGTAGAATATCTAGAAGGAGCTTTTCGGACTTAAAGATTCATTTCTCCAAGCTGACTTGGGAAAGTGTTATCCCGTTTTCCATGAAATTCTTCAATGATCCTTTACTAATGTTGAAGTTTGCTGCAGTTAATCTCTTTAGTTTTGGCAGCTTCCAGATATTTGCTGCTGATTGTAAGAATCTCACGAAGCTTTTAATAATTTTCTTTTGCTCCATCAAGGTAAATGAGGAGCTCGAACAGTACTCGTCAGACATTTCAGGGGTTCCGCATTTTGTGGTAAATGACTCATATATTGCCTTAATTTTTTGGATGGCATAGAGATGAGATACCTTTTCTGAGATCTTTATTTTCAACAGATAAATGGGAAGCACAGACTGAGCGGCGGCCAGCCCCCAGAGGTGTTCCTGCGAGCCTTTGAGGTTATTGCCAGTGGAAAATAGACGAAATGAAAATGTCATGCTTGTGTTAACTTATAAATAAATAAGGAAAACGGGCGGTGCTATCCGTTTTACTACAAATACTGTATAGGAACAATGAGTGAATAAATTCTTACGGTTCATGGAAATTTTGCTGGCTCTGGTTCTGCCCTGTTTCTACCATTGCCTACCAACGCCTTGTTTCAACAGAGAAACGCGTCCACTTGTGACGTGCTTTATGGATATGCAAAATCACTTATCTAACATCTGTGACGATTGATTTACTCACGTTTCAATTGCCCGATGCCTGGGAAAAATAAACGTCCAATCTTTTGCTCTCGTGCTCTCTTTTTTTGTGAGCTAACAGTGTGGCCGGCTTCACTCAGCTGGAGAAAAACTTCAGCACTTTTTGCCTGAGAAGCCACCGGTACTTCAAGCTGCTGTTTGCTAAGCTTTTGACTTAACTACAGAAGCGAAGTCATGCGCTAGGACCGACATTAAGCATTTCATTTTAAATCTCACTCCAGAAGCCTAGCAAACACTGAAGAAACAAGATGTGCAGTCTTGCGCGTCGCTCTACCAAGGGCAGAGTTTGAGCATCAGCAAAGAAGAGAACCCGACAGTGTGCCGTTTGGTTGGCCACTCTGCACTTTCTTTAATACGTAGTATCTATCACTGAACTAAACCCAAAAATCGGAAGGCAATGACCAAACAATTACATTTCCCAATATGCACTTGAGCTTTTGCTCATATTTACAATTGCAGTGTCAAGCAGCATAACCAAGTCTAAACAAAGTATAAAGACAATTTAGAAGGAATATATAATGGGTCTTTGAAGAGAGTGTCTGAGAAATGGGAATATGCACAGAGACTTCTTTACATTTCATCGAGTATATTGACAGGTTTCTTTTTCTCTTCCTTGTGCTGGCGGTATCCTCAACATGAACATTCGCCAAAGATCAAGTCTCGTCGAACACCATCACCTGTCAAACAGAAAAAAGGTCCAATTGAGCACATGACTAGGTGAATAAAACAGTTGAAATACCAGAACATCTTGATTTTTCTCAACTGGCACACAAAATGGCACTGCCTCTAAATCAATATAGAAGAGATATAGCGATCCCATAACTCGTGAACCCACAAAATCATAAGAAACCACAACTATCAATTGGTGAGACGCTGCCAAAATGTTTGCAGCATGCTCAACCATAGAAGCTGATGAGGCTAGAAATATACTAGCATTTTCTGCAATTTTTTGGAAATTGTTCGATGATCTTTCTTTTTTATGACAACTACCCCGCCTGGCAAAACCCCCAAGAAAAGGAAACTTATAAAGCAATAACCTGCAAGCATACCCGCCTATCCTGTTTATCGGTAGGACTTGTACAGGGATTAGTAAAGAGGGTATAACCATTCACAAGTTATCAATCCCAGCAATTAACTACAAGGACATGAACCAACAGGTGCCTTTGAAAACCCAATAGCATATCTTCTTTTGTAAAAAGCTCTTAACCTGTCCTTAAAATGGTTGCAACCCAATGTGCATAAAGCAGAGGGGAGAACAATTCCAATTCCTACCCCCAAAAAAAGAGTTTCCCCAAGAAAGGTCGCTCTGTGAGCTCAGATAACAACTAACAATTGTGGTCTGTGCCACAGTGAAGCAATCATTGGAGCACATTAATCACATGTATGTATGCATGCATGCATGCATGCATGCTTGCTGTTGGAATCTAGTAAAAGAATTACCTTGCCACATACAGGGCAGCTGTCACTTCTCTCTTTCCACTCATATATGCAACCAAGATGGAAATGGTGAGAACATTTTGTCATTATTCTTGGATTCTCAGGCGTATATTCTGCATGTAGTAAGCAGTAAAAATTGATAGATTCATCAAGAACACCAACAATTTAAATTAATCATGACATTGCAGCAACATGTTACAAAACTATAAACCAAATACAGATACTGAACAAGCCAACTTGCCCGAAACATTTCTGCTGCCACTGTCTGAGGCAATAATCAGACCTCAATTCCAAGTTCATGAAAGTACTTCCTCATTCCCACAAAAGCTTGACATCATTCTTTTTCAGATGAAAGTTCTCCTTTTCAAAATTTTCTCAAAAGAATCTGTGCCTTTGCCAGAACATTCCCAGGAAAAAAGAAAGCACAGAAGCATACAATGGTAAGGTAATTTCTTTAAGAAAAAAATATCCAGTTCACCTCTGGATTAGATTTCTAAATAGTTTACAAGCTGCAGGAAACTCAACTACATCTAGGCATGAAAATGAACAAGTTGAACTAGCCTAAGATTGTGTCTCATCCCTTTTCTAAAACTTATTCAGCACTTCACGTTATTCAGTATTAGCTTAGCCTGCTAATAATTGTTGGCTCAATAAGCAAGCAACAAGCAACCAATCTTCTAATACAAAAAATTTTACCTTCAAGACACGTCGGACAAACATCTTCCTCTTCTGATGTCGTATAAATATGCCCAATATCAGCATTCGCTTTTGCTGAGGAAAGTCTAAGAGAGGTCTTATAAGGTTGCTCTTTAAAACCTTTTTCACGTGCATAATTAGTCAATTTGCCTTCTGAGCAAATATTATCCGATTCCCCATCCGTGTCACTTCTAAGAGGTTCTGATTCCTCATTGGCATGACTTGAGCCCTTCTCATGCCTTGGAACCAGTCCCTCCCTCTGCATGCATAAATGCCTTGGCTCTGTATCATAGGGCAAAGGCCTTGGAGGAGAGTGGTACATGTCAGAAAAATAATTGTCAGGTGACGCTGTAGAAGTCATTGTGGACGCTTCCTCGATGGAAGAAGGGACGGCATGAATCTCTCTTCGAAATAGCATTGTGTACTGCACATCATGACAGCAAAGTGTCAAAATAGATGATCAAAATGCGGAACACAGTTAAAATATCCTCTTTGAGGTAATTATTTTCATTGTCAATTGATGTTCTCATTAAGGATCAGCACAAGATGTGGGATTGAAGCTCAAGTATGCACAGCTCTATCAGATAAGTAGACCTAGCTCGACTCAATAACACCGTCTACCAAAAGGAGGGAACCTGGTATTGACCATAGAACAATGTTTCTCTGCAGTGACTAAATAACTGTCATCAGGGTTATGTTGACCTATTGATTGTACGTCTTGTTTCTCACACTCTCTTCTCACCTTGTCCTCCAATCAGTCCTATGCTCTCTCTCTCCCTCTCCCTCTCTCTTTGAAGCTCGAGTATGCACAGCTCTATCAGATAAGCAGACCTAGCTCAACTCAATAACACCATCTACCAAAAGGAGGGAACCTGGTATTGACTAAAGAACAATGTTTCTCTGCAGTGACTAAATAACTGTTGTCAGGGTTATGTTGACCTATTGATTGTTCTTCTTGTTTCTCACACTCTCTTCTCATCTTGTCCTCCAACCAGTCCTCTCTCTCTCTCTCTCTCTCTCTCTCTGACCATAGGGCAATGTTTCTCTGGTCCTATGCTCCCTCCCTCTCTCACTATGTGTCTGGTAGCTCAACTCAATAACACTGTCTACCAAAAGGAGGGAACCTGGTATCGACCATAGAGCAATGTTCCTCTGCAGTGACTAAATAAAAGTAACAGCTGTCAGGGTTACATGGACCCATAAATTGTTTTTCTTGTTTCTCATACTCTCTTCTCATCTTGTCCTCCAACCGGTCCTATGCTCCCTCCCTCTCTCGCCATGTGTCTGGTAGCTCAACTCAATAACACCGTCTACCAAAAGCAGGGAACCTGGTACCGACCATAGAGCAATGTTTCTCTGGTCCCATGCTCCCTCCCTCTCTCGCCATGTGTCCGGTAGCTCGACTCAATAACACCGTCTACCAAGAGGAGGGAACCTAGTATTGACCATAGAGCAATGATTCTCTGCAGTGACTAAATAAAAATAACTGTTGTCAGGGTTATTGTTTTTATTGTTTCTCACTCTCTTCTCATCTTGTCCTCCAACTGGTCCTATGCTCGCTCGCTCACGCTCTCTCTCTCTCTCGCAATGTGTCTGGTAGCAAGCAGCAATAAAGCGCTCTTAACCATAGACCACGAGTGTTTCAAGTATCTCGTACTAGCTGCTCATTCTCGGTACAGTAAATGATGAATATTAGACTAAGTAGACGTTAGAAAGCCATATAACAGCAATGGGCAATAACACAGAATCCAAGTTCTTTTTCAATATCACTTTTCTTCCCCTTTTTGTCAATTGAACCATGCTTTCCAATCTGATTGATGCCACAGAAAATAATGAACTTCCAACTCCACTGACAAAGAAATTTCCCTGGTCAATCTCCAATTGCAGAGGTGCACTTTGATAAGGCAACAAAAGAGCAAGGGCATGAATGCAGGCAGATTTTAACTGAGCATGTATATTTTCAGTTCTCAGTGACAGGGTTTTTCTTGGCAATTAATCAGCAACGATTGAAAACCACTTTTATCACCGACTGTTGTGGAGCTCATCATCCAAAGAAAATATGCTCACTGTTAAGGCATTAAAAGAGTAAGTGTGAGGTGCAACATACCACAAACAAAAAATTATCAACCACACAATTAAAGCAAATGCAGTTCCTATATGCAGAACTGCTCCGTAGAACATCTTCAATATCTCCAGTTTGCAAGCAGCAACAAACCGACCCCATTGTGTCAGATTCAATCCACAAACTGATTTTCTGTAGGAAAGTCTTGATCTTATTGATGAGATTCAATTATGATGAGTGCCTTCAAGAAAAAAAGAAGCCTTGGAAGGAGAACCGACGAGCCAACGGAAGGCGAATGAGAGAGGACACTGAGCTCACAGAAGTTGAGCCACCTCTGAGAAGCAGTACCCTCCCTCAACCAATCAAAGGATCTTATATGCTTTAGCTAAATGAATGAACAAATCCACAATCTGCTTGAACCTGCATAAAATAAGCCATAGTGAATCAGATCATCATATTCATGACAAAAAGGCTCCTAATTTCCAGAATAGGTCGATAAGCTCAAATAGAAACAAAACCCGTCTGACATACCCATGAAATATAATATAAAGAAAGACATCAATCCTCGCACCCGTATTCAAACAAGTCAATGATCAGACACAAACCCCACAGAACAAGAGCAGCGCCTCTGGCAATATAGGTGCAAATATTCAGACTTTCACCGAAAACAAACAAGATTCTCGAAATCGACCACCATAACAATTAGTCGTAGGCTACGATGTCTTAAGGAAACCCGCAAGCTGGTCACGAAAGGGACAATCTTTCTGGCGTGCTTTCGTGGACATAAAGCAAGCTCGCTCTCCTTGCTTCAACAAATGCCATCGGAAAAGGATTCATCACCAAAACGCCTTAAACCCATTAAAAAAAGAGCGGCACCCATGTACCAAAACAAGCATAAACGCAAGCGTGACACGCGACCAAGCTCGTCGGACCAAGAAACGATCCCGCACGCGGTCCCAACCAATCCCAGCCGAGGATCCCCGAAAAGAAAAAATACAGAAGACGAAACATCGACCCAAAAAGAGAACGACCCAGAAGAGGCGGTGGAGTTCCGGACGCGTTTCGATTGTTCAGAAGCTCGATGGCCATGAAAACGGACGAGATCAATCGGGAAAGAGAGCGAATTGGAAGAGGAAAGCGATGAAACACCAAATAGGAAAAGGGTACCTGGAAGGAGCTTCGAAGAGTGGCGAGAGGGGACAGGGAGAAAGGAACAAAGACACAGAATGATGGGAAGCTCCGAAAATCGAGGCTGGGATCAGAATTTAGATTGAGGTTAGACGATGATGCTTCGAAATCATAATGAACCAACCAACCCCCTCTTTCTCTCTCTCTCTCTCTCTCTCTCTCTCTCTCAGATTATGTCTGCGTTTCCTTCTTGTTTATTTTCTGAAGATAAAATCTATGAAACGCCTTTTGATTTAATTAATGATTAAACGCTTTTGATTTAATTAAAATCTGGCCGAAAGGAAAAGGGTGGAGAAATTTGTTATTGGGGAAATATAATTGGGGAATACCGTGTTCGGTGTACACACCACCAAGGGGAGGTGCTGGGGTCGGAGTGCCCACCAACATTAATAAAAGCAGACCTGAATATGTCCTAAAAACTTGAAAAGGAAACATGTGGGAGATTCATTCTAGGATGGAAAAATCCCGTGCTGTCCTTCGTATTCTCTTGATGGGAAAAAAAAATACACACCACTAGCAAGGGTGCTGGGGTCGGTGTGCCCACCGACATTGATATAATGAGCATTCTTGCATCCCTCCACATTAGTGGATAGGCAGAAACGGTCTCAGCAAAGAGAAACAAGGAAATATAATTGGGAAATATTATATTTGGTGTTAGTTGGGATGGTAGGGTATTGCCGTCATTATCCATGTCTCGTATGAGAATGATAATAATAAGATGTAACTAAACTTTAGACAATATATTGATTTTGAAGGATTTACATAAATGTCGTAAGATCTCGTGTTTAAATTTCTAAGATTGCGTTTCGTTGTGGGGATGTGATATGGAATCCAAGGATTTCAATATTTCCCTATTAATTATTTGGTGAATGATAAAGTTAGATTTATTCATATCATATCATGTTAACTATTTTATATGAACGACTGCATAAGTGATGATTGTGAAAATCTCTCATAAAAGCATAAGCAAAGGTACTTCCATCCATCAATCCATGGTTTATTGTACAGTATAAATTTTAAATAAGAAATGAGCTCATTGAAGCATTCCAAAGTTACACGTTTGATAAACAAACCGTAACAACATCAATGAAATTAAATGCCATCAAATGCCAAATCTAACAAGAAAGAGAAGGTCATCATTCACATTCGCAATGCCAAAAGTATACTATTTCGATTCCCTTGTCACTTTCATCAAATTTCAACGGAACCGAATAATTATGGAAAATAATGAGTTTCGATTCTCTTAAACTAAACAGCTACCACGGAGAAGGGATTTAAACTCTCACAACATTTTTGTGGAGCTATAACGTGAACTCAAGAATTTCTAAGAATCTTGAAGCCATCATTCTTCTACCTCATCTTTATTTACTTATTTGTTTATTATTTTCCATCTTATTTTATTTTATTTTTATTCCCTTCCATCATTTTTTAATATAAATATTATAAAATAACGGACTATATCAATACACCTAAAATACGTAATAAATTTTAATACTAAATATATATTATGTATTGTTACAGGTAAAAGCCACAAAAAAAAAATCATAAACTTTATTTACTATGACACATTTATTATAATTTTTTTTATAATGTAAAGAATCCCAAACTTGTACCCATGTTACACAATTACTACAAATTTGTACCGTGTGATACATTTATCCAAACTTTTTTTGACATAAAAATCCGAAATTTGTATCCATGTTACACATTCACATAAAAAAAAGTTTAAGATAAATATGTCATGCACATATAAGTGTGGGTTTCTTTAAGTCACGTACTCACGAAAAAAGTTTGGGATAAATGTATTACCGCGGCGTAGTTTAGGGTTTTTGATAGTTTTTTTCCTTATTATATATACAAAATATATATTATAGAAAAGAAAGAATTTCTTATATAAATGAAATAGGAATAGATAAAAATGGAAATTATTGTTATTTTGAATTTATTTTCGTATTAAAGTTTGAATATTATCTATATTTAATTGTTTATTGATTTAATAAATTTATTATTTGAGAAAATAAATTTTATATCATGAATATGAAAAATCCTATACTCTTTTATTCCACAATCTTCATAATCGAACCATCACCTAATTCTTTTTTCTTGTTTTAATGCTCGTGCTAGCTAAACATGCACTATTAGAATAACGGACAAAATAGTAATTTAAGATGTGAACGAGATTATTATGTTATCCTATGAATATATGTGGATTCCAAATTGAGATAACCTTCTTTATCGTGCGATAATTCACGTTCATTTTTTTTGAAATAATTCAAATCACATATTTTTCGCACTTTCGTGCCGAACATTTCCCCTGTGCGCACCATAATGGGGACCCTTTGTTTTGCATAGAAGAAATCTACAATATTTTTCAAATCATTATGAGAAAATAATTCAAATGACCGTCGGATTAAGGGATTCGGTTTCGATCTAAAATTATGAGATTTATGGAACTATTCGACGATTTTGTTTATCATATAAATTATCACCACTCTCGTTCTATAGAATCGGCGGGTCTGGCTGCTGGTTTTGCAGTTTTTATCTTAGGCTTTAGTCCAATTATTTCATTGAGAATATCCGACATCTTTCGAATTGTCGATCGAGATAAAATCGAATGGAGTTTCGTTGAAATCACAAAGCATACAGCGTGCACTCCTGAATAACATATTTCGGAAAAAATATTTTCCTCATTTTTCTGCATTCGGTTTACTTATAAAAAAGATTCACCGGTAATCAACGGAATAGGTTTTCTTGCCAAACTTGAATTGAGAATAATAACTTTCTCTTTGAAAAAACAAGAAAATATTTTCTAAAATACGATTAGATTTCGACGCTTAAATCCGGAACTCTACATTCAAGTATAAAATCCTCAACATTGGTTCTTGAGTTTAAATGTTCAAGACCTAGTTTCTAGTGGTTGGACCTAGATCTGTTGAAGCTAGTCCTAGACCTCAGTGCTATGGCCTAGGCCCCTGATGCCCGCGCCTAGATTCATCGAGGCCAGGCCCAAATCCCCAATGGGAGTACTTGATGTTCTAGCACCTAAACGCAGGTCCATAAATGTAGTGCTCAAGTCCTCAAGGGCCATGCGTGGGTCCTTGGCACTTGGGCTTGGGTCATTGATTAATGAAGGTTTATTATTAGAAAAATATTTAAAAAATCAAAATTAATATTTTTTTTATTTATAATGTAAAATTTTCATTTAATTTTTAAAAAATAAATTTTTGTCAAACTTAATTTTTTTTTTTATTGTCTTTTTTTTTTTTTGCTTCTTCCTAAACTAATCGGCAATTGGCCCCAGGCAAGTTTGAGCCTCACACAAGGTAGACGAGGCTTTACCTCACCAAATCCAATGAGGTCAAGCTTGCTTAAGGCCTCGTCAAAGTTTGGTGAGTCGTAGCAAGCTTGAGGAGGAATCAATGACTCACAATGAGTTGTACCTCATCGACAGGGTTTGAGCTCTCTAGCTCGTGACAAGTGTAAAGCTTGTCGGCCTTGGGCGAGCTCGATCTTATTGGATTTGGTGAGGTGGAGCCTTGCTCTAGGTAAGAGAGGCTCAGTTCACTAGACATTGACCTTGGGCAAGCTCGAACTCACTCGTGGCTTGCATTAGCTATCGTTGTAGCCATGATTGGCCAAGGAAGAAGCCAAAAGAAAGGAAAAGAATATGTAAAAATAGAAGTAATTAAAAAACATGATTTTTTTATAATACTCCCCATTAGACTTTTATTAGCAAAGGACAGAAAAAAACTTTTTGGGTTCTTTTCAATTTTCAACTTAACACCGAAAAATGAAGCCACTTTCCTAGAATAAATTTTTTTATAGTATTTTTGGATGATGAAAAAATTAGTCGACTGTGGAAAGTGCTTTTCATTAACTGAAAACAATAAATTTAGATTTTGGAAAAATGACTTCTCCTTATGGTAATAAGGAAATTGCTTTTCTCTAAACTACCAAACAAATAAAAACGAACTATCTGAATACATTAATTTTCCATCATTCAAATACTGAAAAAATCTAAAAACACTTTCTTGGAAATGATTTTCTTTTAAACAAATGGACCCTAAGTTAACAATTTTTTTCCTTGATCAATGAGATGAATATAAATTTTGCATTGGTTTTAACTGCAAATACGCTATGTTGGTTTTTCTCACTCAAAAACTGAGTTCAAATCAATTACACTGCATTTTTTTATATCTACTGGACACGCATCGAGCTAGGATGGTGCCACAATTAGTAAGGCTGAGTCGGCTACTAAAGATTCTACATAAATTTCAACATATTTGCTCAATCCATAATTTTTACTTGCTTTACTTAATCATTTTTAATTACATCGCCTCTCGCATTTTTAACTCTTCACCCATTTGCAATAGATACACATGTTGATCGGAACTTGAGCGCATCCGAGCAAACCGGCGGATCCCACAGGCTGGATGCCGCATCGCCGCCACGTGTCTGGTTGCGCCGCCGCCGGAGAATGGGTTCCAATTATGGCGGGAGGATTTCCGGTTTTAAAAAACTTTCGCTACTCCCTCGCTCCGCAAGTGCATCCTCCTCGTTTTATCAAATTCTCATAATTTTTTTTTTTTTCTTTTTTTTTCCTTTTTTTTTTTAAATGGTGGGGAGGCGTCGTTTTGTGCGTGGCTTTTACTTCAAAACAGAGTGACGTCATCGTCTCCTTCCTCCCCTCGCCGGCCATTTCCACCAACGCCCTTCCCTTCCAGTTCCACCAGTTCCGCATTCTTCAGATCCCAACCGCGCCGCTTCTCCGCCTGCATTTCTCTCGCTTAGGGTTCCGACAATCGAGCTTAGCTTCCTGGGTTCCTCGGGAAACGGGCAAAGCTTCTTCCTTTTATAGCTTCTCGCCAGCCGAGTCCCCGCTGCCCGCCTGGCGCTTTCGCTGAACTGGGTCGCCTCGCCCACATGGGCTCTGGGGATATGCGGATTAGGGTTTTGGGTTCTGTTCCATTGTTGATTTACTGCGTCTAGAACTGTTAGATTCGGGAGTCGGGGAGTTGGGGGGGCGATAAGAGGAGGGGATATAAACAAGTGTGGGGCTCGTCGAGATTGATGGCGCAGCCGGAGGCCATACTGGAGTGGTTGCAGAAGGAAATGGGGTACCGGCCGTTGGGCCCCTACTCTGCCTCGAGCAAGTCGCAGGCGCCGTCCGCCGATGCGCTTCGTAAGATCTGCCGCGGTAACATGATCCCGGTGTGGAGCTTTCTGGTCAAGCGCGTGAAATCCGAGAAGACGGTGGAGAATATAAGGAGGAACATCACGGTCCATGGCGGGGGAGATGCGGGTGGCGGCAGTTCTGCGAGTTTGGGGAAGGAGGAGGGTAGAGGTGGTAAAGGCAGGAGGAAGGAGAAGGCGGGAGGGGATGGCGCTGGGCTTGCGGACAGCAGAGAGGCTGCGCTGCAGGAGAGGGAGTTGGCCGCAAAGGAGGTGGACAGGTTGAGGAACATTTTGAAGAGGCAGAGGAAGGATTTGAAGGCGAGGATGCTGGAGGTTTCGAGGGAGGAGGCCGAGAGAAAGAGGATGCTTGACGAGCGAGCGAATTACAGGTTGGAGTTGGTTCAGTTTTGTTCGTTTGATTCTATTAAAATCTGGTAGCTGCTACTTATGATGGGTTAGATACCGATGACCAACTAAGCAATGGGAAAATAGAACATGGCGTGGCGCATAGTGTCATCATTTCATGATAAAATTGTCTTTGTCTATTCGTATCACTAGGATTCCAATGATGCAAATCCAAGAACTGCATTTCTCTTAGGTTTAATCATCAGTGTTCAAGAAGTACCTATCATTCTTTCTGTTATGTTTTATCTCCAGCTTTTCATTGTAACAAACTCCTGCATCCCAATGGTTCTGCTTTAAAAAGTTTGTATATTTATTGATGATTAGAATCCCTGGCCAAATATGGGAAAGCCCTTGAACGTGATAGTTTCCTTTAATTAAAAGTTAAAAATGCCAAAGGCTCTTGTTTTTTACCAATTTTTAAGAGTTTTAGCTTTTGAGTTGTTAACTGCATGGTCACATTGTTTCTACTGCAGACACAAGCAGGTGATGTTAGAATCTTATGATCAACAGTGCGATGAAGCAGCTAGAATATTTGCAGAATATCACAGACGACTTCATTATTACGTCAGTCAGGCAAGGGATGCTCAGAGTTCCATTCTTCACCCTTCCTCTGAGCTGGCCAATAGTTATAGTGGAGGCAGTGAAAAAGAAGCTGTTTATTCAACTGTCAAGGGTACAAAATCTGCTGAAGATGTTATCCTTATTGAAACCACTCGAGAAAAAAATGTACGGAAGGCGTGCGAGTCTCTTGCTGCGCACATGATCGAGAAAGTGCGCAACTGTTTTCCAGCTTATGAAGGAGGTGGTATACATACAAATCCTCAACTAGAAGCAGCAAAACTTGGATTTGATTTTGATGGAGAAATACCTGATGAGGTTGCAACTGTAATTTTGTATTGCCTCAAGAGTCCTCCTTTGCTGCTTCAAGCGATTACTGCATACACATCGCGGTTGAAAACATTGATTTCCAGAGAGATAGAGAAAATTGATGTCAGAGCTGATGCAGAAATACTGAGGTACGATAATTCCTTTCCAACATTTTCCACTGGCTTCTCTTTGCCTCTTCTTCTTAGTTTATATTTCAATATACTAGCTTGAAAAGTGGCTATTATCTGTGCATGTGGTGGTATCCTATTTTTTCTGCTTAGTTAGCTGAATGGTATACGCTTCATTGTGGTCATGAGCTCCTTCATTTCTGAGCAGTTGCTTTTCAAGTATATTGAACAGTTAATAGTAACAAGGAGAAGCTCAAAATGTAGTGTATTTTTTCTCCACATAGGCTTTCCTTGAATAGTGGTATTATGGCTGTGGAACATCTTGGTTTAAGATTTCAATGCAGGGTAATTTTATGATCTTGTTTAAAAGCTGCATCCTCTCAGGCCTTGAAATGAGTGGAAATTACTCATTGATGAGTTTTAGTTTGTTCATTAAACGAGATATTTTTTCAATCAGTTTCACCTGTATTAAATGGCATACATATGCATCCCATCACACTAGTTCTTTAATGCAAGCAAAATATTAGTGATTGGCTACTGCTGTCTCATAATTAGGTTCCATTTGCTTCTTTTGTACACTTATTGTCAATTGAGCTTCTTTTCACAGATTTTAAAATATTAACACTCCTTATTTTTCATAATCAGATACAAGTATGAGAACAACAGAGTAATGGACGTTTCTTCTCCTGATGCTAATTCACCGCTAAACTATCAATTCTATGGTAATGGAAAGATGGGAGTTGATGTATCTTCTAGAGGAACACAAAATCAGCTTCTTGAAAGACAGGTATTTTCTCTTCCAGAATTAACTTCATTTATAATCTTGTAGACTTCTGGTTTGAATTTATCTTTATGCGACCAGTTTTTTTCACTAAACTAGGACACTTATAATGTTAGTCAGTTGTTCTTGTGCTGAACCTTAGTTGAAGTGATAAAAAGCAGATGAATGACTCCTGTCTCCAGTCCTCTTCCTCCTCTATAGTGTGAGCGATACATAGCAGGCTAACTGGTTAGACTGCTTAATTTAGACAGATATCTTCAGCAATAGACGTGGAATGCAAATATTCTTGGACAATTGTCCAATGTGAAAGTACATCCATACATGGAATTAAGATCGCACTTCTTTCTGTGAGATTATGGAGAAGAAAAACATTGCTCAGTTCATCTAATCTGTATCACATTTCTATCCATCCAAGTTAAAAAGATAGCGCTTTTGCTGCAGGTTTTGTGGTTGCCGATGTGTCATTTCAGTTATTTATGTGCAATTTAAGATTTCTGTTTATGTTGCATGTATTTGTACTTCGATTTGTAAAAGAGTGCATCTTAACCGATCTCTTCTTTTTTATGTAATTCTTCTGAGTTGGCACGTTCTTTTAACAACTCCAGTCTTAGTTTTAATTCTCTCGAAGCCTAAAATCTGCTTTAACTATTATATCATAGTGATGTCGGCAACATTTTCTCCTGGACTTGTGGGGAAAAATCAATATTTCTATTTGCATCTTTGCAAAGTTATGCTTTCTTTTAATGTGATTCTTGTGGTGGGTGACTTCAAGTACTTAAAGAGTGAGGAATTACATGGCTAAGTGAAATCTAATTCCAATTGACTATAGTTCTCACAAGTTCTATTTTGTGCGATTATGACATGATGCTTGTTATTGTCTGCAGAAAGCACATGTTCAGCAGTTTTTGGCTACTGAAGATGCACTTAACAAAGCTGCGGAGGCCAGAGATTCCTGTCAAAGGCTTATACAAGTTCTGCATGGAAGTAGTGATGTGGTTTCTGCAAAAACAGTTGGTACTGGGGTAAAATCACAGAATGTTGGCAGCCTTCGGCAGTTAGAGGTGAACTCTTTTTTATGATAGCTTTTCTGTTCTTATTGTTTTTTATTTTGCGGGTGTGGGGGTGGACTAAGGAAAGAGATATATGGGACGAATTAATGTAGAGTATACAGTGAATATATGAGGAGAATATGATATGTTTTCTGAACAGAGTCATGGTAGTTCATACTCCTGGATATCAATCCTCTTACGCCTTTTGTCAATTAATCATGTCCATATGATTTGTGAAGTTCTTTCACCTTCAAAATTCCTTACATACTTGTCTATAAAAATATCAAAGTTTAGTATGTGCATTTTTGGTTTTCAGGTTTTATATTACAGCACTAGTTAAATTGCAATTTTTTTTTCCATTCATGTAGTTAGAAGTTTGGGCCAAGGAAAGGGAAGCTGCTGGATTGAGGGCAAGCTTGAACACTTTGATGTCTGAAATCCAACGACTAAACAAATTATGTGCCGAGCGAAAAGAAGCTGAAGATTCACTGAGGAAAAAATGGAAAAAGATTGAAGAGTTTGATGCCCGCAGATCAGAACTTGAAACAATTTATACAGCTCTACTCAAGGCTAATATGGTAAATTCTCAGTGCCTTTTTTTTCTTTTTGTCATTTGATAATGTGTTCAATTTCGGAAGGAATAATTGTCAAGTGGATTTAGCTAAAACTGGTAACTTGTTAAAATGCTTAGAGGAAAGCCAGTTTATCTGAATAGTGGTATCTATTTGCTTAGTTTCAACAATATAGA
Organism: Angophora floribunda; assembly: GCA_014182895.1. NCBI lineage: Eukaryota > Viridiplantae > Streptophyta > Magnoliopsida > Myrtales > Myrtaceae > Angophora > Angophora floribunda. The sequence goes on from CM024713.1 coordinate 15,564,809, forward strand.
TTTACTTGTTATCATTATTTCTTTTTGCGGGGCTCGCGGCCCGGGGGGGTTGTTGGCAAGGTAGGTTATTTATCTCAATATCATTGTCTTTACAGAGAGATGCCTTGCCAGGGTAACTACATTCTGACCTCTGCAACGTTCCCCTACTTTTGACACCAAGAATGACTCTTGAAATAGTATTGACGGCTTTAGGTAGTGTGGATCTATTTTTTCATCACTCGATTCTGGACTGGTTTAGTTACTTTGGTGGAGTTTGATTCAATGGTTGAATTTAATTCATTCTGGGCTGCATAAGTGCAAATGTTATTGCTTCTTTAGGGGACCATAAAGTTCTTGTTCATTTGGAAAATATTGTAGGATGCTGCAGCCTGTTGGAATCAGCAACCATTAGTTGCCAGGGAATATGCAGCAAGCACTATAATCCCGGCATGCACGATTGTGATAGACATCTCTAACCGTGCAAAAGATCTACTCGATAAAGAAGTTTCTGCCTTCTGCAGAAGCCCAGATAACAGCCTCTACATGCTCCCATCAACCCCCCAGGTATTTATGACTTCCTAACTTAATTAGCGAGAGCTTTAGTCACAAAGTCCTCTTTCACTATTATGGAGTTGTTTTCAGTTGCCTCAATGATTATGAAGGAAATTTATATCATTAACGCTATAGCTAGGTGCTAATTTTTCTTGTCAATAATATTGGCAACTAGAGTTTTAAGTATGCTGTCTACCATTTACAAAAGAGCCATTATTCTAATTGGTGGGTTACAACCATGGCATTACTCACATCTAAGTTAGTAAATTTTGCCCATTGGTGATATTCATAGCTTGTAACCCACCAATAATAAGGGCAGCTGGAGGAAGTTTTCTCTAATCAGAGTTTGAGGAAAACCTATACATTTACAAAATCCAACTGGTTTGTTGTGGCAATTAGTTGTTTTTCTCTTTATCCTGTTTCATTACCTGATTGGATATAGTTTAGACAACTTGAAACAAATGCTAATTTCGGATATTCTGGGTCAGAAGTGCAATACCTAAAATTTGTTGGTCGGGTAGTTTTGGTGATATGTAGAGAATACTTGCTCATGTGGCTTGCTGCTACAAAGAATATCTTGTGTGAGAATGAAAAAGCTGCTCATCTGTTCAAATTTCGGTGTAGAGATTGGTAATACTCTCATGTTGAAGTGCTTCATGAATTGCTATGGTTGTGTGTTAGCGACTTTTGCCCTTTCCTTTCAAAACATATTGAGGCATGCCTTTCGCTCTGTTCTTATAAGAAATATTTTTGTTGCATGGTCCATCAGATGATTTTATTGTTGGCATTGTTCATAAAGAACTTCTCCCTTTCTATAAGTTATTCCATGGCAAAAGCTTTATTTCTCTGTCATCTTTTGTAATGTGTGATTTGAAGGAAACGTGTTTTTGAAATAGTTTACAAGACAATGGCGAAGAGTATATGAGAAAAATAGAAGACAGAAAGGTTCAGTGGGATTTCTTCCATGAGGCTTCTTAGTTAGGACTTTTTGTTTTTGAACTCATCTTGGTATTGCCTTATTGACTTAATCTGCAAAATCTTTCTCGCCATTTTTGTATTTCATCTATGATGAAGGGCCTTATTATTTTTTCTCTTTGATAATTGTTTATACAAAAATGCTGTATGGCTTTGCATTAATTAACTACATATTCAATGCTTCACTATTTCGTCATTTTTTAACTGGTCACTTTTGATGCCTTAACTCCCAAGTGGGGGCGTAGCAGCAAATCACAGCATTATGATTGCATTGTGACACTTGATCGAGAGAGAGAGATTTAGAGTCCTTGTGATGTAATTGTAATAACTCAACTTGCACCTTTCTCTTTCCATTGTAGTTCATATTTGAATATTACCTTCATGATTTATGTTAGGCACTCCTGGAGTCTATGGGTTCCAGCGGATCCACAGGACCTGAGGCTGTTGCTGCTGCTGAAAAAAATGCTGCTTTATTGACGGCAAGAGCTGGAGCCAGGGATCCGTCAGCTGTGCCATCCATATGCCGTGTTTCTGCTGCTCTCCAATATCCTGCTGGTGAGTTAAATGGATCTTTATGGAGAAAGTTTCTGGAAGAGGGTGGGGCATGCATTTCCTTGTCAGTCAAAGCACTACAAATGACATCCTAGCCATGATATTTGGCCATATACTAGTTAAAATTGAATTTCTTGTGATGGTCGTGCTTTTATGTGTCAGGATGCACATGCCATTGCACTGTTTTCAACCAGATCCTTCTCTGGCTTGGATTTAAGAGCTTTTGGTGACTTGTAATTGTAGGATGTGGTGTACCTGAATTCTATTGGGGGTGGGGATAGGTCCACTATATGATCAACTGCTCAGATTAGAGCTATGCTTTTAATATATAACAGAATCTGTCTCTCTTCTATATCCTCCCTGAGATTCATGAACGCTTAATGATTGCAGCAGTGCTAGCCTTTGTGGATAATTCATGTCTCTTAAATTATTTGTTCATCTATGTAGGCATGGAGGGTTCAGATGCTGCTTTAGCGTCAGTGCTAGAGTCCTTGGACTTCTGTTTAAAACTTCGTGGTTCTGAGGCTAGTGTGTTGGAGGACTTGGCAAAAGCCATCAATTTGGTGCATGTCCGGCAGGATCTCGTGGAAAGCAGTCATACATTGCTAAACCACGCATACCGTGCTCTGCAAGAATATGAAAGGTGTACTTCTCTTCTTATGTTTGAGGCTACTTTTGGGCTATTTCCATCTTGTTATGCTCATCCAACGTTGCTGGAAGCCTGTCCACACGTGCTTGTTTTGGCATTCTAGTTGATTAGTTGAATCCATTTTGAGGACAGACCATGTATATGGATGTTGGCTACATGGGTATTAGACTTAATTTACTTTTCAGCAAGGGAAAAAACTCATCAGTTATGATGTATCTCCTGGACTGGTGGACTGCAAACATGGAATTGTACTTTGTGCATTTCTTTTTTAATATAATTTCGATCCTGTTGAGCAGCCAGTAAGAAAAAATGCATCCTTCATTGTCATGAAGTATTTTCAAGCCACTGAATCAAAATGTTCAACCTTTTCAAGTCCTTTGCGTGTTTTTCATCCTTTTGACCTTGAGATTTGCACAATTTAGCCTTTCATACTGTACTTGTTATCATAAAATCTTTATGTTTCAGAGTATAACAGCTGAGATTGCACCTTTCAGGGCGACTGGCTACTGTTTGAATTTGGCTGCCGAACAAGAGAAAATTGTCATGGATAAGTGGTTGCCTGAGCTTAAGGCTGCAGTTTCAAATGCTCATAATTGCTTTGAAGAGTGCAGATATGTTGCGGGATTGGTGAGTACCACGAATGACTAACAAATTGTTAAAATCACCCTTTTTTTCCCATCAAATATCACATGACATTTGAGTACAGGGTGTAGGCCTTAGCTTATATGAGAATGTACGAGGCAGCATTTGGTTCTCTTTTTAAGAAAGGTCTATATGACGTCAACTGTTGGCTGGAGATTTTATCTTCATAGTTGCAGACTAGTACATATATGCTTATACTTTTCTATCTTTCTTTATTTTTTATTTTTCGCTGAACAAGATATTTGCTTGTATTATAGATTTGGTAGAAGTGGCATTAACTCCTACATTCCTGTCGCGGTAATGTAGCCTACAGAATTTATGGACGGAGTGAATTAAATGAACCAATTCACATGTATTCTAATTCTGCTACAGACTTATTTTGGTCATGCCTGACTCTTGGTTTTCACATTGGCAGCTTGATGAATGGTGGGAGCAGCCTGCAGCAACTGTTGTTGACTGGGTTACAGTTGATGGTCAAAATGTTGCCACTTGGCATAACCATGTCAAACAGCTTCTTGCTTTTTATGATAAGGAACTATTGTGAGCTGAGCTCAAGGACCCTCTGAGGACAATCCTCTATTGTCTGGTTCTAAAACAAGTTCCTAAATTAACTTGCTAATGGCTCTTATGACATGGAAGTTCCAGGATAATTACATTGGAGCAGAAGCAGTTTGCATTATTGCGGTATCTACTGCTTACACCTCCCAGATACTTTTGACAATTTGAGAGGGAAAATTTCGCAATCTCTCTGATAAAGGTTGAGATTCATCAGCGCTGATCCTCCGCCTACGTTGTTGGATTTTGTATAGTGTGATTGCGTTGCTTCTTTAAAAGCATTTTCTGTATAATATGTTTATTATAGCTTTGACTCTGGTGGTTCACTTTGCCACTGTTCTTTGGCTGAGAATGGAGACTGATGCCACTTGAGTCATTTCGAGTTGCTTGCAGCAACTTGTGATTGTAATTTTGTAATGTTTGAGAGGGGTATCACATGAGAAATACATGATGTGTTGATAGTTACCAAGCAAGATTTGCATTATTATCATTGTTAAATTTCAGTTTTTGAGAGTGGATAGAAGGTTGATATGTTCAGCCATCCTCAGAAATGTTATTTATGCAGAAATAATGGTCTGCAAGTTTCAGTTTACATGCTAAGGATTCATCAATCTCTGTCTTATAACAGAAAGTCTTTGAGAGCAAAATCTGTTACCATAAGCATATCAACTGGATTGTCTCAACCATACCATGTTGCACTGGTGGGTATCCGGAGAACATACTTCATTCATGTGGGCTGTGCTGGTAAGTCACTCTCCCCGTGTCAAGGAATATGTGCATGGTTTCTCAATTCCTGAAATCTGAGTTTTAAAATAATTTTTTCCTCATTGTTTTGGTCTACCAAATAATGGGTTGAAGGTGAAACAACAATTTTGTTGTAACATCTTTGTAATGTGCATGTGTATGTATTTACTCCTACAAAGTTAAGAGCAGTAGATAAAATTTGTGATTACAATTTGGCCACTGTTTTATCTGTTGATCTCTTTTTCCCCTGTTTCATGGACTCTGGTTGCAAATGCTCCAGGCCCATGATCAGGTGGCCTTGGTATGTACTACTTGGCTCGACTGATCAGTTCATTAAGAGAAAAAAAAATCATCATTTTTGTTAATGGAAAAGTGCGTTTGTATTATATTCGAGCAAGTACCGCATTTATCCTGATGCGTGGAATTTTTCCGCTGTCTTCTCATCGATTCTCTTTTAATCATCTTGTCGCGCACATAATTCTTGTGATCTCCAGCACCACCTTGCCTGAAGAAGGATTTGCTTGCCTCACGTTTGCTTAGGCGCTTCAAACTCTGAAGTATAGAATTCCTTTATCGAGCATAGTATGCGTCAGTAGTGAATTGCACCTCATGAAATGCCATCCCAGATCCGAGTCCGATCAAAGGGAATTCCCTCACGACCACTCGATGAAATTATCCTATTGCCAAGAGATAACGATTGATAAAATTATCCTATTGCTAAGAGATGATGAGAGTGTTATAGTTCAATGAAATTGATCGAGATCCAAAGGTCTAGCTTCGTCCACATGAACATGTTGCTGTCTCGCGGTGAAAACATGAAATGGCCCATCATAGGCGCACTGCAGAGGTACTGTAGTAGTTGCATAAGATGTTTTTTTGTCCTCGGGATTTTTGCGCTGGAGATTTAAAAAAATCAGGCTGCAAACATGAGATCTCAGGTATTCTCGACCTCAATCGGCTTTAATCCTCGACTAAACTCTAGAGTCGAATACTCAGAGAAAAAGCGTACGGAAGATGTTAGAGCTTACCATGTAAGTTTTAATCAAAAGCCAGTGTACATAGTATCGTACCAGACAGAAAGGAGTCATCATCAACCCAAATAATTTCCAGCCAAAAGCGAAGTTGGGACTCTTAGGGTGCGTTTGTAGACATTTACATTTCTAAGTTTAACTTTTGAGAAATAGTTAACTTTTATTTCTACTCCCTAGAACAATTTCGAGTAAAATAGGGCGTTTGATAACTACAAAAATTTATTGTTTCTCGGAATAGAAAAAGAATAGAAATGCGTTTGGTATCGACAAATTTTTTTTATTTCATTCTTTCTTGACGGCGGTAGGGTGCGGATAGCGATTGGCTCGGTTGCCGTCCCGCACCCCACCGCCGCTCGCGCTCGCCGATCGTCGACCCCCACCGCCCGCCGCTCGTCGGTGGCCGACCCCCACCGCCCGCCGATTGTCGGCCGCCGGGCGAAGGACGGCGGCGCGATCGGCCGATGGCAAGCGGGTGGGGGCAACCGGGACAAGTGGCGAAGATCGACAATCGGCGGCGGTGGCGAGCGGCGGGTGGCGGGCGGCGACCGGCGGCGGGCGGGGGTGGGTGGCGCATGTTATAAGGGGGAGAAGTCTCTAAAAAATAGTTTAGAAATTGTTTCCGAAATAAGAAGTTTTTTTTTTTTCTACTTCATTTCTACTCCAAATTTATTCTCGGAACAACTTTCTATTAAGGAATGAAAAATCAGTTGGCTTTTACCAAACGGATTTCTATTCATAAGAACATAAAAACAAAGAAATTGACAAGTTGCCAAACAGACCCTTAGCCCACGCCAGATTGAGAAGAAGATACCAATGTTTCAGGCCCCTAAAAACCCACCCGTGAAGCATTGAACTTCGATTTCTAGGAACCCGTGAAGACAACGATGTTCGGAAGAACCGGACAAAAAAGGCAATCTCGGCGTTTCAAAAAGGAAGATTGGGAAAAGAAAGTTGGTCTTAGCGGAATATGACAGTCTAAACCCGGCTTAGCATATTGATTAGTAAGCTTGTTTTGGTGGAAACGCGCGGATGAAAGCACAGATGACAATGAGTACCTATCCGTTGTAAGCGCATTTAACCTTACGATTAGTGGCCTCATCGATGTGTTCTGTTGGTTCAGTAAAAATGGAATAACAAAAGCAATCCTTTCCCCGTGGAGGATGGAGACAACAGTAGTACTGGCACAATACTCCACGTTGTATGTGGACTAAAATAATTGAGATAGACTCAGTTCCTACGCATGGGCATCCTCAAGACACCACATGGAGCTGCTTTTCTCTATTCTATTTCTTCTTCTTCTTCTTCTTCTTCTTTGGTTATTGGAATGGAGATGACTTCAAGATCTGACAAAAGGAGAGAATCTGCGTGCGGCTACTTTACATTTCTCGTGACTCAAATGGGTCCCGACCGAATTCTTGATTGGCGGTTTCGCATCAGCAAAGGAACAAAAGAAGGACACCATGTGTGAGCCAACCATGGCCCCCAAGCATGCCAGATTTCTCCTCTATCTACCCCTTTTTGTCATCCCAGAAATACCCCTCCCTCCTTTTGTCCCTTTTAATTACTGCGGCCGAGTCGCTTCCTCGAGTGCCTTGTCGTGCCCTCTTTTTACAGTCTTGTCGAATCATTGGAAACGCCTCGTTTTCAAACCGGTTACTGAACATTGATAAGGTCGGTTCATGCGCCTCAGATTCAGATGCCAGAAACAGACACGAGAAGCAAATTTATCTCTTGGTAAACCCAATATAGCACAGAACTAAAGAATGCCAGGAGGGTCCATATAAAAAGCCAAAGTAGAATGTCATGAGTGCTAAGAGAAGCATATCAGAATGCCAATGCCAATGCCTTGGTTTCTGATAACTCTTGTGCTGCTCAGTTCGAGAATATCAGATGTTTCGGAGGCTGCCCATGAAGGGAAGGTTCCATCTGCACTAGTTGTGGGCACTGTCTTCTGCGACACATGCTTCAAGCAAGAGTTCTCAAGGGCCAGTCACTTCATTTCAGGTCCAATTTACTCTTCACCAAACGTAAAGAGATGGTCATTTCCTATGATTTCCTTCTTCTTGTTGCCTTGACTTCATGTGCTGTAGCTCCAACTTGTGTCTTAAAACGGGATTCACATCAACATGTGTGTGTGTGCAGGTGCATCTGTCTTGATAGAATGTGGAAACTCGAGCTCGAGCCTGAGCTTCCGACAAGAAGCGAGGACCAATAAGCATGGCAAGTTCAAGGTCCATTTACCGCCTTCGATGGGTAAAGATGCGGAGAGAATCGAGGAGTGTGAGGTGAAGCTGATCAAGAGCGGCGACCCTGGCTGCCGCGCCGTGTCCTTAGGCATTTCGTCGTTGCTTCGTCTCAAGTCGAAGAGGCATGGACTCCGTGTATTCTCGGCGGGGCTTCTCGCCTTCAAGCCCCCAAAACAACCGAGCAGGTGCTCCGAGGGTCCTGCTTCAGGAGATCCCCAGTTCGGTTCCAAGAAAAACTTGATGCCCTCGAAAGCTTTACTCCCACCAATCCCGGGGCTAACGCCGCCGTCATTTCCTTTTCCATTTCCATCACCGCCACCATTGATCCCTTTGCCACCGATCCCATGGTTGACACCGCCACCGTCGCCATTCATTCCTTTGCCACCGATCCCGATCCCGGGGCTCACCCCACCGCCGCCGCCGTCATTCCCCTTCCCTATCCCTCCACTGCCGCCATTCCTACCGATACCAGGATTTACTCCCCCATCGCCTCCGCCGCCATCATTCCCTTTTCCTCCATTGCCACCGCTCCCGCCACTGCCACCAATTTCTCTCCCACCACTACCAGGATTCACTCCACCGCCACCGCCGCTGCCATCACCTCCTCCTCCCCTACCGTTCTTTCATATTCCTCCTCTCCCTCCACTATTCCCATTCCCTGCACCTCCCCATTCCCCTGATAAACCCCCAGCTTCAACTCTTCCAGAGAAGACTTCTCCTTGATTAAACTACAAAAAGTCCATACAAACAAAAATTAGGTACAAGTATTTTCTACTGCTTTTTCCATGCTTTTCTAAAGCTTAGTGCTAATTATTGCACCTCCTTTGGTATGTGCGTGCAAATCTGTAGCGTGTATCTGTCAACTATATTGTAAAATAAAATAGTCACAAATAAAATAGTACTCTCCTACTGCGCAATTTCAGTTCAGCAATTCACTCAGGATTGGAAGGTTTACGGGTCAGAATTACATTAATAAGTCGAAGCAACTTCATCATTTGATGCAACGACGAAGATCAATGACATGTAGCGTTTGTTTTCTCTTTGGTGATATGATATACCGTTGCTCATAATGGTGATAGCTGGGAAGGTACGGTCATTGGGGAAGTTGGGATCCTCGTATAGCATAAATTAAATAACCGGATTTGTAGGTAGAGCCCTACGTGAGCTGGTTCATGTGCAGCTCAAGAGTCACGTCCACACAACAAGAAAGAGTTAAAAAGGCAGGAACCGTCTTTTGTCGACTTTAAAATCTTTCACAAGATCATCAGGAGCTCTATATGCTATATAGGACACAAGGAGAGAGTGCCCTGAGATGAACTAAGAGTCAGATCACAATGACAATGCTCTTGAGGTCTCTGATAACATTGCTCTTGCTCGCTCCTGGGCTATGTCACGGTTCGGGGGCTGCCCGTCAGGACAACTTCCCACCCTTCATCACTTCGCCGCCGATCCCGCGGTTCATGATACCGCCCTTTTTCCCTTTCTCTTTCCCTCCGTCCCCCCCCACCTTTCCCTCCGTCCCCCCACACCAGCCACTGCGGCCTTGCTCGCCCTCGCGACCAACTCCTTTCCCACCAACACCTGGATCTACTCCACCGTCACCATCGATCCCTTCCCCAGCCCCTTCATTGTCACCGCCATCAATCCCTTCAACACCACTACCGAGATCTACTCCACCGCCACGGCGGTTCCCTTCCCGGCGGTTCCCTTCCCGTGTACCCCCACCGCCATTTCTCCGCCCACCATCCCCATGATTTATGCCACCACTGCCGACTCCACTCCACCATCCTTCCCTTCTCCTCCTCGCTCTCGAACAGCTCCATTCCCACCATAGCCTTTCTCCTTTAATGCCCGTCCTGCTTCGACTCTTCCAAAGATGTCCCCTTGATGAAACTATAATACCATCGCTCGCATAGGCAACATTTCTGCTTCTAGTATTTCCCCCGCCTTTTTCTTTTCAAATAAAAATCCCTCCTAACTATTGAACTTCCAGTGGACCTGTGGGGGTCCAGGACATTACAGAACTTTGTCTACTGTTATTTGTCCATGAGATGGTAGAATTCCATCTGTTGTATGTATGTTGCAGAGGAATAACTGGCCTGTGGCTAGAGGTTTCGGTTCAGAATGTATTAACAATCGCAAGCGATTGCAAATTGCTGTCTGTAAATTTGGTTTGATGTGAATTGCGATGATGTTGTGTTTTACCTTGCATCCCTTGGTCTCAAACCCATAATATATAGCCCGCCTTCTGATCGTATCAGAGACCTAGATTTATCATGGCATATGAAAGTTTTGATATTGCGCAGGGGTTATCAGTTTTCACCTGAAACCTGGAACCTACCTAGTTAGGGTTGACTCTCTGTTTGTGAAACGGGGACCAACCTTGTTGACCTTGGAACTGGCTGCCGGTTTTAGAGCTGAATCCAAGGTCAATTAGCGAACGGACTATTGAGTATCAAATGCCCTCCAATTGACTCCCAACTTTTTGTTTCTTTTAGTCGCACAAATTAACAGAGGCATCATGTAAATCTCTTGCTCGGTCGGCATTTGAAACGATACATAATCATTTTATTCAGTCGCACAACCAAGCCACCCAGTTAAGGCATTCACATCAAGAGCAAATCTTGCGTTAAGTTTGAGCCACACGCCTACACAATTGACTCATCATCTGGCAAGTCAGAACTTCACCAGCAACCTAGATCCCATCGACGCCCCTGCTTTAATGAATGACAAACTGTTGCACATTCAGCAGTTCTTTCTCGTTCTGTTTTTTTGGCTGATTTATTACATGAAGTCTGTTGAGCATAGTGGAGAGGACATGCCAACGTTTTGGGTCTCTACGATGTGCCGTCTCAGAATTGGAAGAATTAAGAACCGCCACTATGCGCACATCAGAGGACTTCGCTTCCTGTTTATTGACAACGAAGTCTTCTCTCGGTCACAGCAAGAGGAACATACGCTTGGTTCTGACTAGTCGATGTCTAATGCACTAAATTATGCAGTTCACTACCCAGTCTTAGTGTTAAAGTTAGGGGTGAGCATGGTCTGGGTGGTCCGGTTCCAGAGTATATACTTTCTATTGCTTTGTGCATGCTATTTTAAGTTTCATCCTATTCACTTCATCTTCTCTGTATGAGTGCACAAATTTGTGGCGTATAAGTTGTCAATTAGATTGTAAAAAACCAAGATAGATCTTCTGTTCTGCAACTTCAGTTCAGCAGTTAGCAGCAGCTGGAAGGTTTTCAGGTCGGAATTACATTTAGAAGCAGAAGCAACACTGGATGTGAGGATGAAGATCGATCACGTGTAGATGTATGTTTTTCTGTTATCTTGGTAAGTCATATCGTTGGTTAGGATTAGTCATATTCTTTATTTGTTTTATTTGCAGTGCAGTTGCGGATTATTGTAATCGCATCCAGGTCGATTCATTTCGACGATGTTATATTCATTGAAACATTTTGACCCAACTCATTCGTAAAGCATAGCTAACTTCTCAATGGTTTGATAGACTATGCCAACCCCTTAGATAAAAACCATGATCCATCGATGCAGAATTTGTCTAGTTTAAAAGGTTCTATTTGTTTTGTAGAAAATGAATAATCAGATAAATATTTTTCATTATATCTAAATATTGTCGGGGACAATGGAAATATTTTTTGTCACTTAAGCGGTCGGATGTAGAGAAATACTTTTAAGTCCGCAAAATAAACGGAAACTACAACAATTCACGAGGCTTTACTAACTTAAATCATGTGGACCAAACCAATGACTCAACCGGTAAATGCAAGCTTTCACTGCCAAGAAGAAACTTTTTTCATTTTTGGGAATGAGCACTACTGAACTCTGCCTTATCCATCCCCAATTGACCTCTGTCCTTTTTGATGTTGGTTGGATGGCGTAGCAAATGAGCTTTCTCGTACTAGACTAAAGGTTCGTGCCTCTCTTAATCCGCTCGGAGGAGGCTGGGCCATCTGCATCGGGACTAGACAGTGCGCCTGGGATAATACTTCCTCGCGACATGACTGGCCACGAGAGATCCTGTCGACTAAGAACGGAAGCCGAGACCATCGTGCCTTCACTAACCCTCTCTATCAATGAAGAGGAAACGATGAGTTCAAAGGAGCAAATTAGCTAACTGGCTTTGTAGGTTTTGCCCTAGCGAGCTTGTTCTTCATGTATACCTCCAAAGTCCCATCCAGACAACAAGAAAGTGCCAAAAAGGCAATCACTTTGTTTGACTTCTAATCAATCTATCACAAGGTCAACAGGAGCTGTGTATAGGACACAAGAAGAGAGTGATCTGAGATGAATTGTGAGTCAGTGACAATGCCAATGCCTTGGTCTCTGTTGACATTGCTCTTGCTCGGTTTCGGGCTATTCCTTGCTTCTGCTCACAAGGAGATCCTTGGTCCCTCGCATCTGCACAGGTTGTGGGCGCTGCCGTCTGCACCATGCTTTCACTGAGGCTTCTCTCGGGCCAGCCACTTCATTTCTGGTCCAAAACTGGTCGTCCTAGCACAAACGAAAGAGACGGTCATTGCCAACTCTTTTATGGTCCTCTTGAGTTTTCTGCATCAGTTGCAATTTGCCGTAAAGCAGGTTCAACTTGTGTGCAATATATGCAGGTGCATCTGTTTTGATAGAATGCATAGACTTGAGTTTCCAAAAAGAGGTGACCACAGATGAGCGCGGCAAGTTCAAGGTCTGGTTGCCTCCTTCAATGAGCGATGACGACAAGAAGCTCCAGGGATGCACGGTGAAGCTCATCAAAAGTGGCAATCCAGGTTCTGATGTGGTGTCCTCAGGACTGTAATCCTCGCTTCATCTCAAGTCGAAAAGGCGAGGACTTTAAGTATTCTCCACAGAAGTTTTCGCCTTCATGCCTCGAGAAAAACCGACCTCATGTGCCTGAAAACCCACCCGGAGAGGTCCTGCGGATCCGGTTCCCGAAAAGGCTCGATACATCTGAATTCAGCTCGACACGCTCCTGTTACATCCTATCCAGATCTTTACCCTCCCATGACATTCCTGTATCCACCACCAACTTTTGCTCCTTCGTCATCAAAGTCAGAGTCAGCAACGGCCCCATCACTGCCCTCGTTCCCTTTCCCTGTACCTCCGTTGCTGGCGGCAACGTTCCGTTGCATATGAATCAAATTAAAGATTACGTCCATAAAACATATCGATGTAATTAAAACCTATATTGATTCATGTTCACGCAATAGTGAGGTTCTCTTTTTGTACTAGAAAGAACATATTCAAATGCCGTATCAATAGAATCAATGGCAATTCCTTCATTTTCTCTTTCACAAAAACAAGAGTTAGTGCCTATTGCCTGCTCACACCAAGAAGAATTAGGACGTTTGACTAAATAATGCCTTATTTAGTGATGAAACTTAGAACAATTAGAAATCAAATAATAAGCAATTTTTATTTTTTAGGTGTATATATTGAGATAATAATATTTAGTGAGTTACCCACACTTTTCATCCTCAGGACCATAGCCTGGGGATCTTTTATCTGGTGTTTCCAATCAATGGAGCTTCTTATGAGACCCAACTTTGCAAATTGAACCACAGATGAGAGTCGATTCACATCAAATCCATGTAAGAAAGTCCCCAACTTGATTGAACATTAAGGTCATATAAATTGCTTAAAGAGCAAAACCTTAGAAATTATTGTCCACCATGTGTGTTTTCATCAATAATTGGGCTACTTGTGATACCCAACAAACTTTTGATGTCACACCCCAATCCTATATGGATGAGAGAGTAACATGGCTATCCTTTATCCAAATGACGGAGCCTCAAACTATACTCAAATATCTAACTCCCAATAATTCCCGTGATAATACTCTTGCTTTATTGGCTATTAATTGAGGCACCTAAAAGATATGATAAAAAGAAATGAACGAGTTACCATGATCTAGTAAGTAATACATTTCTTCTAAACAGATCGAATAATCACTATGCATAATTAAAAAAATCGAATCGCAACTCGCTTAACCCAAATCTAGAATATAATACACATACTAGATAAAAATATGTTATATTGCTTCAACATTACCATATACATATCAGAAAACATTTGTTAAATTAATAATATCTTTACAAATATCAATAGTTCAATCCATTGATTAATCTCATCAATTCACATGCTAATGGTCAATTCTATTGGTTAATCTCATGCCATGTATTAATGGTTAGTTCCATTTATTCATCTTGTCACGCCCGACTCTCGAGCTCGCGGCAACCCCATTACCTTGGTCGATTGAAAGTGACGTCCCGGACCCATCGACGACCATTCATTTTATCTTTGATTATGCGCAAGCGAAGACGAACCATCCCCAGACAAACATACAATCAAACAGGGATAGAGGGATGAACAGCAAGAACAACAACAACTACTCAATTATTCAATTTACTGGATTAACCAACGGATGATCGTTTCCGAATTACAAGCCCGACAAAAAGGGCCGATCCATCCTCTAAGCGAAACCAAAAGAACTAGGTTAATCCAACAAGACACAAAGAACCCTCGGGTTCAACACCATGGTCACTCGGACCCATCGGACTCAAGCTCCGTCGAGTCGATCACCGGAGAAGCGGGGCGGGATTCTCCATTGCGGGTACGCCATTCTAAAGACCTGAAAATGTTTAACCACGACGGGTTGAGATAAAATCTCGCGAGTTCTTCCCCCTAAGCCCCGGTTAGTACGCCAACTCAACCCGGTATCTCTCCCGTAACCACTCCTCACTCAACCCAACAAACAACCAAAACCAAACAACAACCAACAACAAACAGGGCAACCAACAATCATACAGTCGGTTCGCATGCAACCTTACTCGGTATGCCATACCCTGCACGTCGAATCTCATACAATGCAAGAAAGGCACATGGCCGTTAGATGACATAATTCATCAATCACATGCGAGTCGCGCCACAAGCGATCTCACCCGCCATTGCCACACCCCCGCACGACTGCCAACTCATGCGTGCGTACCACAAATCATCACGACATTAAGAGCATGCGAATAATCGAGCATCTCACACAACTTTCTCATGTCTCACACTCACACATGCTCCGATTATTAACGCCCTCCTCGGGCCAACGGCACAACCTTATAGTTGGCGGTTCTGGCTAAACCAGCTTTGTCCTCTTTACCTCGAGGCACGGCGACGTCGGGGGTCATCCTTCCTCGGACGGCATTCCCGGGAGCACAGACCCGCCCACTACCGCAGCCCCGCAATCGACAGAACATAGGACCCGCCCACTACCGCAGCCCCGTCACATGTCCCCTCGTCGCAACCGACAAAAGTCGGGACGACCAAACGGCCACGGACAACCCCATAAGTATTGGCGGTCTTCGCAACGCCGGGTTCCTCTCTAATGTGATCATGCAACACCTCATCAAGCAATCCATTTATATCTTTGCTCTTCCATCGTGAATGCAACCTCACTCATGCTCATGCGACATGCCATTTCGAAACCCACGCAATATGTCATGCGATCTCACTCGACAATTCCAAAATCCAAAATCCAACCAACACTCGATCACGCATTTCATCAATATTCACGAGCATAATTAACAATCGGCACTCCAATTAATCACAACAATCAATAGCACATTAAATTCAGACAAAAATTAGCTTCCTGATGAACATGCATCACAATGAATCATAATTGTGAACAGTCTTTCGTGAATGCGAATGTCGTGAACAAAGTGATTATGAACAAAGGATTTTTTCGAAATTCAATTAATTAAAACATTTAATCCAGAAATTAAAAAAAATATTAATTAAAACAATTAATCAATTCAATTAAAGCAAATCATGCTTAATCAATCACATAAACACAATTAATCCCAAATTAAGCACAATTAAGCTTAATAAGCAAAATTAAGCTAATCTAATCTTAATCATCTATCTAACCACCTATCTTAGGGCTAATACAACTTAATTAAACCCCTTAAACCAAAATTAACACTAACTAACCAACCCTAAGCAAGTTTAGGCACTAAATAGGGATTAGGAGCTAAACTCACCGTTAAGCGGGCCGACGACACGGACGCGGCGGCGGCGACGAACCCGACACCCAGGGACCTCACTCACAACGATCCAAGGCAGTCCCGGGCTGAGAACAGCAGCAACAAACTCGAAATCCCTCTGCAACTCTGAAAACTGCACTGCACAGGAGGAAAGTTGCTGACCGGAGTTGAACGGGCTGGCCGGAGCTCCGGCGAGCGACGGGCCAGCGACTGGCCGCACCTGGGGGTCGAGGGGGAACCACTTGAGGCTGGGATGGGTGGTGGTTTGGCCGGAAAGGGAGGAAAATGGCCGAAACAGCAAAACAGAACAGCAGTAGGCGGTCAGAAAACGGTCAGGCCGGCGGTGGCTTTCGGCCGGAATACGGGTTGACCGGCAGCTCTTTCCGGCGATCGGCCGACGCTATTTGAACGGAATTTCTCTTCTGAACACAACGGCGGGTGGCACGAGACGAGATTCCAACGGGAAGGCAATGAAAAACTCAGATTTCGGTGAAAGGTCAAACTGAAAAACAGAAGGAAGGAGGGAAAACCATGGGAGAGAGGTGCTGCGATTTTGGAGAAGATGAAGAGGAGAGGAGAGAGAGTGAAGTGAAGGCTGAAGGATAAGCCTTATCCAAGCCATCAAGGCTTGCCCCACTTGCCAAACAATGACCTCATCTTATCTCTCTTCCTTTTTGACTTTTCTTCAAAATATCCAAGGGCATTTTGGTCATTTCCATCTTGCACATTTCCTAATCTGTCCTTGGGCTGAAAATGGAGGGGCGGGCCTAGGAAATGGGCTTGAAAATGAATAGGAACGGGCTCGGGAATTTATTGGGCTTGAATCGGCTCGCTTTAGACAATGGGCTCGAAAGGGTAAAGGGTCGGTTTGGCCCCCCAATGGGCTCACTTGCTTGCCTCGGGCCTTCCATGGTGGCTGTCCCACCTTGGGCGTGAGGCCCACACCGATCTTGCCCGGCCCACGTCCCCGTAGGCTCGTTTTCTTGGTCCGAAAATCCCTTTTCCAAATACTCGGCTCAACCTAACCTGCATGTCGATGTCTAAGAAGCATCGTCCAAAAGTCCTTCTCGAACATTCCCGAAAATTCGAAATCCAATATTGGATTCTCATGCCATGTTAATTTCGCCCGAATGCCATTTTGGTACTACTCGGATCCGACAAAGCTTTGAGGATTCACGCGTAACCGACTCGTGCCAATTCACGTTCAAGACTTCTCGACACATGGACGTCCTTGACTACATGAAATTGCGAAGAATCGATTCTTATTTCAAAGTACACGATTATCAAGGATCGACATAGGGCCGTTCGCGGGTTCGATAATAGTAGACGGAATCACCCGTCGTCTCATTATGTTCTGCCCACGAATCGACTTCTAGTCGTCCCTAAAATCGGCCTCGCATATCTACAGGATCGTCCTACGCAAGTCTCACTCTGGTCCTAGTCGTTTTCCTGGTCAAGTTTTTTTAGTCGCACGAGTTCGTCCCTCATTAGCCTTTCCCCTCAAGGTCGGTATCTCGGGAGTGATCGGTTAGTGAGATCAACCAACAATGCATTGGCGAAATTAATGTTCATTCATCCCTTAAAGGGCTTGAATTTCAGGATGTTACACATCTCATATGAAACAACATGATGTTAATGGTCCATCCATCAACCAATCATTTGCTCAATATCAAACCATTGTCACAACACAATGCTTGGTGATAAGGCAATCAAGATTTCCCGATTAGTAAAGGTCTTTACCAATTACAAGCCAATAACTCGACTCACAAGAATATCCTAAACTAATATACATATACGTACAAGTCTCTCGTTGGGCTCACATTAATATCGAGCATTGATACCTATCCACAACAACAACCTCCATAATCCGCAAAGCCAAATCCAGAAATCATTTAATATATTACTATACATTTCACAAATTAACCACATAACCTTTCGCAACTCAACTCGTACTTTAGAATTATTTTCTATAAAACATTCTCAAATCAGTTCAAGACTTGTCTCATAAACTAATTTTCCAAATCGAATCAAATCAAATGCATACTCAAAGTCAAGAGCTTTTTGTAAAAAGGTTTGTAAACCTAAAATACATAACATTTTTCAATTTTGTTCTTCAAAATGAACACATTTCTCAAGCCATTTTAGAATTCCTTTCGTAAACCACATTCACGACGAAATTTGTTTCATAAAACCTTTCTCAAATCATTTGCAAATATTAAAAAGGTAATAATTGCCCGATCTAGACTTTTATGTAACGAACATGCTTTAATTACTCGTATGATACTCAGATTTTTATTTCTTTCGATATTGAGTTTACAAATTCCTAGAATAAATAATATTACCCACTTGGGAAAAGTTGAAAACCAACCCATGGTGGTTATTCAAGCCGATATACTAGAATTCTTAAAAATTAACCAAAAATGATATGATAAGATCAAGTAAAACGATATTTTAATGAATGACTTAGCCACACTACATTATAAAACGATACTTATGCACCAACAAAAAACTTGCCTTTAACATAAACCTATTTTTGTATGCTATGAGCAGCTCATGCACCAAACTTCTTCACGCCATAACTTCCTTCATAAAATTTCATTTCAAGTGTTTTTACAGTCAATAGAAAGCTCTTTCAATATACTACAAGAATCGCAACTTGGCTACCCCGAAACCTCACCGAAAAGGGCTAAAATTTAGCCTCGAATGTTATTGTTTGGAACTTGACAACATGCGTGACTACTCCGATTGAACAAATGAGGTGCGCAAGCACTTACTAAATGTTGCAATAAGAAGTCAAATTGGCTTGGTGAGACCCTCGTAGCGTGGGCACACGACGCTCCCTTCTCTTTTCCCTCCTCCTTCTTTCTTTTTTCTTTCTTTTGTTTCTCCTCTCTCTCTTGGGGCCTATTGGAGGGTCATGGGCTTTCAGTGAAGCAAAATTGAGGTTGTCTTCATTGGTTTATCCTCCTTCGGGGGTGCTTACGAGGTCCACCAGTGATAATCCCTCCAGTGAGGGCGCTTTGTCTGATTGCATTCCTTATTTTAACGTGACGGTACCCGCACATCTTGTATTCCTTATTCCAAATTATATATATTTCTTACCCAATAAGGTGGGAATATCTCTGTATTTTATGTCCCAATATTTAAATGAAATAGTTTAAAAACTTACTTAAATCCTTTCTCTTCTTTTTTCTTTTTATGATAAGAGTACCTTTTCTTTTCTTTTCTTTTTCTTTCTTTCTTTTCTATTGCTTTTGCCTTTTGACTGGGTCAAAACCCACGTATTACATTTGAGAGCACTCCGAAGAAGAACTCGGATATCTAAATACATGATAGAGGCAATATTAATATTGGTGATAAGCTCCTTGCGAAATACGTCCGGATATGTCCTTCCGTTACTTCTAAATGCACTTCACTGAGAGCAAATGAGCCGGTCAAAGTTTATTGCCTTGGGCCGACTTTTCGTCACTTTGACGACCTATATCTTGTTCCCTCAATGTCTTATCGTTTCTTACATCCACAGAAGCCTTGAAGTTCGCACTTTGCAGTTTTCAGTCTTGAATTGGCTCTAGGCATGTTTGATTGGGTTCAAAACTCTCATTTTCGGACCCAAATGTCGCAAACGTGTGGTATATGTGGAAATCCGGCGAAAAGCTTAACATAAGTAATGATGCATTTGCTTTTGTAAAAATATCATCTTCAAAACAGGCATTTTTATTGTGCGCGGAAATGATTGCAGTCATTAAGGGATATCTATGACTGAAATGCACTGTTAACTTTACTAGACATCCATTTCCCTCTTTGCCTCTCTCTCTGTCTCTCTGTCTGATCATGTAGCCAATATATTTTTCATTCAACCATTAGACAAATTTGCCCTTCAGCTAAGGAGCAAATTAGTCATGTGACAAACACTTGGCCGGAATTATGGCTAAAGTTTTGCCGGTAGTCGGTGCTACAGGTGAGATGGCAAACATATTTCAGGAAATTGGAAAAGACACTGGGAAGGCTGAATCTGGCAATCGTTATTTATAATGTCTATCTAATGGCGCTATTCTCACCATAAAAATAGTATTTTTTGTTTTTCGCAAGCCATTGGGTTACTCCGCATGGACATATTATATTGTGTAATTTTGTAAGCACTATCTCCATAATTGAGAGTTTCGTATAGAGATAATATTTTAAGTGATCCTAGTCAATGACTAACATTGAAGAAGGATCTTCAAATTTGTAATTTTTTTTTTACAATCCAGACTATTAAACTTGTAGAAATCTTGTGCCATTGTCGCCAATTCTATCATATAATTGCCATTGTGGCTTCATATTTTGTTGACTTTACTTAGTCAAACCGAGAAGCAGCTAGACTTGGACCAAGATAAGTAATTCTTCATCTTGTCGAAATATTAGAGAATACTCTCATTATTGAAAAAAAAGTTACTTTAATACATTGTCGAGATAATTATGTTGGTAAAGGGAGGGAAAACTGCAATTCCGTTCTAAATAAGCTCGAAACTATTGAGTTAGTCGCGCGAAACAGTCGCCTTCGCCTCTGCTCCATTGGGTCAACCGCCACCTGCGCCCGCCGAACTGAAGCAACCACCCATCCTCCTTCCTTCAGTTCAGGTTTGGCCCGAACTGGCCACCACCGTCGGCTAGCCACCCCTCGCCGCCGTCCCGCCACCTTGTGTCACCGCTGGGAGCCATGCCACTTCATCTTGACATACTGGAGGCATTCGTGCGTCTGTCTCACCGCTGCCGTCACGGCCATGCCATTTTCGTCGATTATGGCGCTAATCCCTTGATTAGCATGCTAATCTCGATTATGGTTAATTTAGTTAGGATTAATTGAGATTAGGTGATTAGTTATGGTTAATTTGGGTAAATTATGATTAATTTTAGTTAATCTTGCTCAGTGATAATTAATTATAGTTTAACCGTTATTTATATTAATTATATGATTATTTTAAGTTAAATTAATTATATATATTAATTATTTCGAAAATAATTAAATATTGATTTATTATTTTTATTGATGATAAATTATTGTTTGTAATAATTAATTGTGATTAATTATTTTAGTTAATTATTTTAATAATAATAAATTATGATAATTTCCGAGCATAAATTAATTATTTTTATAGTAATTAATTGTGGTAAAGCTTGATTTATAGGAATTATCGATTGTCGATTGCAATAATATATGGGACACTAATTGCTTTATCTGTGGATTTTATGCATATTCCGTGGGGATCGTGATGCAAGTGTCTTGAGAATTATATGGACTCGTGTGATTGCATGATGAAGTGATCATGGCTGTTTATTTAACTGTATTTTCTTTACGTGTGAAAGCTGTGGTATTTTGATATGTGAGTATAACTACACCTATATTGACTGATGAGGAAAGATGAAACTAGCATGAGTGGTTGAAGGGCTCGTATGATCACGTAAATGGGTTTTGGTGAAACGCAATCGATGGGTTTCAAATACTCAATGGATTTCGGGGAAGTGTTACCGATGGAGTTCGGATACCTGATGAATTTCGGGAAACGCAACCGATGGATTTTGAATACCTAATGGATTTCGGGGAAGCATTACCGATGGATTTCATATATGCCTTAAATGGCCGTGATCATACCCCTGATGGATTTCGGGTTTGGCCCTGAATGGACGCAGTAATTTGGATACTTATGGATACTTGGAGTATGTAGTTAATAATTAATGGGTGTCTTAGATGACTGAATACATTTGCTGCATAATGGTTGCCTGGCTTCATCCGTGAATTGAACATGTGAAATGTTGAGTGTTGTGGGGAGATGGTTAAGTCCTAATGCATATTTATGCGGGACGATGCTCAGTTATATCCGGTAGACTGTCAACCTTCGAGTTGTGTCGTGGTTCGAGAGGTCATAATGATTAGAACACGCCTGACTGCTGTGTGCATGAGATACATATGTTGTGATGATTATGTAATTTTTTGTTTGCCCTATATTTGGCATGCGTGCTTGGTATTGTGAAGGATATGTACAGCCGTGAGATAAGATTGCTTGTGAATTGATTTGATTGTTGATTGTTGTTGAGGAACATACTTGTTAGGTACCCCTATGCTGAATTGGTATTCTAGCTAAGGCTTAGAGTCCCGACCCACCGAGATTTTATCTTACCGATTATTATTAAACCATTTTCAGGTCCATGGTCTAGAGAACTGATAGGTGGTGCGGTTCGTTGTCATGTTTTGGAAGGAGTAGATTACCTATGGCCCTGTTGGTTTTGTTGGCTTTGTAGGAAGTTGCTCGTTATAAGGGCATATATATAGACTTCCTAAGGTTAATCAGAAGATAAATAAAATGATACCATGACATGTGTTTTCTAATTGAATTTCCAGACTATCCCGATTATCATGTTGACTGGGGATTGTTTAATGCTTTTGCATGCGTTTAATCGAAAGATAAAAAGAATGATTGTCGATGTGTCATGGAACGTCATAATCAAATGACCGCAAGTGAAAAGGGGATTGTCGTGTGTTCGAGGGTCGGTGCGTGACAATTTTAGTAACATATCCATTTTCTTCTATAAGGTTACTAATTAATTTTGATTTACCTAAACTTTCAATTGAGTTGCTTACCAACATTTACTTTATTCTTTATGAATTTACCAACTTTTCTACTGAGTAACCAACTTTGTTTGCTAGTTAAGTTTATAATTTTTTTAAAAAATTACCAACCTTAAGTAGAGTGATTACCAATATTTCTTTGATTTATTATTGTGCTATCGACTCTTATTAGTTCCTAATGTTTATTTGGTTTTACATGTATTAGCGACAAATCATGTCTTTGATAAAATAAAAAAAATTACTATTATCTTTTACCAAGTTTTACATTTCTTTTTTGTCGATGCCTTAAATTTATCAACTGCCAGATTACATTACCAACCTCTACTTGAAGAGATCATAAGTGTATATCCCGACCATGGAAGAAATCAGACTCCACTACATAAAATGCTAATTGTCTTAACATTTCGAACCCTTTTCAGCTTAAGTAATCTTTATGGACGCACCTTACGCGCCTCATTCATTTGTGCATCGTAAGAGGTTGATTTAGTGGTAGACAAAAAGATGTCCATTCATCATAGCCCCTACAAATTTTCCACATTTATATCCAAAAAGCCTTAACTTTTGGTCCAAACCTTTTACAATCCAAAGCCATGCCTTCAGTTTTGACCCTGACAAACCTTTATACATTTTCCAAACCTTTTCACTATTCCAAGCCAAGCCTTCAGTTTTGGCTTTAACGAACCTTCTACAATTCCAAGCCAATGGAACAAAGAGACCGTCTTGGGTCCACCCTAAGACTTCACGATACACTACGCTGCATCATCATTGAATAGCTATATTAACCTGATTTGTTGAACTATAGTCATTTGGCCTCTAAATTCAATGGTCGAAATACATTCGAAGTACCATACTTGCATAACATATTAATTATTCCATTTGTACATTTGCATATAATGTTGGTCAAAAAGATGAGAGCCTTCGGGGCTTCATGAAAAATTTCCTCTCTTCTCAAGTAAAGAATAGTTCATTTGGAATTTCTTGGATGATGTAAGTAAATTGACTAGTAGTATCACCTGAAGGGGAGTGAATATGTGATTTTAAATAACTTTACAAATAAATACAAAATTAAAGAGTTAAGTGGATATAGGTGTGATTATGAGAAACAAATGGTTTATATGAACACATTTTGATAATATGTAAGAGCGCAGTTATGAATATGAACAGATTCTAGTAATATGTAGGTTATCGAGTGTAGTGTTTCTATCAAGCAATAAATAATATAATTAGAGAGATAGAAGATTTCGTATACAAATTTTTATAGTGGTTTGACTTTGTGTAAACCTACGTCTACTCTTCCACATTGACTCGCTTATTGGCTATATTCCATTAGTAAATCAATGATAAATAACAGTACTATTATTGGCTATATTCCATTAGTAAATCAATGATAAATAACAGTACTAAGTGTTGCTTATACTCAAACACTTCTCCTCGAAGTTGGTACTACTTATACATAAGCTGGTAGGACTCATTTCTCACAACAAAGTACAAACCGACACCTTGCCGACACTTCTCCAATGATTACAATTATGAGTTCATTGAAGACAATGAAAAATGTGAAGCTTTCTTGAATTTTGGAATTGTTAACTCTTGATCTATCTTACAATAAAGTACAATCTTCATTAGGATTGATCTCCAAACTAGTTGTTGGACAATTGATGAGAAGACTAGGGTGGTTGTTGAGATAGAACAATTAGAGATCCCGTTGATTTGGTCGAGAGTTCTTCAGTGAAGGTAAGAATTTTGTCTTCGGATGATTACCAATCAATTATGATATCTTGAGTGATTAAATATATTGCAAAGATAATTTTAAGATGAAAACTTAATCAATATCTTTTAAAGATGGAATCCATGAAACATCACAAGCTATCAATGGATGAAATAACTCAAAATAATGGTCTTGAAGTTTGTGACAAGATTGTCGTCACAGGTAGAATAATCCAACACAATGTGCGTGTCCTTACAAGCTTCAAAAGAATAGCCACAAGGAAACACAAACCCTTTCTCATGTTTGAAAGGTTTATTTTGTAATTCTGACTCATTTGACATAGCCTAAGGTGAGATGATAAATTTTCAAGATAGATTGAGTCAATGCGAGTCAGTCACGCACAATTGGAGAGCACCCCAAAGTCAAAGAATTTATTAGAGATTTATGTGTATCATAGTTATAGAATTTAAAAATAATCCTTAGATTGGAAAGTTCAGTATCATATCTTATTCTCTTTGATGAGATGTATCAATGTTTCAGATTGCTCAATTTTTGCTTCCATTCCACACAGCCACACCTTTTTGTCCTTAAAACTAGGTCAAGGCATAAAAAAATCATGGTGACAACAGAATTGAGACAGCTACCTCTCAATCCTACATGTGGCGATGAAGCTCTTACCCCCTGCAAAATCACACCAGTGGGCGAGAAATTCAGGAAATCCCGAAAGCTACTCTTGTAGTCGTTAGCGCTGCACTTCATTGCACATACATCTAGATAATCTATTATATTGGAATTTCAAAGAGAAGATGAAAGCTGACATGCTATTTCATTGCTTTATCGTCTTACAACATAAAATACATTCTGCATAAGTATTCATCCCTAATATTTTTTGGGTGTGGAAACAAGGCTCCATCAAGTAATTGACTTTACTCGCTTCTTTATTTGTTGAGAATGACGATGCAGCAAAAAGTACTCCATCAAGTACTTGACTTCACTCGCTTCTTTATTTGTTGAGAATGACGATGCTGCAAAAAGTACTTCATATTATGATGCAATTTGGCTATCATGAGCATCTTTAGTTAAGCTCCCTGGTCTCATGGTGGTGTATGCCCTCGTGACGATCCCGGCGGCGGTACTAGACCTGCTTACATTATCATGTAGGAGATTCATTATATTTTTTAGCCAATACACATCAATTTAAAATGAGAGAGAGAGAGAGTTCACCTTTCATAAGGAGTGCTCGAGCTTCAGTGGAAGGAAGGAAGAGAAGAGCGAACAAGATCAAGAGAGCGCAAACAAGAGCGAAGGCTTTCCTCATTCTCAGTATTGGAGAGGTATTTGATAGTTTTAGCTTGGGACATTGCTTTCCATTAGGATGCTATTTATAATGTTTTTTTTCTAGTTAAAGTTACATATTATGAATTTGATTATGTTGACTTGTATCATCCCGTGGAGTTTGTCTTTTTTTAATAAACAAGTCCAGTTTTTCCTCATGGATCACATAGCATATGTTGTCACGAGATTGATAATTTTCAAAGAAATCATAATATTCCATGCGTACTTTCAACCCAACGAATGGTTTTAACTAAAATGCTAGTATAGGACAGGGGAGAAAAGAGAAATTATGAAAATTTATATAAACTTTATTAAACAAAAATTATAATAGACATAAAATAGATATTGCATGGACGAGCTATATAATAAATATCACCACGAAAAAGAATCATTTTTTAGTAGAAATTGTTGCCGGAATGTAAGCGTTACTATGCGCACCCTTATTATGCCTGCAAGAGGATGAACTTAGCTAGGTTAAAAGTTGGTAATATTTTCAACATAAGAACAGCATTTTGCTTTTACGAGCCACTGGATTGCTTGACATGAACATGAGGACATCATATGTCGTGTAATTTTTTCAAATCACTTTGGTCTATGTCAAAGTAATTGACGGAAAGGATGCTATTTTGGGTCCCCTGTGATTGATCATGTCTCCGGTCCCTTGCAAGCTGTGATATGCCCGTATCAACTTTGATCTTTTGTCCCGATTGGGAAGAATTGAGCCCACGCGCAAAGTTTTCCATATGTGAAAAAGAATCTTTTAGCCAATCTTTGCCATCCTAGAAAAATTATTGCGATAACCTTCGGATGATTAAATTAGGTAGTGCTTATGGCTTGTTAAACTTTACTTTTCCCGGCATGATCAAAGACAAGTTATCCACGATTTGCTCGAGGATCATTAAGACAGTAACAGTTTGTTGATTTGGCTTCCTTGTCTCCAAAATAGCACCTGTAAAAAATTTATATTTCCTTTGTGGCCATCTTTTTCGCTTTTCCATGTTAACATAGATATTTCCTTCTATATTTTCCATTATTTTGAATAACTACAAAGGACCCATCCACTACAATTGCACACCTTGATCTATATGTTACTGAATCACTGATAGCTCCAAAAGGACATATAGGTATGCATCATTTAAATTATTGTTCTTATCTCTCTTTTCCCGGAGCACATGAGACAAATGAGTATAGGCAGCTTGTGTCACCATCAAATAGACACATCGTCAGCAAATGCCAAATTCAATTGACTCTAAAGTCATTTCAACCTGTTTATAAGGTTTAACTTGACACAAGAGCCACCCATGATGTGACCCGAATTAATCCGCATCAAGAGAAAATTTTCACTCTTTATCACATTCATTTAGCTAACACTCCCTTTATTTTACAAAAAAATAAAATTTCAAAAGTTATTTTTTCCAAAAAATGACAATATTTTCCAATGATTTAACTGAAATCTGAAAATAAATTAGAAAATATTTCCCCTTTTGAAATGAAAAATCTGATTTTATTTTTCTAAAGAAAATTATCAAAAAAATCAAAATTTTAATTAATTTTTTATTTTTTTTTTTTTTTTTTTTCCTCGATTGGTGATTAGCCATGGCAATGACCAAAGGACCGACCACAAGCAAGGGATGAGTTGGCCCAAGGTCAACTTGAGCTCACTCGATTCTAGTGAGGTCACTTGCCGGATCGTCAAGCTCAAGACATTGCAAGAGTTCAACATACTCGATAGAAAAGTTGGAGGACGAGTTGCGTAATTTGCCGACCTCTATTGAGGCCTCGAGCTCGCTGATCTAGGGAGGTGGAGCCTTGCTCGATTCTGACAAGCTCAAGCCTTGCTGGCCTCAAGCAAGGCTCCACCCTACTAGGCCTTGGGCGTGCTTGTCCCTTGCCTATGACCGGTTGCTAGTCCTCGACATGGCCGATGATTGGTCAAGGAAGAAGGCAAAAGAATGTCGTGACCTACCTTCACCCTTTCCTTCTGAAGGGGAAAAGGCATAGGTTTAGAGATATTACCTAAACCATTGACTTGATGCACACCTCTGTCCAAGGTGATATCCCGAAGGTATTGGACATCTTCACTCTCTCATAAGGCTCAACCTTTCAAACAAATGCTTAACAAGTTCCATTCAAACTCTAGGAAACTTGACTAATATCGAATGGCTTGATCTCTCTTCAAACAAGCTTAGTGGGGATATTCTTAGAATATTGGGAGATTTGGTATCATAGAAGGTGGGCAACTGCTGAGAAGCAGTTATGGCACAATTACTATAAATGCCATCCTTGGCTATTGGAGAACCAGTTCTCAATTCATGATGTTGCATTTACATTGTGTTTCTCTATACATCTAGATTACATTTATCAATTCATCGATGCGAATCTTGACACCGTTCAAAACTAGAAATCTCACCATTATTCTTGTAGAGGAGCATTCCCGGAGAATAAGGGGACAACAAGACGCAACTCCTTGTTCTCGAAGGACCATGTGCTGATTTCTTGGAGGTTCTTCTAACCTTTGCAATTATGCTTTCCCATTTCCCCCCTACAGCTTGAATTAGGTACAACAAGAAGCCTCCATATTTTAAAACTCAAAACCTTCAATTGTTTTTCCAGAGAAACCTTCCTTTCTCCTTTGCTATTGATTAAGAGAGATCGCGGCATCCCTGAATGGAAGCGGTTCGGCCCCGGCTCTCCGAGTCCTCTTGCGGCAGTGATGCCGTTGGACAACGTGATGGTCTTGGAACTTGTGAAGTGCGGGGGGAATCATATCGCAATATTTGGAATGGAAGGGCAATCCTTGATCTGTCAGGAGGAGCTTCGAGCCGTTTCTGCGGCTGCTCGGACGCATTGTGAGCATGTGTTCCCTACAAAGTGCATCGGCGAGTGGTCGGAGAGGAGCGAGTCATGTCCTCTCTGTCCCTCCGCCACGCCATCTTATGGTCCTATTTATTCCTCCCGACTTTTCCCTAAGTATCCGTAGCTTCCGTTTACTTATGCTTATGAACGGATTAGGAATAAAGCTTGTTTTGCCTTTTTCGATTCGGCAATTACATATCTCGCAAAGATTACCCCACATCGTCACTCCACCAATTGATTTTAAATTTGCGCATGACAATGATAAATATTTTAATTTCATTTATTATCCTTGTTCTTAGGAAAGTCTCTGTCACGTGGATTTATTCCTCACTTTACAGAAAATTGATGATTCAAAAATATTTTTCCAAAAATGATTGCTTGTATTGTTACAAAAATGAATAAACAAAAATAAAAATTTCCCACAATTATCCATGTTAACGCCGGGCATACCACATTGGCCGGTCCACATCAGCAATTTCTAACTAAAATTGATTGGATAAACTTAATTAACAAAACGTGAGAAGATTTATGGCTTAATTAACAAAATGTGAGATAATTAGGATTGAATTGATAAAAGTGAAATAAGTTTAGAATTTCTTGGACAATTTTTCCCTAGGTATGGATCTTTGCAATGAAATTATTTTACCTATAATATATACGTACACACACATCTTTAAAGAATAGTGTTCTCATCTCATTCTTCTTGAAGAAGTAGAGAATAATGGCCTCGTTTGATTTGGTTTTGGACAAATGTTTTCGAGAAAATGTAAATACCTTTGGGTTAAAGAGGTTTTCCCAAATACAAATAATGTTTGGTAAATTCTAATTTTAAAGTGCATTGCAAAATATCTTTGACTTAAATGCCATTTGATAAAAACTATATTTTGCAAAGGAGTTTTGCTAATTTTTTTATAAAAAAAAAAAAAGTTTAAATAAATTTTTAATCTAACCACGACAACTAGATCTAGCCACCGGCCAACCTCCGACGGCTAGATCTAGTCGCTAGATGCAATTTGGTTGTCATGAGCTGCTTAATTTAGCTGCTTGGCCTCATGGCCCTATAAGGCTAACGGGCAGAGGGCATTCTCTATCATAGGGATTACACTTTGGTAGAATTGGCTTTGGTTGTGGTATACACGGTGTATAGGGGCACCCACGTTGCGGGCGCTCGCACCCCACCGGAATCCTGGCAGTCCTGTTTACATTTTCATATAGAAGATATGTTAACGATCGAAATAAAGAAGAGAGAGAGAGAGAGAGAGAGAGAGAGAGAGAGAGAGAGAGAGAGAGAGAGAGAGAGAGAGAGAGAGAGATGGTGAATTCATCTTTTACCGATAGTGCTCAAGCTTCGGTGGACGAGAGGGAAGAGGAGAGTAAATGACATCAAGAGAGTGTTGGAAATTTCCTATAATGGACCTACATTAACTAATCAATTTTCTATATTAAATAATCAAATTAATGGATATTTCAATATATGTTAAACCCTTAAGTGATATTATTGAATTGGGTTTTGACACCTATTAATAACGGGTCTAGTTAAATAGCAAAGTGTAGGCAATTGTGTTTTAACTAAAGCCCGTAATGGGAGGAGCCCAGTTGACATGCTATTGATTAGGATTTACTAGGTCCCCTTTCTAGCATATAAAATGGTAGGTTATACCTATCAGTCGCTTAAAATCCCATTAAAAGCTACTATACTGAAATATGCCATAGAAATGAAGATCTGTCATTCCGATAGATCACCGACACCATCGGTTTGATCTATTTTTCATCAAGTAAGACTATGGCTCAAATATGTACGTTTTAATTTCGCTGTGCATATCGATTTTGATGTTTTACATTCATATATGGATCTGGTTGTTTTTGATTAATTAGTTATTTATGTAGAAAATTATCATAGCATGTCATATATGATTTTAGAACCCAATTTTTTTTTTAAAAAATCCGGTATGTTGTTTACCGTGTTTGTTCATTTTGGTTTTGAGCTTATGTCAGTTTGTGATTTACAAGTTTTTATGTGATTTCAGTCAATCAAAGTACTTTTTTTTTGGTCGAATCAAATCAAAATACTTATTATATAGATAAAAATAATGCATTAGAATTGAAGAGATAAGTTATGATGATGATGATGTGTTTGATTTCTTGGATGATCGTTGTTTTATAATTTCGGATCTATGATAGACCTTTCTATGCATATGTCTAAAAACGAGCTAGTAAACAAGCTTTTTGGTGTTTGACATCTTCATGATATTCGAAGTCAACTTGAAGAGTTTTCCAATAAGCCATAGAACACCCCGATCCGGTATGCTAGAAATCAATAACGTGGACGCTAGTGATCTTATGTGACATTACCGATATTGACATTGACATTTCAAAATAATTTTTTAATAATTTTTTAATTTTTTATTACTCAAGGGTGGCTATTTATAATGCCTGCAAAAGGATGAACTTAGCTAGGTTAAAAGTCGCATTCTCCTCACTGTAAGAATAGTGTGTTGGTTTTCACGAGCCACTAGATACTAGATTTGGACATCATAAATGGTGGAGTTCCATCGATTCAGGAAATCCCTTTCCCTGTTCCTCCATTGCCGCCACTCCCGCCCCTGCCGCCTCTCCCACCTCACCCGCCATCGCCACCAATTCCTTTCCCACCCTCATCAGGATTTACTCCACCGCCACCTTGGTTCCCTTTCCCTGTCCCCCCATTGCCACCTCTCCTGCTGCTGCCGCCATTTTCCCTTGCCAGCATCCCCAGGATCTACGTGGGCGACTGTGACTCCGCCTCCTCATGTCCCTCCAACGGCCACATTTCCACCTCCTCCTCTCTCCCTCAGTGCCCCTCTGGTTTCAACTCTTCCAAAGGCGTACCCTTAATTGAACTATATCCATTCTCGTAGGTAACCGTTTCTCCTTCTACTTTCTCCATCACCCTTTTCTTCTCAGAAACAAATTCTTCCTGATCACTGTACTTCCATTGGATTTGTGGCAGTTTGGTATAACTCCATCTATTGTATGTACGTTACAGAGGAATAATTGGCCAATGGCTAGAGCGGTTTCTGTTCAAAATGTACTAATAACTGTAGCCGACTGCGAAGTGCTGCGTGTAACTTTGGTTTGATGTGAACAGGTAAAATGCTGTGTTTACGGATTGTACATAGCCCACTACGAATGCCATGATATTGTGAAACTATGGGAAAACAATCTCTCCTCGTATGGAACATTCATGGAAAAGGTCAATTGCCACGAAACCGTTTTTGTTTTTATTTTTGTTTTTGATATTTTACTATAATTCTCAACTCACTTTTAGATTGTCTTTTTGCAGGGTGATAGTCGAAATCTATACTTGAAATTAATAATTCCCACCTAATCCCAAGAAGATAGAGATTAGAATTGAACACGAAAGAGAACCAACCCGAAAGTATGAACTTTTCCAGTTGGGTCGAGTAATTTTTACTCTCTAGTTACTTCGGTTCGAGTTGTTTCACAGTTCTAACTTTGGAACTAGATCATTTAAATCATATTTATGCCTAACTCAACTTTTCCGGGGATGGTTTCTTCTTTATTAAACTATAATTAGCCTGTAAATGCAAAGGAAAAAAAAGGTACAAATCTGTACTAACTTTTCCACGGTTTTCTAAGTTTCGTCTTAATCGTTGCATCTCCTCTAGATGTATGTGCAAATTTGTAGAGTCTGTCAATTAGGCATGCATTGATTGAAGGATACTGTGGGAAGTACAAGTCACCTTAACATGAGGGATTTCACATCCCCTTCCACCTTTATCCGCAAAAAAAGTTTTAAAAAAATCCTAAACATATTACATTGATACAAATTTAATTTTAAACATTTTAATGGTGCCAATTAAGGCTTAAATCTTTTGATTTGGTGTCAATTTAGTCTTAAACCTTTTAATGATACAAATTCAGTCCTAAATATTTTGAACTAGTGCCAATTTAGTTCTAACCAATTCAGTCATTTCGACTAATTTTGGCTAAGTGCTAAATTGATACAAAGTCAAAAGATTTATGTTTAAATCAGTACCATTAAAATGTTTAGTATTGAATTGATATCAAATCAAAAATGTTTAGAATTAAATTGATGTCAAATCAAAAGATTCGGGACTAATTTGCATAATTAAAATATTTATGACTAAATTAGTGCAAATGCAATAGATTTATGGTTTTTTAATACTTTTCCCTCACCAGCCTGAGTAGTTACTAAGGTAGTGCATGATAATGATTTTGTGCTCATAATCGATTTTTGCTCAGAAATGATTTTTTATTTATTTTGTTCATGGAAATCATTTCGAGCATTTGAAGGTGTTTAGTAACCGCCCAAAATTTTTATTCCTAAGATAGAAATGTGTTTAGTAATACCCTTAAAATTTCTAGTTCAAATTATTTTTTAAAATTTTTAATGATTTTATTACTTTTTTTTTTTTTTTTCTTTCCTTTTTTTCCCTTCTTTTTTCCCTTTGTTGCTTGTATTCTGGCTCGACAACCGGCCGACTTGGGCTGGTGGTGACCTTGTCGGAGAATCGCCGACCCCTAATGACGCTGAGCTACGGCGAGGCTCGTTGGCCCAAGCCTCATTGATGGCTAGGTGAGCTTGGCCTCCCTAGATCTAGGCAAGGCCTCGCTAACTCTCATCCGGTGGCCGCCAATCATGGTCGAGGCCAGTGACCAGCCAAAAGGAAGAAGAAGAAAATGAAAGGGAAGATAAGAGAAGAAAAGTGAAAAAATTTGGCCTTGATTTTAGAATTGTTCCTAGAAATAAAGGAACGATTTTTTATTTATTTTTAATTCTATTCCAAATCTATTTCCGGAACAAATTTGTTTTCGGGAAAAAAATTTAACAAACGGATTTACCCAAATATACTTTCGGGAACAAAAGAATAGAAATAGTTACAATTTGGCAAGTTGCCAAATAGAGCTTAAACCGACCAACCATTTCTTCAAATAATTCCTATTAAGGAATTGTGGTGGAGTCTACTCTCCCATTTGGAAAGACTCCTGAATTCTTGAGTATATATTTTTCTTCCTTGCCTAGGAGGGATTATTCTGTGTTTAATATTTTAGAGTTTAGACAAAATAATTTAAGGATATACTCATGTTCAAAACTATAATAAATTATACATGCAAAAAAAAGAAGAAGTGCAAATATGTAATGTACCGCTTTTTCCGTGCTTTTCTAAGTGTCGTCCCAATCATTGCATCTCCTCTGGACGTGTGTGCAAATTTGTAGCGTGTAATTTGTCAATTATGTCTAAAATACATACTCTCCCATCATTCAATTTCAGTTCAACAATGTTTTTACGGTTGGAAGGTTTTCTTACATTAAAGTTTCATTCATTTCACGAAAAATAATTTCTAGAAAAATATTTTCGTGAAAAATGTAACATTTTTGGAAAAATATTTTTCAAGAAACTATTTTTCAGGAAAACATTATTATTTTTTGGTGTTCAAGTGATTAAAAATGAACTGAATTTTTTTTTCTGCTGTTTGATAGGGAAATATTTTCCTTTATACATTTTTTTTTTCAATAATTTTATTATTATATTATTTCTAAAATCGATTTTTAATTATTTATTAATTTTAAAAATAGATTATTAAATTATTTTTTTTTTTTTCTGTGTTCCACCTTCTTCCATAGGTGAGCCTCAAGCTCACCTTGCCGGCGAGGCTTGCCCAATTAGTGGCTCACTAGCAAGGCGAGCTCAAGGCTCACCCTCGTCGATTAGTGACGCTCGAGTTTCGCCGCAATTTAGCGACACTAGATCGACAAATTGCGATCTTGGCTCGCCCGTGGCTAGTTGCCGATCATCGCATGGCTGGCAATGGGCCAAAAAAGAAGAAGAGAAAAAGAAAGAAAAAAAGAAAAGGAAAAAATAATTAAAAATGATTTTATTAAAATAACAAAAGAAATTCGAATTATTTTTTTAAAATCGAATTTAAAAAAATAGAAAGAAAGAAAGTGGGGACTAGTTGGGAGTGTGAGATAAGAGAGAGTGAGTGTGGAAAATATTTTCCTCAACTCAAAAGTTGAAAACATTTTCTCTCCTTTAAAAACTTTTTTTTTCTACATGGAAAATGTTTTCCTAATGAATTTATTTTCTACATGAAACGAATGTCGAAAATCTAAAAATATTTTTGGAAGTTATTTTCCATAAGACTAATGGAGCCTAATAAGCAGAAACAACGTCATCTTTTGGATTGATGTGAAGATGTTTGTCTTCTCTACATGAGTGCTTAGGATGGTGACAGCTTTGCTAGGTACAAAAAGCGTTAATGCAAATGCATGGGTCAATGCGCATAGCCGAAAACGAAGCTTTCTTCATTGTTGGCATGGAGATTACTTCAAGGATCAACCAAATCCATGAGCAAAACAATAAAAACCAAAGCATGTACTACAGCACATCTTGAGTTCCGCCTTTTCCATCCCCAAATCAACGCTTCTGTTCGTCCTGTTCTGCTGTCTGCACTGGATGGTCGTTGGTGCTCGAAGGAGGTTCTTCCTCGCATCGTGACTGACCACAAGGGACTTGCGTCGAGCAAGAAGACGGCCGGAGACGGTCGAGCTTTGTCTTGACCTTCTTTTCCAATGTCGAGGAAACGATGAGTTCAAAGGAGCAAATCGATTAAACCGGCTTTGTAGGTTTCGCCCTACGTGAGCTTTGTTCGGTGTTGGTAATTTTAGCAATTTCGAAATATTGAAAGCTATTAATTTTGTAATGGTTTTTTTACTGCTATCAATTTATAACAATTTTTTGTCTGCCATTAATATAAAATGATTTTGTAACGTGTCATAACGGTTGTTTAGCTGTCTTCATTATTTTATAAAACAGTCATCTTCTTCTTTCATTACTGATTTATTTATAATTATTTCTTAATGGCTCTTATTTCGAATATAAGTTGAAAGTGATATCTTTATATCCAAATAAGGATATTTTGGTTTCCACTTACATTTTCTTTCTTTCTTTTCTGTGTTGGGTTATACGCATAAAGTCGTTTTTGTTTCCTTCTAATATTTAGTGTGCAATATAAAATAAGCTCTATTGTATCTTGAGAGGATAGCCACTAAAGTTTTACTTTGAAGGACAAAATTATTCTTGAGGACAGTGTTTACACGTCTCAGACAATTCATTTTATTTTGTAATCTTTTTCGCTATATTTCCAACAATTATTATTATTATTTTCATGTTATCTAACAATTTTCCAAACACAAGGACACCTCAAGTCCTCCACATCCGGACAGCAACAAAGAGCCAAGCAGGCAAAAACCCTCTTCATTTTACTTGAAATCTGTCACAACAAGGTCATCAGGAGCTCTATATACAGGACCCAAGAAGAGAGTGCTCTGACATGAATTGAGATTAGATCACAATGCCGATGCCGTGGTCGCTGATAACATTGATCTTGCTCAGTTTCGGGCTATTTCTCGGTACCGGGGCCGCCGACGAGGAGAACCTCCGATCTGCACAGGTTGTCGGCACTGTCCTCTGCTCTCCATGCTTCAACCGAGGGTTCTATAGGAGTAGCCACTTCATTTCAGGTCCTACATTGGTCATCCTAGCACAAAATTGTGTATCAGTTGCGATTTGTCTTGACAACCAATTCTACTTGTGTGCACATATGCAGGTGCATCTGTTCTGGTAGAATGCGCAGACTTGGGTTTCCAGAAAGAGGCGACGACGGATGACGGCGGCAAGTTTGCGGTCCGCCTGCCTCCTTCCACGGGTGAAGATGCTGAGGACATGCAGGGATGCACGGTGAAGCTGGTCAAAAGCAGCAATCCGGCTTGCGATGCAGTGTCGTCACGGGCTTCGCTTCGTCTCAAGTTGAATAGGAAAGAAGCTCAAGTACTCTCCGTAGGAGTTCTCGCCTTCACGCCCCGGCAACAACCGAGCTCATGCGCCCGAAAACCGACCCGGAGAGGTCGCGTAGAATCCGGTCCCAGGAAAGGCTCGACGAATCCGGAATGGGCTCGACGCGCTTTTAAAGCATCCGACTATCCACCGCGGGCCGTCAGTCCTCAGTCGTCAGGGGCGGCTCATGTTACTTCGCCACCAGTTTCAGGGTCAGCGGCCCTGCTGCCCCATTTCCATTTACCTCCTTTTGCCGCCTCTCCCGCCACTGTCACCAATTCATTTACCTCCGTTGCCGCCTCTCCCGCCATTGTCACCATTTCGTTTCCCGCCAACACTGGTAGTTACTCCGCCGCCATCGACGTTTTTCCCATTCCCTCCATTGCCGCTGCCACCGATTCCTTCGCTGCCACCCTCGTTCCCTATCCCCCTCCCCACATTGCCGCCTCACCTGCCGACGCTGCCATTTCCCTCGCCACCACTCCCAGGATTCGCGCCATCACCACCTATCCTGCCGCTGCCACCATTTCTTTACCCACCAACACAAGCAGCTACTCCGCCGCCACCATCAATCACTATCCCGTTCCCTCCATTGCTGCAGCCGCCGATTTCTTCGCCATCAACACCGGCATCACCTTCACCGTCACCTTTTTTCCCTTTTCCCCTCCCCCCATCGCCACAACCACCGAAGCTGCCATTTCCCTTGCCACCATTGCCGGGATTCACGCCGCCACCGGCTACTCCGTCCCCTTAACTTAGCCATGCAATTCACACAGTCAACATTTCTCATCCTTCCTTTTCCATCACCTTCTTCTTCTCAAAAATAAACTCCTCCTAATAACGGTGTGTTTCATTTGAATTTTATGGGAGTTTGGGACATCGCAGAACGTTGTCTGTTGTAACCTGCCCATGAGATGGTAGAATGCCATCTGCTGGATGTATGTTGCAGAGGAATAATTGGCCTTCGGATACAGAGGTTTCGGTTCACGATGTGTTGACAATCCTAAGCAAATTGCAAAGTGCTGTCCGCAGTTGCAGAGTCGATTTCCAATGGATTTTTGCTTTCTCCAAGTGGGTAAAAACTATATCGATTAACCATATGGAACTGACTAATTTTAAGGATCCAATGTTGTGAGTTAAAAAGCGCGCGACACTCGTTCAGTCACATCGCAAAGTGCAAACAATTCCATATGTGGGGTGACTTGATTTACGGATCAGTAACGGTCTTGGTTCCACTTAGGAATGGGCTAGAACCGGTTTTAGGGTAGGTCTATTCCTGTGCGGTCGATAATTCTAGCTCAAGAGCCGGATAATGCTTCTTCTTCTTTTTATCCAACCCGATCGGGCTTAGGCTTACGTCTTAGTTGCATCGGTCGGGCCCGGATGGGCTTTGACTGGGTGGGCTAAGGTTGAGAGTTTTCAATATGAAAAATTATTGACCATGGTTAGAAGTAGTTTTACCTAGAGTAGATTACTGATAGTTTGCTAATGGCTAATCCAGAAAAAAGTTACCAATCACGTGTGAAGTTACTAATTGTGAAATTATAGAGATGGGATTGGGCCGAGTTGACACCGATCAAAGCCCGATCTCGACTTGGCTTTAACAAATCAAGGCTCGCTATACGGCTTGAGCTTGATTGGGCTTGGTTTTTTCATATCAAAGCTTGACCTAGATAAGTTTCGACAAGTTTAACCTCGACTCATGTTCGATTCAATTAGTTAATAAGAAGTCAACTCAAATTCAACTCAGTTGAATACTTGTGTTGCTTGAACTCTACTTTGATTCGAGAAGAATTGAGCCGAGTTTGAGTTATTTGAGAGTCGAACTTAAATAGGTCATGAGTAACTTGACTCACTTAACATCAGAAACATTTTACTAATTACTAAATACCCAAAAAATCCACTAGTACTTTTTCCATATTAGAAAAAGTTACAGGGATCTTTGTTGGCTAGTGCATCACTGAACTCCACTAGTTCTTACATATATCCCAACTCAATTTAAAGTCATGAATTTTCGTCATAGCGAAAATACTTTTTTTTTATATGCCAAAAGTTACCAATCACACACAATAATTATTAGTTATTCTATGAGTTGAAAGTTACTTTTTCTTAAGAAAACTGGATGAAATTCACTGGCCATCAATAAGAAGTATGGCATAGCTAAATATTCACGTGCTATAACGTTGATGCACCTATTCTTATTTTTATTTATGAAAACTTTGTAGTCTTATGAAGAAGTTACTTACCACTTAGAGTAGAAAGACGTTGCATGGTCAGTAACTGCGAATTCTTAGATACTTGAATATTCATAAATTTTTCTTGTGAAATCCCTCTAGCATATATTTTGGGTAATTTTTGAAATTGACCCATGATGGCGGGTCGCCCATAAGGACAGAAAAACTGGCACACGTTTTTCCATGGCAGCTTCTTCACGAAGGCAAAGTTTTTCTCCACGTCAGACTCTCGTGGAAGGAGCTCGTCAGGAACTTTATGTGCATTTTCTAAGTATTGCCTCCAGGCTCTGAGGGTGCCGTCTAGTATTGTAAATCAAAAGTAAACTCATTAATTTAATTAATCATAAATTTATTTCTTAACTCGGTTCGATCTACTAATTCGACGGGTCTAATAAGAAGAATCGAGCTTTCCTCTTTGCAAGAAAGGGTTCAGGGGATTTCTCCAAAAAGCCGACAAAATGTGCATTAATTCATCGCCCTCCTCATCCTCCTTCCCACTCTTTATTGTTCTAATATATAACCGTAATCCATCCATATTCGACAAATACATCTCATTTCGACAGTAACGAAACTTCTCTAATATCCTATCAATAAAATAAGAGCCGCTTCTATCGTTTTATATACATGTTTCAAGGATATGCATATCATTTTACCATATATAATATCTCGTAAGAATTCTCAATTTTTTTTAAGTACTATATTCTTTTCTTTTTCTTGGTCCCTTCATCAAAGAATTTGGGGACAAAAGAAAGTTGCAAGGGAATCTCTCATCCTCTCTCTCTCTCTATCTCCCTCGCTTGGGAAGCAAGCCAAAATGTACCACCCATAGGAAGAAGCACTATAGGCAAAAGGCAAAAGGCAAAAAAGTAAGAAGAAGAAAGAAAGACCAAAGCAATAATCATTCAATCTCTCACTCCCGTTTTCTCTGTTCCCACCACCACCACCACCACCACCACTCTCATTTTCTTGGACCGCCTTAAAACCTCCACAACACCAAACTCCTTCCCCCTTCCCTTATAAACCTCCCTCATCCCTCCGAACTCTCTACACTTGTCCACTCGAAAAACCAGACCAGACTAGACCGCTCGCTCGCTCGCACGCAGGCGTGCGTCTCCTCGCCTCTGCACATACGAATCGGCCGTGTCTTTTCCGCCCCCGCGCGCGTGGAGCGGGACGTGGAGGATCAGCCGATCGCCGATCGGGCCGGCGGCGATGGACCCGGAACCTCCGTCGCGGCCGCGGCAGGATGAGATGGAGGAGGAGGAGGAGGAGCAGCATCCGAAGCAGCATCCGAAGCGGCAGCTCGTGGCGAAGTTCATCGAGTCGCTCTCCGACGACGGCTGCCGGGCCGATCTCCCACTCAAGCTCCGCTCCGGCGGGATGGGGCTCGAGGTCCTGTATACGGTCCTCAGGCGCGGGGTGGAGCCGATCGGCGGTGATCGAGGGTGAGGCTCCGTACCTGGACCGATTCGCAGGCCCAGGCTGTCTTCTCCGTCGCCTCTGCCGTCGCCTTCGCTTCTCGATCTCTGTCAGGTAGCTTCTGGGCCTCTGGCTTCTGCTTATTTGGGTCTTTCTCTCTCTTTTTTTCCTTTTCTTATTTCGGAACGTGGAGGTTGTGTTCTCGTTGAGACGGAGGCTCCGGGGCGGTGCTGATGTGTTGGTGCGTCTTTTTGATAGCGATTAGTGACGGGAGGGGTCTCGATGTTGGTGTGGAGTTTCCGGAGTGGATTTAAGTAGTTCTAATGAGCTGAGCAATGATGAAGTGCTTCTGTTGTCGGGAGTACTCATTTGAGATAGTGGATTTTGTAGGATTATGTTTTATGCGGTGCTTCTTTCAAGTATGCTGAATTAAAGCATCGATGAAATTTGTGATTGCTGATGTAGAGTTTGAATGTTCTGATGTTTTACCTTGATCAGTCGGCCATTTGGAGCCAGTCATTTTTGCGGTGGTGCAGCAGCTGGTTGAGTTTGCTGTTTGTTATTTGGAGAATTCAGATATTGAGAGAGAGGATTTTGGTTTACAGGTACGTGGCTTATTCTCGTGAGTACTCCTTTTTGTCTGTCACTTTCGCTTCTCTATCCATTTGGGGCACATTTTAGGATATTGAGTCAATGCAAAATGAAAATTTTTATATTCATCCAGATATGAAGTTTAAGTGACTATCTGTCTGTCTTTATATTTTTCTTTTCGCTAATGCTGGCTAATGAGTTGGTAGATAGAGTGCAATGCTATATAAGAATCACTGGTTGAACTCCGATCCCTGTAGTCGAAACAGACCAAATTGTCATTATAGTAGTTTTGTAGTTTGTTGGGACATTTAAGCTTAGAAATTGGCCTTCTCTTTGGGTATTTTTGTGTGCATCCATGTATTCTTGTATTGTCTATGAGTTAGTGGGCTAAGTTTGTTGAACGGAGAAAAGATTACCTGATTAGTGTAAAGTTGTTAAATTATTTCGTGGTAAGTTGAAACTGTTCCACTTCTGAATTAACCACATGAGAAGTCGATAGAACGGTATCACATTGGGTAAGTCAGGCTATCACTTTTTCCTTCTGTTCTATTTGAGTTTACATGTTGTTTAGCAATGTGGAGGAGAGTACTTCTTTGTTGAAACATACGTACACTTTTAAGAGTTGACAATGTTGCTGTAGTTTCATCTGTGGGAAGCATGTTGGAATTTCATAAACAGTGCTTCATATGATGAAATGATATTCTTGGTTCAAATCGAGACATCTGATGACCTGCTATAGTTGCTTAGATATCAGATCCTTCCACACTTTTAAAGATTGGTCATTGGTGTCATACATCACTGATTAAAGAGTACACCTAGCTTGAAAATGTTTCATTATACAGTATAGTAAATAGGAGGAGATTCTCTTCTAGGTGATTGTCCTTGTGAGGTCATCCTTAGATCACTTTGTTTGTGATTAATTTTGGAATTTGTTTGGCGGGATATCATAATTAGGTTGGCTTGTGACATCTCTTCCTTTCTGGTTTCATTATTATGAAACATGTTTATTCTGCTGATTTATTTATGGTTAGGAAATTCTTCCATTTATTGTAATACATTGAGTTAATGAAAGTCGGCAGAATTGGAGATACTGGTGGATGCAGTGTTGCCAGTTAGTGGATTAGTTCCTTTAGCTGTTGATACCTTTAAAAAAAAAAAAAGGTTCCTTTAGTTGTCAAAGGATTGAAGGCTTGAGGATGGGTGGGGTAGCACTTATCCAATTCAGCATAAAATTAAAACAGGAAATTTCTTGTCTTTCTTATTCCATTATAGTTTATTGTCCATTCCTTCTGTGCAATGGCTTGGAGAATTCTCATTCAATTAGTTGAGCGTTCTGCTTTGGATAGGTGCATGTTAGAGGAGTGCGGGTAAGGGAGAGAGTTGTGAAAATTTCCTCTTGCTTTGCTTGTAGCATTAAAATTTTTCATATTGTGGTCTCATAGCTATTTGTTTGCCAGAATATTGCATTACAGCTGTTGGAGATAGCACTGATTGATAGCACAGATAAGATATGTGAAGTTTCTCAGCCTTCTACGGATGATGACACTGTCAATTTCTTTTTGGCGGTTGCTGATAATTCAGCTGATATGGAACTGGATAAGCAAGTTACATGCAGCTTCCAAGGTATGCTTTGTCAAAAAATTAGTGCACTGGAGTTCAATAATCACGAGAAATTATTACACTTGCAATATCGTCTATGTGGTGGTAGTAAGATTACTAACTGAAGCAATGTTCTTTGCATGTTGAATGGGAAGGTTGCTGCTCAGAAGAGAAATCGGTGGACCATTTTCTGATGTCATTATCTCCTGAATTCCTTCAATCTGATCGACAGAACTTAATATCGACCTCACCTACTTTTCCCGAAGTGTGAACAAATCGATATTGCTGTCTCATCATTGGGCTGTTGCTCACATTTGTACTAAACGGCTTATTTTGCTTTCTAAAAGATTGGTTGAACTTCCATATGATGAGAAGACGGCAGGTAGCAGCTTTCGCAGAAGAATTTCCTTCAGTTTGAAGATTTTGAAGTTCCTTGGAAATTTGGCACAGGATGTCCCGTATATTGACTTTGATTCAGCGTTGTTGGAGGCATGTGCTTCATATGCTGATATATTACCTAGCCTGTTCAAGCTGAAGTTTGACTTTGTGAGTAGTTGTAATGTCATTGAGGGTACTTTTGAGAACCTCATCCTGTCACTGTTGGAGGAGTTTCTTCATCTTCTTCAAATTATCTTTAGCGAGGATAGTACTTTCAGAAACATACAGGCATCCATAGTGGCTTCTGTATTGGATGATTTAGCATCTACTGAATGGAAATACAGCAAATCCGCTACAAATATAAAGCCTCCCGTATCTTACTTCCCTCGAACTGTTGTTTACATGTTGAAGCTCATCAATGATATCAATGGCGAAACATACCAGCCTATTGGTTGCAAGTGGCCTAGGGAAGAATATGCAGCTGATTCTGTTTCATGTAGTGTTCGTGCTGGGAAGATACCTTTGCTGAGGAGGCTCACGGTTGAGGAACGGATGAAATTTATATTTCCTCCATCTGGTCAGTGGCTGGACGGTTTGATTCACCTTATCTATTTCCTATATTCCGAAGGAGCAAAACAAGGGCCCAAAATGGAAAGATCATTCTCCAGTTGCACAAAAGTTAGTGTTACCTCTGAAGCAGAAAATGCCGCTAACCATGAAGATGAAGCCCTCTTTGGCGACCTTTTCTCTGAGGGTGGTCGCTCTATTTGTTCGACAGAAGGATATGATCAGCTACCTGTTTCCAATAGTGCCGGTTCCAGCACCTGCAATATGCCTGTTCAAGCGGCTTCTGAGCTGTTAAATTTTCTCAAAGTTTCTATTTTTTCTCCTAAGTGCCAATTTTCTGTTTTCGAGGATGCCTGCAGAAAGCTCAGTTGTGAACATATTGACATCTTCCTCTCCATACTTAACTCCCACTTCTCTATTTCAGAAGATAAGGCTCCTGAAGGCTCTGGCATTTCTCAAGAAGAGAGAAAGATGGGACAGGTTGGGGAACTTTGCTTTACTCTCCTGCGGAACCTTCTGATTGGTCATGCTTTGTCTGATTTCGTAGAAGTTTACCTTGTTGAGCAAATTTTGAAAGTTGAAAATGGTATGTTTGTTTACAATGGTTGGACGTTGACTTTGCTGGCTAATGCACTGGGTTTGTCTGGTAGTCATTTGAGAAACAAGATTTATAAGGATTTTGTTGCTTATATTGTTGAGAAGACAGAAAGTATTCAGACAAATTGTCCTGGTCAAAGGGAAATCCTTGGAAGTCTTCCATCTACATTTCATCTTGAGATTCTTCTTTTGACATTCCATTTATCCACCAAAGAAGAGAAGTCAGCTTTGGCCACATTGCTTATCACATCACTTAAAGATATAAGTGCTTCAACCACAGGGTATACCAGCAAGCAGTTATCATGTTGGGCTTTAGTAATTTCTAGGTTGATTCTTCTTGTACGTCATATGATCTTCCATCCACATACCTGTCCCCCAACTCTGCTGTTAGATCTGAAATCGAAGTTGAGGGATTTT
Source organism: Angophora floribunda (assembly GCA_014182895.1). Lineage (NCBI taxonomy): Eukaryota > Viridiplantae > Streptophyta > Magnoliopsida > Myrtales > Myrtaceae > Angophora > Angophora floribunda. Next base: position 15,608,952 of record CM024713.1, read on the forward strand.
CCAACCGCTGGGGTACGTCCATCAGATGATGTAAATGATTCTTGGGTATCAATTGCTTTGAAGAGTGTAATGTTTTCAGGGGTCGAGGAAGAGCCTTCCATGAGCATCTTGATCAACCATATGGTCGATACCATGATGCCTCCTTTTTCTAAAGATGATTTGTCTGTTGACTGCTCGTGGATGAGTTGGAGTGAAATTTTTGAATTGTTCTCTTGGATATCGGGGTTGTGGAAGGATAAGAAAGCTGCATCAGTTGAAGATGTCATCATTGAGAGATACATCTTCTTTCTTTGCTGGGATTTGCCTAGGAGGAATTCCATGCTAGACCATCTACAACCTTTGTGGAGTAACACAGAAGATCTGGACATATGTGATATGGGAATCTTCTTTCAGTTCAGTCATTTACTTTTGGGCCGCTGTGATGCCATTATTAAGGATATGAAGTTCCCTAGTGTAGTCTTACGTGTGTTGGAGCAATTGCTTGCTTTACCTTTCCCAGAAAAGTGTACTGAGATAGACTGGAATTTCTTGAGAGGTGGAATGTGGTTGTCACTGATGCTATCCATACTCATTAATGGACTTCTGAGACATGGCATACTTGATGGAGTATCTGGCGTGGGTCCATTCTTAACAGATGGCATGCATGAAGGAACTGATTTTGTGACTGCTGCTGAAGTGCTGATTAGCCAGATGGCTGAGGCTGGCCAATTGCTGCCACTGATGAGGATGTTGTCTTCATTGTTAGATAGATACATATGTACTCTTCAGAATGCTTTCATATCTGCCCTAGGTAATGGCCAAGATTGGGATGGCTCATTTTCATCCCTTCTGCTTCTCGCACATTCTGGTTTTGATAAGCAAATACAGGATGAGATCCTCATCAAGAATGGAGTTAATTCAAGCAGGCTAGACTATGTACTTGAGCTGTTAACAAAGATAGATGCAGTTGTTGATAGAAGTTGTCCAGGGATTTGTTCAAAGGTCCTTTGGGAATTCATGTTACATGGGTTTCCTTCCCTTCTTTCTACCTCTGGTGCAGTCTTGCTTTCTTGCGTTCTGAACATTAGAGGAATTATCTTTGCTCTGGATGGGTTGCTCAGAGTAAAAGATGGACATGGAACTTTCCACCTAGAAAATGAAACAGTTCGTCATATTCTTGATTCGGTTATGATCATTAATTTTAACCGGATCTTTGACAGGCTTCATGGGAGATGTGAAGCTATTTTCAATAGCTTGAGTGTAGGGGTGAATGTGTCAGACCATTCAAGCCTATATCTGGTGAGGCAAGTGGAAGAGTTTCTGAGTGATATTAGCAAGAGTGTAGTCAGAGACAGCAGCATCGTCGAAAGGGTAATTGACAGATTTGTTGACCTCTTGGATCTCATGAGGAAAGACCCTGGGAAATCTTCTACATTGAAGGTTTATTTTGGTATGGAGGTTGTTACAGCAGAGACTGAGCCTCATAAATTGCCACATGGTGATTTGATGATTTTGATCAACGCGTTGGATTACTGCTTCTCTGAATCTGTAAATGTGAAAGTTTTGAATTTCGTGATTGATATCTTGTCAGGAGAGCTCTGCTCCGATCTCTTCAAACAAAAACTACAGCAGAAGTTCCTTCTTATGGATTTACCAAGCCTCTCTAAATGGCTGGAGAAAAGGCTTTTGGGTTGTATGACAGAAGTGGCTGATGGTGTCCATAGTGCAAAAGAAAGTTCTGGTTCTCTTAGAGATTCAACCATGAATTTCATCATCTGTCTTACATCCTTCTCAACCGAATCATTATGTGGGGATCTGCATGATCATTTCTTTGAAGCCCTGCTGGCATCACTTGATGCTGCATTTTTGGTATTTGATATTCATGCAGCAAGATCCTACTATCAATTTGTTGTTCAATTTGCAAGAGATGATTATTCAGTTAAGTTGCTTTTGGAGAAGACCATACTGCTGATGGAGAAGCTGCCTCGAGATGGGCATCTGATTGCAGGGCTCAAGTTTGTTATTGGCTTCCTTGCAACTGCCTTAAAAGATTGTGGGACCTGTAATGCCACGCCAGATAAGTCATCTGGAAAGTCTCCTGGAGCTAGTCTTAATGTGGGTAATATAGCTGCTAAGCAGGTAGGATCAAGGGGAAATTCTGATGCATTGCTGCTGGGTGGCCAAGAAAGTGGATCCTCAACATTTGAATGTGATGCAACCTCTGTGGATGAGGACGAGGATGATGGAACATCTGATGGTGAGGTGGGCAGCATGGATAAGGATGAGGAAGAGGACAGTAACAGTGAAAGGGCACTTGCTTCTAAAGTTTGTACTTTCACATCCAGTGGCAGCAATTTCATGGAACAACATTGGTACTTCTGCTACACTTGTGATCTAGTAGTTCAAAAGGGCTGCTGTTCTGTATGCGCAAAAGTTTGTCACCGTGGTCATCGTGTTGTGTATTCTCGCTTGAGTCGTTTTTTTTGCGATTGTGGAGCTGGTGGAGTCATTGGTAGCAATTGTCAGTGCTTGAAACCTCGGAAATTCACTGGTAGCAGCAATGCACCAGTTAGTCGTTCAAGTAATCTGCAAACGTTTTTACCCTTATCTGAAGATGGAAATCAGATGCCAGACAGTGACACAGACCTTGATGAAGATCTCAGTGTGGAGGCAGATAATTCACTCAGCCTATCTATTCCAAGAGACATCCGTGATTCCATTCCTCAGGTTCTTAAAGAACTTGATGTTGAGGCTAGGGTCCTTGAGATTTGCACTTCATTATTGCCATGTATAGTCAGCAAAAGAGACTCTAATGTTTCAAAAGAAAAGAAAATTGTTCTTGGAGAAGATAAGGTGATCTCTTATGGGACTGATCTCTTGCATTTGAAGAAGGCATATAAAAGTGGTTCGCTGGATCTAAAGATAAAGGCAGAATACTCAAACACGAAGGAGCTTAAATCCCATCTGTCTAGTGGTTCTCTTGTCAAGTCTTTGCTGAGTGTCAATGGTCGGGGTCGACTTGCCGTTGGTGAGGGGATAGGGTTGCTATATTTGATGTTGGGCAGTTAATTGGGCAAGCCACTATTGCTCCAGTTACGGCTGACAAGTCCAATGTGAAGCCTCTATCAAAAAGAATGTCGTCCGCTTTGAAATAGTACAGCTTGCTTTTAACCCTTCAGCTGAGAACTATCTCTGTGTGGCAGGCTATGAAGATTGCCAAGTCCTCACTATGAATTCTCGTGGGGAAGTCACTGATCGTCTTGCCATAGAACTTGCTCTTCAAGGTTCTTATATTAGGCGAGTAGAGTGGGTAACTGGCTCACAAGTTCAGCTACTGGTGGTTACCAACAGATTTGTCAAAATATATGATCTCTCCCAGGATAACTTTAGTCCCATTCATTACTTCATGCTGCCTGATGACACAATCATGGATGCAGCACTTTTGTGACTTCCCATAGAAGGATGTTTCTTCTTGTACTTTCAGAAAAGGGACATGTATTCAGGTTAGAATTATCTGGAGAAGGCAATGTTGGCGCAAAGCCATTGAAAGAAATTATTCGGATACAGGATAAAGAGATTCATGCTAAGGGCTCATCTTTATACTTTTCATCCACTCACAAGTTGCTCTTTTATCCTACCAGGATGGGACCACTTTGGTCTGCCAATTAAGCCCTGATGCTACGTCGCTAATTGAGGTATCTTCTGTGTACGAAGAAGAACAGGATGGGAAGCTCCGGTCTGCTGGGCTGCATCACTGGAAAGAGTTACTGGTTGGGAGTGGATTGTTTGCATGCATCTCAAGCATGAAATCCAATTGTGGACTCGCTGTATCCTTTGGTGTGCATGAGTTAACTGCTCAGACAATTCGTCATGCTTTGGGTTCATCTGCACCTTTAGTCGGCATCACTGCTTACAAGCCTCTGTCCAAAGACAAGATCCACTGTCTTGCATTACATGATGATGGCAGTCTTCAGATATACGGCCATGCTTCTGGAGGAACTGATCTCAGTGCAAATGCTACATCGGAGAAAGTGAAGAAGCTGGGTTATGGCATTCTCAGCAATAGAATTTATGCAGGGACGAACCCAGAATTTCCCTTGAATTTTTTGAGAAAACATTCTGCATCACAGCTGATGTTAGACTGGGTGGGGATGCCATACGAAACACTGATTCTGATGGAGCCAGGCAGAGCTTGGCATCTGAGGATGGGTTTCTGGAGAGCCCAAGCCCTTCCGGATTTAAGGTACTTTCTGAGAGCTTATAACTGTCCTTTCTATGTGTTGGTGTTTGCTCTCTCTCTCTACGCACTTGTCTTCTTTTCTATGATAACTTATCATGTCTAGAAGTGTTAAAAGATGACAATACGATCTTTATAAAACACTGAGCTAAATATTGCATGTTAAACCGGTGAAAAGCTATGTATTCAGTTGTAAATTTATAGATGCGGTTACATCCTTTTTTGTTATTTGCCCTCATTTCAAGTGGCACTTTTTCTCTTAATTGTGCTAGGCAATCAAAATGGTAAGTTTAAATGTGGTTACATGACTGATGAGTAAGTCTTGATCAGATTAGCTAGACAAGAGCAAGTCAGCCTAAGGGTACTCCATTCACCTTCGAACGTTGATCTGTTTAATTTTTGGGAATAAAGGACAAGTAGTCTGACCTGGTAGACATTAATAGCAGAGACCTCCGCCAGCAATGTTAACAGAATAGACTGTAGTTCCTCAACAAGACTTTACTTATTCATTATAATGATCCTCCCTAGTATTTGCTCCTCTCCATGGTTCATTTGTCTAGCGAGGGTGATTTTGTTCATTGCATGATGGCGTTTTCTTCTTATATTTCACGTGGTAGCTCTAATATCTGTCCTTGGTTGTCCTTTGTTCAATGCATCTAGGTATCAGTCTCCAATTCAAATCCCGATATCGTCATGGTTGGCTTCCGTGTGCATGTGGGTAACACATCTCATAATCATATCCCCACGAACCTCAGCATTTTTCAGAGGGTGATAAAGTTAGATGAGGGCCTGAGGTCTTGGTATGATGTGCCATTTACAGTTGCTGAATCACTTCTAGCCGATGAGGAATTTGTAATCACTGTTGGGCCAACCTTAAATGGCTCTACACTGCCAAGGATTGATAACCTTGAGGTCTATGGGCGTTCTAAAGATGAGTTTGGGTGGAAGGAGAAAGTGGATCAACTGTTGGATATGGAGTCTCAAGTGCCTGGTAGCAAGTCTTTGCTTGGTGGTAGAGGGGGAAAATACAGGGCGATGCAGTCCGCCTCTCTCGAGGAGCAAGTTTTGGCAGATAGTCTGAAGCTTCTATCAAGGTTCTATTCGATTTATAGGGTCCAAGATTGCCCAAAAGTTGAAGATTTGAGACTGGATCTTAACAACTTCAAATGCAAGCAATTATTGGAAACATTATTTGAAAGTGACAAAGAGCCTCTATTGCAGGCTGCAGCTTGCCGTGTCTTGCGAGCTTTGTTTCCAAAAAAAGGAGGCGTACTACCAAGTAATGATCTGATGCAAAATTTTCCTTTGATTTGGCTCGACTTTTTTTTAGCTGCTTTCCCTGCCTCTGCAAAATTCTGTTAATAAGCACTTAGCCTGCAAATTGGTTTTTATCAGGTCAAGGACATCATGCGCCTTCTTGGAGTGGTCAAATCAGTTACTGTTCTTTCTTCAAGGCTTGGTGTTGGGGGTACAACTGGAGGGTGGATTATTGAAGAGTTTACAGCTCACATGCAAGCTGTCTCTAAGATTGCATTGCAGCGTCGTTCAAATTTGGCTACTTTCCTGGATATGAATGGTATGTAATTACTTATCGGCTGCTGTGATTACTTCTTTTACCATTCCGAATGAGATAGTCATTCACTTATTGTACCATGTGTCTGATGGATGGGGTACCTAAGAGTTGAACTAGAAATTTCAAATGATGCCCAAATTCTTGGTTTGGGATACGAAGGGCAGATGATGAATTTTTACGTACTCTGGTGAATGTATTCTTGCCTAATCATATACATTTCTCTCACAAGTAGTGGACACATCTATAGTAATTCCCAAGCTTCTTTCCTTAATAATTGGGCCATGCTGATGATCTGCTGATGCATCTGACCATTCATATAGCAATGGCATGAATTAGCGGATTTGCTTCTGTTCTGTTTTGGTAGATTGATTATTGTGGCTTGTCCATTTTAAACTTGGTCGCATGGGTATTGTTGTGATTAGTGACATGATTAATTGTTGTCTGTAATTATATCTGTTTTCTGAGAACAACTATTAAAGGCACCTTCTTTTAGTATTTTATAAGTGTATGCATTCTGTGGTTTTGTCAGGCATATTTCCTTAATTTCTTGCCCTTGTTTTGCATAGGCTCAGAAGTGGTAGATGGGCTCATGCAAGTTCTGTGGGGGAATCTTGGAGCTGGAGCAGCCCGATACACAAACCATGAACAACATTGTGATTTTATCTGTTGAACTTATCTTTTGTTATGCCGAATGCCTGACTTTACATGGAAAGGAGACAGGAATATGTTCTGTTGCACCTGCTGTAGTTCTATTGAAGCAGCTCTTATTCTCCTCTAATGAGGCCGTTCAAACCGCCAGCAGGTACTAAGTTTACTGTTTTAGTGAAAGAGTCTCTTCTTGTCACTCCTTTCCTTATTCTTTTCTTTGTGCAGCTTGGCTATATCTTCAAGATTACTTCAGGTTCCATTTCCAAAACAAACTCTGCTTACTAGTGACGATGCTATGGAGACTTCCGCCTCTAGTACTGTACAGCCTGAATCAGTGGTTGCAAATAATCAAGCGACAATTGAAGAAGATTCCATTACATCATCTGTGCAGTACTGTTGTGACGGTTGCTCCACAGTTCCAATATTGAGGTGTAGGTGGCATTGTACTGTCTGTCCTGACTTTGACCTATGTGAAGCATGTCATGAAGTATTAGCTGCAGACCAGCTTCCTCCTCCGCACTCAACAGATCATCCCATGACTGCAATTCCAATTGAAGCAGAATCGTTAGGAACAAATGCTAATGAAATTCATCAATACTCTGCAGATGATGTTGGTGAATCCAATTCGATGCCTGCCACAACAAATGTCAGCACACAGAATTCTGCTCCTTCCATTCACATCTTGGAACCAAATGATTCTGAAGAATTTTCTTCAGCCAGTGACTCTGTTTTGATCTCTGCATCAAAAAGGGAGATGAATTCATTGCTTATATCTGAGCTTCTTGAACAGTTGAAAGGGTGGATGAAGACAACATCAGGGGTTCGGGCTATACCTGTAATGCAGCTTTTCTATAGATTATCGTCTGCTGTCAATGGACCTTTGATAGGCAGCACAAACCCCAAGAGTTTGAACTTAGAGAAACTGATCAATTGGTTTCTTAATGAAATTAATCTCAACAGACCTTTTGAAGCTAGAACCCGTTCTTCTTTGGGGAAGTAACCGTCCTTGTCTTTATGTTCTTCACATTGATGCTACGTAATTGGCAGCAGCCTGGCAGCAGTTCTTCTGTTCACAACCAGAACGAAGCTGCTGATGCAAATGACGGAATTACATCAGTTGCTGCTCAGTCTTTATTGGATGACCTTGAGAAAACTGATTTTGCATCGCAGTTGCTCCAAGCTTGTAATTCGTTGAGGCAGCAATCATTGGTCAATTATCTGATGGAAATTTTACAGCAGCTAGTGCAAGTTTTTAAGTCTCAAACCCTGAATTTAGAGGCTTCTCATTCTATGAGCCCTGGTTCCGGCTGTGGAGCTCTCCTGTCTGTTAGAAGAGATATGCCTGCAGGAAATTTCTCTCCGTTCTTTTCAGATTCCTATGTGAAGTCCCATCACAGGGATATATTTGTGGACTACCATAGGTTGCTGTTAGAGAATGCTTTTCGTCTTGTGTACACTTTGGTTCGACCAGAAAAGCATGACAAGGGTGGGGATAAAGAGAAAGTCTGTGTGATATCTAGTGCTAAGGATTTAAAGCTAGATAAATATCAAGATGTTCTCTGCAGTTATATCAACAATCCACAGACTGCATTTGTGAGGAGATATGCAAGGAGGCTTTTCCTTCATATATGTGGGAGCAAAGCTCAGTATTACAGCATTCGGGATGCTTGGCAGTTCTCAAATGAGTTGAAGAAGCTTTACAAGCATGTGGACAAGTCTGGTGGCTTTCAGAACTCTGTCTCATATGAGAGGAGTGTTAAGGTGATCAAATGCTTGACAACTATGTCTGAAGTGGCGGCTGCACGGCTCGAAAATTGGCAAAAATACTGCTTAAGGCATGCAGATGTTTTGCCTTTCCTCATTGATTCTGTATTTCAATTTGGTGAAGAGTCTGTCATTCAGACTCTAAAGCTGATAAATTTGGCCTTTTACTTTGGAAAGGATACAAATCACTCCTCACAGAAAGCTGAGACAGGAGATACCGCAATTAGTTCAAGCAAATCTGGTACACAGTTTGTTGAAACTAAAAAGAAGAAGAAGGCTGATGATGGAAATGACCCTAGTTCAGAAAAGTCTTACCTGGATATGGAGGCAGCTGTAGATATATTCACTAACAAGGGTGGCGAGGTTTTGACACAGTTTATTGATTGCTTTCTATTAGAGTGGAATTCAAGTTCCGTGCGCTCAGAGGCTAAGTGTGTTCTTCATGGAATCTGGCATCATGGTAAACTGTCATTAAAGGAAACCTTGTTGATGTCTGTTACAAAAGTCAAGCGCCTTCCTATGTATGGTCAAAATATCATCGAGTATACGCAACTTGTTACAATGTTGCTGGGAAAGGCTCCTGATGTCAGTTCAAAGCAGTACTCTCAGGAACTTGTGGACCGATGCTTGACGGTTGATGTGATCAAATGCATCTTTGAAACACTTCACACGCAAAATGAACTTTTGGCTAATCATCCAAATTCACGCATATACAACACTCTGAGTGGTTTAGTTGAATTCGAGGTTACTATCTTGAGAGTGAACCTTGTGTTGCTTGCAGCTCTCCTGAGGTACCTTATAGCAGGATGAAGCTTGAAACCTTGAAATCTGAAACAAAGTTCACTGATAACCGCATCATAGTGAAGTGCACTGGGAGCTATACCATTCAGACTGTTAGCATGAATGTTCATGATGCGCGTAAATCCAAATCGGTGAAAGTTTTGAATCTGTATTACAACAACCGACCTGTGGCTGATTTGTCAGAGTTGAAAAATAATTGGTCTTTATGGAAGCGTGCAAAAAGTTGTCATCTTACTTTCAATCAAACAGAACTTAAGGTGGAATTTCCTGTTCCAATAACTGCATGCAATTTCATGATTGAGCTGGATTCCTTCTATGAAAATCTTCAAGCTTTGTCCCTTGAACCGTTGCAGTGCCCACGTTGCAGTCGACCTGTGACAGATAAGCATGGGATTTGCAGCAATTGCCATGAAAATGCTTATCAGTGCAGGCAGTGTCGCAACATAAACTATGAAAATCTGGATTCTTTTCTATGCAACGAATGTGGGTACAGCAAATATGGTCGATTTGAATTTAATTTTTGGCAAAACCAAGTTTTACTTTTGATGAGATGGAGAATGATGAAGATATGAAGAGAGGGTTGGCAGCTATTGAATCTGAATCAGAAAATGCACACAGGAGATATCAACAGCTTTTGGGGTTCAAGAAGCCATTGATGAAGATCGTATCAAGCATAGGGAGAATGAAATGGACTCTCAGCAGAAGGATTCTGTCCAGCAAATGATGGTATCTTTGCCTGGTCCATCTTGCAAAATAAATCGAAAGATTGCTCTTCTTGGTGTTCTATATGGTGAGAAGTGCAAAGCTGCTTTTGATTCTGTTAGCAAAAGTGTTCAGACACTGCAGGGGCTGCGTCGAGTTTTGATGAATTACTTGCATCAGAAACATTCGGATAATTCCACATCAGCATCCAGATTTGTTGTCTCCAGGTCACCGGGAAATTGTTATGGTTGCGCAACTACTTTTGTGACTCAGTGTCTTGAGATTCTGCATGTGCTTTCGAAGCAGCCTGCTGCTAAAAAACAGCTTGTTGCTGCTGGCATCTTAGCTGAGTCGTTTGAGAACAACATTCATCAAGGTCCTAAAGCATCTCGTATTCAAGCTAGGTCTGTCCTTTGTGCTTTTTCAGCGGGCAATATGAATGCAGTCTCTGAACTAAACAGTTTGATACAGAAGAAGGTTATGTACTGCCTAGAACACCATCGCTCTATAGACATCGCACTTGCCACTCGTGAAGAATTGTTCTTGCTTTCTGAAGTGTGCTCGCTGACAGATGAATTTTGGGAGTCAAGATTACGTGTGGTGTTTCAGCTTTTATTTTCTTCAATTAAGTTGGGAGCAAAGCATCCTTCGATTTCAGAGCATGTTATTCTTCCCTGTTTGAAGATTGTTTCCCAGGCGTGCACTCCTCCAAAATCTAATGTAGCTGATAAGGAGCAAACTCTGGCAAAGAGGGATGAGAATAAGTCAAGTGTGTCTGGTTCATCAGCTGGGGCTGTGAATGGGAGCAAGTTGGTGACCGAGACTTCGAAAAGAATTCAGATTCTTCAGACAAAATTCCAGATATTCAGTTGGTGAGTTATGCAGAGTGGGAGAAGGGAGCATCCTATCTTGACTTTGTAAGGAGGCAGTATAGAGTGTCTCAGCCAGCTAAGATTGCTGCTCAGAGATCACAAACACAAAAACAGGAGTACCTGGCTCTCAAATATGCTCTTAGGTGGAAGCGACGTGTCTACAGGACATCTAAAGGCGACTTTTCAACATTTGAGCTTGGATCATGGGTCAAAGAACTTATTTTAAGTGCTTGCTCTCAGTCTATCAGGTCAGAGATGTGCACCCTTATCAGTCTTCTCTCTGCACAGAATTCATCAAGACGTTGCCGTTTGTTGAACTTGCTTATGGGTATGTTGCCGGCAACTCTGCCTGCTGGTGAAAGTGCTGCTGAATATTTCGAGTTGCTGTTTAAAATGATTGATGTGGAAGATGCTCGACTTTTCTTGACTGCCCGAGGTTGTCTATCAACAATCTGCAAACTGATTAGTCAGGAAGTGGGCAATGTTGAGTCATTAGAGACAAGCCTGCGTATTGACATTTCACAAGGATTTATTGTTCATAAGCTTGTGGAGCTTCTTGGCAAATTCTTAGAGGTTCCTAATATTAGGGCCAGGTATAGCTTCTGCTTTTAAATTTGTTCCTGGTAACCTGTTTCTTCATGGTTCTTACTAACCTATGGCATTGGTGCTAGGTTCATGCGGGAGAATCTGTTATCTGAGGTTCTTGAGGCTTTGATTGTGATCCGCCGCTTAATAGTGCAGAAGACAAAGTTAATAAGTGACTGCAATCGGCTGCTGAAAGATCTTTTGAACAGCCTTCTGCTTGAAAGCAGTGAAAATAAACGGCAGTTTATCCGGGCATGTATTTGTGGCCTGCAAATCCATCGGGAGGAGAGAAAAGGGCAAACTAATTTGGTATGGTGTAATTAAATTTTCATAATGTCAGTACTGCTTGTTTTCCGTTAGTTTAAGACAACAATAGTACTGAACTAGAGCATAATGGTTGGGGTTCTTCTGTCGTACCTCGAGGGACCAATCCTCTGTCATACCTTGTTGTACTCTAGTTTATTTTCTAGTACCTGTTACAGAAATTGTTGTCCCACACAATGGACTATTCATTGCAAAATTCTAAGTGTTTGTGTGGGACAACACTTTTTCTATTAGAGATACAGCAAGATGGACTTGGGTATGACTTGGTAAAGGGATCTGTTCCTTGGGGGACCCATAGAGGGCCCTTAATGATAGCATGTGACTGGAGGCTACAGTTTACATTATTTGTTCCATTGATTGCCACCTCTCTCTCTCTCTCTCTCTCGGGAGGGATGGGGACAGTGCATGTGTGCATTTTGCTCTTCTTTGATTGTTGAATTGAATTTGACTTGAACAATATGCAGTTCGTCCTGGAGCAACTTTGCAATCTGATCTGCCCGTCAAAACCGGATTCTGTGTATTTGTTGGTTTTGAACAAATCGCATACGCAAGAGGAGTTTATTAGGGGATCAATGACGAAGAATCCGTATTCTAGTTCTGAGATTGGTCCTCTGATGCGTGATGTTAAAAACAAAATTTGTCACGAGTTGGATCTTGTTAGTCTTCTTGATGATGACTTTAGCATGGAATTGCTAGTAGCTGGAAATATAATATCACTTGATTTGAGCATTGCTCAAGTATATGAGCAAGTATGGAAAAAGTCTGGTAGTCAGTCCTCAAGCACCATTTCAACCACCACTTTGTTATCTTCTGGTGCTGCAACTTCCGGCAGAGATTGCCCGCCGATGAATGTGACATATCGCCTTCAGGTTTGTGTCGAATACCCCAATAATTGGATAGGCTGTTTTCCCTGGTGAGTCTATTCTCTGTGTTGATCGAGTACAATAATCCGGTTAACCATTTTCCAGGGATTAGATGGTGAAGCAACAGAGCCTATGATTAAAGAATTGGAAGAAGATAGAGAGGAATCTCAAGATCCAGAACTTGAGTTTGCAATAGCTGGTGCTGTGCGTGAGTGTGGTGGGCTGGAAGTTATTTTGGACATGATCCAGGTATTTTTTTTAATTTTTGCAACGGTAAGTCGTGAACTGTAATATGTTCTATTTCCTGGTTACAGAAGATGTCCTTGTGCGGGGATCTGCGAAGTGTAGATATGTGTCTGCAGATTTGCAATTTTTTCAAAACGAGAACTTTCCTTTTTGTGGATATGTACAGTGTTATTTAGATTTTCTGGACATCAGCTAATAATAGTGACCTGATTTTGCATTCTGCTATTCTATTCATTTCATATTCTAGAACTTGGCTTTGGACATTGAAACGTTAGTTTTTGTTAGCTTATGGATATTGCTCTCATTTTCCTGTTGTTGATTATTGGGCTTATGATTGTTACGTGCAGCGTTTACGAGATGATTTCAAGTCCAACCAAGAGCAGTTAGTGGCAGTCCTCAACCTCCTGATGCACTGTTGCAAAATAAGAGAGAACAGACGGGCTTTATTGAGGTTGGGAGCTCTGGGTTTACTTCTTGAAACAGCGAGGCGAGCTTTTTCTGTGGATGCCATGGAGCCAGCTGAAGGCATTCTTCTGATTGTTGAGAGCTTGACATTGGAAGCAAATGAAAGCGATGATATTAGCATCAAAGGAGGTGTTCTTACCGTTAATAGTGAAGCAACTGGTGCTGGTGAACAGGCGAAAAGATAGTTGTTATGTTCCTGGAAAGGTTGTGCCATCCTTTGGGCAAAAAATCTAACAAACAACAAAGGAATACAGAGATGGTTGCAAGGATCTTGCCCTATTTGACATATGGTGAACCTGCTGCCATGGAAGCCCTTGTTCAGCATTTCCATTTATTTTTTTTTGCAAGATTGGTGTGAATTCAACAGGCTGCAGAAACTCCATGAAGACAATCCAAAGGATGAGATGATTGCTCAGAAAGCCACTAAACAGAGGCTCACTGTAGAAAACTTTGTTCGAGTATCGGAGTCACTGAAGACAAGTTCCTGTGGGGAGAGACTGAAGGACATGATCCTTGAGAAGGGCATAATTGGTGCTGCAGTTGAACATTTGAGGGAAACTTTTTCCTTTGCTGGACAAGCCGGTTTCAAATCCAGCGCAGAATGGGCATCTGCTTTAAAATTGCCATCAGTGCCACTCATATTGTCCATGCTCACGGGATTGTCGATGGGGCATCTGCCTACACAAAGATGTATTGATGAAGGAGGATCTTGCCTTTGCTTCATGCCCTGGAAGGGGTCTCAGGAGAAAATGAAATTGGAGCTAGGGCTGAAAACTTGTTAGACACACTGTCTAATAAAGATGGTAGTGGAGATGGATTTCTTGAAGAGAAGGTGCGTAAGCTGCGGCACGCCACTGAAGATGAAAGGAGACGCCTAGCTTTGAGGAAGAGAGAGCAAATGCTCCAGGTATTACTTTTTTATTTCTTTGATGCAGTAGACCGATGATTTTGTTGATATTCTGCTAATGCTTATGAGCCAAACTTTAATGCTGCCACTGATAAATGTACTTGGAAGATGCACCACTCTCCCTCTCTCACATGGGAAGAGCTGATTATAAGAACACAAAAGGTTGTCTACGAAGCCCGAAAACCAGGATTTGCTGAACACCATGAGCAATGAAAGAAGTGTATTACAATATTTAATAATAAACCACACTTTCGTGTAATTGCTTAAGCTTTTAGAATACTTGGCAGTGATTCCATATGGTCTCTCACAAAGTGCTAGTGCAAAAACTCTCTCCTGTCACCCAATTATGTTTTTTCTTTGGCCTAACATCTTTTTTCTCCCTCTGTTTACTGTTGTAGGGACTTGGTATGAGACAGGAACTTGCTTCTGATGGTGGTGAACGAATTGTTGTGGCACAGCCAGTTCTTGAAGGGTTGGAGGATGTAGAGGAGGAGGAGGATGGGTTGGCATGCATGGTATGCCGGGAAGGATATGGTTTGAGGCCGAATGACATCCTGGGTGTTTATACATACAGCAAACGAGTGAATCTTGGCGTCAGTTCTTCAGGAAGTGCTCGTGGGGATTGTGTTTATACAACTGTTAGTTCGTTTAATGTCATTCATTTCCAGTGCCATCAGGAGGCCAAACGAGCCGACGCTGCTCTCAGGAATCCCAAGAAAGAGTGGGAAGGTGCAACCCTTAGAAACAACGAATCTCTCTGCAATTCTTTATTCCCGCTAAGAGGTCCATGCGTTCCATTGGCTCAATATGTCCGGTATGTTGATCATTACTGGGACAATCTCAACTCTCTGGGACGTGCTGATGGGAATCGACTTCGACTAATTACCTACGATATCGTTCTGGTACTTTTCAATATCCCTAACTTTGGTGTTTTTCTTTTATTCGATCATGTTCTTTCTCATAATGCATAAATGTCCCGATTGTATGCCCTCTGTCAGTGGAATAGTCGTGTCTATCATGAATTATATATTGGAGTGGGCGATGACTGAATCTCTGCATGTTGGATGTGGAAAGACTCAGATTGTTAGTGGAAATCTCAACATAACATGCTTATTCTTACTATTTGTCGAATCTGCTGCTTTGCCCACTCTGCAGATGCTTGCTCGATTTGCGACCGGGGCTTCTTTTAGTGCTGACAGCCGAGGTGGCGGAAGGGAAAGCAACTCCCGTTCTTGCCTTTTATGATCCAGATGGCCCGTCACCTTCTCGATGAAGGGAGCTCTTCGCAGTGTCAGACGATGGCAAAGGCAGTGTCCACGTACCTGTCATCATCCACGGCGGAATCCAGACCCTCCACTCCTCCTGGAATGCATGCTTCGGGAGGAACCGAAGACACCGTCCAATTTATGATGGTGACCTCGCTGCTCTCTGAGTCCTACAAGTCCTGGTCCCAGCACCGCCGTGCCTTTTTGCAACGCGGTATATATCATGCCTACATGCAGCGGACTCACGGGAGACCATCCGTGCCTCACCCGATGCGATCACTGCAGCTGCTGGAGCAGATTCAGGGTGTAGCAGCGGGACTGCTTCTGCAGTAACCAGGGAGCTGACGAGCTGTTCTCCACAATTCAACCGATGCTCGTCTACACCGGTCTGATCGAACAGCTGCAACACTTCTGTAAAGTCAAGAGGCCGACACAGGCGGGATCCGCTCAAGCTGAAGGAACATCCTCCTCCCCGGAGAGGAGGGTGTCGAGAGCTGGGAAAGCATGATGAAGGAGAAGCTGTTGAACGCAAAGGAGATGATGGGGTTCTCCAAGGAGCTCCTCTCGTGGCTCGACGACATGAACTCCGCCTGCGATTTGCAGGGAGGCATTCGACGTGATGGGCGTTCTGGCTGACGTCCTGTCAGGTGGATTCTCCCAGTGCGAGGAGTTTGTTCAAGCGGCGATCAACGCGGGCAAAAGCTGAGCCCACATCCTAGAGCACCCGGCATCTGTATCTTTATATATAGCGTACTGCGATTGTGCTTTCCTAAAGTATATATCGTACACGCCAATTTCACAGAACAACTCTAGCTCTAGCCATCAGTAGTGTCCATCTAATGGAAAGTGGCTTGATGAGAATGTTCCAAATCTTCATACGATCCGCACCGTGGATTTGCCCCCAAGTTTTTTGTGCTCCCTTTTCGATACACTCGCATGTTAAAACCCACGTTGGCGTCTACTGTTTTCTCAATACGCCGCGGGGCCTCAGCTTATTAAACCTTTTTGACCGCATCTCTCTGTCCAATACAATATTTATAATCTTTGCTGGGATTGTGATTGTCCTCTTTCAACTAACTCGTAAAGAAATAAGCACCAACTTAGTTGATGGAATATTCTGCAAGCGGACATTCAGGTGGTATCCCACGTCATTCATCAATCTCATTTTCTATTATTCGACACCTGACATTATTTTTATTTTGTGAAAAATGAATTACTTAAAAGAAAAAGGGAGGGAAAATATTTTTATTATCTATAAAATGTTATTTTTCGAATGATTTATTTTTCAAAAAGCAAAATGAAAGTCCCAAGGACAAAAAGTTGGCTATATAATTTAATGAACTTATTAACCAACATAATTGGATATGGGCATCTATCAGTGGACTTGTGTGTTGATGGGGTTCGTGAGAGCATCCGACGGCACCTAACCCTCGCGGAAATTCGGCACCCACCACCATCCATATGACTTGTCCAGATCCAGACAATCGCCCTTCGTCACTTGTTCCTTTCACTCCCGTTTGGTCCCCGAGATGGAGCTTTCATCTTAATACTAAACTTATGCTAAAACCCTCTCTAATCAAAGCGAAAGGCGCCTTAGGTTCTAGGAAACCCAAAAAGGAAAATTACACTCTCGGCTCGCCTGCTTTCGATCCGGTCGGAGAAGTCGAGTTAGCTTGTGGCACGAAGCCTAGCTTGATCTTATTACAGCATGGACAGAGGAAAATTAGAGAGAAGAAAGATGTTATTTAGGGGTTCATTTACAGTACATGGGACGTGACATTCGAGGTCGTAACTAATTTTGAAAGAGTAGCTATCTTTCACATGCATGCTTGTCTCATGTATGTCGATATAAAGTGTGTGAATTGTTAAGATAATTAGCGTTATAATAAAAGTAAGCACGGTTACACTACTACCTTTGGATTTCAAATATAGTTTAGCGATTCGGGTTAGGATAAAAGTATTGAAGTTTATAATCTTACTCATTTTGCTGACTAACTTTGTCTTTTTCTTTTTTGCTAATATCATCATGTATACTTTGGCAATCTAACTTTGAAGGAAAAAACCAAAAAAAAAATTGAAAAACAAGAAGAGTGATGAAAAGGAGCACCATTTTAGGAACGGCTCTTTCCCCTTCACTCTCTAGCCTAGGGCTTCTCTCTCTCTCTCTCTGTTTGTTTCATGGCTTTCCGGCGGGGAACGGTGAACTTGCCGGCGCGCGTTTAGCTTCAATTCCGCATTGTGGGGTTGTTGCAGGCTCGGAGGTGGCGATTCCTGCCGAGAATTCTTGTCTGATATCAGCCCAGGTGTTGTCGGTTGTTTGAGGAGCTCCGGCGCGTGGCGGAAGAGATGGTGAGGCCTGCCAAGATACCTCACCACCACCACGAGCAGCACGACGACGACGACGAAGAAGAGGCCGAATATGGTGACGACTTCGCTTCTGCCCACAATTCTTCTTTCAAAGGTGGGTTTTTCCTTGGATTTTCGGAAAAGTTGTGCAAATTTCCCTTTTTATTTCCTTTCTCCCTCTATATAAAAAAGTGCAAAAGGTGAGTAGTAATGACCTGCGCGTTCGTGTAGAGGAAGCGGGAAAGCGGACGGGAGGAAGGGGAACACGCCGCGCTCGAAGCATTCGGAGACGGAGCAGCGCAGGAGGAGCAAGATCAACGAGAGGCAAGCGTTTGCTGTTTCTGTAAAATTGCCATTTTCGTGCTCTGTTCTGCTTGTGGTGTTAAAGTTAGCATAAAATCTGTAGATGGTTGGATGTGGTGCGGTGAATCTATTGCTTAGTTCATGGGAACCTGGTCTTTGCTTCTGCATTTAATTTCATGGTCCATATAGCTCCTCCACAGTTGGAACCCGGGCACTCATCTTGATTTTTGGTACTTTAGGGCCCCAGATTGCTGCCGATAATTCACTTAATCACATTACCCGTGCATGCAAAATGAAACCGAAAGGAACTTTACTGTAGCAAGTAGAATTTAAGTTGGGCAAGAAATGCTTTTTTGTCCATTTGGTTCATTGTGGAAAATTTCCAATTCTTCTGTTGTTAAAGTATGCAAAAGATAGTGAACACAATGGCAGGTGAATACACTTTGAATTTGTGAACTTGTGAAAGCTTATGCCTTGTTTGGATCCTGTACCATGATCTAGGCAAATAATCCAGTCTTGCTGATGTTGATGTCCTTGATACAGCTTTATGTGAACCATTCGTTACAATTATAGTAGAAGAACCGCTTTGTGGTTGATGTTTCATTTTGGCAATGCAGGTTTCAAATATTGAGAGATCTCATACCTCAAAATGATCAAAAAAGAGATAAGGCTTCATTCTTGTTAGAGGTAAATGGTCCAGGCACATCTTTTGGGCACTACAGTGGTTAATTTTTTTTTTTTAATAAATGTGATAGCTGATCAGAGTTCCGTACATTTGTTTCAGGTTATAGAGTACATTCAATTTTTACAGGAGAAAATACAGATATATGAGGGTTCATACCCTGGTTATAATCAGGAGCCAAGTAAATTAACACCATGGGTAAGAGCCAGCACCGAAGATATGCTTTTAAAGTAATAGCACCTGCCTTGTTATATGTTGTAACTTGTTTTTGGACATAAATATAGAAATTGGCTCCAACTACTAAAAGGTTTTATTCTTCCTTGTATGGCAATGTAGATGGATGGAATGGAGAATTATGAAAATAATCTACTTTTTTTGTGAAGACGAAATAAAATGTCTTCTGTAAATCAGCTTACTGTTCAGTTTGTCCTGCATTTTTCTGCAATCTCAGAATAGATCATGTGATCTCATTCTGGCCATTGGCCAGATTGAGTTTAATGCTGGGAGACATGTTCCATATCCGCATATGTAATTAATTCTGCATTTGGGATTTAGTCGGTTTTATAAAAGAAAACCAGTTTGCTCACATTTTCTTGTGACATTTTCATCTTGGTCATGAATTTTTGGAGTTGCTTTGAGAAATTACTTCTGTGTGATTGGTGATGTCACTTCACTAATGTCACTTCACTAAGTGCTTATGTCATGACTTCAGATAATGATGCTGTGAGATTTTTGCCGGAACCTTGGATAGCTGGACGTCCAAGGATTTTGTTATGCTTGATTGAGGAATACATTTGGGATTTATGGCACGATGTCTACTGGAATTTACTTTAGAACATTACATGGACCGCACAAAGCTGTTCCTTGGACTCACATCAATTTTATCTCTTAATTCATCCTATTGCTATTAGTATGTGTTTATGCAGTGCTTATTAAATGTCCATCCTTAAGTCAACTCATAAGAAAAGACAAGACTTCTCCCAGAGAAAGTATTGATCATTTTGGAAGACTTCTTGCATTGTCAGTACTTAGTATTGAAAATCTATTAGCTTGTTAAGTGAATGGTTGGCATCAAGTGAATTGCTGGAGCTTATATTGTCATGAAATGCCAACATAGAACTGCAGATGGTGTTTGTTGTAACATTTCCTTCATTTCTTGCAGAGAAGCAATACTGGGACTGTGGAAAGTCAGATGGATCATCTTCAGATTATGAAAATGGAAGTGCTCATGAGAGTAGAGTTGTTATGAGCCCGCTGCTCGCAAATGCACAGAACTCATTGGAATCTGATTTGGGAAATGCCAGTGTCTCCATGAACATGCAAACACAACCAGGCATGTTTGCTTCTGTTGGGCATGGTGGGATGGCCAGTGAACCGTTGACTGAAGCTGCATCTAATGTTGGTAACGTGTCTGGCCATCCTCAGTCGCAGTTGTGGCAGGCCATGCCTTTGCAGCAGATTGTAGCATCCCAAACAATACACATATTGATCAAGAGCAATTCACCATTGAAAGTGGATCTGTTAGCCTTTCTGCTGCCTATTCTCAAGGGTAATTATTCCTTGAAACCCATTACATCCAGTTAAATATTTGGTCGATGCATCTCTTATGCCTCATCTGAGAAAGATATATCTCTAATCTCCATTATGGTGGATATGAAGTAACTTCCTATTTGGAGTTTTGTAAATGGAGTTCCCTAACATCAAGGATTCCACTACTGAAAAATAATGCAATTTTCTGGAATCTTGATTTTTCACAGCATCAATGAAGGAGAGGACTACTGCAAGTATAATCGGAATAATATATGATGATTTACCTAATCTTACCATTTAGAGACAAGATGTTTGTGTGCTTTGGGCTGTCTGTGACATAAAACTCAATTCTTCTCGGAGTTGATATTGTTGACCTTTGGGTTCGTGCAGCTTAAATTGACTGCCTACTTGCTTTCATGCTGGAGTTGCATCACTGCAAGCTATGGAATTTTGATATTACATCTTGTCTAATGATATTTTGTTCCGGAAATGGTTGGTTATTCTTGTATGACAGCATAGTAGTCTTGTGACAGGATATTAAACACTCTGACCCAAGCACTGCAATCATCGGGAGTGGATTTGTCCCAAGCCAGCATCTCTGTGCAAATTGGGATGCTGGGAAGCGAGCAAGTAATAGGGCAGCTGGTACCGTATCCACTTTGAAGGTCTAAAACCTGTAACTCATTTTCTGAGCTATTCTATCTCATGCAATAGCTGTTGCTGAAGTTTTTTTTTTTTTTTTTAATAATTACACACCCATTCTGTCATTCATGTTGGTAGTTAGAGAGGCTGCAAGACCTGCTAGAACCATCATCTCAGATTTTTTTTCCCTTTTCAATCCACTTACTCTGGTATTTCAGACTGCAAAAATTTGACCGCGGACTATAGCCAGCCAGCTTATGTAGAGAGTTTAAAAGTAGTAATCACAACAAATGCAATTCTTGCAGCACTAATGGAATGACCATCTTAAGTGCAATGTATGCCTTTGAAATTTTGTTGTCCTTACTTTGATATAATTAGCTGAAATTGTGATGTTCTTTGGATGGTAATGGCATTAGTTTGTAGTGCTGTCTATGCAGGATAAGTTTGTGTTGTAGATTTGTAATTCCTTTATAACTATTTTGGTGGCCTAGCGTATGGTAAATGACCCTTTAATTGCTTTAAGAGCAGTCAATGATTTTTATCATGTCATATAGGAGTAATAAACCATGCATCTTTTTGATATAATGGTTATTCTGAATATGACCATTTAGTATGTTCATGAAGATGTTCAAAATTGAATGGGTAAACAGTCTTAATTGGACATGTTATCTCTTAGAAAGTCTTAGAAAATTCACCAAGCTTTCTAATGACATCAAGATCAAGTAATTTTCATGTCAATTGGCTCACTTGTCATTTTTTGAAACGTTGCCCTAAAATCTGAGAAATTGTGAAATTCGGATTACATGTATAACCATTTCATGCTGCACTTTGCCATTTTTGTTCGAATTTTTCTGTTGTGATTTAGAAGCCAAATCCTTCATGAAATTTGTTTTTCATCTTTAGGACTATCATGTGGTAAAATTTAGGAGTTTTTCAGCATTTTTTCATGTTCATTTCGCCATGATATCCTCTTAAATTGTTGCCTCCTGTTTTGTTCTGGTACATTTTATCATTTTTTCGATTTTTATAAAATCATCCGTTGCTCTTTCGAGAAAATTTTCTTCATGAAAGTTGTTCTACGTTGAAATATTGATGTGCTGTAATTTTTTTTTAAAGTCAATTGCTTATTGTGTTATATTTAATTGCTCGCTCTTTTTTAAGGTGTTATATATTCCCTTGTTCTACTTTTTGTAATGTGCTCATGTTCTAAATTTTTTTTTTTTTTAAAATGGTGCATGCGGACCTAATATTTGATGTCTTTATGAATTTTGATTATCATTTCTTAAACTTTAAATGCAAAAATTTTCAGAAAATAAAAAGACCATTGAATGAACATTCGATGCTTGTGATAGTGATTGATGCATGTTGAATGGATGAAATGAACCAATGTTGGTACACTAATTGTTTGATTGAATAAGAAATAAGGTCTTTGGACCTATTTGAGTGCTTATTTACCGCACTGCAATTTCAATTTAAACTGTTTGCTTTTCCTTTTTCTTTTTAGAAATAGAATGGTATGAAACCAATATCTACGCGTAATTATCTTTTCCTTTTGATGGCATGAAAAAGTAAAAAAATCAAATATCACTTTAGGTAAAGCATGATGATTGTTAGGTACCAAAAGGGCGCTAATAAAAATATTAGCGAGACCCAAGTCCCCGAATCTTAGATCTTTAGTTGTATAGAAATTGAGGGAACTCTTCTAACCCTTGATAGGGCCTTTGAGTCCGCCCTTCAAAATTAAGGCTAGTGGCAACCTCAAAATATTTATCTTAAGTTGTTAATCAATTTGGATGATAAAATGAACTTGTTGTGCAGGGTATAGGTCTCGTGGAGCATTCACCCCAGTTTAGCATATTCGAGTAGATTTAGCCCAAATGACACAGTGATGCCATCTTTTTGGTGGGTAGTCCCTTGAGAGGACTACCGTGGTTAAATATACCCTTAAAATTCGTCTTTCATACCTGGTCTCCTTTATTTAAAGGTGCATCGTTTTTGCGGAACGAGTCACAACACCTTCCCGCTATTGCGCGAAATATGGGCTTGAGAGAATTTGTGTTCGTGTAGACCTCAAGCTTAATGAGTTGAGATCAAAAGGCAAGGTGATGACGTCTTCAATCAATTTGGCTCTAGTGTGAGCTCACGAGTAAATACCCTAAATTTCATCCCTCTCGATGCTGGTCCTCACTGGGGGTCGCAACAAAGATGACTTGGTAACTTTGTTTGCATTTAGAGACGGCGATAGAAAGGGTGGGAGCACTCGGCTAGTTCCCCGCCTCCACCCCCCCAATGATGATTAGAGGAGGCCCATATCAATCAGTATGTGTGATCGGAGATTAAATTGGGATAAGTGGAAAAACTGCCAATAGGCTACAAGCGCCTATTGGCAGTTGCTTTTATTTGTAAAATCTTCATACCAAGAAAAGAATGTGAGCCAAATAAACCAAAGGCTCTACACGATTGAGGGACCAACATTCTGTGGTGGTTAGCAGAGGCAACATGGTTGGCTAGTGGAGAATATAGGCGCGGTTGATGTGGAGACTAGTTCAGACAAGGGTGGTGGAGAGTAGAGTCCACCGCGACTGACGGTGGTGGTGGTCTTTGTGTAGCATCCGACGATGGTTTCCACACAAAGTTTGACTAAACTACACCATTTTATGTTAGAAAAATCAAATTACCCTTAATCACAAGATTTCATTCAATATCAATAATTAACATTGCCCCTCGCTCTCCCTTTGATTGAAATTAATCTTATCGTCTCTCTCCTTCACATGCTGTATTTGCGCAAGTTTCCAAAAAGAAGTTAGTTAACTTGTCTCTAGTGTTCTTTTGAATCATCTCCAGTGTTCTTTTGAATCAGTAAAATAAAACATGTTTTTTTTTTATTCCAAGTAAAATTATGTTTCGAAGTTGAAAAACAATCATTTTTTGTGCGATCATGAATTTATTAATTTGCCGAAGATATAGCCTTGTTAAATTTGGGTTATTTGAAAACGTGCATCTTTCTTTTGTCTAAGTTTTAAGTTGTTTTGATGCAAATCAAAATTTTGCTAGTTACAGTTTCTTCTCATTCAAACTTATATTTAATCTTAGAAAACTTTTTGAGGGCATGGTTCACAAGTAATATTAGTAACTTTCTTTCTAATTGAATAGCAAAAAGGTATAGTATTGATCCTTCCTTCCTTTTTTTTTCTTTTTTAGCCTTCATGGTTTTAAGATTAGAAGGAATAATGAACTAAATTCTTAAATTTTGATTTTGCTATTTTGGAGGAAAATCAGTTGTTCTCTTCAAGCCAGGTGGAAGAAAGAATAAAACAAGAAAATTGAATTGAATAAAGATATGAAAGTAGTAGCTTGTAGATTGTTAGTGTTCCTTAAAAAAGTGTTATTAAATGTTGATAAATACTTAACAAAGTGTAAGGCTGATACGGCTAACAAGAAGTGTGAATTGTGAATTACAGAAACAATTCAAGTATGAAATAAGTTTTAAAATAAAACCTGAACATAACGAGGGATGAGCACCGGAGCCGATTCAACTTGAGAATTGGATCTAATCTTGATCGACCACTTCAAGGCCGGTTCTAGGGAGAATTGGTGGCTCTGGGTTCTGCAAACCTAAAACGGTCCAAGACCGGTTCAATTGCAAACTCCATAGCTGTAACCAACCAAGCCACCAAAGTATTGGTTCAACTAGTCCGATTCTTGGAATGAACCAATTCTATATTGGTTTTGAAGCCTCTTAATTTTCTTTTTGCACCATATCAGTAATGAAACTGTGGTCTTCAACATGAAAATCAACAACACAATCACTGATGCAGCCCGTATTGAAGACCAGCTCTCTCAACCAAGAAGATCGGCCCGCATTCAAGCTCGACGAAATCGAGAAGCCGTATTGATATATTGAGTCCATCCCGGAAGCTTGAAAGACACCTTGGGAGCCTGTATGACACTTTTACTAGTTTATAGTTTCTATACTCTTTACTATTTCTCCTAGTTTCAATGCTCTGTCTTTGTTTCTTTGATGATATAAGCCATCAAATTTCTTGTAGAAGACAGGCAACTTTTGATGAATGAAAAAACTTTGTTTTGAAGCAAGTATCGTGAACCTTGTAGAGTACATACCCTTGAAAACCTAGAAGAGTTTTCACTCCATCCTTGAAGAGTTGGAGCTTTCAAAATCTGCATTCTTGAAGAGTTGCAGTCATCAATCTAGAGAATTGGTGCCCCCTCAACTTCCTTGGAGGCCTAGAAGAGCAACCAACGAAGTTTCTATCTTTTCCTGTTCTGTTCGTTATTTCCAACCCAAATTCGACCATCCTACAGTGCTTATTTCAGAAAACCCAAAACATAGAAATTGTAGATCCAGAAGTTTTCGTTCATTTTGCTTTGGAATCAGGTCGATCCGATCTGTATTGACAAAGATACGACTGTTCTCCTGAGCTTGTGCAGTGCTGAAATTTCTATTTGTCTTGTTTTCCCATGTGTGAGTCACTCTCCCGATCCTATTGTTTGAGAAAGCCTAACCTGGGCTTGCATCAGTCACTTGACCCAAGTGTTTATGTGGTGAAATTGTGGAATTTTTACATTTTCTTATAAAAATTTGGCCCAAAACATAAAATGTTCCCAATCTCGAGTAAAACTGAGCACCAATGATTTCAGAACTAACTCGGTTCTAGTTTCCAATCTTTTGGAATTGTAGTTCCTAGGGTTGACTTCTGATTCTACATTGAGACCCAACTTACCTTAGAATCACTCACCTCTAAATACAATAGATTTATGTCATTTGAAGTTTTGCATACTCTAATGGGAAAAGATCGATGAGATTCCACTACAATTGCCAAAGAAAAGACCATGCATTTGGTACACCCAAACGCAAAAGAATCAATAACAAAAAAGGAGTATTCTCATGCTCTCAAATCACTTAGATAACGGCTCCCAAAACTCACTAGAGTTCTAATCATTTTCTCCTAGAAAATTTAGCTCTGAAAATTGGGATTAAGCAAGTTCGGATTGGGGTAACTTAGGTTCGAGCACCCACTAGAATAGGTTTGACTCCTAGCTATTGCTAGGGGTGAGCATGATTCTAAGCTAATTAGGAACTTGAAAACCGTATTGGTGGGAACTTGTAGGTTCTAGGTTCCAAAGCATGCAAGGTAAGTTCTAGATTTTAAAATTTCGGGAATCTATTTCAATGGGTAAGCTCTATGTTTTAGGTTGGTAGAACTTGAAACTTGAAACCCGTAACCTACAACCTATAACCTAGAACAAGTTTTTGTATTTTTCTTAGTCTATATCTTCACATAATCTTAGGTTTCCTATGAAACTAATTTATAAACTCGAATTGCAAACTTATGGCAAGTATGCTATCCCACACACGGCTCTCCTGGCCTTAAAAGGGACTGCCTGTTAGCCACCAAGTTGCTTCTCAAGTTATGAGCTTAGATCATAGTAATTTCTAGAATATTAGAAATTTTGATGCACAGGATCCCCTAAGGGCAAGTGCAGAGCATACTTTAGGATTTTTCTCAATCATAGTGTTTGTTCAAAACCATCGTTCTAGGCTAGAAGAGAGTGGGAGTATTTAAAAGATTATGTTGAAAGTAGAGTACACAACACACTTCTTATTTCACTCTCTGGTTTTTACAATGGGGACTCCTTGCTCTTATATAGGCAGAGGAGGACACAAGAGACAAGAGTAGGCAGACTGGCCTTGCTCGGACATAATTATGGGAGCAAACTAGCCACTTATGGGCTACACACATAGGGAGTCCTAAAGAAATCCCGTGACGGTCTATGAACAGTGATTATTCTCGCCTGGTGCTACAGTAACTAGGAGCTAGATGAACAGTAAAAGTGAACATTGATTTCAGAGCGGCTTTTATTTGTCTCTTCCGTCTCTAGCATTGTAGTCACAGTCCGAATCTTCAGAGTTATGATGAGCTATCTGTTCCTTGAGGAGTGCGTCCTCATCCATATCGGATGGACTGGAGCTTCCGTCTTTTTCTCTTTTGAAAGCACGGATGAGATTCTCGATTTCTTCTGCCAACAAGTCTAGTGGACGGGAGGAGCTAGCATCGAAAGAGCCGGAAAAAGGGGCGTAATTTGGGGTGTCTCCCCATGGATCTTGGGAAAGTGCCCCCCCTCAGGGATCATAGGGGATGGAGGAGTCTGGATTGTTTTGTCGAAAGATCTGGAGGGCTTCTTGGACCTTTTCTCTCATCGGATCCCAAGCGTCGAGGTGGTCCCAGGAGACAGGGACTTGGGCGGATGGCCATGCTTCTGGTGGGATGGTGCGATTTTCCTGACATAGGATTCTCTGGAGTTCTCTTGATGAATATCTGCTGGTGGTGATGGAGTAAGGTAGCGTTTGGTGAATTCGTGCAGATTCTTGAAAAACTTGAGGCTTGTAACTTGACGTTCCTGCAACAGAAGGTTTGTCAGAGATCCATTTAGTGGGATGGCAATATGTCCATGGTCGGTGGAACATGACAATAGTATGGCGTTTTGGTTCAGGCATTCCACGACGATTCTGAATTTTGAAAAGTTCTTTCCAGTACTGGAGTGGGTTGAACTATGCAAAAATGTCTAAAAGATTTTTCTGGTTATGATCACGTCCAGCTGCATCTTTGATAAAAACCTGCAAAATTTGTTCAGTAGGAAATTAATGGCTATTGTGTACATGTTGAACATATACCAAAGTAACTATTTCAGGTCTTCGGGAAATTCATCATTAGGAGACCATCGGAGGGGATGGATGAATGGATATTGTGGATGGAGTCCGTCTGGTCTGAGCATTAAGCCACCATGCTCACGAAAAATCCGGAGATGATATTCCCACATTAATTTCGGAAGTCTTTCTTTCAAAACATTATGTCGAATGGCCAATGGAATCTCAGGGGGGTATTTAAGACTTGGCCAACCACACTGCATGTCAGTGGTGCGGCATGTTTCTAAGAAAGGTTCCTTCTTGACATACATGTGAATTGATTGAATCGGTTCTTTTGGCCTGGACAAGAAGTCGGCTAGGACATTCTTAGTCCCTAGAATATGTTTGACTTCGAAGGAGTATTTAGAAAACCATTCAGCCCACTGGAGCAATTGTGGATGAGGGACTTGCTTTTGTTTAAACTTGAGCATCTGGGGAAATGAGGACATATCCATTTCAACGAGAAAATGGTGTCCAATGAGATGAAACTCAAACTTCTTAATACCGTATTTGACTGCAAGTATTTCCTTGAAAGTGGAATGGTAATGGATTTCTGCTTGAGAGAACCGACCACTTTTGTAGGCACAAATATGCCTGGTCCCATCAATTTCTTCGAAAAGAATGGCTGCCCAATATTTGTCGTTGGCATCAGTTTGGAGAATCATTTTGCTAGTAGATGGAATTTTTAAGGGGGGAAGGTGCTGTAAGAGCTGTTTAAGCTGAGAAACGGCTTGAGTTTGCTTGGGTCCCCATGGGGAGGATTCTTCTTGAGCATCTTGTGGAGAGGTCTGAGATATTTAGAAATATGGGGAACAAAGTCTTGCAAGTAATTTACAATGCCAAGGAATTGTTGGACTTGTCTGGCATTCAGATCCTTCTCAGGAAATTTTTGGAGTTCCTCAGCAATATGGGGTTCAGGGCAATATGTTCATTCTTTTAAGTGCATGCCAAGGAATTCAATTTCCGTTTAGGCAATAATCATTTTTTTCTGAGAAAGCATAATGCCATGCTTTTTAACAATATCAACAAATTGTGTCAAAAGTTGGCAATGAGATTGTTCATCAGGGCTAAACAAAAGAATGTCATCAATGTAGATTTGAGAGTTTGAAAGAATTGGTTCAAAGATTTTGAACATAGCCTTTTGAAAAAGGGAATGTGCAGTTTTGAGGCCTAAAGGAACAACTGTCCATTGAAAGTGTTGGTTTGGGATACGAGAACCCCGTGTCTTGGGTGCATCGATGGATCAATTCCCAACTGCCAGAATCCTGCCTTAAGATCAAATTTTGAGTAGATCTTTGCTTGAGCAAGGCTAAGAAAGAGAGAATTTCGATGGGGCAATGGGAATTTATCATCCTGAAGGAACTCATTCAAAGGTTGATAATTAATTACTAACCTCATTTTGTCACGGTTTTGTTCAGCTTGCTTGTTGACATAAAATGCTTCACATGCCCATTGAGAGTCAAATGGTTCAATGAGACATTGTGCCAATAGTTCTGCACATTCTTGCTGGGCAAGTGTAAGGTGTTATGGGCTCATTCCAGAATGACTGGCTCTCGTAGGATTAATGTCTTCATTCTTCTTGAAAGGAAGTTTGACATAGAAAAGAGAGTTTTTCCATAAGGGCTGGGTACAGGTTTGAGAAAACTAGGAGTGTGACTCAGCACAAGAAGAAAGTAGACTTTGGATGATTAGGTCAAACATGGTGGGTTCGAGTGCATAAAATCGTTTGATTTTTACAAATTCCCTGAATTGATTTTCTAAATGTAGGCCACGGGAAAGTATTCTAAGCTTGGGGAGTTGGGCCAATATGTCCCAACCAATGATGATATCTTTGTCTGGAGATCTGGAACCAAGGACCCTGGTGGTAATAGAACACTGGGGAAAGAATTGAATAGTAATGGGCTTACTACGATACTTGGTAGCAAATGTGTCACCAGAAGCTGAATTGAAATACCTGGTGTAGGGTTTCCAAAATTCTTCTGGGAGAATCTTAGTATCTAGGATGGAAGAACTTGCTCCAGTATTAATGAGTGCCACCAAAGGGATTGGTTTGTGGTATTTAGACAAGAAGATATGGATTAGAATGTATGGATGGTGTATTGGTTCAGTGATATGGATGTTATCAGGAGTGTTAGGGAAGAATGTGAACACATCATTTTTAGAATCCGAGGCTGAGTTTGAGCTATATGTTTGAATAGCACAAAGAGTGTTTTCTGATAGTTGGTCGTCTAAGGAGAAGACAGACTCAATGTCAGAATCATCAAGCTGGATGCCGGTGCTCTTAGCGATTTTATCAATCGATGGCTTCTACGACTCTTTGCCTTTGGACAATTTTTGGCAAAATGTCCTTTTTGTTGCAAACATAACATCTATCCTTGCTTTGCTTCTTGGAGGAGCGATGGTGGCTTTTACGCAAAAATTTTCATTTGCCTTTGCTCTTCCCTGTGCGTGTCTTTTTGAAGGAAAGCTTTTTAAAGTGTTTTTTTTCTTTTTGTAGCCTGTGCAGGAAGGATCAGTGCAATCCTTAGGACATTTGATCTGCAAGCCGGGTTTGAAGCACGCCTTATCGAGATGTCTGTTTTCTTTGAGGAAGCTTCGGAAGGCTTCTCTGCGGAGGCAAAGTTCTTCTATGGCGATATGAACGACCTGCTGGATTTCACCAAGAGTAGCTTCTGTGAGGCTTTTTTGTCGTTGTTGAAGAGTTTTTTCTGCAGCTTGACTCAGTTCTCTTGGGATAGATGCCAAGAAAATAGCTTTGAGGTTCCAGTTTGCACCAAGTAAATAAAATAACTTGATCATAGCTTGGAAGTGTCGGTCAAGATCTTTGCGCCTTAATGAGCAACATTTTCGGTCGAAGAACTCCTTTCTTTTGAGCTCTTTGGAGTCTTCAGGTTTGCCAATGAAATACATGTGGATAATCTGGATGACATTATCCAGAGGCTGAGTTAGGAAGTACATTTGGTCTCTTCGGAGGTAGTATGCCACCAATCTTGAAGTGCTCCTGTAAAACGGCTGGTAAATTCCAGGAGAATATCATAAGTGCTGGGTTCAGATATATGCCTGGTGGTGAGCCAAGCATGGAATTCTTGGAGTCTATCAGGCCACTTATGATACGGAATGTCATCCAAGGTAAAGTAAACTTTGGAGGACGAGGCAGTGAAAGTCTGGGTTGCATTAGGTTGCTCCGGGTGGTGTATTTCAGGTTCAGAAAATATATCTTCGTCTTTGACACTATCTGCCATAGACAAGGTTTCTTCCGAGGAGGTCGATTCGGTAAAAACATCGAAATTGGATACAGACGAAGTTTCAACTTGTTCAGCTGTGGATGGTTTGATGACAGCAATTGAAGGAATCTGCTGTCGAAGAAAGTTCTCTATTAGATTGGAAATGGTCAAGGTAGCAGGTGGGTTTTTGGGAGGATGATCACCGAGAGGGTGTTTAGGTGTACCGGGAGGGGATGGCGATCCTGTAGAAGTGAGAGATTCCTTTTGCTTTTGTTTAAGCTTGTGGAGCTTTTCACGAAGAATCAAGAAATTGTTATGAGGTGGAGGGGCAGTTGAGCTGAGAATAGCAGCAAATGAGTATGATGATCCCGAGAGATTATTCTGGTTTGGGTGGTAGAGAAGGAGAGGGGAAAAATGGTGGATCAATTGGAGTGAATGACTGCTGGCTTTTAAGAATTTGAATTTGCCTTTTGAGCTTCTCAATTTCTGGCTTCTGATCTTCCAAATAATGGCTAGGAGGTGTCTGCTTAGTTTCTAGCAGATGAAGCCTTTTCTGGAAGTCTTTCAGCAAATGGCAAGATAAGTCAGTAGTCTTGTTTACACATTCAAGACGTGAGGCAACTGTGCCAAGAAGCTCATTTTGGGCCAAAGCATTTTCAGTTTGCCAGTTCAAAACAGTTTAAGCAGCAGAGGGCTGCTTACGTTGTCCCTGTGAATCAAGGCCAGTGGGGTTTGGTATCTTGGGGGAGTGCTGAAACCTTTGGTGAGGGTCAGAGAATTTTTCCAATTGAGGAAATTTCCAGGGATGGGTGCTGGTTTCAGATGATTCTGTGGCCTCGAGTGAAGGGAAGTCATCAGGGTGGAACATACATATTCTGGGTAAAACAGGGGGTGGAACTGGTTTGGGTGTACATGTGCCTAGTCTTGGTAAGTTCAGAGGACAAGAAGGATTCTTTTTCACCCATTTCTGAATTGGTTTGTAAAAAGGGGAAGTGATCATGGGTTTAGTTGGGGGTTGAGGAGAACATATTGTCTTGCAAGGAAGTGGAGATGAGGTTATCATAGGAGGTTTGGTGGTCCATAAGAAACAATAAACTGGTATTTGCCACCGTCTTCTTCGAGGGGTCCAACAGTTGGATCTCCGGCAAGATACCTTTGGTAAAGGGTATCTTTCTTCTTTTTCTTTTTTGTGAAAGAAGGTCTGTCATCTTCATCTTCAAATTTGGTGCAAGATGAGTAAGCACAATCTGGATCCCAAAAACAATGCCCAGAAGAGTCTTTAAAAAGATGGATTGGTTGACCCTAAGAACCGAAAAAGTGGACAAATCGTTTGTCATCTGGTTCATTTGAAACGGGGTCAGTAGGGCAAGGTGTAAAATGAAGGATGGTTGGAAAAATAGAGGAAGGTTCCTCTCTAGTTTTACTGAATCTGATGGCAACAATGCCATCTTTCTTTCTAGTGAACTGTGGTTCATTGGACTGGACCGATTTGCAGCTTTGGTGAAGTTTCTTATAGTTGGTTACCCAACTATTAGGGAGGAGCTTTACAAGCTCGTTTCGTGGGATCTGTCGAGGAACATGGATGCAAGATGTCTGGTCATGATCAACTGATATAACAAGAGCATCTTCAGAGTTTGGAATATTGAGATCAATGGCATGGTTTTGAACAAGGTAGATCATTTGGTAATGTAAGGTAGCAGCAATAGATCCAGGAGTTTGAGGGGTTCCAGTGATTTGTAGCTGAACCTTAGGAGTAGTAAGCAGGTTGGGATCTGTAAGAGCAATGTTAAAATTTAGGAAAAGCGTAACAAAGACAGTTCTCGTATTCATGGTTGTCTGGATAGTGCCAACACAAGCTTGCTGATATTCCAAAAATCTGGTGTCTAGCAGGGCTATTCGTATAGTAACCGGTAGGCCTTTCCGACCATGAAAGGTTAAGGCAAGGCGGATGGCTCCAAAATGGAGATGAGTATAGCCTTGTTGAATCCATTGAGCTGGAAACTCTGGTGGTATCTGGAGAATGACAAAATGTTCTTGTTCAGTTGCTTGAATGGGATGCTGATCAAAGCGAGAAGACTAAACATACTCCTTTACAGTGTGAGGGGTATGTTTGATGAGGTGTTTGATGGATCGGAGAGGTGAAAATGATGGTGGTTAGGCAAAAGCGGTATAAGGGTTCATCTGGGAAGCTGAGTTTCTGAAATCTTACTATCCTCTATGAGGTAAGCAACCTCATAAAGATAGTCTATCTTCGAACATGAAGACTTTCGAAGCTCGGGTGGAGGCTGAAGAGAAAGAGTAGAGGTATGGGAAATAGGAAAAGAAACAGAAGACGAGTCTAGTGTTTCCATAGGATGAAAGTTTATCTTCTAGTAACAGAACGTTGATGATATGTGTTTAATTTAGAATCACTAGTTTGAACTTCAATTTTATGATCGAGAATTTTATTTTCATACACCATGAGACTAGTGAAAGCTCCAATTGCTTCTTTGATGTAATTATGTTAAGGTATTTGCTTCTTTTAAAATAATAATTCTATATAATACAATAGCAATCGGTGCATTGAAAACCGTAAAATTTCATTAATACCAATCGACATGTGCATATGGATATTCTTTCTTAGGTAATTGATGATAAAATCCTTATTCATTTTTATTGTTGCGTTTATTTTTGTTTTGCTTAACTAAACATGAAAAAGAGAGAGCCTGTAATAGGGTAGGTTTCAAGTTCCAGATTTTGACGGGTAAGTTCTAGGTTTTAAAAAATGAGAAATCTATACTCAAGGATAGGTTCTAAGTTCCAAGTGAAACCTATAACTAACTTGAAATTGCTCAATTGCTCACTCCTAGTTGTTGCACTGAACATTGAAATAGTTACCGGGCAATTCAGGAGCCTCGCTAGCTCTGTTTGAGCACCCGGACTTGGTCAGCCACTCCTTGGCTAGGCGCTTGTCCAATGGCCTAGTTTGTCTAAGCGCTAGGTGACTGGTTTCCTTGCATCTCTAGTGGTCTGCCCCTGCAAACATTCCAAGTCTCAATTCGAAACCTAATGGGAATACTTTGAGCCAAAATCAACAATTCTCCACTTTAGCGAGAAGTCCAACATTATCTCTCTTGAGCCCCTATGGCCTCCTCACCAGTTGTAGATGTTGACGAGTGTCCAATTAGTACTAGAACCTAGTTAATGAGATCTGCTTCATTAACATTCATGCTGGATCATACCTTGTGCAATTTTTCAATTTATGCAGTTTCCTATGACACATGTATCACCTTGAATCTTGCATAGTGAATCAACATGGTTTGGCAGTGTGCATACCTCGTGCAAAGAGATCGACAAGACGGTTTCACTAAAATTGCCAAAGAGAAGGATCACATACGTAGAGCCAATCCCAATTCAAATCTAAAGCTTCGAGTCATAATCAACAGAGGCTGATTTGATCAATTAATATAAGGAAAAATTGTGTTCTAATAAAAAGAGGCAGTGAAAATAGGGTCTACATGAATTTATATGGACAGCCCTGCTTTCTCTTCTCTCGCAGGTGACAAAACACTGTTAGCGGCACCCATCGAAGCTTCGTGCGAATCTTCCATGAGAGTCGTTCGGGGACCTCCATCAATGGAGGCTCCCATGTGCTTCGAACAGAGACTCGTCCCGCCAAGCACGTCTCATCGCTGTCATTCGGACCGAGTCATTTTCTCGTCGCCCTTGTCAAAGAAACTTGACTCGGGCATGCTCTACCAATTCCATGTCCCCTACCAAGTCGTGTGCGTGCGGTATCATAATGCCGTGGCGCACCGTTTGGATTATCCGATTGGAGTCTAGAGACTTTCTGGATAGTCTGTGCCCATGGACCATTATTGACATTTTGTCTAATCCATCGATCGCGGTTAATCATCAATTGGGTATGTGAGTATGGTTTAACATTTCTTTGGCACATGAAATTTGACTGATGGGGTTGGATGCACATACGTGAAAGACATAACACTAGCTTTGATATCATGTTAGAGAGAAATTTAAATTGATTAGAAGAGGGAGGGAGAATTACCAAAAAAGTCATAATGCTATTATAATTGTATCAATTTAGTCATAAACTTTTTTTGGCCAATTCAATATCGTCTGTGGACTGACATGTACATTTTTTTAATAATTTATTATTATTTTATTTGGCTAGATAGATTGAATTAACATTATTGCAAAATATTTAGTATTGAATTGATATAATTATAATAAGTTTATGATTTTTGGATAATCTTCTGAAGAGGAGAACCCATGAATATAAATAGTATATTGAAACTGTTGTCAAGTGATGTAAGATAATATTTCAATATACCAATTATAATAATAGTTAGCTATTCATCTAGTTTTTACAATCGATGCTAGACCTTCTTCTTTTTAATTAGGTCATACCACATAAATATATAATTCTTTTTCTTTTTTTGGCCGGTATGAATATATAATTCTAGTAGCCCATAATACAATGTCACTACCGGTCTTGCAGATCCAAATATATGAGTGCATTGATTCCTTTTCTTTCCCACTAACCGTTGAGTTTGGGCCATAAACGAGTCATTACAGAGCATAATGGCATATACAGGTGAATCCTAGGCGGCTGGTGGTTGCTGTCGCCCCGGTTCCTATATGTATCGTGCAATTTTCATTTGTTATAATCAAACAAAAATCTCTTTAGGGTTCGTCACCTCTCAATATGATTTACCAAATGTGTTTTCGCCGATGCTCTAATCGAAAAGCCTGCAATCCCCACTGATAAGACAGTCGAATATAGTCTTATGTCACTACTTTTACCGGGTTTGCCATGACTGTCAAGATGTCCATCTTTTCAACATCCTTTCCTTCTTTTAGCAGTAATACATCGTACACAATCGAGCTATTATTACTTCAAAGGATGTCCCTTTCTATCCTTTTCTAGAAGGGGCACATGGAAGGTCTCCCAAATCCTGATGTGGTCTCGTCCCTTTGTGCAAAATGGACCGTCATTTTAACCTGTTTCAAGTCCTTTGTATTCGTCCTAAAAGTAGATCCACTTGCCAAAAGTGACAAAACTTAAATGGAATCATTCAATTATAGAGACGATGTCCTAATTCATTGGGAACTTTAAGGTATGTTAATGTCAAGGAAATTGGTGTATTGGGGTTAAAATTTTAGCAGTCAAATTTATTAAAATATTATCTTGCGTTACTCGAATATTGAATTAGATTAAAACTGACAATAACAAGAAAATTCGGCCAAAATGCTGATGTGGTACAATTTCTGGCGAATGAGATTGAAACGTGTCGTTTTGGACGTTGACATAGCCAAATAAGCCTAAAACGATGTCGTTTCGAGCGTTGACGTGGTTAGATCGGCCAAAAATGACGTTTAGATTTTTATATAATTATTAATTAAATAATATTAAAAATGAAATTTTTTTTTTAAAAAAAAAAGGGTAGAGGGTAGGCGGGGGAGCCTCCCGCTTATGATTGCAAGGGTCACCGGTGCCTAGGCAAGGGCCGGCGACCCTCACCGACCGCCCTCGCCAAGCTAGCCCGAGATCTAGGAGAGGGTGATTGCCCTCTCCCCGGTGTCTAGCCCTCGGCTTCGGTTGGCAAGGGTTGTCGAACCGTGCCAAGGTGTTCGCAACCCTTGTCGTCCATCGCCGCCGCCCCACCGACAATGGGGCGGTAGCCACGAGATGGGGGAGGCTCCCCGCCTATGCTTGTTGCTACTGTTTTTTTTTTTTTAAAGTTTTGTTTTAAAATTATTTAATTAATATTTATAATAAAAATCAAAATTTGGTCAAAACAATGTCGTTTTTGGTGAAGGTGAGTTGACATGGAATTCTG
The DNA here is from genome assembly GCA_014182895.1 of Angophora floribunda. NCBI lineage: Eukaryota > Viridiplantae > Streptophyta > Magnoliopsida > Myrtales > Myrtaceae > Angophora > Angophora floribunda. Next base: position 15,645,456 of record CM024713.1, read on the forward strand.
GCGAGCCATGTAGATGTTAGAAATTATTAAAATAAGTCATATTGGATTTCCCGCTGCCTTCGTCGGAGTTTGCACTTAAGTGATCTAATTTTTAAAAAAAGTGGCATTTAAGTATATATTTCATAACTTTTAGCACTTAAACGTCCGTTGTGCAAAGTTTTGGCATTTGGACTATTCTTTTTAATCGTCCCATTGTGTCAAGTTTTGGCACTTGGGCTATTCTTTTCTGATTAAAGCTGTTATCTATACGTGATCTCTCCTTCGTTAAATAATATAAATATTTGTATTGGACTTTCTGGTATAGAGATCAGGAAAAAAAGTTTATGCATTCTTGGGATTTCTGTTGTATATGAGTTTCTTCTCAGCCTTCAATTGCACACGCCTTCCTCCATACTATTTCAATATATTTGTACTTCAGACAAGGTATTAAAGTATGTCGTATTGACACTTGATCATCGTACTTGACTAGAACCTTGTTAAATCCGATGTCCCACCGGTTAATATCTTGAAGTTTTTGGATTGGAACAGTTGATTCAAGGGTCAAATTTTCGACGGATGGCATTGCGGCAGTGATCCAAATTATGGTTCACCGAACTTCTTGAATCAGTCAATTTTTTTTTTTTTTCATAATCAGCGAAGAGAAAGGTACTGGTCTTTGGCCAAAGTATGCTTTCAATTTTCAAAATAGAATTTTAGGTTTTTTACGAGATTCAATCAATTCTAAAGTTGCACCACCAAGTCCTATATAACATAGTGGAGTTTGGGAACGCGTTACATGTGTAATAGCACATAAGAGATCACCTGAAATCCCATGGATGCCATGAAAAACCTCTTCTCTTGCTATTTTTCTCCCTGGTCTTACCATTTTCACTTACATCTTCAGTTCGTCTCACTTTGCGCCAAGGCTCCTCCCTTTCAGTTGATAAACCTGGAAATACTTTGGTGTCGGAAGACGGTGCTTTCGCTGCGGGCTTTTATCCCGTGGGAGAAAATGCTTACTGCTTTGCCATTTGGTTCAGCAAACCATCTTGCAGTATCCATAACTGCACCGTAGTTTGGATGGCAAACCGCGACCATCCCGTCAACGGAAGATCCTCAAAGCTTTCTTTAAGAATGAATGGTAACCTTGTACTGATCGATGCTGATCGTACGGTTGTTTGGGCCACAAGCACCGGCTCATCCTCAGGGTCATCCATGAAGTTGCTGCAACTCCTTGACACAGGCAATCTTGTCCTTCGTGGCACGCAGAACGTCGTTTTGTGGCAAAGCTTTGACTCGCCGACTGACACGCTTCTTCCACTACAAAAGCTCACGAGGATCACCCCGGTCGTTTCCTCTCGAAGCAAGAACAACTTTTCTTCTGGCTATTACAGGCTTTATTTCGACAATGATAACCTTCTTCGTCTTCTTTTTGATGGTCCTAAGATTACCAGTGTCTATTGGCCAGATCCATGGCTTAATAGTTGGGACGCTGGAAGAACATCTTATAATGATAGTAGAGTTGCAATGCTTGATCCTTACGGGAATTTCACTTCATCTGATGATTTGAAATTCTTAACATCTGATTATGGTGCAAAAGTTCAGAGAAGATTAACGGTTGATTATGATGGTAATATTCGAGTTTATAGTCAGTCGGAAGGACAGGAGTGGTCAGTTTCATGGCAAGCCAAATCTGACCCATGCACAATTCATGGCACTTGTGGACCTAATAGTATGTGTACATACCACCCTGGAGAGGGAAGAAGTTGCATTTGTGCGCTCGGTTATGAAAGAGAAGACCTTTCCGACTGGACGAAAGGATGCAAGGCTAAATTCAACAGCTTCTGTGACCGCAAGTCGAAACCGAATTCATCGAGTTACCACATGCCGATTTTTATGGGTATGACAAAGGCTTCTTTCAAAATTATACACTCGAAATGTGCAAGAAATTATGCTTGGATTTGTGCAATTGCCTGGGTTTCCAATATAAAAACACTAACTGTTACCCCAAGTTGCTTCTGTTAAATGGCCAGTATTCACTCGGTGTTGATGGGGGCATCCACTTCAGGCTCCCAAAATCTAATCTCTCTTACAAATTACCGAGGATAGAATACGCTGCTCTGCAATGTCCAGCCAACGAAGTTTTGCTACCAAGGACTTACGTAAAAAGAAAAGAGAGTTTGGCAATCAAGATTTTGCTCATTTTTGTTGGGGCAATAGCTGGAATGGAGGCCATTGTTGTACTCACGGTTTGGTGCTTCTTACATGGAACCCGCCCAGAGAAAGGTGGAGCTCACATCGATGGATACCACGCTGGACCGACTGGATTCAGACGGTTCACATACGACGAGCTGAGGAAGGCAACACGGAATTTCAGTGAAGAAATAGGAAGAGGAAGTGGAGGAATCGTATACAAGGCCGTGTTGTCAGACTGCAGGGTTGCAGCGGTCAAGCGGCTCAATGAGGCTAACCAAGGTGAGAATGAGTTTCTGGCGGAGGTCAGCACCATTGGAAATCTTAACCACATGAACTTGATTGACATGTGGGGATACTGCGCAGAAGGCAAGGACCGGCTTTTGATCTACGAATTCATGGAACATGGTTCCCTAGCGGAAAATTTGTCTTCTCCAACTGAACTCGATTGGTCAAAGAGGTTTGAAATTGCATTAGGGTCGGCCAGGGGACTTGCTTATCTTCACGAAGAGTGCTTGGAATGGGTTCTTCATTGTGATGTGAAGCCACACAACATTCTCCTTGATTCCATGTACCAACCGAAGGTGGCGGATTTTGGACTGTCGAAGATACTGAAGAGGGATGGCCTGAAGAATTCAAGCTTCTCAAGAATCCGAGGAACAAGAGGTTATATGGCTCCTGAATGGGTTTACAATTTGCCAATCACCTCCAAAGTAGACGTGTACAGTTATGGGATTGTGCTGCTGGAGCTGGTGACTGGCAGGAGCCCCACGGGAGGAGGGCTTGCAAATATTGAGGGTGGTGATGAGAATGAGAGCAAAAGGTTGACTTCTTGGGTGAGAGAGAGGAAGAGAACAGAAGTACCCATGAGAACATGGATAAAGGAAATTGTGGATCCAAGGTTGACCGGGGAATATGACATTAGGATGGTTGAAGTTTTGGTTGCCCTGGCTCTCCAGTGTGTGGAAGAAGACAGAGATGCAAGACCCACCATGAGCCAGGCGGTGGAGATGCTTTTGCGCTACGGCGATGAAGATGAAGTGATACTAGTATAGGTCTGTCTCTATAATAAATTATGACTATAAGGTAATGATCTTTGCATATTTACAAGTATAATGTTATAATAGTCACTGAATATTTCTAAGTATATGGCACTAGTCTCTGGATGCATGAAGTGATGAAAGTGTTTTACTTTACCTCTGTGTTTATTGTGGGAGAATGACACATACAATCTCAAACTTTTTCTTATATTGCATTTTTTATCCGCTATTTTTATAGTTTCACTATGTGACCTATACTATGAAAAAAACCAACATTTCACATGATCAAATCATTAGAACTACTGAAAATGGATGGTGCAAATAGGTTTTGCTCATTGAAAATGCATGATACAAAGTGCAGACATATGTGATCGACTAATGTATCCCAAAATTTTACATATCCTACACGCATGAAATTTCCAAGCCTATCATAAAATAACCTAAAACATGTAACACGGCATGTAGGCTTCGTCAATGGAACCTTTTCAGTACATACAATAAAAACAATATTGGACGAACGTTATGACCTTTACTTTTATAATTATCGTACCTAGATTATCTTTCATATCAAGAAGACATATAGTTTACCAGTAGAAGACCCGCAAGTTGTTAAACAATCTTTTGAATTATTAGCCTAAAGATATTTAAAAATTCCTTAGTTTACATCATAACTATTCCCCTTTTTTGAACAACGTCAAGTTTTTTAAGTTAAACCTTTTTGTCTAGCTGAAACTTACTTTAACATAATCTATTTCTTCCTTAACATCTTTCTTTTATACTTGTAAATCAATCCTTTTTCACAACAAAAAATATTGTGTCACGAACTTATACTTTAAATATATTTAACACTTTCATATAATATTGTAGAGTTTTAAAATAAGTTATAAATTGTTCTTACATTATACAGTAACAAATGCCCTTTTTGTTTAAAAATGAAAGGGTTTAGGCCCAAGAGACTCGATTCTCATCTCTTACGTGTGTGAAGCTACATGTTCGAAGCCCAACAAAATAACTTCCTTCAGCCTACTCATAATCGTTGCCGCTAGTTTAATAGGCCGAGTTTTTCACATTTCACATCAACCAGCTCCAATATTAGATTAAGATATAATCTTTATATCTAATTTTGTTAGACTAATTATGTACGACGGTTAATTATAATTTTAATTAATATAGGCCGCATAAAAAAAAAACTCTTACAATATCTATTACGTGAAAGGAGTATTCTCATGCTCGCAGTTTTCTTCGCTCTCTGGCTTCCTCATGAATTTCTCTTCTAAAAGTAAGCTTTAAGAATAGGGTTTCGATAAATCTGGATTGGGGTCGCTTGGCCGGGATCCCGCCAACATGGATTCAGGTGCTCGGCTACTGCGCCGAAAAGACGTAATAATTTCTGAACACTATTCAAGTGCCCGACCAGCTTCGTCCGGGTGCCCGTACCTACTCAACAGCTCGGCTACTCCTTGGCCGAGCACTGGCCTAGTTGTTTGGTTCGCTCAAGTGCTCAGCGGGGCATTTCCTCGCCTTTCCTGTTGTCTGCTTTCATCTCCATGCCCTTGCAAACACTTCTAGAGCCTCGACATACATGGGCCTATTTCGAGTCAAATGGGAAACTTCGAGGCAAAATCAATAGAAGCTTATTAAGTCAATTAATATAACTTTTTTTGTTTTAACTAAAAGGGGGTCAAAATACGGTCACTTTATGACTAATATATTAATGATGTGTTTATTTTGTAGAAAATTTAATGATCTAAGAATATGGTTGATTTTCTTTTGGTTGGTGATATATAACCAAAAACATTTTTGGATGTTTGGATCTTCTTGGAAAGCAATTTTAATCTCATGACTTTATTTCGGGCAAAAAAAATTCAAAATTTTAATAATTTTTATTTGTTATTCAAAATTTAAATTTTAATTATTTTTTCTCTTTTCTCTTTTTATTTTATTTTAAAAAATTGGAATTTTCAATTATTTCTTAACTTCTTTTTCTTTTCTTTTCTTTCTTTCCTTATCTTTTTTGAGTTCCTTTGTTGAGACTAATCGGCGACTGCCATAGGCATGCTCGATTGGTGATGGCCATAGGTGAGCTCGAGTTCACTGGCTTTGAGTGAGCTAGGAGCTTGTAAGGATTGAGCGAGCCACGAGCTTGTCGGCCTTGGCATAGCCCAAGCTCGCTTGGATTTGGGAAGCCACAAGCTCACATGGATCTAGTGAGTAGCGAGCTCGCTGACCTTGGATGAGCTGCGAGCTCACCTCAATCTAGCGAGCCCCAAGCTTGGTAGCCCTGGCTAGCTTGGGCTCACTTGGATCGGTTGACCTTGACGCTTGTTGGCCTGCGTCATGGCTTCCGACCTTTGTCAAGGCACACGATGGGTAGAGGAAGGAGGAGAAAGGAAAAGAAAGAAAAGAGAAAAAAGATGAAAAGAAAGAAGAAAGAAGAAAGAAGAAAAAGAAAAGAAAAGAAAAGAAAAGAAAAGAAAAGGAATAAAAAATGATTTTTTAAAAATAAAACATAATTGAAAATTGATTTTATAAAATTATTTTTATAAGAATAAAAGTTTCATTAACCAAAGACCCAAAGACAAGGAAAATACTTTGGAAAAAGCTTTTAGGTTCTTTTAAATAGGAAAACATTTTTCAGAATTTAAGTTTTGGTAGGAAATGATTTTCTGTTGACCTATTTTGCTAAGCGAATTAAACACTGGAAAATGTGTAAAATAGTTTTAAAAACATTTTTCGTGAAACAAATGGATCCTAAGGCTCAATTTGTTTTGCTAAAAATGTGATGATTTTTGAAATTATTTTCCAAGAAATTATTTTTCAAGAAAATGAAAATATTTTCAGGTATTTGATTAAAATATGAAAAGTAGAAAAAAAATATTTTTTAGTTTGGTATTTGATTTGATTTTCTGGAGAAATTATAAAAATTATAAATTTTTTTAATTAATTTTAATTTTAATTTTAATTTAATTTAATTTATCTTTTTTATTCTTCCTCAGCGAGTTGTCAACCATAGTGAAGGCTTGCAACCACCACAAGTGAGCTTGAGCCTTGCCTGATTCCACGATGTCCTTTGTCTTTGCCGTCTTCGTTAAAATTACGCAAAGCCTCAAGGTTGAGGGAGCTATGAAGGAAAATGAAATTTCCGAGGGAATGCGGAAGAAGAAGGGGAGGAAAAATTGGTTAGGGTTCACATGAAACCTACGAGGTTGGGGGCCTTGCGATGGTGAAGAGGCTTCGATTTCGATTTGTGCATCGTTTTGTCGTTGCTTCCGTGTGAAGTCTCTTGATTCTTGAAGGACCACGAGTGGACTAAATCGATTTGGACGCAGAGGGAGGGAGTGATGTAGACGGAGGCGAGAGTTACAGTTGTGGTGGAAGGAGGTCAATTAGGGATTAGCTTGGGCATGGAAGTATCACGTCCGTGGATGGAGTTGCATGCAAATGTGACAGTAGCGGTAGTTATTTTCTCACTTTTGAATATGTTTTTTATTGATAGAAAATATTTTTCTTGACTAATTTATTTTCTGTGAACTAAATACCAAATATCTAATTTTTTTTTTTTTAAATTAAAAGTTGACCCGTGCGTTACCCGGTCTCAAAGTCACCACTTATGCATCAATTGTCCGGGGTAGATGCCCAATTTGCGATGGCACCTGTCCAAGTTGTGTCCTAATATTCTCCTCTCACAGATAACAACAATTTTGTGGTGGCACCCTTCCAAGCCGTGCCCGAATCTTCGATTAGACATGTTCGTGGTCATTTGTGCGCTTCCGTTAATGGCGGAGCAAAAGCTTGCAACTGGCAATCCCTCCCCAGTGCATGATTGGCCTCTGTCGTTGTCGCTCCTCATGGAATTATCCTTGGAAAACGTAGCTAAGTATCCTGTCAGGCTTGGATAGTCTTCCTAGTTCGTTCACCCTTTCATCCAACTTGATATAGGAGTCCTCCATGAACTGTGGAAAAATGAGTTTCTTTGCCGGGACGGCACCATGTGTTTACAGCATCTTAAACATATTATTATTATTATTACAAAAAAAACCACTCAAAAATCTAAATTATTTTCACTGAAACACATTCATCTTATTTTTCCGTAACATTAGAAATCTTAAAATTGTACTTGTGTGATGCATTTATTATCTGTTAAAGTTCTGTTGATGAGAACGATGAAAAATCTACCTACATTGATGACATAAAGTAAATATTATTGACATGGCACCACGTGGCTTAGATGAAATAAAAACGATATTGTCTTGATTGAAAAATCATCTATTGGAATCTTGATGAAAGGTAATAATATATTACATATGTACAAATTTTGGGTTTTTTATGTCACTAAAAGAAGTTTGGAGCATTACAACTTGATATTAGAGTATTCCATGAACTTGGAATTGACTTGTGGAAAAATGAGTTTCTTTGCTGGGACGGCACTAATGCGTTTAAAATATCTTGAACATATTATTAGTATTATTATTATTATGAAAGAAGCCACTAAAATATCTAAATTATTCCCACCGGGACACACTTGTCTTAATTTTTTTCTGTAATATTAAAACTCTCAAAATTGTACTTGCGTAACACATTTATAATCCGTCAAAGTTCTGTTATTGAGAACTGTGAAAAATCTACTTACATTGATGCCATAAAGTAAATATTATTGAGATGGCACCCACGTGGCTAAAGTGAAATAAAAATGACAGTGTCTTGATTGAAAATTCCTCTATTGGAATCTTGATGGAAAGTAAATACATCATATATGTACAAAATTTGGTTTTTTTATGTCACAAGAAGAGGTTTGGAGTATTCCATGAACTTGAATTGACTCGTGCAAAAATGAGTTTTTTTGCCAAGATGGCACCGATGTGTTTAAAGCATCTTGAACATATTATTATTATTATTATTATTATTATTATTATTATTCTGAAAAAGCCACTAGAAAATCTAAATTATTCTCACTGGGACACACTTGTCTTAATTTTTCTATAACATTAAAACTCTCAAAATTGTACCTACATGACAAATTATCATCCATCAAAGTTTTGTTAATGAGAAATGTGAAAAATCTACCTATATTAATGCTATAAAGTAAATATTATTGAGATGGCACCTACGTAGCTTAGGTGAAATAAAAACAACATTGCCTTGATTGAAAAATCATATATTGGAACCTTGATGGAAGGTAAATATATCACATATGTACAAATTTTTGATTTTTATGTCACCAGAAAAAATTTGGAGTACTCCAACTTGATATTGGAGTATTTCATGAACTTGGAATTGACCGGTGGAAAAATGAGTTCCTTTACTAGGATGGCACTAATGTGTTTAAAGCATCTTGAACATATTATTATTATTACGAAAAAGCCACTGAAAAACCTAAATTATTCCTACTGAGACACACTTATCTTACACGTCACTATCTTGATTGAAACATTATTTATTAGAACTTTGATGGAAGGTAAATGTGTCTTATATGTACAAATTATAAATTTTTTATCACAAGAAGAACAAAGTTTATGCATTCTTGGGATTTATGTTTTATATGAGTGGCTCATCGGCTTTCAATTGCACGTCTTCCTCTGTACTATTTCAATATGTTTGTACTTTAGATAGGGTATTAAAGTATGTCATATCAACACTTGATTATCGTACTTGACTAGAATCTTATAAAATACGATGTCCCATCAAGTAATATCTTGAAGTTTTTGGATTGAAACAATCATACAAGGGTCCAATCGTCCACAGATGTCATTGCTACAGTAATCCAAATTGTGGTTCATCTAACTTCTCGCGTCGGTCAAGTTATTTTTCACAATTAGCGAAGAGGAAGGTACTGGTCTTTGACCAAAGTATGCTTTCAATTTTCCAAGCAGAATTTTGTACTTTTATGTTTTTAAACGAGATTCAATCAATTCTAAAGTTGCACTCTCAAGTCCTATATAACAAAGTGGAGTTTAGGAACGCGTTATATGCGTAATAGAACATAAGAGATCACCTAAAATCCCATGAATGCCATGAGAAATCCTCTTCTCTTGCTATGTTTCTCCGTGGTCTTACCTTTTCACTTACATCTTCAGTTCGTCTTACTTTGCGCGAAGGCTTCTCCCTTTCAGTTGATAAACCTGGCGATACTTTGGCTTCGGAAGATGGTGCTTTCACTGCGGGCTTTTATCCCGTAGGAGAAAATGCTTATTGCTTTGCCATTTGGTTCAGCAAACCATCTTGCGGTATCCATGACTGCACTGTAGTTTGGATGGCAAACCGTGACCAGCCCGTCAACGGAAGATCCTCAAAGCTTTCTTTGAGAAAGAATGGTGAACTTGCACTGATCGATGCTGATCGTACGGTTGTTTGGAACACAAGCACCGGCTCATCCTCCAGGTCATCCATGAAGTTGCTGCAACTCCTTGACACGGGCAATCTTGTCCTTCGTGACAAGCAGAACATCGTTTTGTGGCAAAGCTTCAACTCGCCGACCAACACGCTTCTTCCAGTGCAAAAGCTCACGAGGAACACCCAGCTCGTTTCCTCTCGAAGCAAGAGCAACTTTTCTTCTGGCTATTACAAGCTTTATTTTGACGATGATAACCTTCTTCATCTTCTTTTTGATGGCCCTGAGATTACCAGTGTCTATTGGCCAGATCCAACGGTTAGTATTTGGGACACTGGAAGATCATCTTATAATGATAGTAGGGTTGCGATGCTTGATCGTTACGGGAATTTCACTTCTTCTGATGAGTTGAAATTCTTAACATCCGATCATGGTGCAAAAGTACAGAGAAGATTAACGGTCGATTATGATGGCAATGTTCGAGTTTATAGTCGGTCTGAAGGAGAGGAGTGGTCAGTTTCATGGCAAGCGCAATTTAAATTATGCTCAATTCATGGCACTTGTGGACCTAATAGTATGTGTACGTACCACCCTAGAGAGGGAAGAAGTTGCATTTGTGCTCCTGGTTATGAAAGAGAAGACCTTTCCGACTGGACGAAAGGATGCAAGGCTAAATTCAACAGCTTCTGTGACAGCAAAGTCGAAACCAAATTCGTCGAGTTACCACATGCCGATTTTGTTGGGTATGACAAAGGCTACTTTCCAAATTGCACACTCGAAAGGTGCAAGCAATTATGCTTGGATTTGTGCAGTTGCTTGGGTTTCCAATATAAATACAGGAACTGTTTCCCTAAGTCGCTTCTGTTAAATGGCCGATATACACCCGGTTTTGATGGGGCCATCCACTTCAGGCTCCCAAAATCCAATCTCTCTTACAAATTACCGAGGATAGAGTACGCTGCTCTGCAATGTCCAGCCAACGAAGTTTTGCTACCAAGGACTTACGTAAAAAGAAAAGAGAGTTTGGCGATCAAGATTTTGCTCCTTTTTGTTGGGGCAATAGCTGGAATGGAGGCCATTGTTGTACTCACGGTTTGGTGCTTCTTACATGGAACCCGCCCAGAGAAAGGTGGAGCTCACACCGATGGATACCATGCTGGACCGACTGGATTCAGACGGTTCACATACGACGAGCTGAAGAAGGCAACACGGAATTTCAGTGAAGAAATAGGAAGAGGAAGTGGAGGTATCGTATACAAGGCTGTGTTGTCAGATCGCAGGGTCGCAGCGGTCAAGCGTCTCAATGAGGCTAACCAAGGTGAGAATGAGTTTTTGGCGGAGGTTAGCACCATAGGAAATCTTAACCACATGAACTTGATTGACATGTGGGGATACTGCGCAGAAGGGAAGCACCGGCTTTTGATATACGAATTCATGGAACATGGTTCCCTAGCGGAAAATTTGTCTTCTCCAACTGAACTCGATTGGTCAAAGAGGTTTGAAATTGCGCTAGGGTCGGCTAGGGGACTCGCTTATCTTCACGAAGAGTGCTTGGAATGGGTTCTTCATTGTGATGTGAAGCCACAGAACATTCTCCTCGATTCCATGTACCAACCAAAGGTGGCGGATTTTGGACTGTCGAAGATACTGAAGAGGAAGGGCCTGAAGAATTCAAGCTTCTCAAGAATCCGGGGAACAAGAGGTTATATGGCTCCTGAATGGGTTTACAATTTGCCAATCACCTCCAAAGTAGACGTCTACAGTTATGGGATTGTGCTGTTGGAGCTGGTGACTGGCAGGAGCCCAACGGGAGGAGGGCTTGCAAATATTGAGGGTGGTGATGAGAATGAGAGCAAAAGGTTGACTTCTTGGGTGAGAGAGAGGAAGAGAACAGAAGTACCCATGAGAACATGGATAAAGGAAATTGTGGATCCAAGGTTGACAGGGGAATATGACATTAGGATGGTTGAAGTTTTGGTTGCCCTGGCTCTCCAGTGTGTGGAAGAAGAAAGAGATGCAAGACCCACCATGAGCCAGGCGGTGGAGATGCTTTTGCTCTACGGTGATGAAGATGAAGATGAAATGATCGCAGCATAGGTCCTCTATCCTTACCTCTAGAACATATTATGATTATAAGGTAGTGATATTTGCATGTTTACAAGTATAAGGAAATGATAGTCACTGAATATTTCTAAGTATAAAGTACTAGTCTTTTGGATGTATCAAGTCCTGAAGTGTGTTACTTTGCCTTTGTCTTTACATTATCGATTGGGAGAGTGATATAAACAATCTCAAAATTTGTCTTATATTGCACTTTGTGTACGCTATTTTTTTATGATAGTCACTTGTGACCTAGACTTTGAAAAATACCAACATGTTACGTGTTCGAATGTACAGAGCAATAGGCGGCTATGGCTAGGCTATGTGACAACTTGGCATGGCAATAGCAAAGCCACCACAGCGAAACCAGGCCAGGCTCTATGCGTAGTTACGGCCAGGCCGAGCTAGATCTCATCCTGGCTTCCCTTCCATGCCAGTTCATGGCCGAGGCTAGGATAGACGGTGGTCCTGCGTTGGCCTTCTCGTAGCTCGTTGGCCCCCCATGGACGGCCTTGGCGCACCCAAGGAACTAGATGCAACATGTCTTGTCTTAGGCAAGTCAGTCGAGCAAGGAGTGCAAGTAGTTTCGGCTGATCGAGGAGGAATCTTAAGAACAATTTGGCGACTTTAACCAAAATTGACTATACCTATATCAATTTATCTCAAGACCAATAGAACAGAAAAACCCATTTCGATGAAGGAGTCGCATTCAATGTACACAGATCAAGTAACTTACTGTATAGAAACTGATTCAGTCATCAAAGGTCAAGTTGAACTTTCACTGCATGAAAATATTTTCTTTCCTAACAAGAAACCTAATACCTAAGTCCTTGGTAATTCAATTTTTTCCTGGGTTATCCGTCGTTGATCATCCAATCCCACCACCAAAACCTCCAACCCCCCATCATGTCGGGAATCCACATGCGTCCATGATTCTAGCTCTGTATTACCATCGGAGCCACCATTGGAGTCACCTTTGCCGTGTATTTGAGAGGGGAAGCTTTTTGTGACTCAGTCAAAATGGGGTTTTCCGTTCTAGTGTTCTTGAGATATATTCATATAGGTACACTCAATTTAGGCAAGACTTGGGTCTAGTATAGCTTGAAAAAAAACTAAGTATGGTCTAATTATGCATTGAAGAACATAAATCCATGCATAAGAGAATCAAATTGACAAAACTAAGAATGATCATTATGCATTGAAGTACACAAATCCATGCATAAAAGAATGAAACGTGAAAAAAATAACATGAATCGGAACTAACATCTAGCCATTGATAAAGCTGGTTGGAACTGAATTTTCGCAGAGCTTTGAAAAATAAAATAGGACACTACTAATCCAACATTCTCTCTTGACTCGATAATGTGTTATTCTTTACAAGAGAGCTTGAATTAGAATTATTTCCCATATCCCATTCTCAGCTTCCACAAATCCTTCCATCAATTTTGTTACTTTAATAGTGGACATATATCACACAAGGATATGAAGAGATAATAATCATCAAACAATTATTTACATTAATTGTAATAAATCACATTGATAGGAAGAGGTGATAGTTATTGCAAAAGGATATGAAGAGGTGAAGAACGTGGAATAATTGAAGCGATGGCAAAAAATGTGGGTTAAGAAAAGGTGGGGTCACCATATTAAAATAATAACATTCTCTCACTTGATCTCAACATTTTCAATGGAGTGTAACAATAACTGTTTGTTGTACAACGAAATATCTTTACTTGGAAAGATTGCCAATAGGTGAGTTTGCAAATTAGTCAACATATCCAATTGGATTAACATTTATTCAGAACCTTAAACAAATGAGTTCATTTAAGTTAATTAATTGATCCAAACCACAATATATCCGATGCATGGAAAAAGAAAAATGACAAAAAGAAAAAAAGAAAAGGAAAAGAAGAAGAAGAAAGAAGTGGAAAACGAAAATAGAAGAAAAGAGAGAAAAAAGGAAGACAAAAAGAAAAAAATTCAAAAAAATTTATTAAAAAGTATTTATATCAATACTAATTGTGCCGTATAAAACTACTCATATCCAAGTCATTGATTTCTAGTCAAAATTGGTTTGATGGATTTTATTGGAAAAATGTGAAAATATTTATGATTCAATTGTCACAGTTAAAATGTTTAAAATTGAATTGACAAAAATATAACAGGTTCAAGACTTTTTGGACAATTTTCCTACTATTTTTACTAGGAAGCAGTAATTAGGTGAAGCTAGTGATGATGGAACTTCGATCAAATAATCGTTGTTCGATAAAACCAAGAACACTAAGGAAAAAGAGTATATAGTCAGCATCTAACATGGGTCTAGGAGTGAAGACCATGGCAAATGCTGTACAATTCAAAGACCTAACTAAAGCAATGATAATCAATACCGAAGCAATAATTTTTGGTCAAAATTGATCTTATGGACTTTATTGGAAAAATATGAAAATGTTTATGGTTTTTCTTGGTTGGTTAAAATGGTTTATGATATAATTGGCATAATTAAAATGTTTATGATTTAATTAGCTTAATTAAAATGTTTAAAATTGAATTGATAAAAATGCAATAAATTCAAGATTTTTGAATAATTTCCTTGCTAGTTTCACTAGAGAGCAGTAGTTCAAGAAAGCTAGTGATGATGGAACTTTGATCAAATAGTCACTGTTTGAGAAAACTAAGAACACTAGGAGAAAATAATATATAGTCAGCATCTCACACAAGTCCATGAATGAAAACCATGGCAAATGTTGTACAATTCAAAGACCTAACTAGTAATGATAATCAATAGTAAAGCAATGATTTCGATAAAAATTAATCTGATGAACTTTATTGAAAAAACATGAAAATATTTGTGATTTTTTTAGGTTGGTTAAAAATGTTTATGATTCAATTGACACAATTAAAATGTTTAAAATTGAATTAACAAAAGTATAATAGGTTTAGGACTTTTCGAACAATTTCCTGGCTATTTTCACCGGAAAGCAGTAGTTAGGTGAAGCTGGTGATGATGGAACTTTGATTAAATAATCACTATTCGAGAAAACTAAGAATGCTAAGAAAAATAATATATAGTCAGCATCTCACACGAGTCCATGAATGAAAACCATGGCAAATGTAGTACAATTCAAAGACCTATCTGTAGTAATGATAATCAATAGTAAAGTAATGATTTATGGTAAAAATTAATCTAATGAACTTTATTGGAAAAATGTGAAAATATTTATAAATTTTTTTAGGTTGGTTAAAAATGTTTATGATTAATTGATATAATCAAAATGTTTAAAATTGAATTAACAAAAGTACAATAGGTTTAGGACTTTTCAAACAATTTCCTTGCTATTTTCACTCGAAAGCAGTAGTTAGATCAAGCTGGTAATTATGGAACTTCGATCAAATAATCACTGTTCGAGAAAACCAAGAAGGCTAAGAAAGAAGAATATATATAGTCAACATCTCACATGGGTCCAGGAATGAAAACCATGGCAAATGTTGTGCAACTCAAAGACCTAACTGAAGCAATGATAATCAAACTGGTACATGCAATTTGCAAATGGCTTATCTACGCAAGAGCCATAGAACCAGGACTAATTTTTCTGATCTCGTCCATGAAGCAATATGGAGAGGGCGGGGATGTTAGAGGGTCCAGATGGTATGTATCCAGGTGCAATTATTACTTAATACAATAATTTCTTTTAAAGTCCCGTTTGTTTCTTTAAAAAATGATATTTATAAAACATATTTTCATAAAGTCATTTTCATAAAAAAAAACGACAATATACATATATATTTTTTGTGTTTGGCTATAATCTAAAAATAAGCTGAAAATTAATTTTCGTTTTTCGAAAAGGCAATATTGCTTTTGTTTTCCTAAAGAGGTATGCACTTTTCATGAGATATAAAGACTACACAAGCTATGCACTTTTCATGAGATATAAAGACTACACAAGCTAACTCATTAATTTTTTAATAAAGTTTCGTCGAGCTAAATTTTAATGATATTTTATCGGCACTTCCTCATCCTACGCTGCTGGTGAGCTTGAAATCTAGTTTGGGCCCGACTAATTTGCTCACTTTTTGTAGTCCAACTCAAAATTTCCCATTTCCTCTTTTTTTCCCCTTTTCTTCGTCCCTTTTCTGTCGTGCCCTGGGAAGACTAACACCTCAAATCCAGTCACAACCCAACCACGATGGCCATGGGATTGCTGGGATGGTTGTTTTCACCTCAAAAGCATTATTTTCAGGGTTGTGGTGAAGGTTCAGTGCCATTGGGTGGTGATGGCTATGGACTCTTGATGGTGGCTCCAAGCGATGGTCGGTGGTGGCAGCGGCGCAATGGACTGTAGAAGATGATGATGGCACTCAAACAATGGAAGTGGCTGCGAAAAAGGGAAGTCCTACGGTGGCGAGAAATTGTTTCTTTTACTTTTGATTTTCCGGAGGTTTTGTATGATGAGGAAGATGGTGACGATGGATATGAGTACGGTGGTTCAAAGACCTGTGGCGGCTGGCGGTGGTAGTGCATGGTGTAGCAGCTGGTGATGGTGGTGGTGCAGTGGTGGTGGTGCGCGTAATATTTACAGAGAAGATGGTGGTGAACGATGGTGAGCCACAAGAGAGTGCGAAATTGATATATGTATTCAAAGATAAGAAATCGTTTCCTTATTTTTCCACGTGGATTTTTCAGTTTACAGAAGGTGTTTTCCATGATTAACGAATTTTCTGGCACCAAAGACAGGAAAAAGATGGAAATATATTCTTAGAATTTGTTATCCGGCAAATAAACAGAGCCTTATAGTTCTGTTTATAATGCTTCAATAAGAAGTGAGCATGATTTGAACAAGAGTAAAAATTGGGAATAAAACAGTTTACTGTGCGAGTGCACGGAACTTAATCGACAAGCTTTAGGCCAATTTCCAGATAAAATCAGCAGTACATCCATTTTTTTTTTTTTCTAGAAATATTTAAAAATAAGTAACCAATCCTTTTTTTTTTTTTTAATTTTGAGTTGGGAGTTTATTTTAGTGAGTTTCTTTTGTTTTTATTATTATTTGTTAACTTGTTAATAGAATATGTTGTTTTTTTTTTCACTAGTTTAGAGCCCGGTTCTAAATTTGAATTAACCTGGTTGATTCAGTTATTGAGAACCAGCGGGTCCAAGGCTCAATTTGGGTACCAAACTGAATGAACCTTTAATGTTTTGCTAGGAACTAGCCTTAGAATTGGACCAACAAGGCTGACTCCGATGCTTCTCAAATTGAACTTGGACTATTGCTCACCCTTGGTTTCATGCTTGTACTACATTTGCAGGTGTGGTCGGATGCTGGTTTGATATGGCACCTTTTTTTTCCTCTACAAAATTTGACCAATTTAGAACGTGAATTCTTTTCTATGGCTAGACCACTCGCTCAATTTCACTTGGCAAACTGAGTGTAAGATGAATTTCAAAGCCCATTTGTGTCAACTTTAAACCTATAGTGGTAATCTCATAATCATTTTAGAGTAACGTGATTATGTGGATCCTTTAAGTATACTATGGAGGCCCATCTCTTTAGACCAATCTGAATGAACTTTTGGTTGGAACTAGCCTTGAACTGAACTAGCAAGGCCAACTCCCATGCTTCTCAAATTGAACCTAGACAATTGCTCACCCTTGGTTTTTGTGCTCATACTAGACCTGCTGGTGCAGTGGGGTGCTGGTTTGATATGATACGTTTTTTTCCTTCTACACAATTTGACCAATTTGGGACCTGGATTCAATTCTTTGCTCAACTTCACTTGGTAATCGGAGTATAAGAGGAATTTTGGAGCCTTTTTATGTCAACTTGAACCTATGGTGATAATCTCATAACCATTTCAGAATAACGTGATTATATGGATCCACAAACTATACTTTAGAGGTCCATCTGCTCCTTTTTCACAACTATGAACAACTTGATCTGAGTTACCTAAGGATGGAAAAGCTACTGCATTCATTTCCATAGGAAATTGCCATTTTCCTTCCAAGATGACTTTGGTAACTTTATTCGCATTTGGGGATGGCGACGGAAGGGGTGGGAGCACACAACGAGTTCTCCACCTCCGCCCCCACAATGATGATTAGGAGGCCCATATCAATCACTATGTGTGATCGGAGATTAAATTGGCATAAGTGGAAAAAGTGCAAAAGAATTGGTTGCAAGCACCTATTGGATGTTGCTTTTATTTGGAAAATCTTCGTATCAAGACAAGAATGTGAGCCAAATAAACCAAAGGCTCTACACGACTGAGGGGCTAACATTCTTGTGGTGGTTAGCAGAGGCAACGGGGTTGGCTAGGGGAGAATAGAGGCACGGTTGAGGTGGAGACCAGTTCAGATGAGGGCGGTGGAGAGTAGAGCCCAACGCCAGACGGTGGTGGTGGTGGTCTTTGTGTAGCATCCGACGATGGTTCCACACTATTTGGACGATGGTTTCCACACTTCTTTTTTGGCTAAATTACTCCATTTTATTGTTAGAAAAATTAAATTACCCTTCAATCATAAGATTTGTTTTAATATCAATAATTAACATTGCTCCTCACTCTCCCTTTTACTGAGATTAATCTTATCGTGTCTCTCCTTCACATACCATATTTGTGCTATGTTTGTTAACTTGTCCCTAGTGTTCTTTCGAATCATCTCCGGTGTTCTTTTGAATCAGTAAAGTAAAACATGTTTTTTCTATCCCAAGTGAAACTATATTTCAAAGTTGAAAAACAATCGTCCTTTTTGCGATCATGAATTTATTAATTTTCCGAAGATATAGCCTTGTTAAATTGGAGTTATTTGAAAACGTGCATCTTTCCTTTGTCTAAGTTTTAAGTTGTTTTGATGCAAATCAAAATTTAACTAGTTACAGTTCGTTTTCATTCGGACTTATATTTAGTCTAAGAAAATTTTTGAGGGCATGGTTCACTAGTAATATTAAGAGTTAATAATTCCAAATTGGCACATTTGTGACAAATTACCCAAATCTAATATTTTGATCACCAAAACCCTAAATTGATACACCTATGACAAATATATTTTCGTTAGTTTCCATTAAATTTTACTTTTAAATTATTGAGTTGAATGACATGTGGCATTTGACAGGCGTACCAATTTGGAGTTTTACTCTTCATTTGTTACATGTGTACCCATTTGTGATTTTTCATGGTATTAATTTAATTCAATGAAGACTAATATATGGTAAATTTGTCACAAATATACTAATTTGAGATTTTTGATGATTAAAAAATTAGTTTGGGGTAAATTTGTTATAATTATACAAGTTTGGGGTTTTCAAAATGGTCAAAAAATTAGTTTGGAATAAATTTGCCACAAGTGTACTAGTTTAGAGTTTTTCGTAGTATTAGCCCTAATATTAGGGCATGAATGATAACAATTCTAGTCAAAAATTGATTTCTAGAATCTATTTCTATTTCTATATGAGGTTTTGAGCAAAAATTCGTGTTTGATAACGATACAAAATTTTTGTTCTCAGAATAAAACAAAATTTCTCCTCTCGCAGCAACGGCTAGCGGTGGGCGTAGTGGTGGGTGGGCGGTTAGCTAGTATCGAGGACAAGTGATAAGAAGAGTTTTTTTCCCATTTCTATTTCATAAATAGAGAAGTAGAAAATTTTACTTCTCATTTTTGTTCTAAACCTATTTCTAGACTAAAAATTTGTTATTCAAATAGAAAAATAGAATTACATTACTAAACATAATTCTATTCCAAAAACAAGTCTAGAATAGAAAAATAGTTCTGGAACATAAATAAAATAGTTATCATGCGCCCTGTAATAACTTTTAATGATTGAATAGTAAAAAGATTATAGTTTTGATCTCTTCTGTTTTTTTTTTTTTCCTTCTATTTTAGCTTTCATGGTTTTAAGATTAGAAGGTATAATGAACTAAATTCTTAAATTTTGATTTTGCTAATTTGGAGGAAAAATAAGTTGTTCTCTTCAAGCAAGGTAGAAGAAAGAATAAAACAAGTAAGTTTAAATTGGAATATAAAAATACGAAAGTAGTAGCTCATAGATTATTACTTAATCTTAAAAAATGTTATTACATGTCAATAATGCTAAACATAGTGTAAGGCTGATATGGCTTACGTAGAAGCGTTAATAACAGAAATAATTAATGTAGGAAATAAATTTTAAAATAAAACCCGAACACAACTACGGGTGAGCATAAGATTTCATTCAACCTGGGAATTGGATCGACCTGACCTTGATCGGCTATTTAAAAACTTGTTTTAGGGAGCATCGTTTTGGCTTTGGGTTTCAAGAACCTAGAACAGCCCAAGATCGGTTCGATCGCTAATTCCAAAGCTGAAACCCACTCTGCTACCAAGGTACCAGTTTAACCAATCCAATTCTCAGAATGAACCAATTCTAAATTGGTTTTGAAGCATTTTAATTTATTTTATTTCGCACCTATCAAGAACAAATTACGAGTTTTCACTTGACACAAGTGTTTATGTAGTGAAATTGTGTAAGTTTTACATTTTCTTATAACAATTTGGCCCAAAACATAAAATATTCAGAATCCCTGGTAAAACCGAACACTGATGATTTTAGAATGAATTGGTTCGGTTCTAGTTTCCAATGTTTTGGAATTGTAGTTCATAGGGCTGACTTTCGGTTTTAGGTTGGGACTATAAATACAAAATACAATGGATTTATGTCGTTCAGCATTGTGCCTACATTAATAAGGAAAGATCCATGAGATAATTTCACTATAATTGCCAAAGAAAAGATTTCCTAAGTGCATCCAAACCCAAAAGAATCAATCACAAAAGAGGAGTACTCTCATGCTCTCAAATCTCTTGCATAACGGCTCTCAAAACTTTCCACAGTTCTAACCGGTTTCTCCTCTGAAATCAAGCACTGAAAATTAGGATACAACAAGTTCGAATTGGGAAAACTTGGGTTCGAGCACCCACCAGAATAGGTCTGATTCCTACCTATTGCACTGAACATCACAATAGTTATCGGGCAATGTTGAGAGCCTAGCTAGCTTTGTGTAAGCACCCAGACTTGGTCAACCACTCCTTGGCTGGGCGTCGGCTCGGTGGCCTAGTTTTTCTAAGCGCCAGATGACCAATTTCCTCGCATCTTTGGTGGTCCGCCCTTGCAAACATTCCAAGTATCTCGTCCAACACCTTTATGTGTCAATTCCAAATCTAACGGGAATACTTCGAGCCATAATTAACAACTCTCCACTTTAGCGAGAGGTCCAACTTTAGCCTCATTGATTGACATCTCTCCCGAGCCCCTTTGGCCTCCACACCCTTTGCAGATATTGACAAGTCCGAATAGTACCAGAACCTAGTTAACAAGTTACTTTTCGTTAACATGTATGCTGGATTATGGGTTGTGCACTTTTCAGTCCATGCGGTTCACAATGACACATGTAATACCTTGAATCATGCATAGCGGATTTACATCGGCAGTGCATCTATCCCATGGGAGGAGATCAATAATGTTAGGATGCGCATCTGAATGAGTCGTGTTAGAGAAATCACATATTGGAGAATTGATGTGGTATGGAGTAATTAATCTATCTTAGTTAGCTCATAACTCATTGGTTTAAGTTTTTAAGTGAAAGTGAGTCCAACTAAATATATTGACTAGTTCAGATTCGGGTTTCTACTTGGCAATCCACTTAAGTTGAAGGTATTGAGCTTTCGTTGCAGGCTCCCAACAAATAAGATGGCTCCATTAAAATTGGCAAAGAGACGGATCACATACACACATGAGCCGATCCCCCTCTTGGTGATCTCCTTAAGTTGAAGGCATCTACATTGAAATCGGCAAAGAGAAGGATCACATAGATGCATGAGCCGATCCCCTTTGGTGATCTCCTTAAATTGAAGGGTATTAGGCTTCTACTAGGCGCTCCCAATAGACAAGAAGGCTCCATTAAAGTCGGCAAATAGAATGATTACATAAATGCATAAGCTGATCCCGAGTCAAATGTAAAGGTTCGCGCCATAATCAACGGAGGCTGATTTGATCAATGAATATAGAATAAAGTGTGTTAAAATAAAAAGAGGCTGTGAAAACAGGTTCTCCATGAATCTATTGAAAAATTGAGCCGTGCGCTACACGGACTTACGGTCGCCACCGTAGGGACGACTGTACTAAATGTATCAGTACTAGATGTATCATGTATGTGGACGGTCCTGCCTTTTCTTCTCTTGCACGTGACAAAACGTCGTTGGCAGGACCCGTCGAAGCTTTGTGCGAATCTTCCATGAGAGTCGGTCGGGGACCTCCATCAATGGTGGAAGGCGAGACCATCAATGGAGGCTCCCATGTGCTTCGAACAGAGACTCGCCCCGCCAAGCACGTTTCATCGTTGTCATTTGGACCGAGTCATTTCCTAGTCGCCCTTCTCAAAGAAACTTGACTCGGGCATGCTCTACCAATTCCATGTCCTCCACCGAGTCGTTGGTGCCACGTGCCACAAACGTGTAAAATACGTTTGGATTATACGATTGGAGTGAAGAGACCTCCCATATAGTCTGTGCGCACCGGACCATTATCAACATTTTGACTAATCCATTGATCACTGTTAATTGTCGATTGGTATGTGAATATGGTTTGACATTTCATTGGCACGTGAAATTTGACTGATGGGGTTGAATGCATATTCATGAAAGATGTAACACCGACTCTAATATCATGTTAGAGAGAAATTTAAGCTAATTAGAAGAAGGACACCACATGAATATAAACGACAGATTGAAACTGTTGTCAAGCAATCTAAGATAATATTTTAACATGCCCAATTATAATAATTAACTACTCATCTAGTTTTCACAACCTATGCTAGACCTTCTTCTAATTAATTAGTTCATACCACACAAATATATAAATCTTTTAGCCCATTATAAAATGTCACTACAGATCCTGCAGATCCAAACATAGCAGTGTATTGTTTCATTTTCTTTCCCACTAACCGTTGAGGTTGGGCCATAAAAAGTCATTACCGAGCATCATAGCATACACAGGTGAATCCAAGGAAGGCTAGTCCGTTGCCCCGGTCCCTAGATATATCGTGCAATTTTCGTTCGTTATACTCAAACGAAAATCTCTTTGGGCTCCGTCACCTTTCAATAGCATTAGACTAAATGTGTTTTCTCGGATCCCCTTTGATCAAAAAGCCTGCATTCCCCACTGATAAGACTGCAGACTATAGTCTTGTGTCACTACTTCTATTGGGTTTGTAATGACTGTCCAGATCTCCATCTTTTCAACATCCTTTCTATCTTTTGGCAGTAATAAATGATAGATAATCAAGCTATTAATACTTCAAAGAATGTCCCTTTCTATCCTTATCTAATGGGGAACATGGAAGGTATCCCAAATCCTGACGTGGTCTTGACCCTTTGTCCAAAGTGGACCGTCATTTTAACCTATTCCAAATCCTCTGTATTCGTCCTAAAATTAGACCCACTTGTCAAAAGTGGCAAAACTTAAATGGAATCATTCAATTCTAGAGACGAGGTCCTAATTCATTCAAACTTTGACTGTGATATCTTGAATTTCGACCCTATTTTAAGATTATATAAGATGACGATATTGATCAAATGCCCTATTAGTACAAATACTTTGAACTGATCATTCGTGAGGTAACAGACTTTTCAGAAATGCCATTAGGGAACGATATGTGTACGACCAATAGTTTCAATCGGGAATGGATCATTTGACCATAAGGGCCTAAGCGGGAACAATACCATCCCATATTAGATGATTAATGATAGAAATAAATCGATTTGGCAAAAGTACAAAGTCGGATTGCAGGTGATTCCGCACGACTTCGACACGAGCTACAAAACAAAATTAAACCGATTCCTTTATCTTGTACCAATGATTGTCAATTAAACCCCTGTGATCACATGACAATCAAGGGTCATCCCCGCTTCGAGGATTTGCTTAAATGTGGGTCGAAAAGCTATCGACCATAGGTCAAACATGAGGAAAACCCTAAAGGGATGTCTGATAGTCTAAACTATACTACGGTCACAATTGAATCAATTTAGCCCCGAATATTAATCCAATTCCGGTATTGACTTTTCGAGAGACTTCATGACTAAATATTTGGATGTTGCCATGTTTATTCTCGAGTTTTCTGGGAAGTTACAAAGTGTTGGAAAAGGAAAATTTGGACTGGGATTTTGGGCCTGTAAGTGGGCCGGTCCAAGACCGACAGCCCAATGAGCCTTGCGCCCATTAAGGTCAACCCGAGGTGGGCCCAAGCTGCCCCATTTCCCTTTTTCTCTTCAGCCACGGGCCCCTCTCTCTTCTAGAAGCTTTTTTTGTGTGGTCTTTGTTGCTTTGTTTTTGCTTGGTTGTGGTTGGCCTTTAGTGAGCAAGTTGGCTTGGCTTCTTGGGCAAGTTTGGCAGCTCATTTTCTCTCCCCACTCTCACCCTTAGCTCACTCTCTCTCTTTTCTTTCCTTTTTCCCTCATTTCCTTCTCCATTTTCCACTACCCCTTGCTGTTTGTTGCTCCTATCGCCCCTATTACCATCCGTCGAAGCTGCTACCACTGTCCATCGTGCAGCTGCTACCGTTCGGAGCTAAGCCGCCACCTGCCAGCCACCACCTATCACTATCGGCCGTCCGTTCAAGCGTTGGAAGTCGCTGCTGTAGTTTCTACGGAAAACAGCCTCAAGCTGTTTTTGCCGGCAATGGCCGCCGTTCATCATCCATTGCCGTCCCCAAGCTAGTCCCCGTGTAGCCCTCACCCGCCCTCACTCCCGTGTTGCCGAAATCTTAGAGTCCGTAAGTTGATTTCCTAATCCCTTAGTTAGGGTTAATCTTGCTTTAGGAGTAGTTTAATTAGTCTAAGTGTGATTAGGGATTAATGAGGATTGTTTATGATTAAAGTATGGTTTATGTGCCTTGATTATGCTTATATGAGTTTATGATATGCTAATTGTGGCTTAATTGTGCTTAGTTGTTAATTAATTGGGTTATGATTGATTAACATAATTTTATTTTACTAAGCTTGCTTAAGGTGGATTAAATTGGCTAATGAAGATTTAGCCTTGGTTAATTATGATTAATTATTTATGAGAATAATTAATTGTAATTATATTATTTTATGGAAAAAATGTACTTATGAAAATATTATATTATTTTGAGGAAATTAATTAATTAATTATATTATTTATTAATTTCGAATTATTTTCTATTTCTGAATATTAATTATTTTTGGGAGAAATAATTAATTATGATTATTTATTGAAAATAGATTTAATTGAATAATTTTTGTGGGAAAATTACTATGGCCTATTTTTCTAAAGTCAATGGTATTTATATTCTATATTATTAAGTGACTTTGGTTTATTAAGGAAGGGTTTTATGAAATGGAATTGTTTGGGTTGGATAGTTATTTATGGGGATAATTATAAGTATTTTATGGGAATTAAGTGATTTATTGGAATTATGAATTGTAGTATTATATACTTTATAAATGAGTATTTTTAGAGATAATGTTAGTTTACCCTTGGGTTGTGAAGATTGATTATTGATGTTAATTGGTTAGAATTGATTGTTATATTGCGACTTGAATTGCTGCTAAATGGTTGTATATGGAACAGTTGGGTTTTTTGCAAGTTTGCGTGGTCATCGATTATTATTGCATCGCATTATACATGTGTTAATTGCAATAGTATGTTCGTGAGCATGAAACCATGATTGCATTGACGAATTAGAAAAAAAAAAGAATGAATTGGTTGATGGTTGTATTACATGGTCACATTAAAGGGAAAACCTGGTGCTACTAGAAGACCGCCAACCCTTGAGGTTGTGCCGTGGCCTTTTGGTCACTTGACAGTGGTCAATTGCTGAGTCGCTATAAAGGTCGGACCAATGCTCCTTTGGAAATGTCGTCTGAGGGGAGGTCCATGATGTAACCATGCCCACCACTCGGGGGAGGGGGGACGATGCCTGATTATAACAGTAGACCGCTGAGGTTGTGCTGTGACCTAATGGGTCGTAATAATCGAAGTGCGTGTGGGTATTGAGGTATGAGAAAGTTTTTTTAAGTGCTCTGATTATGTGTATGTCTATTGAAACTGTCATTACTTGAATGGTATTCTTTCTGTAGGGTACGTATGCTAAGGTCAGGTGAGATCGCCTGTGTTTGTGTTTGATGGCTATGAATTGTATCATGGTAGTGTTTCTCTGATATGCTCATAGATAAGGCAAAGCGAAGGTCATTTTGCAATTGATCTGTTATCGATACTAGGTTGCATAATTAGACTACACTTGATATTAGCGGAGTTCCTAACCGAAGCTTAAAATTTTGACTTACCGAGTTTATCTCACCCCGTCATGGTTAACATTTTCAGGACCTTAGTATGACACCTTACCCAATGAGGTTCGGTGTTCCAATTGACATGAGTACCTCTGTCACTATGCGATTTCTCTTGGGTCGCAATTTTGTTTTCGAGCAGCACGTGACGACAGTCTAGGTTGAAGAGAGGGAGTGGGATCATTACATGCTATACGTCTTCAAGGTGTGGAATGTTAGGCCGGGGGACATGGTGTAGGGTCTCTTGAGAGGTTACGACAGGCCTGCACCGGACGTGGGGCCAAGTGAGGAGATATGGGATCTGATGGACTTCGATCCCTCTGATGGTGCGATCACGGACCCTTCTACGGACGAGTTTGATCATTCTAAGGCTAGTGATTAGGCATATATAGCCTAGTTTTTTTTTTTTTACTAACTCTCCCCTCCTTTTTGTTGTGATAGGTTAGCCAAATCGGTCACTTTTTGTGTTGGCCTTAAAAATATCGCCCGAAGTAGGGCTTATATGTATATTGTTTCCCTAGGCTAACCTTGCAAATAGATAAAAGAAATGTTGTTGTTATTCTACTGTGACATTCCTTCTACTATCCATGTTTGTTGTTGGCTAGGTATTTTGATTTCTCTTCCGCATGTGCTTAATAATAAGATAAAATGAATTGATCAATGATAGAACCTGGGATGTCGCATGTTTCAAACCTCAAGTGAATTAGGATTGTTGCGAGCTCGAGGATCGAGGCGTGAAAACCCATCAATTTTGGTATTAAAGCCTGGTCAACATATGAGTGATAAGGTGCGATGGGTCTTGGGGATAGTGTAATATCTTGAAAATCGATCCCATTTTGGGATTTTATAAAATGGCGATGTTGATCGAATGCCTAGTCAGTATAAATATTCCAAACTAATCGTTCAAGGGATAATGGATTATAGAGAGGCATCGATAGGAAATAATACGCATACGACTCACAATTTTGATTAGGAACGAATCCTTCGACCAAAAAAGGGCTTGGGTGGGAACGACGTCCTCTAGTACTAGATTAATAGGGAAACGGAAATAAATTGATTCAACAAAGTACAGAATTGGGTTGTGGGTGATTTTCGCACGACTTCAATATGAACTACGAACGACTCTAACCAATTCCTTTTTATCTTGTACTCAAGAGTATCAATTGAGCCCCTGGAACACATGACAATCGAAGAACATCCTTGACTCGAGAAAGTGCTTAAATGTGGATTAAAGGATTGTCGACCATGGGTCAAACGTGAGGAAAAATCTTAAAGGGGCGCCCGATAGTCCAATTGTATTGCAATCGCAATTGAATCAACTTAGCCCCGAATTTTAATTCGATTTTGGGTATCGACTTCTCAGTGATGTCAGGACTAAATATTTGGACGTCGTCTTATTTATTCTC
Source organism: Angophora floribunda (assembly GCA_014182895.1). Lineage (NCBI taxonomy): Eukaryota > Viridiplantae > Streptophyta > Magnoliopsida > Myrtales > Myrtaceae > Angophora > Angophora floribunda. Next base: position 15,672,831 of record CM024713.1, read on the forward strand.
AAGTTTTCCGAAAGGTATTAAAGTGTTAGAAAAGAAAAATTTTGGATTGGGAATTCCGGCCCAAGACCGGCGGCCCATTGGGCCTTGTGCCCATCCAGCCCAGCCCAACATGGTCCTAAGCTAGCCCATTTCCTTCCCCTTCTTAGCCCATAGACTCTCTCTTCTAGCCATTTTATTTTATGGTCCCAAATGGGCTTTGTTTTGCTTGGTTTTCTTTGGCCCTTGGCACAAGTGGGCTTGCCACTTACTTTGGCCTTATTAGACAACTTGTCTAGCCCTCTCTCTCCTCCACTTACCCTTGCAGCCGACCTTAACCTCAGGCCCTTTCATAGGCGACCTTGAGACAGCAACCCTCTAGATAAGGGAGCTGGAGAAGATGTTCACCTTGCTACAATGTTCTAAGGAAGAAAATGTGATCATGGTTGTTTACCAACTGCAGGGTAATGCCGGTACTTAGTGGGACGCTACCCAAGGAGGGGTATTTTCCAATGGTACAGCTAGGGTATGGGATACCTTCAAGGAAGCATTTCTGTATAAGTATTTCTCGGACTGCATGAGAGAGCAGAAGATAGCAGAATTTCAGAGGCTACGTTAGAAATAGATGTCGGTGGACTAGTACAAAGCCAAGTTTGCCGAACTATCAAAGTACACGCCGTGGATGGTCGAGCATCTGGTAGATAAGGCTAGGAGGTTTAGGGACGGATTGAAAATGGAAATCAGAGACCATCCGGCGTCTCTGAACTTGAATGATTATAATGAGCTATATAAGAGAGCTCAGATGATCGAGAAACACATTGCAGAGAATATAGCCGCATTTGGATCGCGGTTTGTGCCTAGTAGGGACAATTGTCGGTTTGGAAAGAAACCGATGGCGGGAGGGAGATACCCTCTTTCACCTAATAGAAGGGACAATGTGGGAAAACCGTCGCCAAGTTTCTTCGGAGGATGCCGAAGGTGTGATGAGAGGCATGGGAATGCCTCGTGTCCCCCTTAGATGGGAGCTAGTTTCGGGTGTGGTCAGATGGGCCACTGAGTGAGGGATTTCCTACGCAAGCCTATGATGCCATTTGCACCGCAATCACCAGCCGGACCACCGGTTGGAAACGTCTCGCAGGGTAATCAGAACAGACCCCCGACGCAAGGAAGGGTATATGCGGTCATGAGAAAGGAGGCGGAGGTTACGCCTGCCATGATTACAGATACGATATTTCTACACGACCATGCTGCTTATGCGTTGTTTGATCTGGGAGCCTCGTACTCCTTTATTGCTAAACGGTTTGTAGAATTAGTGGAATAAGACTAGAGCCATTAGAAATAGTCTTTGTTATTTCTAATCTGTTAAAAGATTCATTTTTATCTGCAAAAGAGGTTGTTCTAGTTGTAAATTGATTATAGATGGTCGGGAATGAATGATTGATTTGATTGTTTTAGCGATGTATGACTTTGATGTCATCATCGGCATAGATTGGCTGATCAAACAAGGAGCTACTATGAATTGTCGGGGGAAAAGAATCCGATTAAATCCGAGTGGAGCTAGTAGTTTCCAATTTGTTGGGAGTTGATGAGGGTCATCGATTCCCTTGATTTCTTCATTGGAAGCAACCAAGTTGCTGGGCTCAAGATGTTGAGGTTATTTGACCGCTGTGAGTGATACGTTGAAGGAAGGACCGAACCTGGAGGACATCGCGGTAGTACGTGATTACAGAGTTCTTAATCAAGTTGGCTTCTTGGATGAAGCCAATCTCGAAAGCACTGTATAGGATGGCGTTGTCGAAGTTGAAGGAATTGAAAGTATAGATGCAAGAGTTATTAGACAAGGGTTTTATTCTCCCGAGTGCATCATGTGACAGCCCGGCGACGGTGCACGAGGAGGAGGGATGGCGGTGCGTCCGCGCCTTGGTCCTCGGACCTGCGCAAGGAAGGGAAGGGTGGGTCACATGTCTCTTGCCTAGGGGGGGAGTCCCACATCGCCTAGGGGGGAGTCCTGGGATGGTTTATAAGGCTGGGATCCCTCTCCCCTGAGTAACGCGTTTTAAAGCCGTGCGGGTCTCGGCCCAAAGCGGACAATATTACTCAGCGAGCCACAGGTCCTTACAAATGGTATCAAAGCCGACTCCCGACCGCGTGTGGGGCCACAGCAAGGACGTTGTGCCCGAAGGGGGGGAGAATGTGACAGCCCGGGCGACGGTGCGCGAGGAGGAGGGATGGCGGTGCGTTCGCACCTCGGTCCTCGGACGTGCGCAAGGAAGGGAAGGGGGGATCACATGTCTCTTGCCTAGGGGGGAGTCCCACATCGCCTAGGGGGGAGTCCTGGGATGGTTTATAATGCTGGGATCCCTCTCCTCTGAGTAACGCGTTTTAAAGCCGTGCGGGTCTCGGCCCAAAGCGGACAATATTACTCAATGAGCCCCTGTGTCCTTATACATCACCTTAGGGAGCGCCGGTCCTATTTGTTAAGAAAATGACAATTCATTGAGATTGTGCATCGACTATCGACAAAATAATCAAGTGACGATTAAGAACAACTACCTACTGTTGAGGATTGACGATTTATTTGACCAACTACAAGGAGCGTCGATGTTCTCTAAGATAAACCTATAGACGGGCTATCATCAATTGAGGATCTGAATGGAGGACATACCAAAGACAGCTTTCTGTACTTGCTATGGTCATTACGAGTTTATGGTAATGCCGTTTGGATTGACAAATGCCCCTACTGCTTTCATGGATTTGATGAATCGAGTGTTTAAGGAATATTTGGACCGGTTCATGATCGTGTTTATCGACAACATTCTGGTGTATTCAAAGAGTCCATATGAACACGAGCAACACCTAAGGACCATGCTACGCACCTAAGGAATCACAAGCTGTACACGAAGTTTAGCAAGTGTGAATTTTGGTTGGCTCGAGTAGCTTTCCTTGGCCATGTAATCTCAGGTGGAGGGATTTCAATGGATCTGACCAAGATTGAGGCGATCATAGATTGGCCAAGATCGACTTTAGTATCCGAGGTTCATAGTTTTCTAGAACTAGCTAGTCATTATAGACGCTTTGTGAAAAGATTTTCTATGATAGCTATGCCATTGATGCAATTGCTGAAAAAGGACAAGAAATATAAGTGGACGGATAAGTGCAAGCATAGTTTCCAAGAGCTTAAGCATAAGCTGACTACTACACCAATTTTAACGATTCCGTCCGGATCAAGAGGATATAAGATTTATAGCGACGCGTTGTACATGGGACTCGGTTGCGTTCTGATGCAATATGATAAGGTGATAGCATATGCTTCTAGATAGTTCAAACCTCACAAGTTGAATTATCCAACGCATGACTTAGAATTGGCCGCCATTATATTTGCATTGAAAATATGGACACTATCTCTATGGAAAGAGATTCCACATTTTTACGAACCATCAAAGTTTGAAGTATTTATTTTCCCAAAAGGAATTGAATTTGAGGCAGTGTAGATGGATGGAACTTCTCAAGGATTACGATTGCGATATTCTATACCATCCTGGTAAAACAAATAAAGTGGCAGATGCATTAAGTTGCAAGTCATCGGTTGCTTGTAAGATGGTTCAAGAATGGATCCTGTTGGAAGGGATCCACGATTCAGAATTTAGGCTCAACGTGTGCCATCTTTCTAGTTTAATGGTTACCCTCCGAATTGAACCTGAATTCAAGCCAAGATTAAAGCAATGCAACCTTCGAACTCTGAGATCCAAAGGATTCTACAAATGGACGCAACTAAGAGAAAGTCGGATTTTCAAGTACCGAGACGGGATCTTGAAATTTCATGAACGATTGTGTGTGTCGAGTGACACTGAACTTAAGGAGAAATTGTTATCCAAAGCTCATCGTAGCAACTACAGTGTGCATCTAGGCAATATGAAGATATATTAGAACCTACGACAGTATTATTGGTGGAATGGCATCAAGCAAGATATCGCCAAGCACATGACGAAGTGTTTAACTTGCCAATAAGTGAAAGTGCAGCATTGCAAGCCGGGTGGGTTATTGCAACCTCTTGAAATCCTCGAATGGAAGTGGGAGCATATCACAATGGACTTCATGATGGAATTACCAAGAAGTCAGCGTGGTAATGATTCAATTTAGGTCATAATGGACTGATTGACGAAGTCAGCACACTTCATCGCCGTACGCAAGGACTTCGCTTTGGAAAAGTATACAGAATTGTATGTGCAACAAGTTATTTTTCTACATGGAGTACCAGTTTCGATTACTTCATATCGAGACCCCAGGTTCATGGCTGCATTTTGGAAAAGTCCACAAACTTCAATGGGAACAAAGCTGTAGTTCAGTACAGCCTATCATCCTCAAACAGACGGTCAATTAGAGAGAACCATTCAGACCTTGGAAGATATGCTGAGAGCCTGCATATTGGATTTTAAAGGAAGTTGGGAGGGACAACTTCACCTTGTCGAGTTTGCATACAATAATAGTTATCAGCAGAGTATTAGAATGGCACCATTCGAAACTTTATACGGCAGACCGTGTGGGACTCCAACTTGCTAGGATGAAGTTGGCGAGTAGAAAATTTCAAAGCCAGAGTTGGTGCAGCAATCTTTAGACGCCATCAAGATGATTTGGCAAAGATTAAAGACAGCTCAGAGCAGGCAGAAAAGCTATGGGGACAAACGACGTAGGCCATTGGAATTTCAAGTGGGCGATCATGTGTTCCTTAAGGTATTGCCAATGCATGGTACTTCGCGATTTGGAAATAAAGGAAAACTGAGCTCGAGGTACGTCGGACCGTTCAAGATTTTGGAAATGATCGGAAATTTGGCCTATCGTCTTGCGCTACCGCCTCGACTTGCTCAAGTACATGATGTATTCTACGTATCGATGCTAAGGAAATATGAGCCAGACCCAACCCATGTATTGAATTTTGAAGAGATAGAGGTAGACGACAGAGTGTCGTACGTGAAGAGACCGATTCGGATTGAAGACCGGAAAAAGCAAGTGTTGAGAAACAAAACGGTCTCATTAGTCAAAGTCATTTGGCACATCATGGCACGGAGGGAGCCACGTGGGAAAGTGAAGAAATCATAAAGTGTCAATACCCCTATCTTTTTTAGGAGCAATGTGGCAATTCAAATTTCGAGCACGAAATTTCTGTAAGAGGGGAAGAGTTGTAACATACTGAAAATCAACCCCATTTTGGAATTTTATAAAATTGTGATATTGGTCGAATGCCTGGTTAGTACAAATATTCCGAACTATTTATATGTGGGATAACGGATTATAGAAAGACGCCGATAGGAAGCGATATGCATACGACTCGCAATTTCGAATAGGAACGAACCCTTCGACCATGAGGACCAGGCGGGAACAATATCCTCTAGTACTAGACTATTAGGGAAATGGAAATAAATTGATTCGGCAAAAGTACGAAGTCGGGTCGCGGGTGATTTCTGCACGACTTCGATACGAACTACGAACGACGCTAAATTGAATCATTTTTATCTTGTACTGGGATTATCAATTGAGCCACCATGACCACATGACAATTGACAGACGTTCCTAACTCGAAAATTCGCGTAAACGTGGATCAAAGAATGGTTGACCACGGGTCGAATGTGAGGAAAAGTCCTAAAGGGGCGCCCGATAGTCCAAATTGTACTATGGTCGTGATCAACTCAATTTAGCCCTGATATTTAATCCAATTTCGGGAACCGACTTCTCAGGGATGTTAGGACTATATATTTAGATGTCGTCTCATTTATTCTTGGATTTTCAATTGGGCTTTGAAGTGTCGAAAAGGAAATTTTGGACTGGATTTCGGCTTGTAGGTGGGCCGGCCCAAGACCAAGAGCCCATTGGGCCTTGCACCCATCTAGCCCGACCCAAGCTAGCCCATTCTCCCCTTTCTTTTCAGCCCATGGGCTTCTCTTCAGGCTTTTTCTTTTGGTGGCCCAAGTGGGCTTTGTTTAGCTTGTTTTTCAAGTAGTGCTTGAAGTAAGTGGGCTAGCCACTTGCCTTAGCTTCTTGGATAAGTCTTCCAGCCCATTCTCTCTCCTCCATTTCCCCATCTCAGCTCTCTCTCTCTCTCTCTCTCTCTCTCTCTCTCTCTCTCTCTCTTTTTTTCTTCTTCCTTTTTTGCCCTTGTTGTTCACCACCGGTTGCTATCCCTTCGCCATCACCGAAGCTGCTGCCACTATCCAACATGGAGGTGCCGACGTCCAAAGGCTAGCCACTCACCGCCAACCACCCCTGATCGCCGTTGATAGCCCGTCTGACTGCCCAACCGCCACTACTTTCTTCCCGCCCAAAATAGTTTTCCAACACCATTTTGGCCGGATTTAGCCACCGTCCGTCGTTCATCGCCTTCCCTGAGCTAACCTCGCATAGCCTTCGCTCTTGCCTTCGCGCCGGTGTCATCGGATTCCCGAACCAAATGAGTTAATTTCCTAATCCTTTGTTAGGGGTTAATCTTGCTTAGGTTAGTTTAATTAGCTTAATGCTTGGATTATGCTTTAGTTAATGCTGGATTAGCATGTTTATTGTGGTTGATTAGATTAGTGTTAACTATGGTTAGTGTAAAGTAACCATAGTTAATTATTAAAGTAACCATAGTTAGTTATTAAACCTTGGTTAATTATAAAGTAACGAAGGTTAGTTTAGTCAACCATGGTTAGGTTAATTAACCCTAGTTGGGTTAAGTTTAGTAACCATGGTTAGATTTATGAATTATTTTTTTTTTTTTTTGGATTAAATATTAAATATTAATTATTTTCGGAATAATTAAATAATTATTTATTAATTATATTATTGTTTCATAATTTCGAATTATTATTTATTTTTAATTCGGAATAGTAATTATTTTTGGGAATATTAATTATTTTTGGGAAAATTAATTATTAGTAGTTATTTATCGGAAATGGGTTTTATCAAGAAATTTTGTGGAAATTGTGTTTAAAGCTTATTTTTCCAGACTAATTGTGGTTAGTTTCTTGTTTATTAAATGGATTTTTTTGTTAATTGAAAGTTTTAAAAGTGTAATATATTGTTGCTATTATTGGTTGGATGAATTGTTTTATGGTTATTGTAAATGTCGGTTGTTTTTCTCAAGAATTATGGGGTGTACGTGATTGTTGATTGATGGTTGTCATTATCTGTTGTTTAAATACATAGCCCATTAATTGATGAGTGTTGAATTTTCATGAGTACTTGGATTGCTGCTGTTGTACATGACTGTGAATACTACTACATCTCATGATACATGTGTCAGCTGTAATAGCATGTCGCGTGAGCATGAGCTATATTTCATTCACGACAAAGTAGAGTAAAGACAAGAATGAATTGATTGATGATGTGTTGCATGGTCACATTAAAAATGATAGCCTAGTATAGTTGAATGACCGCCAACCCTTCAGGGTTGTGTCGTGGCCACTGGGTTGCCTGATAGTGGTCAAATGCGGAGTCGTGGTAGAGGCCAGGCCCATGCTCTTTCGGGAATGCCGTCGATGGGGGATAGACCATGACGTCGACGTGCCTCAACGAGGAGGATGATGTCTGGCTTAAGTCAGTTGACTGCCAACCATAAGGTTGTACCATGGCCTAGGGGATCGTAATAATCGGAGCACGTGTGAACATCGAGATATGAAAAAGTTATGTGCAATGATCTGATTATTTGCATGCCTCTTATTGGTTGTTATGAGGTGATTGATAGTTTCTGTAGGTTGCGTGTGCCAAGGCTAGGTAAGATCGCTTGTGGTTGTGCCTATTCATTAAACTGTCTTTTGTTATCATTTCTCTCTGGTGTGGTGTTTGATGATTTGACGGGCTAGGTTGTATGTTAGACTACCCCGAGGCGAGCAAAGTTCCTAAACGAGGCTTATGACTTTAACTTGTTGAGTTTATCTCAACCTATCATGGTTAACAATTTTTAGAACCCTAGATGATGCAGTACCTGGTGAGGTTCGGTGTCCCCGTGGATATGAGCACCACTATTACCACGGCCGAAATTTTGTATACGAGCACCACGTGACTACGATATGAGTGGACAAAGGGTCGAGGGACCATTACACGCCGCACACCTTTAAGACGTTGTTCCTCAAGATGGGAGGCATTTTATATGGTCCTCTCCGAGGCTTTGATTGACCGGTCACTCCTATGGGGCCGCCAGACAAGGTCTAGGATCCCATGGACATGGATCCCCTTGATGGTGAGCTCTCAAACTCGACGACTAGAGAGATTGATCATTCCAAGGCCAGCGAGTAGGTAGTTGTGGCCTATTCCCTTTTGACAAGCCCTCTCCCACTTGTACAAAATTAGGTTATCCAAGCCGATTCCTTTTTTAGTAGGCCGTAGCTTATCACTTGTAGTAAGGCATGTATATATTTGCTATGTGTAGGCTAACCCTATAGATAAATAAAATAGTGTTTTGTCTTCCTCTGCTGTTATTACTGCTATCCTTGTTGTTTCTGATTAGGGAGTTTTGTTCACTTCAGCATGTGTTTAATTATAAGATAAAATGAATTGGACAACGACAGTGCCTAGGATGTTGTACAATTAGACCTCAAGTGAATTAGGTTGTCGCAAGCTCAAGGGTCGGGGCGTGACACTTATGGTAATCATCGATATTTTGTTGTTTTTATTGATGATTTTACTCAAAAAACTTGTGTATGTTTTGAAAGAAATGATAGAAGTGTTCGACACTTTCAAACAACTCAAGAATCTTGCTAAAAAGGAGAGTGGCTATTTTATCAAGGCTTTGAGGACTAATCATGGCGGAGAGTTCACCTTAGCCATATTCAACAAATTCTATGAGAATCATGGTATTCATCGCTTCTTGACAGATCCGTATTCTCCTTAACAAAATGGCATGGTTGAGCGTAAAATAGAACCATTCTCGACATGGTTCGAAGCATGTTGAAGAGCAAAAATCTACCCAAGGAGCTTTGGTTGAAGTTGTTTCGTGTGCAATCTATCTTCAATTTAGATGTCCTACATATGGACTTGAATGCATAACTCCACAAGTAGCATGACCAGGAGAACACCAAGTGTTTTGCACTTGAGGATCTTTAGGAGCATCGCCTATGCTCATGTCTTGAACTAGAAAATATCGAAGCTAGAGGAAAAAAGTAAAAAGCTCATCTTTATCGGGTATGACCCATCATCCAAAGCTTATCAATTATTTTCTCCTAACACTTTGAAAGTGTATATAAGCACGGATGTTAACTTTGATGAAAATAGCATGTGGGAAGACAATCCAAAAGAAGAAACAAATGCTCGTGGTGACACCGATGAAACAGAGTTGAAGGATCATTCAACACCTTCTTCTCCAATAGCTTCTTGAAGTTCATCACCACCAACCTCTTCAAATGGTGTCGATGAACTGCGAGTGCCAAGATCGAGGAGATTGTCTAAAATTTATGAAGCTACAAATGATCTTCATCTTGTATGCCTTCTTACTGATTGTGAACCAATTGTCTATGATGATGTTGCCAAAGAAGAAAAATGGAGGAAAACCATGAGTGAAGAAATTGAAGCCATCGAGAAGAATCAAACTTAGGAGCTTGCTGATCTTCTGAAGGACCAGAAAGCTATTGGTGTCAAGTGGGTATACAAGGCCAAGAAGAACGAGAAAGGAGAAGTGACAAGGTATAAGGGTAAATTAGTCGTGAAGGGGTACAAGCAAAAATCCGGAATCAACTATGATGAAGTCTTTGCCCCCGCCATCCGCATGGAAATGATTAGATTGATTATTTCCACTATTGCTCAAAATCATTGGCGAATATATCAAATGGATGTCAAATTGGCATTCTTGAATGACATTCTTGAAGAAGAGATCTATGTTGAACAACCCCAATGGTTTGTTGTGAAAGGTCATGAAGACAGTGTTGAAGTTGAAGAAAGCTCTATATGGGGTTAGATAAGCACCGAAAGCATGGAATTCTAGAATCGATGCATATTTCAAGGTGAATGGATTCATTCAATGTCCATAGAAGCATGCACTCTACTTGAAGCAAGAAAAAGGTGAAGTCTTGTTAGCTTGTTTATATGTCAACGACCTTGTTTTTATAGGAAACAATCTTGCAATGATCGAAGCATCGATGGTGAAAGAATTCGAGATGACTAATAATGGTCTCATGAACTATTTCCTTGGTATCGAAGTGAAGCAAAGTGCTGATGGGATTTTTATTTTCCAAAAAGGATATGTAGAAAATATCCTTGAAAAATTCAACATGAAGAACTGTAATCCGATCAATACACCAATGGAGTGCAGAACCAAGCTATTGAAATTTGATTATGGTGTCGATGTTGACTCGTCACATTATAGAAGCTTGATTGGGAGTTTAAGAAACTTGACATGCATGAGACCGGATATTATGTGTAATGTTGGAATTGTGAGTCAAGACATGGAGAAGCTGAAGTCATCTCATATTAAAGCTGCAAAGAGGATACCTCAGTACATTAAAGGTACTATTTCTCATGGCTTACACTATTATCATTCTGAATCCTTCCAACTTAGAGCTTATTCATATAGTGATTATGGTGGAGATGTTGACGATTGAAAGAGCACTACAGGCTTCGTATTTTTCTTATGTGACATTACTTCACATGTTCATCAAAGAAGCAACCAAGTGTTACTCTATCGACATGTGAAGCTAAATATGTAGCTACATCTTCATGTGTTTGTCATGCAATATCGTTGAGAAGACTACTCAAAGATGTTCTTATAGAGCAACAGAAAGCAACGGAGATTTTTGTTGATAATGTTTTTGCTATTGCACTAACGAAAATCCAGTGTTTCATGAACGAAGCAAACATATCAATGTTCGATATCACTTCATTTGAGTACAGGTTAAAGAGAATGAGATTGAAGTGCTGCATGTGAAGCCAGACAATCAAGTAGTAAACATTTTTACTAAACCTCTCAAGATCAATGCTTTCCGAAAATTCAAGAGCCTACTTGGAACAATCGATGGAAGAGAATTTGGTTTAAGGGAGAGTGCTAGAAATTAAACCAAATTCATTGATACCGGAGACTGTTTAGTGCCTACATTAAGAAAAGTCATAATCATTGTGTTATCGTTAATGAGTTTTTTTGTATTTCTAGGAGATACAATTGCTTAGTGACATATGGTGAAATATCTTAAGATTTGCCGAGATAAGATTAGACTTGATGAGATTTGGTAATTATTTTAAAAAATTTCTAGAAAATTTACTTTCCCGAGATATTATATTTAATTTTGGGAATAGCAAATTCTTTAAATAAGGGAAAGGTGAAATTTTAGTGAATCAGAAAACAGATCGGTCTCCTTCTCTTCGTCTCCATCTCCTCTTCGCGTTTCACCTTCAAAATTTTTATTCCGACAAATCAATATTGCCGCCGCTGCGCCTCTGACAAATTTGATCACTTAACAGCTGATTACTGTGCAAAAATTCAGAAAAGATTGACGGTTGAACACGATGGTAATCTTCCGGTTTATAGTGGATCTGATGGAGGGGAATGGATGGTTTCATGGCAAGCCAAATCTGACCCCATGCACAGTTCATGGCATTTGTGGACCAAATAGCTTGGGTACATACCATCCTAGCGAGGGAAGAAGTTGCATTTGTATTCCGGCATATGAGTGGGAAAACCTTTATGACTGGACTCAAGGATGCAAACCCTAGTTCAACAGCTTCTGTGATAGCGAAGTTGAGACTGAATTCGTCCAGTTACCACATTTTTATTTTTTCAGGTATGACAGAGGCTTCTTCCCAGGTTATACTCTTGAGATGTCCAAGAAGTTATGTTTGGATTTGTGTAACTGCTTAGGTTTCCAATATAATTTCTCTAGCTGTTACCCCAAGTATCGTTGTTGCCGTTATTCACCCAGTGTTGATGGGGGCATCCCCTTCAAGCTCCCAAAATTCAATCTCTTTCTCACGACATACCCAAAATAGATCATGCTACTCTGCATATGTCCTGCCAAAGAAGTTATGCTACCAAGGACTTATCTAAAAGACCAGGGAGTTCGGCAGTCAAGATGTTGCTCATTTTGGCTAGGGCAATAGCTGGAGTGGAGGTGATAATGGGAGTCATGGTTTGGTGCTTCTTATATAAAAAACGCCCAGAGAAAGGTGGAGCCCACGTTGATGGATACCATGCAGGGCCGACATTCCGGCGGTTCACATATGATAAGCTAAAGAAGGCAACACGAAATTTCAGCGAAGACCTTGGAATAGGAAGTGGAGGAATTGTATACAAGGCTGTCTTTTCAGATTGCAGGGTTGCAGCGGTCAAGTTGCTCAATGAGGCAAACCAAGGAGAAAAAGACTTTCTAGCAGAAGTGAGCTCCACAGGAAATACTTCACCACATGAACTTGATTGACATAGAGGGATACTGTGCAGAAGGAAAGCACCCGCTTTTGATCTACAAATTCATGGAACATGGCTTGTTAGCAGACAATTTGTCTTCTCCAACTAATCTTGATTGGTCCAAGAGGTTTGAAATTGCCGTAGAATCAGCCAGAAGGCTCACTTATCTTCATGAATAATGCCTAGAGTGGGTTCTTCATTGTGATGTGAAATTACAAAACATACTATTTGATTCCACATACCAACCCAAGGTGGTGGATTTCAGACTCTCTAAGATGATCAAGAGAGACAGCCTCAAGAACTCAAGCTTCTAGAAAATCCAAGGAACAGGAGGTTACATGGCTCCCGAATGGATTTACAGTTTTCAAATAACCTCCAAAGTGGATGTGTACAACTATGGAATTGTCTTGTTGGAGATGGTGACTGGAAGGAGTCCCACTGGAGAGTATGAGAAGATTGAGGGCAGTGATGCGCAGGAGAACAAAACATTGGGCGGGAGAAGATTGGGTGCGTGAGAAGACCGAGATGCAAGACCCATCATGAGCCAGGTGGTTCAGTTGCTTCTACGTTGTGAAGACGAAGTTGTGTAGTCAGAAATGATACGACCTTTAGTCCTTCGTAGTGTCTATGTATATCATCAAGCTAGTCTTTGCATAGCTACAAGTATAAGGCAGTCATTTTTTGGATGTTTACAGGTTAAAGGTAATCCCTTTGGATGTACGAAATCATGAAATATAGTGTGTCACTAAAGGCCCGTTCGTTTCACGAAAATATTTTTAAAGTTATTTTCCAAGAAAATATAATTATTTTTCGGTGTTCGGGTGAAACTTGATTTTGAAGTGGAAAATGTTTTCCGTTGTTCGCTTGGAAAATGTTTTACTTTATAAACTCTTTTCAATAGTTTTTTTATTATTTTATTTTTTAAAATAGTTATTTATTATTTTTTAAAATTGATTATTATTTTTCTTTTTTTTTTTTTTTTGTTCTCACCTTCCTTGGCCAATTGTCGGCTAGCGGCTGGCCATGCCTCGAGCTCGTCTTGCCGGCGAGGCTTGAGGCTCGCCTACCTTTGGCGAGCTCGCTTGGTTAGCTCATCGGCAAGGTGAGCTTAAGGCGGCAAGGCTCGGGTCTCAAATCGGCGACGCCCAAGCATTGCCAAACTATGGCTAGGCTCGAGCGTCGCCAACGGTAGCGAGGCTCAAGCCTCGCGGATCGACGATCCCCGAACATTGCCATATTCTAGCGACTATTGGGCGTTGCCGATCGTGAGGCCCGAGCCTTGCCACCATCTAGCAAGGCCCGGGTGTCACCGATTTGGCAAGGCCCGAGCCTTGCTGTTTGTCTAGCGAGGCCAAATCGAAGAGCTTAGCTCATCTGTCGTTGGTCGCCGGCTATTGCCGTGGCCAGCAACTAGCCGAAAAGGAAAAATAGAAAAAGCAAGACAGAAAAATAAAGAAAATAAAAATGATAAAAATATATTTTATTAAAAAATAACAAAAAAATCAAATTTATGAAAAAAATATGATTTAAAAAAATAAAAGAAAGAAGTGAGGACTAATAGGGGGTGTGAGATAGAAGAGAGTGAGTGTGAAAAATGTTTTCCCCAACTTGAAAAGTGAAAAATATTTTCCCCAATGAATTTATTTTCCGTGAAATGAACGTTGAAAAATCCGGAAAACGTTTTCTTGGAAAAAAAATTTCCGTGAAACGAACGGAGCCTGTTTATCTTTTCCATATCTACAATTGCACATATGATAATTGGCTTGGCCTTAAGGTCGAAGACAGCACGATAGAAGCAAATCTATTAGATATAGTATGAGAGAATACTTGCTCATATGTTCGTCACGTGACAATTAACTTTAACTCTGTGATTGCTACATAATATTCGACGTGGCAAAACTGTGATTGCCTATATTTGACCAATTAACATGTGATGTGTCATCCTCAAACTTCTCTCAATCATTAAATTTAGATTAAAAAATGGATAAAAGAACGTATCTTTAAATGTATTCCACCAAGAACTAAAATGGCAACTTATTTGAAAGTGTACATATTATTTAGCTTTGTTTCCTTCTTTTGAAATCCAGTTATTTTAATTGTAACTTCTATGAATTGAAGAATATTTGTTAAGGAAAAAAAAAGGAAATGAAAATAGTTTTGGTGCAATTTCCACTTAATTTTAAGTTTTTCGAAAAAAAAGATTAAAAATATGTTCGCAGGTTTAAATTTATTAACAATTATTTGACTCTTTCAACAAAAAAAACATATTATTCGAAAATTAGTGATGTACATAAACTCAATTTGACATTTATCTGAGCCAATTTTGAAATAGATTGGATGTTATTTAATTCCACCATTGTGGATGGAAAATCTTGAATCCGCCAATTATTTCAAATACGAGGATCAAAGGCTCCCTCAATTTTTATATAAATTGGAGGCTCCTCCATTTATTTTGATACTCCTGATAGACAAAGACATACTGAAAGTTTGGGAAATCAGTATATCTTAGAGACTAAAAGCTTTTCAAGGACATCTCTGCTGTATTTAGGCTATCAAGACCCCAACCGTCTTCAACTTGACTGTCTTTGACCTAAGATCAATGCATCAAGGCCTTCGGGTCTAATTTGTCAAGAGGATCCAAAGTTGGTGACGTTGGATTTGAGATTATTTGATATCGCAATAAGTGATTGCACTGCATTTATTGAATTCACTTTTTATATATTCCTATCTAAATTCAGTGAAACAGTATTATTTGTGTACGTACATGTTTAACAATATGTATACAGTTAAAGTCAAAGCTAAGGTAATATTTGCTTCTATGCTTATAACATGGCATTTCACTTGACCTATGGATCTGTCATCCCAAACTTCCTTTCTTCTTAAGTTTGAATTTCAGAAAAAAAAAAGAATAAAGAGAGTATTTTAAATGATATATTTAATCAGCCAATCTATTTAGCTAAGAATGAAATATATGATGAAATTTAGTTAACAAAATCTATCAAACTAAGAATAGAGTATATTCATGAATGATGCAATACTTTTAAGTGATATATATTTTTTTAATGCAAGCAAAATTCTTTAACTACGAATTAAATAAATGATATAATTTATATAATATAAAAGATTTTAAGAAAATTAAGTTAAAACTTATTTAGAACACACATATTAAAATTTCATTTATTTTTATTTTCTTCTCTTAAGATTAACTTAATTAAGTATGGCATATCTCACTGAAAACTAAAATGTTTAGAAGAAAATGAAAATAAGAATACTTTCACATAACTCTAATTAATTCAAAGTTGAGTTAAAAGAAGATAAGATTGATTCAGTTTTTTTATTTATTTAAATGATATATTTTCTTTAATTCTATCAATTATATTTTAAGAGAAATAAATGATACTTTGTTGATATGCACGTATTAGTCACTTTAGAAAAATACTATATTTGATAATTTGTGTAGCGTGGAGCAGTTAATATTTTCGAGTTGGCTTGGAACTCATTTAGTTAAACTTTTGAGTGAAGGAGGGTGTAATTAAATGTGTTGATAGGTTAGGACTAAGGCACTTCCCTGAAGATCTTCTTTAGTGAAGGCATGGGATTCTACTGCACACTCTTAATAATTGATATTAGAACCAATGGTTTTATTGATGATGTATTCCCAAATAAATAAATGTATAGTGAATATCTCTAGGAAGGAATCCAATGATCAACTTTTGGGTAGCATTCATGGTTTGGCCTAGCAAAAGAGACCTAGGATGAAGTTGTGCATTGGGGTGTAGCAAAATGATTTTGATGACAACCTTCATCGTTTGATTTGGTGAAAGAGGCTAGGAATAAAGATAGGACTTATTGTTGCAATCCTCACAAGGCAGCAAAGTGGAGATTATAATTTGAGACATGTTGATGCAAAAGGATACGCCAATTAAGAAGAGTAGACCTAATATTGAGCTTAGACATGATAGGGAGGTTGTTGAAATGCACGTGTGAATTTTGTTAAAAGAGTCTTACATTGGAGAGAGATAAGAAGTTGAGTCTCCAATTTATTAAATGATAGAATGGCACTTTCCCATGATTGGGCAATGGGTTCTGGTAGACATGGTTGTACGTTGCGGAATGAGAACATCTTCGCAAGTATCAAATTTTGGACTCTGCACTTTTTGGGGAGGCAATTATTTGTAGAGTGTTCCCCCTCTCAAAAGATAATCACACGTCTTCAAGGGATCAAAATTAGCGAAACACTTAGTAATGTTACGCTTTGGCTCATTTGTGAGTCCCCTTTGCTCAATGATAAGTAGAACTTTGGATAGAGGCATGGGGAGGGGTGTGAACTATTGTTTTTTGGAATTCCTTTGGTGATTGGAAGATGGTTGTGCTTTGCTTTGGTGTAGGTGTGATGTCCGAGTTGCTTGGGCTTAGCATGAACTAGTGTCAAACAATGTTGATTCGATTTGGTTTCACTCCCAAATCAAGAACCAAACTAAACAATGTCAATCCCAAAAAATGGAACCAAGAATAGCCAAAAACCATTTAGCTTGATCCTGTTCTTGGGTTGGAATTGGATCGATGCTCACTCCTACCAAAAATGGGTATTGGGTAAAATTACCATAACCGAATCCTCAAACTTGAAATCCTTGGTTCGTGGTAGTAAGGCGAGTTCCCATGTTTTACTCGACTCTTAATCAATCCATATTAGATTAGTTGTTACTCCTATACTTATTATCTAATAAATCAATTAAATGAGAAAATTAAATTGCGTTTGGTAGGACTTGGAAGAGCCCATGACAAAATTTAGTGTGCACTTCACAAGAGGGACCATTTAGCATTTGCTTGGTAATCCATCAAGCTCATATAAGAAATTCGATCCCTAATTTTTATAAAATGCATGAATGGCCTATGAGAAGGGAAATTTGGGTATCAACAAGCTACAATGTCTCTAGCTTGTAAATGCACAAGGGGTGCATCAAGAAAAGTGAGTGCGGAATTAAGTAAAATTAATTTTTTGGTCAAGGGTCATTTTCAGCTGGTCCCTAATTTGCGTGGAATGTATGAATGATCTATGAACCAAAATTAGGTGGTGACAATGACAACACTATCTACACGTGACTTGCATAAAAAGAAGATATTCGCTCGGCACACTCAAATGCTCATTATTAGGCTTTGATTACTTGTTATCTTCAAAATATCATTGGGAATTTTCCACCACCATGCTAATGGAAAATATAAGCTATGTGAAAAATAAAGGTCATGCGGTACTTTACAACACTAAAAAGTCCAGGAAAAATGTAGGTTGCCTCCAGCTGGGGAGGGTTTTGTAAAGTATCCTTTATTTCTTCCCCTACATGGATTTGGGTCCCGAACGGAGACTCGCCCGTCAATCACGTCAGATTGCTCCTCCCTTCGGGGCAAGTGATTTCTCTCTGTCGTACTTGGGAAGAGACCTGACTCGAGCAGCATGCTGTCAAGTCAATGTCCCACCAATTCGAGGGTGCCGTATGTGCTGTCTTTAATCCATAGAGGACAAACGAATAAGATGCGTTTGGATTAAATACCCCCTTATAATTTCCCATTGAGCACGCTTATCTATAAAATATGTTGGTTGTTGTGTGCATTTAATGTGTAAAAAGAAACCAACTTGATTCTTACTTATAGCGATAATTCACACGGGTCAATTCTAAAAAAATTCCAAATTTTAGGTTCACTTCTAAATATACTCCGATTTTTTTTTATCTCAAAAAAACCCCAAACTTTAGCTTCGCCCCCAAATTGCCCCGAACTTTTCTTTGTCTCGAAAAAAAACCCCAAACTTTAGATTTAGTCTCAAATCTACCCCAAACTTTTCTTTTATCTCAGAAAACCCAAAACTCTTAGTCTATTCTCAAATCTATACCAATTTTTTTGTCAAAAATAAAATCATCAAATTTTACTCTAATCATAATTTTCCCCCGTTAGCCTCTATTCGAAAACTGTATTAATAATCCCTAATTTTTTATGTCCTAAAATGGTTTTATTTTGAAAATAATTTTCTATGACATCTTGTTTCGTGTATTTATTATATATGTGAAAATGTCATGTTAAGTTGAGACTAGATCATGGGGTATATTTGAGGACAAATAAAAAATTAGTGATTTTTTTAGTACAAACAGAGGGTAAAACCCCAAATTAGTATACCCGTTAATTACGACGTGTTATTTAATTTAAAAATTTAACAGTAAAATTTAACGGAAAATAATATATGGTAATTTGTTTTGGTGGTCAAAAAAATAATTTTGGGTAAATTTGTCATATGTGTACCAATTTGAGATTTTTTTAAACAAAACAAAATTCGGGGTAGATTTGGGACTAAAGTTAAAGTTTAGGGTTTTTTTAGACAAAAGAAAAGTTCGGATTTGAGACTAAACCTAAAGTTTGAGATTTTTCGAGAAAAAAAAGTTCGATGTATATTTGGGACTTGACTTAAAATTTGAGATTTTTTTTGGAATTGACCCTAATTTACACATAGATGTTGCCCACGCGGAGAGAGAGAAAGAGGGAGTTTTCTTTTTTCGTCGGAAGAGAGAGAGAGAGAGAGGTTGAAGGGGACGTTTTTTCGATTTTCTCAAGTCTTCTTTGATGGGTATTTGCTTCTGGGTTGGAGTCATGGAAAATTCCAGAGTCATTTCATCTTGCGTTTTCTTGACGTTGTCCTTCCTCTTTTAAGCACTTTCGGAGAAGCTGTATACACTTTATGTATTGTTTCCTAAAGTAAAGAGGAGATCAGCGCGACTTAGAGATCGGTGTAGGAGTAATGCTTAAGCAGCGTTGAAAGGTGGTTGTGTTTGATCGGATTTTCGATCCATCCTGACCTTAATAAGTGCTAAGCGGGTTTCGGAACTGGAGAACATGCTCGAGATCCCGTCCAAAACACTAGCGACACGTCCAACTTGGAAATTCAGTTTACCACTGCAAAAGGTCGAAAGTTCGAATTCCGCCATCATGAGTGGCTTACCTTGTTGCATATGTGTGGGGTGAAGACGCGCGCCCTGCCATTTCCCTAATCTGTTTGGCGGGATACGGGGTTCCGACCATCAAAAAAAAAAAAAAAAAAAGATCAACCACTCATTTAAGTTTTTGCAATTGATGCTAGACCTTCTTCTCATTAATTAATTCATACCGCACAAAAATATAATTTAAACGATATCTTCCTTGCTACATGTGAGCTTTCCCACAGCAGGCATCTCACTAAATTTGGGTGTCGATTGATCACATCACCCCAAGAAACATCTTAAAAACATTCATGACGAGAATTCTTCACCCCTAATTAACTTTTCGATAAATGTTCATCTAAGACAAATTTATAAAGTTTGTATAACAAGTGATGACATTGAACTTGTTATCGGGTGCTAAATTTAGCCTAATTTGTTTAAAAGCTCGTTTTCAATCCACCTCATCCCGAGTAAATTGGCTTTAAGAGTCAATTTAGTATTAGCTCGCATGGCTCTTGCATTAGCCCACGGTAACACACCAATCTCAAAACAAATTGTTGCATCCCTGTATATGGAATTTCAACAGTTTCATCATCTCACAACTGCAGTAATAAACCTTCTTTAGAACCAATTATAGGAAGATTCTTATGTGAAGGAAAAAAAGAAACACGCTTAGCCCTTGGGATAATCGCTAGACACCCTCACCTTTTTCATGTTCTATGAAATTAATGTTATGCATAGTCATGGTAATTCATTAGAAGTTAAGGGTCATTTTCTTTGAAGGAAAATTGTTTTCAAAAAAATATTTTCTAACTTTTCAATGCTTGAAAGACCGACAAATATGTGGCCAACAGAAAAAAAAATTAGTTGACTAATAGGCGCGGACCAAATCGGAAAAATGACTCCTCTTACACGTAAGAAGGAAATCAATTTTCCTAACAAAAAAAAAATTACAGATTAAATTTTGTCGTGGTAATCTCTTCCTCTCTCTAGAATCCATTAGATTTGATTGTTCCGAAATCCTTTTTTTCTTTTAAATTTCCTTATATTATTTATTATTTTGTTGCCTTGCTGAATGGACAACAAGAAGATGCCGAGTCGAAGTTTTTAGCTGAGTCTTTGCTTAATATAGATCTAGTAAATCCAAAAATATGACTAGTCGATTCTTTTTTAATTTCCCATTGACCCTTGATGTTGGGTCATAAATAAGTAATTGTTGAGCACCACAACATACGCAGGTGGATCTAAGGGTGGTTACATCGGTCTTGTCTGTAGATGAATCGTGCATTTGTTATATTTATTTCATGGAACTTTGTTATAGTCCTATTTCTCTCCATATGACTTTAGTAAAAATTGTTAGATTAATTTTCTTAATCATAAAGTCTTTTTTCTCCCACAGATAAGATATTAAAACATAGACTGATGTAACAAATTTTTGGGGTTTCTGGTCATGATCTTCAACATCTTTGTCATTTGTTATTCTGATATGGGCGCACTTTTAGCTTTAATCAATAGTAAATTGTAGATAATTAAGCTATTACTACTCGAAAAGACGTGCCCTTCCAATGCATTTTTGGTCGTTGGGGCCGGCCAGCCAATCCATTGTAACCAGTTTCCAAGACCTCCTCCTTTGTCCTAAAGTGGATTCTCCTGTCAAAAGTGGCAAAATTTAAATGGAATCATTTTAATAAAATGAAGTCCTATTTCTTTTCAGGTTTGTCGATGTCGAGCAAATTGGTGATTCGAAATTAAAATTTTAGCAGTCAAAATTGTCAAAGTATTAGCCTACGTTACATGACTAGTAGGATTGACTATAGACAGCATATAGGTGCATTTTCCCCATCATTGAATAGCTTGAATTTTTGGGTTGAATTTTCTAACATTATATTATAACCAACTTCTTGCATTCTTCACATGTCAGGTTTTATTTTGCTTATGTGTGACTTTCAGTCCTTCAATTGTGTATGTCTTCTTTCATACAATTTCAGTTAGGTTTATACATGAGAAGAGTAGTTAAAATATGACTTTACATCGTTTGACTACTGAATTTGATTGGACCTTATTTATAAAAGATCTCACCCTGATTCATAACTTATCCGACTCTTTAATAAAAACAAATAGTACATATTTTAAATGGATGACATTGCTATAGAATTTCCAACGCGGGACCACGCAACTTCTTCCCTCGGTCCAGTTGTTGTCATAGTTTAGGAAAGAGAAGGTACCGGTCATTGGTCAAAGTCCACTTTCTTTCTTTCTTTTCTCCTGAAACACGAAACGGACCCCCAATAGAATTTCGTCCTTTTTTTGTTTTTTAACAAGGGCCAATCAGTTCCAATCTCACCAACTCCCATATAGCAAAGTGGAATTTGGTAACGCGCCTTGTGGGCGTCATAGCACATGAGAGATCACCTGAAATCCCATGCATGCCATGAGAATCCCTCTTCTCTTGCTATGTTTCTCACTGGCCTTATCTTTTTCACTTACATCTTCAGTTCGTCCCACTTTGCATGAAGGCTTCTCCCTCTCAGTTGAAAAACCGGACGATATTCTCACGTCAAAAGACGGTGCGTTTTCTGCGGGCTTTTATCCGGTGGGAGAAAACGCTTATTGCTTTGCCATATGGTTCAGCAAACCCTCTTGTAGTATCCAGAACTGCGCCATAGTTTGGATGGCAAACCGTGACCAGCCCGTTAACGGAAGATCCTCAAAGCTTTCTTTAAGAAAGGATGGTAACCTTCTACTGATCGACGCTGGTCGTACAGTGGTTTGGGCCACAGCGACCAAGTCATCCTCCGGGTTATCAAGGATGTTGCTGCAACTCCTTGATACGGGCAATCTTGTCCTTCGTGATGAGCAGGACATTATTTCGTGGCAAAGCTTTGACTCGCCGACCAACACGCTTCTTCCACTACAAAAGCTCACTAGGAACGTCCCGCTCGTTTCCTCTCAAAGCAAGAACAACTTTTCTTCTGGCTATTACAAGCTTTATTTCGACAACGATAACCTTCTTCGACTTCTCTTTGATGGCCCGAAGATTACCAGTGTCTATTGGCCAGATCCCTGGCTTAGTAGTTGGCAAGCTGGAAGAACAACTTATAATGACAGTAGAGTTGCAACGCTTGATCCCTACGGGAATTTCACTTCATCTGATGATTTTAAATTCTTAACATCCGATTATGGAGCAGAAGCTCAGAGAAGATTGGTGCTCGATCATGATGGTAATGTTCGAGTTTACAGTCGGTCTGAAGGAGAGGAGTGGACAGTTTCATGGCAAGCCAAATCCGAACCGTGCACAATTCATGGCATTTGTGGACCTAATAGTATGTGTACATACCACCCTAAGGATGGAAGAAGCTGCATTTGTGCTCCCGGATACGAAAGGGAAAGCCTTTCCGACTGGACTCAAGGATGCAAGCCTAAATTCAACAGCTTCTGTGACAGCAACATTGAAACCGAATTCGTCAAGTTACCACATGCTGATTTTCATGGGTATGAAACACACTTGTATAAGAATTGCACTCTCGAAGAGTGCAAAAAACGATGCTTGGATATGTGCAATTGCTTGGGTATACGGTATAACGACTCTGATTGTTTCCCCAAGTTGAAACTGTTAAATGGCCGACATTCACCCAGTGTTACTGGGGACATCTACTTCAGGCTCCCAAAATTCAGTCTCTCCTCTTACAAAATACCAAAAATAGAGTACGCCACTCTGCAATGTCCAGGCAAAGAAATTGTGCTACCAAGGACTTACGTAAAAACAAAGGGCTGTTGGGCAATCAAGATTTTGCTCATTTTCGTTGGGGCAACGGCTGGAATGGAGGCCACACTTGTACTCATAATTTGCTGCCTGTTATATAGAAACTGCCCAGAGAAAGATGGAGCTCGCATTGATGGATACCACGCAGGGCTGACTGGTTTCAGACGGTTTACATACGATGAGCTAAAGAAGGCAACATGGAATTTCAGTAAAGAAATTGGAAGAGGAAGTGGAGGAATTGTATTTAAGGCCGTGTTGTCAGATTGCAGGGTTGCAGCGGTCAAGTGGCTGCATGAGACTAACCAAGGAGAGAATGAGTTTCTGGCAGAGGTGAGCACCATAGGAAATCTTAACCACATAAACTTGATTGACATGTGGGGGTACTGCGCAGAAGGAAAGCACCGGCTTTTGATCTACGAATTCATTGAACACGGTTCCCTAGCAGAAAATCTGTCTTCTCCAAATGAACTCGATTGGTCCAAGAGGTTCAAAATTGCATTAGGTTCAGCTAGGGGACTGGCTTATATTCATGAAGAGTGCTTGGAATGGGTTCTTCATTGTGATGTGAAGCCGCAGAACATTCTCCTTGATTGCACGTACCAACCGAAGGTGGCGGATTTTGGCCTCTCGAAGATACTCAAGAGAGAGGGCCTGACGAACTCAAGCTTATCAAGAATCAGAGGAACAAGAGGTTACATGGCTCCTGAATGGGTTTACAATATGCCAATCACCTCCAAAGTAGACGTCTACAGTTATGGGATTGTTCTGTTGGAGCTGGTGACTGGCAAGAGTCCATCTAGAGGGCTTGCAAATACTGAAGGTGGTGATGAGAATGAAAGCAAAAGGTTGACTTCTTGGGTGAGAGAGAGGAAGAGAACAGGAGTTCCCGCGGAAACATGGATAAAGGAAATTATGGATCCGAGGCCGACAGGGGAATTTGAAAATAGGAAGATTGAAGTTTTGGTTACAGTGGCTCTTCAGTGTGTGGAGGAAGGCAGAGATGCAAGGCCCACCATGAGCCAGGTGGTTGAGATGCTTTTGCATTACGAAGATGAAGATGAAATGATACTAGCATAGGTCCTCTTATCCCTATCTCTATAAATTATGACTATAAGGTAATGATCTTTGCATATTTACAAGTATAATGTTATAATGGTCACTGAATGATTCCAAGTATAAGGTACTAGTCTTTGGATGCATGAAGTCATGAAAGTGTCTTATTTTTCCTGTGTTTAACTGTTTATGCTACTTTTTGGGAGAATAACATATGTAATTTCAAACCTTTTCTTATATTGCATTGTGCATCCGTTATTTCTATATATTCACTTTTTCAATGAAAAAAACCAACACTTCACATGATCGAATCATTAGAACTATTGGAAATGGTGGTGCGAATAGGTTTTTCTCATCGAAAATGCATGATACAAAATGTAGACATATGTGATCAACTAATGCATCCCAACTTTTAGATATCCTACATGCATCAAATATCAAAGAAGCCTGTCATAAAATAACCTAAAACATGTAACATGACATGTAGACTCCGTCAATGGAACCTATTCAATACATACAATAAAAAATATTGGATGAACATTAAGACATTTACTTTATAATCATCGTACCTAGATTATCTTTCATATCAAGAGAGACATATAGTTTACTAATAGAAGACCTGCAAGTTGTTAAACAATCTTTTAAATTATTAACCTAAAGATATTTTAGAAATTCCTTAGTTTGCATCGTAACTATTTCCTTTTTTGAACAACCTCAAGTTTTTTTAAGTTAAACCTTTTTGTCTAGCTGAAATATACTTTAACATAATCTATGTCTTCCTTAGCATCTTTCTTTTATACTCATAAATCAATCTTTTTCAAAAAAAAAAAAAGTTTCGTCATGAACTTATACTGTAAATATATTCAACAGCTTCATATAATATTGTAGAGTTTTAAAATAAGTTAAAAATTGTTCTTACGTTATATAGTAACAAATGGCCTTTTTGTTTAAAAAAGAAAGGACTTAGGCCCAAGAGACTCAATTATCATCCCTTACGTGAAACTGCATCTTTGAAGCCCAGCAAAATAACTTCCTCCAGCCTACTCATAATTGTTGCCGCCAATTTAATAGGCTGAGTTTTACTCGATCCACACTAGCCAACTCCATATTAGTTAAGAATCTTTTTATCTCATCTTCTTAGATTAATTTTGTAAAACGGTAAATTACAATCTCAATTAATATGACCCGCATCAAAAAAGTTGTTACAATATCTATTACGTAAAGGAGTATTCTCATGCTCTCAATTTTCGTGGCTCTCTAGCTTCCTCATGAGTTTCTCTTCTAAAGGTAAGCTCTAAGAACAGTGTTTCAGTAAATCTGGATTCGGCTACTGCGTCGGAAAAAGACAATAGCTTTTGAACACTTTTCAAGTGTTCAACCAGCTTTGTCCGAGTGCCCAAACCTGCTCAACAGCGTGGTCACTCCTTCGTCGAGCGCTTGCCTAGTGTCGGTTTCGCCCAAGTGCTTTGCGCGGCATGTCCTCGCATCTTTTGTCATCTGCTTTCATCTCCATGCCCTTGCAAACACTTCCAGAGCCTCGACATACATGAGCCGATTTCGAGTCAGATGGGAAAGTTCGAGACAAAATCAACGAAAGCTTATTAAGTCAATTAATATAAACAAATTTGTGTTCTAATTAAAAGGGGCGTGAAAATAGGGCCACTTTATGACTGATGCACTAAGGGTGTATTTGTTTTGCAGAAAAAGTCAGTAGTTTAGATGGTTGGTTTTCTTTTCTATGGTGATGTATGACCAAAAACGTTTATAGATGTTTCAATCTTATTGGAAAATGATTTTAATCTCATGACTTTACTTGAGGCAAAAAATTTCGAATTTTTAATTTTTTAATTTTCAAAAATTGAATTTTTAATTATTTTACTTTTTTCTCTTTATTTATTTTTAATGTAATTTTTTTAAAATTGGAATTTTTATTTATTTCTTTTCTTTTTCTTCTTTCTTTCTTTCCTTTTATTTTTCTGAGTTCCTTCGCTACGATCGATCAGAGATAGCCACAAGCAAGCCAAGTTTGCCTAGCAATAGCTATAGGTGAGCTCGAGCTCACTAGGATTGAGCGACCCATGAGCTCGCCGGCCTCGGTGGAACCCGAGCTTGCTTTGATTGGCTGAGCCTTGAGCTCACTAGCCCGCGTCATGGCTGCAAGCCGTTGTCAAGGCACGCGGCTGATAGAGGAAGAAGGAGAAAAGAAAAGAAAGAAAAGAGAATATAAGAAAATAAAATAAATAAATAAAAATAAAAAAATTGATTTTTAAAAATAATTAAAAATTGATTTTTTAAAATTAATTTTATAAGAATAAAATTTTCATTAACCAAAGAGCCAAAGAAAAGGAAAATGACTGGGAAAACGTAGGAAAATCATTTTCCTGACTTTAAGCTTTAGTAGGAAAATATTTTCTGATGACTTATTTCCTAAGCGAACCAAACACCGAATAATGTTGAAAATATTTTATCTGGAAATGCTTTTCACAAAACAAACGGACTCTAAGGTTTAGTTCGTTTCGCTAAAAATGTGACGTTTTTGGAAAATGTTTTTTGAGAAATCATTTTTCGGGAAAATGACAATATTTTTGGGTGTCCGAATAAAATATGAAAATGAATTAGAAAATATTTTCTGCCATTTGGTATTGGGTTTGATTTTCTACAGAAATTATAAAAAATTTCAAAATTTTTAATTAATTTCCTTTTTCTTTTCTTTCATTTTCTTTCTTTATCCTGTTCATTCTTCCTCAGCTGGTTGTTAACCAAAGCAAAGGTTTGCAACCAATCACAAGTGAGCTCGGGCCTTGCCCAATTTGACGACATCCTTCATCTTCGCTGTCTCCTTTAAAATTACGCAAGGGCCTAGGGACCAGCAAGATATGAAGGAAAGTGAAATTTTCGAGGGGAATGTGGGTGAGGAAGGGGAGGGAAAATTCGTCAGAGTTCACATGAAACCTACGAGGTTGGGGGCCTTGCGATGCTGAAGAAGCTTCGATTTCGATTTGCGCATCGTTTTGTTGTTGCTTCTGTGTGAAGTCTCTTGATTCTTGAAGGACACAAGTGGACTGAATCTATTTGGACGCAAAGGGAGGAAGTCATGCAGACAAAGGTGAGAGTTAAGAGTTGTTGTGCAAGGAGGTCAGACAGGGATTAGCTCGGGGCATGGAAGTCCCGTGACGGTGGACTAAAGCACCAGCAGCCGTAGTTATTTTCCCACTTTTGAATTTTTTTTTTTATTGACAAGAAATATTTTTCTTGATTAGTTTTTTTTTTATGAATCAAATACTGGATATTTAGAAAATATTTCTCTTAAAATTATTTTCGTGACCCGGACCCTAATTTAGTAAAAAGTTGACCCATGCCTAGAAAATATTCGGGGTAGCCACCTTAGTAATACACTAATCCATTTCACCAGTGACACATGTCACTCGCAGGCCTGCCTTTAAGAAAAGAAGAAAGTCCCCTCTCTCTTTTTCGCTTCTCTCTCTTCTTCAACTTTTCTTTCTCATTTTTTTCCTTTTTTTTTTTTTTTTTTTTTCTGGTTTCTTCCCTTTGGCCTATGGCCGGCAACTGGCCATAAGGGAGAGCTGGCAAGGGTGTCATAGCCCTCGCCTATGGCCAACAAGGTCGCTTTTGTTGGATCCAGCCAAGGCTCGATCCTCACAGCTAGGATGAAGGTCACCCTTGTTGGATCTTGTGAGATTTTGGGAGGCGACAGTTGCTGGACCTAGCAAGGTTTCGGGGGCAGTTGTGGGGGCAGCAGGCAACCTATGATGAGCATCAGTATCACCCACGAGCCAGTTGCCCATGGTTGGCCACGAGCATTGCCCATGGCTGGATGGGAAAGATGGATACTCATAAATCAATAGCATGCCCGAACGATGCTGACAACTGCCATGGATGAATGTCAGCATGCTTGTGAGACATTCGTCCATGGCTGGCCGCTGCAATGAGCGTCGTCCATGGCTCCACAAGGCAAAAGAAAAGGAAGAAAGAAAGAAACGGTGAAGAAGGAAGAGTTGTGAAGAAGAGAGAGAAACAAAGGGAAAGAGAGGGACTAAAAATGGACCCACGAGTACATGTCGCTCATGGAATGGACTAATATATTGTTAAGGTGGCTACCCCAGCTGGATCCAATATTTTTTCGGACTCGAAGTCGACACTTATGGGTGACTGTACCGGGTGGATGTACAGTTTGCGGTGGCACCTTTCCAAGTCGTGTCCGAATCTTCTCTTTCTCTCGCGGATAACAACAATTTTGTGCCGGTACCTTTCAAAGTAGTGTCTGAATCTTTTATTAGACATGTTTTCTTTCTCGTCACCACTCCTCACGGAATTATCCTTGGAAAACGTAGCTAAGTATCTTATCAGGTTTGAATAATCTTCCTAATCGTTCAGCCAGTCATCCAACTTGATATTGGAGCATTCCATGAACTTGGAACTGACTTAAGGAGAAATGAGTTTCTTTGCCCGGATGGCATCAATGTGTTTAAAACATCTTGAACATATCATTATCATTATGAAAAAAAGCCACTTAAAAATCCAAATTATTCTCGTTGAGAGACATTTATCATAATTTTTTTCTATAACATTAAAAATCTCAAAATTGTACCTACGCGACATATTTATCATCCGTCAAAGTTCTGTTAATGAGAACTGTGAATAATCTATCTACATTGATGCCGAAAAGAAATATTATTGACATGGCACCTACGTGACTTAAGTGAAATGAAAATAACATTATTTTAATTGAAGAATTATCAATTGGAACCTTGATGAAAGGTAAATATATCATATAGGTATAAATTTTGGGTTTTTATGTCACAAGAAGTTTCGGTAAATGTATTGCAATAAGCATAGTTTGAGGTTTTTGATATCACAATAAAAATTCAACATAAGTGTAGTGGCATAATTTGTGATTTCCTGTAACCTTTTCCCTAATTATTATTATTATCATCATGAAAGAACACCTCATTATTGAAAAAGAAATTAATCCTTCCCGGTTCTCGCGATAAGTCTGTATTTCCTCTCCACTTGCGTTCCCCTTGAAACTTCTCTTTTCTACTGACGGTCTCATTCTCGCAAAGTAGATTCAACCAATTTTATAAAGAACAATTTGGTGCTTCTCAGCAAAATATTAGACATTGTCTTAGACTTTTGCCCTTTTCACCCATAATTCTTCTAAATGAACAAAGATCCTAACCTTTGAAGAAGGAGCTACTGATAAATGAAATGCCTGGTAATGCATATCCATTTTGATTTTCTGTCTAGTGCTTCTTGTACTATAATAAGAATGCTTTTAAAGAGAAAATTCATTGTATACCCAATTCGCATGCGAATCTAATGGATATGAGCTATTAGATGGCAAAATGGTAAATTGCCTGGTTGTGTATTTAGTAGGGGTGGCAAAATGAGTTAATGACCCATATTTTAACTCACATTTAATGGATTGGATAGAAAATGGGTTGGTTGATACTTTAATATGAGTCAAATGGTTTATTATAATAGGGCTCAATTGAAAAATGGGTCATAAAAGGGTCTAACCCAAAACCACGCATAACCCATTAATAGCTCAACTCACATCTACTATTTTTCAATTTGTTTTTGTTTTTGTTTTTCTTCTTCATTGGCCGGTCATCGGCCATGGTGGCAGCCAGCGACTAACCATAGGTGAGCTCGAGCCTCACTGAAGCGAGAGAGGCCGAGCTTGCTGGAGCCTTGCCACACCTTGCCGGCCTATGGTGAGGCTCAAGCTCGCCTATGGCTAGCGATCGGCCAATGAAGAAGAAGAAGAAAAAAAAAATAAAAATAAAAAGAATTAAAAATTGATTTAAAAATTATAATAATTTTTTTGAAAGGGGTGCATAAGGAAAATATTTTCTTTATCGGATAAAGGAAAATATCTTCTAGTTTATCTTCAAGTTTTAGCCTAACACTATGGTTATTTTCCTGTAAAATGGTTTTCCTATAATATTAATTAGTTTTGATAATACAAGTTGAGTCGAGTATGGGTTAGGTACAAATCTAGTTGGGAATGGGTCATTAAATTTATATTGTATGAAAATTAATCAAAACAGATTAAATGGGTCAATATTGATCGAACCAATTTCGACCCGAGCCACCCATTTGATGACCCTAGTATTTAGCAAGACCTATCATTGAGAAGGTAACATGTATTCATACAGGTACGTGAAAGTGGTAAGGGATCGGGATTTTTGCCAACTAATTCATTACATGCTTTGTTATGTATCAAAAGTTGAGGGGAGATTTCATATTTTTGTAGTTGAATCCCCCAAATATGCGCCATTATTCATGCGAGGTATATAAAGAGCTCATCAAATTTAATGGCTCACATGTAGTTACGTTTGAATCAATAAGCTACGCGCTCTCTACTATTTTGCATCTCTCGAATTTGAGCCATTTGAGATGGTTTATTTTAACTTTTATGGAGCCAATATGGGGTGCACCTTGTACATGCGACCTCTATTTAGGTGAAAAGTGAGATTATATGCACCTCAAATGGGTCTATTATATCCAATGGACCACGTGAAATAGCTCGTGTGCACCAAGAGCATCTAAGATAACATTTTGGGAAATTACAGAACCATGAACTTTGGGATTAGTCTGAATTTTCAACTACTGATACATAATACTTATAAACTTTCATTTAATTATGGTCATTCATCCTCCATTATCCTTTTCGTCAGCATACACAATGCACACGACTTTTAAAAGGAAATGGTTAACCAAAATATAATGTAATTTATTTAAATTTTGTTTATTGATCAGTCAAATGCATGCTATCTGCAAGCTTGGGGATAGCTTTGTGTAATTTCCTATATTTTGGTCCCCTACGTGGTTTTGGTCCTCATCAGCCTGTCGAGCACGTTGCATTGCCGCCTTCAGGCTAAGTCCGTTTCCTCTTCGCGCTTGGTCAGGCCAGCAAGTCAATGTTTAAATAGTTTATTATCGTAAAAATGTATTTATTGATTAAGAGAAAATGTGACTCTTGATTAAAAGAAAACATGACTCTTAATTATGAAAAGAGGTGACTTTTAATTCTAAAAATAGGTTATCGATGGTTGTGAAAGGAAGTTGTTGTTGACATGAAGAGTGGAGATCGTGTGGACGATAAAATATCTATTTTCAAAATACATATTGATTAGTTGTCTATAAAAAGAGACCAAATCACACATTATTTAATATAACCACAACTATTCGTAACAACTTTTTCGGAACTCTCTTTTCTTCTTCTTTCATATACACAATCTTAACAACACATTCAAGGTAATATTCTAAGGCAATAAATTGAGTAATTGCTGATATTGTTTCTCTACGACTCTAGTGTATATCCTAAAGGTATATTTATTCTAAAACCAGCAAAAACAATAGTGGGAGCAAATAATATCTTAAAAACAATGATCATCATCACATATTAAAATATCAAGGATCTTTTACTACTTATCCATCTTCATCAACAATCAAATTTCACCAACAATCGTCTTTTGTCAACAATCAAATTTCCCCAACAATCGTCTTTCACCTATGGAGCGCTTGCCTGCCTCAAGGGCGTATTCCAGGGCGTGATTTACCTAGAGATTGGCTTAGGTTTCACCCGCTATGTAGCTACCACATGATTTGACGATGGGCCCCCTACCTCATTTCCAATGCAGTGCATCTCCTGATTCCTAAACCTGAACGGCGATCTCATTGGCCCTCTTGAATGGTGAATGGCGGGGGAGAGCCAAGGGAGAGGAGGCGCCACCTGCAACGTTTGGGGTCAGGGGAATGTTAGGGCTAGTTGGAAGCTTTGGGAGGAGAATGGGTAGAGAAGATAGGCGACGTTTTGGCCCTCTTCCCAAGTTGTTTGGTAGCATGTTTTGTGTTGTAAAACCGTGCAAGGGTACATACTCGTTTTGTATACCTTCCTTGTAAATGATAAGTTCCTAGCGGTAATGAAATGAAATGAAGGTTGGCGCCTTTCTTTTCCTTTGCCCATGCATTTCGGTTTTGCTCGAAGGGCTTACTTGATTTGGCGTCTAATGTTGTGATCCTTCTTGTATGTGTTTCGGGTTTAAGCAGGGTGTGTTAGATCATGATTTCATTAAATAAAGTATATATGGTCTTAATAAAACATGTTATAAATGCTAATCTTCTATAAGGTTAAAGTAAGTGCAGTTCTAAAGAAATGACTGCAAAGGTCCCTTATAGTAAGCTAATTACATTATACTTCGGCATGTATAGCTCATGACATGCTTAAGGCATCACATAGACCTCGCCCACCCGACTTCGCGTGCATAGCTCGTGACATCACATAGACCTCACCGACCCTTGAAAGGCACGCCTCGCCATTGCTTGGCGAGGTTGAGCTCACTGATCTACTAGCGAGGAGGCTGGGCAAGCTCCTCTTGCCTAGCGATGGCGGAGTGAGCTCACCCTTACCTAACTTGCCACTGACCGACCACCTTAGTCCAGCAATTGGTCAAAGGAAGGAGAAGAGAGGAGAAAAAGATGAGAAAGAAAAAATAAGTGAAATAAACAAAAGAATTTGAAAAAAAATCTTATTAACAATTGTCCAAGTCAATGCCGACTCACCAAATTTGACACGATGGATTGAATTGACATAATTATAAAATGTTTAGAAATGAATTTGAAAAAAAAAGGGTTTAGGATTGAATTGACAAAATTATAAAAATTTTATGATTTTTTTGATAATTTTCCCGAAAAAAAAAAAATATAAATATGGCAATAGTCCATATGTATTATGACATAAAACACTGCTTAAAAGAGAAAATGACATAAATAGTTCATAAACATTGGCCCAATATGCAATGTTATCGGTAGACTTTTTAATTCATCTAATGTAGTCCTTAAAATATTCCTAAATATTCAATTTAATCCTCCAATTTTCATTTTGTTCAGTCTAATCTCTCAACTTTCATAACAAAGTCAAATCAATTTGTTGGTACTATTCACAAATTTGCATAATTATATTATTGTCAAGATTTTGTATATTTTTCATTTAATCCTTTCTTAAATTAACATTAAAATATGTTATCTTCTAATGGCATTTTTACCGTTTACTGTTTATCAATATTACTATAATCTCACGTAAGTAAATTTTTACTTATAATCTCTATAATACTAAGAATATAACATAATTTTGAGTTATCTTGGATTCATATTTTGAAAAGAATTATTTTCATAAGAATATTTAATTAAGACATTAATTTATAGTAACATAGATTTTGTTCATAATGTTTCAAATAGATAAAAAGTTTCAAGTTTTTTGTTTCGTGCTTTCTCAACTAAATTTAGTTAAATCTGTAATTTATAATATTAAAGTAGCAGGAATATCCACCCCATATAACTTTAAATGATTCTCTACTGTTACTGTTGTGGAGATTATAAACAAAAATATATTTAAATAGAACTATCAATAATACTTATAAACACACACAAAAAATGGTAAACAAGTAATGAAAAGATAGCCTCTTTTTTGATTTAGGAAATGGATTGAAATGAAAATTTACTCTAACATCCATGCAATTGTGTAATTATCAAGACTTTTGATTTTTTTTATTTTATGAAAAGTTGAGGAACTAAATTGAACAAATTAAAAATTCAAGACTAAAATAAACATCTATAAATAGTTTAAGGATTAAAATGACAATTAAAAGTTTAAAGATGACATTATACATTAAACTAAAATTTAGAGACTATTTGTGTCAATGAATACTAGGTCATATGCCCTTGGTGGGCTCTTTTACTTTCAAACAAGACTGTTCGTGCAATTCCTATGGCTTACATGACTCTTATTTTGTATTCGGCTAATTTAGCATTAAAAAATTGATAGTGGACAGTCAGAGATATACATTTGGTCTCTGGGGTATGTTTGTTTAATGGTAAGTTTATGTAAAATGTAATTTCTGCATTGACTTCAAAGTTTAAACTATTATTTAAATAAACTGGTATACTTATAATAAATTTATCCAAAATACCACCAATAAGTACAACCGTGACTAATTTACCTTCCGTTAATATTATGAAAAATCACAAATTGGTACACATGTGATAAATGAAGGATAAAATCTTAAATCGGTATGTCCATTAACTGTCACATTTCATCTAATTTAGTAATCTCACGGTAAAATTTAATATAAACTAATGAAGAAATAAATTTGTTACAAGTATATCGATTTGGAGATTTAAGGAATCAAAAATTAGTCTAGGGTAAATTTGTTGTAGATATATAAATTTGAAGTTTTTTGTGATATTAATCCTAAAAGATATATGTGGATCTATGAATGGAATATTGGATTCGAATGGTAACTATTGTTCATTTTTCACAAGCACGTCATTGTGGGACCACGAGATAACAAATTAGCATAAAACCTGAAATATACTACACCTGGTGGACGAGTTTTTATGCAGTTGAAGAATTAGGAGTACGGTCTTAGATCTCAGCGACAATCTTGTCAACAACTTATAATCTTCAATCTCGATTACGCAAGCACATACTTGCCGCACCAGATACAAGTTAAAATAAAACCTAAAATATCCTCCACTTGGTGGTCAATCAGTTTTTTTGGCATCACAAGAACTAGGATTCACTGGGACGGACTTAACTATCAGGAATCATCTTGGTCGAATAAGTTAAAATCTCTCTCTCTCTCTCTCTCTCTCTCTCTCTCTCTCTCTCACATATTTAAATTTTAGCTACAGAAGCTATTAATGACTGCAGGATGACGCTTTCCATTTTGTTGTGCAACGTGGAAGTAGGAAAGTCTACTGCCCTCCCATCGGCTGTCCCCTATTACATATATTAAGGTTGATATATTAATCAAACCAATATACTATGTGAGCAATTTTTTATTGATTGTCGAATCTGAAACTTAGAAGATCCATTTCATTCAATTTGTCGCACTCTGCGTTTCTCCTTAAAGTAAGACTAAACTAGCCATACCCCATGTGCTAAAAGTCAAATCGTGTTGAGAACATCTAGCTATAACGAGGTACATCAAATGAATTTGGACACTTAAGAATCTGGTGAGCTTATTTGGAGCTGTCGTTTTAGTTGTTAATGGGGTTAGTATAAAACTAAGTAGGGGACAAGCATCGAAATTTTAATGGAGGACTTCGCTGTGGTAGGGCAAATTCAGCGACCATAGGAACTTCTTCCGTCGTCCAAGGAAAACCGTTCACCAAGAACCCATGAATGCCATGGGAAATTCACATTTGTTGCTTGTTTTCGCACTATTCTTATCCTTTTCGTTCACATCTTCGGTTCGTCTTTCTTTGCATGAAGACTCCTCTCTCCCATTGGGAACGCAGACGACGTTTTGACATCGAATGACGGTGTTTTCTCTGCTGGCTTTTTTCCCATTGGACAAAATGCTTATTGCTTCGCGATTTGGTTTAGCAAGCCGTCTTGCACAATCCCTGACTGCACCGTAGTTTGATGGCAAACCGTGACGAACCCGTCAATGGAAGATCCTCCAAGCTTTCTCTAAGGAAGAATGGTGACCTTGAGTTGATCGACACTGGGGGGAGAGTTGTTTGGTCCTCAGACACAGGTTCCTCCTCAAGGTCCTCCGCGAACTTGCAACTCCTCAACACGGGCAATCTTGTTCTTCGTGACGACAAGCATGCCACTTTGTGGCAAAGCTTTGACTCCCCAACCAACACGCTTCTTCCAGAGCAAAAGCTCACCCCAAGAACACCGCTCATTTCATCTCGAAGCAAGAACAACTTTTCTTCTGGTTATTACATCCTTTACTTTGACAACGATAACCTTCTTCATCTTCTCTTCAGCGGCCCTAAGATTAAAAGCGTCTATTGGCCAGATCCATGGCTTAATAGTTGGGAGGCTGGAAGAACCACTTATAATGATAGTAGAGTTGCCGTGCTTGATCACTACGGGAATTTCACTTCATCTGATAATTTGACTTTCTTGACAGCTGATTACGGTGCAAACATTCAGAGAAGATTGACGGTTGATCACGATGGTAATCTTCGGGTTTACAGCCGACCTGATGGAGGGGAATGGACAGTTTCATGGCAAGCAAATCCTGACCCATGCACGGCTCATGGCATTTGTGGACCTAATAGCCTGTGCACATACCATCCTAGCGAGGGAAGAAGTTGCATTTGTGCTCCGGGATATGAGTGGGAAAACCTTTATGACTGGACTCAAGGATGCAAACCCAAATTCAACAGCTTCTGTGATAGCAAAGTCAAGACCGAATTTCTTGAGTTCCCGCATTCTGATTTTTACGGGTATGACAAAGGGTTCTTCCCAAATTATACTCTTGAGATGTGCAAGAAACTATGTTTGGATTTGTGTAACTGCTTAGGTTTCCAGTATAAATTCACTAACTGTTACCCCAAGTTATTGTTGTTAAATGGTCATTATGCACCCGGTGTTGATGGGGGCATCCACTTCAAGCTCCCAAAATTCAATCTCTCCTCTTACTACTTACCAAAGATAGAACATGCTACTCTGCAATGTCCTGCCAAAGAAATTATGCTACCATGGACTTATCCAAAAAGACCAGAGAGTTCGAAAGTCGAGACGTTGCTCATTTTTACTGGGGCAACTGCTGGATGGGAGGCGATAATGGTACTCATGGTTTGGTGCTTCTTATATAAAACCCGCCCAGAGACAGGTGGAGCTCACATTGACGGATACTGTGCAGGGCCGACTGGATTCCGACGGTTCACATACGATGAGCTAAAGAAGGCAACATGGAATTTCAGTAAAGAAATTGGAAGAGGAAGTGGAGGAGTTGTATACAAGGCCGTGTTGTTGGATTGCAGGGTTGCTGCAGTCAAGCAGCTCAATGCGGCTAACCAAGGAGAGAATGAGTTTCTTGCAGAAGTGAGCACCATAGGAAATCTTCACCACATGAACTTGATTGACATGTGGGGTTACTGCGCAGAAGGAAAGCACCGACTTTTGATCTACGAATTCATGGAACATGGTTCGTTAGCAGAAAATTTGTCTTCTCCAACTGAACTCGATTGGTCCAAGAGGTTTGAAATTGCCGTAGGATCAGCCAGAGGACTCGCTTATCTTCATGAGGAATGCCTAGAGTGGGTTCTTCATTGCGATGTGAAACCACAAAACATACTACTTGATTCCACCTACCAGCCAAAGGTGGCGGATTTCGGGCTGTCTAAGATACTCAGGAGGGAGGACCTCATGAACTCAAGCTTCTCAAAAATCCGAGGAACAAGAGGTTACATGGCTCCCGAATGGATTTACAATTGCCCAATCACCTCCAAAGTGGATGTTTATAGCTATGGAATTGTCTTGTTGGAGATGGTGACTGGAAGGAGTCCCACTGGAGAGCATGACAAGATTAAGGGTGGGCATGCGCAGGAGAAGAAAATATTGACGTCCTGGGTTCGAGAGAAGAAGAGGCTCAGCGTTCCAAAGCAGACATGGATAGAGGAAATTGTGGATCCAAGACTAAGAGGGGAATATGATCTCAAGAAGATTGAAATTTTAGTTGAAGTGGCTCTTAAGTGTGTGGACGAAGACCGAGATACAAGACCCACCATGAGACAGGTGGTTGAGATGCTTCAATGTTGTGAAGACGAAGATGTTTAGTCAGAAAATGACAAGAGCCTTGCTCCTTAGTTGTTGTATATATATACGTGTAAGGCATATCTACAAGTGTACGGCAGTAGTTTTTGGATGTAATCCTTTCGGATGTACGATATCATGAAAAATAGTGTCCCTTTGCCCGTGTGTATTTTGCATGTCTACAATTGCATATCTAATAATTGACATTACTTTAGATCGAAAGGACATAGTGAAGGAAATCTATTGTGTATAGTTAAAGATACTTGATAAAGGACCTGAACAAATCCTTAAATTATTTCATTCGAACTCTAAGATATAAAATTCAAGGGTATTTTCAAATTAGAAGGGAATAAAAATATTTTTTTATCAATAACAGGTGCAAATATGCAAGATCGATACGTTAAAATAAGAACCATAACTTAGTTAGACCCCCTCATTGAAGGGACTACCGCAAGCTATCCTTGTAGATGGCAACACCCCTGAAGGAGAATAGGCCCTTGGAGTGGCCTTCAATTGCTTTTCACTGTGTGCTCATGATATTAAGGAAATCTATTATCTATATTTAAAGATACTTTAACTCTATCGCTGCCACATGACGAGTCACATGGTAGATAGATCCACTTATTAAATTAGCATTAGTTTAGCAGTTTGCCATCCTCAACTTCTATAACTTAATGAATTAAAATCTAAAAATTGATTAAAAGAAAGTAGCTTCAAATGTAATCTTGAATGTATTCCACCAGAACAAAAATTGCAACTTATTTTAAAGTTCACATTTTATTATCCTTCTTTTAAATTCCACTTATTTCAAATATAATCCATAGTTGGAGATGTTTGATTTCAAAATAAGCCATCAAGGCCCTTCAAACGCGCTTGAGAGAAAAAGAATAAGAGGATGTCTATGATTTGAAATTGTAATTGGATGTAATTGGAGATTGTATTCGTGTACATCTTCTTAACTAAGACAGAAAATTTAATTTGTGTACAATTAAAGTCAAAACAGAGAGGATGTTCGCTCTCATTTTACTTTTGTGATTGTTATGCGGTGAGACATTAGGCAAAATTTCAGCACGTGGCCCAAATTCGAGCAACAAGTCACGGATTTGTTATCCCGAACTTCTTTTCTTTATTAAGTTATATTTTCAAAAAAAATGATAAAGAATCTTCGATGATGTATTTATTCTGCAGTTTATTTATCTAAAAATGAAATAAATTATACAATTTATTTTAGTTCACTTGAAAAGATATTCCTTGCAATTGTGGAGGCTGTGAAAGTCGTTCAACATACGTGATTTATATAATGTAGCAAGTCTCGTGTTTATGGAGCTAAATCAAGGCACAATCGTCCTTCCCTTCCTTTCATTTTTACTTAAAAGTGCTCTAACGAAAGAAGCACCTTCAAACTGAAAGATTGATAAATGGGTTATGGAGTTTAGCTGGATTACCCAATATGCCAACAGTCAGCATTTCCTGATGAGGATGACGGTATACACCATAAAAAGAGAGGACTTCGTAAATGGGTAGACCATCATCTCCTTTTCTAATCAAATCAATCGAAGTACAACAAAATAACATCTGAAGCAAGCTCATCCACTTAGCCTAGAAATAAACAGAAAATGCAAAGAACCAAAAGAAGAATCACACAGCTCTCTCTTCTCCACCACAATATCCCTCGCGGCCATCGTTGGAACCCCAAAAGTCAGTGCCGCCACTTGTATATCCAGCCTTGCAAGCCTCTTTTGCATCAAAATGGTGGACGCCGTACCCAAGCCGAAATCGGGACCCAAGCCGGTTGGCGATTTCTGGAGGCAGAGCCGGAAATGGGACGAGGACAAAGCAAGGAAGGAGGAGGGGAAGGCTTAAGGTGAGTGAGGGATAGAGAAAGGGCCTCGGGAGAGGAAGATAGGAGAAGCCTTGTGTCGATGGAAATTACTCCGTGCCTTGGTCATCCGAGGTTTTGGCTATTGCTTGATCTGTGTTGGTGGAAATCAACGTTCGCTTTTCTTGAAAATTCAGACGAAGAAGAATCTCGTCCTTCTGTTGATCGAGTGAGAAACCAGTGAATATGTTCTCTGGAGAGGGGCAGGTGAAGCCCTTGGAAAGAAAAGAGAGGAGAGAGAGCACCAAGAAGTCTTGAAATTTGAAAAGATAAGAGAGTTTTAAGCGAGAGACAAGCATTTATTGTTGCTTGTGTCAATCGTCTGGCAGAGGTGAGAGAAAAGAGTGCCCTTCCCTTAATTTTTCATTTTCTACATCTTCATGTCAAATGACTAAGTGTTAATTTTTTAGTGAAACCAACTAGGCTTACGCACGTCAGGTGAGCTAATGGCATGGTGATTATGAAGCACTGAATATGAGCAATATCAGAAAGCTTGTGCTTGGAATCTACTGATGAAAGGAATATCATGCGGAAGATATCCAAATGCGGGATTAATCCCTGAACAAACTAGTTAGAAACTAATGTTGCTTTTTTAAGAAAACAACAACATATCAAAAAAAGTTGTCATATTGAAGTGACACACATGCCCATCTCAGGACATGAGATATTCGAGTTAAAGGGAAACGTGGTACAGTCGATCGTAATGAAGCATTTTCACAATACAAGCAATGGGGACGATCCTTAGATGGAATGGCTGGCTGGTGAATCGACTAGCCAAGCATCCCATGGTCCCACAGTCAAGTCCACTCTGCCTGGACTAGGGCACCTAGCAATGAACATGAGCACTAAATTAGGGCATGCTCTTTCTTATTTCATATTAAAAATCTTTTAGAATGCCTGGTCAAAAATCGGTCTGCTCCAAACCCAATCCCATGCCTTCTCAGATTTTGATCCATTAATCCTATATCAATCAATTTAATAACAGTTAGCTAACCCAAATACTACCTCACCTAATAATTTTGAATTGTAAAATGGGTTCATAAGCCATGTTTACCTTCGCTTGTGATTTTGCTTACACTTCATGCTTAGAAGGATCTGCTTTGGAGCTTGATGACTTTGATGCTCGTCAGGTCAATTTCTGGTTGATGGAGCCTGCGACCAAAAAGGAAGAGATATTGGCTGCGTTTTACTTTTCCTAGTTATTCTTATTATGTTCCATTTTGTGGAACCGGATTGGAAAATTTCATCTGATTCCAACTAGCAATTCAACTTCAAGTATTATGCCGTTACAATTTGGCACAAAAAAATTAAGGTGGTGCTATTGGACAAGGTTTGGGCGAACTCAGTCTGGAAAACCAAGTTTCGTGACCCTTCTGGGGCAAGCCTGAGAGAGTTTAACAAATTGCACAATGTCGGCCCGGCCCTTTGCGTGTGTTGGGTTGTGTGTGCCTGGGCTAGCCCAAATTTGGCCCACCCAATGTCAATTTGGCTTATTTAGACACATTGTCAGACTGACTCTCTTTTTAATATCAACTCGATGCTAAAAGCACTGTGTGGCACTCATTGATTGGGTCGGATGTAACTTGGAACCGCTAGAGCTGATTTTTTTCAATAATGATATATACCTTTATATTATTTTTCTAAGAAAAATTTATTCAAATTTTGAACATACATAATTTTTATTGTTGCACATTCGATTGACCCGATCTTTTGCAACCTATAGAAAGTATAATCCAAAGTTTCTGAAAATGCAGTTCCCAGTTGAAAACCAGTCGATGATGCAGATTTTTATGAATCTGGTCGAATGAACAATGATGATGAAAAGTTGCAGCACT
This sequence comes from Angophora floribunda, assembly GCA_014182895.1. Classification (NCBI taxonomy): domain Eukaryota; kingdom Viridiplantae; phylum Streptophyta; class Magnoliopsida; order Myrtales; family Myrtaceae; genus Angophora; species Angophora floribunda. The sequence goes on from CM024713.1 coordinate 15,714,245, forward strand.
TTCTTCATTTCAAATTGATCAATGTGATTCTTAAGGTATCAAAAGGCTTATCACTTGATCTTTTAGATGATATCACTTGATCAAGTAACATTACCGACTACTTCAACATGCTTGGGATCACATTACCATGATTAAAATGTGTGACATTTTGTGGTTCAATTGTTCAATTTAGCGAACTGGATTACATTGGAAAGCTTTTGATAGTTGCAATTTGATCACGTCCTCCCATCGAATTTTCAACTACTCTTTATCCTGGATCAGACTTTGATCAAATTCTCGAAAATCCAGTGATAAAGCAGGCGTCTACAAGAAATAGAGTTTATGTACACGTTGCAATCTTGCCATAATTGTTTTTCTTCTCGATTGTTTATGTAAGGGGAGCATCTACAAACTTTCTAGCGTCGTCCACAAGTTTCAGGTAAGATGAAAGATTTCTAGCATAATGGTGTTATAGTAATGGAAATGAAATTTTAATTTCCCCGATTTAAACCCGAATTGCCCTGCCTCAAAAAGAATGGATAAAACTCGCAACAGATGGATTTTGGGATGGGTTGGGGCTGGACGGGACGAGTTTCCATGCCCCACATATGGAGAAGGGAAAGGACGTATCCAGTCAGCCTCGTCCCATCAACTCGGCTCATCCCTTGTAGATTTCTAGTCTTAAAACTAGTTTCTTTATATTAATTATGACTTTTGATAATACATAGTTCCTTATTTTCTCCGTGTTTCCCCTATATTGTCCATAAATACTTCATATAGTAAAATTTTGATTATTCTTCCTTGGTAGGGTTGGGGGATACAACCCTCGTCCCCTCCGCCCATTGCCATCCCTATATTGCAATAAGATTTTCGGTGCTCTTGGAAAAGGATACATACCTCTATTCTTTCTACTTACTCAAATAAGCATGTGAAACTAAAACATGACGGTTTTTATCTTAATCCAATGAAACTCATAACATTTATTAAAATTTCTCATAATATTTCTAAGGTAACGATATTTTCACAATAATTTTTTTTTTTTCTTTGATGACCTTTTCCAACCCTGTATTTTGAGAAGATATTTGATGATTGGAAAATGTCATGTCAATCATTGAAGAGGCATGCATTTTTATTCATATCCAATAACTAGTTGCTCGACCAAAAACAAAAATAATTAATTGACATGTGTCTATCGAGGCGGAATAAAAAAAAAATCCAATTTTTCTTTTCTTCCTCCTCCATCACGCCACCCGTCCAACCAGCTTCTCCACCCCTTCCAAAGTCACTTGCGATCGACCCAATCTTCCTATCCACTCGCGGTCGGCTCTGTGGTTACTTGTCTAAATCTGGCTTCGGACATGGCCACAAGCTTTGCTCGTCCATCCACCGACTGCAACGACAACAGCACTGCAACGAGCTGTGACTGAAGTTTGTCCATCCACAGACAACAACAGTGCAAGCAGCAAAGTCCAAATCTGGTCACCATGACTATAGATCGACTCACGACTGCGAGCAATGAAGGCGGGCAACAAAGTCTAGATCTAGTCTCCCAGGTAACGATTGCAAGCAACAAAATCCATACGTGGTCGCCATGAATCCATATCTAAGCCGACAGTAACTGTCAGCCCGTGGCAACTGTGTCCAAGCTGAGCACCCGTGTCGTCCTTGCTTTTCCATGGCTGGTGCTTCCCAATTTAGCCCGGCTGAACTTTTAGATTCGGAGCCATGGCCACGAGTGACAATGGTTCAATTGGCACCAACGGCCATGGATGGCTAGATCTGAAGAGCCGGCCAAAAAAGCACCGGTGGCCATGGACTACAACCAAATTGGCAAAGGATAGTACGTGGTGGAGGAAGAAGAGAAAGATCATATTTTTATTTTTTATTCCAACTTAGTTGATGCGTGTCAGTCTATTATTGGGTATAAGTTAAAAACTTGCGCCGCATTAGCAATTGACGAAACGCTCCTGTATTTTAGTTGACTAATTTTGCCCTTTAAGTAAGCTCCACAATCTCCTTGAAGACTCTTGAACATTATGGCAAAAATAATATCTTCAAGAGATTGCCGCCATAGAAACTCTATCTCAAGTTTTCTTAAAAGTCTAAAAGGACTGCTCGATGTGCTCATCCAAGAACTTCACTAAAGACTAGAAATTTTACGTTGGATTTCCCGAGATTTTCACCTGACAGACCAACGGAGCTTGGAGTATGACACCCCCTTCCCTTCTTCCCACGCCTTTTCTCCACCATTGACCTGAAAGAAATGTTTCTTGTGACGTGGCTTCTAATGCTTAATATGCATTTAATAACTATTCTGTTCTTAGAAATAATTTTTACTCATAAATGATTCTTTTTTATTCCGTTCTCTAGAAAAAAATTTTAGTTTTTGAAAGCGTTTGTAGATCGCTTCAAAATTTCTATTCCCGAATAGAAATGCGTTTGGTATAACTTTTAAAATTGTTTTTGTGACTTAAAATTCCTTTTAACTTTTTAATACTTTTATTATATTTTTCTCTTTCAATTTTTTAAATAATTTTATCATATTTTTTAAATATAATTTTATCATATTTTTTTGATAAAATTTCATGTTATAATTTTTGTACATTTTTATAATTTCTTTTAATTTTTCAATAATAATTTTATATTTTATAATTTTGTTATAAAATTTTATCATTTTTAGTATAATTTTATCATTTTTAAAATATAATTTTATGTAATAATTTTGTTATATTTTTTTAATTTTTCTTTTAATTTTTTAATAATTTTATTATATCTTTGCAACTAGCTAGAGGAAGAAGAAGAGAAAAGGAAAGAAAAAGAAAAGAAGAAAAGAAAAGAGTAAAAAAAAAAAGAGAGAGAATATGGTTTAGCTTGATTCTTGAGTTGTTCTTGAGAATAAAGGATCAATTTTTTTTCTACTTTTTGATTATATTCCAAATCTACTCTTTGGAACAAATTTGTTCTCGAAAACCAAAAAGTTACCAAACGAATTTCTCTTCTTTTTTTGTTTTGAGGAACAAAAGAATAGAATCAAGCATTGTTTGACACATTACCAAACAAGTCCTTAGTGTGACAAATTTTTGGATCTATAAACTGAGTTTTATGAATAAGTAAGACTTGAGTTGAAAAATCTAGCTAGGCAATCTGAACATATAATAATACTTTGTGATATGACGATGGAACATATACTATGCACTATAATTCATACACATTGAACTACCAAGTTAATTCATACTCATATTTAGGGATAATTATAAAAAAAAAAAACCCTAAACCTTTCAATTTAGTCAATTTAATCCTAAACCTTTTTATAATTTGCCAATATAGTCGTTTGGCCAATTTTGATAGGAAATCATTGACATGGATACTAATGATCCTATGTGGCATAGACGTAGAATGGCAAGTGCTAAGATGTACAATTTTTATAATTTTTTATTTTTTTCTTCTTTATTTTTTATTTTTCTTTCTTTACCTTTCTTTTCTTCTAAGCCTTGCTCATGCAAGGGCCAAGACGCTCACTTGTAATTGACGAGGGCTTTGCGAGCCTTGCCCAAAGGGCTTAGAGGTGATGGATTTTAACGTAGGCGGTTCCCACTCTAGATCAAAAACCACCCACTAAGGGTTAGTACTACAAAATGGGAATCAAGAATAGTCGACTGGTTCTTGGACTCACTTGACAATTGAACCACCAATCTGGTCCAATTCTAGGTGAGTCCACGAAACTGGTCGTGTTTGGAAATCTAATTTATTTTTAATAGCAAATAGCACAGAACCAAAATGTCCCCGAAAATACCATCTTGCCAACATCTTGAAAATAAGGCTTAAAAGATTATAGAAACCTGCCAAAAGTAGCCATAAGAAAACAGAGAAGAATGGGAAATCACTTAAAGTTATAAAGCAGTCTCTACCACTCAAATTGATTTCCAATGGAGACGAAACAGTTTTACTTTTCTTTTGAGAGGTGAGGTTATCAAGAGATGTGATTCCTGAAGTTAAACTGCTTGAACAAGCTACTGATCTTTCAAAGAGCAAATGCGAGTGAAACCAACTAATAGCCATGAAAATCCATCAGTTGCTCACCCTGAATGAATGACCAGACCGACTGCAACAGCAGCAAAGGCCACAAAGTGCATCCAATCAATCGTTAAATGGATTAAAAATTAAATACACATATATGTACCTGCCCGAGTGGGAGGTATCATCCTAGAATCGAGAACCGGACAAGTTCTCATGGGGATTGCCCACTGGCTAGTTCAGTCCGGTTCAGCCGTTCCCGATTCTCCCGCATGTCCCTACAAAGGGCCGATAAATCTCACTGGGCTTCGTAAGAAAAAGAAATTTTTTTAAAACTATAAGAAAATTTTAATTAAATTATAAAAATGGTCTACGTCAACGTTAGGCATCCTATTTGGCATGGCTGACATCTATGTCAACAATTTCTAACAAAAATTATTCAAAATGACTAAATTGGTTATCAACTAAATTGGTTAAATTGAAAAGTTTATGACTGAATTAGTATAAGAATTAGTACAAGTGCAATAAGTTTATAATTGAATTAATGCAAGTGTAATAGATTTAGAACTTTTTAGGCTAAAAACATTTGTTTAATTAACTTTCTTGTAATTATCAAATAAATGGATGCAGCGCGAACTAAGTAGAGGCAAAAAAAGATTCAATCAATGGAAAGGATGCAAAATTTTATTTTTATATATTTAGCGCTAGTGTAAAGAAGATTTTGAAAAATTATACTTTCTCTTGTATTTAAGGTGTAAAGAAGATGTTGACAATATTAAGAATAAATTGACCAGTTCAAACAAGAAGGGGTCTACATAAATTTATAACTAAGAGACCTCTAATAATATTAACCTCCGTACAAGTGATATTTCTAAGTCCCACCAATCATGCATTGTTATTATGAAGGTAATGATATCCAGCATTCAATATTGTTAGCATTTCAACGCTACAAAACTCTTAAAGTTCAATTGCCAATCCCTTTTCACATAAGAAGAGGGAGGTGGGTAGTTTGATTATCCACCTTCAAAGGAGAGGCTAGAGGTGGGGACGCTTGTGGTTCGATTCCCACGCCCGCAAAAAAAAAAGAAAGAGTAAAAGTTTGAGAGTGAATTGAACGTTAGAGTAGAACATAAAAAAATATAAAAAAACTACCAATTTGTTAGGAAAATTATCCAAAAAGTCTTAAACCAATTGCATTTTTACTAATTGATTCATTATGCTAGTTAAGTCCTATATATTTTCACATTTTGTTAATTGAATCCATTTGGTCAATTTTGACTGAAAATTGTTAACGTGGACATTGAAAGTCCTATGTGACACAGCCAACGCCGTAGTGGACAATTTTTAACAATATTTAAATATTACTCTAAGTTATTTATTTATTTATTTTCTCCTCTTTTCCTTCTTTACTTTTTTTCCTTTTCTCTTTTTTTTTTTTTTTTTTCCTTTTCCCTTTCTCTTCGCCGAATTACCAAACCTAGTTGATTATCGAAGGAGGTCATCAATCTCAAGTGAGGGATGCCCAAGCCTTGGCTAGCAAGGGCTCGAGGCCAACAAGGGTTGCCTTCGGGTGAGGGCTGCCCTTGGCAGTCCAAGCAGGGAAACCATCCCTCAATGCCGATGAGGGTTGCCCTTGCTAACCTAGGCCGAGGGTCCCCTACCCAAGGCCAGCAAGGACAGCCTCACCTAACGCAAACAATGATCGACGAAGAGAAAATAGGAAAAGGAAAAAAAAAAAAAAAAGAAAAGAAGAGAAAAGAAAATACGTTAAGAAGGAAAAGTGAAGAAAAGAAAAAGAAAAAAATTAATAAAATTTCAAAAAAATATTATTAAAAATTGTCCATATCAATACCGGTCATGTTATATAAGATGACCGGCATTTATGTCGCCGATTTCCAGTAAAAATTGACCAAATAGATTTAATTGGCAAAATATAAAAATGTTTAGGACTCAATTGGCACAATAAAAAAATTTAGGATTGACTTGGCAAAAATACGATGGGTTTAAGTCTTTTTGGACAATTTTCCCTAATTTGGCAAAATATGCTTTTTTTTTTTTGGTCGGACAAGCTTGACAATACTTGACCAGCTCATTAATCTAATTAAGCCTAATTGATATTCAAGAATTATTTTCTCACTTGTAGCACCCACAATTATATAAATGCAAGGACATTAGTAGAGTTTACACATATCTCCCCTATAATCAAGTCAAGTTTAAGTCGATCTCAAATAATTGGCATTTTCATTTGAGTTGAGTTTGAGTTTGATTTTTTATATTCGATCGCGCTCAAGTCGATTTTCAAATAATGAAGATACAAGTCAATTCGCGTTCCAATTTGACATTAAATCGACTTGACCCAATCGAAACCCTACCAAGAGGGAAGAATCTTGGAACGGGATGCATGTACGACAAAAACTTTCGTCTGGGCTCCCCCTTCCATTTCTCACCCCATGTGGAAAGAAAATGGAGAGCTTCCTTTGGAACTCCAATTTTGACCTTAAATGACAATATGTCTTCTCATTTGCATGAAGGTGACCTACTGAGGTCTTGCAGTGGACATTATTGTCCCTTGTCGCGACCTATTTTTCGTCCCGAATGGGGAGAGAATGTTAATAAATAGGTTTAGGGGTATTGTCCAAATGGCGGGTCTAAGACCCTCATTAGACATGGGCTCTCCCAAGCCCATACCCCGCGTGACGTTGGGTGTTAATGAAAATCTTCAAATGAGGAGTCGCCACTAGCCTATTGGGGTCGGCTAGAAACCAAGCGAGCATGGGAGTGTGCCTCACTTTCTACGCAACTGCAGAGATTCTAGGGTCGGGGACTTGATTACACTAATTAACCAATTAGTGCCCTTTCGGTACCTAATCTTGTTCATTTCAAAAGATTTTTGTCAAGCAGTTTGGATTGATTTTATGTTTAACTACTAACATGTGAGGTGATCATGCGAGTACACAATCATCAAAATAGCAATCAACAACTAAAGGAAGCATTAAATAAATTGCAAGGGAAAATAAACACCTAGCATTAAAAGATAAATAAATGGTAAGGGGAAACTATAATTATCGCATCCTAAGCGTGCATTCAAGGGCAATTATGTTCCAAGGGGATAATTAAAACCCTAAAGTAAAGCCGTAAGGCTTGTTCGATTTTAAGACAATCTTGGGCCGATAATTTTCCAACACTTTTTAAGAGAAAATTGATCCAAGAATTATTTTAGAGCTTTTTATGAAGCTCTAAAATCAACTTGGGGTTTTTGGGATTTTTTGAAATTTTCAATGTTTTTTTATTTTTTTTGATTTTTAATAATAAATAAAAAAAAAAAAAAACATTTTTTTTTTTCGAAATTTTTCATAACTATTTAGGTTTCTGAATTTTCCATGAATTTTCTGAAATTCCGAAAAAAAAATTTATGATTTTTTTTTTTTTTTTTTTTTTGTTTTTTTATGATTTTATGAATTTTTTGATTTTTTTGGATTTTTTATATTATATATAATATTCGGGTAACGGGTTTGGACCGGTTAACCCGATCCGCACCGACAACCTGGCCGACTACCCGGATCCTACCCGATAGGACTAAAAAAAAAAAAGGAAATTTTAACAATTTTTATTATTTTTTTAACGTTTTAATTTTTTAATCTTTTTTTTTTTTTTTTTTTGTGTTTTCTTTTCTGCATGCTTCTTCCCCATGCACGCCCGACGCCCCGACTCCTTATTTTAATTTCTGGCCCTTCTGCTTTTTATTTTATCTTTTTTTTTTTTTTCTTTTTTTCTGGTCTGGTCTTCTTCTCCATGCATGCCCGACGTTCTCCCTCTCCGAGCGTGCCTGCAGCTGCTTCGCCGGACCAACGCCGGTGCCGCCGCGAGGCCTCCCATCCCGAGGAGGTCTTCCATGATACCGCCAAGCGCCGGTTGTTCTGCCTGACTGGCGCCGAGCTCCGGCTGCCGTTGGCTGGCCGGCGTCCGAGAGTCACCGGTTGACTCCGGCCAGACGCGCCCGTTTTGACTCACGAACAGCGCGGGATGACCCATCCGAGAACTGGGACAACGCCGGGGACGGCGCATGACGACAACATGGTTCCTAGCGGGGCAAAAAAAATCTAAAAGGCGGGCTCCGGTTTAAGGAGCAAAGTCGGCCTCTCAGTGAGGCATTTCGTCGAACATTTGGGGCGCAACCGAGCCTTGAACATGCTTTGAGGGGTTTCAAGCACAACATACAAGGGATATGGGAACGACATGAAAGAGCGACGAGGGCCGGAGCTTGCGAACCGGTCGGCCGCAAGCTCCGGCCCGCTATTCTCAGAAAATGGCACAACCGAGGTTCAGGGAGGCTTACCTCGTTCAGGGACGACTTGCGGCGGATGACGGCGGCGGACGGGCCTCCGGCGACGACTGGTTGCTCCTCGAGTCTTCCTTCTCCTCCCGGGTTCGCTCTCTCTCGGGTCCTCTTCTCTTGCTCTCTCTTTTCTCCCTCAGCTCTGGTTTTTTTGTTTTTTCTGTCTCAGTCCCTGCTTGTTCTTCCGTTCTCCGTCTCTCCTCCTCAGATCTGGTTTTTTGTTCAGAGACTTTCTCTTGCTCCCTCTTTTCCCCTGGCTCTCCCTCCGTTTCTCCCTTTTTTTCTCGGTTTTCCAGGCCCTCTTTCTGCACTGCTTCTGCTGACTTGCTGCTGCTGCCTTCCTTCTGCTCCTCTCTGTTGACTTCCTGCTGATTTGCTTTGCTGCTGCCCCCTGCTGACCTGCTGCTGCCGCTTTTTTTTTTATTTCTCTTCTGCAGGCGCCCTTTCCACGCGCGGGAGAAGAAGGGGAAAAGAAGAAGACGGACGGGCCGGGCCGGGAAAGGAAAAGGAATGAAAAGTGGGCCAGGCCCACACGGGGAAGGGAAAGAAGAAGAGAGGGGGCCGGGCAGGCCCAGCCCTGGCCCAGACCCACGTTTTTTAATTTTTTAATTTTTTAATTTTTTTATTAATTTTTTTTTAATTTCTTGATAAATTTTAAAATTAGTGATGCAAGTGATCCTAATGTCTATATGCGATGCGATTTTAATGAAAAAGATTTTTTTGTTAAGGGGTTAGAAATTAATCCTAATTTTTTTAATGCAATTAATAAACACTTAAACAAATCGTCAAAATTTAGTGTCAACACCGCCCCTCTTTGAATGGGAGCTCGAAGAGGTTCCTTTCAAAGATAAGAGACACTTAAAATTTTGTCCACGATGATAATCGAGGGTTGCGTATGAGAAAATGATGTGAATGCATAATCTTACTTTGTAAAAAAATGCCCCTCGACCGAGGTGGAAAAGTCTTATTATGCGATAACTAGTTTTGATCGGAATGGAGGTCTCACCGTGTAAGAACGGGTTTCGACTGGAAAAGAGATCTCATCGTGTAAAAACGAGTTTCGACCGAGAGAGGATAGTTTCATCGTGTAAAAACGGGTTTCGACCGGGGAGGAAGTCTCATCCCGTAAAAATGAGTTTTGACCGGGGAGGATAGTCTCACCGTGTAAAAACGGGTTTCGACCGGGGAGGAGGTCTCATCATGTAAAAACAAGTTTCGACCAAGGAAGATAGTCTCACCGTGTAAAAACGGGTTTCGACCGGGGGAGGTCCCATCATGTAGAAACGAGTTTCGATCGGAGATGATAGTCTCACCGTGTAAAAACGGGTTTCGACCGGGGGAGGTCTCATCGTGGAAAAACGAGTTTCGACCGAAATGATAGTCTCACCGTGTAAAAACGGGTTTCGACCGGGGGAGGTCTCATCGTGTAAAAACGAGTTTTGACCGGGAGACGATAGTCTCACCGTGTAAAAACGGGTTCGACTGGGGGAGGAGGTCTTATCGTGTAAAAACGAGTTTCGGCCGGGAGGATAGTCTCACAATGTAAAAACGGGTTTCGACCAGGGAGGAGGTCTCATCGTGTAAAAACAAGTTTCGACCGAGGAAGATAGTCTCACCGTGTAAAAACGGGTTTCGACCAGGGAGGAGGTCCCATCGTGTAGAAACGAGTTTCGACCGGAGATGATAGTCTCACCGTGTAAAAACGGGTTTCGACCAGGGAGGTCTCATCGTGTAAAAACGAGTTTCGACCGGAAATGATAGTCTCACCGTGTAAAAACGGGTTTCGACCAGGGAGGTCTCATCGTGTAAAAACGAGTTTCGACCGGAGATGATAGTCTCACCGTGTAAAAACGGGTTTCGACCAGGGAGGTCTCATCGTGTAAAAACGAGTTTCGACCGGGGAGGATAGTCTCACAATGTAAAAACGGGTTTGAGGAGGTCTCATCGTGTAAAAACGAGTTTTGACCGAGGAGGATAGTCTCACCGTGTAAAAACGGGTTTCGACCAGGGAGGAGGTCCCATCGTGTAGAAACGAGTTTCGACCGGAGATGATAGTCTCACCGTGTAAAAACGGGTTTCAACTAGGAAGGAGGTCTCATCGTGTAAAAACGAGTTTCGACCGGGAGTGAAGAGCATGGTTTAAGGATGAACCCACAAACCGTGTGGTTTCGGATGACCATCAACCCCTTTTGAAATTGCATGGTTTTAGGTTTACCATGAAACATATGGTTTAAAGAGGACCCACGAACTATGTGATTTAAGGAGGATCCACAAACCCTTTTGAAAATGCATGGTTTTCCGATTGACCATGAACCCTTGAAATTGCATGGTTTTAGGTTGGCCATGAACCATTGGTGGTTGTATGGTTTCATTGAGTGAACCTGTCAAATTCAACTTGAGCAAATGTCATTAGAGACAACATCAGAGGGATGCATTGGCAATATTGTAGCATTAATTGCATGAGCAAATCAAGCTAAGTTTGATCACATTGAAGACATTTGATTTTTTATTTTTATTTTTGATTTTTGATTTTTTTTTTTTTTTTGGTATCATGTACCACAAAATTGTCATCAAACTTGGAAGATATCACTAATCATCAAGTCCCTATAAGAGAAAAATTATGTCAGAATGATCATCTCATGAAAGAGGTTCATTAAACATGCCAAGCAAAAGCTCCTCAGTTAGAAAGGACTTATCACATGCTCTCAAGAATGGCTATTTGATCATATCCATTCACATGGGAAGTAATTTGATCACTAGGGGTATCTCACATAACCTATGTCAAAAGCTTTGAGAATCATTCGCAATAAGTACATATTGACCAATCTAAAAGGTCTTTTGGAAGGGTCATGATGTGACTTGGTCAAGGTTTCAACAAGGATAAACATTATCGGCCATGAAATGAAATAATCATCGATCAACATCTTTGCTAGGTTTACAAGTCAAGAAACCTCATGAGATAAAACAACTTGCTCTCACTTTTTTTCAACAGTAGCTTCTTTGAGAAGTCCTTATTTCCACTTGAGTCATCCCAATCAAGAGACTTCGGGAGGGGTTGTAATGTTGGTTTGGTTATAGGCTCAAAAGGCTTAGAATTTTCTTTGGAGAGGGGTTTGAGAATTGGTGATCATCATGGCATCATTACCATTTCATCCAATTTTTTGAAGGCACTTGATTTTGGAAATCTAACTTTGTCTCGAAAGTCCGTTGGCTAAACATCTTAGCATGAGAGCTTTGCTCTTTCATCTAATGGCCTTTGCATTTGCAATGAGTTTTCAATGCACGCATTTTGACTTTGACAATTTTTCTTTCACAAGAAAGCTTTTTTTATGCGACTTTCCTCGCTCTTTTTTTTTTTTTTCATTATTTTTTTTTTCATTGGGCATTGGCCTTGCTTTTACTAGGCACACCGCTTTTTTATGCCCCATAGTTTTCATTGATTTTTTTTTTTTTTTTTGAGCCCTTAGGACTTTCGAGACACTTTCCACATTTCATGTAAATGTCAATTGCCTTGATAAATCATATGCCTTGCCTTAGTGGGGGAAGATAATCACCATTCGGGTTTAGAAATGAATGTTCGGCTCAACTTGGCTAAGCAAATGGCATAAGTGTTTAGGTAGAGAAATGAATGCTATTCTTCATTTTGGGATACCTCGAGCTTTCCACAAGAACTCACCTGAAGTACTACAAAAGATTGATGCAAGTGAGAACAAAGCAATCTTTCTCATCTTTTCTTCGGATGATGCCAATCCAAACCTCTATAATTGCCCCATTGTAGGGTAGTTCTTGACAGGGGTATTTTGTAGAAATTCTCCATTTAAAGGCTCCAATGGGCAAGCTATTGCCACCTGGTGTGTAGATAATAGAAAGAAATTCTTCTTTTCACTTTGATCCATGTACCACCTTGCGAATGAATCCCTCGTCCTTAAATGACACGGCTTTTCTTTTTTCGCTCGACTCTCAAAGTGTTTAAAGGATGTATTTGGATATGGGTTGCCTTTCCTCATCCTAAGTGTCTCTCGCTTGGCACGATTAACATCCCAATTTCATTTGGTCGAGATCATCTGAGTAGATTAATCCCAAGAGAAATTTTGATTCAAAATGAGTGATCCACCAAGCAGACATACAATTTTGAGATCAAAAACAATGCTCGAAACTTTGTGAAAAGTTCGTTTTCTTAATTTTTATCTCATCTTTTTTTTTTTTTCTTTTTACTTGCTCCCAGTAAAATGCTGATTTTTTTCTGGATGAAAATTCTCAATTTTGTTTTTCCTTTGATTTTGAGAAGAAGGGTACTTACCTGCAACATGGCGACTTAGTAACCCTGTAAAGAATAGAAAAGAAGGTGTTAGTGCAAGAATCCTCAAGGATTGAAAATTGGAAACGATACATCATTATCCTTCACTTGCATTTATTCACTCAAGTGCCAACATCATCCTCTTGGATATTTGGCAACCCCAAATTGCTCTTCACTTGCATTTTTTTTTTTTTTTTTTTTGCATATGATGTTTCCTATCAAAGGAAAAAAAGGGATTATGTTAGAGACCAATATCAACATGAGCAATTGGAATCGATACAATTTACCCTTCACGTGTTTCCATTCTTCGAGTATGAGCATTTATGTCTCGACATTGGAGGGCATTGTTTCTTGGATGCTTTGCCTCATTTATCGCCAAAATGGATGGTTGTGCTTTAACATGCTTCTTTGGTGAACAAAAAGGATTGGGCATGTTATTTCCACACTCAATTGGAAATCATTTAGGAACGAAATACATCCTTTTACGCCAAAATGGATGGTTGTGCTTTAACATGCTTCTTTAGTGGAAGTGATTTACTATGCTCCCGACTTGTCATTGTGCATTTTTTTGTGATAAAAGAAGATGAATCGTGTTATCTCCATACTTAATTAGGCTCAATTTGGGAACGATACATCCTTTTGTGATGAATTTTCGCCCTAGCACATGTCATCAATGGGGAGGAGAGATGTTGCCCCGAGTCAAATGTCGAAGTTGGACTCTCATTTCTTCGAATTCCAAGATCAAGACTTGTGAGAGTATTTGCTTGTGATCTAATTCAAATACGATGTCAAAATTGTTTAGTTCTCTCCAAGGAAAATGTATGAACAAATCAGTTTTGGAATAAGTTGATTCCATTGGAACGATCACGGTTTTACCATCCTAGATTATCCTTCTCGAGATTCCTTGCAAAGGACGGATATGTGAGAGGAACAAAATGCATTGACTTTCGAAACTCATGGAAAATCAATGGAATATACGAACTTCCGAATTGCCTTCGAAGTCAAAGGATGTTTACAAACTTGAATTTCTTTACCCAAAAAATGAGTCACTTAGGTTTATGATTAACTTGGAATTAAAACATCATCCATAAAAATCACAAGCTACGGTGGTGGCGGGTCCGATCAAAACCAGAACCAGTGAGGGGGAGAGAGAGAGAAGCGACCGATGGAGAGGGGGAAAGGGCGCACAAATGAAAGTTGCAAAAAGTTGGTTTTCGCCTTTTTTTTTTCTCTTTTTTTCTTCTTTTTTTTTTATTTATGCGGCCACTGCCGCTTTCGGGATTCGAACTCCCGATCGGACCAGGCGGATTCCTCCCCGGATACCACTCGGCTAAGAGTGCCGACGGTGTCCAGAGTTGCTATCTTATTCCATTTAAGGCCAAATAAGGATCACAACTTTACCATATCAAAATATTATCTTGCGGGTCAACATAAATGAGTGTAAAAACCAATTTTCGTCCGAGTTTGAAAGTCCACTTATTTGTATGGTCAAGCAGATGTCTAAGAGTAAATGTTACTCACATCCTGCAAGAAGGAAATAATGTCAGTAGGCGAATGAGAAAATGATATTTCAATGATGTCATCTCTTACAATGAAATCCAGACAACGGCACATGCCCCATGGTCCTTATTACGGGATTTTGGTATTTTGCCGAGATTTTATCATAAGAGGAGACATCATTAAAAAAATCGATTCGTGGCTGTCAATCGAATGTCCACTCTATTCCCAAAAGCTTCATGTGCAAAATGTGACATTGATTTTGAAAGACTGATTTGTGCTTCCACTGCTGCCAATATGAGGTGATTTTTATTTTGAGAAATCTATACACAAAATGTAATTTGAATTTTCAATCTTAAAATGTGAGGGAAAAATTTGGTTAAAAGTGTGATTTCAATTTTTCTCTATACCCCAAAACATAATCATGAATTGGAAGAACTTTTTAACAAGATGTGATTTTAAGTCCATGATTGGAAATTTTGACAAAATCATCCGTTGTGCAAAGCTAAATTAGGGATTTTTGAAATTGACACTGAATGTTTGCTTATGAAGAGTAATTGCCAACTTTCCCAATTAGAAGCCTACACTGAGGGCATTCGATTGACCTCCGCAAATTTTAAAAATGAAAGTTCAAATAAACAATGAACAAGTAAAATGAGAAATCATACTTACCAATGGTGATGATTTTTCTTTTCCCCACCCCCTTTTTTTTTTTTGATCACATAGACACACGCATGAGATATGGGTCGATTTCTACTCTAGATGGCTCAAATGAAGCCACGGGATTATCGGATCGAACCAGCATGGTCGCGGTTAGGTCGGGGTTCCCATGACTCCGGCTTTGTCAAAGAGTCGACCCGTGCTGCGCGGTTGCAACCGGGGTGGAAGCTCTCAACGTCAGAAGAATTTCGGAATTGAGATGGGCGACTCATACTACATGGTGGTAGTCGGAGTGGCATTCATCTCAACACCATCCTAAGTGATCCTATGCGGCCCAGGTCCGGCGGCAGGTTGTGTGTGCTAAAGTGTAGTGCCATGTAAGAAAGACATGCACAACAATTTATATAGCAAACAACACTTCAAAAATTTTAACCATACAATTATTCGTCCCTATTCACCAACCTACAAAACAAAGTGTTAGCAAAAACTCCACCCCTTATTACTCCAATCCTGCACCAACATTTAACACCTTTGATGTTAGGGGCGTACCTGGAATCCTTGCTGCCAAACAAAAATATTTTTGAACATGATTAACTTAGGCCTAAGTCCTCTAAGGTTCAAAACCAAGTCCCCAGCGGAGTCGCCAAGCTGTCGCGACCTATTTTTTCGTCCCGAATGGGGGAGAGGAATGTCTGAATAAATAGGTTTAGGGGTATTGTCCAAATGGCGGGTCCAAGACCCTCATTAGACATGGGCTCTCCCAAGCCCATACCCCGCGTGACGTTGGGTGTTCGTGAAAATCTTCAAATGAGGAGTTGCCACTGCTTTATCGGGTCGGCTAGAAACCAAGCGAGGCATGGGAGTGTGCCTCACTTTCTACGCAACCTGAGATTCTAGGGTCGAGGACTTGATTATGCTAATTAACCAATTAGTGCCATTTCGGTACCTAATCTTGTTCATTTCAAAAGATTTTTGTCAAGCGTTTGGATTGATTTTATGTTTAACTACTAACATGTGAGGTGATCATGCGAGTACACAATCATCAAAATAGCAATCAACAACTAAAGGAAGCATTAAATAAATTGCAAGGGAAAATAAACACCTAGCATTAAAAGATAAATAAATGGTAAGGGGGAAACTATAATTATCGCATCCTAAGCGTTCATTCAAGGGCAATTATGTCCGGGGATAATTAAAACCCTAAGGCGAAGCCGTAAGGCTTGTTCGATTTTAAACACACCTTGGGCCGATAATTTTCCAACACTTTTTAAGAGAAAATTGATCCAAGAATTATTTTAGAGCTTTTTATGAAGCTTTAAAATCAACTTGGGGTTTTTGGGATTTTTTGAAATTTTTTTGGAATTTTCAATATTTTAATAATAAATAATAAAAAAACATTTTTTTTTTCGAAATTTTTCATAACTATTTAGGTTTCTGAATTTTCCATGAATTTTCTGAAATTCCGAAAAAAATTTATGATTTTTTTTTTTTATGATTTTCTGAATTTTTTGATTTTTTTGGATTTTTTATATTATATATAATATTCGGGTAACGGGTTTGGACCGGTTAACCCGATCCGCACCGACAACCCGGCCCGACTACCCGGATCCTAGCCGATAGGACTAAAAAAAAGGAAATTTTAACAATTTTTATTATTTTTTTAATGTTTTAATTTTTTAATCTTTTTTTTTTTTTTTTTTTGTGTTTTCTTTTCTGCATGCTTCTTCCCCATGCACGCCCGACGCCCCCTCCTTATTTTAATTTCTGGCCCTTCTGCTTTTTATCTTTTCTTTTTTTTTCTTTTTCTTTTTATGGTCTGGTCTTCTCCATGCATGCCCGACGTTCTCCCTCTCCGAGCGTGCCTGCAGCTGCTTCGCCGGACCAACGCCGGCGCCGCCGCGAGGCCTGCCCATCCCGAGGAGGTCTTCAAGATACCGCCAGGCGCCGGTTGTTCTGCCCGACCGGCGCCGAGCTCCGGCTGCCGTTGGCTGGCCGGCGTCCGAGAGTCACCAAGTTGACTCCGGCCAGACGCGCCCGTTTTGACTCCGAACAGCGCGGGATGACCCTTCCGAGAGCTGGGACAACGCCGGGGACGGCGCATGACGACAACATGGTTCCTAGCGGGGCAAAAAACTAAAAGGCGGGCTCCGGTTTAAGGAGCAAAGTCGGCCGCTCAGTGAGGCATTTCGTCGAACATTTGGGGCGCGCTACCGAATTCAGAGGTTTCTAACTCAACCGAGCCTTGAACATGCTTTGAGGGGTTTCAAGCACAACATACAAGGGATATGGGAACGACATGAAAGAGCGACGAGGGCCGGAGCTTGCGAACCGGTCGGCCGCGAGCTCCGGCCCGCTATTCTCAGAAAATGGCACAACCGAGGTTCAGGGAGGCTTACCTCGTTCAGGGACGACCTGCGGCGGATGACGGCGGCGGACGGGCCTCCGGCGACGACTGGTTGCTCCTCGAGTCTTCCTTCTCCTCCCTTGGTTCGCTCTCTCTCGGGTCCTCTTCTCTTGCTCTCTCTTTTGCTCCCTCAGCTCTGGTTTTTTTGTTTTTCTGTCTCAGTCCCTGCTCGTTCTCTCCGTTCTCCGTCTCTCCTCCTCAGATCTGGTTTTTGTTCAGAGACTTTCTCTTGCTCCCTCTTTTCCCCTGGCTCTCCCTCCGTTTCTCCCTTTTTTTCTCGGTTTTCCAGGCCCTCTTTCTGCACTGCTTCTGCTGACTTGCTGCTGCTGCCTTCCTTCTGCTCCTCTCTGCTGACTTCCTGCTGTTGCTTTGCTGCTGCCCCCCCTGCTGACCTGCTGCTGCCGCTTTTTTATTTCTCTTCTGCAGGCTCCCTTTCCACGCGCGGGAGAAGAAGGGGAAAAGAAGAAGACGGACGGGCCGGGCCGGGAAAGGAAAGGAATGAAAAGTGGGCCAGGCCCACTCGGGGAAGGGAAAGAAGAAGAGAGGGGGCCGGGCAGGCCCAGCCCTGGCCCGGACCCACGTTTTTTAATTTTTTTATTAATTTTTTTAAAATTTCTTGATAAATTTTAAAATTAGTGATGCAAGTGATCCTAATGTCTATATGCGATGCGATTTTAATGAAAAATATTTTTTTGTTAAGGGGTTAGAAATTAATCCCTAATTTTTTTAATGCAATTAATAAACACTTAAACAAATTGCCAAAATTTAGGTGTCAACATCCCTTTCCTAGGGAGACATTAGTTGAATGTGGCTACTCACTGGTTGGCTGAATATAGATACTCAAGTTACATTCGTTTCGCGAAAATTAATAATTTAAAAATATTTTATTAAAAATAATCATTTATATTGTCAATATCTCTTTAATTTTTCGTCTTCTATAACTGAAATTTTTTTGGAACGGTAATTCAAGTTAAGTATTTAGTCGTAGTACCCTCCAATAATCTAATGACAAACAAATTTTTGTGCATTGTTGGGCATTAATTGCCTCTCATTGATTTCAAGAAGTGATAGGACAAACAAGCCTTTGCCCACCCGGCACGAGGCCACCCTAGGCTCGTCAGCCCTCGCCTTTAGCCGGTCGCCTAGGAAGGAGGAGAGCAGGAGGGAAAAAAAAAAAAAAAAAAAAAAGGAAAACAGGAAAGAAAATAAATATATAAGTAAAATAATTTGAAAATATTTAAATATTATTAAAATTTGTCCACGTCAACCATCGGCCGTGCCACGTTAGCCGGCCGGCATCCGTGTCAGCAAAATCAGGCCAAAATTAGCAGAAGGACCAAATTGGCACTTAACTAAAAGTTTTAGAACTAAATTAGAACAAAGTTAAAAAGTTTAAGACTAAACCGGCACCAATAAAATGTTTAGGACTAAATTAGCTCCACTACAAAAGGTTTAAGACTTTTATGACACTTTTCCCGTATAGTTTGGACATTGATTTGTAGCATTTGAATTGCATATATAGACTAATCCATCACACCTTGGCAATTCGCAAGGCACCCAAGAAAAGTCCAACAAAGAAAATCCCATTGATTTGTATGCCAGTTCACTCTCTAAAGAAAGCTAAAAGCTTTCAAAATTTTCAGTAACAAGCCGAGGCAACCTATTTTCTTGCTAGCCATGAGAAACTCATCATTTCTCCTTGTGCTTGCTCAGTCCCTTCTTCACATATCTTCTCAAGCTTCCTCTGCAAATCGTTTTGTTATGCACCGAGGGTCCTCTCTCTGTCGACAACCCGGACGATGTGCTGATCTCAAACTCTGGTGTCTTCTCCACTGGGTTTTACCCCGTCGGTGAAAATGCTTACTGTTTCACCGTCTGGTTCAGCAGGCCACCTTGCAGCGGCCGAAATTGCACCACTTTTTGAATGGCGAACTGCGATAAACCGGTCAATGGAAGATGCTCAAAGCTTTCCCTAAAGAAAAATGACAATCTCATGCTAACCGATGCCGGCCACACCATTGTTTGGGCTGAAAACACAGTCTCACTCTCATCCTTGCGTGTGCATCAGTTACAGCTCCTAGACTCTGGTAAACTTGTTGTTTGGGACAGAGAAAACAAAGTCACGGTTTGGCAAAGCTTCGACTCTCCCACTGACACGCTCCTTTTTGAACAGTACCTCACTAGGGACACAACCCTCGTTTCCTCTCGGAGCGAAGGCAATTTCTCTTCAGGTTATTATAAGTTGTATTTCGACAACGACAACGTCCTTCGTCTCCTCTTTGATGGGCCTTCGTTCTCGAGTGTGTACTGGCCGGACCCGAGTAAAGTGAGCTAGGAAGTAGGAAGAACAACTTACAATGACAGTAGAGTTGCCACGCTTGATCCCTTGGGAATTTCACTTCATCCGACAATCTGAAGTTCCTTTCGTCGGATTCCGGCGTGAAAACTGAAAGAATACTAAAGGTCGATCATGATGGTAATGACAGGGTGTATAACAGAGGGAAGGAGGCGAATGGGTTGTAACATGGCAAGCCATATCGGAAAATGACTTTCGAAAAATAATTTCCATCTTATTTAAGAAAATCATATCTTTTTTACCAAATAACGGAAATATTTTCCAGCTTATTTTTAGATCTCAGCCCAATATTGGAGAATGATTTTCGGAAAATAATTTCTAGAAATATTTTTTTTGGTAAAACAAATGGAGTCAAAGTGAGAAACGAATGATAATTAGACTAACCTTTGATTAACTTGGGTCAAACTCTCACAAAATGACAAAATACCCTTAAATTGAAATTGAGAGAAATGTCCCGCAACTCAATTTGATGAACCAGACATGACAAGTCGTACGAATGACTTTAATTATACAATGCAAAAGAATTAAAAAAAAAAAACTGTTTTCAGGAAAGCAATATTTTTGGTGGGGACTGTGAATCCCAATTGTCTCTATCTTTCCTTTCTTTCTTCTTTTTTTTTTTTCTATTTAAAAATGAAAAAACAAAAACCTTTGACCAAAATTTAGGCGTCGGTACTAATTTTTGAAATGGTTACGCCTGACCTCCCCAATATATTCGTGATACGAAATAAACCTCGGACGGCAGCGCCATTATGGTGAAACATTGGGGATACTCCAAGAAGCAAGAACCTATTCCCGACCGAGAAAGGTCGGCCGTTCAGGAATTTTTAAGAGTGGTGCTCTCGCTTTTTCATCATAACGACCACGTGGATGACACCGCACTGTGGGCCGATCCTATATATCCTTTAGGATGCACAAAATGGAAATTTGGGGAAGAGAAAAGCACCGATCCTCATAGAAACTGTCTAGGCAGTTAGCATGATGGAAGGAGATTCGTGGATTAACTTAGAGTGTGTTTATTTCGTGAAATATTCATGACTCCCGGAAATACTTTTCAAGAAATCATTTTTTAGTGAAATATTTTCTCCTTTTCATATTAGAAAATTTATTTTCTTAACTTTAAATATGCATATTTCTTTTAACCGTAAATGATCCTTCATTGACTGATCATTTTCAACTAATCAAACGAGTGAAAGAGTCCATAAATGTTTCGCACAAATTTTCTTCACTTAAACAAACACACCGGTAAACATAAAAGACTTCCTTATGCGTAAGTGTATCGGGTCGGCTTTGAAGCTTCAGCTTGATGAAAGTGGGCTCACAGATTTTGCGCATCATTACTGAAAAAAAAAAATGGTATAATGAAACATGAATGAAGCTAGTGCATTTATCAAATACGGCTCTGCGATATTGGTGATGAAGGATGTTGTTGGAGAAAGAATCGATGATGGATTCCCAATTTCAATTGTGATCTTGGGATTGATACAATAAATTGTAGACATAGAATATTTAGAGGATATTCAGTGAGAAGATAATATCGTATATATTCTTTCCTATTTGCAATTCATTTCTTGTATTATAAATACAGTCAAAGGATTGTACACTCTACATTGAGAAATACAAAAACAACACTTTTCATTGCCCCATATTTTCTGTCATGGTATCAGAACAACCGGTTCTGGCCTTGCTCCCGCATTTTCTTCGAATAGCCTCCATCTTGCTTCTATCTTGTTGTTGCGACTACTTTCCCTGCAAAACAACACAACACTTGGTAGGAATTCTTCCTTGAAACTACGATGAAAAAAATCAACATTCAAATGAGGGAGAAAACGGTTCACCTCGAAATTAAAGTTCGGATCAGATTGATCCGATTGAAGGAGAAGACTCCTTCTGTTTATGGGAGTGCTTCGCCAAAATTCTCAAGCCGATGCAGTTCCGGTTCCAACCCAAGCTTTCAGCCCAACCCAACGGCCATTAGTACAGTGGATCCCGGTTCAAAGTCGGTGGGCGACGGGACCGAACCAGACGTGGACACATGAAGGCCCATTCGAAGGAGGGTCAAGGTTGGATGGGTCCGGGTCCCAAACCTGAATTCCCTCAAGCGTGTCACGGGACGGAGCCCTACCCGTCTTTTCCACTCATTTTTCAATTGGGTTTTCTGCCATATGTGTTTCCGGCCAACGGCGGCTGCTCGAGCCCGATGACCTGGTCTACACTTCGCTGCCAACGGACCAGAGCTCCAGCTCATTACCCTTCAACTTATGGGAGCGGACAACTACAACACCTGGGCTTGCAATCTCTGGCAAGCTTTGGTGACCAAGGACAAGGACAGCTTCTTCGACGAAGTTGTCCCGTTTTCGACTGACAACCAGCTACAGCAACATTGGCGCAAGTGCAACCAACTTGTTCGCACTTGGTACATAAACGGTATCACACCCAAGGTTGCTGCCAGCCTTTCCCCAACCGAAGACTCCAAGGTGTTTTGGGACAATATCAAACAGATGTACAGCAAGTTGGATCAAGCCCAAATTTTTTTGCTCACCCAAGCCTTGTCGGAGTTGAAATAGGGGAACTTATCGATTAATGTTTGCTTCAACTGACTCTCGGCTCTATGGAATGAGCTCAAGATGGCTGAGGAACGACTGGAGGGACCCAAAAATACCCTAAATCAATATCGTGCCATCAAAGAATGGGAGAAGATGACTCGATTTTTGCTAATATTAAACAAAACTTACTCGACTTTTATGTCGCAGATTCTTGCAATGGATCCGGCTGGAGGGACCCAAAAATACCCTAAATCAATATCGTGCCATCAAAGAACGGGAGAAGATGACTCGATTTTTGCTAATATTAAACAAAACTTACTCGAATTTTAGGTTGCAGATTCTTGCAATGGATCTGGTTCCACCACTTGGCTGAATCTTATTAGGATACACGTGTGATTTGTGTTAGAGAAATGCCACATCGGAGAAATCGGAGAATTGATGTAGTGTTGAGTAGTTAATATATCCTAGTTAGTCTATAACTCACTAGTTTAAACTTTTGAATTAAGGTGAGTCCAACTATATATATTGACGGGCTCGGACTTGGGTTTCTCTCTTGGAGATCTCCTTAGGTGAAGGTATCGGATTTCTACCGCGCGCTCCTAATAACTAGTATATGAGCCAATGGTTGCAGTTCCTAGGCAAGTTGTCACGCCCCAACCCTTGAACTTGCGATAACTCCAATTTACTTGTGGGCTAAACGTACGACGTCCCGGTACTGTAGTTGACCAATTTCTTTGATCTTATTGTTAAGCACATGCGGAAACGAAATAACACCCCAACCAACAAACAACAAGGATAACAGCCAATACAAAGACAAGAACACTATTTTATTTATCTGCAAGGTTAGCCTGAACAACAACATATATATACACACACACCTTATTACAAGCGATATGCCAAGGCCTACTCAAAAAGGGATCGGCCCAGCTAACTTATCTCTGCACAAGTGGGTGAGGGCTTGTCAAAAATAGACTAGGCCACAGATGCCTAATCGCTATCCTTCGAAAGATTGGTCTCTCCAGTCGTTAGGTCAGAGATCTCACCATTAGGGGGATCAAGATCCACAGGATCCTAGACCTTGTCGATCCAACCCCACAAAGCGGGACCGGTCCATCGAAACCCCTTAAGGGACCATATAGCATGTCCCCCATCCGTATGAACCACGCTTTAAAGATGTGAGGCGTGTAGTGGTCTCTTGATCCCTCATCCACCCACATCGTCATCACATGGTGCTTGTACACAAAATTGTGGCCTAGGACGAGCCGTGTGGTAATGGTGGTGCTCATGTCCATATGGATGTCGAACCTCACTGGGTACTGTGTCATTCTAAGGTCCTGAAAATTATTAACCATAACAGATGAGATAACTTAGTAAGTTAAGGTCCTAAGTCTCGGTTAGGAACTCCGCCGCCTCGAGGTAGTCTAACATACAACCTAGTCTCGATAATCAATCCCAATACCACACCTCGAGAATCATTATCGAAGACGCTTCAATAATCGATGCAACCACAAAGCGACCCTACCTTGCCTTAGTACATGCAACTGTAGAAACTGTCATTCAAATCATAATACATGCAACCTATAGAAACTGTCATTCAAATCATAATAATTAAGAGGCATGCAAATAATCAAAACACTGCACGTAGTTTTCTCATGTCTCATCATCCACACGTGCTCCAATTATTGTGACCCCCTAGGCCATGACACAATCTTATGGTTAGTAGTCAACTGGTCTTAAACTAGGCATCATCCTCCCCCATGAGGCACGGCGACGTCATGAGCTTTCCCCAACCAACAACATTCCCTAAGGAGCATGGGTTCGGCCTCTATTGCGACTCCGCATTTGACTACTGTCAGGCGACCCAATGGTCACGACACAACCCAGAAGGATTGGTGGTCATTCGGCAGCGTTGGGCTCTCCTCTTAATGTGACAATGCAACACATCATCAACCAATTCGTTCTTTTCTTTGCTCTGTCGTGAATGCAACATAGTTCTTGCTCACGCGACATGCTATTGCAGTTAACACACATATAATGAAATGCAACAATATTTGGCAGTCACGTACAACAACATTAGTCCAATTACTCACGAAAGTTGCAACAATCAACGATTAATTAATCACGTGTTTCAACGATGGATAACAATCAATTAACAGTCAAGCACACCTCATAATTCCCATAAAATAATTGACATTGAAAAATACCTATAAAAACAATTAATCCACCTAATGTTAAAAACCCTTGTCTAATAGCTAATGATTTTTGTTGGAAAGCACAAACTTTAGAGCTTTGAAAAGACTAGGGATTATCGGCTCCCAGTCCGATCCGGTTCCAAGGTGGAACCGTAAACCAGATCAAGAGGATCAATTCCCATTTTTGGAATCGGGGTCCCGACCGACGGTCCTAGGATCGGGAATCGAACCGGACCAACCGGTCCGGTCCGGTTTTGGTCCAATGAACCAACCACTTAGCAAAAAAAATTTTAAAATTTTAAAAGTACTATAATATTTATTATTGTAGGGTTAATTTCATTTTAAATAAATTAAAAAGTATATTTTAAAATAAAAATAGTCGGTCTGGTTAGATTTGATTCCCCTCCAAAACTAGGAGTCGATGAAAATCACCGGTTCCATTTTTATGGAACCGAGAACCAAACCGACTCCCCTAGGAACTGGATCAAATTAGCCGGTCCAGTCCGATCCGGGCAATTCCCAATTCGGATGGTCTAATGTACTCACCCCTAAAAACGATGACCGCTAGATGGATAGTGCATAGTAATGAGACCATTTTTTTTTCTCAATGATGGGATATCTCTATGACTAATCAGCCATTCAAATTGGATTAATCAAATGCGAATACGCACCAAAAGGAGATTCGTTACATGGGACGGTTATGTGGAATTAATGGAAGCCCAAATTTCGATGTCAAATGCAAGAAATGATTCACCAAATTTGTAAATTAGAAGCCATGAGTCAATATGAGAATAGTTAGCTCAAATATACGAGGTTGGTAACATTTGGCAATGGCACCTTATCCACCTGCTAGCACACGCATGCCCATTTCAAACCTAGTTACTAATCTAGTTCGTGGGTTAAGTGAGAGCACCTCATCTCTAATTTTACAACATCTTAAGTTGGCTACGAGAACCGTGCTACAATTTTGATCGGATAATGACAATGAAGGCTTTAGCACATAAAACATTCAATAAGGGGTTAAGGGGGTTGGAAACCCAGCACTAAGGAAGAGTCCCGCGTAGTCCTGCGAAGTTGGACTTTAGCGACCTAATCTGCTGCTTCATTTTGGGTCCTAGATTAGTGGGATAAACATAAAAAAGGCATGAAAGAAAGTGAGGCCCTACAATCTTTGATAAGTACTTCAACATCCCAAGGAGGTGGGTCTTCACACGTGACTCGCTCGAACTAAAGAAAAGTTGTCGACTCCATTTCCACGAAGACTTCTCTCCCCATGTTCTCTCTACTCCAATCTTTCATAAAGCACACGCCTTCAAGCGGTGCAAGGGCTTCTGCGTGAAGAGGCGATTGAGCCCGACTCGAGACAAGTGATCCTCCCATGAGCTTCCCCGATGCATCACGTCACACACCGAGCAATTGCACATGTAGTAGAGCCAGCAACGAAGGCTACATCCACATTGAGCTTAAGAGCTCCTTTCTTTGGCGGCGTCCAGATTGCAGGTGAGATCCCTTTTCATTCTGGTTTTTTCTTTTGATTTGCGCTCCAAGTTTTGATATTTTCGTGCAAGGCTATCACTTCAATAAATGTGGCTTGTGGGTCTAGTGATGTGCCTCTAGAAATTGCACTATTTCTCTCCTTCCACAGAACCAGAGTGCTTCGGAAACGGGCTCGAGGGACAGCAATGCTGGTAATCCACTCTCACAGCTTAATAGCCACTGATCAATGGTTGTGAGGCCTTGAACTTCAATTTGGATTTGTAAGTTGGGGTCTGCCCATACTTTGGCTGTCCAGGACGAGAGGAGAAAGAGGTGTTACGCGTTTCGGGGCTTGTCTTACACACTAGACACAAGTGGGTCGGGTAAGATTCTTTGCTTGAATAAGATTTCCTTTGTAGGTAAGGCATTTTGGCAAAGTTGCCGGAGAAATAGTTTGATTTAGGGTAGAGTGTTCATGTTCCACACTTTAAACCACAGGGCTTGTGGTATTTGGTGTGGAGTTGAGGCTTGTTGATTGGTTGGGCTGTTTACTGAGATGATTATACCCACTTTTAACTGAGTAATTCCCTGATTTGGTTGCTATCCATACTAGTCTTTCTCTTCCATAGATGGGATGGGGATGGCCAAGATTTCCTCCACAATACTGTCTTCAAACAAACCATGGAGGCTTTGTTCATTCCATTTGACCTGGTCTTTATTAATTAGCTCAGCCACTAATTAGGGATCATTTTGGTCTGTTGGACCGGCAATTGTTCCCAACCTTGTCAACCTATCCTCATGAATTCTGGTCAATCTTCCATTTCTTACTAACCATTGAATCGAGCCAGCTAAACATCTCTTCCAATCAGCAAACTGTGCCATCCCCAGGACAATCTTTGTCCTTTCCTCACATGCCAAAAATCAGTGTTGGGGAAGTAGAGACTTTTTAGTATTTGGCATCAAAGCATAGAATGTGGTTGTGCCATCCTCTAAGCTTGTTTCCCCGACATTGCTCTATTAAATGTAATTAGGTCTTGAAAGCCCATACCTCCACTGTCCTTTCTCTTTTTCATGACCTCCTAGCTTTTCCAATGTATACCAGCCTTAGAATCATTGTTTTTCCACTAGAATGAGGCAATCTTTTGTTCAATGGCTCTACAAACGGAAAGCGGTATCTTGAAGATTGACATAGCATATTGCGGGAGTGCTTGGACAACCATTTCAATATGATCTCCTTTCCTGCCTTCAACATCATCTTTTCCTTCCACCCTTCAAGTTTCATATTTACCCTAGCCAATATCCAAGCAAACATTTTTTTAAAATTTTTTTTAATGCATCCCAATTTAAGGAAATACCCAAGTATTACCCTGTTCTATCTATTTAGCTTTATTCCTTTCACACTACCATCTTCAACTGCTTTTTTCATAAAAAAAGGAGAGGACATTAGCTGCAAGTATAAAAAGATCAAGTGAGAGAGGGTCATCTTGTCGGATTCCACGTGTCGGATTGAAATACGACAAAGGCTCCCCATTGAACTTCATACTAAAAGAGACAGTGGTGACATATTACATGACCCACACATGACCCATTTTCTGTAGAAACCCATTTTCAACATATAAGCTTCTAGGAAGTCCCATTCAATCCTGTCATAAACTTTTTGCATATTTAATTTCAGCACTACTTGGAATTTTTCCTTCCTTTTCTTGATTCGTAGTTGGTGCAATACTTCTTGAACTATTAGGATATTATCTTGTATTTGTCTTCCACTAACAAAGACATTTTATTCCACTTCAATCAATTGAGGCAGCCACTGTCACGCTCCGACCTTTGATCTCGCGACAACCCTTATCACTTGTAGTCATTTGAATGCGATGTCCCAAAACACATCGCCGATCCATTCATTTTATTTTGCGATTAAACACATGCGGATGTGATTCACGACCACCCAGTCAATCATTAAAATAGGGATATTAGAAAACTCAATAATGAACACAATCAAAAGCACAACCTTTTATTTATATACCGATTAATCTTAGGAAGTTAATAATTACAAGCCTTTCAAATGGGCGACTTCTTAACCCACCATTAAAAAGACATGAGGGCTAAAGTTAATCTACTCCTTCCAAAACACAGGGCTAGCCAAAAAGAAGCATCCAATGCCCAACACCACCCATGGTAACGGGGGAGGAGTCTCAAGGTCGGACTTTGCGTCTAGGTCAATCCCTAGATCATCAATGGCACCATCAAGGGTGTTGATATCCATTGGATCCCAAATCTCTTTGCTTGAACCCCAACCAAGCCGTCCATCAAAACCCCTCAGCGGATCATAGAGGTCATCTCATACCGATGAACCAAGCCTTAAATTGATGGGGCACCAGATTCAACAACCCCTTATCTACCCAAATTGTAGTTATATCGTGTTCATACACTTGCTCTTAATCGAGAATTGGGTATAGTGTTATCTTGAGGTCTTGGTCTATACGGACCCCGAACTGTACATGTTTGTTCTCTATTCTAAGGGCCTGAAAAGCATTTAATAATGAGTGAGAGAAAATTTTAGTAAGTTAATGACCTAAGCATTAATTAGGAAGCTAACTCGTCTTAGATGCAACCTACCTATACAACAATATATTGACAACAAATCAATAGCAAAGTGACCTCGCTTTGCTTGAACTATATACATGTTTAGGCACTCGACCCAATATCAACAAACAAGCCATTGAATAAACCTGCAGGCATTCTTACCTCGTCTTGGCATACACCCTACATAACATCAATTATCACGTGTTATAAACATTGTAACAAGCATAACATATAACTAGAACACTTATCATACTTTTCCATGCACAATGCATTCATATGTGTTCCAATTATTACAATTGCTCATGGCCATGGCCAACACAAGAGTTGGCGGTCTTTCGACATGATCGGGCTTCGTCCTGCCCAATCGTGCATGGCATTGTCTTGGACCCTCATTATAGATGGCATTCCACAAGGAGCATTAGCCTAGCCTTAACCGTGACTCAATATTTGGACCCTAGCCAGGCGTTTGATAAAATCAGGCATAACCCTCGGAAACCTTTGAGTAACAGATTCTCTTACATGATCACAAGAGCACACTAACCACTCATAGCAATTTCATTTTCCTCATTTAGCCAATGCATACATGGTTCGTGCTCAACAATAATTCATTGCAAATTCACACGTGAAAATGCAATAATATAATCACACGTGATCACTCATAACATATTAACCTGTCAAATTCTGCATGCTTCATTTTAGAACATCCTTGTCTAATTTGACACATAAAACATGGCATATAAATCGACAATTCATGAATTATCCCTTATATGCCCATAAAACTCTTCTTGAAAAATAGCAACCTCATTCTTTTCAATAGGCAATTCATTTCACATGGTATTTCATGCGCTAAACCATATAGGACATGCATAAAATTACCACAATTCTCCAGCAATTATTGTCGCGACCTGCCCTTGGCGACGGTCGTTCATTGGGAATGATAGCATTTAGGGGAATTTACTTACGAGACGGTCCTTGAGAGGGAAATTACGTCAAAGATAGCTCGAACACATTATCAATAACAATCACATCCTTGAGAGGTCCATCAATCCTAGGTGCAGACTCTCCCAAGCTCATGCCCCGTGCAACAGCGGGAAGGTGTTGTGACCCAATCTTCGCATTATGAATGAAAGCGAAGGCAAGTTTAGGGGTATCTTAGCCTTGGTCGCTCTTACAAAGGTATTTCCATCAACGGACGTCATCAACCCGTCCCATTTATGGTCGTATTGACGAGAATGCTAAACTTTGGTGAACCCCAACCAAAACTCATGCTCTACGATTGCTCTTACGAAGGTACCTTCATAAACGGATGTCATAACCTCGCCTCATCTATGATCGTTAGCGATGACTATGCTAAACCATGGTGGATCTTAATTGAGAATTCATATCTCACATGACGGGTTCATTTTATTTATCTAAGTTGATTTAAACAACCTAAGATAAAATGTTTGAAGTCACTATTAGCCTCAATTTTGGGGGTTGGCTAGAAAGCCCAATCGAGGATCGGGAGAGTTCCCTCAAGTCTACGTAACTAAAGATCTAGGATTCGGGGACTTGGGTTACGCTAACATTTCTATTAGCGCCCTTTCGGTACCTAACAATCCTTGTATTTACTTAAAGTGACCATGTGTGTCTTTTTACTTTTTATGCCATTTAAAAATGAAAAAGTAATCATGCATGGATGTCAATTTCATGAAAATTTAATTCTATAAAGGTGAAAAAGAAAGGCAAGCAATTTTGAATTGAAATTACGGTGTGGAAAATAAACACCTAAGGAAAGCGGTAAATCTAAACATGCAATCCTAAATACACAACCAAATGAAAGGAAAGGAAAACTCACAACTTATCGAGTTTTTTACAATAGGAAAGAAAACCCGAGATATATGTCGAGTATCAAATGAATGATACAAATAGAGAAAGGTTAGAAGGGACATCAACCATTGCCACTTCAAGGCCACCTTCTTCACTTACTCTAACTATGACCTAAGGCTATGTGAATATGTTACATTTGAAACAAACATTGAACCAAACAAGAACACACAAAACATGACAAGGAATCAAACAAGAATCATCCAACCTATTGATTCAGGTTGGCCTCGGGATCGGCCTTTGAAATTACATGCATAATGTGCCATAAAAAGGTTACCCTATTTATTATTAGACACAGCTTATGGTAATTAGCCACCATAAATATTCACTCATGGTGGCTGGCACCATAAGTTCCCTAAATCAAGTTCTTATGCATAACCCCAAGTCTAACCCATGAACATATACTGGTCTTTCATGAGTATCTATCAATCACATGTATAGAACTCGAAAGCAAACATGCGAGCAAGTCTGAAAACTTTGGTTCTCATTCAATCAAACAATTAGTGAGCCGACATTGGGTCATTTCATCCATTCAATATGCACCAAGCACAATCACATGCATGAAATGGTCGTTTGATGGCTTTTTCACTTTCTGAAAATGTTTGTACTTGAAATTCAAAAGACAATGATTAAAAGTCATGAAAACGTCAAAAGTTGGTTTATTTCACGCACAAATTTCTAAAAATCTTTAGAACATGTACATATAATGAGAAGCAAAACAGGAGAAATTGTGACATCAGATCAAAAGACAAACAATTGAATGTGATCTATGGAACAATTAACCTCACAAATTTCTAAAAAGTCTTTAGAGCAACTCACGATTTTATAAAAGTCTGAGAACATAGCATAATGCATCAAAACAAAGCAGGACAGCAGAATCCTAATGCAAACTTATAGCAATTTGATCATGTCAATAATGTGTAAAAATCCTCAAATTTTACCATATTATAGTCCTAACAGTGCCAATCAATGTTTGTGAAGGACCCCGACTTCTGAATCTCAATAAAAAAATTCAAACAAAAATGGCAATATGCAGACATGAAAATGGTCCTACATGCCATCCAAATTTTGCAATTCTCCAGATTTCATGGCAACTTCGTAAAAAATGGAAAGGGGACTATTGACATAAAAATGGACCAATTTTGGCATCATTGGCATCATCAGAAAGTTTGGCGAATGTACTAAGATTTTCTAATAGACCACATGCTCAATTAAGGTTAATTACATTTCCAATTTACAACATCTACACGAACATGCGAAAGACAATATTCATGACAGTAGTCATATTAAGAAGATGCATGGTCAATTGCTCCTCTATGACATAGTAAAATTGTGGGAAAAATCATATAGATTGAGCATAGACTCATGAAGATTTTTCATTAAGAGACCTAGACCTGAATGCAATAATAAAGCATGGAATGAAAATGGGAAAAACAATGCAATCATGAAATACATGCATAGGGACAGAACAAGGTTTCACTAATACATGCAATTATATGAACTAATGATGTCCATTTAAAGGATTCAAGTGTCCTTAGGGTGACGTTGAGGCATGAAATAATCTTCATGAAGACTCTTTGGTAAAAAATGTCAATTGCACATTTAATTTGATGCAAACGCAATTCGGGCAAAAACAGGGCATACAGGACTCCAACTCAAATCACAAGGGTTTTAACCTATCATATGAGCTTAAAAAAATCTGCAAAAATTACATGAAATAGAAAAGACAATATGAATATCTTTCATGAAGGAACCTAAATCCAGATCATCATAAAAAAATTCATGAAAATTTGACAAAGCTACAGATCACAGAAAATCAGCATGTGCAGAAGTCAAATAGTATGCATTCCTGACACTTGAACACGTTCTAAAAATTCTGAAAAATTCACACATTGCAAAAACACATTTTGAAACATTTTTCATGTAGAGACAAACTTCCAGATCCAATCACATCAACTGATAAAAAATCACTAATTCGAATTAGGGAATGAATGTGCTGAACAATCACAATCAATTCACAAAAAAACACGTATCGAGACACATTTCTCAGAAAAATTTAGGAAAAGATATGTCAAAGGTGACATTGTGTGGAACAGCTTTCATGAAGGACATGACTTGAAAATCCAAACAAAAAAAATTGTACAAAATTGGAAAAATTGCTAAAATCGGGTAAATCATGGGCACAATGACCTAACGATAATTTTAAGAGGATTTCATTTACTTAACTTGCTTTAAAAATTCTGGTAAAAAAGACATGTTGTAGCCAACTTAGTTTCAGGAAACTAAGAAACCTAACTCTAAATCCCAACAAAAAGTTCTGCAAAAAATGGAGTAAATTGATAAAATCAAGTTAAACTTGAAAATCAAACTTCTGCAAGTTTTTCCAGATTCGATTCGCGACTTACTAAGACTAGTTCAGGTAGCAAACAATGTTCGTTCGGGGCATGTATATATCAAAATGAAGCTCTCGACGTGTTCTACGAATGTCTAGAAGGCCTCAAAAGCAAAAGCATTCGACGATGTTTAACAGCTCAGAACCAGCAAAACAGAATGTTGCACACAATAATTTGAATTTGTAGAACATGTTCGTCTTCAAGAATATGATCATCAAACATTCAAGCAACCTTATAACAGCCAAATAACATCAAAATCAAGTTCATAGGAGTCCCTTGGGCAAATCTTACCCTTGGCTACCTATTGTATCCTCGCTTCATCAGATTCAAGGTTTGGATCTTTACCTTTTTACACTTTCGGTTAAACTGAACCTTGATCTCCTAATAAATCTGTAAAACAGCAACAAAAAACCATGCAAGGAAGCTCCAGAGACATCAAGAATTGTTGGAAAGTGGAAGGGTCACCGGAGGATGATCGCCAGTTCGGTTTTGACAGAACCGAACCGATCTTGGAGATGATTGACTTAGTTGAGCTGATCCAACTGCCGCGGGAATAGAGAGGAGGATGGGCGACTAAAAGGGACATCGAAGGGAGCTTCGATCACTGACGGCTCGTGGAGGAGGCTAGGGATGCCGGAAGATCAAGCGGTGGCGAAGAATCGCTCGTGGCAAATCGACGAGCAGCAGTTAGGGGTGGCCAAACCGAACTGCTAAGGAGTGATAGAGGAGAGAGAAAAGGGGTCGGGGGAGAGAGAGAGAGGTATTGAAATTTTGTGTTTTTTGTGTGAAATGCAGCAAATGAACTCCCCTTTTGAAATTTTGGAGGGAAAATCTCTTTTATACCTCCCTTTGATATCAAATTCTTGTTGTCAATTTGATCTGACGGCTAAGGATTAATCCTATAAATCTAGCAAACTACCTTAACTTTTAAGCAAATTTATAATTAAACATGTGCTCATTTAAATAGTTGAGATTTCACAAGATCAATGATTCAAATATTTTTGCAATTAAGGACCTAATTATGGGAGATTTTGTAATTTCACAAAAAATTGGGGGCTTTTTTGCAAAATTAGAGAAATTTGAGGATATGGGAGGATTGGCCATGAGACGAGCCACCTAGTGGTGGTCGTCGCCGGCCAAGAACCGGCCTGAGGAGGGTTGAACCGACCTCCTTCGTCGGTGGCCGGTTTGACCGGTCAAACCGGTTCACATTGGTTCGACTGGTTCGGTCCTTGTTAGGACAGTTTGATCATATCATTCCTTGAGTTCATGCAATTATGGACTAAATTGAAAGGAAATTTTACCTAATTTGAAAGAAAAACAGTCCAATATTGACCTAAATGGTTTAATTACCTAATTAATATGAAGAATATTGGACCTATGTCATGGGTGCACCAAATTGGACTTTCTAGACTTAAATGGGTAGTTTCACCTAATTATTAGTCGAAATTTGCAAATTAATTAAAATTGGATTCAATTAAAATTGTGGAACACCTATTAACCTAATTACTCATGCATATGGGGACCTATTGCGTTTAAATTGACTTTTAATTGATAACACGACCTTTTTATCAAAATTAAATTGAGGGCCAATATTGAAATTGAACTTCAATTCATCAAATTAAACCTTAGTCATGAATGGGTCAACTTGAATTTCATGAATCGAAGTTTAATAACCCTATTTTCTTAAGATCAAGTGAGTTAAATTCCCTAAATCAACGAGTTAGCAAGTGAATCCCAAGATTTAACTAACGAAATTGAGTAGAATGGAAGTATTTGTTCGCAAATCATGTTGAATGGATCCGGATCGTTAATTAGGGGCAAAAATGTCAATTCACATTTCACCTTGCCTGATCTTGAAATTGATTGAACGAGTGAATAGGTAATTGTTTCTAAATCAAATGTCGTAAAAGGAAATAAGTCTAATTATGACTATGACAAAAGTAAATCTAGTTTTGGTTGATTTCGAGCCTAAAACTGAAAAATTTGGAAAATGAGTTTCTTAATCAATTTTCGCAAATTTCTTGATGGTAAAATCAAATTAAAGATAAAATGAAGTGATTTGCTAATTTCTATATTTTTCAATTTTTTTGTCAAAGGTATGACCAAAAAGCAAACCCTAATTGATTTTTCACTAAAAGTTTGATTTTATGGTCAAGTCCTTTTTCCAATATTTTCACTTCTAAAGTAAAATAGGACTTGAAAAGAATATTTTTATGCAAAAACGCAAAATTTGACTTAGATTGACTTTTGATCAAAGAGTTGACAAAAAAATTAACCTAAAAGTCAATTATTTGACTTTTTGAGTTTTCATGTGAAATGGATAGAAAATTGCCTTTTAAGGCTAAGCCAACAAATGAAATTGAAAGATGACACTTTTTGCTTGAAAACGGGCTTTGTAGTAATTGGAAACCCCTAATTCGATTTTTTTACCTTAATCAACGCGTCGACTAAAAAATAGGTGTCAATAATTATCACTTTCAATTACAACTTATCACTTAATTAAAGATAGCCTATCAACATTTCTCGATAGCTTATCACCTAATTAGCGATAGCTTATCACCTCGTTTTTCGGTAGCTTATCACCCCTTTGGTGATAACTTATCACTTATTTATCGATAGCTTATCACTCTTTTCAATAGCTTATCACCCCTTCGGCTATAACTTATAGCCCTTTCCTACTTATCACCTATCATGATAGCTATCATTTCTACCTATCACTTATCGCGATAGCTTATCAACTAAGCTATTATTATATAGCACTAAACATGATTAATTATAAGCTAATACTACCCCTAATCGCAATTATCACCTAATAAAGGGATTATGAGGTTAACTCATCGGTTAACGGCGATGATAACTGATGAGGGGAAACAGCAATGACAAGGGGGGCAGTGGTGACAACGATGATGGCTCAGCTTGAAAACAGCAAGGCGAGCGGTAGGCAATGGAGGCAGCTTACGGTGGTGGTGGCATCGATAAGGGTGAGAGGTGCGGGTAGTTCGATGAGAAGGTCAAGCAGTGAATGGCGGTGGCTCAATGATTGCAACAATGGCACACGGTGGTCTATGATGGCAAAGGGCGGTGGCAAGGGGGAATGAGAGGGAAAAATGGAAGAAAATGAGAGAAAATGAGAGAAAACTAGAGAAGGAGGGGGCAGCTGAATGCTAGGGAGGAGGGGAGAGAGAGAGAACTTGAGAGACAAGTCAAAGGAGATATTACCTTTGTCCAAGCTTCCTCAACAAGCTAAATTCGATGCAAAAGGCAAGCTTTCTTTTCAATCCATCTCAACCAAGTGTTTGCCCCTTTTGTCTCATTACCCATCAAGTCTAATATTAATGGCAAGTCTTCTAGAAAGGGATAAATGTTAATTTCATCATGTATAGTATAAAATACTATACGCATACATGGGCACAATTTTTTGTACGAGCTCGTATAAATTCAATTGGGGCTTGAAATGGTGGTAAATGGGTTTGATCAACTTGAGTAGGCTTGCTTGGGCCCAACTTGGGCTTGATCGGCCCACTTGGCCAAACCAAGATAGGCATAGGGCCTATTGGGTCTTCACTCGGCTCAGCTTCCTCGCGGGCTTCAAATTCTCGGCCCATTAATCCCTTGTCCAAAATTTTATGCTTACTGATAAATAGGTGGATTAATGAGGCGACGTTTAATAGGTTGGTCTTGAAATCCTTAAATGTTTAGTACCCAAAATTGGATTAAATGTGACTTTAGTATGACCTAAACTATCGGGTGGCTTTTAAGGGTTTTCACGTGTTTGACCCGTGATTGATAATTTTCAATCCACGTTTGTGCCTTTTTAATTTAAAAGTGACCATCGATTGTCATGTAATCATGAAAAATCAATTATTCACTTCGAATACAAAGTCAAAAGGAAATCGATTTATTGTCATTCGCAATCGTGCGGAATCAATCGCAATCCAACCTCGTACTTACGTCGAATCGATTTATTTCTGTTCGCTAATTGACTTGTAATAGCGTGGCATTGTCACTCTTTAATCCTTATGGTTGAGCGGTCTATCCCTCACTAAATTCTCTAGTTGTGCGCATTTTAATCTTTAATGGCTTTTCCTATAGGTTAGTTAATTCATGAGTGATCGGTTCGAGTAAATTTAACTAATAGCGCATTGATAAAATAACTATTTCATATATCCCGAAACGAGTCAAATTTCAAGACATCAAAACTCTTCCTCTTTTACAGAAATTTCATACTCAAAATTTAAATTATTACATGGCTTCTCATAAAGATAAGGGTGTTGATGCCTCATTATTTCTTCACTTTCCAACATGGCTCCCTTCGTTCCATGGTGTTGTCAAATCACTTTAACCAAGGGAATCTTCTTCCTCCGTAGTACGTGCTCCTTTCTATTCGCTATTCTAACTGGTCTTTCTACATATGGAAACCCCGTCATCCACATC
The DNA here is from genome assembly GCA_014182895.1 of Angophora floribunda. Classification (NCBI taxonomy): domain Eukaryota; kingdom Viridiplantae; phylum Streptophyta; class Magnoliopsida; order Myrtales; family Myrtaceae; genus Angophora; species Angophora floribunda. Next base: position 15,751,281 of record CM024713.1, read on the forward strand.
TATCTCCTTAAAATTTAGCACGTGGGTATGATAGGGTTCATATTTTCTTAGCATCGACACATGAAAGATGTCATGTACTTGAACAAGTCTTGGTGGTAATGTGAGATGATAGGCTAAAATCCCAATTCATTCCAAGATCTTGAAGGGTCCAATATACCTCAAACTTAGCTTTCCTTTCTTGCTAAATCACGAGTACCTCACATAGGCAACACCTTGAGGAATACGTGATCCCCTACTGAAATTCCAATGGCCTTCGCTGATTATCTGCATAACTTTTCTGACGGCTTTGGGCGGTTCTAAGTCTTTCCTAGATAACTTTGACGGCATCCATTGAATGTTGAACTAACTTTGGACCCATAATCTTTCGTTCACCAATTTCGTCCTAGCAAATTGAAGTTCTGTAGGCTATACAACGCCTCAAATGGTGCCATTTTGATGCTCTACTGATAGCTATTATTGTAGCAAATCTCAACAGGATGAAGTTATTCATCCCAACTTCCTTAAAAATCCAAAACACAAGTTCGTAGCATATCCTCGAGTGTTTGGATTGTCTTTTCCGATTGGCCATCCATCTATGGATAATAGGCCATGCTATACTGCAACTTTGTTCCCATGGCAGTTTGCAAGCTTTTCCAAAAAGCAGCTGTGAACTTTGGGTCTCAATATGATGTAATCGATATCAGCACTCCATGAAGACGAACGATCTGTCGTATGTACAAGTCATCATATCTATTTAATGCAAAATCCTTTCGGACAATGATAAATTGCACAGACTTTATTAGTCTATCAACTACAACCCAAATGGAATCGTTGCCTCGCTGACTCTTTGGTAATCCATCACAAAATCCATCGTGATATATTCCCACTTCCACTCAAGAATCTTGAGGGGTTGCAAAAGTTCACCAGGCTTGTAATGCTACGCTTTTACTTGTTGGCATGTTAAGCACTTAGCTACGTGTTTGGCAACATCCGATTTCATGCCATTCCACTAATAATACTGTTGTAGATTATTATATATCTTTGTGCTGCCTGGGTGAATATTATAGCCACTACAATGAGCTTCGACAAAATTTCCTCCTCAAGCTCCGCATTGTTGGGCACGATCACTCATCTATGAAATTTTAAGATCCTATCCTTGGCTACTTGAAAATCAGCTTCTCTTTCCTACATCCTCTTGTAGAATCTTTTGGATTGTAAGATCCAATGGTTGCAACATCCTAATCTTCCTCTACATTTCCAATAAGATTTTGAGGGTAGTCATAAGACTTGAAAGGTGGCTTACCTTAAACTTGAAATTCAAATCTCAAACTCCTTCGAGTAGAATCCACTCTTGAACCATCATTTGCACGATCAATGATTTTCGACAAAGCACGTCTGCAGCCTTATTGGCTTTATCGGGATGGTATAGAATGTCGTAATCATAGTCCTTGAGAAATTCCATCCAACGACACTTTGCCTCATGTTCAATTTCTTTTGAGAGAATAGATACTTTAGACTTTAATGGTCTGTAAAAAGTCTAAAACCTTTCGCCGCACAAGTAATGCCTCAAAATATTTAGCGCAAAAATAATTGCTGCTAATTCCAAATCGTGCATCAGATAATTCAGCTTATAAGGTCTTAGTTGTTGGAAGGCATAAGCAACCACTCTTCCATGTTGTATTAAGATGCAGCCCAATCCTTTGTACAATGCGCCACTGTAAATCTCGTAACCTCCGGGACTAGACGGTATTGTTAACACTAATGCAATAGTCAACTTGTACTTAAGCTCTTGAAAACTACAATCACACTTGTCCGTCCATTTGAACTTTTCGTCCTTCTTCAATAGTCATGTCAGGGGCATGGCAATTGCGGAATTTTTTTCTATAAATCGTCTATAATAACCCGCCAATCCCAAGAAACTTCGAACTTTTGTCACTATTGTTGGTCTTGGCTAATCCATAATCGCTTTGATCTTAGCCAAGTCTACGAAAATTCCTTTGCCAGAAATTACATGATTAAGAAAAGCTACTTGGGTTAACTAAAACTCGCACTTACTGAACCTAGCATACAGTTCATGCTCTCAAAGGGTTTGCAACATCGTCCTCAAGTGCTCGTCATGCTCCTCTGGGCTCCTTGAATACACCAGAATGTCGTCAATGGACACAATCACTAACCGATCCAAATACTCCTTGAACACGTGGTTCATCAAATCTATAAAAGTAGTAAGAGCATTAGTTAGATGAAATGGCATTATAATAAACTCATAATGACCATAACGCATGCGAAATGCCATCTTCGGTATATCCCCTTTTTTTATCCTCAATTGATAATAGCATGTCCTTAGCTTTATCTTGGAAAATACCAAAACTCCTTGAAGTTGGTCGAACAAATTATCTATCCTTAGCAATAGATACTTGTTATTGATCGTTACTTGATTGAGTTACCAATAGTCGATGCAAAGACGCAACGATCCATCTTTCTTCCTCACAAAGAAGAATAGCACTCTTCATGGTGACACACTAAGACGAAAGAATCCTTTGTCCAGCAATTCTTGCATTTGCACTTTTAATTCCTTTAGTTTTGACAACGCCATTCGATAAGGTGCCTTGGAAATCGGCTCCGTTCTAGGAGCTAACTCAATCACATCTTCTATTTCCCTTTCTAGGAGTAATCTAGGCAATTCCTCTAGAAAGACTTCGGAAAAATCTTGCACCATAGCGATGTCCTCAATCCTTGGCTCTTCAACCAACGTATTAACCTCGCTCTTTAAATAACTTTAGCTATTCATCCAGCAATCAAGTAATCTCAAGTGACGAAATCAAAGGGATCAAGGGTCCTCCTCGATTTCCAATAAACTCATAACTAACATTGCCTAACGAGTTAAACTAGATTACTTTCGGATAACAATCCATCATAGCTCATTGCTTGGTGAGACAATCTATTCTAATGATGACATCAAAGTCATACATCGTTAAGACATTCAAATCTATACTTTCCTTTCAACCGCTAATAGCTAACTTACAACTTGAACAACCTACCGCAGATAATATTTTTCTTTTAACGGGCTATAAATACCAAGAACCACTTCCAACAGCTTTGACTTAATCTGTTTTGCAATAAAGGAGTGTGTAGATCTCGGATCAAATAACACATAAGTAGCATGGTCGTGCAAGGATACCATACCGTAATCACACTAGGCAAATTCTCCACCTCCTTTCTAGTGGCGGCATACACTCTTCCTTACACCGGGGGCCGATTCAGATTGTTTTACGGGGTATTCCTTGCAAGTTGTCCTACTTGCGGCAATGGTGCTTGCGTGAGCAATTCTTCACTTGGTGGCCACGCTGACCACATCCATAGCAAGCTTTCGCCCTCATAGGACACGGGGTTGTTCCATGCCTTCTACCATAAAATTGGCACATACCATTCGAGCTGAATGCTGGTTTTCTTACGCCATACTTTCTATTGAGCAGAATGGGACGTTTTCCTCGTCATCGGCTTTTTCCCAAATCAATGATTATCCTGAGGAGATGCAAACTGCGATCCAAATGCGATTGCCCATTCTACCATATTCTTCTTGATCATCTGGGCTCTCTTTGACAACTCATCATAATCCTTTAGATTCAAGGGCACTAATTGATCCTTGATTTCCAGTTCCAAGTCATCTCGAAATCTCCTCGCTCTATCCACTAGGCCCTCTATCAACCTTGATCATACTTGGACAACTCGATGAATCTCGTTTCATACTAATCAATAGACAATGGTTTTGAAAAGTCACTGGAACTCAACCATCCTCGGTTCTCACACATAGTCCGAGAAATACTTTTTGTTAAAAGTTTCAACGAAGGTATCCCACACGGGGACTGTATCTTCGAAAAACCCTTTCTTGGGTAGCTTCCCACCAGTGCTAGCATTACTTGGAGTTGGTAAACGCCGGTGTCACCTTGTCCACCTCATAGCACCTCAACAGTGTGAAGGCTTTCTCCAACTCCTTGATCAAGAGGGTGGTAGCCTTAGAATCACCCGCCCCAGTGAACTTTAGCGACTTCAACTTCAAAAATTGCTTGACCAATTTGTGCTTTGGCTAATCACAATTCCCATTTCCAACCAATGGGACTTCAACAGTGCGACGGAGCAATAGTGGTGGTAGTAGTAGCTTGGGTCTGAGTTTGCTGCTTTATCATATTCCCTGTGGCTTCCGGTGTCTACGGGATCTTATCTAATCTAGGATCCCCGATGCTCTTCCTCTTGCACCAACCTTTGGACCGGTATTGCCCTTTTTCTAGAGGCTCTCTCGATCGATTGCTCATTTTGTAGAATTCTCATAGAAACCTACTTTCTAATTCCAACAATGAATTAAAAGTTATGAACAACCCACTTATGACATCCCAAAACACGTTGCCAACCCATTAATTTTATCTTGCGATTGAACGAATGCAAAAGTGATTCACAACCACCCAATCAATCATTAAAATAGGGATAGCAAAAAACTTAATGATGAACACAATCAAAAGCACGACTTTTTATTTATATATTGATTAACCTAGGAAGTTAATAATTACAAGCCCTTCGAACAGGTGAATTCCTAACTAGCCATAAAAAAATACGGGGACTAGGGTTAATCTACTCCTTCCAAAACATGGGGCTAGCCAAAAAAGAAGCATCCAAAGTGTTCAACACCACCCATGGTAACCGAGAGGAGTCTCGGGGTCAGACTTTGCATCCAAGTTGGTCTCGGATCTTCAATGACACTTTGTTAGGGGTGTTGATATCCATCGGATCCTAAATCTCTTCACTCAAACACCCAACCATAGAGGTCATCTCCATGTCGGATAAACTAGGCCTTAAATCGATGGGGCACCAAATTCAACAACCCTTCATCTACCCAAACTATAGTTACATAATGTTCATACACTTACTTTGAACCAAGAATCGGGTACGGGCATTATCTCAAGGTCTTGATCCATAGGTACCCTGAACCATACATGTTTATACTCCATTCTAAGGGCCTGAAAAGCATTTAATAACGAGTGAGATAAAATCTCAATAAGATAACGACCTAAGCGTCGGTTAGGAAGCTAACTCGTCTTGGGTGTAATCTATCCATACAGTAATATATCAACAGAAAATCAATAGCAAAGTGACCCTCGCTTTATCTTAACTATGTACATGCTTAGGCACTCAACCCAATATCAACAAACAAGCCATCGAATAAACCCGCAGGCACTCTTACATCACCTTGGCACACAACCAACATAACATTAATTATCACGTGTCATAGATATTGGAACAAACATAACATATAATCAGTATAGTTATCATATTTTCTCATGTACAATGCATTCACATGTGTTTTAATTATTACGACTACTCATGGCCACGGCTATCACAAGAGTTGGCAATCTTCTGGCATGCTTGGGTATCATCCCACCCCATCGGGCATAGCATCATCTTGGATGCCTACCTTAGATAGCATTCTACAAGGATCATCGGCCTGACTTCAACCACAACTTGGCATCCGGACCCCTACAAAGCATTCGATAAAATCGGACATTGTCCCCAAAAACCTTTGAGTGACGGGTTCTCTTACGTGATCACACGAACCTCTTACGTGATCACACGAATACACCAACCACTCATGCCAATTTCATTTTCCACATTTAGACAATAATTCATTGCAAATTCACACATAAAAATGCAATAATACAATCACACATGATAGCTCGCAATATATTAACCCGTCAAACTTTGTATGCTTTCATTTTAGAACATTCTTGCCCAATTTGACACAAAAACATGGCATATAAACCCGACAATTCACAAATTATCCCTTATATGCCCATAAAATCCTTCTTTAACAATAGCAACGTCATTCTTTTCAAATAGACAAGTCCTTTCACATGGCATTTCATGCTCTAAACCACACAGGGCATGCATAAAATTACCACAATTCTCAAGCAATTGTCACTTTCAATTACAACTAATCATTTAAATAAATATTGTCTATCAACATTCCTCGATAGTTTATCGCCTAATTAGCAATAGCTTATCACCTCTTTTTTTAACAGCTTATCACCCCTTTGGTGATAGCTTATTACTCTTTTTTGATAGCTTATTGTCCCTTTAGTGAATACTCACCGCCTTTTCCTTGATAACCTATCACTTCTACTTATCACATATCACAATAGCCTATCATTTTTGTTTGTAACTTATCGCGATATTTTATCAGCTAAACTATCATAAATTAGCATTAAACATGATTAACCATAAGCTAATACGACCCCTAATCGCAATTATCCCCCTAATCAAGGGACTAGGAGGTTAACTCACAGGTTAACGGTGACAACAAGGGGAATCGATGGTGACAACACAAGTGATGGCGAGACGAAGATGGCTCGGCTTGAAGTGACAAGGCAAGCAACAGGTAGTGGAGGTGACTTCCAGTGGTAGTGGCACCAGTGAATGTGAGAGGTGCCGGTGATAAGGTGGTTCGTTGAGGAGGTGAAGCAATGAACAGCGGTAGCTTGATGATGGTGATAATGGCGCATGGCAATCCGAGCAGCGTCAGGTAGTGGAACATGGCGGCAAGGGGGAATTAAGAGGGAAAAGAGGAAGAAAATGAGAGAAAATGAGAGAGAAAATTAAAGGGGGACAGGGCGATCGAATGCTAGGGAGGAGGGGGAGAGAGAGAGCTTGAGAGATAAGCCAAGGGAGATATTTCCCTCGCCCAAGCTTCCTCAACAAGCTAAATTCAATGCAAAAGACAAGCTTTCTCTTCAATCCATCTCAACCAAGTGTTTGCCATTTTTGTCTCATTACCCATCAAGTCCAATATTAATGGCAAGTTGTCTAGAAAGGGCAAAATGGTAATTCACCAAATATAGTATGAAATACTATGCACATACATGGGCCAAAGTTTTTCATACGGGCTCATATAAATTCAATTTAGGCTTGAAATAGTGGCAAATAGGCTTGGCTCAACTTGAGTGGGCTTGCTTGGGCCCAACTTGAGCTTGGTCGGCTCACTTGGCCGAACAAGATGGGTGTGAGGCCCATTGGGTGTTCGCCCAGCTCAGCTCCCTCATGGGCTTCAAATCTTGGTCTACTAATCCCTTGTCCAAAATTTTATACTTATTAATAAATTGGTGGATGAATGAGGCGACATCTAATAGGTTGGTTTTGAAATCCTTGAAAATTCGATACCTAAAATCGGATTAAAATTCATGGTTAACATTGACTAAATGCGACTTTAATACGACTTAAACTATCGGGTAGTTTTTAGGGGTTTTCGAGGGTTTAACCCATGGTTGATAATTTTCAATCCACATTTGTACCTCTTCAATCCATGGGCGATTCTTGATTGTTATGTAATCGTGAGGGATCAATTATTCATCCTGAGTACAAAGTTAAAAGGAAATCAGTTTACTGTCGTTCACAGTTAATATTGTAGTTGTATGGAATCACCAGCAATCCGATCTCGTACCTCTGCCGAATCAGTTTGTTTTCATTCACTAATTGGCTTGTAACAGCATGGCATTGTCCCTCTTTGATCTTTATGGTCCAACGGTTTATCCCTAATTGAATTCTCTGGTCGTACATGTTTTAATCCTTAATGGCCTTTTCCAATATATTAGTTAACTCATGAGTAATCAGTTTAGAGTAAATCTATCCAATAGCACATTGATAAAATAACCATTTCGTATATCTTGAGACAGGTCGAATTTCAAGACATCACAACCACCTACTTAATTGGCTAGCTAGTATTTTACAAATGATCTTGTGCACGAAGTTTCAAAGGCTATTGAGTCAATATTGTTCCAATCTTTCTAGGTTGGGAGTCTTGGAATAAAGGTAATCAAGGTTCTATTTATCTCCGTTTCAAGCATCCCGATTCCATAAACTCTTCCATCACTTTAAGTATCTCATTCTAAATATCTAGCCAATGATGTTGGTAAAATTGTCCATTAACACCAGCAGGTCTAGGTGCTTTCACGGCTCCCAATTGAAAGATGGCCTCTTAACTTCTTCCAAGGAAATGTTGTTTATTAAAGCTTCATTTATTACATCCTCGATTAATAGAGGGCATTGATCAATAATTGGTTGGAAGTTGCAAGGGCCAACTAAGCTATAGAAAGTCACAAAATAATCCCTTGTTACTATTTTAAGTCTAGTTGGGTCTTTATTCCACTCTTTGTTTGATACTTGTAACATGGATATTCTATTTCTTTGCCTCCTTTGTATCGTGGTAGCATGAAAATACTTGGTGTTTTTATCACTCCACTTTGGCCAACTAATCCTCAATCTTATTCCCCAATATATATCCTCTTGTCTCTATAGCATTTCTATCTTTCTCTTAATCCTTTTGACCTTCTTGCAATCATAATTAAGCCCCGACTATTAATAATTTTCTAGAGTTCAAACTTGAAAGACTAAATTTTTCTATGAGCATTGGAAATTTTTTTGCTCCATTGTGTGAGAGAGTTTGTGATATTTCGAAGCTTATCCAAGAAATTCATATTATCAACACAAGGGCCCTTCAAAGTTGCAGTAACTATTCTTTCATATTCCTCATCCTCCAACCAAAATGCCTCAAATTTGAATTCCTTCTTTCTTCTTTATGTTTCAACCCAAAATGACCCAAGAAGTAGGCCATGATCCGATTCGACTGTAGGGCCTAATCTAAAGCTTATGGGAACATTATTCTCCAATCCACATTGCACAAAACCCAATCAAGTCTCTCTTTATAAACGCATCACATTCTCGATTATTGGCCAAGTAAATGCACATCCTTTACACGCCAAATCCATCAATGAATAGTCATAAAGGATATCTCTAAATGCCACCATTCTATATTGTCCTGCCATTCTTTGCCTCACTTTCTCACAATGATATAGTACTTCATTGAAATCTCCTAGGCAAACCCATGGTAGAGTATTATGTGCATTAATGCTCCTCAACTCCTCCCATAGCAGAACCCTTTTTCTGGAATGTGTATGGTGCATGTACAAAAGTGATCATCATCAGTATCTTACTCTTTTTGTCTCTACATGTAACATTGATTTACTCCATAGTGAAGAATCCACAGTAATTAAAATCTCTTCATTCCACAGTACCATAAACCCCCCGCTATCCCAATCGGGTTCACAATATATCAATGCTATAATTTTAATCTCTTCTTTAGCCTCAACACAATTTTAGCTTTGTTCTTCGTCTCCATGAGATACTACATTGGGCCTTTCAAGAGCCATTAAGACTCTTAGTTCCTAGAAAGTCAAGGGCGTGCCTGTACCCAATAGTTCTAACTTAAGATTATTAATGGTACCACGGTAACTTATAAGGGCTAGCCACCAAAACCCAATTTATAGTTACTATAACATCATCCGACCACATATTGTCCATTTAACAACATAAAAACACCTAGTTTTGATTCTTTATCTATCACATCTTCCATTCTTACCTCCGTGATGCATTTGCAGGGCACATTTTAGATAACAATAGAGAGAAATTTTCGGCCAAAGGGCTACAACAACTCCTTTTCTCTACACCAAGGTAGTCTCGGTCATAAGGAAATTCTACTACCACTAGTCTCACATTCAACCAAAACAGGCTCGACTCAATCCATCAGCTCTAGCCTCTAACAAGTAAGGGAATTTATGGTTTATCAGGGACTTTAGGGCTAAATGTTAGGACAAGGCTGATGAGAGTGGATAAAAATGGAAAGATTGTGCGGGTGGGGGAGAAGTCACCTCATGCTTTGGTGTATAATGGGTGAGACATGAATAGGTTATGGACTAGGGGAGTTTTAATTTTGTAAATGGATTGTGGCCAAAATCATGCTTGGTCTCGGTGAAGTGAACACCGAAGAAGGAAAGCACAATGAATAAGGTGATAGTGAGAATTTAGGGAAAGACGAAGGAAGGGGGTTAGGATTTAGTGAGGTTTTAGGGTTTTAGGTAGACTACCACCATGAGGGGTAGGGGAGAACTCTTCCATAGAAGAGAGAATAAGCTCTCATAGAGAGAGTGTAACATCCACAATTCCGACCTTGTGAGGAATGGCTATAGGGTTCGATTTGTCAATGGTAAGGATTAGCCATGGACCATTCCAAGGATCGGTTATGAATTGATTGGCTTGATTGGAATGGTAACCAAGGAATTGGTCATGATCTGACCAAAGAATCGATCATAGACTAATTGAAGGATCGACCGTGCATCAACCCATTGCCCATGCAAGTGGAATCGAGCCATTCGACCATAGAATGGTTTCTTGACCTTGAGGATTGATCAAGGGATAGTCATGTGCCATCATGGACCGATCGGTCATGTCCCAATCGTAGGTAATTCTGCCCAGTCATATATCGGCCGTGGACGATCATGAGTTGATCCATGTGACTGTGTATTGGTCACAAATCGATTGATCTTATTCAATTCCTTGATGATTGGGAGCCAATTATGGATCGAGTATTTTCGGTCATGGATTGATCGTGAACCGGCCATGAGCCTTTGTGACGGATCGAGGACTTGATCGGAATGAGAGTTGAGATTGATTTGATGGTTCTATTACTAAGTTAAGGGTACGATAGTGCCTAGGCCTTGTGCTAGGCCACAAATAACCTTGAACTAGTCATTGGACTAACCAACGGATTATTGACTGTGCTGGGGGACTCGGTTATGAGGAGGTTTGGCGACAGGCCCAGCAACTAGCCACAAGGCCAATCTTAGAGCCGTGTGGTCTGGCCGTGCTGACCAATAGTCCAACCAATGGGCTGACCAATGTGTCGATCCAAAGACTGACATCCTAGACCATCGACCTAGCCAAATGGGCAATTTTGCCCGTGTTAGGCACTTTGGCCCTAAACCTCGGACCCATAGAAATTGTAATTACATGTGTACCTAAGGATCTCTCATTTGGCCTCAAAAGCGTTTCAAATATTGGTTTCTCATGCTTGCCATATTCTTGAAGATATTGACAAAATAGAATTCTCTAAAACACTTAATCATTAAGTGACTATGGTGAGTCACCATATTAGGTGTCCAAGAGTATAATGCATCATGATGGCTTGAGATCTTTCTTGGGGATCAAGTTGATGACTCAAGGCGCAAGTGGACCCATTAGAACAAAACACAAGGCACCTTCATTAAGAGCCTAAAGGGCTTAGGCACCATCTTTGCAAGAAAGCCTTAAATGTCATTTATGAGATATAGGCTTATGTGGTCTATCAAGAAGGAAGCAAGCAAGCTTCTATTGAGCTCATTAGGGCTATAGATTGCCACATGAGCTAAGTAGGTGTGCCATCTCTTCCTATAGGCATGCCACTTTGCAAGTTAAGTGCTGTTGACACCTAAATTTTTGTGATTTGTTTTAGTATTTATTAATTGCATTGTAAAATTAGAGATTAGTTTCTAATCCCTTAACAAAATCTTTTTCATTAAAATTGCATTGCATATAGACATTAGGAGCATTTGCATCACTAGCTTTAAAATTTAAAATTTTAAAAATAATAATTAAAAAATCGAAAAAAAGAGGCCGGGCCAGGGCTGGGCACGCCCGGCCCCCCATGCGGCCCTTTCCCTTTCCTCGCACGGGCTTAGCCCATTTCCCTTTGTTTTCTTCTCCCTTTTGTTTCGGCTCGGCCCACCCATCTCCTCCTTCTTCTCTTTTTCCACGCACGGAAAAGTAGCAAGGCAGCAAGTCAAAGCAGCAGGTTGCAATAGAGAGGGAAGCAGAGCAGAAGCAGCAGAAACTCATAAGCAAAAGCAGCAGAAGTCAGTAGCAGCAAAAGAGCAAAAAAGCTTCTGCAGAAAAAAAAAACAGAGAAAAGAGAGGGGGAGGACAGAACAAAAAAAAGGAAGAACAAAAAGCGGGTGAGGTCTTTGGTCGCAAAAAAAAAACCAGAGAGAAAAAAGGCAGAACCAAGAGAGAGAGCGGAGCGATGGAGAGAGACCGAGAGAGCAGAGGGAGAGAGTGAGAGACCGCCGGCAGCCACGCCTGACCCGAGGTCCACGTCCCGTTGCCGTGCCTCCGCTCTTTGTCCTTGAAGCCAGCCGATGTTTAGTCGCAGCTAGAGCGAGGAGACAAGGCGAAGTCAGAGGATGAGAGAGCAAACCCAGAAGAGCGTTTGAACGTCACCGGAGTTCGTTCGTCAGCCGCCGTCCGCCGTGAAGCCTCACCCGAACTAGGTAGGTCTAGGGGCATTTTTTGTGTTGTTTCCGCAAGCGTCAGGCCGGAGCTCGCGCCGACCAGTTCGGGCGAGCCCCGGCCCCTACCGTGTCTCCGTTTATATCCCTGTGTGTACTGGAATGATCGTTTAGAAGCTTGGACTCGAGCCGATTCCCGTTCAAGCCAAAAATCCTTCGTTTCGACAACGCACACTCCCTGTTTGTTAAAATGCCTAAATGAAGCCCAGATTTTTTTTCTCGCCGGATCCGTGTTCAGTAGCTTAGTTCGTGGATGTTTGTTAGTATATTGTGAATCTTCCTTTGCCGTTGTGTTTTTCTTCATGTTATGACGATTTTTCATAAGTGACCTGCGTCGAGTCGGGTGGGGATGTCCTCGGTTCCGGCGACGGAGAGAGTTCATGGTCACCGGCGGCCGGCGGCACTTGGCATCGGTCGGACGGAACGACCGATGCCGGACGATGACCTGGCGACCCTTTAAATGCCGGCACGGGCTCGTTGTGCGTGGAGGCAGGCCGGCGAAGAAGCTGCAGGAGCTTCGATCGGGCGTGCATGGGGAGCATGCAGACGTGAAGAAGAAGAAGACCAAGAAAAAAAATAATAAGAAAAGATTAAAGAAAAATGAGAGAAAAGGAAAAACAAAAAAAAAAAAAAGCCAAAAAATGAGATTGGGGCCAAGAGGATGGGCTTCGCCGCGGGCCTGCTTCTGTTGGGCTGAGTAGGTCATGGGCCGATTTTTTTAGTTGGGCTAGGTAAATAAAAATTAAAATTGGGCTTTTTTCTAAAAATCCGTGTGGGTTTGTTTTTCTAGTGGGCTTGAGGTCGGCCCGGTTCCTCCAGCCCAACCCGGGCCGATTTAGTAGGGCCGGGTTTCCTGACCTGGTCCGAATTATTTTATTTTATTTTTATAAAAAAATCATTAAAAAATTTAAAAATTTAGAAAATCGAAAAATACTAAAAATGTAAAAAAATCATAAAAAATTCGAAATTTCAGAAAATTTATGGAAAATTCAGAAACCTGAAAATTTATGACAATTTTGTTTTAGAAAATTTCAGAAAATTTATGGAAAATTCAGAAACCTGAAAAATTAAAAAATTTAGAAAATCGAAAAATACTAAAAATGTAAAAAAAAAATCATAAAAAATTCGAAATTTCAGAAAATTTATGGAAAATTCAGAAACCTGAAAATTCGAAATCCCAAAAAAAGTTCCAAGTTTGTTTTAGAGCTCCCTAAAAAGCTTTAAAATAATTCTTGGACAATTTTCCCCCTTAGTTTAATTAGGATTGTCATTTATTTATCTCTCAATGCTAGGTATTTATTTTCGCCTGTAATTTATTTAATGCTTTCTTTAATTGTTGATTGCCCGCATGATCACCTCACATGTTAGTGATTAAGTCTAAAATCAATTCAAACTGCTTGACAAAGAAAATCTTTTTGAAATGAACAAGATTAGGTACCGAAAGGGCACTAATTGGCTAATTAGTGTAATCAAGTCCCTGATCCTAAACTCTTTGGTTGCGTAGAAAGTGAGGCACGCTCCCATGCCTCGCTTGGTTTCTAGCCGACCCCAATAGGCTAGTGGCGACTCCTCATTTGAAGATTCTCATGAATACCTAATGTCACGCGGGGTATGGGGCAGGAGAATCCACGTCTAATTAAGGGTCTTCGACTCACCATTTGGACAATACCCCTAAACCTATTTATTTAGATGTTTCTTTCCCATCTGGGAAGGAAAAAATAGGTCGCGACAAGTGCCACCTTAGCAAAGGAAGCATGCCACTCCTAGAAAGGTGATTAGGCCAATTGGACATGTAATAATGAGGTCGAGGCATATAAATAGAAGGAGCCCCTCTTCATTCTCACCATTTGCACCCTCTCTTCCTCCTCTTCTTGTGCATTTCCTCTCTTTTCCCCTCTCCTATCTCTCTCTCTCGGCCTTGCACCACCTCATCTCCACCCAAGCCATTTCCTCTAGTTTTTTAGGTCCATCAAAGTAAGTTGAATTCCTAGTAGGGTTTTCTAGTAAGTAGAATTCCTTGTTTCTCTCTAGGATTATCATTTTCATCGTCATCATTAAGTTTTGACGGTGCTCACTCGTCAAACCATGAGTAGGATGGGTGACTACGTGTTTGAATTGTTTGCGTGATGGTCTTAAGCATGTGCTTGAGTGATTCATGACTGGAATGAAGCCAAGTTTCGTTGTTTGTGTTGAACGCAAGTCGTGGTCGCCCAAAGCCACAAGGTGTGAGTTGATATTGAGGCGTACCGAGTTCATGTCTTAGATTGATATGGGGTCCTTGATATTTGGCGCTTGGACTAAGCCTTGGACTTAGGATCATTCATGGCACGACTTAGAGTCAATTCTTAAGAAATATGGCACACACAATCATGTATGTGTATGAGCACGCCCTTATTGTGTCATGAATAGGTATGACACACACGACAACCCCTATTCTTTTCAATTGAATGCAATGTCCTAGGATGTATCGTTGACCATTCTTTTTATCTTTCGATTATACTTATGCAGAAGCAAAACAACAAACACCTAGTCAAACAGTAATAACAGGGATAGCTAGAAAGACTAACAATAATAGTAGCGGACACAAATCTCATTTATTTACTTGATTAACTCAAGAGAAGTTATATATACAAGCCCTGCAAGCGGGCACCTTCTCCTTCTTAGCCAACATGAAGATGAGGGGGCTGAAGGTTAATTTATTTCATCCAAAAGTTGGGGGTCAGTCAAAAAGCGAAGGTCGGGCACGTCCATCAGGGGTTATCAATATATTGGGACGGTGAGTCGGGGTTGTGCTCTGACGAGTCGTAGTCTGACGAGTACATTGGGTATGGGTTGGGTCTGAATCCTCCACTGCCCCCTTAGAAAAGTCAATATCCATCGGATCTCAAACCTAATAACTAGGCCCCCATCAAGAGGATCGTCAAAACCCCTCAAAGGACGAACAATCTTCACCCTCCTTAATAAATCATGCCTGAAACCTATGTGGTACCCACAAGGTCAAGCCCTTATCCACCCAAACGGTAGACATATAGGGCTTGTGCAAATGTGACATGCTCGAAAATCTATGTGCTATAATAATAGTGTCCATGTCCCAGGGGATCTCAAATCGTATCGGGTGGTACGCCATCCTAAGGACCTTAAAATATTTAACATCCATGAATGAGATATAAATCTCAGCAAGTTAATGCCCTAAGTCTCAATTAAGAAATCAACTCGCCTCGAGGGTACCTAAACATGCAACCACAGATTGACGGCAAATTAATAGCACACTTTGCCTTAACTATAAACGTGACCTGATAATTGAACCTCATAATGAACCACAAGCAGTCAAATCGACCTATAGGCATTCTTACCTCGCCATGGCACATACCCTCCATGATATAAACTCATAGGTGCCAAAATCAATGCAAACTAGCATTTCACATAATCAAAACACATTTCAAATGTTTTCATTACAACGCGATCACGGGTGTTCCATCGAGCAAGACACAACTCAAAGGTTGGTGGTCTTCCAGCATGATTGGGTATCGTCCTGCCCCATCGGGCACAGTATCGTCTAGAACCCCCGCCCATATAACATTCCAAAAAAAAGCATCATTCTGTCCTCAACCACAACTCGGCACTTGGACTCCCACCGGGCATCCAATAAATCGGCATCGTCCCCAAACTCCCATTGGGTGACAGGTTCCCTTATGTGACCACACAAGCACGACAACCATTCCAATCCATTTTATTTCTCAATAATTAGCCAATGTAGACATGGTTTGTGTCCAAATAATAAACTAGTGCAATTTATCATGTAAAAATGTAGGAAAAATATTCGCACGTGGTCACATACATACCATTAACCCATTAAACTCAGCATGCTTTCATTTCTAAACATACTTGCCCCATTTAACTCATAAAAACACGACATATAATATCGACACCTCAGGGTCTATTTTTTATATGTCCTTAAAAACTCTTTTAAAAATTAGTGCACAAGATTTCACGTGAGCTAGATGTTTTCGGGCAAACAAGCATTAAACAACATAGAATGTGCATAGAATTGTCATAAAATTCAAGCAGAAATGATGTATAAAACTAAACTTATCGCCCTATGGTGATAACTTATTAGCATTATCTCAATAACTTATCACCTGCTTGGTGATAGCCTATCATCAATTTTTTGATAGCTTATCACTCCTTTGATGATAGCCTATCACTTATTTTTCTGATAGCTTATCATCCTATTTAGCAATAGCTTATCAACTTTTCCTTGATAGCCTATCAAGATAGCTTATCATCCCTTTCCGATAGTCTATTGCGATAGTTTATCAACTAAACTATCATTAACTAGACTAATTAAGCTTAACTTAATTAAACTAATCCTAATTAAAATTAACAATAAACTAAACTATTCCAAAGCAAGTTTAAATGTAAGAAGGCGGTCCCGAAGACGGTGATGGTCGATGTCCATTCCGACCTTTTTCTTGTACTATTCATTCGGTACCTAACATATGTCTCAGGTTTTCTCTCATGTTATATAAAGCCTAACAAGTTACGGGTGTCCTCTTCTTTCTTTTCCTTTACTTGTATGTTTGGGATTGTATGTTTAGATTTATCTTTTTCTCTTGGGTATTTACTTACTGCACCGCACTTTCAATTCAAATTGTTTGCTTTTCTTTTTCATCTTTGTATAATTAGAATGGCCTAAAACCGACATTCGTGAATGATCACATTTTCATTTTAAATAGCAAGAAAAATAAAAAGACAGGCTTGATCACTTTAAGTAAACATGATGACCATTAGGTACTGAAATGGCGCTAATAGAAATATTAATGTAACCCAAGTCCTCATATCCTAGATCTTTAGTTGTATAAAAATCGAGGGAACACTCCTAACCCTCGATTAGGCTTTCTAGCTGGCCCCTAAAATTGAGACAAGTGGCGACTCCTAACACTTTATCTTAGGTTGTTTAATCAACTTAGATAATAAAATGAACCCGTCGTACGGAGTATGAATTCTCAATCAAGGTCTATCGTGGTTTAGCATACTCGTCGCTACGACCATGAATAGGATGAGGTGGTGACGTCCGTTCATGAAAGTACCTTTGTAAGGGTGACCATGGAGCACGGATCTTGGTAAGGGTTCATCGAGATTTAGCATACTCATTGCTATGATCCCGAATGGGAGAAGGTGATGACATCCATTCATGGAAGTACCTTCGTAAGAGCGACCAAGGTAAATATACCCCAAAATTCATCTTCGCTTTTGTTTGTGATGTGGAAGTTGGGTCACGACACCCTCCCACTATTGCACGGAGTATAGACTTAGGAGAGTCCGCACTTCTAATTGATGGACTTCATAGGAAGATCGTCATCAATGATGTGTTCGAGCCGTCTTTGACGTGAAGTGTCTTTTGAGGACCGTTTTATGACTAAAAACCTCTAAATTCTGTTTCTCTCGATGAAGGATTGTCACCAATGGCAGGTCACAACACTCGTATTGCATGAGTGATCAATTCAGAGCGAGATTTAACTAATAGTGCATTGATGAAATAATCATTCATATATTCCAAAATGGATCAAAATTCAGGTGGTCATAGATAACAGCTGGCCTTGTATGGTGTATTTGTGTGTGTGCACTTAACATGATAATCGCGTTGTCATCACATAGCATTGGCGGTGATGCCCCACTTAAAGAATGGGATGCCTGGGTTCGAGTATCGGATACCTGGGTTTGAGTCCGAGATGCCTAGGAAGAGGCTAGATGCCTTGAATTGATTTAGGAGGGCCTAGTTGAACCGGGATGGCAGTAAATGAATTGCATGAGTGTCAGTTATGCATAAATTTGGCTTGCGTGTGTTCTTGCATTAGCCAAAGGTTGAGTAAGTAAGATTCTTGCATATAGTCATGGCGTAG
Source organism: Angophora floribunda (assembly GCA_014182895.1). Classification (NCBI taxonomy): domain Eukaryota; kingdom Viridiplantae; phylum Streptophyta; class Magnoliopsida; order Myrtales; family Myrtaceae; genus Angophora; species Angophora floribunda. The sequence goes on from CM024713.1 coordinate 15,769,360, forward strand.
CTGTCACGCCTCGACTCTCGAGCTCGTAGCAACCCCATTTCACTTGAGGTCTAGTTGTACGATGTCCTAGGTATTGTCGTCGACCAATTCATTTTATCTTGTAATTATGCACATGCGGAAACGAATACTCCCAACAAATTAAACAATAAGGATAGTAACAACAGCAGCAGAGGAAAGACAAACACCATTTTATATATATCTGAAGGTTAGCCGAACTACAGCACATATACAAACGCCTTACTACAGGCGAAAAGCTGAGGCCTACTCAAAAAGGGACCGGCCTGGCTAACCTAACACCGTACAGTGGGGAGGGCTCGTTAAAAGGAGAATAGGCCACAACGGCCTGCTCGGCCCTCGGAGGGATCGCTCTCCTCGGAGGGATCACTCTCCTCAATCCTCGGGTTGCAAATCTCGCCGTCGAGGGGATCCAAGTCCATGGGATCCCGCACCTCATCGGTCGGCCCCACAGAGGAGCCAGCCCATCAAAACCTCGGAGGGGGCCATACATAATACCACCTGTCAAATAAACCACGCCTTGAAGACATGGGGCACGCGATGGTGCCTCGACCCTTTATCCACCAACACGGTCGTCACATGGTGCTCGAACACAAAATCGTGGCCGGGGGCGGGTCACACGGTGACGGTGGTGCTCATGCCCATCGGGGCGCTGAAGCGTACCGACTACTGCGTCATCTAGGGCCTGAGAAGGTTAATCACGACGGGTTGAGATAAACTTAGCAAGTTAAACTCCTAAGCCTCGGTTAGGAACTTCGCTCGCCTCGGGAGTTTAACATACAACCTAAACCATCAAATCATCCAATACCACCTCAAAAGACAGTTTAAATAAACATGTGCAATCACAAGCGACCCCACCTGGCCTTGGCACACGCGACCTGCAGAAACAGTCAATCGCCTCACAACAACAGTAAGAGGCATGCAAATAATCAGAGCATTGCAAAAAAATTTCTCATATCACACTGCCCACACATGCTCCGACTATTACGACCCTCTAGGCCATGGCACAACCTTATGGTTGGCGATCAACTGGTCGTAGACCAGGCATCGTCCTCACCCATGAGGCACGGCGACGTCATGGGCTATTCCCCATCAACGGCATTCCCTAAGGAGCATGGGCCCGGCCTCAACCGCGACTCCGCATCTGACCACTGTCAAGAGACCCAATGGTCATGGCACAACCCCAAAGGATTGGCGGTCATCCGGCTCAACTGGGCTATCAACTTTAATCTGACCATGCAACACATCAGCAAACTGTTCATTCTTGTCTCTGCTTTTGCTTGGTCGTGAATGCAACATAATTTGTGCTCACGCAACATGCTATTGCAGTTGACACACGTATAATGTCATGCAATACAATCCAATCCAATCACTCGTGAAAATTACGATAAACCGAAATTCAATTCCAATCAATCAACAATCATGTACATTCCCTAATTCTTGGGAATAATCAACAATTCGCACTTCAATAAGCCTTAATAATTAAGAACACAACAATTTGAAACCAAAATTTGCCTCTATATGAACAGTAATCGTGAACAGTAATCGTGAATAGTAATCGTTAACAGTAATTATGAACAGTAAATTCGTCCGAAATTAATTAAATAAATAAAAATAAATAAACTTAACCATGGTTAACAAATTAACTCAACCCTAGTTAATCTAACCTAACCATGATTAATTTTTTAACCTTAGTTACTTTTAAAACTAACCATGGTTACTTTAATTAATTAACCTTAGTTATTTTATTACTAACTATGGTCAATTAACTAACCCTAGTCAGCCTTAATTAACCAGCCTAATTAACCAATCAACCTTAATTAATCACAAACACACAAATACACTAATTAACCCTTAAGCAAGATTAACTCCTAAACAAGGATTAGGAAGTTAACTTACTTGGATCGGAAATCCGGCGACACCGGCATGTAGAGGGGAACGAGGGCTACGAGGGGTAAGCTTAGGGACGAGAACGGATGACAAAAGGTGGCCGAACGGGCCAAAAACACTGCTGGTTTCTGTTCACGCGGCCCCGACCGGCGGTGCGAAAAAGGCCGAAATGGGCGGTCCGGGGCGACCCGGGGTGACCGAGGGTCACGGCTAGCTTCCTAACTTCCGGGACTACACTATGGGCAGTGGTGGTGGCTCCGGTGATGGCGGCAAGGCTGTTTTCCGGCTGGAAAACAAGAAAGACAAGAAAGAACACCGAAATGGAAGAGAAAAGGAAGAGAAAAAGGGAGAGAGAGTGAGGGCTGGCTGTTGCACGAATTTTGGGGGAGAAAGAGGAGAGAGAAGGGGCTGCTGAAGACTTGGATAAGGCCAAGGCAAGTGGTCAAGCCACTTGTTGAAGAACCAATCAAAAGCAAGCAAAAACAAAGCATAAACAAAGCCCACTTGGGCACGAGAATGCCAAAGAGAGAAGCCCATGGGCTGAAATGGAGGGGAACTTGGGCCCGTGGCCTTGGGCCCCTCTCTTCTCGGGTGCAGGATGTTACAACTCTTCCCCTCTTATAGAAATTTCGTCCTCGAAATTTAAAATCTTAAAAATTGGGCACACTAATTCTCAAAAAGATAGAGGTGCTGCTGGCGTCTCATGATTTCTTCGCTTTCCCATGTAGCTCTCTCCGTACCATGATGCTGCTAGATGACTTTGACCAAGGAGACCATCTTGTTTCTCAGCACTTGTTCTTTTCGGTCCTCAATCCGAATTGGTTTCTCCACATACGACACCCTATCGTCTACCTCTATCTCTTCAAAATTCAACACGTGCGTCGAGTCCGGCTCATATTTCCTTAACATCAACATGTGAAACATGTCATGCGCTTGAGCAAGTTGAGGCAGTAGTGCAAGATGATTGACTAAATTCCCAATCCTTTCCAGAATCTCGAACGATCCAACGTACCTCGGGCTCATTTTTCCTTTCTTTCCAAATCCCAATGTACCTCGCATCGGCAATACTTTAAGGAGCACATGAACGCCCACTTGAAATTCCAATGGCCTATGTCGTCTGTCCCCATAGCTCTTCTGCTACTCTAAGCCATTTTTAACCTTTCTCAAATCATCTTGACGGCATCTAAAGATTGCTGCACTAACTCTAACTCTGTAATTTTCCGCTCGCCGACTTCGTCCCAACAAATTGGAGTTCTACACGATCTGCCATACAAAGCTTCAAACGATGCCATTTTGATACTCTGCTGATAACTATTATTGTATGTGAATTCCACAAGGTGAAGTTGTTCCTCCCAACTTCCTTGAAAATCCAATACACAAGCTCTCAGCATATCCTCCAAGGTCTAAATTGTTCTCTCTGATTGACCGTCTGTTTGAGGATGGTGGGCCATATTGAACTGCAGCTTTGTTCCCATCGAAGTTCGTAGACTCTTCCAAAATTTAGCCGTAAATCTGGGGTCTCGATCCGAAGTAATCGTTATTGGTACCCCATGCAAACGAATAATATGTCGCACGTACAATTCTGCATACTTTTCCATAGCAAAATCCTTGCGTACGACGATGAAATGAGCTGACTTTGTCAATTGATCCACTATAATCCAAATCGCATCATTATCCCGTTGACTTCTTGGTAATCCTATCACGAAGTCCATCGTGATGTGCTCCCATTTCCATTCGGGGATTTCAAGAGGTTGCAGTAACCCTCCTAGCTTACAATGCTACGCTTTCACTTGTTGGCAAGTTAAACACTTCGTCACGTGCTTGGCGATATCGAGTTTCATGCCGTTCCGCCAATAATACTATCACAAATTCGGATGCATCTTTGTACTGCCTGGATGCACACTATAGTCACTGCGATGCGCTTTGGATAACAACCTCTCCTTAATTTCGGTGTCATTTAGCACACATAACCGTCCATGGAATTTCAAGATCCCATCCTCGGATACTTGAAAATCCGACTTTCTCTTGGTCGCATCCAATTGCAGAATCTTTTTAATCTCAGCGTCCAAAGGTTGCATTGCCTTAATCTTGGTTTGAATTTCAGGTTCAATCATAAGGGTAGCCATTAAACTGGAAAGATGACATACCTCGAGCCTAAATTTTGAATCACGGATTCCCTCCAACAGAATCCATTCCTAAACCATCATACTCGCAACTAAAGACTTGCGACTCAAAGCATTTACTACTTTGTTTGCCTTGCCTGGATGGTACAGGATATCGCAGTCATAATCCTTAAGAATTTCCATCCATTGGCACTGCCTCATATTCAGTTCCTTTTGGGAGAACAGATACTTCAGACTTCGATGGTCCGTAAAATTCTGAAATCTCTCTCCACAGAGATAGTGTCTCAATATCTTCAACGCAAAAATGATGGCTACCAACTCTAAGTCGTGCATCGGATAATTCAGCTCGTGAGGCTTCAGCTGCCTGGAAGCATACGCTATTACTTTACCATGTTGCATCAGAACGCAACCGAGTCCCTCGTATGACGCATTGCTAAAAATCTCATATCCTCCTGAGCCTAACGAAATAGTCAAAACTGGTGTGGTAGTCAGCTTATGCTTAAGCTCTTGGAAACTACGCTCACACTTATCCGTCCACTCATATTTCTTGTCCTTTTTCAGCAACTGCATCAATGGCATAGCTATTGAAGAGAATATTTCCACAAACCGTCTGTAATAACTAGCCAGTCCTAGAAAACTGTGAACCTCGGTTACTAAAGTCAGTCTCGGCCAATCTATGATTGCTTCAATCTTGGTCGGGTCCACAAAAATCCCTTCGCCTAAGATCACGTGGCCTAGAAAAGCCACTCAAGCCAACCAAAATTCACACTTGCTAAATTTCGCATACAACTCGTGATTTCTTAGGGTTTGCAACACGGTCCTTAGGTGTTGTTCATGTTCATTGGACTCTTCGAATACACCAAAATGTTATCAATAAACATGATCATGAACCGATCCAAATATTCCTTAAACACTCGGTTCATCAAATCCATGAAAGCAGCAGGGGCGTTTGTCAATTCAAATGGCATTATCGTAAACTCATAATGACCATAACGAGTACCAAAAGCTGTCTTCGGTATGTCCTCTTTTCGGATCCTCAACTAATGATAGCCTGTCCTTAGATCTATCTTAGAGAACATTGACGCTCTTTGGAGTTGATCAAACAGGTCGTCAATCCTCAACAGCGTGTACTTGTTCTTAATCGTCACTTGATTAAGCTGCCGATAGTCAATGCATAATCTCAGCGAACCGTTCTTTTTCTTAACAAACAAGACTAGCGCTCCCCAAGGCGATGCACTCAGGTGAATAAAGCCTTTGTCCAATAATTCCTGCATCTGCACATTCAATTCCTTCAACTCTGACAACGCCATCCTATATGGTGCCTTCGAGATTGGTTCCGTCCCAGGAGCCAACTCGATTACGAACTCTGTCTCTCTGGCTGAGAGTAATCCTGCTAATTCCTTTGGAAAGACATCAGGATAATCTCGTACTACTGCGATGTCCTCCAGGTTTGATCCTTCTTTCAACGTATTACTCACAGACGCCAAATAGCTTTGACATCCTAACCCCAACAACCTGGTTGGTTCCAAAGAAGAAATCAAAGGAATCGAGAACTCTCCTCAGCTCCCTACAAACTGAAAACTACTAGATCCAGTCAGATTAAATCAAATTCTCTTCTCCCGACAATCCATAGTAGCTCCTTGCTTGGTTAGCCAATCCATATCGATAATCACTTTGAAGTCATACATCACCAAAACAATCAAATCAATTCTTCCTTCTCGATCATCTATAATAAGTTTATAGCTAGCACAACCTATTGCAGATAAAATTGAATTGTCTAATGGAGTAGAAATAACAAAAACCGTTTCCAATGGCTCTGATCTTAATCCCACTAATTCTACAAACCATTTAGCAATAAAGGAGTGCGAAGCTCCCGGATCAAACAACACATAAGCAGCATGGTCGTGAAGAGATATTGTACCTGTAATCATGGTAGGCGTGTCTTCCGTCTCTTTCCTCGTGATTGCATACATCTGTCGTTGTGCAGAGGGTCTGTATTGATTGCCCTATTGAACATTCCCTATTGGTGGTTCGGCTGGCAGTCGTGGCGTGAATGGCATCATGGGCCTGCGCGGGCAGTCCGTCATTAGGTGGCCCACCTAACCACATCTGAAATAGGCTCCCATTCGAGTGGGACAAAGGGCATTCCTATGCCTTTTGCCACATATTCGACATCCTTCAAATGAACTCGAGGACGGTTTCCCTACACCGTTCCTTCTAAAAGGTGGAAGATGATACTTTCCCCCCGCCATTGGTTTCTTCCCAAACCGACGATTGTCCCTACTAAGCACAAACCGCGATACAGATGCGGTTGCCTTCTCTATAAGGTGCCTCTCAATCATCTGAGCTCTCTAATAAAGCTCATTGTACTCCTTCAGGTTCACAGACACTAAGTGGTCTCGAATTTCTATCTTTAATCCGTCCCGAAACCACCTAGCCTTATTCAAAGGGTGCTCGACCATCCGCGGCATGTACTTCGATAGCTCTGCAAACTTGGCTTTGTACTAATCCATTGTCATCTGATTCTGATGCAGCCTCTGAAATTCTACTAGCTTCTGCTTTCTCGTGCAGTCTAAGAAGTACTTGCTCAGAAAGCCTCTCTGAAGGTATCCTATACCCTGGCCGTACTCTCGGGAAATACCCACCCTTGGGTAGCTTCCCACCAAGTGTCGGCGTTACCCTACAGTTGGTAAGTCATCATGATCACCTTTTCTTCCTCAGAACACTGCAGCAAGGTGAAAGTCTTCTCTATCTCCCGCACCCAGAGGGTCGCTGTCTCCAGGTCACCAATCCTAGAAAACTTGGGCGGCTTCAGCTTCATGAACTGCTTTACCAGCTGATGCATAGGCCGGTTACTAGTCCTGGGCCTAGCTGCAGGAGCAGCTGCGACAACAGCTTGAGTCTAAGCCTGCTAACCTATCAGAGCCTCAATGGCATGTATGATCCCATCCATCCTCAGATCCTTAGGTGCTACCTCCCTAGCACCGGTCGGTACCTATGCCGTCCTCTTCCTCTAACCCCTCTGACCCAGGGTCCTCAAACCAGGGGTACTCGGATCTGGATTGCTCATCTTGCAGGACTCTCCTAACCTGCGTTCCAATTCCCCCACACGGAATTAGAAAATGAGACAACCCTAAAACAAAGAACCACAAAGGATCTTGTAGTCAATCACATGCAAGCAAAGAAAATGTCTTTCCTACTAATTATCCCCACGCACCAACACAAGACTCATCGCACCTTATCACTCTATTAGCCAACCAGGCTCTAATACCAAAATCGACGAGATTGTCACGCCTCGACTTTCGAGCTCGCGGCAACCCCATTTCACTTGAGGTCTACTTGTACGACGTCCCAAGTACTGTCATCGACCAATTCATTTTTATTTTGTAATTATGCACATGCAGAAACGAATAGAACTCCCAACCAACAATTAGAACAATAGGGATAACAACAATAGCAACAGAGGAAAAACAAACACCATTTTATATATATCTAAAGGTTAGCCGAACTATAACACATATAAACACGCCTTACTACAGGTGAAAAGCTGAGACCTACTCAAAAGGTGACCGGCCTGGCTAACCTAACACTGTACAGGCGGTGGAGGGCTCGTCAAAAGGAGAATAGGCCACAACAGCCTATTCACTGGCCTTAGAGGGATCACTGTCCTCAGAGGGATCACTCTCTTCAATCATCAGGTCGCAGATCTCGCCGTCAGGGGGATCTAGGTCCATGGGATCCCAGACCTCCTCGGTCGGTCCTATAAGAGGAGCTAGCCCATCAAAACCTCGGAGGGGACCATACAGAATGCCTCCCTTGTCAAATAAACCATGCCTTGAAGACGTGGGGCGCGCGATGGTCCCTTAACCCTTCATCTACCCACACGGTCATCACATGGTGCTCAAACACAAAATTGTGGCTCGAGGCGGGCCGCGCGAGGACGGTGGTGCTCATGCCCACCGGGGCGTCAAAGCGTACTGTGTCATCTAAGGCCTAAAAAGGTTAACCACGACGGGTTGAGATAAACTCAGCAAGTTAAAGTCCTAAGCCTCGATTAGGAACTTCGCTCGCCTCGGGAGTTTAACATACAACCTAATTCATCTAATCATCCAACACCACCTCAGAGAAATGAAAGCAGAAGACAGTTTAATAATCAGGCACAACTACAGGCAATCTTACCTAGCCTTGGCATATGCAACCTGTAGAAACTGTCAGTTAAATCATCACGACATTAAGAGGCATGCGAATAATCAGAGCATTGCATGTAGTTTTCTCATGTCTCACATCCACATATGCTCCGATTATTACGACCCCTAGCGCCATGGCATAACCTTATGGTTGGTTGTCAACTGGTCGTAGACCAGGTATTGTCCTCCCCCATGAGGCACGACGACATCATGGGCTCTCCCCCACTGATGGCATTCCCTAAGAAGCATGGGTCCGGCTTTTACCGCGACTCTATAATCGACCACTATCATGTAACCGATAGAAGTTAGGACGACCAAAAGACCACGGCACAACCCCAAGGGTTGGCGGTCTACCAGCAACGCCGGGCTCTTCTCTTAATGTGACCATGCAACACATCATCAAACAATTCGTTCTTTTCTTTGCTCTGTCATGAATGCACATACAATTCATGCTCACACAACATGCTATTGTAATTGACACATGTATAATGTCATGCAGTACAATCCAATTACTTGTGAAAATTACAACAAACCGAAATTCAATTCCAACCAATCAACAATCATGTACATTCCCTAATTCTTGGGAATAATCAACAATTTGCACTTCAACAAGCTTTAATAATCAAGAACACAACAATTTGAAACCAAAATTTGCTTTTGTATGAACAATGTTGTAAACAGTAATCGTGAATAGTAATTGTGAATAGTGATCAGGAACAGTAATTATAAATAGTAATTATGAACAGTAAATTCGTCCGAAATTAAATAAATAAATAAAAATAAATAAACTTAACCATGGTTAATCAATTAACCTAACCATAGTCAAGTTAACCTAACCATGATTAAAATCTAACCTTGGTTACTTTAAAAACTAACCTTAGTTACTTCAATTAATTAACCTTAGTTACTTTATTACAAACTATGGTCAATTAATTAACCCTAGTCAGCCTTAATTAACTAGCCTATTAACTAATCAACCTTAATTAATCACAAACACACAAATATACTAATTAACCCCTAAACAAAGATTAGGCAATTAACTTACTTGGATCGAAAAATATGGCGCATACTTGTTTCACGCGGTAAACCGGGGATGAGAGGTGGAAAAGCCAAAAACACTGCTGGTTACTAGTGGCGACCAGGGGTGACGACCAGGGGTGACCGGGGGTGTGCGGCTGGCTCCCTGACTTCGGGGACTATACTTTGGGCGATGGTGGCGGCTCCGATGACGACAACAAAGCTGTTTTCCAGCTGGAAAACAGCAAGGACAGCAAGAAACAGCAGAAATAGAAGAGAAAATGAAGAGAAAAAGGGGGAGAGAGAGAGAGAGAGAGAGAGAGAGAGAGAGAGAGAGGCTGGGCTGGTGGACGAATTTGGGGGGAAAGGAGGAGAGAGAAGGGGTGTTGAAGACTTGGATAAGGGCCAAAGCAAGTGGGCAAGCCACTTGTTGAAGAACCAATCAAAACAAAGCCAAAAACATGCATAAACTAAGCCCACTTGGGCACAAAAGGAAAAGGCCAAAAGAGAGAAGCCCATAGGCTGGAAAGGGAGGGGAACTTGGGCCCCAATTGGGCCCCATTTGGGGCTGGGCTGAATGGGTGCAAGGCCCATTGGGCCATCGACACTATTTGCTATAGTTACGTCTTAGCTTTCCTAGTTGAGAATTAGGAATTTTACTTACTGAATTCCCACTCACTCCTTTACATTTTCTCAGGTTTGTAGGTATGGCTAGCCCAAACCTGGTCCAATTTTTCCTTTTGTCCGACACTTCCGTGTCCAATGGAAAATCCCAAAATAAATGAGGCGACGTCCAAATATTTAGTCTTGATATTACTGAGAAGTCGGTTCCCAAAATTGGATTAAAAATCGGGGCTAAATTGAGTTGATTTTGCCAAAAGCCAATAATGGTCCTAAGGGTAATTTTCCCCAACTAGTCATAACCTTTAGTTCTTGCTTGATGATGGAATTGCCCTTGACAATTATAGCTCCAGCAATTGTTATTTGCCTAAAATCATCAAGATCTCAATTGCATGTTTAATTAGTGCTTTCCTTTTGCGTGGTAATTGAGCTAATACAGTTTGAAACAAAAATTTCGTATCACATAGCAATATACTATTGGGATAGGTACATGAAATTGTCATAAGAGGCACAACTTATAATCAATTGATATCGATAACCGTAAGTCAGTCGCAAGTCCGTGTAGATGGGAGTCACTTCTCTACCAGTAAATTACCTCAAGTTATCGTAGGCTCGAAAGGTCTTAATGGTCATAACATTTATTGGGAAATCTAAGCAACCTAAAGTTTACTTTCTATTTCCCTATTCTTAGTAAATCTACATAAATAATCCTTCAAATTCGTAATCAATGGATCCTATTTATAAGTAATAATCCTTTTGACTGCTGTGATTTTCCGTAATTAATCATAAAACTTGCAATTCCACTGGAACAAACTTCCTTAATCGTCAATAAATTACCACTTTAACATGTTAAGGTTACACTGTATAAAATTGATCCCATGCCTGAGATTTTTTAACTCTAAATCGAATAAGTCATTCTTTTTTTAAACTGCCACAAATCAAATCAAATTAAACAGCCATCCATTATACATCCAAACTCCATCTTTTACATAAATTCAACACGCTTAAAACATTTATTGTTTTTACAAGCACATACCATGCTCTAATGCATCCATGATACATCTAAACTCCATCTTTTACATAAACTCAACACTCTCAAAATATTTATTGTTTTTACAAGCACATATCATACTCTAATGCATCGTAGCTAAGTTGTCTAATCGGCACATTGAACAACACATACACTGTGTAGCATCTCCTCTTTTATGCCCTTAGGGCTCAGGCGCTTCTGCTGGAACAAACATGTTTGTAGCTATCGAGGCTTCGCGGATGAATTTCAGGACCTTGCGTACCAACTTCAGGATTAAACGAACAAAGTGGCACAGGAAAAGAAGACTCATCAATCCAGCCCATGCCAGCACCGCATATCCAATTGCATAAAGGCAAGTTTTCATTCTGCTTTCCGGTGTGAAGACCAATATGGAGATGGCATAAGTTAATGCCGCAGAGTAATACGATGCCGTTTTAGAGGAAGACCACTTACGAAAAGCACAATAATACTAAGCGACGCGACGAAGCTTATCGTGTTACATATTACGAACCTCTTGTACGCATCCGGATACCTATATGCCATTATAGATTCACCTTCCTTATGTGGTGGGTTTTTTTTTTTTTTTTATCACCTGGGAAATTTCCTTGCCAAAGGCCGCCAGGTGGGCTAATACTGGCTTGGAATGTCATGGTAGCTAGCAATGTCGCTACCACCATCAATGTTTTATGCATATTGTTTTGCCACTTTCTCTTTCTTTCCTTGCTTTCACCTTGTGCTAATAGGTCAAATGCTGTGAAACCTCTGGAGTTCTTCATGTTCCGTTTAACTCCTTTATTAGTCAGAAAGAGCATAATCTGTAGAGGAGTAACCCTAGAATGTATCAATTGGGGTCAAATTTGAACTAGACAAGCCCATGTTACATGCTTTTCAAGATTAACTTTGTTACTAGCGTTTTTCAGCCCTCTAGTCTTTGTGACTATTATTTGATGCCTTCAAAAGGGATACTCATCCCTTGTTGAAACTCTTTTTGCTATCTCCAATTTTATGTTCCTTTTGATCTAGATAAAATTAGTATAAAAAAACCGTGAAGTGTGAAGTTGTACTAATTATATGGACCAATGACTTCCTTCTTTTTAAATATCATACCGTGATGATTTATAAATGGATATCTTTTTAACCTCCAAATATTTCTAGGACACTCAAATATCTTAGAACTGCCTTTTTTATTATTATTAATAAGCTCACTAATTTTGACAAGTGCAGAGGCTTGGTTGTATGAACAAACCTTAGTTTCTCCATCTATAGCAGCCAAATGCAAAATCGTGTTGCCATGTGCGTCCCTCGAGTTGATGAGATCATCGCCCAAGATATCCATAAAAAATTTCAAAGCTTCCAGTCGGTTATGCATCACACATAAATGCAGGATCGTCTGGCCATGTTTGACAACATTATGGGCTGCATTTGGTCTCACTTGAACAAAGTATTCCAACACATCCACATGGCCTTTCATGGCCACAACATGAAGAGGGTTTCTTTCATATTTGTCTCGGACAATACAAATATCAGGGTTGACTCTTGACAAGCTTACCACTATGTTAAGGTACCCTTTTGCTGCCGCGAGATGAAGAGGGTTGATCCTTGAGAATCTTGTTCTTTTGCCAACTCGGCCTTCCGAGCTAGGACCTCTTCCACAAAATCCAAGTGTCCGAACATGGCTGCAACGTGCAGAGGAGTGCCGATGTGATTCCCAATCATGATTTTATCGAGAAGCAGTTTATCTTTAGCAAGCAACTCAAGCAAAGAAGGCACGTTCCCTTTCACAGCGGCTTTGTAGAGCTCGAAGTCCATGTTTGGATCTCTAAAAAGAGAGTTTGGAAATACCAACTCCTCCTTTTGGAGACTTGAATATATATTGTCACACCCAAGCCAACCTTCACGGTAGTCTTGACGAAGACCCAAAAACGAGTGGTAGATATCTCTTATCCCCAAGTATGTAGCTCAAGCCTCGCACATGTCCTAGTATGTCAGATAAGGTGATGATTCTTGGAGTTTTATTGGAGGTGGAGATTCGCCCGTTGATCATTTTCTGGGGAGTTTCCTCTCCCTTTGGTCCTCTATATAGGTCGAGTTCGCACATGTACTATGTCCAGATCGAGCCATGACATTTTTTATCACATAAAGAAAGCACACTCTATCCATGCTTTTTATTATGGAATCACTTCATTCACACAAACAGGTATATTACTTTGAAAGGACACGTATTGCATTGATACGTGTAAATTTTTGCACTAACGATCGCTCAATCGGAATGAGCTGTAACCTAGGCACTTCAAGGGACATTATTTTGCCATATAAGTGTGTGTAAAAGATAGTCACAGACGAGCAACAATATCATTAGCACATACGGACTCAGTCTTCTCAACACGGTAATCTCCAGTGATTTCGAGCTTGCAAATAGTTTAAGCTCAATGGGGAGGCATCAGCCTCGCCATGCCTCAAAAATTCTGCCGAAGAGAGTTGATCTTCATTTTCTTCCATTAAAATTTTAAAGATTGAAGGTTCGTAAGTTTCTGATTGATTTGATAAATCCCGAAAGGCCAAAATGGTACTAGGCAAGGGAATGAATCACATAGAACGGACACTCCAGTCATCACAAGAAGGGTTCCCTTATTTAGATGAAGAAGCCTAAGATGATTCTATACACAACTGATGACGTGGCTCTACAGGCCTAGTCAAACTTGGCAGAACAGATCGGTTATAGACATTTGGAATCTACTTATAACTGTTTATTAAGGGAATTAAGAAGAAACCCGCAATCTCTTCTTCAAATTTGTGTTGTGTCAAATCGAATTTTAATTTGTTTGTAAGTCATTGCCGTAGATTGCCCAGAAGGAAGCTACCATTCTCTGCTTGATCGTCGCTTCTCTGGCAATGCCTCATTGTGATGATGTTCTTCCCTTAAATCACAACTGGACAATTTTCTCAACTACTACAATGAAACAATAGCATAGAAAAGCGACTTTCTCTTTTAGAAAATTTTTTGGCATGGTCATTACAAGGACATGACATTGCACAAAGAATCAATCATTTGCGTTCTGCATCACCCTTTCTCTTATCTACATGTATTTGGCTTAGTTCATCCTAAGGATCTAGGGATGTCAGATTAGGGAACAATTCTGCAAGTTCATGTGAGGATGCTATCTATATATGAACAGAGGTTGTTCCTTTTATGTTCAGTGGACTCAGTCACAGATATGGCTTTTGTCCCTTGTATGTCTTGCTGCGTGTTTGCGCATGTATGTTAAAATTTTAGATTGGCCAATTTGAGCGGCAAGAATGTTGAGCATATGAATCTCCTATATCACAATGAAAGATTTTTGAAGAATTATGTGTTCATATTATACTTTTTGAAGAATTATGTGTTCATATTATACTCTTAACAGATAGACACGATTGTTGAATACTCCTAGTTTTGATGTTAACAAATTATTTTATGTAAGTATTTATACATATCTTCAGAAGGAATAGCCACAGGGTAGCGTATGTTTTTGAGTCTACCAGTTGTAGAAGGAAAAACATGAAATGTTTCTGAGTCTTTCCGTACCAGACGGAAGATTTGAAGAGACGCAGTTTCTGAGTTTGTCCGTACCAGACGGAAGACCCGAATAGACACAGTTTATGAGTCTAACCGTGCCAGACGGAAAACTTAAGTAGACTCAGAACACTAGTCTATCAGACTCAGAATGAAACTACAGGATCATATCACCAACGGTCAAGTATTTCACTTACTTTGTTTATATTGATTCTGTTATATTAAACTGATTAGCAGGATCAATTAAAGGACAACTTCCAAAGAAAAATGGAGCACTTATGGAAGCCCGGATTCTAATTGTATGGGCGAATAGAATCTAAGGGGATCTTATTTACCTTCAACGGTAAAAAAGACTTGCCTTATAAAGTCTGTCCAGGAAAGGGAAGACTAAACTCTCAAGGAAAGAGCCAACGGTCGAGTGTGGTTTGGAGAGTATATAAGGATAGGATGAGACCTAGGAGATAGATAGGATTAACATATTCCAAAGTTCGATTATGTTCTTCATTATTTGTCTAAAGTGCGAAATTGAGTGATCCTAGTGCATTACCAAGAAGAGTGACTCAGTGAGATATATCATCACCAAGTGCTAACACTCAAGAGCGTGTAATCACCTTTGATCACATAGTGAAATCCAGCCTATTGGCTGATCGCCTGAAGAGTGGACGTAGGCTTGTCTAAAACTGAACCACTATAAACTGTGTTTGTAATCTTCTCTACTCTCTCTATTTAATTTCTGTTTGTAGATTGCAAAAGATTGTTATTACTTGCGCATAAAGTACTACTACACCTATTCACCCCCCTCTAGGTGTTAATACTAGTTACAACAATTGGTATCAGAGCCCTGTGCTCAATGTTTTGAAGTGTTTATTACTTCAGAGTTAAAGATCCTCTATGGCTAGTATTCTTGCACCAGGTCTGATCGAGGGACAAAGCAACACTCGACCACCATACTTTGATGGTAAAGAGTACAATATATGGAAGAACAAGATGAAGGCCTTCCTTAGATCAAAGGATCCGCTTGGAATGGATGTAGTTGCAAGAGGAGTTGATCCAAATGCAGAAACTAAAGAAACTACAAAGAAAGATGATGGGAAAGCAACAGAAACATCAGCTACCATCTCTCCAGAAGAATTGACAAAGAGACAAACTCTTGACGCTAAGGCTATCTACTCCCTTTACTGTGCTTTATTACCTAATGAATATAATCGAATATCTTATTGTGATACAACAAAGGAAGTATGGGATAGACTGCACGTAACCTATGAAGGGACTGATCGTGTTAAAGAGACCAAAGTAAATATTTTACTTGGTCAATATGAATCCTTCAAGATGAAACAGGAAGAGTCCATAGGAGACATGTTCAGTCGATTTACAGAAATTGTAAATGGACTGGCATATCAAGGACAACCTGTTCCTGGTCCTATGAAAGTCAACAAGCTTTTAAGAGGATTATCAAAAGAGTGGAATAATGTGAAGACCTCCATTAGAGAAACTCTGCGTATTTCACCTCTGATAGTCGATGAGCTTGTTGGTACCCTGCAATCCTATTAAGCAGAACAAATGAACGAGGAAGTGGAATCCAGAGGTAAGAAAACCATTGCTCTTAAGTCTAATATCGATTCTAATGATACAGATTCTAAGGACGAGCTGGACGATGAAGAACTTGCACTGCTAATCAGAAAGGTAAAGAAGTTAAACAAGAAAGGCAAAAAGTTCTAGAGTAAGAAGCAAAACAGATAGACTGGACAACGAAAGACAGAAGATGAGGAAGAATATGTCAAAGACGTTGTCTGTTTCGAATGCAAAAAGAAGGGTCACATAAAATAGAATTGTCCCAAGCTCAAGAAGAACAAAGGGAAATATGAAAAATACAAGAAAGCCCTGAAAGCTTAAACATGGAGTGACACCGAGGTTGAAGACAAAGTGAAGACGAATATGACAACATTTGTCTAATGGCACATTCGACTCAAACTCGGAGTAGATTCGAATCGGAGACTCGGACTCGAACAAATAGATTGAGGTTAGTCATTCGATATTCCTATAGAAGTTTCGGATTATATAAATGAGCTATGTTCTAATTTAAAATCTACTCTAAAAAGGATCTCCGGATTAAAAAGGAAAATCGCAAGTTGAGTCAACAAAATCACTCTTTGAAAGGAAAATTTGATGATCTCAAAAATGAATTTTCAGAAATAAAGGAAAATCGAGATTACCTACTAAATGAAAATGAAAATGAATCTCACAAAAAAGAACTTTTGGAGACAAAAGAAAATAGAAATTCTTTGCAAAATGAAAATGAATCTCTCAAAAACGGAAATTTTGAATATTACTACAAAGTTTTCTAAAGGATTGAAAACCCTGCAAAGATATACTTTCCATTCGAGATTCCCTATTATGATAAGTCGGGACTTGGGTTTTATAAGGAAAGTGATTCTTTAATTGATTTTCCTAAGGTCAATGAGAGAATTAAATAGAGACCTCCTCGACAGGCCTATAAAAATCATTTCAAAAAGAATTTTGTAAAACCTGTTGGTCGAGATCATTTCAAATGTTCTAATTGTGGAGAAAAAGAACATTTTGAAAACAAATGTCCTAAAATCTGGAGACCTGTTAAGAAGAAATGGATAGACAAAGCATATACTACTAACCCCGAAGGACCCAAGAAAATCTGGGTATCAAAGAAGATGTGAATATGCGTGTTGATTGTAGGTAAGAAGCAAGAAGAAATGGTACTTGGATAGTGGATGTTCAAGAAACATGATTGGAGATTCAAAAATGTTCGTTGTTTTAGAAAAGGTTAAAGGAGGAACAGTTTCTTTTGGAGGAAACACTAAGGGAAATATTGTTGGATTAGGAACGATCAAGATTAGTAGTCTAATTATCAACAATGTATCTCTGGTTAAGGGATTGAACTACAATCTTTTTAGCATTAGCCAGTTATGTGATGATGGTTTCAGAATTGATTTCAAAGAAAACTTATGTTCCAGAACTAGCAATGATTCTTCTCAGTCATTTACTAGACAAAGACATGAGAACATCTATCTCCCCGAACATAAATGAAGACATTGCCAAATGTCTAATTTCAGTCCAAGATGAGACAAATCTCTCGGCATCGCAAACTTGGACATGTCGGCATGAATCAAATCTCTAAGCTACTCAGCAAAAAAACTTGTTCGTGGTTTGCCTTCGTTAAGCTATAAGAAGACAGATCTTTGCTTCGCATGCACTCTAGGAAAACAGGTAAGAAGCTCTTTCAAATCTATGAATCAAGTTTCTACTAAACGTGTATTGCAGCTGCTTCATATGGATCTGTTTGGACCAACTAGAACTCAAAGCATTGGAGGTAAGAAATATTGTCTTGTAATCGTAGATGATTACTCGTTTTACATGGGTATTCTTTCTTGCCAATAAAAGTAAAACATTTTCTTATTTCTCAATATTTGCAAAAAAAGTTCAAAATGAGAAAGGTTATTCTATTTCTAACATTAAAACAGATCATGGAGGAGAGTTTGCAAATCAGAACTTTGTAGACTTTTGTAATGAAAATGGTATTCAGCATACGTTCTCCTCTCCCTACATTCCAGAACAAAATGGAGTTGTAGAAAGAAAGAACAGATCTTTGCAAGAAATGGCCGAACTCGCTTATTGAAAGTAAGGTGGCAACTCGTTTACGGCGTAAGTAGTTTCCACGTCTTGTCATATCATTAATAGAGTTTTTCTTAGACCAATTCTTGAGAAAACTCCCTATGAGATTTTCAAAGGAAGAAAACCAATTGTTTCCTATTTCCAAATTTTTGGTTGTTAATGTTTTATTCTTAAAAATGCTAACAATTTTCCAAGCAAGTTTGAGGAAAGATCAAATGAAAGTATATTTCTGGGATATTCAACCACAAGTAAACATACCGAGTGTTCAACAAGAACACTCAAACAAAGTGGAAGAATCCATGAATGTGAAGTTTCTAGAGCAAGATGCTTCTAACAAGAGCGAACGGAAATTGAAGATTCAAAACCAACCGCTGCTCCTGAAAAATCAACTCTCAACAAAGAGGCTAACTCTTCACAGAAAATAGTCACCGAGAGAACTCAAGAACAAAGGATCACTCAGCTGGACACTACTCAATCACCGAAGATTCGATGATGACAAAGGTAGTACGCAATGTAAACCGGAAGCATAAGTCTAGCCATCCTCAAGAGCTAGTCATTGGAAATATCAATAAAGGAGTTCGAACCAAATCGAAGAACAAAAAGGAAACAAGTATTGTGGCACTCATCTCTGAGATTGAACCCAAGGGAACAGATGAAGCCATTACAAATGAAAGCTGGATAGAAGCAATGCAAGAAAAACTCCAGCAGTTTAAAAGGAATGATGTGTGGGAATTGGTTCCCAAACCCCAATGAAGAACCATCATAGGTACTAAATGGGTCTTCGGAATAAAGTGAATGAATATGGTAAGGTGACCAGAAACAAGGCAAGACTTGTAGCCAAAGGTTATTCATAGTCAAAAGGAATAGACTATGATGAAACCTATGCACCAGTAGCAAGATTAGAAGCTATCAGACTGTTACTTGCTTATGCTTGCTATCAAAACTTCAAGCTATTCCAGATGTATGTGAAGAGCGCCTTCCCAAATGGGTTTATCAAAGAAGAAGTCTATGTGGAACAACATCCTAGTTTCGATGAACCAAGAAAGCCAGACCACGTATACAGATTGAAGAAGGCTCTGTATGGTCTGAAATAAGCACCTCGAGCCTGGTATGAACGACTGAGTAAGTTTATACTAGACAATAGCTTCAAGAAAGGTATGATTGACACAACTCTGTTTATTAAGAAGGAAGGTAAGGATATTTTGCTAGTACAAATTTATATAGATAATATATTATCTTTGGCTCCTCTAATGAACGTTTGTGCAAGAATTTTTCAAAGTCTATGCAGGAGGAATTTGAGATGAGCGTGATGGGAGAACTTACATTCTTCCTAGGACTTCAGGTCAAACAATCCAAACATGGCACTTTCATCTATCAAGAAAAATATGCCAAAGACTTGATCAAGAAGTTTGGAATGGAGAATTGCAAGAAGACTGAAACTCCAATGTCAACCTCCATCAAACTAGATCAGGATGAATTAGGGAAGAAAGTTGACCAAAAGACCTATAGAAGCATGACTAGTTCTCTTCTTTATCTTACTGCATCTAGACCATATATTTTATACAGTGTGTGTTTATGTGCTCGATTCCAAGCAGACCCTAGAGAATCACTTCTTACAGCAGTTAAGCGCATAATAAAGTACATAGCTAGTTATCCACATTTGGGTTTGTGGTATCCTAAGGGAACATACTTTACTCTTCTTGGCTACTCAGATGCTGACCTAGCAGGATGTAAAGTGGACAGAAAGAGCACATCTGGAACATGTCAACTACTAAGACAGATGCTGGTTTCATGGTTCTCTGAAAAGCAGAACACTGTAGCTCTATCAACAGCAGAAGCAGAATACGTTGCTCTTGGAAACTGCTGTTCACAGATTCTATGGATGAGACAGCAACTGAGGGACTATGGAAAGGAAGAAACCTGTACTGAAATAAGGTGTGACAATACAAGTGCTATAAATCTCACCAAGAACCCGATCCTACATTCCAAGGCAAAGCACATTGAAATCAAACATCATTTTATTAGAGATCATGTACAAAATGGTGATATATTTGTGGAATTTATTGACTCAAAAAATCAATTGGCAAATATCTTCATAAAGCCGCTGGACAAAGGTACATTTGATTCAATATGTAGTAGATTAAATATCATTAATCCTTTTGCATGAAATCTATGAAGACAGAATATAGTCTGAGAGAAGCAATTGTCTAGATGGACCAATCTTCTGGGATGCACTCAGAAGGACTTGATGGTATTTTTGGAATTTAATTTTTTAGCGAGTAAGTTATTTTCTTATATGATTGAACTTGGTATGCTATTATTAGCAAATAATTGATTTGCATAAGTTCTGGTACATGCCTATGTTGTCTGCATCTATTTTTGCCAAATTTAATATTTTTGAATAACTGCCATTTTTAGTTATTCTTCAAAAGTCATGTCTTTTCATTTGCCCATCTTCATAAGAGTTTATAACCCCAAAGATCGAGTCTTTCACGTCATACTTCAAAACCTTCTTTCGAAACCCTAAAGAACAAACCTTTTCTCAAAATCAAACCAAATCCTCTTTGAACATAGCCTCAAGATCCTCCATGTCCAGATCAAGGTTTGTGTCTCCATCTCCTCGAAGAAGATCAAACAGGATTGCTGGCAGAGGACCAAGGAATGTAGAAGGAGGATAGATGCATTTCGATTTGACGCAAACTTCTGACGATTCCCAAGGACAATCTCAAAATGCATCGGTTCAAAGGGATGCAAATGAAAATATGGAATCTCGGAGGAATTCCCCAACGAGAATCTGAGTAGAGAAATGTCTCCGGAAGAGGTATGTCTGATTAACTTTGCCTAAACCTGAAAACCCTCATTCGAGTCATGAGAATATATGAATGTTTAGTGCAAAGAAATGCTACGAGGATGTCAAACTCTATTACTTGCGACAAAAAGGGTATGCAAATGAACTTCGTGCAGTTCAAGCCGCTGTTCAAACTACGAACCACCATCCGGACGAAGAGCACGAGATAGTGAAGTAAGTAGGAGTAGAGATAATGTCCGGGGTGAGAAGGAGGATGATGAACGAATTTATAGGAATTTTGAAGTCGAATGGGAATTGCTTTGCAAAGTGGCTAGGAACACAACAACAAAGGGAAGTTGTTTCGGTCTAAAAAGCATAAGGCATTTTATAACGATTGTTGGAATGTAAAGTTATGCACCACAGATTGTAGACTTTGATTTCTTGGATGCTTTGTTGATATAAATCTGCGATGATATTTTGAAATGTTGCAGATGGATCAATTCTGCACTGACTCTGCTGTTGTTTATCTAGAACTAATAGCATATTTTTATTTCAATTTGACATTTCTATCTCCAGATAGAATGCAATTCAGTGTGAATGATAGGTTCTATGATGTTAGTGCAGATATCTTGGCTGATATCATGAAATTTGAGAGGGGACCTTTCAAGCCAATAGAAGTCACCTATGAGACTGTTTGTAAACATCTTACAAAGTCTGTTAGGCCCAATATCATTTATCCCTTTTTAACTTCAGCAAGAACTATTTTGCATAAAATCATTATAAGCTGCATTCGTCCTAAGGCATCATCAAAGACTGATGTGACTAGATTTGAGGCAAAACTAATGTGGGCAATTGAGAAGGGAGTTATGTTCTCACTTCCTCATACTGTTCTTCTGCACATGTATAGAACAGTTTCAAATAATAAAGGACAGCTGCCCTATGGAGCTTTGGTGACCAGAATCTTTGAACATCTCAAGATTGATATGCCCAGGAGATTCTGACTAAAGAGCTTCTAACCATGGTCATTGATCTCAAATGATCAACAAAATGAGGTTAAAGGACGTTGTGGAAACATGGAGAAGAAAAGAGAAGGAACTGGCCAAGGCATCGACCACTGCAAAGAGAAAGGGAAATGAGATGGCTTCTGCAGAACCAAGTTCTAAGAGGAGAAGACAACTGTTGCTATATGATGAAGATGATGAAGAGGAGACTATTTCTGAAATTCTGGTGAAAATTGGTCAAACTGTACAAAGGATGATAGAAACCGAAACAGAACTGCCTCCACCATTAATGACAGAAGAAAATCTTCTTAGTGCAGCACCTCAACTTGATGAGAATGTGGCAATGTCTGAACCAGAAGAAATTGATGAATCGACGAAGAAGGACTAAAAGCAGAGAAGAAAGAGAGGAAGAAGGACATAGAATGGATGAGGGTAATATTCCTAAGTTGAGGAGGACAAGAATCAATAGGGCAACAAGGCCGATCAAGCATCAACTCGGGGGAGCCTATGTCTCAGAATGTTGAAACACATATCCCTGCAACTTCATCTGATCGTGTCGAATCTCAGAAGATATTGGCTATGCTTATGGAAATCAAAGATTACCAGGTTGCTATGGAAACCTCCTTCAACAACAAAGGAGACTCTAGAGAAGACAGTTCATCAATGTCTTAACGGATTGAGGAGTCTGCCACGGATATAGAGAATTTCACCCTTGTTCAGACCCCTAAAAAGAAATCTTCCTAAAGAAATCATCTTCTGGTTTATTTTGTTTAAGATTTTTGTTAAGTTTTTGTCGACTTTGATTACTATTTTTAGGATATTATCTTTTTGATAGTGACAAAAAGGGGAGTAAACTCTAGTAATTGCTTTGCTTGATCTATATTGCTTGATCTATATTGGTTAATGATGTTTTACTATTTTGAAGCTGGGTTGTTGAACATAGATATGAGCATCATTATTCTTGTCATGTTTTATTGTATTTGGAAGTATGCTCGCCTAACCATGCATTGCGGGAACAACAAGCCGTAAGCATAAACAGTTTGTCACCATAAAAAGGGGGAGTTTGTTGAAAACTCCTAGTTTTGATGTTAACAAATCATTTTATGTAAGTATTTATACATATCTTCGAAGGAATAGCCATAGGGTGGCGTATGTTTTTGAGTCTCGCTTGATGGCGAAAAAAACATAAAGTGTTTTTAAGTATGTCCGTACCAGACGGAAGATCTGAAGAGACGCAGTTTCTGAGTCTGTCCGTACCAGACGAAAGACCCGAATAGACACTGTTTCTGAGTTTGACTGTGCCAAACGGAAAACTTAAGCAAACTCAGAACACTAGTCTATCAGACTCAGAATGAAACTACATGATCAGATTACCAACGATCAAGTATTTTACTTCCTTTGTTTATATTGATTATGTTATATTAAACCGATTGGCATGATCAATTAAAGGACAAATTCCAAAGAAGAATGGAGCACTTATGGAAGCCTGGATTTTGATTGTATGGGCGAACAGAATCCAAGGGGATCTGATCTACCTTCAACGGTCAAAAAGACTTGCATTATAAAGTCTGTCCAGGAAAGGGAAGACTAAACTCTTAAGGAAAGAGCCAACGGTCGAGTGTGGTTTGGAGAGTATATAAGGATAGGATGAGACCTAGAAGATAGATAAGGTTTAACATATTCCAAAGTCCGATTATGTTCTTCATTAGTTGTCTAAAGTGGGAAATTGAGTGATCCTAGTGCATTATCAAGAAGAGTGACTCAGTGAGACATATCATCACCGAGTGCTAACACTCAAGAGCGTGTAATCACCTTTGATCACATAGTGAAATCCAGCCTATTGGCTTATCGCCCGAGAGTGGACGTAGACTTGTCTAAAGCCGAACCACTATAAACTATGTTTGCAATCTTCTACTCTCTCTCTATTTAATTTCTGGTTGTAGATTGCAAAAGATTATTATTACTTGTGCATAAAGTACTACTACACCTATTCACCCCCTCTAGGTGTTAATACTAGTTACAACAATGATGTCACAGTCCCAAAGGCCTTCACACGATGTCAGACATGATTGGCTAAGAACAATGGCCATAATTTTCCACGATACTTTCGCTGAACAATGAAAGATATATCAACATCATTCCTTTCCTCTTTCTTTCTAATATGGATACGTGTGAACGCGTGACCTTGACCTACATAGACCAAATGCAAACAGTGTCACCACAAAATGGTGCCCAGCTGTATCCCCCAATTCCCTATAAGTGGCATGTCAACTTCAAAAACTTCTACTATAGTCTTATTTGAGCCTGCACATTACGTGATTCTTCAGGAGGACTATTCGACTTATGAATTGTGTTAGGAAGATGCTTGAAATGAGCAATAGTGTCATAAGTGTATTTGCGATTAGTCTTCCTACCAAAAAAGTCGCCAATAATCTAGAGCTAACAATAAAATTAAGCACGATGAGCAATCAACAGTCTTGCTATACATTTGATTGCCCATTTGTGTTTGAAAACCAATTAACGTTTGAAGGCATGATCAGCAAAAAGAAATGATCATAAATTGGAGAAGGGAAAGATAATTTATGAACAGCAAGATAACTTGGGGATGTTGTCACTAGTAATAATCCAGCATTATTATAATTTTCTTCAATTTGTCAATATTGGCAGTTGATTATTGTGTATTATTCCATTATTAGAGATAACGTCCTTTTTGGAACCTCAAAATGAAGCGTGCAAGCTAAAGCACTACCAAGATGAGTGATCCCTTGGAAAAATGCTTATGCAAAATTTGGTTTGGGACGAGCCAAAACATGCTCAGGTTAGAATACTACTAGGATGAGCAATCTCTTGGAAAAGTACTTGCACAAATTTTGGTTTATGACGAGCCAAAATAGACAATACCTCGAGTAAGTTAATCTAGGGATGTCACACTATAGATCTAGTCAAACTTGGCATCACAGATAGGTTATAGAAATTTGGAATCTACTTGCAATTGTTTCTTAAGGGAATCAAGAAGAAACCTGCAATCTCTTCTTCAAATGGGTGTTTTGGCAAATCTAATTTTATTTGTTTGTAAGTCCCCGCCGTCGATTGTCCCAAAGGAAGCTACCATTCTCCTTTTGATCGTCGCTTCTCTCTCAATGCTTCATTGCGACGATGTCTTTCCCTTAAACCCCGACCAGACATTTTTCTCAACTGCTACAATGGAACAATAGCCTTCCCCATAGAAATCCGAGAAATGCAACCCCCTCATTTAGAAAAGTTTTAGACATGATGGAAATATGAGAAAAGCAACTTTCACTCTAAAAAAGTTTCTTAAAAAGTCTTAGACAAGATGGAAATCTGAGAGAAGCGACGTTCTCTTTTAGGACCGTTTAGGGCGTGAAGTGGGCGACCATGGGTTACTCATTATAGTAACATGATATCACAAAGAATCAATCATCTGCATTCTGCATCGCCCTTATTCTCATTCGCAAGAACGTGGCCTTTCATCCAAAGGTCCAAGGGACGTCAGGTATGGGAACAATTCTTCGTGTCCGTTTTGAGAATACAATCTATAAATAATAGAGGTCATTCCTCCATATGTTCGGTGGATTCAGTCCCAGATGTGGCTTTTGCCCCATGGATGTCATTCTGCATGTTTGCGCGCGTGTGTCAAAACTTTAGATTGGCTAATTTGAGCAGCAAAAATGTTGAGCATAAGAATCTCTCCTATATCAGAATTGAAGATTTTTTTAGAATTATGTACAGATATTAGAATCTTAACGGATAAACATAGTGTCATAGTCCCCAAGGCCTTCACTCAATGTTAGACATGATCATCAATGACCATAATTTTCTACGCTACTTTGGTCGAGCAATCCAATCAAAGATATATCAACATCGTTCCTTTCCTTTTATTTCAAATATGGACATTTGTGAAGCGTGACTTTGACCTTAAGCACAGTTAGCAATCGGCAGTCTTGCTATGCATTTGATTGCCCATTTCTGTTTGAAAACCAATTAACGTTTGAAGGTATGATCAGCAAAAAGAAATTATCATAAATTAGAGAGGGAAAGCCAAAATTGTCCGTATCAATTTGACCTGTTAAGTTGCTTAAGAGCAAGAAAACCAAGTCATGTGACAAAATTAAGCAGGTTATATACTCGGATCACTTGCTCCACTGCATTTAGAATACATGGCAAAGAATTCTTGAGAATGTTTCGATTCTTCCTTGCGGCTCTGTATGTAATAATCCGGTCTAATGAGTGCAGGGAGTAGTCATCAGGACCAGAGGATTCAGATAAAAAGCAGCTCTTAACAAGCTTCTAAGATGACGAAGGGGCTAGGAATGAACAAAACTATGCACAGAATAAGAGGAGAGCAATTCTAATATATATGAAAATTGAATTGCAAGTTTTGATTTGAAACTCCAAAGTTAAGTGTGCTTATGTTAGAGAACTACTAGGATGAGTGCCCTCTTGGGAAGTGAGTGTCTATATGTTAAGGTACCCTTTTGCTGCCATGAGATAAAGATGCGTCAAACTTTGAGAATCTTGCTCACTTGCCCTCTCGGCCTTCCTAGCTAGCACCTGTTTCACAAAATCCAAGTGTCCAACCATGGAGGCGATGTTGCAAGGGAGTCTTGGTGTGATTCCCAGTCATGATTCTATAGTTATTTTTTGCAGGCAACTCAAGCAAAGAAGGCACATCTCCTTTCACGATAGCTTCATAGAGTTTGTACTCCATGTTTGGATCTCTAAAAATAGAGTTTCAAAATACTCACTCCTCTATTTGGAGATTTGAATGTACATTGTCACAACAGAGTGAACCTTTACAGTGGACTTGATGAAGACCGGAAAATGATTAGTAGATCTTTCTCAACAATAAGTAGATGGCCCGGTTCCGCAAATGTCCAACAATGAATTGAGTATACATTGTCACAACCAAGAGAACGTTCGCAATTGGTAGACCACCATGACAGTTGACTTGACGAAGACCGAAAAATGATTCCTAGATCTTTCTCAACAGCAAGTATATGGCCCAGTTCCCGCAAATGTCCAAGGACGTCAGATAACGTGATGATCCTTGGAGATTTATCGTGGGTACGTGGGGATTCGCCTGTCGGCCATTTTCTGCAGAGCCTTGTCTCCATTTGGTCCTTAGATAGGTCAAGTTTGCACATGTAACATGGCTCAAACCTCTATTCATGCAAATGTTGTGGACATGAATTTCATCGGTACGTGAGAAATAAATTTTGCACTAACACTCACTCAATTGGAATGAGCCATATTCTAGGCACTTTCCGAGAAATTATTCCGTCGTATGGGTGTGTTAGAAATATTAAGAGGCACATGTGAATTATATTAAAAAGTCTCAAATCAAAAAATTGATGTGATATAGAACAGTTAATACATCCCAGTTAACCCATAACTCATTGATTTAAAGTGGGTACAACTAGATATGTTAAAGGGCTCAAACTTAGACTCTCTTTTAGTAATCTCCCTGAGTAAAAGTATCGAGCTTATGCTGTGCACTCACAACAAGGAAGATGGTAAAAAATGAGAAATAGTATCATTAGCATATTAGGAGTCGATCTTCTCAACACAATAATCTGAAGTTATTTCGAGCTTGCAAATAGTTTAAGCTTAATGTGGAGGCATTAGCAAGGCCGATACCTCAATATTCCACCAAAGAGAGTTGATCTTCTCTTTCTTCCATTAAAATTGATAGATAGGAGGAACATACGTTTCTGATTTATTTG
This sequence comes from Angophora floribunda, assembly GCA_014182895.1. Classification (NCBI taxonomy): domain Eukaryota; kingdom Viridiplantae; phylum Streptophyta; class Magnoliopsida; order Myrtales; family Myrtaceae; genus Angophora; species Angophora floribunda. Next base: position 15,796,974 of record CM024713.1, read on the forward strand.
ATCAAATCACGAAAGGCCTAAATGTTACTAGGCAGGGAAATGTATCACATAGAATGTACGCCCATGCCACCACACAAATGGTTTTCAAACTTAGCAGAACAGATCGGTTGTAGATATTTGGTACTAGGCCTAAATGGTACTAGGCAGGCCTAAATTGTGTGAACAACCGCTTGGATAGGTGTCACTCGTGGGTCTATAGACCTAATCAAACTAAGCAGCACAAATCGGTTGTACGTTTTTGGAATCTTTTTACAACTCTTTCTTTAATGAGTCAAGAAGAAGCCCGCAATCTCTTCTTTAAATTTTTATTGCGTCAAATCAAATTCTAATTTGTTCGAAAGTCCTTGCCATAGATTGCCCTGAAGGAAGCTACCATTCTCTTCTTGATCGTCGCTTCTCTGGCAATGCTCCATTGCGATGATATACTTCCCCAAAATCACGACCAGACATATTTCTCAACAACTACGATGAAACAATACAATAGCATAGAAAAGCAACTTTCTCCTTTAGAAAAGTCTTTGGCATGAGTGTCCTACCATGAAACGTCATACCCTGAGTTGCTGGTTACAATGACGTGACATTATAAAGAATCAATCATTTGCCTTATGCATCACCCTTATTCTTATTTGCAAGTGTTGCAAATGGTGCATTGGCTTATCCCATGTAGGAAAGTTGGGAGGAAATGAGCTCCATTATAATTGTAAGAGTCTTCTAGTTTGTTCAAAAGAAGAGAATGAATTGTAGGCTAAACCCCACAATATCCGTGTGCGGTGCACGAATAATTACGCGATTATAATTAGCACCAATCCTCTCTTTTTTAATATTATATTTTTATTCCGAATTTTTATGGGTTTTTTCAAGATAACTTTTGAGAACATACTTGTTCGCTTTGCAACCTTTTCTAAAGGGTTGCCTCTGTTCATTAAGACATATATATACACATCGGTTTTGGAATGAATGAAGTTAAGTCTTTTCAAAATTTCTCTTTCTCAAAATATACGGCCATCATTTCAATTATTTCCCTTGAGAGATCCTAAAGAACTATTATAATTGCTATCTAGTATTCTCAATCGAGACTTTGTTGTATCCTAGAGGAAATTTATCGATTACCATTAGTAACATTGTAGGGCAAATAATTCCTTAAAAAAAGCGATATCTCACTTTAAAGTCCGACTTTATTTTTCTTCCCAATGTTGATTGAAATTTCTCCAACAACAAGTATCTTGCTTAGTTCATCCAAAGGTCCTAGGGATGTCAAGTGAGGGAACGATTCTTCAAGTTCGTGCGAGGATACAATCTATATATGAACAGAGGCTGTTGCTTCATATGTTCAGTGGATTCAATCACAGCTATGGCTTTTGCACCATGTGTCTTTTTGCATGTTTGCGCACGTGTTAAACTTTAGATTGGCCAATTTGTGCGGCAAGAATGTTGGGCATAAGAATCTCCTATATGAGAATCGAAGATTTTAGAAGAATTATGTACTGATATTAGACTCTTAATAGATAAACATTGTATCATAGTCCCGAGGCCTTTACACAATGCTAGACGTAATTAGCTAAGATTAATGACCATAATTTTCTACAGTACTTTTGCTGAGCAATTAACCATATATCAGCATCATTCCTTTCCTTTTCTTTCGAATATGGACGCGTGACCTTGCCTAAAAGCAGTGTCACAAAATGGTCCCCAACTGTATCCCCTAATTCCCTAAAAGCATCGTGTCAACATCAAATAATATATTAGATATATAATATATAAAATATCTAAAATATGTTATATATAATATATAAGGCTAGGGTTGATCCGGGTTGGACTAACCCAAAACTCCTAAAATCGAGGACCAACCCCGTACAGTACTGGTCTAGGGATCTCAAAACAAAGGACCGACCTAGTTCCCTTGGGAATCGGACCAAGACCGGCAAAGTTGGGCCAGTCCAAGATCGGTCCAGGATTGACCCTCGGTCGATGCTCATCCCTACTCTCTGCACTAATCTCAGCACAAAAATACAGCCGTTTCAGAATAATGGAAGAAAAATATGAGTTCAATGCTAGCTCCATCCTTCTGGTCCCTCTCCTTCTCCCTCTTCCACTCGCCGCTCGCCATCAGCATGTTCCCGTCCTCCACCTGGACCTCGATCTGGTCCGGCTTCAGTAAACTCATGTCGGTCCGCTGAATTTAGCTCTAAAACTCTTTTTCTTCAATTATTAAATCTTAAAAGTCCAATCTGGCATTTGCTATTATTTATTTCATCCCCATGGGCAACATTTGTGTTAATTTTTTTGTTGTTTTACAAAATAATTTAAAATAAAAAATGGGTTTTCTTTGAACTCATAAGATTAACGGGAAAGAGGGGCGATAATGTGCTGCTCCCTCTATAGTCGGCAACCCATGTTGGGGTCACGGCAAGGGTGGTTGGCCCTTGCTCAGCCATAAGTGAGTGCTACGACTCTCGCTATCACTGGACAAGGGTTACCATGACCATGAAGCAAGGGCCCTTGCCCTCACGGAGCAGGGCGAGCGCAAGCAGGTCCTTGCCTGATCCTGGCAAGAGGGGCATCCCTTGCTGGCAACAAAGAGGCAGCGGCACCGCTCCCTCCTGCCCTCACCACCTATCATTTTCCCTTTATTTTTTTAGCCTTTTTGTATCTTTAGTCTTTTTCATTCTTTAATTTTTTTTCTAATGTGTCACATTAGCGCCACTTGTATAAGAAGAAAGAGAAAAACTAATAAAACAACCCCCACATGGATTTTCAGTCCAAAAATAAAGTAAAGCTTAACAGAAGATGGCAACGGGTTTTAATCCTTAGATGACCTCGAAAATTTTTTTAGGATTAAAGTGATATATTAATATCAATTTTAAAACATTTACGGTCATTAGCCTGCTTTTATTTTATCAGATTTATAGGAAAGAAAGATAGAAAACCATATGGGGTGAGAAAAATTTATGTGAAAAACTCTTAATTTATGGAAACGCAAAGAATAAAATTAATTCAATTATAATATGAAAATTTTATAGAAATTTGTGTATTTTTTTTTCTTTTGGCTTAAGACAACCTTTGAATCTAGACTACTTTTCCAAATGTGACTGATGTGACCTAACAAAATAAATCCAACAGACGCTTTGTTGTTCTACCAGGTTGATGGCTTATTAAAGTTGAATGATGGGCAAATGCATTTAATGGCCCTCCAAAATGAAGATCGGTTGGTGAACGTCAACGCGGATGGGTGTTGGACGTCTTTAACGTGACTCTTGGGTCGAGTGCATGGTGTCCTAAGTCTGAGGTAACGATGGTCCAAGAATGGCTTGCCCATTGCTGTCACCTCACTATTGCATGACTCGAATCTCCTTCGTAACCATTAAGGGCTCTATCCTTCGCTCATCCACATAAAAATTATATCGAGAGTGCAAGGAATGTTTTCGGGAAAATTATGCAATCAATTTCAAATTTATTTTACAAATATTAATTTGATCCTATTTGTCAGTTTGCCGATTTAGTTTTAGAAATTTTCACAAAATTCCATTGCATTCCTTCCAATCATTTTTAGTTGAAAATCACTAACATTGTAGCACCTCATTAGTAATTTCTGAAGAAAATTGATTGGACTAAATTAACAAAATTAAAAAAGCTTAGAATTGAATTAACATTAATATAATATATTTAGTATAATCGAACAATTACAAAAAAGGTACCTTTGTTTCACTCTCGTATCAAAGGACCTTTCAATAGTGACAAGTGCATGTCCCCTCGAAATTGCCATCAAAGAGCTGGACCATGCCCTCCCTTCCTTTCCTCCCACGCCATCTCTCCTCCGGTAACGAGAAAGAAGAATTTCCCGATATGTGGTTTTGCTTCCCCCTAACGAAAAAATACGAGGTTGGCAAACTTTTTGGATCTATAACTTAGTCTTACAATTTCGTGATGCTTGTAAACCAGCAAGCGGAAGTTCGATTCCTTCTATCATGAATAGAGAAAGACGTTATAATTTTATATCTACCTCTAGTGTAAATGAGATATTCCCAAAGTTATACTTTGTACATATTGACAAATATATAGGAAGGATGTTCTACTGAACTGATTTTACCTAAAAATCAAATCGGACCGCCCTGAAAACTAGTTCAATACCGATCCGCTTCTCAATTCCAAACTTTTGGAAGTGGTGAAATCGGTTCGAGTGAAGAACCAACCAAGAACTAGACCGATTGAACTGAATTTGAAACCAATTTCATAAAACCTAAAAATCCTAATTTCTCTCGTTTTATTATTTCTTATTTCTCCCTTTTTCTGTATTCTCACCAACCTCATCTTGACATTTTACAACTCTTTCTTACTTGCAACTCACCCTCCTCCCCACAATTCTCACTCATTCCTAATTTGCATTTGCTCACTCACCATTGTTCATCCTTACTTTGGATCGTTTTATTACTTATATTATTTTATTATAAAAAATGAAAATCAAGGAACAAAAGAAAAGTAGGTTCTTGGTAGTAGGTGTGAGCATCGTCCGGGTTAGCTAGTCCATCCTCGGACCCTGCAGGACCACCCCACACACAATGTTGGTCCCTCAATTTTTGGGCCGAGGATTGACCCTATTGAGTCTGGACCAAGGACCGGACCGACCCACTAGTTTGGTCCGATTCTAGGGTTAACCCGGGACCAACCGTTAATTTTTTTTCAATTTTTTGTATTTCTGAAAAATTAAATCAATTATTTCAAATTACATATTTATCGATACTATGATTTTAACTAAACTATAAATACTAATACATATTCAACAAATTTAAAATAAGGTAACAATAAAAATTTCACACTTGCAAAAAACAATAAACCATAAAAACAATTAAGATTGCTTATAGAGCCACAAGACGAGCGAAAAAAATTTCTAATTAGGGCTTTATTTCCTTATGATTTACTCAAAACGAGCAATGTTAGCGAATAGACGTGAGCGACGCAAGCGTCAAGTGACAAGTGGGGTGAGCATGGCAAGCGGGGTGAGTGTCGAGTGGTAAGCGACCAAAAGTGAGCGAGGTGAGTGTCAAGTGGCAAGCAAGGCAAGATTACTCACGAGTGAAGTTGTTTCTTTCAATTTTACTTGACAAATTGAATACAAAGAGGATAAAGTAGAAAGAAGAGAACAAGAAGACGGAGGAGGACGCCATTTGAATTAGGGTTTACTCTTTAGAATAAATAAAAAAATATTATATATAATATAATATATAAGGCCAGGGTTGGTCCGGGTTGGACCAACCCGAAACTCCTAAGATCGAGGACCAACCCGCACAATACTGGTCTAGGGATCTCAAGACCAAGGACCGGATAGGGTTGGGCCGGTCTAGGGTCGGTCCAAGGTTGACCTTGGACCGATGCTCACCCCTACTTGGTAGACCTTAGAATTAGACTAACAAAGAGATTGGTTCCAAGGTTAGTTTTAGGGCAACTAGGGTAAGCTACAAGTTTCAAAAACGGGAATTGGTTCTAACAAAATACATTTTAAGTTTCAAGTTCCAGGTTCGAAACACGATCACCTCTAACATTCATTATTGATTGTATGTTAGAATACGATATAGTGTAATATAACAATTATGGCAAGAAAAATGCTAAAATTATAACATCAGACGCCTGAAAGATTTATTTACGATTGAGATTAGATAGATGCTCGAGGGTGTCCTCCAGAGAACACCCTAGGAGCATGTACTGATCGCTTGGTGGTTTGTTTTGTATGCCAGTCCGCTCTATAAGTAAAGCCAGAGGCTTCTGAAAAAATATCTCAGCACAGGCCAAGCCTCAACCTGTTCCCTTGAACACCATGAGAAACTCGTCGAGAAACTCGTCATTGCTCCTCGTACTTGTTCTCTCAATCCTTCACTTGTCTTCTCAACCGTCCTCTGCAACTCGTACTACTTTGAGCAGAGGCGACTCCCTCTCCGTTGAAAACCCAGATGATATCCTAATCTCAGAGACCGGTGTCTTCTCTGCCGGTTTTTACCCCGTCGGCGAGAACGCTTACTGCTTTGCCATCTGGCTCAGCCATCCACCATGCATCGGCCAGAATTGCACCGTAGTTTGGATGGCAAACCGGGATGAACCCGTCAACGGGAGGTACTCTAAACTTTCCCTTAAAAAGAGCGGCAATCTCGTACTAACTGACGCCAGCCACGCAGTTGTTTGGGCCACAGATACAGCCTCGCTCTCATGGTCGATGGCACCGATTCATCAGTCACAGCTCCTAGACTCTGGTAATCTTGTTCTTCATGACAGAGAAGGCAATGCCCCGCTCTGGCAAAGCTTCGACTACCCGACTGATGTGCTCCTTCCTGGGCAGAAGCTTACATGGAACACCCCCCTTGTTTCGTCTCGGAGCACAGGCAACTTCTCTTCTGGCTATTACAAGTTATACTTCAACAACGACAACGTCCTTCGTCTCCTCTTCAAGCGACCTTTGATCTCGAGTGTCTACTGGCCAGACCCAAGCCGTGTGAGTTGGGAAAATGGAAGGACAACCTACAACGATAGTAGAGTTGCCGTGCTCGATTCCTTGGGGAATTTCACTTCATCTGACGATCTGATGTTCCTGACATCGGATTTCGGCAAGAAAACCCAACGAATGGTAAAGTTAGATCATGATGGTAATATAAGAGTCTATAGTAGAGAAAAAGACGGGAAGTGGATTGTATCATGGCAAGGCGTATCTGAGTCATGTACTGTTCATGGAATTTGTGGACCGAATAGCGTTTGCAGTTACAGCCCAAGTAAGGGGAGGAGTTGCTCTTGCCTTCCTGGATATGTGTGGAATAATGACATTGATTGGACTCAGGGATGTGCGCCCAAATTCGAGAGCTTCTGCAACAAGGGTTCTGATGCTCATGTCGATTTCCTGCGTTTGCCTCACCATGATTTCTATGGATATGATAAGGGCTATTTTCCAAACACTACCCTGGCGTCGTGCAAGAAATTGTGTGCAGATCTCTGCAATTGTAAAGGCTTTCAATACAAATTCGATGAGGACACTGGGAGCTTCGACTGTTACCTCAAGTTACTGTTGTTAAATGGATATCTTTCGTTCTCATTTTCTGGGAGCATCTATTTGAAACTACCAAAAGCCAATCTATCTTCTTATCAAATACCCACCCAAGGATTCAACCCACTGCCCTGTCCACCAACAGTTCAAGAAGTAATCCATCTGAAGAGCCACGTGAATTCGACACTTGAGATCTTGCTCATCTTTGCTTCAGTGTTAGCTGGAGCAGAAATTGTCGTAGTCTTCCTCACGTGGTCCTTCTTGATCAGGACTGATCCCAACAGACGTTATGCGACACAATATCATCTTGCAGCAAGAGGATTTACAAGGTTCACGTATGCCGAGTTAAAGAAAGCAACCATAAACTTCAGCAAAGAGATTGGAAGAGGAAGTGGGGAGATTGGAAGAGGAAGTGGGGGAATTGTGTACAAGGGTGTCTTGCTTGATCATGGGGAAGTTGCAGTCAAACGGCTAAACGAGGTGAATCAAGGAGAAGAAGAGTTTCTGGCTGAAGTGAGAACATTTGGGAATATCAATCACATGAACCTGATTGTGATGTGGGGTTACTGTGCGGAGGGAAAGCACCGGCTCTTGGTTTATGAGTTCATGGATCACGGTTCCTTAGCGGAAAATCTTTCTTCCAATCAACTGGACTGGACGAAAAGGTATGAGATTGCGGTGGGATCAGCCAAGGGGCTCGCTTATCTTCACGAAGAGTGCTTGGAATGGGTTCTCCATTGCGACATCAAGCCACATAACATACTTCTGGATTCTAATTACCAACCAAAGGTGGCAGATTTTGGACTGTCTAAGATACTCAAGAGGGAGGGACTGAAGAACTCAAGCTTCTCCAGAATCCGAGGAACAAGAGGTTACATGGCTCCTGAATGGGTTTACAAAATGCCAATCACCTCCAAAGTAGACGTGTACAGTTATGGGATTGTGCTGTTGGAGCTGGTGACCAGCAGGAATCCAACAGGAGGGCTTGCAAATATTGAGGGCGGTGATGAGAATGACGGCAATATGTTGACTTCTTGGGTGAGAGAGAGGAAGAGAACAGGAGTTCCCATGGAAACATGGATAAAGGAAATTGTGGATCCACGGCTGACAGGGGAATATGACGTTAGGAAGATTGAAGTCTTGGTCACAGTGGCTCTTCAGTGTGTGAAGGAAGACAGAGATGCAAGGCCCACCATGAGCCAGGTGGTTGAGATGCTCTTGCGCCATGAAAGTGAGGATCTGTAATCTGCTTCAAGCATTAACTGCTCGTATTTTATCGATATAGTCTTCAGATGTACAACCCTAGGATATATAATTTAGTGGGTGTTTATCTCTGTATTTTCTTCTTACAAGTCTAGGAAAGATCATTTAGTGTGAGAGAGATCATTCAGGAACATGGACGCTATTGTTCTATTGTGGAATGTTCACCTCTGGTGCTTACAGTCCCGTCCTATGAATTCACCAACTGAAGACAGGAATGAACATTTCCAAATAACTTGAAAGAAAAAGAATCACACGTGCTAGTGAGAAAGATTGCACTCATATTATACCCAAAAGAACTAATTATAAGTTCGTTATCTTGGGTGCCGCGTCCCTCCCTACATTTGATGATCAGTTGTCATCGTTTCCCTCTTGTTCTCGCCGAGCACGTTCGACTGAAGTTAATTCCTTCAATAGTCAATCATGCGTGCGGACAACGATTTCCAGTTATTTTGCAGTGAAATTGCACTTGTCTTCTGTGAGCCATTGGCTAGTACCGAAAGTCGATTCCAAGGGCACTAAGGCTCTGCATGGCAACATTTTTATTTCTCTGTTTTTCTGTTCTTTTGTTCTTTGAAATAGAAAAAGAACAAAAATGCGTTTGGTAACACCAACTGATTTTTCTATTCCTGGGAATATAAAGTTGTTCTTGGAAATAGATTTGGAGTAGAAATGAGAAGTAGAAAAAACTAGCTTCTTATTTCTGGGAACAATTTTTAGAAATTATTTCTTGGGGACTACTCACTACCTATAGCACGCCGCCACCTGCCCATTGCCGCCCGTTGCCTGCCGCTGGTCACTACCTGCCCACTGTAGGTCGTTGCCACCATCGATTGCAAGTCGCTGCCGCCACCGGTCGCCGGTTGCTGGCCGTCGCCGCCACCGCCCCCACCCGCTCGCACGGCCAACCGCTAGTCGCCGGCCTCTCTCCGCCACCCTTCGCCTGGCGATCGGCGACTCGGTGTGACCAGAGGCGACCAGTGACCAGTGACTAGCGATGGCGATGGCGACTGGCAACCTAGTGTGATTGGCAGCGACTCTAAGACGAGTAGCAACAATTGGCGACCTGCGGCGGCTGGCAGCGGGCGGCGGATGGCTGCGATAGGTGGCTGACGGCAACGGGCGGCGATGGGTGGCGACCAGCGGCGCGGGTTGTGGGCGACGACCAGCGGTTGGTGGGTGGGGACCGTCGTTGATCGCCACCTACCGCCACCGGTTGCCTTCGCCACTCACCGGTATGCACCGCTACCGGGGAAAAAAGAAATAAATTTTTTTTGTCTATACCAAACACATTTCTATTCTTTTTCTATTCCGAGAATAAGAAATTTTTGTAGTTACCAAATGCCTTATTTTACTCAGAAATTGTTCCAGGGAGTGGAAATAGAAAAGAACTATTCCTCAAAAGAAATTGTTCCCAGGAGTAGAAATGTTATCAAATACACCCTAAGAGTCTGACATAACTCATGTCACATAAGTGGGGCCTCCAAGTACTTTTGAAAATTACTTCCTCACACCCTATTAAAAATATTGGATTTAGGATAATTAATGGGAAGATTGACGCAGCGGAAAGTTTATATTGGTTGCCATTTGGTGTCATGTTAGTGTCCTAAGAAAAGAGGGCATGTTGGAAGGACATGAGCTCACAATAAAGGGAAATTGAGATCAATTTCACCGGTCTATCCTCCTCTGAGGGTGTTTCCACCTACGAGAGCCGCCAGCGATAGTCCCTCCAATGAGGGTGCTTAGTCTAACCGCATTTCTTATTTTAACATGCCGATGTCCGCACACCTCATAATCCTTGCTTCAATTTATATATTTTTCTTCTCTAACAAAGTGGATATACCTCCATATTTTACGTCCTAGAGTTCAAACTAAACAATTTAAAAATTTACTCAGATCCTTCCTTTGATATGACATCAACACTAAATAAAACTTGAAAGTTAATGAAGGTACAAGCTGTTGGTCGCAGGTAGCAGCTGTAGCTAGTCCAAGTCGAATTATCCCATGAGCTTCTCTGTTGCATTAACAAGTTTTCCTTCTTTTTTATTGCATCCAGTTTATTCTTACTCTATATATCGACACATAAATTCATTGGTATTTCTTTTTTAAAACAATTGAAACCGTATACATTTAGGACAGCTCAAGACAATCTTTTCTTTTAAAATTCCCTTGAACTTAAACACATCCTTAACCTTCTCACTGTCCTAGTAGAAAAACTTAGTTATAAATCGAAGAGGCCTCTTTGATTATATATCTCAAGGATCACGTTAAGTTGATATCTTGCACATTTTTTTTAATAATAAATTATGGGCTAGATAAAATTGTTAAACAATTTGAATTTCCTTTTCCACATTGACATTTGAACGTAACTATCGGGATACACTTCTTAATTGGCACATTGTTTCTCAATGGTCAATTGTTCGCTAGATAAGATGGTTGAAAATTTTGTATTTTCCTCTTTGACATTGAACTTTTTAACATACTTACCCAGATAAACTTCTTAGTTCTTTATGGAGACGTTTTTATAGACGTCAACCCATCAAAAAATAAGTTCAAACTAGAGGTGAGCATGAAATGGTCCTGTTCTACGATTCTATATTTTTAGGAACCTATAACATGGAGTTCAATTCTCGGTTCCCAAGGGAAGCGAACCAGGATCTTTGCCAAAAACACATTATCAAGTCAAGCGGCTTTTTGGGTTATGGAGTTTTGGGGCAGTACGGCTAAGGACTGTCAAAGTACTTTATTTCCCTACTATGATCAGAGAACCAAAACCATGAATTGTCTGGACTAGAGTTCGCAACTCAAGAAATGTTGGACCAAGAAGAGGTGATCGATTCCTCATGAACTTTGCTTCAACATGGGATGACTTGGCAAAGATGCTGACTCACAAAGGATCTGAAATCTGACTTATGGTGCTTTATTTTGGAGAAAATTTCATGATAAAGGGAAATATTTTTTGAAAAATTATATTTCAAAAAAAATAATTAATTTTCTTTTGTCTAGTGTCATGTGACTGAAAACGTTTTTTTGGTATTTGGATTTCATTTAAAAAATTATTTCTATCTCATGATTTTATCTCAGTTAAAAAAAATCGAATTTTTAATTTTTTTTTTTTTTTTTCTTTTTCCTTCTCCCTTTGCCGGTCATAGGGCCTCGACGACAACCACAAACGAGCTCAAGCTTGCTAGGATCAAGCGAGCCTCGAGCTCGCCAGCTCACCTATCTCAAGCAATCAAGTGAGCCCATGCAAGCCAAGATCGGCCAAACCCTGAGTTTTAGCTAGATTTAGCAAACCCCCAACTCACTGGCCCGCATCATGGCCAGTTGCCAGGTTATTGGCTGTTGCTAAGGTATGCAGCCAATGCCGAGATATGCGGCCGGTGAAGGAAGAAGGAGAAAGGAAAGAAGAAAAGGAAAGAAGAAAAGAGAAAGAAAGGAGAAAAAAGAAAAACCCTTGAAGCTTTCATATTCAAGGTCATTAAAAAGCAAAATCTCTAAAAATTTGAAATGTGAAACTAAACGAGAGAAAGAGCGATGAGCTTTTGATTTTGAATACATATAACTTTTCATTGTGTCTAAATGAAAGTAATGGCCCAAGATTCAATAGTCCTTATGGTCCAATTCACCCCTTGTTCCTCATTTCCACTTTTGACTTGACCTATCCGTTTGACAAGTGTATTTATGCAATGTGTCATAGATAAAAAAGAAAGTCTGATCCAATTTCCATGAATGATTACTCCATCGTTTAATGCCCGATCGACTCCATTATTGATAAGCTAGAAGTTGTGAAATTTCGGACCACTCTTGAAATGAGACATCGATCTCCAATGGTCACATGTGTCATACCTCGAATCCTATAGGGATGGGCAGTGACACGATCTTGCTTTTACCCGAAGGACACAGACTCAAGCCACCAAAATCCAAGTCCCGATGATAATGTTCTTACTCTAACAGCTACTAATTGAAAGGCTTGAAAAATATGAAAGATGAATGGAATAAGAAATCATTACCCAGTAAGTAGTACATCCCTTCTAAGCATAATCGAGCACCCACTATACATATTTAAAAAACCAAACCACAACTCATTGAAGCCAAATCCAGAATATACTAAACTTATAATAAGAGAATAAATTTATATACTTCCACATTGATATAGTTATAGCAAAAATATCCATTTCACAATAATATCAAAACGAATATTAATTGTCTAGTTCATTGATCAATCTCATCAAAACATGCGTTAATGGTCCATTCCATCGACTAATTTAATGCTTGATATCTAACTATGGTCATGCTTAATGCCTGTGACAAAGACGACCGAGTTTACTTAGGTCTACCACCTATATTAGCCGGTGGTTCAGCTCAAAGACGTCCTAACAACAATATGCATATTTCCCCCTCAATGGGTTCTAACCATAGTGACGTGAGCATAAACTTCATTCTCCAACAATTCCGCAATTAAAACCATAATTCATCTCGTTAACCAATATAATAAACCAAATCAAATCAACTTTCGCAACTCAACTTATCGTGTAGAATTCATTTCGTATGGCATTTCACAAATTCATGCATATGAGATTTCATAAATCATAGTCAAAGTCAAAAGCTTTCCATAATTCTTTCAACAAAAAGCTTGGCAAACCCAAAATATATAATTTTTCGCAACCCCATTCATCAAAATAAACACATATTTCACAAGAATTTTCTTGCCCCATTTCGAAATTCATTCCGTAAACCAATAACATTTCAAAATGCTTTTTATAAAACATTTCTTAAACCTTTCACAAATAATTGAAAAGTAGCAAATGCCTGATCTAAACTTTTATACAATGAAATATGCACTTCTTAGTTCAATATATATAGAATCATTATCACTTTAAGACATGAGTTTTACAAATTCATAGAAGAGACAGCATTACTTACCTACAAATGCCCCAAACCAAAAAATGCATAGCTAAATGAGCCAACAGTCTTGTAATTCTAACAATTAAACAAGAATGGACATTTAAACCGAGTAAAATTTACCTCAACTATGAAACGATTATACTAAATTTAATCACTAATAAAACGACTCCTACGTAACAACTCGCTCACTTAAAGCAATTGACCAAACCTAAAAGCAATGTAAAACTTAAATGTGAAATCCCAAGATTTTGCTCTGACCAAATTAATTTAATCATAATATAAAAGTTACACAGGAATTTATTTATTTTTCCTTTTAAGAGAACCTTTAAATCTATACTACTTTTCCAAATGTGATTGATGTCAGCTAACAAAATCAATCCAATCGATGCTTTGTTGTTCTGCCAGGTTGATGGCTTATTGAAGCTGAATGGTCGGTAAATGCATTTAATGGCCCTCTAAAATGAAGATCGGTTGGTGAACGTCAACGCCGATGGGTGTCGACGTCTTTAACATGACTCTTGTGTCGAATCCATGGTGTCCTAAGTCTGAGGTAACGATGGTCCAAGAATGGCTTGCCCATTGCTGTCATCTTACGATTGCATGGCTCAAATCTCTGTCGTAGCCATTAAGGGTTATATCCTTCGCTCATTCACATCAAATTTATATTGGGAGTGCAAGGAATGTTTTCAGGAAACATAATGCAATCAATTTTAAATTTATTATACAGATGTTAATTCGATCCTAAATTTGTCGATTTACCAATTTAGTTTTAGCTATTTTCGTGAAATTCCATTGCATTCCTTCTTATCAATCTTCATTGGAAACCATTGACATGGTAGCATCCCATCCATAATTTTCAATAAAAATTGATCGGACTAAATTGAAAAAATTAAAAAGTTTAGAACTGAATTAATATTTATATAATATATTTAGCATAATTGAACAATTACAAGAAAGGTACATTCGTTTCACTCTCATATCAAAGAACTTTTCACTAGTGACAAGTGCATATCCCCTTAGAATCATTATCAACACAACTAGACCATGCCCTCCCTATCGAGAAAAGAACAACCCAAGGGCCAAAACTTGGCACGAGGGGATACTTAAATACCAAAAGTTACGAAAAATACTATAAAATCCTCGAAACCGACCCCATGAGAATCAGCCATAAGGTCCTGAATGATCGACCATAAGCCATTGGCCATAGATCGATTGGTTCGATTGATAAAGGATCAAGGATCGGTCATAGTCCAACCAACCGATTGGTCATGAACTGGTCAAGGTGTCGGCTGTGAAAGGTCTACCAACCATACCAATGGGATTGGATTACCAGCTCATAAGATGACTTTTGGATCATGAAAATTGGTCACGGGATGATTTTGGATCGATTGATGGTCATGGGTCAATCCGACCAGTCATAGCACTTAGCCGCGGGTGAATCTGCCCAGCTATGCACCGATACACGGACTATAGGACTTGACCAAAAGTAATCGTCTTTTGACCAAAAAAGCATCATTCCCCATTTAATTCTAAGTGATTAGAAATAAATCTTGAATTGGTGATGTCCGATCGTGGATCGATAATGCACCGGCCATGAATCATATGGATGGATTGGGTGCCGATCGAAATGAGCCTCGAGATAGACCCAGCTATTCTGTCGTAATTCCTAAGGTGCGAGGTCATGGGTAGCCTTGAAATTGGCCTTGAACTGACTCGAGGACCAAGGACCAAAATAAAGGGGAAAGTTGCATTAGGCTCGACAGTAGGCCTAAGGACCGGCTTAAGGGCTAGTCCCAGATCCACCTAGGGCCGACCGTGCCAACCTCAGGGCTGGCCATTGAGCCGACCCTCATGACCGATTGACCGCCCAAGGGAGCAATTTGGGCGAATTTGGGGTATGTGGCCCAAACCCCAGGCATATGCGATTCGGTTTTTCGAGGTGCACTTAATGATCCATTTTTCGGCCTTGGAACTGACTTAGACGGTGGAAATCTCCATATTGCCTTCTTGAGGAAGAAGAAGACAAGGAAAAGAAAGACTCTAGAACCCTTCATTAATGATAAAGAATAAAGATGCTTTCTACTTTTCAAAGCTTATGATTATGGTCAGAAATATCTTAGGGGCTATGAAAGGGACAGATCACACATGGCCCAATTGAAAGGTGACACCCGAACCATCATCATAAGCCTATGGAATTTTAGAGACCTAGTTGGCAATTTAGACATCTTCATAGTCAAACTTCCATAAATGCCAATAAATGAGGGGGAACAAGTGGCCCGATAAGAAAGCGAAAGTCGGGCCATCATTGATGACGTCTACAAGTTAAACCACCAAGTATAACCTTTTAGCCGTGCCTAGTCATCCTTAGGTGCAATTATTGGCTATATAGCCTTGCCACTTAAGGATTCTAGGCGGGCCACTTGGAAAAGGAGGATTGGACGTTTAGAAGTGCAATGATGAGCTCGGGAGCTATAAATATGAGAAGCATCTCCTTCTTCCTCACCATTTTGCACCATTCTCCTCCTTCCTCCTCCCTCTCCTCCTTCCTCCTCCCTTGGACGCTCTCCTCCTCCTCATGCCCACTCTCTCCTTCGGTTTTCAAGAAAGCCACTTTGTCTCTCAAGTAGTTTCTCTAGTCTCGTAAGGTTTGTCTAGGTAAGTAGAATCTCTTATTTCTCCCTAGTATTGTCATTTCTACCATGAAGTCTAGATGATCTTCTCTTATCGAACCATGATTGTATGGAAAATTATGTTTATGTTGGCTTGTACATGAATCTGATGCATGTGCGTGATTCTTTCATGACCGAGATGATGCCATGGTTTGTCATGGGTGTTCAACAGTTAGGAATGCCCAAAGCCATAAGGCTTGAGTCGGTAATAAAGTGTCGGAACTCAAGTCTTATATGGTATGAGGATCGCCTAAAACCGTGAGGTCTTGGATCGACATCAAGGCGTGTCAATTCCAAGTCTCGTTCGGTACGGAGATCTCTCAAACCCAAAAGCTCTTGGTTGACATGGATATGTATCAAACTCATGTCTTAGATTGGTGCAGAATTCTTGTTACTTGACGGTTGAGCTAAACCTCGAACTTAGAGTTATTACAGTATCATTAGATTCGGGTCTTGGAAAGTGCGGCACGCATGATTATGTATAAGCATGATGTTGTTATAGAACCATAAATGAGTCGGCTAAAGGAAAATACAAGAACTGGCATAAGTGATGCATTTGTGTGATCACCCCATGAAAGATGGGAAAGATGTTGATACCCTTGCAACGAGATGTCTTAGGTTACACCCGGAAGCCTCGAGAAGCTAGCCCTTAGAAGCCTTGACAAGAGTCGAGAGGGCCTGGTTGAGCTAGGACAACATGAAGTGATACCCCCACAATAGGATGTCCCGGGTTGCACCCGGAAGCCTCGGGAAGCTAGCCGTAATAAGCCTCGGCAAGAGTCAAGAGGGCCTGATTGAGCCAGGACGATGCTAAGTGATCTACACAAATGTTGGTTATGTTCAAGTAAGAGTGAGATGTGTTTATGTGTTAGCCGACAAGTGAGTAAGTGAAAACCTTGTATTAGTCATGGCATTATATGTGAGTTGCAATTGATCTGCCATTGACACCACTTGCATGAGTTGTTCTTGCTAGTCGTTAATGAAGAGATGTCACACTAACTGAGAGTAGAGGTTTTACTTACTGAGTTTCCTTCTATAGGTGTGTAAGCATGGCTAATCCTCCTCCCGTATGTTTTGATCTACCGATGAAGATAGAAGGGTCGACTGTAAACGTCATACATGTCGAGGCAGGAGTGACATATCGGAAATATACTTCTACCGTATGGGTTCACGAGGAACAAGTCGAGTTGGTCCCTCATCGTTACGAGGCTTGGTACGCTTGGTTGAACGGTGAATTTATCAAGCCTATTCGTGACTTTAGAGGCCCAATGAACCCAAGTGGAGGGTTAACGTCCGACAGGATGGACTCTAATTAGTGATACCGGCCCATAATGGAAGGGTTCCTAATTTTGGAAGTCGTAGCAGTAGCAGAGATAGGGGTACCCTGGCCTTTTGCATCATGTAAAATATGAAGTTAGTTTGTATACGAGCCACTAATGAAATGAGTAGTGTATCATATGCTTACATCCCATGTCCTTCCAGTGATGTTTGTCGAGGATGTTGATGTTGTGTTTATACTTCCGCATGTGCATATAAACAAGATAAAAAGAATCAGGTCGATGACAAGCTTGGGATGTCGCGAAAATAACCCGCAACTCGGACCTTGGATGGGGTCACAATCATTTTTGGTATCAGAGCAAGGGTTACTATTATCGGGAGTCATAAGATGCGATGGGAGTCATGGGATAATAAGTTAAGAAGGGCATATGTGCATGCAATTGCTTGTTTGATTGTTCTTCTTTTAGTGCTAGTCGTGAGTACTAACCTTTGGCTGTGTTTGTGAAAAGAACTTTCCTTAGGATTCTGTGGTTGTATCCCCTAGTAGCTAATATGAGTACTCAGGACCAGGTGACCACGAGAGGGAAATCGACTCAGGATTAATCGAGTTCAAAAGGAAAGTTGAAAGATGACCCCCGATTGGATGGGATTCTACAAGCTTTGACAACCGTTGGAAGCTTAATGCAGCAACAGGCTCAACAATAGTTAGGCTTTGCTTCTGCCAATGCCTCAATAGTTAGTAATGGAAATGGAAATAATGACCTTCCAAAGCATGGACTGGTTGAACAATTTTTGAAATTGAAACCTCTAAAGTTTGTTGGAATTGGAAACCTCGAAGAGGCTGAATCATGGATTGAAGGAATAGAAAAGATTTTTACTCTCATAAGGTGTACGGATGAAGACAAGGTAACATTGGCAGAGTATCAACTTCAAGGTAACACCAATCATTGGTGAAAAGCTACCGAAAGAATTGTATTTTCTGAGGGTACCCCCATAACTTGGGACGTTTTCATCCAAGCCTTTAATAGCAAATATTTTTCAAAATGTGCCCGAGACCAGAAAATAACCGAATTTCTGCACCTACAGCGAAGGAATATGACAATCAACCGATATGAAGCAAAATTTGCTGAGTTGTCATGGTATCCTCCTCGATTGATCAAAGATCCGGTCGATCGAGCCAAAAGATTCTAAGGCAGTTTGAAACCTGAGATTCGAAGTCAATTAGTACCATTGAATCTTAAGAATTACAATGAGTTGTATCAATGAGCCCAGTCGGTAGAGAAAGATTTTCTGGTTCGAGCTATTGCAGCAACTTATCAAGGGAAGTTTCCTTATTCAAATTCTCAAGATAATCGACATAGTAGCAAGAGGCCAATACAAGAAGGAAAGTACCCTTACAAGAAGAACAAGAAACAAAGGCTGTAATTTGCCCCAAATAAGGTATGTCGTCATTGTGGGAGGCGGCATGGCAATGCCCCATGCTTAGCTCGAACTGGAGCTTGTTATGGTTGCGAGCATCAAGGCCACATACTAAGAAATTGTCCAAAAATGCAACAACTAATATCGTCTCAACAGCCATAAGTGATGCCACAAAATGGAACTCTCCCGCAAGGTAACCATCCTCCAACTTGTAAAAAGTGTATGCATTTACTCAAGGGGAAGTGGGAAATTCCAAGACCACCATTACAGAATGAAGTATTAGCTACCACAGAGTACTAAGAATGTAAGATTGTATGAATAAGCCAAAATGATGGACCTAGTCATGTGGGATATGTACAACTTCAACGTTATAATAAAAGTATAGTGATTATCAAAGTGCGCAACGGAAACATGATCCATGCAAAATGGCCATAGAAAGATTTGAGCATTACCATATATAGAAGATCAGACAAAAGGAACTATCTAAAGCATTGGACGAACTACTATGATCGTATGTGACAAATTTCAAAGAAAGCTGGAAAGAACACTTTTGTCTTGTCAAATTTGCTCACAACAACTAGCAAAGCAAATGGTAAGGGTTTATATGAGGCAGAGTATGAATGAGCTTGCAGAAATTCTAGTCGAATGGAAATGGGGTCGAAGAATGGAAAGTCACTGGTCCCGAGTCAGCTCAATTTGGCAAACACCATTTAGTCAAGTAAAAATAGAACCTAAGATTGCCCAAAGTAGGCAGAAAAGTTATGCAAACCAAAGACTCAAGCCTCTAGAATTCCAGATAGAAGATCATGTATTCTTTAAGGTGTCTCCATAGAAAAGTATGTCTCGTTTCGGTGAGGAAGGTAAGTTAAGTTCATGGTATATAGGACCCTTTGAAATCCTAGAAAGAATAGGGAATATGCCTATCGGTTGGCATTACCACCAAAACTTGCTCAAGTATATAACGTATTTCATGTGTCTATGTCAAGAAAGTATGAGCTAAATCCAGCACATGTGCTCAACTTCAAAGAGATTGAGGTAGATAACCAAGAGTTGTATGTTGAGGAGCCAGTGCCAATCGTGGACAGACGTGAGCAAGTAATTAGAAATAGGGTCATTCCCCTAGTCAAGGTCTTATGAAACACCATGGAACAAAAGAGGCCACCTGGAAGAGTGAAGAAATCATGAGGTGCAAGTACCCACACTTATTTGAATGCCTAGGTATGTCATGAAATTTCGAGGATGAAATTTTTAAAGGTGGGGAGAATTGTAACATCTTTGAAACCGACCCCATGAGAATTGGCCATAAGGTCCTGAATGATCGACCATAGGCCATTGGCCATGGATCGATTGGTTTGATCGGTAAAGGATCAAGGATCGGTCATGATCCGACCAACCGACCGATCATGAACTGGTCGAGGTGTCGATCGTGAAAGGTCTACCGACCATATCGATGGGATTGGATTACCAGCTTATAAGATGACTTTTGAATCACGAGAATTGGTCAGGGATGATTTTGGATCGGCGGATGGTCATGGATTGATCTGACTGGTCATAGCGCCTAGCCACAGGTGATTCCACCTAGCTATGCACTGATACATGGACGATCCGACTTGACCAAAAGTGATCGTCTTCCGACCAAAAATATATCATTCCCCATTTAATACTAAGTGATTTGAAAGGAATCTTGAATTGGTAATGTTCGATCATAAATCGGTAATGCACTGGCCATGAATCATACGGATGGATCAGGCGCTGATCAAAATGAGCTTCAGGATAGACTCGGCTATTCCATCGCAATTCTTAAGGTTCATAAGTGCATTGGCTTAGTGCTAGGCCATGGGTAGCCTTCGAATTGGCCCTGAACCAACCCGAGGACCAAGGATCGAAATAAAGGGGAAAGTTGCATTAGACTTGGCAGTAGGCCCAAGGACCAACTTGAGGGCTAGTCCCTAAGCCGCCCAGGGCCGACCCTCATGGCCGATCGATCGCCCAAGGGAGCGGTTTGGGAAAGTTTGGGGCCTCCAGGCATATACAATTCAGTTTTTTGAGGTGTACTTAATGATCCCTTTTCTGGCCTCGAAATCGACTTAGACGGTGGAAATCTTCGGACCGCCTTCTTGAGGAAGAAAAAAGCAAGGAAAATGAAGACTCTAGAACCCTTCATTAATGATAAAGAATAAGGATGCTTTCTACTTTTCAAAGCTTACGATTATCGTCAAAAATATCTTAGGGGCTATGAAAGGGACGGATCACACATGGCCAAATTGAAAGGCAACACCCGAACCCTCATCATTAGCCTATGAAATTTTAGAAACCTAGTTGGCGATTCAGACATCTTCCTAGTCAAACTTCCATAAATGCCAATAAATGAGGGGGAACAAGTGGCCCAATAAAAAAGCGAAAGGCGGGTTGTCGTTGATGACGTTTACAAGTTAGACCGCCAAGTAAAACCTTTTAGCCGTGACTAGTCATCCTTAGGTGCAATTATTGGCCATATAGCCTTGCCACTTAAGGATTCTAGGTGGGCCACTTAGAAAAGGAGGATTGGACATTTAGAAGTGCAATGATGAGCTTGGGAGCTAAAAATAGGAGAAGCCTCTCCTTCTTTCTCACCATTTTGTACAATTCCCCTCCTTCCTCCTCCCTTAGACACCCTCCTCCTCCTCACGCCCACTCTCTCCTTCAGTTTTCAAGAAAGCCGCTTTGTCAAGTAGTTTCTCTAGTCTCATGAGGTTTGTCCAAGTAAGTAGAATCTCTTACTTGTCCCTAGTATTGTCATTTCTATCATGACATCTAGACAGTCTTCTCTTGTCAAACCGTGACTGTATGGAAGATTATGTATATGTTGGCTTGTACTTGAATCTGATGCATGTGCATGATTCTTTCACGATCAAGATGATGCCATGGTTCGTCGTGGATGTTCAACGCAAGTCAGGAATGCCCAAAGCCTAAGGCTTGAGTCAGTAATGAAGTGTCGGAACTCAAGTCTTGTATGGTACGAGGATCGCCTAAGACCGCGAGGTTTTGGATCGGCATTAAGGCATGTCGATTCCTAGTCTCATTTGATAAGGAGATCTCTCAAACCCATAAGGTCTTGGTTGACATGGATATGTATTGAACTCATGTCTCAGATTCGGGATTCTTGTTACTTTACGATTGAGCCAAACTTCGAACTTAGAGTTATTACGACATCATTAGATTCGGGTCGTGGAAAGCACAGCATGCATGATTATTGTCACGCCCCGACTCTCGAGCTCGCGGCAATCCCATTACCTTGGTCGATTGAAAGCGACGTCCCAGGACCCATCGACAACCATTCATTTTATCTTTGATTATGCGCAAGCGGAAGATGAACCATCCCTAGACAAACATACAATCAAACAGGGATAGAGGGATGAATAGCAAGAACAACAGCAACTACTCAATTATTCAATTTACTGGATTAATCAATGGAGGATCGTTTTCCAAATTACAAGCCCGACAAAAAGGGCCGATCCATCCTCTAAGCCAAACCAAAAAGAAACTAGGCTAATCCAACTGTATACAAAGAACCCTTTGGTTCAACACCACGGTCACTCAGACCCATCAAACTCAAGCTCCGTCGGGTCGATCACTGGAGGAGCGGGGGCAGGATCCTCCATTGTGGGTACGCCATTCTAAGGGGCTTGAAAATGGTTAACCACGACGGGTTGAGATAAAATCTCAGTGAGTTCTTCTCCTAAACCCCGGTTAGTATGCCAACTCAACCCGGGGTATCTCTCCAAAACCACCCCTTACTCAACCCCACAACAGATAGCCAAAACCAAACAACAGACTAAACAATAGACAAGGCAAACCAACAATTAATATTCGGTTCGCATGCAATCTTACCCGGTCTGCCATACCTTGCACGTCAAATCTCATACAATGCAAACAAGGCACATGGCCATTAGATGACACAATTCATCAATCAAATGCGAGTTGCGCCACAAGTGATCTCACCTGGCCATTGCCACACCCTGCACGACTGTCAACTCATGCGTGCGTACCATAAATAATGCAATCATCACGACATTAAGAGTATGCGAATAATCAGAGCATCTCACACAACTTTCTCATGCCTCACACCCACACATGCTCCGATTATTACGACCCCTCCTCCTAGGCCACGGCACAACCTTATGGTTGGTGGTTCTTGGCTAAACCAGCTTCGTCCTCTTTACCTCGAGGCACGGCAACGTCAAGGGCTCACTCCCAA
This sequence comes from Angophora floribunda, assembly GCA_014182895.1. Taxonomy (NCBI): domain Eukaryota; kingdom Viridiplantae; phylum Streptophyta; class Magnoliopsida; order Myrtales; family Myrtaceae; genus Angophora; species Angophora floribunda. The sequence continues at coordinate 15,819,766 of CM024713.1, forward strand.
GACGGCATTCCTGAAGGAGCATAGGACCCGCCCACTACCGCAGTCCTGCAACTGACAGAGGCCCGAGACCTACCCCCATACCGCAGTCCCACATAGAACCCCTCCCTGTCAGGCATCCGACCGAAGTCAGGCGACCTACTGGCCACGGCACAACCCCATAAGGATTGACAGTCTTCCAGCAACGCCGGGTTCTCTTATTTAATGTGATCATGCAATACATCATCAAGCAATCCATTTATATCTTTGCTCTATCGTGAATGCAACATCACTCATGCTCATGTGACATGCCATTACAAATAACCCATGCAATATGTCATGCGATCTCGCTCGACAGCACCAGTCGAGAGTGACGTTTTACTTATTGAGTTTCCCCAAAACTCACCCCCTTTACCTCTACATGTGCGTAAGCATGGCTAATCCTCCTCACATACATTTTGGTCTACTGATAAAAATAGAAAGGTCGACCGTACATGTCGAGGTGGGAGTGACATATCGGAAAACTACTTCTACCGTATGGGTTCACGAGGAACAAATCGAGTTGGTCTCTCACCGTTACAAGCCTTGGTACGTTTGGTCGGATGGCGAATTTATCGGGCCTATTCATGGCTTTAGAGGCCCAATGAATCTAAGTGGAGGGTTAACGTCCGACGGGATGGACTCTAATCAGTGATATCGGCCCGTAGCGAAAGGGTTCCAATTTTGGAGCTGCAGCGGCAGCGGAGATAGGGGTACCCTAGCCTTTTGCATCATGTAAAATATGAAAGCTAGTTTGTACACAAGCCACTAATGAAACGAGTAGTGTATTATATGCTTACGTCCCATGTCCTTCCAGTGATGTTTGTTGGGGATGTTGATATTATGTTTATACTTTTGCATGTACATATAAAGAAGATAAAAAGAATCGGGTTGGCAACAAGCCTGGGATATTGTGAAAATAACCCACAGCTCAGACCTTGGAATGAGGTCGTGACAAGTACACTTAAGTGCTATTTTTAAAAACAATTGGATCACTTAAGTGCCAACTCCAACAAAGGCCATCAGAAATCCGACGTGACTTATTTTAATAATTTCTAATATCTACGTGGCTCGCCAGAATTCCACGTTAGTTTACTTTCACAAAAAAATGTCGTTTTAGCCTAAATTTTATTTTTAATAAAAATATTAATTAAATAATATTAAAAGCAAAAAAAAAGGGAGCAACAGCACAGGCAAGGGAGGCTCCACTTGTGGCCGCCACCCCACCACCGGTGGGGGGCAGCAAGGGTCGCCAATGCCTAGGTGCGGGTCGGTGACCCTCGCCACACATTGGGAGAGGGCGGTGACCTTCTCTCCTAGATCTGGGCGAGGGTCGCCCGCCCTCTCCCAGCATTTGGCGAGGGTCATCGGCCCTTGCCCAATTAGTGGCGACCCTCATGGCAAGCGTCGCTACCCCACCGATGATGGGGCAGCAACCACAAGTAGGGGAGCCCCTCCCGCTTGTCCTTTACTCTTTTGAAAAAAAATTTAAATTTCATTTTTAACATTATTTAGTTAATATTTATATAAAAATATAATTAAGATCAAAACGATGTCATTTTGGACTGATCTAGTCTCGTCAACGCTCAAAACGACGTTATTTTGGGCTTATTTGGCCATGTCAGCACCCAAAACGAGGCTATTTCGACCTCAACTCGCCAAAAAAGTGCCACATCAACATTTGGCTGGGTTTTCTCGTTGATGGCACTTAAGTGATCCTTTTTGCTCTAATTTGACACTTAAGTGTCCCCTCGTGTCAAGTTTTGACACTCTAAAAGTCCGCACATCCCTCCCTTCCTTTCCTCCCACGCCATCTCTCCTCTAGTAACGAGAAAGAAGAATTTCTCGAGATGTGGTTTATCTTCCCCCAAACGAAAAACTACGAGGTTGGCAAACTTTTTGGATCCACAAGCTAGTCTTACAATTTCGTGATGCTTGTAAACCAGCAAGCGGAAGTTCGATTCCTTCTATCATGAATAGAAAAAGACATTATAATTTTATATCTACCTCTAGTGTAAATGAGATGTTCCCAAAATTATACTCTGTACATTGACAAATGTATAGGAAGGATGTGCTACTAGACCGATTTTACTCGGAAATCAAACCGGACTGCCCTTAAAACTAGTTCGGTGCCGATCCACTTCTCAATTCCAAACTATTGGAACTGGTGAAATCAGTTCGAGTGAAGTACCAATCGGGAACCCAATTGGTCAAACTGAATTTGGAACCAATTTCATGAAACCTAAAAATCCTAATTTTTCTCGTCTTCTTATTTTTTATTTCTCTCTTTTTCTCTAATCTCTCCAACATCATCTAGACACTTTATGACTCACCCTCCTCCCCACAATCCTTGCTCGTTCCTAATTCGCATTTGCTCACTCACCTCGTTCATCTTTACTTTAAATCATTTTGTTACTCATACTATTTTACTATAAAAAATGAAAGTCAAGGAACAAAAGAAAAAATAGGTTCTTGGTAGACCTTAGAATCGGACTAATAAAAAGATAGGTTCTGGGTTAGTTTTAAGGCAAATAGGTTAAGCTACAAGTTTCAAAAACTAAGAATCGGTTCTAATAGTATATGTTCTAAGTTTCAGATCTGGAACACAATCACTCCTAACCTTCATTATTGATTGTATGTCAGAATCCGATGTAGTGTAATATAACAATTATGGCAAGAAAAATACTAAAATTACAACATCAGACGCCTGAAAGATTTATTTACGATTGAGATTAGATAGATGCTCCTTAGGGTGTCCTCCAGGAGCATATACTGATCGCTTGGTGATTTGTTTTGTATGCCAGTCCCCTCTATAAGTAAAGCCAGAGACTTCTGAAAAAAATATCTCTGCACAGGTCAAGCCTCAACCTGTTCCCCTGAACACCATGAGAAACTCGTCATTGCTCCTTGTACTTGTTCTCTCAATCCTTCACGTGTCTTCTCAACCTTCCTCTGCAACTCGTGCTACTTTGAGCAGAGGCGACTCTCTCTCCGTTGACAACACAGATGATATCCTAATCTCAAAGTCCAGTGTCTTCTCTGACGGTTTTTACCCCGTCGGCGAGAACGCTTACTGCTTTGCCATCTGGTTCAACCATCCACCATGCATCGGCCAGAATTGCACCACAGTTTGGATGGCAAACTGCGATGAACCACAAGAGGTACTATAAGCTTTCCCTTAAAAAGAACGGCAATCTCGTGCTAACTGATGCCAGCCACGCAGTTGTTAGGGCCACAGATACAGCCTCGCCCTCATGGTCGAGGGCACCACTTCATCAGTTACAGCTCCTAGACTCTGGTAATCTTGTTCTTCGCGACAGAGAAGGCAATGTCCCGCTCTGACAAAGCTTCGACTACCTGACCGATGTGCTCCTCCATGGGCAGAAGCTCACGAGGAGCACCCCCTGTTTCATCTCGGAGCAAAGGCAACTTCTCTTCTGGCTATTACAAGTTATACTTCGACAATGACAACATCCTTCGTCTCCTCTTCGATGGACCTTTCATCTCAAGTGTCTACTGGCCAGACCCGAGCCATGTGAGTTGGGAAGATGGAAGAACAAACTACAACGATAGTAGAATTGCCGTGCTCGATTCCTTGGGGAATTTCACTTCATCCGACGATCTGGAGTTCCTGACATCGGATTTCGGCAAAGATGGGAAGTGGGTTGTAACATGGCAAGGCATATCTGATTCATGTACTGTTCATGGGATTTGTGGATAGAATACCGTTTGAAGGTACAGCCCAAGTAAGGGGAGGAGTTGCTCTTGCCTTCCTGGATTTATGTGGAGTAATGACACTGATTGGACTCAGGGATGTGCGGCCAAATTCGAGAGCTTCTGCAACAAGGGTTCTGATGCTCATGTTGATTTCCTGCGTTTGCCTCACCATGATTTCTATGGATATGATAAGGACTATTTTCCAAACACTACCCTGGCGTCGTGCAAGAATTCGTGCACAGATCTCTGCAATTGTAAAGGCTTTCAATATAAATTCAACAGGGACACCGGGAGCTTCAATTGTCACCCCAAGTTACTGCTGTTAAATGGATATCTTTCGTTCTCATTTTCTGGGAGCATCTATTTGAAACTACCAAAAGCCAATCTCTCTTCTTATCAAATACCCACCCGAGGATTCAACCCACTGCCCTGTCCACCAACAGTTCAAGAAGTAATCCATCTGAAGAGCCACGTGAATTCGACACTTGAGATCTTGCTCATCTTTGCTTCAGTGTTAGCTGGAGCAGAAATTGTCGTAGTCTTCTTCACGTGGTCCTTGATCAGGACTGATCCCAACAGACGTTATGCAACGTAATATCATCTTGCAGCAAGAGGATTTACAAGGTTCACGTATGCCGAGCTAAAGAAAGCAACCATAAACTTCAGCAAAGAGATTGGAAGAGGAAGTGGGGGGATTGTGTACAAGGGTATCTTGCTTGATCATGGGGAAGTTGCGGTCAAATGGCTAAACAAGGTGAATCAAGGAGAAGAAGAGTTTCTGGCTGAAGTGAGAATGGGAATATCAATCACATGAACCTGATTGTGATGTGGGGTTACTGTGCGGAGGGAAAGCACCGGCTCTTGGTTTATGAGTTCATGGATCACGGTTCCTTAGCGGAAAATCTTTCTCCCAATCAACTTGAGTGGACGAAAAGGTATGAGATTGCGGTGGGATCAGCCAAGGGACTCTCTTATCTTCATGAAGAGTGCTTGGAATGGGTTCTCCATTGCGACATCAAGCCACATAACATACTTCTTGATTCTAATTATCAACCAAAGGTGGCAGATTTTGGACTGTCTAAGATACTCAAGAGGGAGGGACTGAAGAACTCAAGCTTCTCCAGAATCCGAGGAACAAGAGGTTACATGGCTCCTGAATGGGTTTACAATATGCCAATCACCTCCATAGTAGACGTGTACAGTTATGGGATTGTGCTGTTGGAGCTGCTGACCAGCAGGAGTCCAACAGAAGGGCTTGGGCGGTAATGAGAATGACGGCAATATGTTGACTTCTTGGGTGAGAGAGAGGAAGAGAACAGGAGTTCCCATGGAAACATGGATAAAGGAAATTGTGGATCCAAGGCTGACAGGGGAATATGACGTTAGGAAGATTGAAGTCTTGGTCACAGTGGCTCTTCAGTGCGTGAAGGAAGACAGAGATGCAAGGCCCACCATGAGCCAGGTGGTTGAGATGCTCTTGCGCCATGAAAGCGAGGATCTGTAATCAGCTTCAAGCATTAACTGCTCGGGTTTTTTCAGTATAGTCTTTGGATGTACAAATCTAGGAAGTACAATTTAGCGGGTGTTGATCTCTGTATTTTCATTTTAAAAATCTAGGAAAGATCATTTAGTGTGAGAGAGATCATTCAGCAACAGGGACGCTATTCCTCTCTTGGGGAATTTTTACCTCCGGGGCTCATGGTCCTGTCCTACGAATTCACCACCGAAGACAGGAAAGAACATTTCTAAATAATTTGGAAGAAAAAGAATCACACGTGCTAATGTCCTAAGAAAGATTGCACATAAACTACAGGATTAATACTACAAAAAATCTTAAATTGATATTCCTATAATAAATTTGACCCTAACTAATTTTTTACCACGAAAAAATTTAAACTTGTACATTAATGACAAATTTATCCTAAATGACTACAAAAAACTTCAAACTAGTATGCTTGTAAGAAATTTACGCCAAACTAAATTTTTTTACCGCCAAAAATCCTAAACTAGTACGTATCTAATAAATATACCCTCCGTTAAATTGGATTAATACAACAAAAAACCATAAAATTGGTACAGTTATGACAAACTGAAAGTAAAATCACAAATTAGTATACCAGTAAACTGTCATATGTCATATAATTTAGCAACATTACAATAAAATTTAATGTAAACTAATAAAAGGTAAATTTGTCACAAATGTACTGGCTTGGGATTTATTGTGGTCAAAAAATTTGTTTGGAGTAAATTTCTTATAGGTATACTAATTTGTAACATATGGCAAATTTGTCAAAAGTGTACAAATTTGGGATTTTTCATGGTCAAAAAATTAGTTTGTAGTAAATTTGTCACAGATGTATTAGTATGAGATTTTTTAGGATATTAACCCTAAATTATACTCAAAAGAACTAATTATGAGTTCGGCATCTTGGGTGCCATGTCCCTTGCTATAGTTTGGATGATAAGTTACCGTCATCCTCTTGTTCTCGCCGAGCACGTTCGACTGAAGTTAATTCCTTGAATAGTCAATCATGCGTGCGAAATTGCACTTGTTGTCTTCCGTGATTTATTGGCTAGTACTCATCGTGGATTCCAGGGACACCAAGAGCTAGACATAAGTAGTGGCCTCAAATACTTTTAGAGTTACTTCCTCACACCCTAAGGAAAATACTGGATTTAGGATAATTAATGGGAAGATTGAGGGAAAAGTGTTAGAAAAGCCTTAAATGAATGTCAATTTAGTCATAAACCTTTTATTGATGCCATTTTTTCTTTAACCTTTTTGACTTTGTACCAATTAAATCCTAAAACTATTAATCTAGTGTAATTTGATCATTCCAGCTAATTTTAGCCGAATTTTGTTGACATGGATCCCATCAACTGACGTGAACAACTCTTAACAATATTTTAATATTTTTCTGAATTATTTATTTATCTATTTCTTTTCTTTTCTTTCTTTTTCCCTTTTTTTTCTTTTTTCTTTTTTCCCCTCTCTTCTTCCTTCATGCAGCCGCCTGGGTGACTGATCAGAGACGAGGACCGGTAAGGTAGAGCTCGACCTCGCTGGCCTCCAATGTGCCTAAGGCGGCCTCAGGCTTGGCGCTCGGCCCTCGCCCTCGCCTAGCGACTAGTGACAACTCGAGCCCTCGTCAGATCTAGTGAAGGCGAGCCTTGCCCACCCAGCGCAAGGCCGCCCTCATAGCCATTGGCAAGGGCTCAAGCCTCACCAGTGGCCAATGAGGCTTGCCATCCCTTACCTTTGGCTGTTCACCCAACTAGCAACCGACTAGAGGAAGGAGGAGGAGAGGAAAAAGAAAAGGAAAATAAAGGAAAAATAAAGAAAATAAATAATTCCGAAAATTATTAGAAAATTATTAAAAGTTGTCTACGTCGGTGTTAGTTATGTCACGTTAATTGGCTGGTGTTCACGTCAACTTTTATCAAAAAAACTGAATTGGTACCAAATTAAAAGTTTTATGACTAAATTGGCACTAAATCAAAATATTTATGACTAAATTAGCACCAATAAAATAGTTATGACTAAATTGGCATTAATATAAAAGATTTAAGACTTTTCTAACACTTTTTGCGAAAGATTGACACAGCTAAAAGTTCAAATGGGCTGCCACGTGATGTGAATGAGGTTTCCATTTGGGGTCACATTAGCCTTTGATACGACATCAACACTAGATCAAACTTCAGAGTTGATGAAGGTACGAGCTGGCGGTCGGAGGTATCAGCTGCAGCTAGAAGTCGAAATATCCCATGAGCTTGTCCGTTGCATCAACAAGTTTTCCTTCTTTCTTCTTGCATCCAGTTTATTCTTACTCTAAATATCGACACATAAATTCATTGTTATTTCTTTTTTTAAAACGATTGAAACCGTATCCATTTAGGACAGCTTAAGACAATCTTTTCTTTCAAAATTTCCTTGAACTTAAACACATCCTTAACCTTCTCACTGTATTTGTAGGAAAACTTAGTTATAAATCGAAGAGGCCTCTTTGATTATATATCTTGAGGACGATGTTAATTTGATTTCTTGCACATTATTTTTTAATAATAAATAATTGGCTAGATAAAATTGTTAAACAATTTGCATTTCCTTTTCCACATTGACTATCGAGATACACTTCTTAATTGACGTGCGGACCCTGGAGTGCCAATACTTGGCACACGGGGGACACTTAAGTGCCAAAATCAGAGAAAAATGATTAGTTAAGTCCCAACGGCGAAAAAATCCGTCTAAACTGCCACGTGTCATTTTTCGGCGATTTTATTTGCTAATGGAGCAATTTTTTTCAAAATAAAATATCCACGTGGCAATTTAAAAAAAAAAGAAGTTGTCCAAGTCATACTAGAAAAAAAAAAAATTTAAAATCGATTTGGAAAAAAGGGGGAAGGGGGGGGGGGTGAGGGCTGGCCCTCACCCTCCCCTCCCCTTCCCTTTTTTAAAAAAAATTAATCAATTTTATAATCATATATTTTTTAAGTTATTTAATATTATTTAATTAATACATTTTTTAAATGTCACGTCAGCACAAAAATTACGTCGTTTTGGCTGAGTTTTTGCTAACTCAGCTTTTGGCGAGCTACATAAGCAAGTTATATTATTAAAATAAGTCATGTCGAATTTCCGGCAGCTTTCGTTGGAGTTGGCACTTAAATAATTCAATTTTCAAAAAAAGTGGCATTCAAGTATACATTTCGTAACTTTTGGCACTTAAGTGTTCCATCACACCAAGTTTTGGCACTTGAGCTGTACTTTTGCCCTTCTTAATTGGCACATTGTTTCTCAATGGTTAATTGTTCGCTTGCTAAGATAGTTGAAAATTTTGTATTTTCCTTTTTGACATTGACCTTTTTAACATACTTACCCATAAAAACTTGCTAGTTCTTTATGGAGACGTTTTTTAAGACGTCAAGCCATCAAAAAATAAGTTGGAACTAGAGGGGAGCATGAACTAGTCCTGTTCTACGATTCTATATTTTTAGACAACTTTCCCAGTTTTTCGGTAATCTATGGAGGCCTCAAGTACTTTTTTATGTCTTTTTCTTTCTTATTTTTAAACAATAACCTACAATCCCACACAAAAAAAAAAAAAAAAAAAGAGCTTGTCTATTATATGAATGCCACTCCACCTCACATAGATTTAACTTTTCTATTTATTTTTCCTCTTTAAATATTTAAAAAGTAATGTATTTTCAATTAAAAAAACTTTAGTTTAAATATAAAAGCATAGAAATAGTTAGCACTTTTTGATGAACCATATGCATGAATATTTCGGATATTTTTATCTATCCGGTCTTGTCATTTTATATTAAAATGTTAGATTAAAATAAAGGAATTAATCAAAGGACCTGATAATTTGCTATAAGTTGATGGACTAATATTTGATCCAATTATCTAATGACAAACAAATTTTTGTGCATTGTTGTGCAATAATTGCCTCTCATTGATTTCAAGAAGTGATAGGACTAACAATGCTTGCACAGAACTCTTTTAATTTAACTATCATCAAATAGTTTTTATTTACTTTCTTTACGTCACATGACATTGATTATTTTTTATTTGTTTAACGTCCTATGATATTAAATTTGTTATTTTCTCTCTTGCCCGGGCCATAGATCCTTCTGTTTTTTGGCCATTCGGCCATAAGTATAGTTTGGACATTGATTTGTAAGCATTTGAACAGCACAGGTTGACTAATCCATCACATCTTGGCAATTCGCAAGGCCCCCAAGAAAAGTCCAACAAAGAAAATCCCATTGATTTGTATGCCGGTTCACTCTCTAAAGAAAGCTAAAAGCTTTCAAAATTTTCAGTAACAAGCCAAGGCAACCTGTTTGCTTGCTAGCCATGAGAAACTCATCATTTCTCCTTGTGCTTGCTCTCTCCCTTCTTCACATATCTTCTCAAACTTCCTCTGCAAATCGTTTCGCTTTGCAACGAGGGTCCTCTCTCTCCATTGACAACCCGGACGAAGTGCCGATCTCAAACTCTGGCGTCTTCTCTGCTTGGTTTTACCCCATCGGTGAAAATGCTTGCTGCTTTGCCGTCTGGTTCAGCAGGCCACCTTGCAGCGGCTGAAATCACACCGTTGTTTGGATGGCGAACCGTGATAAACCTGTCAATGGAAGACGCTCAAAGCTTTCCCTAAAGAAAAATGACAATCTCATGCTAACCGACACTGGCCACACCATTCTCTGGGCTCAAAACACAGTCTCACTCTCATCCTTACCTGTGCATCAATTACAGCTCCTAGACTCTGGTAATCTTGTTCTTCGGGACAGAGAAAACAAAGTCACGGTTTGGCAAAGCTTCGACTCTCCAACTGACACGCTCCTTCCCGAGCAGAACCTCACTAGGGACACACCCCTCGTTTCCTCTCGGAGCAAAGGCAATTTCTCTTCAGGTTATTACAAGTTGTATTTCAACAATGACAACGTCCTTCGTCTCCTCTTTGATGGGCCTTCGTTCTCGAGTGTGTACTGGCCGGACCCAAGTAAAGCGAGCTAGGAAGTAGGAAGAACAACTTACAATGACAGTTGAGTTGCCATGCTCGGTTCCTTGGGGAATTTCACTTCAACCGACAATCTGAAGTTCCTGTCGTCGGATTTCAGCGTGAAAACTGAAAGAATACTGAAGGTCAATAATGATGGCACGTCAGGGTGTATAGCAGAAGGGGAGGAGGCGAATGGGTTGTAACCTGGCAGGACATATCTGAGCCATGTACAGTTCATGGGATTTATGGACCAAATGGCATTTGCAGTTACAGCCCAGGTGAGGGTAGGAGTTGCGCTTGTGCTCCTGGATATGTGTGGAAACATAAAACTGATTGGATTTGAGGATGCGTGCCAAAATTCATGAGCTTCTGTGACAAGAATTCTGAAACTCAGGTTGATTTCCTCATTTTGCCTCATCACGATTTCTACGGATAATGATATCGACTATTTTCCAAACGTTACCTTGGTGGCGTGCAAGGAAATGTGTTAGAATTTATGCAACTGTAGATGTTTTCAATACAAATTTAACGAGGACACTGGCTCTTTTTGATTGTTACATCAAGATACTCCTGTTAAATGGATATCTAACATTGCAACAAATTGGGACCATCTGTTTGAAACTACCAAAAGGCAATCTCCCTTCTTATCATATACCCATGAAAGAATTCAATACGCTGCCCTGCCCACCGAAAGATCAAGCAGTTGTCCTATCGAGGACTTATCTGAAAAGCCACGCAAATCTGATGGTTGAGATCTTGCTCATTTTTGCTGTGGTATCAGCTGTAGTGGAAAGCTTTTGTCATCTTCCTCACACGGTCCTTCTTGACTGGAGCTGATCGCGACAAAGGGGGAGCTTATGTAAAAGGATACCATCCTGCAGCGACGGGATGTAGAAGATTCACGTATGCCAAGCTAAAGAAAGCTACCAAAAATTTCCGTGATGAGATTGGAAGAGGAAGCAGGGGGATTGTGTTCAGGGGCCTCTTGCAAGATCACCGGCTAGCTGCGATGAAGCGGCTGTACAACATTAACCAAGAGAAGAGACATTCCTGGCTGAAGTGAGAACTATAGGGAATCTGAATCCCAAGAACCTGATCAAGTTGTGGGGGTACTGCGCAGAGGGCAAGCACAGCTTCCTGGTCTACGAGTTCATGGATCACGGTTCCTTGTCTGAAAATCTTTCTTCCCCTCAACTCGACTGGACCAAAAGGTTCGAGATCGCTGTAGGATCGGCCAATGGGCTTGCTTATCTTCATGAAGAGTGTTTAGAATGGGTTCTCCATTGCGATGTGAAGCCACAGAATATCCTTCTTGATTCCAAGTACCAAGCGAAGGTGGCGGATTTTGGGCTCTCTAAGCTTCTTAATAGAAAGGGCCCTAAGAATACCGGTTTCTCAAAGAGTCAGAGAACAAGAGGTTACATGGCTCCTGAATGGGCTGACCACTTGCCAATCACCTCCAAAGTGGATGTGTACGGCTATGGAATCTTCCTGTTGGAGATGCTCACTGGGAGAAACCCGATTGGAGGTCACGCAATTTATGGAGAAGCAAAAGGCGGGTACGAAAGATCCACTTCTTGGGTGAGAGAGAAGATGAAACCAGGAGTTGCGATGTAGACATGGACAACAGAAAACATCGATCCGACCATAAGAGGGATTTTCGACATCAAGAAGATCAAAGTTTTGGTTTCGTGGCCCTTCAGTGCGTGGAGGAAGACAGAGATTCAAGACCCACCATGCGCCAGGTGGTTGAGATGCTTCTGCGCCATGAAAATGGAGCTATGTAATCGACACAAGCATAACTCCTCTTCTGTGTAAATTCTGCACTAGTTAACACGACAAGGTACTAAGTCTTTGGATGGATAAAGCTAGGGAAGATCGATTAGTATGATACTTCCTTTTTTATCTCTGTTTTTCGCTTCTTCCGAAGTTGGAATGATCATTTAGCCTGCGTTACTTGGAAAGATCATTCCGCAACGAGCAGTATCACTCTCTTGTTCAAATAAACGTTTGGTGCGAATGATCAGTATACTAGCTCTTATGCATTCACTAGCCGGAGACAGAGATTTGTTTGGAGACAATACTTATGGTCATGGCTGGTGAATTCCCTCGGCAGACATTACGATTTATATAAGCAACTTGTGCAGAGGAGTGTCCGGCTAGAACTAGACGTGCATATGACGCTCGAGATAGTCAACTTCTTTTTGAGGTATCCAAGGTATCCAGTGCAGTCAGGCTCTGCGGTTTAGTATCCCATTACAAGATGCTCGAGCGTTCGCATTAAAAGTGATGCATAAAATTATAACAATATACATATTCACATCAATCAAATTCTTCGCTAGAGTTTATGCCGAATTTTTTTTTGAAGTAGATCCAAATTACATCGTTTAGGTTTATTATCTGATTAAAAGAAAATACGGGACATAAAATTGGAACATTTTTTGAATTGTTAAACAAGTAAATGGAATGTTTCGAGCACCAAAGTCTTGGGCTCGGTCTTAATGGACCCACCCAAGCACCATAAAGCAGATCCCTAGAGCCAAGGTCCCGAGCTCACCCTAGATAGACCTAGGCACAGATTTCAAGGATCTTGACCCAATCTTGATGAACTCGAATGCAAGCACTAGGGTTCCAGGACCCAACCTCACTTCAATGGACTCGGGTGCAAGTGTCAAAGACGTGGGCCCAGCCTCGTGGACCTAGGCCCGAGCACCAAAGAATGGGGCTAGACCTCAAGGGACTAGGGCATGGGCATTCACCAAGGTCTAGGCCTAGCTTCGATAGACTTGGGTCTAGGCACAAGGGATCGGGGCATGGGACCCTTGATGGACCTATGCAAGCACTAGTAACAAAGTTCGGGGCCCAACCTCAATTAACCCAAACTCAAGCATAAAGGTCAGTGGCTCAACCTTAATAGACCCAGGCCTAGGCATTGAGGACCTAGACTGAACCTCTTTAGACTTGGGCTAGGGTGATAGAGAGCTAGGCATGAACATTGACTACTCTTGTTGAGTTTCGGTGAACCTAAGACTAATGCCCATGCTCACGCTTGGGAGTTGGGGATCCAAGCTTGAGACCCCATTGCCCATGTTAGGTTTCTTGACTACTCATGCGTAAGTCACTAATATCTAAATAATGTATGTTTATTTAGAAAAATTAAATCTTTTTTAGTAAACGACGAAAATATTTTCCGGCTCATTTTTAGATCCCGGCCCAGCATTGGAAAATGACTTCTAGAAATTTTTTTTCATAAATATCATATTTTTAACGAAACAAATAGAGCCAGAATGAGAAAAGAATGACAACTAGACCCACCTTGAATTAACTTGGGTCAAATTCTCACAAAATGACCAAAATACCTTTAATTTAAAATTGACAGAAAAGTCCCACAACTCAATTTGATGAACCAGACATGACAAGTCATATGAATGACTTTAATTATACAATGCAAAAAAAAAAAAAAAGAAGAAGCTATGATTTCAGGAAAACAATATTTTTGGTAGGGACTATAAATCCCAATCGTCTCTTCTTTCCCTTTCTTTTCTTCTATTTAAAAATGTAAAAGCAAAAAATTTTGAGCAAAATTTAGGTGTGGACGGAACTAATTTTTGAAATGATTACACCTGCCCTCCCCAATACATTCTCGATACAAAATAAACCTCGGACGGCAGCGCCATGATGATGAAACAATGGGGATACTCCAAGACCCATTCCCAACGGAGAAATCCCGGCCGTTCAGTGGTGCTCTTGCTTTTCATCATAACAACCACGTGGAAGACTCTACACTGTAGAAAACGTCTAAGCAGCTATGCATCCTTTTGAGCGCACGAAATTGAAATGTGGGCAAGAGAAAAGCACCGATCCACATAGAAAACGTCTAAGCTGCTAGCATGATGAAGGGAGATTCGTGGATTAAGCACAAGAGAAAGACTTAGGCCTGATCCAAAAGCAAGGACTCTCTCTCTCTCTCTCCCTCGTCGTAACTTAAAGGTATGTCTATTTCGTAAAAATTTCATGGCTCCTGAAAATACTTCTCAAGAAATCATTTTTTGAGAAAATATTTTTTGCTTTTCAGATTATAAAATTCATTTTCATAACTTTAAACGTGCATATTTTCTTTGACAACAGATGGTTCTTCATTGACCAATCATTTTTCAGCTAACCAAACGAGTGAAAATTCACGAAATTAATTTCCACGAAATTTTTTCACTTAACCAAATACACTCTTAAACATAACAGACTTCCTTATTAGTGGTGTGCAAGTGTTTGGGGTTGGCTTTGAAGCTTCAGCCTGATGAAAGTGGGCCCGCTGATTTTGCGCATCATTACTGGAAAAAAAAAAGGTATAATGAAACAAGAATGAAGCTAAATATCTAGTGGTGCAGGCTCGGCGAAATTGGTGATAAGGGATGTCAATTGCAATTTTGCCAGGACAAATTGTCACCCATTTAAAAGGTGCGTCGAACTGTAGCTAAATGATCTCTATCGGAAAGGACAGACTTTAGAGCTTTGAAAAAGGCGACCACTAGATGGATAGTACATGGTATGGGATCACTTGTCTTCTCAATGATGTGATATCTCTATGACTAATCAAACATTCAAATTGGATTAATCAAATGTGAATACAGTAACAAAAGGAGATTCATTTCATGGGACAGTGATGTTGAATTATTAGAGTCACTTTTTTATGTCAAATGCATGAAATCATTCAGCAAATTTATGAATTAGACAAGACACAAGTTAAGATGGTAATAATTAGCTCAAATATACGATATTGGTAGCACTCGGCAATGGCACAAGAAATCCAAAATTAGCCCTCACGGAGCAGGGCAAGCGCAAGCATGTCCTTGCCTGCTCCTGGCAAGAGGAGCGACCCTTCCAGGCAACAAAGAGGCACCGGCACAGCTCCCTCCTGACCTCACCACCAATCTTTTTCCCTCTGTTTATTTGACCTTTTTGTAACTTTAGTCTTTTTCATTCTTTTTCCTTTTTGCTAGAAAGTCTTTTTTATTCTTTAATCATTTTCTAATGCGTCGCATAGCGCCACTTGTACAAAAAGCAAACAGAGAAACTAATTTAAAAACCCCCACATGGAATTTCAGTCCAAAAATAAATTACAGCCTTAACAGAAAGACTAATTTGAAGGACGGCAATGAGTATTAAGCCCTAAATGACTTTGAAAAAAGTTTTAGGACTAAAATGATATATCAACACAAGTTTTAGGACTATAAAAAATAAAACCCAAGGAACAAAAGAAGAACATGTTCTTGGTAGAACTTGGAATTCAATTAAAAAAAAGGATCGGTTCCAGAGTCAATTTTAGGGAAAATAGGATAGGTAATAGGTTTTGGAAACTGAGAATCAATTCTAACAGGATAAGTTTCAAATTTAAAGTTCTAGGTCTGGAACATGATCATCCCTAATTTCGTTATTGATTGTACATCAGAATATGATGTATTGTAATATAACAATTATGGGCAAGAAATGGGAGTTCATTAATAAATTACATATAAAATTACAACCTCAGACGCCTGGATGATTTATTTACTATTGAGATTAGATAGATTCTCTCGAGGGTGTCCTGTAGAGAACTGAATAAGGACGGTGACTTGAACCTAGAAGCATGTACTGATCGCTTGGTGATTTGTTTTGTATAAGAGTGGAACATAAGTTTATTTGTATTGTATGGACGTAACCATGGATAGCAAAGAGAACCAAATGTGCAACGTTTTTTATAATTGTGAGCCATTTTGAATAATATTTAAAATGGTGAGTGCATGTTTAGAACGGGTGTTGGCAAAGGATTAATGAGGTATGTAGTAGTTTGAAATGACCAAAAAGAATATAGTAGATTTGCTTTGTGTAATAGGACAAGTCCAGTTTCAACTATGTGTCAGTGTTTTCTTTTTGCAATTCCATTGTATTCCGGTGTGTCTGGCGATGTGGCTAGATGAGAAATTTTGTGTTTTGCAAAAGAAGCTTTCAAGTTTTGAAATTCTTCACCACCATTCAAGTAGAAATTTCTAATGGAAACAAAAAATTATTTTTCAACAAGCATTTGAATTGTTCAAAAATTTAGGTAACATCCGATTTTTTTCTTATAAGATAAAGCCAAGTGTATTTCATATAGTGGTCAACAAATACAAGATAGCAACGGAAACCATTAATTGAAGCAGTTGGCACGGGACCCCAAACATCGAAAAAAATAATATCGAGCAGAAAACGACTCACAAGAGTTGATACTCCATATGAAAGTCTGTGACTCTTATTGCACTAACATGCATCACATGATAACTTAGAGCCTACGATTGATTCAGAAAATGAACAAATTGAAAAATTATTAAAAATATGACTTCGAATATGAAATGAAGGATGATCTAGTCTATTGTGCTAAACCATCGATTTTGTTTGCTCACTAACGAAGGCTGTGAATTTTGGATAAATGTTTGTGAGAGGCATCTGATACACACTATTGCTAGACCCTCCTTAAAGCAGCGTCGCCCCCGTGCAAAGATCCTTCACCAAAAAATAATTGGCAAAAAATTCGATAGATGAGTGGTTATTGCAGCAAAATTGTGAGATGGAAATTAGGTCTTTTATACTATCAGGTGAACATAAAACATTGGTCAATTAAAAAGATTTGTTTGGGTAAGATAAACTAGTAAAACCAACATGACTAATACACAAACCTATGCCATCACCAAGGACGATCTCGTCAGGGCCTTTGTACTCTGATACCATGAAAAAGCTCACAATTTTGTAAATCATTTTCATGGCAATTAATTTATAAATTGTACATGTTTATAAAGAGAAGAAAAATGCAATCTTTGACTGAGTCAAAATCGAGGAATGCCAACTCATCTACAGTTGGTATACTAATATGAAATTCAAAAAGATATCAAAAAAATATTCCATATTCAAAAAATAATATCAAAAAGATTTCATATTTTAACAAATCCCACCGAACCCACCTTATGGACTTTGAAATCTATTAGCACCGTCACCTAGTCTTTGCCTTAATTTCTTCTTCTTTTTTCGTTGCCGTGGGTTTCGGTGCTCAAGCGGAGACTCACCCGTCAAGCACGTCAAGGTCCGCCATCAGGGCCAAGTCATTTCCTAGTGCACTGGTGAAGAGACTTGACTCCGGCGTGCTGGAAAGTCAAGATTTATATAATATGATATAAGTATAGTGGTGCTCCATCTAACTTTCAATAACGTGTTGAGATGCGGCTCTATCAGCATATGCCACATGTCCCTTCATTAGTTACACCCTTTAATTATTCCAATGTCGCTCTTCAATTCAGTCTTCTCTAATAGTATCTACCTAACCTAATTTAATCATGTGTGTGTATATTTACGTACATGCGTGCCTTTCGGTGCGCTTTGAAAAGTCAATGAGGAGTCAACTAGACCCACCTTGAATTAACTTGGGTCAAATTCTCACAAAATGACCAAAATACCTTTAATTTAAAATTGACAGAAAAGTCCCACAACTCGATTTGATGAACCAGACATGACAAGTCATATGAATGACTTTAATTATACAATGCAAAAAAAAAAAAAAAACCGAAGCTATGTTTTCAGGAAAACAATATTTTTGGTAGGGACTATAAATCCCAATTGTCTCTTCTTTTCCTTTCTTTTCTTCTATTTAAAAATGTAAAAGCAAAAATTTTTGAGCAAAATTTAGGTGTGGACGGAACTAATTTTTGAAATGATTACACCTGCCCTCCCCAATACATTCTCGATACAAAATAAACCTCGGACGGCAGCGCCATGATGGTGAAACAATGGGGATACTCCAAGACCCATTCCCAACGGAGAAATCCCGGCCGTTCAGTGGTGCTCTTGCTTTTCATCATAACAACCACGTGAACGACTCTGCACTGTAGAAAACGTCTAAGCAGCTTTGCATCCTTTTGAACGCACGAAATTGGAATGTGGGCAAGAGAAAAGCACCGATCCACATAGAAAACGTCTAAGCTGCTAGCATGATGAAGGGAGATTCGTGGATTAAGCACGAGAGAAAGACTTAGGCCTGATCCAAAAGCAAGGACTCTCTCTCTCTCTCACCCTCATCATAACTTAAAGGTATGTCTATTTCGTAAAAATTTCATAGCTCCTGAAAATATTTTCTACTTTTCAGATTATAAAATTCATTTTCTTAACTTTAAATGAACATATTTTCTTTGACAATAGATGGTTCTTCATTGACCAATCATTTTCCGTTAACCAAACGAGTGAAAATTCACAAAATTAATTTGCACGAAATTTTTTCACTTAACCAAACACGCCCTTAAACATAACAGACTTCCTTATTGGTGGTGTGCAAGTGTTTGGGGTTGGCTTTGAAGCTTCAGCCTGATGAAAGTGGGCCCGCTGATTTTGCGCATCATTCTGGAAAAAAAAACGGTATAATGAAACAAGAATGAAGCTAAATATCTAGTGGTGCAGGCTCGGCGAAATTGGTGATAAGGGATGTCAATTGCAATTTTGCCAGGACAAATTGTCACCCATTTAAAAGGTGCGTCAAACTGTAGCTAAATGATCTCTATCGGAAAGGACAGACTTTAGAACTTTGAAAAAGGCGACCACTAGATGGATAGTACATGGTATGGGACCACTTGTCTTCTCAATGATGTGATATCTCTATGACTAATCAAACATTCAAATTGGATTAATCAAATGCGAATACAGTAACAAAAGGAGATTCATTTCATCGGACAGTGATGTGGAATTATTAGAGTCACTTTTTTATGTCAGATGCATCAAATAATCCAGCAAATTTATGAATTAGACAAGACGGGAGTTAATATGGTAATAATTAGCTCAAATATACGATATTGGTAGCACTCGGCAATGGCACAAGAAATCAAAAATAAATTGTGCACTTTGTTGACCGGCTGGGACACATGCACATTTCAAACCTAGCTACCAATCTTGTCCCATGGGTTAAGTGAAAGCACCTCATCTCTAATTCCACAACATCGTTAGTTGGCTACAGAACGGTGCTCCAATTTTGATTTTGATAAAGACAATAAAAATCCTTAAACTCATGTTCACATTTAGCTCTAGAACTCTTTTTCTTCTATTATTCAAATTTTAAAAGTCCAAGCTGGCATCTTTAATTATTTATTTCATCCACATGGGCGAGATTTTGTGTTGATACTTTTTTGTTGTTTTACAAAAAAATTTAATAATAAAAAATGAACTTTTCTTTTTTAGCTCTTAAAATTAACAGGAAAGGGGGCGGCAACGTGTTGCTCTCTCCAATCGGCAACCTTTGTTGGCGTCACGGCAAGGGTGATTGGCCCTCACTCAGCCATAAGTCAAGGCTACGACTCTCGTCACCGCCGGGCAATCGCTATTGGGACCATGAAACAAGGGCCCTTGCCCTCACGAAGTAGGGCAAGCGCAAGCAGGTCCTTGCTTGCTCCTAGACTTATTAAACGGGTATGTCGGATCGGGTTTGGGTCGGGTCATAAATCATGTCAACCCAAATCGATCCACGAACCCGTTATACGACCCATTTAAGATAAGTATAAAATTTTGGGCCCATACCCAACCCAACCCAACCCAACCCATACCTAACTCGACCCATATTATTAAAACACTTCTCTATCTAACTAAATTTAAGAAAACTTATTCTTATAATCTTTTTTAAAGATTATATTCATTTAATATTATTTTTTAAAATCGAATTATTAATAATTTTTTTTTAAATTTTTTTTTTTTTTTTTTTTTTTAAAATCACGTACACATATGGGAAACGAGACTCACCCGGGTTTTGACAGCCAATCAAGCCACCATCCAACAATGGTGGCGACCATGTGCGACAGCGCCATCATGCAAGCGAGGAGGAGATGATGTACGAGCGATGGGAGCGAGACGATGCATTGTTGTGCAACGAGGAAGGTTTTTTTGTTTTGATTTGAGAGCGGAAGAAGAGTGGAGTCATCTCTGAAGACTGAGGAATAGTTAGATTCTAAGTAGGTTTAAACTTTGACCCATTAACAATACATGTATGTTAGTCTTTTTAATTTTAAACCCATTATAGGTACACCTATCAAAATGAGTGCATAATCCACCATAATCCACATAAATGGATTATACACTCATTTTGATAGGTGTACCTATAATGGGTTTAAAATTAAAAAGACTAAAAGAAAGCCCGATTTATTTTGACAGGTATACCTGTTCCCGGCAAGAGGAGCGACCCTTGCACGCAACAAAGAGGCACCGGCACAGCTCCCTCCTGACCTCACCACCAATCTTTTTCCCTCTATTTATTTGACCTTTTTGTAACTTTAGTCTTTTTCATTCTTTTTCCTTTTTGCTAGAAAGTCTTTTTTATTCTTTAATATTTTCTAATGCATCGCATAGCGCCACTTGTACAAAAAGGAAACAGAGAAACTAATTAAAAAACCCCCCACATGGAATTTCAGTCCAAAAATAAATTACAGCCTTAACAGAAAGACTAATTTGAAGGACGGCAACGAGTATTAAGCCTTAAATGACTTTGAAAAAAGTTTTAGGACTAAAATGATATATCAACACAAATTTTAAAACTTCTAGTGTGATTAGCCCATTTTATTTTATCGGATTTATGGGAAAGATAGGTAGACAACCCCATGGGGTGAGAAATTTTTATGTAAAAGACTTTCATTTACAAGGAGGCATGAATAGAACTAGCTAATCATAATATAAAAGTAACATCGTAACTGTTATAATTTTTTTAAAGAGAACCTTGGAATCTAGATTGCTTCTCCAAACGTGACTGATGTGACCTAACAAAATTAATCTAGCCGATACTTTGTTCTACCACGGTATTAGCTCTTTAAGCTGAATGGTAAGTAAATGCACTTAATGTCCCTCTAAATTAAAGATCAATTGGCGAACTTAAGGCACCTCAATGCTGACAGGCGTCCACATCTTTAATGAGACTCTTGTGTCGTATTTATGGTATCCTACGTTTGAGGTAACGAGGGTCCAAGAATGGCTTACCTATTGCTGTCACCATACAGTTGCATTGACTTGAATCTTCGTCGTCACCATTAAGGACTCTATCCTTCGCTCGTCCACATAAAATTTATTCTGGGCGTGTAAGGAATGTTTTCGGCAAAAAATCATGCAATCAATCTTACATTTTTTATACGGATGTCAATTCAATTATAAATTTGTCGATTTTAACGATTTAGTTTTAAACCTTTGCATTACGGTTGGCATGGCA
The DNA here is from genome assembly GCA_014182895.1 of Angophora floribunda. NCBI lineage: Eukaryota > Viridiplantae > Streptophyta > Magnoliopsida > Myrtales > Myrtaceae > Angophora > Angophora floribunda. The sequence goes on from CM024713.1 coordinate 15,841,234, forward strand.
GTTCAATCATCATCGACCATCCTTCATGGCACACCACCACTTTAGTAATTTCCGGCAAAAATTTATCGGACCAAATTAATAAAATTTAGGATTGAATTGACATTCGTATTGTATATTAAACATTAATTGAACAATTTAAAGAAAGCTACGTTCTTTTTACTCTCGTATCGAAGGACTTTCACTAGTGACAAGTGCATGTCCCCTCGAAATCGCCATCAAAACAGCTGGACCATGCCTCCCTTCCCTTCCTCCCACGCCATCTCTTCTCCGGTAACGAGAAAGAAGAATTTCTCGAGATGTGGTTTTCCTTCGCCCAAACGGAAAAATACGAGGTTGGCAAACTTTTCGGATCCATAAACTAGTCTTACAATTACGAGATGCTTGTAAATCAGCAAGCGGAAGTTCGATTCCTTCTATCATGAAAAGATAAAGGTAGATATTATAATTTTATATCTACCTCTAGTGCAAATGAGATATTCTGAAAATCATACTTTGTATTTATTAACAAATCTATATTAAGGATGTGTAACCGAACTGATTTCACTTGGAAATCTAACTGGACCGCCTTGAAAATTAGTTCGTTACCAATCAATTTCCCAGGACCAATGGGACTAGTAAAACCAGTATGGTTCGCGATTCAAGTCAACAACCAATCGAGAACCAAACTGATTAGACCAAATTTGGAATCGGTTTCATAAAGTCTAAAAAAACTTTATTTCTCTCTTGTTATGTTTTTCTCTATTCTGTCCAACCTCATCCAAGCACTTCAAGACTCTCTCGCTGGCGACTCACCCTCCTCCTTGCAACCCTTGCTCATTCCTAATTCTCATTCGCTCCCTCGCCCTCATTTATCTTTTACTTTGAATTATTTTGGTACTCATATTATTTTGCTATACAAAATAAAACCCAAGGAACAAAAGAAAAACGTGTTCTTGGTAGAACTTGGAATCCAACTAAAAAAAAGGATTGGTACCGGAGTCAGTTTTAGGGAAAATAGGATAGGTAATAGGTTTTGGAAACTGAGAATCAATTCTAACAGGATAAGTTTAAAGTTTAAAGTTAGGTCTGGAATATTATCATCCCTAATTTCGTTATTGATTGTACATCAGAATATGATGTATTGTAATATAACAATTATGGGCAAGAAATGGGAGTTCATTAATAAATTACATATAAAATTACAACCTCAGACGCCTGGATGATTTATTTACGATTGAGATTAGATAGATTCTCTCGAGGGTGTCCTGTAGAGAACTGAATAAGGACGGTGACTTGAACCTAGAAGCATGCACTGATCGCTTGGTGATTTGTTTTGTATGCCAGTTCACTCTATAACTAAAGCCAAAGACTTCTGAAAAAATATCTCAGCACAGGTCAAGCTTCAACCTGTTCCCTTGAACACCATGAGAAACTCACCATTGCTCCTTGTGCTTGTTCTCTCAATCCTTCTTCATTTGTCTTCTCAATCCTCCTCTGCAACTCGTGCTATTTTGAGCAGAGGCGACTCTCTATTCGTTGAAAACCCAGATGACATCCTAATCTCAAAGTCTGGGGTCTTCTCCGCCGGCTTTTACCCTGTTGGCAAGAACGCTTACTGCTTTGCCATCTGGTTCAGCTATCCACCATGCATCGGCCAGAATTGCACCGTAGTTTGGATGGCAAACCGTGATGAACCTGTCAACGGGAGGTACTCTAAGCTTTCCCTTAAAAAGAGTGGCAATCTCGTGCTAACTGACGCCAGCCACTCCGTTGTTTGGCCCACAGATACAGCCTCGCACTCATGGCCGAGGACACCGATTCATCAATTACAGCTCCTAGACTCTGGTAATCTTGTTCTTCGCGATGGAGAAGGCAATGTCCCACTCTGGCAAAGCTTCAACTACCCGACCGACGTGCTCCTTCCTGGGCAGAAGCTCACGAGGAACACCCCCCTTGTTTCGTCTCGGAGCATAGGCAACTTCTCTTCTGGCTATTACAACTTATACTTCGACAACGACAACGTCCTTCGTCTCCTCTTCAACGGACCTTTGATCTCGAGCGTCTACTGGCCAGACCCAAGCCGTGTGAGTTGGGAAAATGGAAGAACAACCTACAACGATAGCAGAGTTGCTGTGCTCGATTCCTTGGGGAATTTCACTTCATCCGACGATCTGATGTTCCTGACGTCGGATTTCGGCAAGAAAACCCAACGAATGGTAAAGTTAGATCATGATGGTAATATAAGGGTCTATAGTAGAGAAAAAGATGGGAAGTGGATTGTCTCATGGCAAGGCTTATCTGAGTCATGTACTGTTCATGGGATTTGTGGACCGAATAGCGTTTGCAGTTACAGCCCAAGTAAGGGGAGGAGTTGCTCTTGCCTTCCTGGATATGTGTGGAATAATGACACTGATTGGACTCAGGGATGTGCGCCCAAATTCGAGAGCTTCTGCAACAAGGATTCTGATGATCATGTCGATTTCCTGCGTTTGCCTCACCATGATTTCTATGGATATGATAAGGGCTATTTTCCAAACACTACCCTGGCGTCATGCAAGAAATCGTGTGCAGATCTCTGCAATTGTAAAGGCTTTCAATACAAATTCAACGGGCACACTGGGAGATTCGACTGTTACCTCAAGTTACTGCTGTTAAATGGATATCTTTCGTTCTCATTTTCTGGGAGCATCTATTTGAAACTACCAAAAGCCAATCTATCTTCTTATCAAATACCCACCCAAGGATTCAACCCACTGCCCTGTCCCACAAAAGTTCAAGAAGTTGTCCTTAAAAGGACTTATCTGAAGAGCCACGTGAATTCGACACTTGAGATCCTGCTCATTTTTGCTATGGTGCTAGCTGGAGTGGAAATTGTTTTAGTCTTCCTCACATGGTCCTTCTTGATTGGGACTGATCCTGACAAACGTGGAGGTTCTGAGAAGGGATATCATCTTTTGGCGACAGGATTTACAAGGTTCACGTATGCTGAGCTAAAGAAAGCGACCAGGAACTTTAGCACAGAGATTGGAAGAGGAAGTGGGGGAGTTGTGTACAAGGGTGTCCTGCCTGATGGGGGGGAAGCTGCGGTCAAGCTGCTGAACGAGGCGAATCAAGGAGAAGAAGAGTTCCTGGCTGAAGTGAGAACACTTGGGAATCTCAATCACATGAACCTGATTGCCATGCGGGGTTACTGCGTGGAGGGAAGGCACAGGCTCTTGGTTTATGAGTTCATGAATCACGGTTCCTTAGCAGAAAACCTTTCTTCCGATCAACTCGATTGGAAGAAAAGGTATGAGATCGCGGTAGGATCAGCCAAGGGGCTTGCTTATCTTCACGAAGAGTGCTTGGAATGGGTTCTCCATTGTGACGTGAAACCGCAGAACATACTCCTTGATTCTAATTACCAACCAAAGGTGGCCGATTTTGGGCTCTCTAAGCTACTTAACAGAGAGGGCCTTAAGAATACGAGTTTCTCAAGAATAAGAGGAACAAGGGGTTACATGGCTCCTGAATGGGTTTACAATATGCCAATCACCTCCAAAGTGGATGTGTATAGCTATGGAATCGTTCTGTTGGAGATGCTGACCGGAAGGAACCCAGTCGTGGGCCATGCCATCGACGGAGAAGTTAAAGGCGAGAACAAAAGATTGACTACCTGGGTGAGAGAGAAGATGAAACAAGGAGTGCCCATAGAGACATGGATAAGGGAGATTGTGGATCCGACCGTAAAAGGGCATTACGACATCAAGAAGATGGAAGTTCTGTTCGCGGTGGCGCTTCAGTGTGTGGAGGAAGACAGAGATGCGAGACCCACCATGAGCCAGGTGGTTGAGATGCTTCTGCGCCCTGAAAGTGAAAATCTATAATCAGATGGGAGCACAACTGCTCGTGTTCGAACTCTAAATAAGGGGACAGTGGTAAATAGTATTAGGAGGTACCAACCTAGGAACGATAATCTAGTAAGTGTTTAGGGACAAGTCCCTGTTTATTATCTCTGTTTCTTCTTTTACAAATCCAGGAAAGATCATTTAGCATGATAGTTCCCTGTAAGAGAGATCGTTCGGCAACGAGGACGCTGTTGCTCTCTTGTTGATGTTTATCTTTGGTGCTTATGATCCAGTCGAGATAGTACACCTCATAGTAACAAATTATCGACTAGATAAAATAGTCACAATTTGTAATTTCCTTTTCGACATTGACTTTTAAACATAACTATCGCCATAAACTTCTAAATTATTTTTCGGCTTCTATTACCTAAACCGAAGCGGTTCACTTGGTTTAGGGAATTCGACATTGATTTTGAGAGGTCACCCCGTCAAAAAATAGTTTGAACCATGCACAAGAAATTTGGAAAATTTTGTTTGATTTTGATTACTCTAAGTATGGTTACAAGCACCCAAGGTTTCATAAATGGGAGTTGATTTAAAGCTATTCGAAACGCAAAGTCAAAGTGCGAAATGAAATTTACCGCATTACAAATAGCTTTAAATAATCGCTTTGGATAAATGATTTGTTGATGCGTGAGAGTCATTTTGTAAGCGATTAAGCATAATTAGCCGTCATTTGTTAAAGTAGTGTTTTTTTTTTTTTTTGACGTTGAATCTTATTTTTATCATAGGATTACAAGGTCGTCATCTTGTGTGGCTACGTTGATTGGTTTTATGTATTTTCATGTGAGTGGTGTTGATAACACCGAAGTAATGAAGTATATTGAACTAAAAAGAGTAAATAAATTGCATAAAGTTGGATCGAGTGTTTACTACATTTTTAGGGTTATTGTGAGGTGGTTTGATAAACCTTTCTTAGAAAGGTTATGTGTATTACTTTGTGAATTTAATTTATGAGATAATTTTTCAAAATATTTGAGAAATACTTTACGAAAGGGGATTTCTAATTGATGAACAGAGTTCCCAAAAATTATATATTTTGATCTGTGAAACAAATTGTAATTTGGATTAATCAAGGACTAAGTGCTACAAGGCGATGCAAGTCTCGTGGAAGCCACTTTTAGGGCCTTATACTACAATATACGTTAGTTAATGACTAAGTGTTACACAATAACGTAAATTTTTAGACACCACATCTATGGTCTTGTACTATGATATATGTTGGTCAAAGATTAAGTGCCACACTATAACATCAATAATGTAAGTTTTGTGTAGCTATAGCTGGGGCCCTGTATTTAAGGGCTAAATACTACACGGTGACGCTAGTGTCGTGGGAGTCACATTTAAGCCATGTTACTATGATATACATTGGTCAATGATTAAGTTCTACACAATAACATAAATTATGTGGAAGCCACCTTTAGAGCTTTGAGTTGGATATTGAGCATGGAATGAACCTTTAACATCTGATTTGATGAGATTAATTAGAAATATTTGTTTTAATATTAGTGATGAAATTCTTATTTCTGTTGGAATATAGTTATGCTAAAGTAATATATAACTCATTTTATTCTTGTAAGTTTGTTGTATTCTACATATGGCATAAATGAGTTATGTTTTTGAGTGTTAAATATGTATTGTGGAGACTTGGTTTGCTTAGAATAGATGTACTACTCATTATTATATTTTATAGGACTACTGTCAATTGTTCTAAAAACTTAAAATTTTAGATAAAGGTATGATTTATTATTTTAATATTCTAACACTCTCCCTTACACATAGGCTAGACTTTGACCTTAGCCTAAGGTGTGGAAATATTCGGTTGGGGAGGCTAATATAGACCTACAAGATTTGAATTCAGGACCTCCTAGCTTTAATACCATGTGAGATTTTATGAAATCACTACTAACCGTTATAACCATCGTTGATGCAGTTAGAGAACTTGCCGAATGTAGCTGGATTTACTGACGGAAGGGTTTGGGACTACTGGAAGGAAATCAACAACCGGCCACCAATTTGCGATCGAGTCGCTGCTCAAAACACAAGGTGAAGCACCAAGGGGGATGGCACCGTCAAAGATGATAGCCACTTTTAATTCTATGAATTTTAAAGTACAAATTCATGTTTAGTTAGAATACTTTGAGGTGCAAATAAAGTGTCTTGGAAAATTTAAGTGATTATCTTATGATGCGGCCATTTGCTTCTCAAAGTAAAGGGCCTTCGGTTGGGCCCATTGTGCATGAGCCTAGAAAAAGGTTGTGGATTGAATTGTAAAGGTCCAAGCCCAAAAATCCTCCCCAATTAAATATGTCTATGCTTAATTTTAGGTATAAAGACCAAACTAAGAATGAAAGAGCGTCTTAGAGTAACTAAATATACAATACACCTTCATATTAAGGTTTTAGAATAATTGGATGTGATCTTATAATATCTCACATTCACTAAGTTGCGATTGCTCATTCATTTTGTCTTTAATGTTTTTCAAGCTACTCAATTAGTGGCCGATTGTACAAGAGCACTATCGATGGGAATTTTAGGAGTTGGATTTTTTTGTATGGTTTGAGGAAGTTGTATATCTATTGTTAGTTGCTGGGTTAGTTGAGTTCTTAGTTGTACCTGTTCTTTTTTATGAATGATAGAAACTCCAATATTGTAACCAACCTTACTGATATATCGAATATATATAGATGGACATAGCACACTTAGCATTCTATGTTAATTTTCTTACAGGCACATAATTAAAAGAGAAACGATTCAAAAGAGATGTGCTATGAAGAACAAGAAGTGATTTAGCACACTCAATGCCATCTCAAAAGACCGATCACAAAGTGAAGGCAAAGAAAATGGAAGAAAAGAACTAGAAGCAAATGCAACCAAAAAACAAAAAAAAGATCATTTTGACTCCATCGATGTGGCCGGGGAGTTTCAAATTGGGCCAATGCCTCCTTATAACTTTGTTGACTAATCCAAGTACGTTTCGTAAGGAAAAACGTCATTGCTATCTTTTCAAGATCAAAAGACATTCGATTGCATTGATAGTACAATTGAATGATGCGGACAAGAGATGACCCCCTATCGGATGAGATACCGACTTTATGATGATAATAATATCTGAATATGCCAATCAAGTTGTGACTGGTACGAATTTGACCCATAAGAGAATTAGCTAATGCCAACAGCACTTAAATCTTGAGATATGGAGCTCATCTGACCAGAAACGGGAGAGAAGTATTTGGCAAGCGTTGAAATGAAGTTGATAAACTTGGAGTGACGGTTGGAATACTACCCGATGCAAAAGGATAAAATGATTAAGCCATAGAAAGAGGTGAGCACGGTCATTTTTAACTTAAACCTCAACCCTCAGAAAACAAGATTGGTAGGGATCGTGGTCAAAGGCGTTGCAGAAGCTGTCAGCAGGCATTGATAAGTGACTGGCGATGTCAGTCCAGCTTGGTTACCGGAAGATGCTAAATGTTGGAAACAATCATTGGAAGACATGAGAGACACTTTCAGAACATGGGAAACAACTAGAACGTGAAAAAGTGGGATCCTAGAGGTTATGGACTCCAAAAGTACCTGTCGGAAGAGAAGAATGGCACCCATACTCAGGAATTATGCAGACAGAAGATTTCCTATTTCGACACTTCATCTATGTCTCCTAGCCACTTATCTAATGATTTCCAGCGTTTCAAGTTTGATCTTTTGCTTGAAGACCTCTTGTTGTCGGACCAACTTTAGTGTCGCTTCTTATTTAACCCTAATCTGAGTTTATGTTCTTTACTCAATTGTAACCATCTTATTATCAATACAAGGACAGTCGTGCAATTCAAAAATTGTCGATCAATGTTACTCAAATTACACAATATTGTTGAGTGTTTGGCATTCAAAACCTTTCTTGTGAAGAAACAAACATGGGTATTCACATGTAGATTTACTTATAATGTTATTCATTATTTTTTCTAGATTTTCAAAACATTTGTTTAAAAAAAGATTGGAGAAAAAATAAAAGGTATTTTTTTTTTACTTTTATTGATGGGATGGATTTATCTAACCATAATTTCACTAGAACCGAAATAGGCATTTGGTAAAGTGGGGAAGAACTCCATGCATGTTTTATGAATCAAAAGTGATTGTCAGGTGCTCAGACGGCCAAATTAAAACATCAAATTAAGTTGAATACAACTTTTTAATGTTTGGATCTTGATTTTGAAATCTTTTCTTCATTTTTTTGTCTATCTTGTTATTCTCTCAACTCACTCTTGAACTTTTATTTTACTTCTTTGTCAAAACTCACGCCTGAAAATAAACATCCCCAACCCAACCTCCCAAGAAAATAGGGATTCAAATTCCTCACCTCTCCCTTTTTTATGTGGGAAGGGTGGTCACCGGAATAAGACCAAATAGTTATTTCGAAATTCTTTCGAAGTTGAAAGGTCTCAATTTGCAATGGTCCCCAAAGTTGAACAATCTTTGAAGCTTATCCCCTTCCCTTTCCAACTCAAGCTCTAATAAATAACTCAACACCAACGTGAAAATCATTTGCTTAGCTCACGGGTCATGCTTTCCCATATTCAATGTTTGACGTTTATTATTAAAGAAAGACCGTTGATGCCAAGCGGCCTCCTTAACACATGAGAGCGAGAGAGAGAGAGAGAGAGAAGCAAGAATCTCTCCCTTTTGTGACGCTCCGTCGCAAGGTACCAAGCCAGCAACAATGCTTCTCTTCTTCTTGCTCTTCCTCACCGCCACCGCCGCCAACTCCCTCTTCGTCCATCCTCAACCACTCCCTCCGAGCCCAAGTCCAAGACCGCGCCCCGAAAGCATCTTCCTCCTCGCCGGGCAGCGCAACATGGCGGGCCGGGGTGGCGTGGTCAATGACTCATCCACTGGGTGGGTCCAGACGTGGGACGGGGTCGTCCCACCGGAGTGCAGCCCCAACCCGTCGATCCTCCGGCTCGCAGCGAACCTCACATGGCTCGAGGCACGGGAGCCGCTCCACGCGGACATTGACACAAACAATACGAATGGGATCGGACCCAGTATGGCGTTTGCCAACGCGGTCCTGGGCCAGGATCGGAGCTTGGGCTCAGTGGGGTTGGTGCCGTGCGCAATCGGCGGGACGAGGATAAGGGAGTGGGAGAGAGGGACGTTCTTGTACGACCAGCTGATGAAGAGGGCGCGAGCCGCGACGAACGACGGGGGCACAATCAGAGCGCTCTTGTGGTACCAAGGAGAGAGCGACACGGTGGAGAAAAGCGACGCCGTGGAGTACAAAGGCAGGCTGGAGAAGTTCTTTTCGGATGTGAGAACCGATCTGCAGTCACCGGAGCTACCAATCTTCCAGGTAATTGAATTTCTCTTTTGTGCTTCATTCCAGAATCAATCGCATCTTTCAGTTTAGATTCTTCAAACAAAATATGATGAAATTATAGATGAAAGTTGCTATTTAAATGAATGGCGATCATCTCGATGTGTGGTACTTTCTTAGTCTATTTTTATTCACTACCAGACAAAGAATAATTAAATGTGCATTTTGATTGTACCTTGCAAATGGGTCCGTGGGAATCATTGTGATGGGTTTCTTTTCTGCAGCTTTTTAAATAGAAAAATATTAATAACAAGAGACGACACATCCAAGGCAGAAACTGGGGCATTCACCTTAGGCCCACAAGCCGCTTTTCCTCTAAACTAAGTTAAAATAATCAAAATTCGACCGCCTGTCTCGTTATATTAATGAACCGGACATCAAGAAACGGTAATAATCGCACTAAACTGTTGGAAAAATGTACATTTTGATGCAATTTTTTAATTCGCTTAAATCAAATACAATTATGGCTTAATTGCATGTCGGTTCTGCGTACGGGAGCAGGTGGCTATCGCATCAGGACAGGGACCTTTCACCGACACGGTGAGAAAGGTCCAGCTCGGGCTTGACCTTCCGAACGTGCGAACCGTCGACGCCAAGGGACTGCCTCTAGGACCCGACTGGCTCCACCTAACCACCCCGGCCCAGGTCCGGCTTGGCCAGATGCTCACCGACGCTTTTCTTCAGTCCATGTCTCGCTCCGCGTCGCTCGTGAGTGAAGCTTCCCCGAGTGGTCCAAAACTGGTAATCCATGTTTTGGCGTTCTTCATGTGGAAATTTATTATAGCAGTTTCGATGAACTGAGGTGATTAATGATTTTCTGGATTGGAAGTTGATTAACGATTGATTGTTTCGGACTTGACTGAAAATTGCGAAAGAGTGCAGAGAAACGCGAGATGCAACTGTTGTTTAGATTAAAAATTTGACAGGGATATACATGGAAACTGAGAAATTTGTTGTTTCAATTGGAGATTTCTCCTACAAATTTCAATTTAATTCTTAGTCCTTCTATTGTTCCTATGTAGTCCTAAGCTTTGCGTGAAATTATAACGTAGTGTTTCTGGCCAATCTTCATTTGAAAATGCTAACAGGGTGGTCTAATTATCCATGGCCATCCTACCTATCATGACAAGCAATTTGACATAGAATATATTTACTCAAAATGATGATGTTTTGCTTAATTTTATAACTCTGTAACATTTTTCATGGTCCTTTCTTTATTTTCGGACCATCTTCGACCTATATTTGATTTTCTACCACCATCACGAGCTCTTCATCACCCCTTGTTGGCTATAAGCCCTAAAATAATTATGTAATAGTTACATATTAGGGATTTAAGTTGCATTATTTATTTAATGGCAAAGAAATATCCATTCATCATCCCTTTTGATGTAACTAGTGTATGCACCTAGAGGGGGGGTGAATAGGTGTTTAGGAATTTTACGCGCAACTAATATCAGATTATTGCAAACCACAAACAAAAGTAAATAGAGAGAGTTAGAGAAGGTTGCAAACACCGATTATAGTGGTTCGGCTTTTTAGACAAGCCTACGTCCACTCTCCGGCGACCAGCCAATCGGCTGTATTTCACTATATGATCAACGGTGATTACACACTTCCGAGTGTTTATACTTGGTGAAAATCTGTCTCACTAAGTCACTCTCTTTTGTAATACACCGAGATCACTCAAATACGCTCTATGAACAACAATTGAAGAACGTAATCAGCTTTGGAATAATGTTCATCTCATCTTCCCTTAAGTCTTAACCTATCCTTAAATACTCTCCAAGCCACATTCGACCGTTGGCTATTTCCGTGAGAGTTCCGTCTTTCCTTTCCCCGACGTACTTTATAAGGCAAGTCTTTTTGACCGTTGAGAGTAGATCGATCCCTTAGATTATGTTCGCCCATACAATCGAATCCCAAGCTTCCATAAGTGCTCTATTCTTCTTTGGAAGTTGTCCACTAATTGATCCCGTAAATTAGATTAACAGAATCAACATAAATAAGGTAAGTGAAATACTCTACCGTTGGTGATCTTATCTTGTAGATACACCTTAAGTCGACGACTTTAAGTTCGAGTCCGCTTAGAATTTCGGGCCTGCAGTACGGTCGACTTTAATTCTCGCCCCCAGACGGCCGACTTTAATTCTCGCCCCCGAAGACTCTTCCGTCTCGAGTTCGGCGACTCTAAGGCACCCCAAGCTTTATCTTCGCGCTTTCAAGCGTACTTTAAAGCCTAAGTCTTCCCGAGTTCTTTGTCTTCAAGAGTTTAGTAAGAATCTCAATCATAAAATGTTTTGTAAACATCAAAACTAGGAGTTTCCTCAACAATCTCCCCTTTTTGATGATGACAAAATATTTCATTCATATGGCTTTAAGTTCCCGCAAAATATGGTTAGATAGAGCCTACTTCCAAATATCCTGCACAACTTATAAGAATAGCTCATATCAACCCCGTATAGATAATACAAAAAGAACATAACCTCATTTCATTAGTGTAATAAGCATATAAGAAAATATTATCAAATATTTTATTATCATGCATTAACATTATAATAAAGCCATAATAAAGCCAAGCCAACTATGTCATGCATCCAACTATCAAATCATCAACAGCTAATAACCATCAAAAATCAAAAAGCCATATTACTCTCCCCTTTTTGTCAACCTCAAAAAGAATTAGTCGGTTCAAAATGCTTTAAAAAAAATGAAGATGTTTTTAAGAAGATTTCTTGTTTGGGGTCCGAACAAGGGTGAAATCCTCCATATCCGATGCACTTCTCACCCCGTCAATACATTGATTGACCGTCTTCTCAAGATTTTCCAAATCGTTTGTGAAGGAGGTTTCCATTTCAATCTGCCGATCCTTGATCTCGGTTAGAAGTGCCAAGATCTTCGATAATCAGCATTCCCAGATGAAGCTTCGTGTATTTGAAATTCAATATTTTCGAAAGATGCTCCCCCGAATTGATGCTTCATTCTCGTCCTTGTTGTCCTTCCTTTTCCCTTTCTTTATCTCCCTCTTCTTCTTCTTCTTCTCGTTTCCTCTTCTTCTTGATCTTCTTCTTCCGATCTTCTTCCTGGATCTTCCTCTGGATCTTCCGCCAATTCGATACATCATTCTTCTCATGTTCTCGTGTGGAGAATGTTTTCTCGCGTTTGTTTCTCGCTTCGGTTCGACATTCTCTCGAGAAGTTTGACGCATATTTGCCGAATTGCGAGATGCTTTCTTCTTCTTCTTCTTCATCTACCAAGAGAAGTTGTCTTCTCCTTTTAGAACTTGGCTCAGCGCAGCCAGCCTACCTCTTTACCTTTTCTTTTTGCTGTCTCTCGCTCTAGCCAATTCCTTTTCTTTTCGTCTCCAAGTCTCGCAACGTCCTTCAATCTCATCTTATTGATCATCTTCATGTCAATAGCCATTGTGGGAAGAGTTTTAGTGCTGAATTTACTGGGTATGTCTATTTTTAGATGCTCAAAAATCCTTGTCACTAAAGCTCCATAGGGTAGCTGCCCTTTCTCCTTCGACACCGTCCGATACATGTGCGAATATTGTGTGAGGCAAAGAGAACAAGACTCCCTTTTCAATAGCCCACATTAACTTGGCCTCAAATTTAGATACATCAGTTTTTTATGAGGCTTTTGGACGAATACAGCTGATAATAATCTTATGCAAAATAGTTCTTGCAGAAGTTAGAAGAGGATAAGTGATAGTGGCCCTTACGTACTTTGTAAGAAACTTACAAACCGTTTCATAGGAGACGTCTATCGCCTCGAATGCTCCTCTTTCAACTTTTATAATGTCGCCGTAATGTCCGTACTAACATCATAGAACCTGTCATTCACACCGAATTGCATTCGATCTCGGAGAGAGAAATGTTAAATTCGAGTAAAAATATGCTTTGTTAGTTCAGATAAACAGCAGCGAATCGGTGCAAAATTGGTCCATCTGCAATTTTTCAAGGCTTTCCCGCAGATTTACTTCAAGAAAGATCCAAATAATCAAAATCCACAATTCTCGTGGTTCATGATTCCTCGATCCATCGGGCCTCGTTGAAGAAGGTTTTATGTTCTCTCGGATCGAAATAATTTCCCGCTTGTATTTCGAACTACAAAGCCTATACCCATTCTAACTTCAAAATTTCTGTATATGTTCTCATCATCATCCTTCATACTATCCTTGCTTTTCCCTTTATCACTCACTTGTTCTCGTGCGAGTGGCTGGTGAATCTCGTGGCTCCTGCATCTTGCTTGAATGAGCCCGAGTTCATTCGCATATCCTTCCTTTCTCAAGAAGAACAATTTGACATCATCTCTAACATTTCTCTGGACTAATTTCTCATATCTCCTCAATATTACATGAGGGCTTTCGGTCGGTGTGGGTAGAGTTAGTCCGCACGTACCTCTTCGTGAGTAATGTCGTTCTTCGATTGTGATATGATGGCTCTTGAAGATTCTTCAGATTATTTTGAGAGGAGACTCTTGGAGAATGTTCTTGGGTATCTTCGAGGTCTCGTGTGAGATCGAAATGCGTCTCTGTCCTCTCGTCGACTCTTCTTCCTCCTTGCCCAAAGAATCTGTTTGATCTCCTTCTTGGGGATGGAGATCTTAATCTGGATACGGAGGATCTCGAGGCCATGTTCGAAGAGATTTGGTTTTTGGAGAAGATTTAGAAAGAGTTTTTCTCTCGTTAGGGTTTTTCAAAAGCGTTACAAGAGTTAAAAGACATCCCGACTTTATACGTTTTTATACCCCCTCATTAGAAGAACAAATGAACAAATCGCGATTCAACACAAATTAAAACGGCAGTTATTTTAAACTCAAAAATATTCAATAAGCACATGCCAAAAATATACAAATTAATCATGTAGATTAAAGAAACTTACCGTGGATTGACCAGATTGAATTAAGGAAATAACATACCTTCCCAAAATACTATAATTTCCTTTTTCAATAGTCTGTCCATTTATCCTTTTTCTCGACTTTGTCCCGCTTTCTTATAGGATTTATAGAAAAGGGTTAATAATATTTAATCTCTCACATATAGAATCGAATGTACCTTTGTCCAAATGGCTTTGTGAAGATATCAGCTAATTGATTCTTAGAATCAATAAATTCCACATATATATCTCCATTTTGCACATGGTCTCTAATAAAGTGATGTTTGATTTCAATGTGCTTTGCTCGAATGTAGAATTGGATTCTTGGTGAGGTTTATAGCACTTGTATTATCACATCTTATTTCAAAGCTTCTTCCTTTCCATAATCCAATAGTTGCTGTTTCATCCATAAAATCTCGTGAGCAGCAGCTTCCAAGAGCAACATATTCTCGCCTCTCTAGCTGATGAGCCACCGTGTTCGCTTTTTTAGAAGACCATGATACCAGCATTTGTCCAAGTAACGGCATGTTCCGGATGTACTCTTCCTGTCTACTTTACATCCTCGCTAAGTCAAGATCCGAGTAGCCAAGAGAGAGTAAAGTCTGTTTTTTAGGGAACCACGCACCCGAGAGATGGATAAGTAGCTATGTACTTGATAATACGCTTTTACCGCTCGTAAGATGAGATTCTCTTGGATCTCGCTTGAAAACGAGCACATACACATACACCGTATATAATGTCCGGGTCCGGATGCAAAGAAGATAGAGAAGAGACCCAATCATACTTCTATAAGATTTCTGATCGACTTTCTTTCCAGATTCATCCTGATCAAGTTTAATGGAAGTTGACATTGGAGTTTCGGTCTTCTTGCGCTTTTCCATCCCAAACTTCTTAACCAAATCTTTGGAATATTTCTCTTGATGAATGAATGTTCCACGTTTTGATTGGTTAATCAAGTCCTAGGAAGAAAGTAAGTTCTCCCATCATACTCATCTCGAATTCCTCCCGCATAGACTTTGAGAAATTCTTGCACAAACTTTCATTAGAAGAACCAAAGATAATATCATCTACATAAATTTGTACTAAAAGGATGTCCTTACCTGCTTTTTTGATAAATAAAGTTGTATCAACCATACCTTTCTTGAAGTTGTTGTCTAATAAAAACTTACCGAGTCGTTCATACCAGTGCTCGAGGTGCTTGTTTCACCCATACAGGGGCCTTTTTCGCCAAAACATGATCTCGGCTTTCTTGTTTCCTCAAACCTGTGTGGTTGTTCCACATAGACTTCTTCCTTAATGAACCCATTTAGAAAGGCGCTCTTTACATCCATTTGAAATAGTTTGAAATTCTGATAACAAGCATAGGCAAGTAAAAGTCTCGATTGCTTCTAATCTTGCTACCGGAGCATAGGTTTCATCATAATCTATTCCCTCGATTGGGAATAACCTTTTGCCACAAGTCTTGCCTTATTTCTGGTGACTTTTCCAAGTTCATTTACTTTGTTTCGAAGACCCATTTGGTACCGATAATTGTCCATCCTTTTGGTTTAGGAACTAATTCCCATACATCATTTCTCTTGAACTGATGAAGCTCCTCTTGCATTGCCTCTATCCAGCTTTCATTTTCCAGAGCTTCATTAATTCCTTTGGGTTCAATTTCAGAAATAAGTGCAACAATACCTGTATCCTTTTTGTTCCTTGATCTGGTTTGAATCCCCTCGTTGATGTTTCCGATCACGAGCTCTTTGGGATGACTAGACTTATGCTTCCGCTTTGTTCGTAACTTCAGCATTATCGAATCTTCTCGTGGATGCAGAAATATTAGGCTGAGTTGATTCTCCTTCATGAATTCCTTCTTTGACTATTTCCCGAGAAGATTCTCGCTATGTTGAAACATGATCTTTCTGGTACAAAGATCTGGTACCGATTCTTCATGCACCGTAACACTTTGTTTTGGAACTTCGCCCCGAAACTTTACATTCATGGATTCTTCCACTGTCCGAGTGTTTTTATTGAACACTCTATATGCTTTGCTAGAGTTTGAATAGCCCAGAAAAATACCTTCATCTGACCTTTCTTCAAACTTACTAGGTTGACGATTAACATTTTTAAGAATATAGCAAGGACAACCAAAAACTCGAAAGTATGAAACAATAGGTTTTCTTTCTTTCAAAATCTCATAGGAGTTTTCTCAAGAATAGTCTTAGAAAAATTCTATTAATAATATGACAAGAAGTAGAAACCGCTTCGCCCGTAACCGAGTTGCCACCTTGCTTTCTATAAGCAATGTTCTGCCATTTCCTCGCAGAGATCTATTCTTTCTCTCCACAACTCCATTTTGTTCTCGAGTGTAGGGAGATGAAAAAGTATGCTGTATACCATTTTTATCACGTAAGTCTGAAAAGTCTTGATTCTCAAATTCTCTCCCATGATCTGTTTTGATACTTGAAATAGAGTAACCTTTTTCATTTTGAACCTTCTTTGCAAAAGTTGAGAAAAATGAGAATGTATCTCCTTTGTTTGCAAGAAAAAATACCCATGTAAATCGAGAGTAATCGTCTACAATCACAAGACAATATTTCTTACCTCCGATGCTATAAGTTCTGGTAGGTCCAAACAAATCCATGTGAAGAAGCTGTAACACACGGTTAGTGGATATATGCTTTTTAGATTTAAAAGAACTTCTTACCTGTTTTCCCAAAGTGTGCATGCGAGCAAAGTTCTGTTTTCTTGTAATTTAGTGAAGGTAAGCCACGAACAAGCCTTTTGTTGGCAAGCTTGGAAATTTGTTTCATGCCGACATGTCCAAGTTTGCGGTGCCACAAATCTGCTTCATCTTGGACTGATAAAAGACATTTTGTAGTGTCTACATTTATATCCGTAAGATAAATGTTCCCATGTCTTCGTCCCGCAAAAAGTCTCGTGAAGAGTCAATGCTTGTTCCGAACATAAGTTCTCTTTGAAGTTTATTCTCAAACCAAAGATCACATAACCGGCCGATGCTCGAAGATTGTAGTTTAATCCTTTGACTAGAGAAACGTTGTTGATGATTAGGCTGCCAATCTTGACAGTTCCTGCCCTATAATGTTTCCTTTAGTATTTCCTCCAAAAGAAACTGTTCCTCCCTTAATTTTCTCAAATTCAATGAATATCTTTGAGTCTCCAAATCATGTGTCTCGAGCATCCACCGTCCAAGTACCATTTCTTCTTTCTTTTGAAGCTTACCTCGCAATGTTTACAAGAACTCATTTTTTCTTTGGTACCCAAATTTTCTTGGGTCCATTATAGTTAGTAGTATAAGCTTTTTCTATCCAATTCTTTTGAACAGTCTCCGACTTTAGGACATTTGTTTTCAAAATGTTCTTTTTCTCCACAATTAGAACATTTAAGATTATTCTTACCAATGGGTTTAACAAAATTACTTTTGAAATGATTTTTGTAAACTTGTCGAGGAGGTCTCTGTCTAATTCTTTCCTTGACTTTGGGAAAATCAATCAAGGAATCATTTTCTTTATAAAAGCCAAGTCCCGACTTGTCATAATAAGGAATTTGAATAGAAAGAATATGCTGAAGGGTTTTTGATCCTTTTGAGAACTTTGTGGTAATATCTAAAAATTCCTTTTTGAGAACATCATTCTCTTTTTGCAAAGAATCTTGATTTTCCTTTGCTTTCAAAAGATTCTTTTTGATAGATTCATTTTCATTTAAAAAGAACCTCTCGATTTTCCTTCATTTCCAAAAATTCCTTTTGAAATCATCCAAATTTTCCTTCAAAAAATCGTTCTGTTTAATCAACTTGTAATTTTCCTTTTTTAATGTGGAGATCCTTTTCAAAGTAGTTTTTAGATTAGAACAAAGCTCATTTATATAATCTGAAACTTCTAAAGGAATAACAGAATGATTTACCTCGATTTCTCTGTCGAGTCCGAGTCGATTCGAATCCGAATCAATGTGCCATAAGACAAATGTTTCCATATTCGTCTTCACTATCCTCAACTTCTATATCGCTCCATGTTTCAGCCTTGAGAGCCTTCTTGTATTTTTCAAACTTTCCCTTGTTCTTTTTGAGTCTCGGGACAATTCTGTTTAATGTGCCCCTTTTTCTTACACTCAAAACAAATTACCTCTTTTGCATAATCATCATCGTCATCGACCTCGCGTTGTCCAAATGCTCGCTTTGTTTTCTCGTTGTTGAATTTTCTGCCTTTTCTGTTTAGTTTCTTTACCTTTTTGATCGCAGTGCTAGTTCCTCATCATCTAGCTCTTCTTCGAATCTGCATCATCGAAATCGCATTAGACTTAAGAGCGATAGACTTCTTACCTCTCGGATTCCACTTCCTCGTTCATTTGTTCTCGCCTCATAGACCGCAGAGTGCCTACAAGCTCATCAACCGTTAGTGGTGAAATCCGCAGAGTTTCTCGATAGATGTCTTCACATTGTTCCATTCTTTTGACAGTCCTCTTAGGAGTTTGTTGACTTTCATTGGTCCGGGGGACAGTTTGTCCTTGATATGCCAAACCGTTTACAATTTCGTAAAGCGGACGAACATATCTCCTATTGACTCTCCCCGTTTCATCTTGAAGGACTCGTATTGACCAAGTAAAATATTTGCTTTGGTCTCCTTGACACGATCGCTTCCTTCATATGTCACATGTAGTCTATCTCATACTTCCTTCGCCGTATCACAAGAAGATATACGATTATATTCATTAGGTGATAAAGCACAATATAGGGAGTAAATAGCCTTTGCATCAAGAGTTTGTCTCTTTGTTATCTCTTCGGAGAGAGAGTGGCTGATGATTCTGCTTTCTTTCTCATCGGTGCTCTTTGAAGTCTTTCGATGTTATCGGTGGGCTCAATTCCCCTATCAACCACATCCCATTCCAAAGGATCTTTCGACCGAGAAAAGCTTTCATTTTATTCTTCCGTATATTGTAATCCTTGCCATCGAAGTAAGGTGGACGAGTGTTGCTCGCCCTTCAATTAAACCTCGGTGCAAGAATACTAGCCATAGAGGATCTTTAACTCGAAGTAACAAACACTTCAAAACTTGAGCATGAGGCTCGATACCAATTGATGTAACTAGTGTATGCACCTAGAGGGGGTGAATAGGTGTTTAGGAATTTTACGCGCAACTAATATCGATTATTGCAAACCACAAACAAAGTAAATAGAGAGAGTTAGAGAAGGTTGCAAACACCGATTATAGTGGTTCGGCTTTTAGACAAGCCTACGTCCACTCTCCGGCGACCAGCCAATCGGCTGTATTTCACTATATGATCAACGGTGATTACACACTTCCGAGTGTTTATACTTGGTGAAAATCTGTCTCACTAAGTCACTCTCTTTTGTAATACACTGAGATCACTCAAATACGCTCTATGAACAACAATTGAAGAACAGAATCAGCTTTGGAATAATGTTCATCTCATCTTCCCTTAAGTCTTAACCTATCCTTAAATACTCTCCAAGCCACATTCGACCGTTGGCTCTTTCCGTGAGAGTTCCGTCTTTCCTTTCCCGACAGACTTTATAAGGCAAGTCTTTTTGACCGTTGAGAGTAGATCGATCCTCTTAGATTCTCGTTCGCCCATACAATCGAATCCGGGCTTCCATAAGTGCTATATTCTTCTTTGGAAGTTGTCCACTAATTGATCCCGTAAATTAGATTAACAGAATCAACATAAATAAGGTAAGTGAAATACTCTACCGTTGGTGATCTTATCTTGTAGATACACCTTAAGTCTCGACAGACTTTAAGTTCGAGTCCGCTTAGAATTTCGATGCAGTACGGTCGACTTTAATTCTCGCCTCAGGGTACGGTCGATTTTAATTCTCGGGCCTCCGGAAGACTCTTCCGTCCGAAGTTCGGCGACTCTAAGGCACCCCAAGCTTTATCTTCTCGCTTCAAGCAGACTTTAAAGCCTAAGTCTTCCCGAGTTCTTTGTCTTCAAGAGTTTAGTAAGAATCTCAATCATAAAATGTTTTGTAAACATCAAAACTAGGAGTTTCCTCAACACCTTTTATATGAATGAGTCCATAAGATCATTTACAACTAAACATATTTTTAAGATGTTAAGAATATGAGTAACAAATTTACAATAAAACTACCCATTTATATAAATGAGTGTATAAGATCAATTATGACCGAATCTATTCTAAAGGTGTTAAGAATATATATAACAAGTTTATAGAAAAACTAAGTCTTTAGATAGTTCCAATTGATGGACATTGAGAGGATATTAACAATCCTGTTGAGATCGATGTGTTATCAAACTTCACCATCAAATATTTGATACCTCAAGGGATGATAAGTCACAAGTCATTGGACATTTATAATATCTGAGCTAGAACAGAAGTACTTATCTTGGACAAATTCATTGAACACAACATGCATAGAACGATTGACAATATGAAAATTTTTAGTGAGGTCAATCACCAATCATTCGTGCTTTGGTATTATGTAAAATCTTTAGACCTAAGGCATGATTCTAAGATCTATGTTTGATGGTAGTAGTTCATAAGTGCGCATATCGACGCTTCGTCAAACTGTCTTTATACTCGATAGTCAAAGTTTTATTCACATATGAAGACACATGCATGCACAATATGAATTCTATTTTCTCATTATATATGTAGATATACAAGATAGAAAATTGATGTCCTATGCGATCTAATCGCGACATTGTATTGAAATTCTCGACAAAGGTTATAATAAAAAATGAATGGTTGATGTCTCATAGAAATACATGTCAATTATATTTGGACATGTAATTGAATTGGTGGCTTGATTAGCAATTCAATGGCTTTTGTTCAATCAAGACATAAGGAGACAGAAGGACTAAATTACATGGTCTCCAAAGCTGGCAACTTCATTATGTTCCTGAAATATTCACACACTATTTGAGTAGACATGACATATTATTAAATATCACTCATAGTTTGTACAAACTAGAGATTGATCAGGACAATCAGTTCTCTTAGTTGTGCTAATGTGTTAATACAAGTCCTCCTGCCAGCTCAGCGATGAACCTACGAATGTCACACATCATAATAAATTTAGAATGATATTTGGACAGATGAGACAAATTACAAATGTGTTTGTAATTGCTGCAATTAGATTGAATCGAGCTACAGATTAAAGTTCTAAAATGATTTCAAAACCAATAGCAATATTAATTATCTGAAACGGTTTCCAGCCATATCAAAGATCTAAAAGGGGTTTTAGATTTGAAACAAGTTCAAAATTAATGGCCGCATTGATGATTTGAAGTGAGTTCAGAATTAGTGGATGTATTAATGATTTGAAATGAGTTTATAATCTATAGATAAATTAAAGATCTAAAACAGTTTCAGACTTAATAGCAACATTAAAGAATTAAAGCTATTTTAGACTTAACAATCACATTAGTGATCTGAAACGGTTTTAGAATCAGTGAGCAAATCAATGTTCCGAAATGGTTTTAGAATCAAACAACTAAATTAATATTCTAAAACGGTTTCAAAAGACTTAGCAATTAATTAAAGTTTTGTAATGGTTGAAAAATTAACCTAGAATAATACTTTGTAAAGGCTATAGAATTAATGATTTGAAACTGTTTCGGAACTTACGTCTAAATTCAAAGTCTGAAGCGAGTTCAAACGTTACCACTGAATTAATGCTTTGATACGATTTTAGAGTTAACGAGCCCAGTTGATTCAAATAAATGTAATATGATACTAGTTATAAGGGGTGATTGAGAGAGGATCATGAGATGATCCAGAGAGATAATAGTGATCAATCAATTTAGTCACACATGAGAATAATTGCTAGCACAATTGAAGTTGTGAACTCTCTCGATTTCTCTCTACCGTTTGATATGAGATTTGTGATGTGTCTGAACTAAAGGCCCAACACTTGTAGGGCTGTAATTAAAGAACATCATGACCAAAAATTCTTTGAACGCGCTATGAGAAGATCAGACGTTCATGATCAAAATCTAAAGAACATCAGAACCAACACTACGAAAAGATCAGACATTCATCGTCAGAATTTGAAGAACATCAGAACCTACACTACAAGGATATCAAACGTTTTGAGGTTTGGATTTGAAGATCACAACCAAACTTTTTGAGGGCTGTCCTTGCGCCCATCAAGGACAACCCAAAATGGGCCCAAGCTAACCCATTTCATTTTTCACTTCAACCCATGGACCTCTCTCTTCTAGAAGCTTTTCTTTGTGTGGTTCTCCTTGCTTATCTTTGCTTAGTTGTAGTTAATCCTTGGTAAGCTAGTTGGCTTGGCTTCTTGGACAAGCTTGGCTACTCATTCTCTCTCCTCATTTCCCCCTAGCAGCTGCCCCTCACTCCTCAGCTCACTCTCTCTCTCTTTTCTCTTTCTTTTTCCCTCACTTTCCTTCTCCATTTCCATCACCCTTTGTTGTTTGTTGTTGTTGCTGCCACCCTTGTTGCCATCCGCCAAAGCTACTGCCACCATCCACCGTGCAACTGTTGCCATATAGAGCTCAGTCGCCATCCATCAGCCGTCACCTGTCATCACCGGTCGTTCGTCCTAGCGCCAAAAGCCTCTACTACAGTTTTCACGGAAAACGGCCACCGTTCGTCGTACATTGCCATCCCCAAGCTAGTCCCACATAGCCTTCACCCTCGTCATCACCCCCGATGTCGCCAGAATCTTAGAGTTCGTAAGTTGATTTCATAATCCCTTAATTAAAGGTTAATCTTGCTTTGGGAATAGTTTGAGTGTGATTAGTGATTAGTGACTAATGAAGATTGTTTATGATTAATGTATGGTTTATATGCCTTGAGTATGCTAAAGTAAGATTATATTAAGCTAATGGTGGCTTAATTGTGCTTAGTTGTTAATTGATTGAATTTATGATTAATTAGCATTATATTCTATTACTAAGCTTGCTTATGGTTAATTTATTTGGCTAATGAAGGCTTAGACTTAGTTAATTATGATTAATTATTTTATGGGAATAATTAATTATAATTATTTTATTTTGTGGAAATTATTTATTTATGGAAATATTATATTATTTGTGGAAATTAATTAATTAATTAATTAATTAATTATATTATATTATATTATATTATTTATTAATTTCAAGTTATTTCCTATTTATTGATATTAATTATTTTTGGGAGAAATAATTAATTATGCTATTTTATGAAAATTGATTAAATTGAGTAATTTTTTGAGAAAGTAACTATGGCCTAGTTTTCCAAAGATAATGGCATTTATATACTATATTATTAAGTGACTTTGGTTACTAAAGAAGGGTTTCATGAAATCAAATTACTTTGGTTGGTTAGTTGTTTAAGGGATTGGTAAACTTTTATACTTAATTGGTGGGAGTTAAATTATTTTATCAGAATAATTGACTATAGTATTATACACCTTGTAAATGAGTATTCCGGATATAATCCTAACTTATTATCGTTATATTATCATTATACTATATTATCGTTGATTGTCGTTAATCATGGAAATGTGTGTTTATTTATGAGTATCATGATATTAATTAATTAGAATTGATTGACAGATTGTGACTTGCATTGCTGCTGAATGGTCGTATCTGGAACTATTGGGCTTTTGCAAGTTTGTGTGGCCATTGATTATTATTGCATTGCATTATACGTGTGTTAACTGCAATAGCATGTCACGTGAGCATGAACCATGACTGCATTGATCCTTACCAAAAAAAAAAAACCATGACTGCATTGACGACAGAGAAAAGAAAGAATGAATTGGTTGATGGTTGTGTTGTATGGTCACATTAAAGGGAAAATCCAATGATGCCAAAAGACCGCCAACTCTTGGGGTTGTGTCGTGGCCTTTTGGTCAACTAATGGTGGTCAGTTGCTAAATCGCAGTAGAGGCCGAACCAAGGATCCTTCAAGAATGCTATCTTAAGGGAGGCCCATGACATAGCTGTACCTACGGAGGGGACAATGCTTAGTTTTGAACCAGTAGACAGCCAACCATAAGGTTGTGCCATGGCCTAGGGGAGTCGTAATAATCGGAGCATGTGTGGGTACTGAGGTATGAGAAAGTTCTTTGAAGTGCTCTGACATACATTGAAACTGTCATGGCTTGAATGGTACTTTTTTTACAGGGTGCATGTTCCAAGGCAAGGTGAGATTGCCTGTGTTTGTGTCTGATGGTTGTGAATTATATCATGGTAGTATTTTTCCGATATGTTAATAGATGAGGCAAAGCGAAGGTCGCTTCGCAATCGATCGGCCATCATTACTAAGTTGCATGATTAGACTAAACTTGAGGCAAGCGGAGTTCCTAACTAAGGCTTAGGATTTTGACTTACTGAGTTTATCTCACTCCTTCGTGGTTAACATTTTCAGGACCTTAGTATGATGCCTTAATGAGATTCAATGTTCTTATTAACATGAGTACCTTTATCACCATACGGCTCATCCTAGGTTGCAATTTTGTTTGCGAGCAGCATGTGATGATGATCTGGGTTGACTAAAGGGAGAGGAATCATTACATGCCACGCATTTTCAAGGCGTGGTATGTCAGACAAGGGGACATGGTGTAGGGTCCCCTAACAGGTTACAATGGGCTTGCACCGCACGCAGGGCCAAATGAGGAGATATGGGATCCAACGGACCTCAATCCCCCTTATAGCGTGGTGATGGACCCCTCGACGAGCGAGTCTGACCTTTCTGAGGCCAATGATTAGGCATCTGTAGCCTGGTCTCTTTTTTATTGACCATCCTCTCCTCTTTGTTGTGATAGGTTAGCTAGGCCTAGTCTCTTTTTCTGTTGTCCTTGGAACGTTGCCCCAAGTAGGGCTTGCATATATATTATATCCCCGAGCTAACCTTGCAGATAAATAAAAAAAGTGTTGATATTGCTTTACTGTTGCATTCCTTCTGCTGTCCATGTTTGTTGTTGACTTGGGAATTTTGATTTCGCTTTCGCATGTGCTTAATGATAAGATAAAACGAGCTGGTCAGCCACAGAACTTGGGACACCTCATGCTTCAGACCACAAGTGAATTGGGGTTGTCGCGAACTCGAGAGTCAGGGCATAACATAGGTCTACCACCTATATTAGCTAGTCATTCGGCTCAAAAGGACATCCTAACAACAATATGCATACTTCCACCTCAATAGATTCTAATCATAGTGACATGAGCAAAAACCTTATTCTCCAACAATCCCACAATCATAACCATAATTCATCTCCTTAATCGGTATCACAAACTGAATCAAATAGACTTTCACAACTCTACTTAGCTAATAGAATTCATTTTATATGGCATTTCACAAATTCATGCATATAAGATTTCATAAATTATTCTCAAAGCAAAAGTTTTCCGTAATTCTTTCAACAAAAATCTTTGTAAACCAAAAATATATAATTTTTTTCAACCCCATTCATCCAAGTAAATATATATTTCATAAAACCTTTCTTACCCTTTTTCAAAATTTATTTCATAAACCAATAACATTTCGAAACGCTTTGTATAAAATGTTTCTTAAGCCTTTCTTCTTCTTTTTCGGTAACCTTTCATAAATAATTGAAAAGTAGTAAATGCCCAATCTAGACTTTTATATAATGAAATACACACTTCTTAGTTCAATCATTATCACTTTAAGAAATGAGTTTTACAAATTCATAAAAAAGATAGCAGGACTCACCTACAAATGCCCCGAACCAAAAAAACATATAGCTAAATGAACTGGTGATCTTGTAATTCTAACAATTAAACAAGGTGGACATTAAAACTGAGTAAAACTCTACCTAAACATTGAAGCGACTATACTAAACTTAATCATTAATAAAACGACTCCTACGTGACAATTCGCTCACTTAAAGGAATTACCCAAATCTAAATGCAACATGGAACTTAGATGCGAAACATCAAGATTTCTCTATGACCAAACTGTTACTTCAGATCAACCTCCAACAAATCCATGACTTTACAACGGCATAATCTACAAGTAGATGATATCCATATTTAGGGAAAATAATTCAAAAATATATAAATCTATTATATAGCCAGCAATTTAGTCTTACACTTTTTGATTTGGTCAATTTAATCTTTCTTTTAATAATTTTCCTACATTATCCATCCAATCAATTTAACCCAAAAAGCATTGACGTGACAATTAAGTTAGATCTGCAATGGCTATTGAAAAATGTAGTAGCAAAGTGAAATAGTACCTTGAAATTGCATGATTGAGAGTGAAATTAGGGCTAGAATTGCTTAAATGGGCTAGGGCTCCATGAGAAACAATCTAAACTAGTTTGGGGACAAATATGTGATTTAAACGACATGGTTGTGTTACACTTTTAAGGGCTCAATTGTCCATTCAAGCTACATAACATCATTGATGTTAAATAATACCAAGTAAAAAAATAGAGATTTCTTAAATTATATAATGATTGAGAATAATACTAGTCATATTTAGCAGTGAGCATGGCCCGGGTTAGCAATTCTCACCCTCGAATAGGGAGCCACCCACTATGTATTGGTTCCAAAAAATTAGAACGGGACCTGCTCGTTGGTTCCATGAATCCACTCGGGAGCCAAATCATGTTTAGTCTGATTTCCAGATGGACCAATGGAACCAATCCTCAATTCCTACAAATAATTAAGGTGAACCAGTACCAAATCTTATTTGGCCTTATATTCGGATTGAAAATAGGATAGAACAAATAGACAATACTCATTAGCTAAAAACTTAATTTCTATAAAGGTTATGGTGTGGTCCTACTAGGGTTTCCCGACACCAAAAACATATAGAGAATTAGACTCCACGTTAAAAGTCCTAACCTTCATAGAGATTAAAACATTAATTGCCCGATCCATCTTTTTTTAATGTTAATCTAATTTAATCATGGGAATGGTTAAGGAGAGTCCAAATTATACTCCTAAAATGAGCCGATGGCTCTTAATTTCGTATCGTGATGACAAAGCGCCATAATATTTATGGATATCTCCGGTCGATTCTCTCATTCCTTTTCGTTTATTTATTTTGTTTTGGCTGAGAAAACAAGTGGATTATTAGAATGAAAAAAGAAAGTAGGGAGGCTTGTGATGTCCTCAAATTCGAGCCCTTTGGGGGATGTATGAACGTGAAATTCGTCAATGCATTGTTAGTTAATCTCACTCAAAACTGATCACTCCCGAAATACTAACCTTGAGGGGAAAGGCTAATGAGAACAGAACTCGTGCGACTAAAAAACTTGACTTGGGAAAACGACTCGACATTTGAGACATGCGTAATGACGATCCTGTAGTTATACAAGCTGGTTTTAGAGATGACTAGAAGTCAGTTCACGGGCAGGGTATAATGGGACGACAAGTAAATCCGTTTACTATTATCGAAACCGCGATCGGCCCTATGTCAATTATCGATAATCGTGTACTTTAAAATAAAAATCGATCATTCGTAATTTCATGTTAGTCAAGGACATCCATATGTTAAGAAAACTTGAACATGATTTGATACTAAGTCAAGCACGAGTCGGTTACGCGTAAATCCTCGGAGCTGCTTGTTAGTCCGAGACGTACCAAAATCGTATTCAATTGAAATTGACGATGCATGAAAATCCAATATTGGACGACGAATTTTTGGGAACGTCAATGATGGACTTTTGGGCAATGCTTCTTTGACCTTCGATATTGCCGGTAAGCCCGAATTGTTGGAAAAGGGATAAACGGGCCGAGAAGTTGAGCCCACGAGGAAGTGGGCCGGGCAAGACCCAAGTGGGCCTCATGCCCAAGGAGTGGCGGCCACCATGGTGGGCCCAAGGCAGCCATTTGAGCCCATTGGACCCTATTAGCCCACTTGACCATTCCAGCCAATTGTTTAGCCTTGAGCCATTTTGAGCCTAACCAATTTCAAAGCCCATTCATATTCATTTCTAGCCTGTTTCTTAGGCCCACTCATCATCTCAGCCCATGGACAAAGTGATAATTGTGCAAAGGTGGAGAAGACCAAATTGCCCCTCTATATATTTTGGAAAGAGGACAAAAGAATAGAGAGAAGATGAGGTTATTTGAATGGGGAAGAAGCATGGAGTTATGAGCATTGATGAGAAGTAGACAACCTTCATCTTCCTTCTCTCTCCTCCCTCTCTCTCCTCCCGAACCGCCGCCCACCTCCCTTCCCTCCTCTTCTTCTTCCTTTCATTTCTTTTCCTGCATTTTCATTGTTGGTCCAGCTTTGTCACTGTCCAAACCGCCTACAGTTGCGATCGGAAGCCTCTGTCCATACCCCACCGGTCGCCGCCGCTCACCAATCCTGGTCGTCGGTCAATCCGCTAGCTACTGGAATCCTCTACTTCTTCGATCCGCATACTATTCTAGCTTCTGTTCTTACTAGAAAAGCTTGCTCGCCTTTGTTCCGACCTTGCCACCACCCACACTAACCACCAGCCTTTCCCTCTAGACCCCCCGAAGCCGTCGAACACCGGCTAGCAGGTCACCGGAGTGCCAGTCGATCCGACCAGCAGCCGCTCCTCTAGTTCCATGCAGTTTCCCATTTGATAGAGAGAGACGGACCTTGGTAAATGTTGTTTTCTTCCCAAGGCTGCTTTGGATCAACTTGGTTGAGGTTCCCGTGTGTAGCTTTCGTCGCCGCCGTTGCGTCCATGTCTCCAGCCCGCTTAACGGATGAATTTTCGTCCTAATCCGTTGATTTGTGCATTAGACTTGCTTATGGTTGGTTTAGTTATAGTTAATCTTAGTTAGGGGAATTAATTAAGGTGTATTAGAGTTAAGATAGGTGGTTAGTTAGATGAATATGATTAGCTTGGATTAATCTTCCTTAGTGCCCACTAATTGGAGTTTAGTTGGTTGATTCAAGATTAGGGGATTAATCTTGATTAGTCTTAGTTTATTAAAAAGGAATTGATTTCTTTTAATAAATTATTGGTTTATTGAATTCTCAATTTATTTTATTAATTATTAAATTCTAGAATTTCACTGTTCATAATGTATTGTTCATGATGTACTATTCACATGCACTATTCACAATGTATTGTTCATGCGCACTATTCATGTGGTTTCATGCAGAAGCGAAATTTTGCCTAAATGACATGATTTGATCGTATAATATGCATTGTTAGTTGTTGAATGCATGGACATTTTTATGGATTGGTGGGCTTATTAAAAGGGGGAAACCCGAGATGCCGGGTGTATGTTTTGTCCATGTTGCCTTGAAATTGGAGATGACATGCTTTGTTTGTACAACATGGAAGTGGATGATTTCTTGGAATGAAAATGTGACTGCATATGTTTAATTAATTGTTTCTGCAAGCACGTATCACGTATACATTAGCTAATGTTCAAGACTAAAATGAGCTGTGATGATATGTTTGTGTGATCAATAAATTAAACCTGTCACCCTAGCGGGAATTCGGGGGACAAAGTTCTATTCTTCAGAAATTCTACCGGGAGTCCAAATGCAGAGTTGTGGTAGAGGTCAAGCCCATGCTCTTTCAGGAATGCCGTCTTGGAAAGGAAACCTTGATGTAGCTACACCTCATGGGGGAGAGCAATAGCTGGCTATGCCAGTAGACATCGGCGGAAGTTTGATTGTGGTTGTGAATGGCATTAATAATTGGAACACGTGTAGATGCAAGAATACATGAGAAACATGGCATCATTGGTTCTGATTATGCATGTGCTAATTGCACTATTTATGGTATGCTTAAATTGATGACGTACAGGGTGTGGCAATAGCCAAGTGAGATTGTCTGCAATGCAACTTATATGTGATTGATCGAACGCATTACTTATTTGTGGTATACATTGGTCGTATTATGTATGTGTATATTGTGTAGGGTATGGCATAACCGGGTAAGGTTGTATGCGAACCGACTACTTATCTGTTTATTACCCTTAGATGTGTGGAATAGTTATGTCTTGGCTGAAGTAGATAGTATTGTTGCCATTGGCCGGCTTGATGGGTGGTTCTGGAGAGGTACCCTAGGTTGAATCGGTGTTCTAACCAAGGCTTAGGGTGAGAACTCACTAAAATTATATTTTATTGTTGTAGTAACCATTTCAGGTCTTTAGAATGGTGCACCCTCCAATGCGATTAGGGGTCCCCAAGGACTGGGAGACCATTCTGACACACCACCGCTTCTCAGGTCAAGTGCACTTGTATGAAAAGTACGTATCCACCATATGAGTGGATGAGGGACCAGGGTTATGGATTCCACATCAGTTCCTGGCATGGTATATCAAAGAGGAAGATATCATAATCGGTCCTCTGCACGATTTTGATGGGCCACTTAGTAGAAGCCCCAAAGACACCGATTGGGATCCTATAAAGTTAGACCCTCGCGATAGCGCCATGGTGAATCAAGATCCCGCTCCCCCTGTGGCTGATATGTACGCCTCCAATTACAACCTCGACGGAGCCTGAGTCCAATGGGGCCCTGCACTTTGGTAGTCCCTAATGGACGTACCAAACCCGAGGGTTCTTTTTTGAAAGAATGGATTGACCTAGCCTTAGTCCCTTTTTATCTAGCTTAGAGAAAAGAACTGACCCATTGGTGGGCTTGAAAATTGGAAACGTTCCTTAGTAGTTAATCCAATAATAAATAAATAAGTAGTTTGTTGTTGATATACTATTCATCCCTCTATCCCCTTTTTGATTGATTGATTATTTGGTTAACTGTGGATGGTTTGTTTTCCGCTTGTGTATAATGAAAGAATAAAATGAGTGGTCGGCAACGCGTCTTGGGACATCGCATTCAATTGACCAAGGTGAAGGGGTTGTTACGTGCTCAGGGTTCGAGGCGTGACAAGGTTAATCCTATTACACACCCAAGAGATATAATTAGTCAATACTATCCAATAACTACAAATGTACATATATGTACATATATATGTTGTTGAAAAATATAAAATAATTAAGTAATTGGGATGATATTTCTTTTTATAAATATATATACCGGTCTTGCCCAAGTAGGTGGGTAAGGCAATTCCATGCCTAGAACAGAGAACCGGACCAGTACTTACCGATTTCGCTAAATTGGAACCAGACCGGTACTCACCGATTTTACTAAATTGGAACCAGGAACCGGACCAGCCCCCATGGGAACCGTTGGTTCCGGTCCGGTTCCAAACGATCTAAATGGTTCTTGGTTCTTTTGTATACCCCTAGCTATATCTCTACTTTTACTGAGTGCATGTAGAATGAAAGATCATCAATTTTTATAAGCAATAATATTTCCGCAGTCACTGAGTATAGATAGAACAAGAGATCGTCATTTTTTATAAGCTACAAATTAGTAACAAGCCATTGAGACTGTCAAATTCGTTCGGGGACTAGTAATTCCAACTAGCGCAGACACCCCAATTACAAAAGAAAGATGAGGTATTTGCAATATACAAAAGAATAGTTGGTGGGAATTACCGAGAACGGCATTGGTTTGTGTTACTTGTCCGGTGTGATGGCCGTGGCGGAAGTCGTGCTAGAGGCAACGGCCATCTTTCCTGAGGCGTGCATTACTACGGTGTGGCCGACCAAAAAAAGAGAGAGAAAGCACGCTTAGCGTTCTATGTTATTTTTCTTACAGGCACATAACTAAAAGAGAAACAATTCAAAAGAGATGTGCTATGAAGAACAAGAAGTGATTTAGCACACTCAATGCCATCTTGAAAGACCGATCATGAAGCGAAGGCAAAGAAAATGGAAGAAAAGAACTAGAAGCAAATGCAACCAAAAAAACAAAAAAAGATTATTTTGACTCCATCAATGTGGCCAAGGAGTTTCAAATTGGGCCAATGCCTCCTTATAACTTTGTTGACTAATCTGAGTATGTTTCGTAAGGAAAAATGTCATTGCTATCTTTTCAAGATCAAAAGACATTCGATTGCATTGATAGTACAATTAAATGCCGCGGGCAAAAGATGACACCTCTATCAGATGAGATACCAACTTTATGACAATAATAATATCTGAATATGCCAATCAAGTTGTGACTGGTACGTATTCGACCCATAAGAGAATTAGCTAATGCCAACAGCACTTAAATCTTGGGATATGGAGCTCATATGACCAGAAACGGGAGAGAAGCATTTGGCAAGCGTTGAAATGAAGTTGATAAACCTGGAGTGACGGTTGGAATACATCCCACTGCAAAAGGATAAAATGATTAAAGCCATAGAAAGAGGTGACTACTGTCATTTTTAACTTGAACCTCAACCCTCAGAAAACAAGATTGGTAGGGATCGTGGTCAAAGGCGTTGCAGAAGTTGTCAGCAGGCACGGATAAGTGACTTGTGATGTCAGTCCAGCTTAGTTACCGGAACATGCTAAATGTTGGAAACAATCATTGGAAGACATGAGAGACACTTTCAGAACATGGGAAACAACTAGAACGCGAAAAAGTGGGATCCTAGAGGTTATGGACTCCAAAAGTACCTGTCGGAGAGAAGAATGACACCCACACTCAGGAATCATGCAGACAGAAGATTTCCTTTTTCAACACTTCATCTATGTCTCCTAGCCACTTATCTAATGATTTCCAGCATTTCAAGTTTGATCTTTTGCTTGAAGACTTCTTGTTGTCAAACCAACTTTAGTGTAGCTTCTTATTTAACCCTAATCTGAGTTTTTGTTCTTTACTCAATTGTAACCATCTCATTATCAATACAAGGACTGTCATGTAGTTCAAATATTGTCGATCAGAGCTGTTACTCAAATGACATGATATTGTTGAGTGTTTGGCATTCGAAACCTTTCTTGTGAAGAAACAAACATGGGTATTCACATGTAAATTCACCTATAATGTTATTCATTATTTTTTCTAGATTTTCTAAACATTTGTTTAAAACTAAGATTGGAGAAAAAATAAAAGGTATTTCTTTTCCTTTTATTGATGGGATGAATGTATCTAACCATAATTTCACTAGAACCAAAATAGGCATATGTTAGAGTGGGGAAGAACTCCATGCATGTTTTATGAATCAAAACTAACTGTCGGGTGCTAGGACGGCCAAATTAAAACATCAAATTAAGTTGAATACAACCTTTTAATGTTTGGATCTTGATTTTGAAATATTTTCTTCTTTTTTCCTTTTCTTTTTTTTGTCTATCCTACTATACTCTCAACTCACTCTCAAACTTTTGTCACGCTTCTTTACAGGACGCTAGAGTCAAAATTTACACCTGAAAATAAATGTCTCCACCCTAACTTCCCAAGAAAATATAAATTCAAACTCCTCACATCTCCCTTTTTCATGTGGAAAAGGTGGTCATTGGAGTAAACTCTAATGGTTATTTTGCAATTTTTTCGGAATTGCAAGGTCTCAATTTGCAATGGTCCCCAAAGTTGAACGATCTTCGAAGCTTCTCCCCTTCCCTTTCCAACTCAAGGTCTAATAAATAACTCAACACCAACGTGAAAATCATTTGCTTATCTCACGGGTCATGCTTTCCCTCATTCAATGTTTGACGTTTGTTATTAAAGAAAGACCGTTGATGCCAAGTTGGTCCTATATAACAAGCCAAGCGGCCTCCCTAACACATGAGAGAGAGAGAGAGAAGCAGGAATCTCTCCCTCTTGCGACGCTTCGTCGCAAGATACCAAGCCAGCAACAATGCTTCTCTTCTTCTTGCTCTTCCTCGCCGCCCCCAACTCCCCCTTGGTCCGTCCTGAACCACTCCCTCCAAGTCCAAGTCCACGCCCCGAAAGCATCTTCCTCCTCGCTGGGCAGAGCAACATGGCGGGCCGGGGCGGCGTGGTCAATGACTCATCCACAGGGTGGATCGAGATGTGGGACGGGGTTGTCCCTCCCGAGTGCAGCCCCAACCAGTTGATCCTCCGGCTCACGGCGAACCTCACATGGGTCGAGGCACGGGAGCCGCTCCACGCGGACATTGACACGAACAAGACAAACGGGATCGGCCCCAGTATGGCGTTTGCCAACGCCATCCAGGCCAGGATCGGAGCCTGGGCTCGGTGGGGTTGGTGCCGTGCGCAATCGGCGGGACGAGGATAAGCAAGTGGGAGAGAGGGACGTTTTTGTACGACCAGTTGATGAGGCGGGCGCGAGCCGCGACGAATGCCGGGGGGACAATCAGAGCGCTCTTGTGGTACCAAGGAGAGAGCGACACGGTGGAGAAAAGCGACGCCGTGCAGTACAAAGGCAGGCTGGAGAAGTTCTTCTCGGATGTGAGAACCGATCTGCAGTCGCCGGAGCTGCCAATTTTCCAGGTGATCGAATTTCTCTTTTGTGCTTCATTCCAGAATCAATCGCATCTTTCACTTTAGATTGTTCAAACAAATTATGAAGAAATTATAGATGAAAGTTGCTATTTAAGCAAATGGCGATCATCTCGATGTGGGACTTTCTTAGTCTATTTTTATTCACTACCAGACAGAGAATAGTTAGATGTGCATTTTGATGGTTCCTTGCAAATGGGTCCGTGGGAATCATTGTGATGGGTTTCTTTTCTGCAGCTTTTTAAATAGAAAAATATTAATAACAAGAAACGACACATCGAAGGCAGAAACTTAGGATAATCTACGGGGCTGGGGCATTCACCTTAGGTCCACGAGCGGCTTTTCCTCTAAAATAAGTTATAATAATCAAAATTCGACCGCCCGTCTCATTATATTAATGAACCGGACATCAAGAAACGGTAATAATGGCACTAAACTGTTGAAAAAATGTACATTTTGATGCAATTTTTTAATTCGCTTAAATCAAATACAATTTATGGCTTAATTGCATGTTGGTTCTGCGTATGGGAGCAGGTGGCTATCGCATCAGGACAGGGACCGTTCACCGACACGGTGAGAAAGGTCCAGCTCGGGCTTGACCTTCCGAACGTGCAAACCATCGACGCCAAGGGACTGCCTCTCGGACCCGACCAGCTCCACCTAACCACCCCGGCCCAGGTCCGGCTTGGCCAGATGCTCACCGACGCTTTTCTTCAGTCCATGTCTCGCTCGGCGTCGCTCGTGAGTGAAGCTTCCCCGAGTGGTCCAAAACTGGTAATCCATGTTTTGGCGTTCTTCATGTGGAAATTTATTAGAGCAATTTTGATGAACTGAGGAAATTAATGATTTTCTGGATTGGAAGTTGATTAAAGATTGATTGTTTTGGACTTGACCGAAAATCGTGAAAGAGTGTAGAGAAACGCGAGATGCGACTGTTGTTTAGATTAAAAATTTGACAGGGATACACATGGAAACTGAGAAATTTGCTGTTTCAATTGGAGATTTCTTCTACAAATTTCAATTTAATTCTTAGTCCTTCTATTGTTCCTATGTAGTCCTAAGCTTTGCAAGAAATTATAATGTAGTGTTGCTGGCCAATCTTCACTTGAAAATGCTAACAGGGTGGTCTAATTATCCATCGCCGTCCTACCTATCATGACAAGCAATTTGACATAGAATATATTTACTCAAAATGACAATGTTTTGCTTAGTTTTATGACTCTCTAACATTTTTGTTGTCCTTTCTTTATTTTCTTTTTCTTTTCTTTACTTTCGGACCATCTTCAACCTATATTTGATCTTCTACCACCATCACGAGCTCTTCATCATCCCTTGTTGGCTACAAGCCCTAAAACAACTATGTAATAGTTACATGTTAGAGATTTAAGTTGCATTCTTTATTTAATGGCAAAGAAATATCCATTCATCATCCCATTTATATGAATGACTCCATAAGATCATTTTCAATTGAACCTATTTATAAGATGTTAAGAATATGAGTGACAAATTTATAGTAAAACTACCCATTTATATAAATGAGTCTATAAGATCAATTATGACTACATCTATTTTGAAGGTGTTAAGAATATATGTATAACAAGTTTATAGAAAGACTGAGTCTTTAGATAGTTCCAATTGATTGATCATTGAGAGGATATTGACAATCCTATTGAGATCAATGTGTTATCAAACTTCACCATCAAGTAGTAGATACCTCAGGGAATGATAAATCACAAGTCATTGGATATTATAATATCCGAGCTAGAACACAGGTACTTATAAACTCATTTAACACGACATGCATAGAACAATTGGCAATATGAACTAATCGTTTGTGCTTTGGTATTATATAAAATCCTTAGACCTAAGGCACGATTCTAACTTGTATGTTGGATTGTAGTGGTTCATAAGTGCGCATATTGATGCTTCATCAAATTGTCTTTATACTCAATAGTCAGAGTTTGTTCACATATGAAGACACATGCATGCACAATATGGATTCTATTTTCTCGTTATATATGTATATACAAGATAGAAGATTGATATCTTATGCAATCTAATCATGACATTGTATTGAAATTCTCGACAAAGATTATAATAAAAAATGAATGGTTCATGTCTCATAGAAATACATGTCAATCATATTTGGGCATGTAATCAAATTGGTGGCTTGACAAGCAATTTCATAGCTTTTGTTCAATCAAGAGATAGGGTGACAAAAGGATTAAATTACATGGTCGCCAAAGCTGGTAGCTTCATTATGTTCTTGAAATATTCACGCACTATATGGGTATTCATGACATATTATTAGATTATACTCATAGTTTGTACGAACTAGAGATTGATCAGGACAATTAGTTCTCTTAGTAGTGTTAATGTGTTAATACAAGTCCTCCTGCTAGCTTAGTGATGAACCTACGAATGTCACACACCATAATCAATTTAGAATGACATTTGGACAGATGAGACAATATTACAAATGCATTTGCAATTGCTACAGTTAGATTGAATCGAGCTACAGATTAAAGTTCTGAAATGACACCACCCACCTGAGTAGCGTTGCTGGTTCGCGCTCTCTTCCTCTCGCAAAAGGTCGAGAGTTCGAATCCCAGCTTCGTCATATAGTGACTTACCCGGTTGCACGTGTGTAGTAGCTAGCACGTGCGGCTCGCAGGGTTTACTCCCCCGGCTGTCGGCGGGGTGCGGGGTTCCCTAGGTCATCAAAAAAAAAAAAGTTCTGAAATGATTTCAAAACCAACGGCAATATTAAATATCTAAAATGGTTTACAGCTATATCAAAGATCTAAAAGGTGCTTTAGATCTACAACAGGTTCAGAATCAATGGCCTTATTAATCATCTGAAGTGAGTTCAAAATTTGTGGCCATATTAATGATAAATTAAAAATCTAAAACGGTTTCAAACTTAATAGCAACATTAAAGAATTAAAACTATTTCAAACTTAACAGTCATATTAGTGAAACAGTTTCAAAATCAAACAACTAAATTAATATTCCAAAATGGTTTCAAAAGACTTAACGATCAAATTAGAGTTGTATAAAGGTTAAAATATTAATACGCAAAATAATACTCTGTAAAGGCTATAGAATTAATGCGTTGAAACGGTTTCGGAACTTATGTCCAAATTTAAAATCTGAAGCGAGTTCAAACATTACTACCAAATTAATGCTCTAAAACAATTTTAGAGTTAATGAGCCCAATTGATTCAAATAAATATGATCCGATACTAGTTATAAGGGCGAGTGAGAGAGGATCATGAGATGATCGAGAGAGATAATAGTGATCAATCAATTTAGTCACACATAAGAGTAATTGCTAGCACAATTGAATTGTGAACTCTCTCTCAATTTCTCTCTACCATTCGACACGGGATTCGTGATGTGTCTGAACTAAAGGTCCAACACTTGTAGGGCTAGAACTGAAGAATATCGTGACCAAAAATTCTTCAGACGCGCTATGAGAAGATTAGATGTTCGTGATCAGAATCTAAAGAATGTCAAAATCAATGCTACGAAAAGATCAGACGTTTATCGTCAGAATTTGAAGAACGTCGAAACCTACACTACAAGGATATCAGACGTTTTGAAGTTTGGATTTGAAGAACATAAGAATAATGTGTTATTGTTTTCAATACAAAACACCAA
The DNA here is from genome assembly GCA_014182895.1 of Angophora floribunda. Taxonomy (NCBI): domain Eukaryota; kingdom Viridiplantae; phylum Streptophyta; class Magnoliopsida; order Myrtales; family Myrtaceae; genus Angophora; species Angophora floribunda. Next base: position 15,879,233 of record CM024713.1, read on the forward strand.
CATCCATCCTCAACCACCGGATCAAGAACATACACCAGTCGGTCCACCCCATCAACCAGAATCGCCCGAGACTCAAACTGTAAATTATGGGATTTTTGAAAAGTCAAAAAATCAAAGGTGAAAAGAAAAAAGAAAAAAATAGATTGAAAAGTCATAAAGCAAAGTAGTGGGCGCTCGGTTTACACAGCGCACCCGAGGGCTCGCACGCGGAAAGGAATAGAAGAAATGGGAAAAGAAAAAAAAGGAGAGAAAGAAAGTGGAAGAAAGGAAAGCATTTTTGTGCGCACTTGTCATGGATGCCTCACTAAGCCAATCCAACTAAGTATTATAACATCCCATAATCCCATAAGTGCTCGCACTCTTCGTTCTTTCAGTTGGACAGGTTTTCGGATTTAGGGCTTAAATTCGGAATTATGAGAAATTTAAGCCACGAGGCTGATTCTTGAGATATTGATCTTTAAATTTTCATGGAAATGATGGTTTATGATGTTGTTGGGCCATAGGGTTTGACAAGAGTCTTTCAAAAGCAACGGTTGTCGTGACTCAACCTCAACGCCACGGCACCTCATTAAGAAAACTTGGCAAAAAGTGAAGTTAGAGATATTTGTTCAAATGACAATCTTCAAAGGCAAATCATACTAGGAAAGGCTCAAACACATCATCCTTAATATTAGTCCTCGAGTCCATCAATTAAGAGCACGAGCTCTTCCAAGCTCATATCTTGCATGATAACTGTGATATCCTAAATTTCGACCTATCTCGAGATAGATGAAATGGTTATTTGATCAATATACTATTAGTTACGTTTACTCTAAACCGATCACTAATAAGTTAACTAATTATTCGGAAAGACAATTAAGGATCAATACGTGTACGATCAATAAATTCAATTAGGGATAGGCCGCTCGACTATAAAGATCAAAGAGAAATGATACCACCCTGTTGCAAGCTAATTAGTGAATGGAAATAAATTGATTTGGTTGAAATACAGTGTCAGATTACGAGTGATTCCACACGACTCCGATATTAACTGCGAATGACATTGAACCGATTTCTTTTTTACCTTGTATTCAATGTGAGCAATTAACCCCTCGTGATTACATGATTATCGAGGATTGCCCTGATTTAAATAAGCACGATCGTGGATTAAAAAGTTATCAACCACGGGTCAAACGCATGAAAACCCATAAACGCCGCCCGATAGTTAGGTCCTACTAAAGTCGCGATTGATTGATTTAAACCACGGATTTCAATCCAATTTCAGGTATCGAACTTTCAAGGATATCGAAAATAAAATATTGAGTGTTGCCTCATTGATTCTCGAACTTATCAATAAGCTCGGAAATTATCAAGATGGATTAATGAGCCGAGAATTGGAGCCGGAAAAAGGATTATTGGGCCGAAAGTTTAAATCATTCCCACTTACAATTTTCGGATCAAGGGCATTTTGGGAAAAATGTGTCTAATTGGTGGGAAAAGACCATTTTGCCCTCCCCTCTTTTAAAACCAAATAGGACAAATTTTTGGGGATTTGTTGTGGAAATGAGGGAGAGTGGGTAGGCAGCCTCCCACTTCAATCACTACCCCCCTCCCCTCTCTTCTCTCTCTCACTCTCCTCCCCATGCACATACGCCCCCTGCAGCCCTCCTCTTCTTCTTCTTCTTCTTCTTCTCTTTTTTGCCCACTGCTGCTACTGCATTTTCTTCTTCCTAATCTACCTCTGTGGTCGCTACCCAGCCACCGATGCTCACTCCAGCCATTAGCCTCTCCGTCAGCCAGCAGCCAAACCGCCAGCAGGTGGCGCCGCCCACCAACCACGAGCCTGCCGGAACCACCCGAAGCTAGCTAGATCAGTTTTCTCTCCCTCTTGATTTTCTTTGTCGCCTCTCCGTCAGCCAGCGGTCAAACCGCCAGTAGGTGGTGCCGCCCACCAACCACGAGCCTGCCGGAACCACCCGAAGCTAGCTAGACCAGTTTTCTCTCCCTCTTGATTTTCTTTGTCGAGCAGGCCACCCAGCAACTCTGCGAGGTGCCAGAGCCACCGTGAGCTGCTATCCTCTGCTCGCTAGCCTCGTCCATCAGCCATACTATTTGACAGTCACTCGAAGCTCCTCAGCCATCCTATTCTTCCTTCTCTTCCCTGGGTTTTGCCACTCGAACCTCCTCACAGATGGAGGAAACCAGCCGAACACCTCAGTCGCCACCTGCTAACATCCAAACCAACGTTCACCATCTTAGCTCTACCTGGCTGCTGCCCACCGCCTGTCTTCTGCCCCTGCCAGCCATGTTGTTCTCTCCCTCTCTCGATTTTGGTTTGGGCCGCGATGGCCACCATCGCCATCCAACCACCCTCTACCACCATTCGACCATCTTGGACCGCTGATGGGAGCTGCTCGAAAGCCACCCCAGCAGTCATCGCCGTCGTCATGCTCCCTCTTCCTTGGTCTTTTCTTTGGCCGAGCGGCCAGCCACCCCACGGTTGAGATTCGGCCTCATGCCGCCTCGTCTAAGTGAATGGGAGGTGTCCGCTTGTCCGTCTCGCCACTGCCACCATGCCCGTGTTGTCAAAATTGTCGCCAAGTGAGTTTACGCTCTAATCCATCCATTAGTCAGTTAAACTTGCTTAGGAGGAGATTATGTCATAGTTAATTTTAGTTAGTGAGTTGATTAAGATTAACTATGGTTAGGAGGGTTGGTTAGAAAGTTGGATTATGGTTAGGTTAATTAACGAAGGTTGGATTAATTAACTAAGGTGGAAACATGATTAGGGACATAAGGACCCATGGAGTGCCAAAACTTGGCACGGCAGGATACGTAAGTGCCAAAAGTTACAAAAGGTACAATTAAGTGCCAAAATCGGAGCAAAAAGGATCAATTAAGTGCCAACGGCGAAAAATTCCGACCAAACTATGCCACGTGTCCATTTTCCAACGAGTTTATTTGCTGATGGAGCTTTTTTAAAAAAATAAAAAAAATCCACACGGCAAGTTTAATAAAAAAATTGTCCATGTCAAATTAAAAAAAAAAAAATTAAAATCAATTTTATTAAAAAAAAAAAAAAGAGAGAGAGGAAGGGGATCCGGCGAGGGTTGTGCAGCCCTTGCTGCCGCCACTCTCACCACCCCACCATCACTAGGAAGGGCTAGCAACAATGGGCGAGGGTCGGCCAAGGTTGTCGGCCCCGGCCAGTGGCTAATGACCCGGCCAACTGCGACGAGGGTCGCCGACCCTCGCCGAATGGGGGAGGGGTCGCAACCCTCCCCCAATCCGGGCGAGGGCCTACAGGCCCTCGCCACGGGTCGGCCAAGCCCGGCGACCCCAGCCGACCATCGCCCACCATTGCTAACCCTTCCCGGCAATGGTGGGGCGGCGGCAAGGGCTGCACAACCCTTGCCGGATCCCCTTCCTCTCTTTTTTTTTTTTTTTTTTTTAATAAAATCGATTTTAAATTTTTTTATTCTAACGTGGGCAGTTTTTTTATTAAAATTGCCTCGTGGAGTTTTTATTTAAAAAAATGCTCCATTAGCAAATAAACTCACCGGAAAATGGACACGTGGTAGTTTGGCTGAAATTTTTCATCGTTGGCACTTAACCGATCCTTTTTACTCCAATTTTGGCACTTAAGTGTCCCCTCATGCCAAGTTTTGGCATTTGGGCTGTACCGATGCCCATGATTAGATTAGTTAACTGTGGTTAACTTTTCTTAATTGTTAATCATGCTTAGTGTTAATTAATAGTGGTTAATTAGGATATTCAAAGATTCGTGGGATGATCTTGATTAGTATTATTTTTATTAAAAATAAATAATTTCATTTTAATCGTTATTTATTAAATTCGAAATTATTTTTAATTATTTTTAATAATTATTATTTATAATTTAATTATGAATAGTACTATTTATTTATAATTAAATTGTGGGACTAATTTGACGTGTTTGTATTTATTGAAACACGTTGAATTGCTGCTTGGACCAATATTGTATTGGTCGTGTGATTGATTGAAATTATCAAGCGTTTGACTGTTCTGACAATTATGCATTAACGTTTGTGTACTATTGCATGACCTATTAAAAGGCAAAACCCCGAGGTGCCGAGCATATATATGTTAAACTTTGCAAGAAAAATGAGAATGGCGTGTTTTATTGATAAGGCATGAAAGATAGATGGGTTTTGAAATAAAATGTAATCACGTGCAATTCTTTCTTGCAATTTTTACATGAGAAAAATGTGTAGTAGACTTTTATGTTGAGCATGTACCATGTCTGCATTGGCCAATGCATAAAATCATTTGTTTGTGGTGTGCTCACGTGATCACATAATATAAACCATTATCCCGATGGGAGTTCAGATGCGGGTTTCAGTAGAGACTGAACCTATGCTCCTTCAGGAATGCCATCTCAGCAGAAGATCCAGATGTAACCATGCCCAATGGGGCAGGACGATACTTGGCAAAGCCAGTAGACACTAGCAGGAGTTCGGTTGTACATACCGATGAGAGTTTGGTCATGGCCCTTAAAGATAGTAATAATCGAAACATGCATGAATGTAGAGGTGCATGAGAAATGTGTTGACATTGTGTTCTGATTATGCTTGTACTTGTTGCACTGTTTATAATATGCCCGAGTTGGTACTATGCATGGTGTGACAATAACTAGGTGAGATCGCCTACGATACAACTCAATTGTGATTAATTAATGTAGTACTGAGATTGTAGGATGCATTAATTGTGGCATGCATTTGTATTTACCGTGCAGGATATGGCATGACCGAGTAAGATTGCATACGAGTTGATTGCTTGTCGATGTTATTCATGAGGTTATTGAGTAGATCGAGTCATTGACTGAGGCAAATAGTATTGTTTTGCCATTGACTTGCTTGAGGAATTTGACAGTGTAATAGGTACCCCGAGTTGAGTTGATGTCCGTGCAATAGGTACCCCGAGTGGAGTTGATGTCCTAACCGGGGCTTAAGGCGAAAACTCACTAAGATTATATCTCATAGTTATTATTTAATCATTTTCATGTCCATGGTCTGGAGAACCGACAGGTGGTACGATTCGTTGTTACGTTTTAGAAGGAGTAGATTAACCCCGGCCCTACTGGTTTTGTTGGCTCTATAGGAAGTTGTCCATTGTAAGGGCCTATATATGTAGACTTCCTAGGATTAATCAGAAGATAAATAAAATGGTTCCGTTGATTGAACCTCTCCTGGAAACATATCGTACAATAGACATAAATGGAGCATGGCCAAGTCTCAAGTATTCTACTAATGTCCCACTCGCAATCAGGGACAATACTATCACAGAAAAACTATCCCGATTTTTTATATTGTAAGGGGATTATTTATTGCTCCCGTGTGCGTTTAATTGAAAGATAAAAAGAATGGTCAGCGACGCATTCTAGGACATCACATTCAAATGACCACAAGTGAAAAGGGGATTGTCGCGTGTTCGAGGGACGGGGCATGACAATAGCTGGTTATTAATAGGTTATTCAAACAACCTAATTATTCAACTAGGAGTCACCACTAGCCTCATTTTTTGGGCTTAGCTAAATTATCCAATCGAAGATCGAGAGCATTCCCTTGTTTTTTATAGAATTAGAGCTCGTGGATTTGGGAACTTGGGTTACGCTAATTTTTTTATTAGAACCCTTTTAGTATGGTTGTTACCTAAGGTAATCACACATTCATTTTTACATTATTGTGCAAATCCATATAGAAGCATCGAATGGTGATCATGCACAGATGGTTAGTTTGTGCAATGCTAAACTAACTAGCAAGATGAAAAATAAAGCAATCAATTAATGAATTGCATTGCAAGAAGCAAACACCCAAGTGAAATGAAAGACAAGCTACTCTAAGTGAAAAAAAATAAAACCCGCAACTCATTCGGTGTTTATTACAACTTGAAACGACAACCTGATGTATGATCAGGATCAAATGGCACAATAAAATAGACTAGATAGGACATCGACCACACCATCTTTGTCACATGGGTGTGTCGGCCACCCCATTCTTGGGATGTCTTGATGAAGATCATTACTTAGACTTGAACTATCCAAGATGCCAAACACACAATGCATACACCACATTTCATGACAAACAATCACAATGAGTGAACCCAACAAGAGCATTCAATTGGTCAAAAAAGCCTTGAGCGCTGCCTTTGATTTTTGCACACGTCAACCCATCCTAAGACCACTGATTGATTGATTTATGACAAATGATAATTGGTCATTCCTTATGTTCACAAGTAGTGGTTGATGCCATTTGATCCTAAATAAGGGTTTAATTGTTTCCCAAGGGTTTCCCACGAACATGCATCAATCCTAAAACATACATCTAGTATTCACCTGCAAACACATGAAATGAAGCATGCACTTAGGCTAAAAAGCCTTGTTTCTCAAATAAGCAATCAATGGGAGTGAACCCAAATAGGGTCTCTTGTTCACTGCTTTGAAAATTCAGGTCATTTAATGTTTAACAATATATGACCAATCAAATGATCCTCAAATAATGTAGTTCATATGTCATTGGAAAGATAGTGAAGTTTAGAACGAATTTTCAGAAGACCATTGATCCCAATTATGAACCATTTGGCCTGAAATGAGTTGTTTATCTTAAAGGATTCGGGATCCAAGAGCCTGAACATGGAAAATTCAAGAAAAAATATCAAATAACTTTGAAAATGCATGGAAAAATTTTCTACAACTATAACAACATGCGTGAAACGAGTTCCAAGTTTCAAGTTTCTTGAAGTGAGCAATGGATTAGTATCGAAAAATCAATTTTTGTTCAATGGTCAAAACGAGACCACTTTGGAAATAAAGCAAACCTCATTCAAATGGTAGGCAATTAAAGCCATCAAATCAAGGAATTCGTTCTAAAAATTTGCATGCATCTAATTCAAACATTGAAAAAAATTTATGTTTGGCAATTTTACAAATGAGAACTTTAATTTCACTAAAATAATGAAAAAAGTAGAGGAGTTTCGATAAGACAAGCTTTGGGGTCTTAGCACGAATTGATTAGGCGCACTGATCACACCCTAAGGACAACCAAACAAGCTCCAAATTTAATGAAACTATTAAGATATTAGCTATAACTTTTGTTAGGAGCACATTTTGAAATAATGAATGGAAAAAATTTTCTATTTTTTCCTTTTTCCTCTTTTTCTTCCTTTTTTATTCTTCTCCCTTCCCTCCACCAGCCATGGCGGAGGGAAGCCGCCTAAGTCTGGCAAGGGTTGCCCCGAGGTCAGCCCTTGCTAGTGTTAGGTGAGGGCAACCCTCACCAAACTCTCACCCGGCTTAGGCAAGGGCTACCCTTACTTAGGCGAGCGAAGGCTTCCCTTGCTTGGGCTAGCAAGAGCTACCCTTGCCGTAGTCAAGCAAGGGTTGGCGCTGGTTGCTTCCCTCCGCCATGGCCAATAAAGGAAAGGGAGAAGAAGAAAAAAAGAAGGAAAAAGGATAGAAAATGAAAAAAAGATAAAAATACCCTCCCATCCAAGAGTTTGGGGTAAATGTATCACAGTTGGTGTCAAAAAAAGTTCAGAATAAATATTTCACACAAGTACAAGTTTGATGTTTTTTGTGTCACGGAAAAAGTTAGGATAAATTTGTCACACTAAGTAAAATTTGGGGTTTTTGGTGACATTTTCTCAAGAAGGGTAATTTAGGAAATGCAAAAATTGGGGACGCGCCTCGTTCCTTTTGGATGGTAGAGTACACTGTAAGAACCATTCAGCCAACTCTACCGAGTCATACTCGCACTTTGGAAAGAATTCACATGCGTAAAGTAAGTCCAGAACCGAGAATTGAAAAATCAAAAACGAGAGCTGAGTCGGGTAAGTTCTAGAACCGGCCTGGGAAGTTTCTGTAATACATGGGCCGATAAAAGCCCAAGCTCATGTCTCCTATTAGTCCAAAGCTCAGTCCATGTTCTTAAGCCTCGCCTATTTTCCTCCTTTAGTAAACTGTGTGCGTTGGAAGCTTAAATAAAGGAAAGCAAAAGCAGTCAACGGCCGATTAAACAAGAAGAAAGAGGAGCTCGATCGTTGACAAGAGAGGAAAAGGGGAAAAGAGAGAGAAGACAATTTTCGCCCGTTCACAATCCGGACGTTCTGACAAACCGAACCAACTACAAATCGCAACACCTGGTGAGTAGTCAAGCCGATTAATGGTTTTATTGGTGTTGATTTTGAACTACAAGATTCTCTTGAGGAGTTATTGGGCTATGGTTTTTGTGAAAATGATAATTTAAGACATTGTGGAGCAGTGGGATTTGACAAGAATGGATTCCAAAGTATAGATTAATTGGAACTAAATTCTAAAGTTCGTGTGTAGTTACTTGTAACGGATAATACGCGAAGGAAAAGGATGAACATCTACTTTAAATAAGATTACTCATTAGCACATAGAAATCGTTTTATCAACAATTAAACATGGTTTAGACATTTCGTTCATTATAGTTGTGTACTTCTTGGTTTTTTTATTAATTGATAGGAATGAGAGTGTGGGCTTAAGTAACTATTGTAGATTAGCTTTCGGCTTCTCCCTTGTGAGTGATACTACTTTTTCTATGAATTTACAGAGTCGTGTCTTGAAAATTGTAGAGATTTAATATAAGATGAATTATGGATGACCATATTTTTGCATAAATTAGATCCAACTTTTACTGCCTTTTTGTTGAAAAGGCCTTTAAGAGCCTTGTTTTAATGCAATTGGAAATGGTCATTTCTAAATGGTTTGAGAAATCTTTTATGAAAAAACCATTACAAGTAATGATTTATGAAAGTAGATTTTGAAAGTTGCTTTCATATACATCTGATATGAAAAGTAGCGATTTGGTTATTAAACGTAAGTTGTGAGATGATTTCTAATTTTGGTTTTAGATTATAGGAAATTAAGATTAATGGATTGTGGTCAATTTTTTGTGCACCCAGTAAAGAGTTTGTGGGTATGCACATACTAGTTTAGAATAATCTTGTGAGTCGGGCTACCGGCTAATAATAAGTAGAAAGCTAATCAAGGAGAAAATCTTGATCAGTTTGTCACGGAGTCTTTTGTGTGGCCATGACTAAATACTTGAACATGAGTTTAGTCGATAATATGGACCATCGACATGTGTTTTGCTAAGATTCATCAATGGACTAAACCATTAATGTTTGTTTGATATTATCAATTGAAATGAGTGTTTCTACTATGAGCTTGTTATGTTGAATTAATATATCACATTTTAACCTTGAAGGTTTGTTAAGTTTCAGATTTTGTGAAAGTGAGTTACTTTTGTGTTTTGAATGTCCATAATGATTATTTGATCCACTTAGAAGAAATGTATTACTTATTGAGCCATGATAGCATATTCCTTTATTCTTGTCATGTTTTTTAGGTCCGTCAATTAATGGTTGTTAGAGCGAGAGCATTATCACAGCAACTTTTGGGAGATGGATATTTGGGTATAGTTTAAGATTGCGTCCCTTAGAAAAAGGACAATTGTGTCACACCCCAAACTCCCTCATCCCTATAGGATTTGGGATGTGACAGTTTTCAAGTGGACTCAAAAACTTGCCGTCCTTATTTCTATATTCCATTTAAAAGCATGAAAATATGTAGACACTCTCTTTCCTATAAGATTCAGGGTGTGGTGGTTTTCGAGTTGAAATTAACAACCTGCCGTCCTTATTTCTATATTCCATTAAAAAGCACGAAGATACATGGGACTTGATTTCCTATGGCAAATGAGGTCACGCGGAATTGAGGACCAAGTCGAATGCTTTTTTTGTCAAATGTAACAAGTAAATGACCAGAAAGTTCATAAAGAAGCAAGAGCAGAGACAGAAAGCCACTTCATCTAATTTAGAATGGAAATTATTCAATCCCCCCCTTCCCTAAATTCGATTCTCACCAACTTTGGACTTTAAGTTACTAAAAAAATTCACGAATCCCAATGAAGATTCCTTCGAATTTAGTACACGCCATGTCATTAAATGCTCATTTTTTCTTGGCGCTTGAGAAGTTTCATGCATCTTCGGACCGCAACTACCACAATTTTTAAAGCTATGTTGACCTTGACCTCTGACCAACGTTTTGCTAGCTCTTTTCGTCTCACTATGAGATAACCAATCTATAATTCTCCCAAATTATCGTCCATAATATATCAATTACATGCATCACATGTAAAGATTATGTATAATGCAAGGAAAAAGTGTAAAAAAAGTTTTAAACCTTACGTATTTATACTAATTTAGTCCTAAACCTTTTTATTAGTGCCAATTTAATTATAAAATTTTTGATTCGATGTCAATTTAGTCATAAACCTTTTATTGGTATCAATTTAATCTTAAATTTTTTGACTTGATGCCAATTTAATCCTAAAACTTTTAATCTAGTGCCAATTCGGTCCTTTTGGCTAATTTTGGTCGGATTTTGCTAACATGGACACCAGGTCGGTAACGTGGCACGACCGGAGGCTGACATGAGCAACTTCTAATAATATTTAAATATTTTTCTAATTATTTATTTATTTATTTATTTATTTTCTTTCATTTTTTCCTTTTCTATTTTTTCCCTATACTCCTCCCTCCCACCTGGTCACGGCTAGGTGGCCGACTAGAGGTGAGGCTCGGCGAGGTGGAGGTCAACCTCGCCTGCCACTAGCAAGGCTTGAGCCTAGCTAGTGGTCACAAGGGCGAGTGAGGGTTGAGCCTCACCTAGTCCCCGGTGAGGGCTCGAGCCGTCGCTAAAGGTCACGAGGTCACACTTGTGACGACTTGAGCCTTGCCTATGGCTGGGCGAGGCTTGACCTCACCGAATTTGTCAAGGCTGAGCCTCGCCCATGGTTGGCAAGGGCGAGCCTCTACCCGCCCAACACGAGGCCGCCCTAGGCATGCCGAAGGCCGTCAAGGTCAACCTTGACCTCCCCGACCCTCACCTCTAACTAGTCGCCGCCGGCTAAAAGGAGGAGAGCAGGAAAAGAAGAAAAAGGAAAGAAAATAAATAATTCGAAAAAATTAAAATTTTATTAAATTTTATCCACGTCAACCGACCAACATCCACATTAGCAAAATCTGGCCAAAATTAGCCAAAAAACCAAATTTGCACTAAGCTAAAAAAAAATTAAGGCTAATTTAGTACCAAATTAAAAAGTTTAGGACTAAATTAGCACCAATAAAATATTTATAACTAAATTGGTACCAATGTAAAAGGTGTAACATTTTTTTGACACTTTTCAATATACTCGATAGTTAAAAATAGGAAAAGTATAAACTTTAATCTTTGAACTCGAGCAATACCATCATTCTGCCTCCAAAATAAGAAACTTTCGATGTCACGTGACATAGTTAGAACAAAAAATTCCATACTCTCTTAATTTGGACAACAAATCTTTCAATTCTAATTTGAAAAATGTCCTCTTAATGTCATGCATACATAATATCTCTATATAAGGTTTTGCTTATATTTCTTCTTTCGAATGCAGAATTTACCTTTTGGGTTAGAAAATTTGTATCATCTTCTTCTTCTTTTCTGATTTGCCCGTGACCATCCTCATGCAAGGGCAAACCATATATGAAGAATCACAATTAGCCCGGTTAGGGTTTTCTTTTCACCTTCTAAATCTTCATAAACTACTCATACACAAGGCAAATTACTTCCCCCTTGCTTGGTTAAAATCATTGTCCTTACGTGAAAAAGGAAAGATGTAGAAAGATCGTGGAATGCATCTTTATATAGATTTGAAAATAATTGTCAGGTTCACCATCAATTAATTAAAAATAATAATTATACATACATCATTCAATAAGTAACATGTATGTTTGAATTTAACATTGTAACTGAATTGATTATGATAAGTGTATAGATTATTTTGTATATCGAAAATGGATATATTAAAAACCAAGATATAAATCGCTAGATGGTTTATATATATATATACACACATTGATCGAATATGCATAGTTCATATTTTTATACATATAAAAGAAGAAAGAAAGATGGGATACAAACTGGAATCAGATGGTCAACGCAACACCACCGTCAACAACTAACCCCCACAGTACAAAAAAAGAAATAAAAAAAAAAAGTTACAGACAAAATCACTCATTGGCTTCGCCAATCCCGGACGACTGGAGGAGAGAGAGAGCAGCAGCAGCAGCAGCAGTTACAAGCCGAGCAAAATGGCGGCTGTATCTTCTTGGAATCTCGTGTTCGCCCAACCCTCCAAGGAGAAGCGCCCTCTCTCCTCCTCCCTCTCGTGGGCTCGCTCCCTCCCCTCCTTCCCCTCCAAATCCCATTTCCCCGGCGCCGCCGCCGCCCCCACCGCCGGCCGCGCCGCGTCTCTGGCGGTCCTCTCGCTCCTGGGCGCGAAGCCCACCGTCCTGGTGACTGAGAAGCTCGGCGACGCGGGCCTCGACCTCCTCAGGGACTTCGCCAACGTCGACTGCTCCTACAACCTGAGCCCCGAGGAGCTGTGCACCAAGATCTCCCTCTGCGACGCCCTCATCGTCAGGAGCGGCACCAAGGTCAGCCGCGAGGTCTTCGAGTCGTCCGGCGGCCGGCTCAAGGTCGTGGGCCGCGCCGGCGTGGGGATCGACAACGTTGATGTCGCGGCCGCCACGGAGCACGGGTGCCTCGTGGTCAATGCGCCCACCGCGAATACCATCGCCGCCGCCGAGCACGGGATCGCCTTGCTCGCTTCCATGGCGCGGAACATCGCCCAGGCGGACGCTTCCGTTAAAGCGGGTGCGGGTTCTTTCGGTGTTTTCGGGTAGTTGTTAATTTTTCCGCAAGGTCTCGATGTGGCATTTCTTCGAGCAGTCTGGATGCGATGTGGGCGATTTCGAAGCGTTTAAAACTGTCGGTTGCGTAGGCCGTTTGTTTCCGTTTATCATATCGTTGATGGTATGCTCGGTCGTGTGTCTCAGGGATTTGGTGATTGGCAGTGTTGAATTTGGCTGAGGCTTGTTAAAAATTTTCTCTCAGTTACAGAGAATACATATCGTATATTGGAGGTTCACGAACAAACGACAAATCTTTGAAATACTTGAACAGAGCCCATTTTGTTTCGCAAGCTGAAGACTTCCGGCATTATATTGAATGTTTATAACATGGTAATTGGATTCTTATGCTTTCTTATGAAAATGCTGGGCCTCTCACTGTCTGGGTCACTTTTTCTTTAAGGAAAGTGGCAGAGAAACAAGTATGTCGGCGTTTCGCTGGTGGGGAAGACTCTTGCGATTATGGGGTTTGGGAAGGTTGGATCAGAAGTTGCAAGGCGGGCCAAGGGTCTCAGCATGCTCGTGATTGCTTACGATCCATATTCTCCTGCGGATCGCGCTCGGGAATCGGAGTGGAAATGGTGAGCTTCGACGAAGCAATCTCGACTGCAGATTTCATCTCCCTGCACATGCCTCTTACCCCTGCTACATCCAAGATGTTAAATGACGACACATTTGCTAAGATGAAGAAGGGTGTCCGAATTGTCAATGTTGCTCGAGGTGGCGTGATTGATGAAGAAGCTCTTCTAAGGGCTCTGGCTTCTGGAATTGTTGCTCAGGTTCTGATTTTCTTTGATCTGTTTGCAGAATTTTTACGATTAACTCATACAATTGGTGAAGGAACAACAGTTCTCGTTTTTTGAGCAGGCCGCACTTGATGTTTTCACAGAAGAGCCTCCTCCCCAAGACAGTAGGCTAGTGCGGCATGAGAACATGACTGTTACGCCTCATCTCGGTGCCAGTACAACTGAGGCCCAGGTAAGTTTGGCTGACATACTGTTGGTAAGTTCTGTTCTTTCCAGGCTGGCTTAGTTTTCCAACCTTGAGTCTGTTGATGTAATCAGGAAGGTGTGGCCATTGAAATTGCAGATGCAGTTATTGGGGCCTTGAAGGGTGAACTTGCGGCTACTGCTGTGAATGCACCCATGGTGCCTGCCGAGGTAGGATGTCAAGTTCTGTTTTCGTACTTTTGTTGTGCTGCATTTTGCAATGACTTTTAGTTATTTTGCTCCAATGACTCCTTCCTCATTTAGTACAGGATAACTTCATCAGCCTCAACTGCTTGGTTTCACAATATTTGCAAGTGACTGGCATGGAGCATGATGTTCACTTGTGCTTCGTCTCTCAATTCATTAACGATTTACAAGCATAACCATGTGTTTGATGCATGCTTCAGGAATTTAACTGAGCTTGAATTGCTCTTTCGTTTGATTGTTGTCATACTGTTCATCTCATATTTACTTATTTTCTGTGAGAATTGTCAAATCTGACATGTTGTAGAGAAGTGCCTTTTAGTGAGAACAATACAAAAACAGTGTACTCAAAAATAAAGAGTCTTTTTCATTTCCCAGGGTGTAACTATGTCTACTAAATACACTTATTGTTAGGTCTTCGTTGTTTATTCCATTTGTTCCAGACACAGGCATCAATTGTTCTAGCGCTATGCTATGTAATCCAATCCCATGCTTTGATGGGAGCAAAGCTTAAGTTCATTAATGTTGATCACAGGTCATATTGAGCTCGCTCCTTATGTTGATCTAGCGGAAAAGCTCGGAAGACTAGCCATACAGCTCGTTGCTGGTGGAAGTGGCATAAAATCAGTGAAGGTGGGATATGCTTCAGCCAGAGGTCCATTTGATCTTGACACCCGGCTGCTCCGTGCTATGGTCACCAAGGGTCTTATTGAACCTATATCCAGCGTGTTTGTAAACTTGGTCAATGCTGACTTCACCGCCAAACAAAGAGGACTCCGGATCACAGAGGAGAGAATTGTGTTGGACGGGTCACCCGAGAACGCCCTTGAATACATCCAGGTCCAGATCGCCAATGTCGAATCGAAATTCGCCAGCGCTATGTCAGAATCTGGAGAGATCAGAGTGGAAGGGAAGGTGAAGGATGGGAAACCACATCTCACCATGGTCGGGTCATTCGGCGTAGATGTGAGCTTGGAAGGGAGTTTGATTCTGTGCCGGCAGATCGATCAGCCTGGCATGATTGGGAAGGTGGGTACCATACTGGGTCAGGAGAATGTGAATGTGAATTATATGAGTGTTGGGAGGACAGCTCCGGGGAAACAGGCCATTATGACAATTGGTGTGGATGAGGAGCCATGCAGAGAAGCCCTAATGGCTATTGGAGAAATCCCTGCCATTGAAGAGTTTGTTTTCTTGAAATTATAGGAGATAAAAAATCAAAAGTTCATCTTTGCTGTATTCTTGAAAATATGGTTTTGCTGTGACGGAGTGTTATAAATACCAATTAAGTTGATGATTGGCTATTACAGTTGACATAGATATATATGGCACCGATGATACTTTTGATTACACTATCATATGTATCTGTTTAGGTACGATACAGTATGCTGACGTATATCCTTCTTCAGGGTGAAAATACGTTTCCCGTTCAGTTTCATAGCTGTGCCTCCTGTCTATATGAATGTCTATGCTGTAACTGTGGAAAACGCAGTTGCTGCATGGAGAAATCTCATGCCTAGTTCCTTCTTTTTCATGATAATCTGTCTTCACTTGCTCAATCACCTGGGCATGTAACAAGGATCACTTCAGGAATTTCCCGAGTCTGCTTTCTGCAGAATTTCATTAAGCAAAACCCAAATTGCCTCCATTTTGAACGAACTTGTCGGTCACTGAGTAGAAGTTCGATGAGAATCGGTTTGCCACATTGTGGAAATGCTATGACACAAGAAGAGTCTTGACATGGTCATGCTCTACAATTTTCTTAACACGCTTTACATTTCTCTGTAGCTGCCAGTTCAAATAATGAAAGCCATTCGATCCTATGTTACAGTCTCACATGCCTTGTGTTTCCAGAAAGTGCGCAAGTAACACATGAAAGAGCTTAATGTGTTACAGGCTTACATGCCTTGTGTTTCCAGAGAAAGTGTGCGAATAACACATGAGAGAGCTTAATGTGTTACAGTCTCACATGCCTTGTGTTTCCAAAAAGTGCGCGAGTAACACATTGAGACTTGTGTTTCCAAAAAGTGCGCGAGTAACACATTAATAACACATGAAAGAGCTTAATGTGTTACAATTTCACATGCCTTGTGTTTCCAGAAAGTGTGCAAGTAACACATGAGAGAGCTTAATGCGTTACAATCTCACATGCCTTGTGTTTCCAGAAAGTGTGCAAGTAACACATGAGAGAGCTTAATGTGTTACAGCCTCACATGCCTTGTGTTTTCAGAAAATGCGCAAGTAACACATTAGTAACACATGAGAGAGCTTAATGTGTTACAGTCTCACATGCCTTGTGTTTCCAGAAAGTGCGCGAGTAACACATGAGAGAGCTTAATGTGTTACGGCCTCACATGCCTTGTGTTTCCAGAAAGTGTGCGAGTAACGCATGCCTTGTGTTTCCAGAAAGTGTGCGAGTAACGCATAAGAGAGCTTAATATGTTGCGGCCTCACATGTCTTGTGTTTCCAGAAAATGTGCGAGTAACACATTAGTAACACATGAGAGAGCTGTGTTACAATTTCACATGCCTTGTGTTTCTAGAAAGTGCGCGAGTAACACATGAGAAAGCTTAATGCGTTATAGTCTCACATGCCTTGTGTTTCCAAAAAGTGCGCAAGTAACACATGAAAGAGCTTAATGTGTTACAATCTCACATGTCTTGTGTTTCCAGAAAGTGCGCGAGTAACACAGGAACACATAAGAGAGCTTAATGTGTTATAGTCTCACATGCCTTGTGTTTCCAAAATGTGCACAAGTAATACATGAGAGAGCTTAATGTGTTATAGTCTCACATGCCTTGTGTTTCCAAAAAGTGCATGAGTAACACATTAGTAACACATGAGAGAACTTAATGTGTTACAGTCTCACATGCTTTGTGTTTTCAGAAAGTGTGCGAGTAACACATTAGTAACACATGTGTTACAATCTCACATGCCTTGTGTTTCCAGAAAGTGCGCGAGTAACACATGAGAGAGCTACATGAGAGAGCTTAAAATGCAAAACCACATGCCTTGTGTTTCCAGAAAGTGTACGAGTAACACATATGTGTTACAATCTCACATGCCTTGTGTTTCCAGTGTGCGAGTAACACATGAGAGAGCTACATGAGAGAGCTTAAAATGCAAAACCACAAGCAAGTGCCTTGTGTTTCCAGAAAATGCGCGAGTAACACATTAGTAACACATGTGTTACAATCTCACGTGCCTTGTGTTTCCAATGCGCAAGTAACACATGAGAGAGCTTAAAATACAAAACCACAAAAGTGCACAAGTAACACATTAGTAACACGTGTTAAAAGTCTCACATGCCTTGTGTTTTCCAGTGCGCTAGTAACAAATGCAAAACCACACATGTCTTGTGTTTCCAGAAAGTGCGCAAGTAACACATTAGTAACACACACAGTCTCACATGCCTTGTGTTTCCAATGCGCGAGTAACACATGAGACTATAGCACACATGCCTTGTGTGTTTCCAGTGCGTGAGAGAGCTTAAATGCAAAAACACACATGCCGGGAGAGAGGGGGAGAGACTATTAATTTTTGGGAGCTTCTTCGAGTCCGGGATAGAAGCATTCAATCATTTCTATCTACCACTGGATCGAAGTCTGTTATATTGTACTCGTTTTATCTCATCTCTAAATGTTATCATAGAAATTTTCCATACTCAGCCATAACATTCATTTCTGAATCCTTCTCTGGAACTGTCAAATGAACCAGCGCTGCAACTTCTCATCAAATCATTCAATAGTACCGCAGCTAAGCTGTCAGAATTGAAACACTTTTATTCTCATAACTAGTTAGGGGATTAGACATTCCAGCTTACATACTGAAATAGCACATAGTAATTCACAAAATCTCTAACCAAGTAAAGAACAACACTTAAAAAAAGGGAAGCAGTTCCATCCCCAATAGCACAGCGGTCCCTAACAACAGAGCTGGAGAGATCACAACAAAAGAGCCGCCGCCACCCAGAGCTCACTACCAAATCTCAACCTCGACAGACCCATCTTCGGTCGCGAATCCCCTGAACATCCCGTTGGTGTTGAAGCCGCAGGCCACTTCCCCATCCCGGGACACAGCTATCAACCCCGCCTTCCCATCGTCGAGCCTCTCCTTGACCACGAAGTCGACTGCCTCCTGGAGACCCAGGCCCTTGTACTCCATCACAGCCGCCACGTCACGGGCCAAGGTCCCGCGTATGATGGCCTCCCCCTCACCGGTGCACGAGACCCCGCAGAGGCTGCCCGCGTAGGTCCCGGCCCCTATCAGGGGCGAGTCACCAATGCGGCCACACTTCTTGTTCATGAGGCCACCGGTGGAGGTGGCCGCCGCACACCTCCCCTGCCCATCGACCACAACGCACCCAACTGTCTCCGGCGCATAGACACTGATCGGGAGGCCGTTCATCTGCAGGGGGTTGTCCACGCTGGCACCGCACGTATCCGGGAGGACAGTTGGGATTCTATAGTCAAACTGTTCGATCCAGCCAAAAAATGAAAAACATAGGCAGCCATGTTTAGTCTATCGCCAGGAATGAGACGCAGCACAAATGGGGGTACAAATCATCAAGTTCGAAAGAGAATTAGAATGAAACTTCACCATGATTGTGTTTGCTTCTTTGGCTAATTTCAACATTCCCTTGTTGTCTTCGGTGATGAAATAGTCATTGTCCACCACCTCAAGACCCTGCACATATCAAGAACCCAAAGAATCTCAAAAAAGGGTATCCGACAGCAGCAATGATCTCATGATTCTTGTGCACACACTTGACGAAAACCAAGCACCGCACCAATCTTTACAGGGACCACAGCACCGACAGAATCAAAACAGAGTCAGAAAGAATTGATGACTGCGTTGGAGTGCCGACAACATTAATCACAAGACGAGTCTTGATCTCGAGAACTGGAAGAAAAGTAAGACTTGAAAAACATCTGAAAGCAAAGCCTGCTAACAGGAGAGGCCAGAACCCGGTTCAACCGAGGCAGGCACGTGGGAGGGAAAGACACGACCGCCGGGTCAGAGGTTCATGCATCAATTAAAGCACGTGGATGGCTAAGCGCAGAAAAAGCCATGCCATCGACGTCCTTTTGTCTCTCGTGGCCGGCGTTGGGTCCCCTACCGCCGTCCATGCCAGTGGGTTTTAGTCAGCATTCGTTCGAGAAAAGGATGGTTTCAACGGGTTGAGATTGTTCGTCGAGGCCGTCCATGAATACATAGCGCAGAAAACGCTTCTCTCTCGAGGAGAGTTGTGATTTCGTGAATCGAATGCGAAACCCATATGAGCAAAAAGAGGGAGAGAAGCAGAAGTAGAGGAGTAGGGAGAAAGTACAGACGTGGAGGCGGGCGAAGTCCTCGGCGCCGGAGAAGGCGAGATAGGAGTGGGGGGACTTGTCCATGACGAGCCTGGCGAGGGAGATCGGGTTCTTCACCGTCGTCACCCCGGAAACAGCGCCGCACCGCCTCCCCATCCCGTCCATTATGCTCGCCTCCATCTCCACCGTGCCTTTCTCCGTCAGGGCCGACCCCCGCCCCGAGTTGAACACCGGATCGCTCTCCAGTTCCCTCACCTTCTCGCATCCAAAGAAGAAGAAAACACGAATGAGACCGTGTATTATCTGTGTATTATGTAAACATCAAAGACGCTCGTTCGTTGTTCGGTTTCATCAGAACCGGCCTTTGCATGTCGAAAAGAAGTAGAGACAGAGAGGGACAGAGAGTGCGTGCGCGCGAGTGTGTGCATGTAAGTACGTACGACGAGTTCGACGACGTCGAGGGCGGGGAGAGAGGAGCGGAGGGCGGAGATGCCCACGTTGAGACAGCGGGCGAGGACCTTCTTGGCCTCCTCCTGGCGGTGGTGGGGGAGATTCGGGTCCACGCCGGCGCCGCCGTGCAAGGCAATTGCCCACCCTCCCATCTCTCTCTCTCTCTCTCTACGGTTTCTGGGGCGGTGTAACCGTAGGACGTCTCTCTCTGCGTAATTTCTTCTTCTTCTTACAGAGAGAGAGAGAGAAGAAGAGAGAGCAAAGTGCAGGAGGGGAGACTGCGGTTGTGGAATTTTATAGCAGGGAAGTTGCAAGTTTCACGCGGAAAAGAATCAGTCATTTAAGTAAGGTTCCATGTCCGACTCGGATTGGGTATTTTAAATCCGATGAATTTAGAAATTTATTAAATTTATCTTTTTATTTCCTTTTTAAGGTTATGAGACGGATTTGGACTTGGATTTCAACATATATTGTGGGAGTTTGTTTACCGAATGGGATATATTATTAATGACGAAATTGCCGAGAAGGAGAGCGGTTTGGAATCGTGACCCAATGGAGGGGCTTCCATCCAGTGCTTGATTTGCTTAGAAATTCCTTAGGGTTTTACTTGTAATGAAAATGAAGTAAATCTTTGGAATAATTAAGCAAATAGTGCATTAACTCTAGACCTGTTAAACGGATGGGTTGGGTCGGGTTTGGGTTTTGGGTCGGGTCATAAATGATCCGACCTAAATTGACATATTAACCCGTTTATGACCCATTTAAGTATAGTATAAAAGTTTTGACCTATACCCAACCCAACCCATACCCAACCCATACCCGACCCGACCCATATTGTTAAAACATTTCTCTATCTAACTAAATTTAGGAAAACTTATACTTATAATTTTTTTTTAAAGATTTTAAACTTATTCAAGTTCATTAACAACCCATGTATTTTGGTCTTTTTAATTTTTAAACCCATTATAGATATACTTGTCAAAATAGGTGTATAACCCATTTTGACAGGTGTAATTAACTCTAGCAATGTTGTTCCTAAATTTTCAATGTGTTCAATATAGCCCATGAACCTTAACTTAATATGCAATATCGTCCCCAAACTTTTAATTTTTTAATATAGTCTTGAACTTTTTCCACATGTTCAATCTAGTCTCTAATATCCATAAACATAATTTAATAAAAGATAATATCGAATATTTTCATATATTATACTAAAAATTCATAGAATACATTAACAAATTAAAATTCAGCGACAATATTACACATTAGGCTAAAGTTTAAAAATTTAAATTAAATAAATTAAAGATTTTAAGACAAAATAACCATTTATGTCATTTTCCTAAATCCTTTATATAGCATCACAATCCAGCATATTTCTTTCTTTTCTCTCTTTCTTTTTTAATAATGGGCTTATTCGATGGGATGAAAGTAAATCTTCCCTTTCTTAGAGTTGTTGCATACGCTGAGATGAAAATGAAGGGAATTGGGTTCACCAATTCTCTCGTATATTTTATTGTTTTGGGCCTTGAGAAAAATCGCCAAATAGGTTACTAGCGATTCCAGCGTCTTTTATGGAGTTATTGGCAAGATCAAACTAGAATTCCTATGTAAATATCTCCCCGAGTAATCTACAAAATTATTCGATGTGATCATGGCTTTAAAATACACAGTGCTACATATGTAATTCAAGTTGTGTCGCTTGATTCATGGTAAAATCTTTTGTTGCTTTGTCAACAGAAAGGTCGTCCATGTCGTCCAATCACGAAATCTCGTCCGTGATTATTCATACGTTGTTATCCATGGTTTATATTTTTCATGTGCTGGGAAACAACTCCAGGGCGAATATTCTTTTATTGCTAATTTCTAGGAGCCTCACAATCATAGAATATAAGTTATGTAGACGTCGGTGTAGATCAAAGGAAACGCCTCAGAGCCTTCGAAGCAAGAGGGAGTCGTAGGATGTCGTTTTCCAAGTCATCATCAAACCTATCTTCTTCTCTGATGCTGCATAGCAATCTTCGAGCGTAATCAAAGGTTTGAGTCGTCGCTAATTTTCAATTCCGAGATGTTGTGAGACGCCAACTCATTCTCAAATTAGCGATTACTAAGATGCGTGTACTTGAAAAAATTTAATGATAATTCCCACATGTCGAGTATGTATGATGGGGAGGAGTTTTACACGAATCATAATTATATTGAAGGGATGAACACGTGAGAGAACTTATAATTAGCTTTTAAATTCGAACGTCATTCCTTCAATCATAAGCATAAGGGTCAATTCGCAACGCCGGCCTTTTTTTCTTTTCAACGTTTTTGTATTTAGTAATTAATATTTAAATTTTATAAAACTTTATGCGCATTGAATAATAATTATAAAGCTTTGGATATATTAGACCCTAATCATTCAAGATAACTTAAAAATCACTGACAAAGTTTTTATTACGCTGCAAAGCTCAATTGAATTCTATATAATATGATGGAGAAGTTAACATATAGTAATATATATATATATATATATATATATAAAATAGTTAAATCGGTCCCCAAGATCAAGGAGTGTATTGCCGCGACAAACTTCCAAGAAAACCGTGTGATGGGACATTGTGCTACAGCTGTGATTGAAAGTAGGAGCTGATTAGAGTAGGATAAGTGTCTGGCTCATGACCGTGCAAACGTTGGGAAGACGAGCAGCCACCGCACTCGGTCCAACTAGATTTTCTGTCTTCGTAATCTTTCTCGGATTTCCCATCATAACGTCAGTACACGCGTCCATACGAACTAATATATTTTGGAAAAATACCACCAAAAATTCTGAAATATGTCCATTGAGACAATTTTATACCATAAAAATTTTTTTTGGACAATTTTACCCTAAACTTTTTTTTACCACTAAAAACCCTAAATATGCTATTTGGGACAATTTTACCCTAAACTTTTCTTATGCCACAAAAACCTTAAACTATTCTACTTGGGACACACATTTCCCTAAACTTTTTAACTAAAGGGCATTTTCGTTTTTCATTTTTTCCTTTTTTTCCTCTTCTTCAGCAAGGACGGGCGCAAGGGTGGCCCACCCTCCGAGGAGGGTCACCCCCGAAGCGAGGGTGGCCCTCGCCGGGGTCACCGGGCCGGGCGGCCCTCACCGGATCCGGCGGGGAGGCCCTCCCCGGCGTCGGGCGAGGGCCACCCGATCGAGAGCGGCCCTCCCCGAGTCGCGAGGGGCGCCCGCCGATCCGGCGGGGCGGCCCTCACCCGGTCTCCCGACGGGGCCACCCCCTCGCTCGACTCAAGCGAGGGTCGCCCGCCACGAGCGAGGGTCACCCTGGTCGGGAGCGACCCTCCCGGCGAGGGTCGCCCGCCATAGGCGAGGGACACCCTCGCCGAACGCCAAAGACCGGCGAGGGTGGTTGTCGGCGGCGACGCTCCCCTCTGGGGTGGGGAAGAAGAAAAAAAAAAAATTAAAAAGGAAAAGGAAAAGACGAAAATGCCCTTCGCTTAAAAAGTCTGGGGTAAATGTGTCTCAAGTAGCATAGTTTAGGTTTTTCATGGTACAAGAAAAAGTTCAAGGTAAAATTGTCCCAAGTGGCATAGTTTGGGGTTTTTTATGGCACAAAAAAAAAGTTCGGGGTAAAATTGTCCCAAGTGACATAGTTTAGGGTTTTTTATGGCACAAAAAAAAGTTCAGGGTAAAATTATCCCTAGAGGCATAGTTTGGGGTTTTTGATGTCCTTTTCCCATATATTTTTCAATTTGGAGTAAATTTCGCAACCGTCCATTTGTACCACGGCTTTAGGTCCGACTCAAAATATGCTCAACACTTTCCTATGTCTAAGAAATATCATCAACTTTCACTTTAATTAGAAATCTCTTCTCATGAAAATCGCAATGGGTTTTTTTCAAATTTATCAACTTCATGACGATTTTTTTTTCCATACAAAGGTATAGTATTGATGAGGACTCAATTTCGAATAACGAACCTCTCAGCGACTTTGATGTTGATAATTTTGAATACATTTGCAAATTTTGGATTACAATAAAAGTTGATAATTTTTTTAAAAAAAAAAAAAATTCAAGGTGGAATTGGGATTAGATTTAAATTTTTGGTTTTTTTTAGGGGGGGGATTTAAGCCACTTATACAAATATACCTAGTGAATGTGAGCCATCTTATTATGAATCTTATCAAATTTGACAATTTACATGTATAGAATTCACGAGAATAGAATGAATGTGATGATGAGAGTTTAACTTTTTTTTTGGTCGAAAAAATTGTATACATGGCCTAAAATAATACATGAGCGGTATATAAACTTTCATGGTAAATCAAATCGAGAACAAAGGCCAGAATACTACAAAATAAAGTCAAATCCAAAAAACAAAAATAATCAACAAAGCACTAGCCGAGTTAAACACACACTCGTTTCAATAGAACAGATCTATCTAACAAAATAATTAGCGGCCAATCACTAAATCTCATATCATTGTCAATTATGAGTACATGTCAAAATTCATTCTCCAATGACTACAACATAGCCAGTTGGCGGTGTATGCCTAGGTTCAGCTTCCTCTATGCCATCGCCGTATAAAGATAACCAAAATGGGTTGAATAAGCACATATCTAACCTCTTGAAAAGCAAATCTTCATAGTTTAACGAGACAATAGAGCTCCTAAGATCATCATTGAAACTAGAGGTAGACCTGAACATGAACAAAGTACAAGGGTATCGAATCCCCAAAAACGTTTTTTTGGTCCATAAGTTTTGGATTTGTTTGAGAACAAATGTGTCTTTTTATTTTGAGGAGTTGCAAAATGTAGGTTCTGAAATGTGACAAGAGTGTTTACTATGGAAAGCAAAATTGAGAATGGATTTTGCAATTATTCCTTAGATCTTTGAAGGTGTTTTGTGGAATTGTTCCACGACAGAAATATTTTTACCGAAAGTAGTTCTTCATTTTCATTTAAGGAAACCAAGGTTTCGTGCTAACTCTGAGCAGAGGATATCTCGTGTAAAAGGAAATTGATTTTTTTTTTCTGTTCAAACAGCATTGTACAATTCCAAACCGAGCCAAAATTTAATTAATAACTAGATCCAAAAATTACAAACTCAATAACATGATAAGGTGTAAACAAGTAATGATGGAATTTAATCAACAACACAGCATGAAAACATAAAGATGTAACGTTGAAATTTAATCGACAATGTATCCCAAAGATGACAATACATGCCGGAATCAATCGACGACGTGAATGGGAAAGCTATAACTAAGGAAATTTAAAGTACCGTGCAGGAAAAATAATGAAAAGATGGCATTGTGTTTTATTCGTGTCGGGGCCTTTCTAGTGGGCGACTAATGGTAAATATAATGGTTAATGGTAACTACTTTTTGACGTTCCAGTAGTTACAATCTCCTAAGTAAGTACTCTAATTTCACGTGCACAGATTGCTCCATGATGTGGCCTCTTGTAATTAGTGTATACTCCACAATCTTTCTTCTAGGCCGTAACTACCCCCTTCAAAAATGTGTCCGTGACTTCAACCGACCCATGGGGCTACTTGGTCTTCAAATAGTAACTGTTTCCTCCAAAATTGTGCCTCCAGTCTCAATTGATTCACTGAATGACTTGATTTTCAAATGATAATTGTACCGTGCCCCTTGGTCTTAGTGATCTTAAATTTTTTAGCAGCTTATTGACATTTTTTAATAAATATTGCTAATATTCATATTAGTAACTATCTATGATTCATCGGCATATTTCAACAACTGAACAAGTGGCATCAATGAGTACCACTATCAACCAACATATATCGATTCCTATACTTGTCATCACTTGTATTAATACCCATGTGGTATGGACACAACCATTCATGCCGTCTCATGTGATGCTCACGTGCTTGCGCTTGACAAGTCATATTTTGGGTATCGACATAAGGCTTCCAAATAAGGGTTATATATTACTCAAACCACTAATTGAATGAAACTTCTTCAACCATGTTTCCGATTGGTGAATTACTAATCATAACCCACAAATCAGAAAATTGATTCCTCCAACTAAAGATGAAGGAAAACATGCCTTGGCGAAAAGCCTTTTTTATTTAGTGTAAACTCCTTGGATGTTGGTTTGTGTGCTTCTTCACTGTTTTGCCCTCGTATCTCTGAGCTTTCATCACATGTCCTCGATAACTATCCACAAATAAAGTTCTTTTAACATAGGGACTTTATCTCCCATAGCCGAGGTGTGCATATAGAAGCAACATATGACTCGAATTAATGGATTTAAAAATCGAGCACTCTATTGAATTTGGCTTGCTAAGCTATGCACACTTGTATAACCTCCGTTCATTAGGTTTATGAGTTTTGGAAAGAGAGATAGAACGTATGTGACATTCTTGGTTTAACTCATTCACTTAATCAAAAAAGTCTCCATAAGTTGATTTTAGTTTTTACATATATATCACAGTTGCCTGCATAAGTTAATTCCAGCTATATATATATCCCAAGCATACTCTCTTTTTTTAGTATGCAATTTGGTTCATTCTAGTCCATTTCACCATTTTAGAAGCCTGTTAGAGTCACTCATTATCAAATCAAGTTGTTATAACCACCAACTTCCAGTTGATTCGTCCTCGAATCATACACCTCTTAAAGGGGTCACATTATAGTATCATATTATGGCATCCCTAAATTAACTTACTCGAAATATAATCCATATCAACCATCTCATACCAAGCTTCATGTTTTTTTTTTTTTTTGGAATACAAACAACATTTTTCCATGTCACATATTTTGCAAAGCTTTAGTATGAGAACACTTAATTTTGGAGTCTCAAAGTAAGATTTGCCATTACATCGAATGGCACCTTGTGAGTTAATTTCAGGTTTTATATATATCACAAGCATGCTCTTTTCTTGTATGATGTACAATTTGGTTCAATTTAACCCTTTCACCATCTTATAAGTTTGCCATGAGCCACTTCTCATTCGAGCCCTCTAGCCCTAGGACCACACCCCGTCCTCATCGGATCGGGCCAGCATAGTGCATGATCGATGGGTAGGAGAAAACCTGAATTAATTTTTTTTTTTTTTTATATAGAATAGAACGGTGAGAGGGGCAATCAACATCAGCAACCCCCTTATTAAACATTATAACAGGAGTTCCACACACATGACAGAACATTCAATTTGAACAAATAGTTATTTCTCATTTTGAGCAAAGCCTATCACTTCAACCCTATTATCGACCTAGTTTTTTTTTTTTTTTTAAATGGGGGTTACTATTCGCAAGTAAGCCCTACACTATTGGGCTAGCCATTGTAGTGGATCGAATTCAATTTCCGCTACATCCGAACCGCATGAACAAGACAACATTGCACGTATCTGGACAGACATTAGCCACTCGCCCAAGCAACCCAGCAAAGTGCGAAGTGCGAAGTGCGAACGCTGCAATGTCGACATGACGACATATACATGTGAATCTGACGTGACATCTTTGTCCCGTCTCGTGATGGGCTTCGACCTCGCCATGGTCATTTTAATCTCTTCTTCCTCTCCTTGGCCCCTGCGACTTTCCATATAATTAATTGGGGAAAAGCAAGCTTGTCACCTAGTCATCAGCCTCGCCTGATCAAGCCAATCAGCGTTCCTATCGCGTTCCTTTATCGCCATTTTTTAAACATTTCCTCGTGTTGGGTAGGAAACTCACTTCCAAGAATCCAGCAACTGTGGGGGGCCCGGCCGCCATTTACCTTTTCCGCTTTCTGTGGCGAAATTTGACATAAATTCTTCTTTTTTATTTTTTAAAGATTCATTTCAGTAGGTCTTGTGGTATCTGATTTTTCAGATTTTTTTTAAGTACAGAGAGAGAGAGAGAGAGAGAAAGAGCCTAAAAGTATATGTGGGTTTTAGTGAATTTTCGCAGAAGATTTGCAAGACAGGAACCATTCACCATCTCCGTGCAAACTTCTGGATCATAATCACCTGCACGGACCAAAAGAAATTGAATTAATTGGCTTATGGGGACTACCGTATGTTTTATTAGTTTCCAGATAGCCGAACATCGTGTCTATGAGTTATAAGATGTTATGATACAATCTCAAAAAAGAATATGAGAAAAGAAACCTTAATCACTCCCAACAAAAGGCAAGGCCTGATCTCTCTCTATGAGCTTTTTATTTGCCTCTACAAGATTTTTGGGCAGAACAATAATTGCCAGATTTGCTTTAATACTGAAGTGTTGAATATAATCATATGAATTCCAAGAAAAGTTATGCATTGAGATTAGTTTTATCTAAGCAATTTTCTTATATTTAGAGAATGTTGGTAACCTCCTTTGATTTCGAGTAAGCAAATGTAGATATCCTTGCACATGATGGACGGAATATAACAAAAATTTAAGAAAAAGTACAATTTGGTCATGTTGAATTTACAATTCACGCAATTAATTCCTTGAATAATATTTTCCAATCACGCTTATCATATCTCCGATCCCCATAAATTGAAGCTAACATGTTCATCGTCCATGCAATCCAAAAGTATAACGTGAAAAAATTTGAGGTCACGAATGAAAAATCAAGTCAAGCTAACCAATCGAAAAGGCAACTCTAATTTGCTAGAATTTAGGGTTGAGCATATTGGACCAACTGAATTGGGAATGCCCGAATCAAACCAGACTCAGCCGATTTGGTCCAGTTCCCAAGGGTGTAAGTCAGGTTCAAGTGATTTTTGGTTCAATTTCCGAGGGAAGTAGGACTAGACCGAACCCATTCTTTTTTTAAAAAAATAAAAAAAATAGCAATATAAAAAATCATAATATTTTAGTAAACCCTAAATCATAACAATTTTAGTATTTTTTAATTTTTTTTTGTCAAAAAATTTTTTTAACAAACCCTAAAAAAAAAACCTCCAAACTCTTTCCGTTCTCGCATTTTCTTTTTTTGGGGCTTCTGTTCGAGGCTTCGTTTGGGGCTTCTATTTTTAGGATTTGTTAATTTCTATCAATTTTTTTGATAAAATTACCATTATTTCGGCCACTAGAAATGCCACACGCTCGTCGGCCCGACGAACATTTGACTGCCCTGATTTGAGGTCATAATTTGAGACTGGTTTAGCCACTTCTGGTCCTCATTTGAGACAATATCCACTTTGGATCCTTATTTGAGAAAATAGGCTCACTTTGGGTCCTTTTTTGAAATTTTCCCAAAAATTAATACTAGACCGATCCGATCCCTGGTCCCAAAAATTTGGAACTGGTTCGGTTCTCGGTTCCTAGGTGGGATCAAACTGAAACGAGAACTCACCGAGAACCGATCACCCCTACTAGAATTGACAATAGGGGAACTTAATTTAAAAAAAAAAAAAAAACTTACAATTTCACGGACTTGATCGGACCATATATTGAAGAAGCAATGCTAAACGCATACCATGTCGAAACACGGCGACGAAATGCAAATAAAAGTTAAGTAACACAGGAGACTAAAGAGAATATTCTAATTAGCTTACGCATCACTTTCATGTGCTAAACTTTAAAAAAGTGGGGAAACACTTGATAAAAAGATTTGTCCATACTACTTTTTTTTCCACGCCACTCAAGAAGCAACTGTTTATAAAACTTTTTGAATGACTTTAGCATTATTACTGAATTTAAAAACATAGCCTTAGAGAGGAAAGATTTCACAATCAATACTAAACCTTACTGTATGTGCGCCAATATATTCCAACCCACTTCAGTGATTTCCAACAAAAATTTACCGAAATGATTATATTGAAATTTCACGTAAAGATTTAGATTTAAATTGACAAAATTGAAAAGTTCGAAATTGAATTGGTATTTGTACGATAAGATTAGAATTGATTGAATAGTTTCCTTGTTTTCGAAAGATTTTGATTGATATAAGAAGGAAAGTTGCATGAATGGAGGATTATGGGGATCGCATTCAAGCCCTTTTGTCATCTTTTATGGGAAATTAAATCTCCAACATTCATGCGAGTCCAAAAGGGAGAGCAAAACGCCAATTTGAATTGGTATGCGTCACATCCACGATGCACGAAGGAATCTTCATGATCCAATATGATTCTCCTACTCTTCCCCCATTACAAGGACAGCCCTTTGTGCGTTCCGAAAGGATTCCCATCACA
The DNA here is from genome assembly GCA_014182895.1 of Angophora floribunda. Lineage (NCBI taxonomy): Eukaryota > Viridiplantae > Streptophyta > Magnoliopsida > Myrtales > Myrtaceae > Angophora > Angophora floribunda. The sequence goes on from CM024713.1 coordinate 15,909,094, forward strand.
TGTGCGTATGCTGTTGTCTAAGAAAGCATTAGGAGAATTTCCTCTTGTTTTTCCCCTCTTGAGTTGGGACAGTTATGTTTATTAAATGACATGTTGCACTCAATATGGCTTTTTTGATGTTTTGTAACTTTGCATGAAAAAAAAAATGATTCATCTAGCGTGATATGATGACACAGGTCACGAATTTATTACTGTGACTATGCCCATATCCTGTGTTCCCAACAAAAATTTCAGTGTATGTTGGAGAAATGATCGTCGGCATGCTTTTCGACGGTGTATAAAAAACGACGAGCCAAACATCGGGATTGTTCAGGCACAAATTGGTGTTGATAATCATCTGGTTTTTGCGACGACTTTCCTTTGTTTGGAAGTAGAGAAAACAAGTTGGGTATGGTTGGACGATGCAACATCGGCGTTGGAAATAGGAGAGACTCGAGAGGTAAATGTTCACATGTTGTCTATACTTTTCCTACCTTCAAAGATTTTTCTCTTTGTCTCTTTTTGACTTCATAACCTTAAGGCTGCTTTCCCAGGTAATTTTCTTATACACACGCAAACAATATTAATAAGTTTGCCTAAGTTTACCTCTACATTTGAAACTTCAGATTCTACTTAGTAGTTACAAATATCTTCTCTTCATTGCAATAAAGAGGCCACCACCTAGGTGGCACGTAAGCAAAGAGTGTCAAATTGCCGGGATTATCATATAAGTTCTAAAGTAATTCTATTTCGTTCGATTTTTGGTACATTGTCGTTTTATCCTTTTTGTTGCTATTTGGGCCCGTCCTTAAAATCATCATCATCAACTTTCTCCGTCGAAGCAATTTACTTTTTGACAAGCCTAACCCAAAAGCGATTAATTTCGGACAAACCATCTTAACCATAGTTGTCCAATCCCTTGAAAGACTTCCATTTCATGGAAATCCATCTCACCTCGCTTTCATTCCAAAGAATGAAAAATCTCTTGCGACCGTCTTTTTCCCAAAAAAAATAAAAAGTTATATCCTAAGTAGTATCCTAGGAAAAACTTCAGCAAATTCAGTGCTCATCATTTCAATTTTGTCAATTGAGTTTCTATATCTTTTTCACGTTGCACCAAATAAGCCCATCTTGTCAATTTTGGCCAAAAATCACTAAATCTTGTATAGCCGACACTAACATAGACAATTAAAAAAAAATTGATTTTTTATTTTTTTCTTCTTTTCTCTTTTTTTTTCCAAGCCTTGTGAGGGTCCTTGGCAAACCCTGCGAATCGCAAGTGAGGGAATCTCGCCCAGTGGCCAACAAGGGTTATCAGACTTGGTAAAAACAAGATAAAAGATTATTCTAAAACATCAAATTTTAAAAAAGCTACAAAAATTATTCATGTCAGCATCAACTCTCCTATATCGACACTTTTTATAGCAATTTCAAGTTAAAATTAGTCAGATCAACTCAATTGACAAAACGTAAAAAGGAACATGACTCAATTAACAAAATTTGAAATGTTTAAGACCGAATTGGTCAAAATGCAATAGGTTTAAAACTTTTTCTAGACAATGTTCCCACGTAAACATCCGAGCAATGTAGTGCGCATCTCATAAGCAGGTTTGTAATGGATGTCCTTTGTCCTTGCGAATCGTCCTCACGAAAACAGGATGATAAAAATTCCAAAAGCCATTGCCAGACACTCCGCATTATGTCCCAAATGAAACACAGAACAATTCTGAGTGGCTCATCAACTTCTCCGATTCTTCGCGCTTTCGGCCCATCTCCGTTGTCCCTTCACAGATGCTTCAGATCAAAAAAGATGAGCGGACAAGCAAACACCAACGTTGTGATTTGGCGGGTGATTTGGCCGGAGGACAAATGCGGAGGACAAATGCTTGTACCGATAATTTTCTCTTTATTAGGTTAGAAAAGTAGAGAAGGGCGACTAGTTCGGCTATCTCCTCTGACCGTTATCAAAAGGGTCCGACACCCATCACGGAATGTTCGGTTTGCAAGTACAACTATTTGTCTAGCTTTAGGTATGGGAGCCCCTCACTGCAATTCCATCGACATACAAGGAAATCACTCCAAGTAAGTTGACAATACCCAAGGCACGAGCTAACCAAAAATTTGCTTATGACATGATTCGAATTGGCAATCTTGGGAAATTCAGTATGACCCGTTTGCTGCTAGGCTACCGAGCTTGGTGGCTTATGAAAATTCATTCACCCATCGGACAAAACATGACGATAAGCATTCATTAGAATGTCATTAGTAAATTCAACTGATGCATCAATGGGTTCTAAACCTGTACTGAAAAGCAAACTCAAGAACATATTCCTAAGCTTCATCTTAAACTGTTCTGAAAATTATCAAGAAAGCCCATGATCTATGGACAAATGAAAATCTAAAAGGATTGAAAATGACTATGGTCGTGTCCCATAAATATCTAGTCGAAAATACACACTCTTTTCTTGTCCCATTTTATTTTCTAAATTTCTCTATTTTTCATACACGTTATGTGGGCGCCTTTCTTGTGATTGTGTTTGAAGGAAGACTTCCTGGAACAAGCAACGCCTGATCAAGCTTAGAAGATCCGTGAATGAATTTCTGGTATTGTCATGTCTTCTCCATTCGAGATTTCGGGTAATCTCATGAGTGGTTGATATTTCGAACTCCGGCCAACACGCTCAAGGAAATCTACGCATGTTTCCATCTTTTCTTGACGGACTACTGCGCATCGTCTTTCAATTTTGAGAAGTTCTTGACGGGTCAAATTTCAAATTTTTCATGCCTCGTTTGAGATTTCATTTTCTAATGTGGGTCGTTTCTTCGTCTCATTCTCTATTCCGGACTTGTTATCCCCTTCCTAAAAACGCTTAAATTTTTGGGTTTCAATCACTTAATAAAATTAGGGGGAAAAGGTGAAATTTTGAGGGCAAATCTGAGGGCCCATCCAGGTCCAGAAAACCCAAATAAGGAGATAAAATTTGTTGGGCTTTTTGTCACCGGGCATCTCAAGATGATTGGGCCTAACCGACCAGAAATTTAAGACCGCCGCGCATTGGCGAGATTGACAGACGAAGATCTCCCTTCGATTTCTTAATTCATGGTAGAGATAAGATGGTTCATGCCAAGAAGGAAAATCTAAATGAAGACCATATAAGTATACTCATCTCGACTTTTTATGCACTAAATTATTAACCTTTTTTTTTTAATTGCGGTACATGTGATTTATCATGTTCACTAAAAATACGGTCTTCACTTATTATCGCATCATAGTTGACTATTTTCTTTTATAGAAATAGGCTCCACTCATTTGAATTGACTAAAAGGTGCTTTTTTTCGCATGCAATTTAGCCCCCCAAAAATAACCAAAAAGTTAAAATTTCGCCCCATTTTTGTGGTCAAGAAATTTATGTGCCCCATGTCAATAATGAGTAAAATGTATAATTTATAAGAGATCGTGGGTGGTTTCTCATGTAAATTTCTCATATATAAAGGACCCCAAAGTCTCAGCCTAACTTTTCAGAAGCATGCGATCGTGGATGCACCATAACCAACACAAAAATGGTGCTTCGTGTAGACTAGATTCTGGACTGTATTGATGTTTAAGGATGTCCATGGCATTTTGCAATCCCCGGAGCAAACCTGCGCTGGCAATTAGACAGTCTATGCTGGCAAATCAAGCTCTTTATAAAGAAAAGAATTCAGGAAATCACAGTCAATTAGAAACAAAATCAGGAAGAATGGGCTTTTGCAAGCCCTGCATGTCCCCCAAAATGGGGTGAAAGTCCCTTTCTTTCTGCCCTCAATTAGGGACCCTTGAGACCTGAAACTGAGTTGCATGCCCTCTCAGCTCTAACTCCCACTTACTAATACTCAAGTAATATATAAATAGAATAAAATAAATGAGAGAGAGAGAGAGCTATAACTCCATGCGGTGTGAAGGAGGACCACACAGAAGACTATAGCACAATCTACTTATCCTACCAATTCTAAATGCTAATAAGCTCTCTTTCTCTCTCTCTCTCTCTCTCTCTCTCTCTCTCTGTGAAAGTACCTGAGAATATTGGTGCCAATGGACTCTGACCATATTAAATGACAAGAAATTAACTTCCCCTGCATTTTCATCAATGCTTGAGGAAGTACTATGGTGACAAGACTCCAGCAGCATATCTTCACGGATCAATGTCTTGTGGGTGCTTTCTCCATCATGTCTCCCTGATATAATTTTTGCTTAGAGGGGGCTACACAACATAATTCCATGCAAATCATCGCACACAGGCCTCCTGGCCCTAGTGAAAAAGTAATTACCGTGAGGTTGGCTATGACCAGCACTTTTCCTCCCTCAAATGGGCCGCTGGCCCATCATTTGCCCATTTTGAAATTTGGAGAGATATTTCTTACTGGGTTGTTGTCACTTGTGGGTTGTGACAGAACATGGTTTTTTCCTTCTCTGTCATGTTTGGTGCTGGGGTCTTAGTGCATTTCTTTTAAGGACCCCAACTATTCTTGAGGATTGGGACCACAGTTGAATGATCCTATCACTGAATGTCTCAGGCTCATGGAAACACAGAGAGAGAGAGAGAGAGAGAGAGAGAGAGAGAGAGAGAGAGTGGATGGGTTGGTTGGGCATCAAAATATGTCATTTTGGTTACCCCTCCAATAGCCGCAGATGGGAAACTTAATGCTTGGCTTGTCTTTTTTACATGTCAGTGGGGGAGGCCTGCACAGTGAATACTTCCTTTGGCATTTACCTGAGAAAGTGACAAAAATTGAATGCATAGGGCAGAGTAGGTCAAAAAGCCCAGCCATCCCCGGCCCATTGGATGCTCATCCTGTGGGCCCTTCTCACCACATTGGTCCACAACAAAGATCTCAACCATCTAAGGTGAAAGGCACAGCTGTTTTTCTTTTCATCTTTTGCCCGGTTCTTATCGGATCGGATCTGATCTGATCTCATGATACCATCCAAAATCTCCATTTCGTGTTCCACGAACCCAAATCTACCCTTCATTAGCAACTTGGGATCTGACATGAATAGTAGATTTGCATCATAGTGTCAATTTGGGATTTTTTTTTTTCAAAGTAGGAAACTAGTCTGGAGTAATTGTGTTACGAGAGTATCGATTTGGGACGAAAGCTAGTTCCAAATAAAGGTGTTATGGAGTAAACGTGTTAACCTTTTGATATACTCGAGCTATCTAGGACAAAAGCCAGTTGAGTAAACGCGTCATGGGGCACCCATTAGACTCTTACTAGCATTAACCCTTCAATATCGGCGAGCTATCTAGGACGAAAGCCAGTTGCGAGTAAATGTGTCGTGGGGTACCCATTGGACTCTTACTAGCATTAACCCTTCGATATATGCAGCTATCTAGGACGAAAGCCAGTTGCGAGTAAATGTGTCGTAGGGTACCCATTGGACTCTTACTAGCATTAACCCTTCGATATCGGCGAGCTATCTAGGACGAAAGCCAGTTGCGAGTAAATGTGTCGTGGGGCACCCATTGGACTCTTACTAGCATTAACCCTTGGATATACTCGAGCTATTTAGGACGAATGCCAACGATCCAGGCGGATCTCGTGTTTTTCCAAAAACAGTCAATGTCCAATTGAATTTTGTAAGGACTGCGTATGATTAAATGAATGTCGAGGAGAGATGGCAATGAGAATTGAGATGTCAAGAGCAGATCGATGATGATAGACACAAATATTCGAAGGATCCTTTGCAATAAATAGCGTCACGCACGAACCGTGCAAGACCTCTGGCAAGTAGTAGCAGCCGGTGGATTGAATCGAAAATGTTTCATGATTATTCGTATTTTGCGTTTCATATAGTAATTGCATTCAAAGTGGCCCCATTGCTTCATTTAATTCGAGACCAAGCTTCCTCTTTCTTTTTTTTTTTTTTTTTTTGGAATAAATTATAAATTTTCCCCTGGTTTTTGGCAATATGGTCATTTCGAAGGAACCTTGAAAACTCGAATAAATTAAGAATAATTTTGTTTCGTAGAAAATGAATGATTTGAAAAATAATTTTTTTAAAAATGATCACTTATAAAAATGAGTTAATGAAAAAAATTTCTGTCTATAAAAATGTCTTGACATGTATTGTCATCAGTAATGGAAATATTTCTCATTAACTAATTATTTTAACCAATACAAGTGATCATTTTAAGAATAATATTATCTAACTCATTCATTTTTCTTGAAAATGTCGTTTGTTTGAATGAAAGAATTCTTCGCAAATTAGTTTTCCAAACTTTTACGCATTTGGCTTGCTATGATTGGTCAAATAAAAGTCATTTAAGAAAATAAATTTTCCCTAATCTGAAAAGGAGGAAAACTTTCTCCCTTGAAAAATCATTTTCAAGAATTTCTTTATCATGGAATTTTCCTATGAAATAAACATGCCCAAACATTTATCATCATTCAACCTCTATTCATTATTCGTGAACCGGATCGTAAGTCGTTATTTGAAATAATCACTCGAGAGATTTGATGAAAATTATTGGCAAAATAAATCAAGCATTAATATTATCAATTAGTTATTTATTAAATTTCCTTTAGTGGATGGATCAAAAGGGTCCCTTGAATTGAGTGGATATTATAAAGACAAAGGGTAAATCAATGATATGGGCAAAAATTCCTGAGCAAAATTATTGATTGGGCTTGAATATTTTGGTAAAATTATGGAGCCGACAACTAATGGAGGACGCTCAACAACTTCTGAAGCTTGAGCCGTAAATCTACAGATTCGGTAGCCTCTTTGTCTATTATTTTTAGGGCTTTTATTTATTTTTCATCTTTTTTTGTGATTTGATTTTGGCCATCGGTGATTATTTTGTCTTTCAACAGTTGGGTTGAAAGTAAAATTATGCAGAGTTAGGGGGGGGGTCCACTGTGATTGTGATCCCCCTAGGTTTTTATTATTTTATTGACACTTGTAGATCAATTACTCATTCCTTGTTTTTTTCTTAGTTATTGTGTTTTTTTTTTTCTTTTATTTTGGAATAAGTACTGAATTATGAGTGACTTAACCAAAAAGATTTATTGGTTTAGCATTGACTTGACACCACCCAAGGACGTTAAGAGAAGGACCCATTTTCTTTTATTCCGTGAGATTTTTTATTTTGATATGCCCTCACATATTGCTACTTATTTGTTCATAATAAAATCAACAATTGTAAAATTAATAGATAGGAGGATGGTCATTAGTCAAAAGGTTCGAATAAGGATATTGAAGAACATCCTCTTTAACCCTAGATTAGCATGCTTAGTTGGAACGTCAATAAATTTTCAGTTCAGAACTTGAATGTTACGTGTTTAAAACACATTGATTACATGCAAACTACTTTGAGTTAATTCCACTTACAAAAGTGCAAAGATTCGACTTAACTTGTTCGAAGGAGTTTGTAAGGTGTTTTTAGATGGAATATCAAGTAGTGACGCCTCGAGCCCGAGCCTCTAGATTATTTTCCTACAACAAAAAGCCTTCCTCTTCATACAAAAAACACTAAAAGAGTACATATTTTGACAATTGACCTGAACAATGCATGATTCATAGGATGATTTATGAAGTTATGAATTTGCAAGTGAGAGATCAAGAGATCTAAGACCTGAAAGGGAATGCCATTCTTACGACTATGGAGTCCTACTATGAATAGAATCATGATATAAAGATATGAAAAGGTACATAGATGCGATGGCTTTCACTTAGAAAGAGAAAAAAAATAACACTTGTCATCTAGAAAACCATCTATCACACAAAAAAATGAACGTTGCCAATGATTAATTAAAAAAAATGACAACGGGAATAATTAACGGAAACCGTGATGGCCTTTCCCCAGTAAATATTTCTGCTAAGAATTTATATTTATTTTCCCCAAAAAAAAGGCTATAATTCAATTAATTTCAATAAACATTTAAACATCAATGCTCCCTAGGTCAAAAGGGACACCTCATAGGGAGCCTAAAAGTAAGTACTGTCCAGAGATGTTCACCGGAACCAATTGCTCTCCTCTCCCTAAAATTCTTTTTCTTCATTTTCTATTTTTCAATCTTTTTTTCTTTTTCTTTTCTCTTTTTCCAATACTGTGCCAAGCACATCAAAAGCGCTGAACAAATCAAAGAAGCCCCAAAAAAAAAAAAAAAAAGAAAGAGAGAGAGACATGAAAAAGATCGTGTCCCCCAATTTCAATATCCTCTTCCTTATTTTAATAATATATTTCACTTTTTCCCTTGAGTGTTGTTTTTGGTGTATCTACTTGTCTCTTTTGGATCTTCTCTTAAGAGCTCACTTTATGAAGCTAATTGCTGCTTAGTCTTCTCGTGTCTACTTTCTTTTTAAGTCGCCTTTCCTATATTCCTCTTTTTCTTCTTTTTCTTTCTTTATTTTTTTTTTTATGGATTTAGGTGAGGGCCTTTCCTATATTCTTCAATCCATCTTTTATTGCCCAAGACAAAAAAAAGTGGGCATTCTATCTTGCATCTCCAATGAAAAAAAAAGGGGAAAAACGAAAGAAGTTTGGTTCTTCTTTGTCCCATTTGAGTTGAGGATTTGAATGAGTCCTCTCATCCAGCTTGAGGGTCAACCAGGAAAAAGTTTGGGAATACATATAATTCTGTATAACTATATAGTTGTTCATTTTAATAGGTTGCAACTATTGAAGTATAAGTGAGAGTCGGTCAATAGAGCAGACAATTCGTCTCTAGTGTCTTCTTATGTCTTGTCATATTTGAATTTCTTGTCTCTAATGCTCATTTTGTCTCCTATCATGCTCACGCCTTGGTAGTCCTGTTCAAATTGCTAGCTCAACTCAATACGGAGATCGGGTCGAGTTTGTCTAGATAGTAAATGCCAAATAAAAGAGGCATTTAAAATTTTAACCTTTTAAACTCCTTGTGAATCTCAAGTTCAATTCTTACTCGGCTTAAGTTCTTGGGGTTTGGTCCCAAAACAAATGATCTATTCCTTGCTGATTTCTCCATCCCAACATGAATGGCCTTACAATCAATCGGACTAAGAAGAAAGATTTAATCCCATCACAGAAGCTAACTTAGGAAATTGTTTGGCAGAAAAACCTAAATAAATAAATAAATTCCTCAAAGCACAAATGCATTTTTCCAGGTTCCACTTTCATTTCAATATCTGTTCATAAATTGCAAAATTAGTATTTGGAAAAAAAAGGGGGAGGAGAAAAGAAAGAAACTGACCTTTTACCCACAGTATTAGAGCAGGATGACCACCCAAATGAATGTGGACTCGACATCAAATTGAAACTGTCAATTCATATGCCTCCGACATTCACGGCGCCATGTATGAAAGACCAAGAAAAATTGAATTTGGATTTGAGATTATTTAGTGAGTGAGGCAAGTGAAATCTTATTTTTTATTATTTTTTTTTCATCTACTTGGGATTATAATATAAAGTCCAGATTGAGAGAATAAAGCCAAGTCATGATTCCAAAAACTTTAATTCAAAGAGGTGGTGGGGGTGGAAAGCACATGCGAAACCCCTTGTGCATGTCTTTTTCTGTACCCCCCAACAACTCCCCCTCAGTCAAAAAAATCAAATTATATTCTCATTTTATTCATTTATTTAATTTTTCTTTTCTTTTTTTTTTAATGGTCATTCAGAGAAACTTAATTCTTGCTTCTTGTCATATGGCCCTTGTACTGTAGTCCTCCTCTGTTTTCAGAATCTCTCACCGTTCGCACGAGGTTTTATTGCACATTTGATTGTAGTTCTATTGCTTATCTATCAGTGATCACACGATTTGTTATTTGACACTTTAATCTATAATGGGAAAATTTCTTGAAAAATACATCCAGTTAGGTCATTTTTCGATAGCCTAAAGAGTAGAATCCTAGCTAATTTCCTCAATCAAAGTCGAGGTTGAATTTCAATTTCTAAGAAACGCCTTATTTTCCCCCCTCACATTCTTATCTTTCAGATAAAGTGTTAAACTATCCCGCGCCACTCACATGCAGGTTTTGTATTCTCTTTATTTACACATGATCTCCTTCTACTTATTAGTTTAAATTTTTGGATTAGACTTCCTAACATAACATTACGTTAAGTAATTTCATATGTCTACTCCCGATCCTACTACACATGCAATTTCCCTCTTTCGGATCGGATGTCATGACATAAATCGAACTGGATTCCAAGCACAAACAAATAAAGCATTCTTGGGTAGGAAAGTTAGTACTGAATTCTTAAATTTCTACATCCGAAAAACCAACTCCAAAGTGTTACTACCAACACAAGTCTAAAAAAAAAAAAAAAAAAGACAGATGAGACAAAACAAGTTGATGAGGCTTGGGAGGATCTCAAGGCCGATTTCACTTCCTACACAAAGAATCAACAAACCCCAATACAAATGCAAACATCAATTTATTGCACAGTTGGAAATGTGCATAACGAGCTTTGTTCTTCGAACTCCCACCAATTTGCGTTCAAGCGTGCAAATAGCCTTCCATCTAAAGGAATGTTCATTAATACCGCCCCCATTAATGCAACTTCCCTTTCGCATGTGCTCCTCTCCTTGGAGGACTCCTCCTCCTCCCTCAGATTGAATATGCAAAACCGGTATATTTAATAATCTCCCATTTCATTTTCATTTTCATTTTCATTTTCATTTTTGTCTTATTTTTCGTGTCGATTTATGATGAAGATGGGTGTGCGGGTTCGACTTTAAATAAATGGTGCATGATTAGCTAGCAGCATTGGCTTTAAAGAGCCGTCCTCGAGCTTTGTTCTGCTTGGAACGATGAGAAGCATGTAAATGGCATAAATGATGGGATGTATATCCGAATTATATATAAATATGTGGATTTATGTAATGGGTTTTCTTAATTCTCGGGGTCACTTATGGGCTCCAGCTGGGCACACCTAGGTGGTGAAGCATGATGATGAATTTTCTAAAAAAACAATTATAATGGAAATTTCTAAAAATCTCCCCTTGTTAGGGCAAAGTAAGTAAAGATATAAATTCGAAATTTCACCAGCATAGTAATTATTAGAAAATCACATCGAGCAACTAGCATCGGAAGGTCAACGGCTCCAACCATATCGCGACGTACCTCTCCTCCCATCTATCATATGAAAGAGTGTATAAATAAGTATATGCAGGATATAACGAGTATATATAGTCATTTTTGGGACAGTATAATAAAAAAAGTAGGTGCTATAAATGTGTTTTTGTTAAAAAAGGTAAGAGTATTCGATTTCATGCATGAATAAACTTGTGAAACAATTGAATTTTATTACTTCTTGCTATCTAATAAGGAAACGAAGGTAAAAATTTATGTGAATGTAATATGACAATGTCATAATTTGCGTAGGTGAAAATTTGACATGCTACATAACATGACTAAAGTACTCTTGATCAAATGCAATCATCTGTAGTTTATAAGTTAATAATTAATTTGATTTCAAAAAAGAAGGAATTTTTTTTCACATAATTCTAAGATAAAAATAAAAGTTCCATCAAAGATCACATGCATATTATACTATAGGTAAAACCACCGACTATTTTATCACTAGTGTCTTTCACTAGATCTACGCCAGTCTTTGGTCAATTAGTATGTAATTTTCAAACATAAGTCTCCCCGAAAAAATGAGCTCTCCCAACGAGGTCAAACCAAGATAATAGTCCGAAATTAATTTCTTAAAAAATGTAAGTGGCCGACTACGTGTTCCTCCTTTCACATGCCAAAAACAAAACGAAAAAAGAGTACCCAGATATTATAAATACTATTTAAATAATAATCATTTATTTCATTTATAAAAATCTCATCTTCCACTATAGTATTCAGTAAATTGTTATCCATAATAAAATATTTTCATTGACATTATTTCAGGTAATACAAATAATCATTAACAGGAAAATATTTTTTGAATCATAAATTCGTTTTTTTCTGCAAAAGGACCATTTGAAAATTCTTCTTACCAATTTAATGAGAAACCAATTCTTCCAAAATCATGGCCTTTTTCCATTATATATAGCTAAAAAAGTGGTACCGGATGATCTTTCACAATGTTCGAAGGATTTGACTTTTCTTTCCAAAAAGATAAAGCTCTCCTAGAAACGAAAAAACTGAGAATACTGGCCACGTTTTGGAGTTTGTACTTTTTAAAGGTAGCCCACAGGAGAGAAGTCAAAAAAAAGAATAGGGTGAGTCTTGCATCCGGTCTTTCCACCGTTAGATCGAAAAGCCAAAAAATGACCGCTTTCCGATCTTAAATTTATTAAACGGCTAAGATCCGATACATCTCGATTCAACGGTGAATGATTATAAGAACAGTCGGCCTCACGCGGACCGTAAAATTCACTCCGAAAGATATCCACCTACCAAAGAAACAAAAAGAAAATATGCCAAAGAGTCTTGATGATCTTGTCCAAAGGCTCTAGCTTTACCTTCTTTCACTTCAAGGCTTTTCTTATATGATTAGTCAAGGACCCAATGAGCAAAACCAAATGAAAACATTGCATGCATTTCAATTCGATGGTGGTAAAAGATCATGAAAACAATCGACCTCATGCGGACGGTAAAATTCACTCGGAAAGATATCCTACCAAAGAAACAGAAAGAAAAAAAATTGCAAAGAGTCTTGATGATTTTGTCCAAAGGCTCTAGCTTTTTTCACTTTCACTTCCAGGCTTTTTTATATGATTAGTCAAGGACCCAACGAGCAAAACCAAAAGAGAAAAGAAAACATCAAGAACCAACAAAAATGCTTACCCTTCATGATGAACTCTCTTATTTCAAAGTACCCTATAAGCTGAAGCTGCTGAAGAAGAAGTGCTTTGATACAGAAAAGAGGGAAAGGAGAGGGGAGGGGACCGTACAGGGAAATAAAAAAGGGAACCAACAAGAACAGCAAAATCCTTCCCAAACTATTTCTTCTCTTCATTCTGTTCATAATCCCTAATGTTATAATCCGGATAAAATGCCAACCATCTCCATTCCAAATCTCAAAAGCCTAAAAGACCCAGCAACAAATCCCAATTGAGAATCGTTCTTGCATTGCAAGCTTCCAATCTGTGTTTTCAATCGTTCTGGGGATTAGGCTGGAACCGAGAGATGGTTGGCAATTTAACTTGGCGCATTACACGAAACATATGAACTGTTATTTCCCCAACATATTAAGAGTATGATAACGAGGACCCGGAAGAAGTACTGCTAGTGAGGAGAGAAGCTGAAGATGTCCGCGCTTGCGTGGTCGGCTTCGCCCTCGAGCCCCCGCAGAAGCCGGTCCTCGGCCTTCCTTGCCGGCTCTGCTCTTCTTGGAGTGAGGCTCCGGGGAGGACGAAACCGAGGCCGCCGCCATGGCCCAAGAGTCGTTGGAGCTATCGGAGCTGAAGCACATTTCCATCACTCCTCTGGGGCTCCCGGGGACCGATCCAAACTTGCGCTTGTTGTGGGAATATCTCTGGCCTCTCGATGCGTGGTCATCGATGAGCTTGTAGCAAGCATCGATCTTGTCCTGTTCAGAGAGTGATGCCATAAGCTCAGATTTAGCATTTATCTCGGCACGTCCTGTTTATGAACCAATCAAGAACGCGAGGGAGGGTGAGACGATAGAGTAGAGAGAGACCAACCATGCCCATTGCTAGGATTCCCAAGAGCTGGGTTTGGTCTTCGACATCGAGACGAGGCTTTAGGCCATTGATTACGTGCAGCATTGTGGAAGCAGCTATCACTGAAGGAAGAAAACACGTGAATCTGCAATCTGTCGAAGGAAGAGATAACACGGCGAGTCAGATAAGAATTTTCCGCAACAATCCCAAAAGATTTCTACAACGAGAGCATTGGCCGAGCAATGGAGTTGGGCATTTTGGAATGACCTACCTGAGATTACAGAGAGGAGGACGTGCTCGCACCTTCTAAGGAACTCCCAGCACAGATGGCCCGTCAGCCCTAGTCTCCTTGTCATGTAATCAAGAAATGATAGTGGGGTCACCGGATTCATCTTCCATTCGAGCGACGAGAGCACCAGGAGCTCCATTCTCTGTATGTTCTTCGCCTCAAAGACTGGGGTACTGTCCTCGACCTGAAAAAGAAAAAAAATTACATAAAACAACCGAACCCACTTCGTCAATCAACAAGCAAATCGAGAAGACGCTTTTTCTCAGAGGCATTTTATCGAACAGCTGGAGGACAAACGCTTTCCGGCGACGTACCTGGAAATCGATGAGAAGAGGCACTTGGGTCTCCTCCACTTTGGCAGCGAGAGAGAGGCAAGCAACGGCGGAGAGCTGAGTCATCCACGGCTTGTCTTCCTGCAAAGCCAAGCTGCACATGAACCTATCCCAGTAGTTCACCGCGAGCAGAGCCGTGAGAGCGGAGAACGCGTAGTGGGCGTGGACCCTCATTATCTCCTCCACGGCCTCGCGGCGAGCATCGGCCAGAGACGGGTCATTCTCCAGATTCGAATGCATGCCGCTCGGCTCCTCCTTGGAGAAGAGGGAGGCCAGCTCCTCGTCTTCCCAGAGCAAGTCCTGATCGAGCAAGACTCGCGGGCTCAGCAATCTATGATCTCTCTCGTCCGACAGAAGCCCGTCGCTCGCGAATCCCTCCTCTTCGTCTTCCTCTCCCCAATGTTCCTCCGTGCAGTAAAGGGCGTCGAAAAGAAGGGTGCTTTGGAGCCGTTCTTGTTCTTGTTGTTGAGAGTTGGAAGAGTGGTGTTGGTGAAGAAGACCATGGTGGGTTTGATAACTCGCCTCCATCTTCTCCTTCTTCTCTTTCTCCTGCTTCTTCTGCTTCTTCTTTAGAGAAGAAGAGGGTCGTCGAGGTACGGGAAGATCATTAATCCATGAGAGGGGCAACGGAGATGGTGTAGATAAAGAAGAAAGAGAGGTCCAAGAATGGCCCTGCTGCTCTCGGAGCCATCTCTCTCTCTCTCTCTCTCTCTCTGTGAGCAGCTCTGGGTCTGATGGATGGAGGAGTAGGGGGGGCTGATACGTTCCTCAAAAGGGATCTGTTTTATTTGTGGGCTTCGAGCTGCGTTTCTTTTTATTGCAGTGTGTCTTTTTCTGCGCAGAGAGAGAGAGAGAGAGAGAGAGAGAGAGTTTCCATATGATGCTGAAAGACTTATTTAAACCATTTGACAAGAGCACTTATAATTTGGAAAAAGTTATCTAAAACTCGTCCCAATTATCATTAAATAAAGAGTATATAATTAGGATTAATACTGTGAAAAATCTCAAATTAGAATATTTATAATAAATTTTACCTCAAATTAATTTTTTATCATAAAAAATCCAAAGTGATACACTTTTAATAAATTTACTCATACCTTATGTTGATTTTTGTTAAATTTTACCATTAAATTATTGAGTTAAATGACACAACAATTCATGGATGTGCCACTTTGAAGTTTACCCACTTTTTATTTTAGATGTATCGGTTTGTAATTTTAAGTGGTATTAATCCACTCAATATTATCAAGTCGAATTACCTTAGACGCTATCAAACGGCATCTTTCTTGCCCATTAATTGATATCCAACTCTCAAAAGTTGCCATTCGAGCAATCCTCTCGAGGAGTTTGCACTGTATCATCAGGTCGAATCGTTATAGACTGGCAACGCTCCTCTTAGAAATAGTCAAGTCATAGAGATTGATAATGTGCATTTCTTGACAAGCGTCCAGGTTTTAACAAGGGCATCACAAGGTTAGGTTCATATCCTTCTTAAGCAACTCCACATATTTCCATTTTTTTCTCCTAATGTATAGTTTTTTATTTCGTGAAAATTGAACGATTTGAAAAATATCTTCCTAAAAATCAATCAACGAAAAATATTTTTATTATCGACTGTAATATATGCCTAAAATTTTTCATGAACGATAAAGAATACTTTTTATTTATTCATTTTCATGAGTGATATAAATAATTATTTTAAAAAATATTTTTTAAATTATTAATTTTTGACGACACAAACGAAGCTCATAACTTAGTCCTGTACTAGAATTTACCGGAGGAAGCGAAACAAAATGGAGCAACGCGGCACGTAATGAGAAATTTCACCGGCAAATTTCAGAATTGATCCTCAAAACAAGCGCAACCGTCCACAGCACGGGTCCCACTCATTTGATCACCCAATCAGAATTTGCCACGTCAGTCAGCGAAAAAAATTAAAAGTAAAAAGACTTCTTAATACATCCAGCATTTCTCGGCAAAACAAAACACCGACGTAGTAGAAGCACGTGGGTCCTTTCAATGAACCGGTCTACAATCCAAGAGCGACTGCGAAGACCCAAGAGGCCATTTTTGCCAGAAGCATAAAGATCAACGATAAGGGGAAATAAAAAGTTTTAAAAAAGAGTCCCATCAGTCATAATCATGGCCATGTGAAATTTTAGAAAGGTCACACGAATGATTAGTCCATGAATTTTTAGTCTGTATACGATATGCAATGAAATCAATTAATTTTTAATTTATTTAATATGATCGTCGAACTCTAATTCAATTTATAATGTTGTCTTTTTAATTTTTAAATTGCTTCATACAATCCCTAAACTTTTTTACACATATTCAATTTAGTTATATTGGTAATTTTTTTTCTTATCGTTTACTCTACAAAGCCAACAATGAAAAATTAAATTATTCAATGTCCTCTTTTCTCCTTTTTGGCAAAGGGAGGAAACGAGCAATTGGTGCCTGAGGATTTCTTTGAACATTATTACAAGGGTCAGGTACTCTTTCAATACATGAACTTGACCTCATGGAAACAAATAATGTTTTTGCCATGAACCAATCCTCTCGATGGTAATGCATTTATTTATTAAGCAAAAAATTAAAATCGCAAAGAGACTCAAGTCCATTCAGCAATGATCCATGTTATCACCATTAAATGGTTGGGTTTTTCTTATTAATCAGAAATTTTTATAAAAACGACACGCTCAAGCATAGATTAAGTCAATCAAGATGCACTCAACATGAAATTGTTTCTTGTGTGAAAACTATGAAACATGATATGTCAATATTATAATTACGAGACTTGATTGGATGAGTAACCGTTATTATTTTGTGATGATTTTTAAATATGTCGGTAATAATAGCAATTCATTACATGGTAATTATGTGGCATCACATAAACGTTACATGATAGATTTTTCTCCAAAGTCGAAACCGTGATTACATGCCATGTTTCGGGGCAAATTAGGAAGTTGCAGCATGTCATAAGGACACTAAAAGATTTTTTAAAATTAGGAATTTAAAATAAAAAAGGGTCCGAAATCTGGTGGGCTGAAATAAAGTTCAAACCCGAATATGGCGTTGATGGGCCGAGAGCCTCCCCTCAGACTTGACGGGATTGTGAAATATCGATATTGTCCCTCAGTTTTAGGAAAAATGAAATTTTTTATTATAAAAAATCTCTGGTGGGTCTACAGAGTGCTTAATTATCTTAATTATCTGGTGATCTTTCACAATTAAGTAACTGTTAATGTTTTTTTTTTCATGTAGAATTGAAGTCCAGCAAAATTCGTAGTAGTTATAAGTATCTCTAATTAAGAAAATTTCCGATTTCCCCTTCTTTTTCCCTCAATTATGTATATAAAGTTGGCCGGATTAGTTGGATCTACAGGTCACTCACGAATTGCTTTTAACGTATTTGGTTAGAAATTACTATGATAGAAAAAATAAATACCGATGAAATTTGTCTTAACCGTTTTGTTTGGACTTAATTAAAAGCAACATGTATACTCTCACTTTCCCACCAAAATTTTTAATATATTATTCCGATTTCATAAAATCATGAAAAAAAATCAAATGTAAATCTAGTTGTCGACATTTTTTTGGTCAACAACTTGTCAACATTTTAGCGTAGTAAAAATTCCAAGTAATTTCAAATTTAAAACAAAAAAAGTCAAAGCACATGAGTCGCGACAATTAGCCTTTGTATGTTTCACAAAAACGAATAATTTGAGAAATATTTTTTTGAAAATGATCGCTTGCATTCCTTATTAAAATGAATGAATGAAAAATACTATAATTGTTCAGAGAAATAATAATAAAATTATTATTTATCGACTAATTCTTTCAAGTGAATATTTTTTTAAAAATGTTCAAATTATTAATTTTTTACGAAACAAATTAATGGGATAATGGCATAAATAGTTTCTAAACTTTGATCCAATATACAATTTGGTTCATGAATTTTTAATTTGTTCAATGTGATCACTAAACATTAGCCCAATGTGCAATATGGTCAATGGACTTTTAATTTATTTAATACAACATCGAAAATTTTGGAACATATTTAATATTCTCCATTAATAGAAAGTGAACATTGAATATTCTCATATAGTTCGGGGATTAACTTGAACATATATCAAAAGTTCGGGGATTGCATTGAATAAATTAAAAGTTTAAGGACCACATTACACATTAATCTAAAATTTAGGGACCATTTTGAACAAATTAAAAGTTTAGAGATCAAATCACACATTGAGGCAAAGTCCAATGATTGTTTGTGTTATTTTTTCTAAATTAATTAATTAATTTTAGAGAACAAAGTATGTGAAAATCTAAAAAACTAAAAATCGTTTCACTCACACAAACACACCTTAAATGTCATTATTCTCCCTACGCAAATCCAAATTAATTGTTAGGTTAGCACCACGAAAAACTCTAAATTGATAAATGCATAACAAATTTACCTTCTATTTGTTTCGGTTAAATTGGATTAATACTGCCATAATCCATGAATCGGTACATTTGTGGCTAACAAATAGGTAAACTGATACACCCATCAATTATCACGTATCATCTAATTATTATGAGTAAATTTATTAAACGCATATCGATTTGTAATTTTTGAGATAAATTTATAATAGGCGTACGAGATTTTCGTGGATTTAATGCTTAATTGTTTGGGTACTTGAAACTCAGTTCCTTTTTATTCTATTATTTTTTTTTCTGGAAACCAAGCTAGTTCTGCAACTACAGAACTGTGCAGAGAGAGAGAGAGAGAGAGAGAGAGTCTAGGGGACTGGGGGTGGTGAATCAGCTTTTGAAGGGCAGGGGCAGGTCGCACGAACCTTCCTTTTTATTGGTAAGGAAGTGCCATTGCCAACGAGTAGCCCCCACTGTTAGCAGATCCAAAGGTACCGTACTTCCCCTCTTCCCCATCCCTTCCACTCTCTTTCTTTTGCCTATCGCCACCCTCACACACACCCAGACACACAGAAAGAGTACGTAATGCACTGTGAATACTACTCAAAGACTCTCTCTCTCTCTCTCCCTCCCCTCTTCAGGCCCTCGGCTTTGCTTTGCTTGAGGCAGTAGAACTGAAACGTTGCTTTCCCCCTCTCTTTTCTTTCTTTTTTCCTACCACTTCTTTATGGGCTCCCTCTCCAAGAAATGCATGCACCTACTCTGTGTGTGTGTGTGTCTCGAGAGAGAGAGAGAGAGAGAGAGAGAGAGAGAGAGAGAGGATAAGGCGTTATGAAACGACAGAAAAAAAGTGCAAATGGGTGGTGAAAGCAGTGCAGAATCCATTGGACTAGAGAGAGAGAGAGACACGCATAGGGACAGAGAGACAGAGAGTGGTGACGGAAGGTTGGGGAGATAATGCAGACATCGTGTCTGCGGGTTTGATTGATGGTTTCGAGTTTTAAGAACCGGAAAAGCAGGGGCAAAGAAGCTTATCGAGTTCTCTCTCCGTGACCATTACTGTTTCACTGTTCAGGCCTTTGCTTGTACAGTAATCCTAGGTCTAGTAAATATCTCTTGCTACATTTTTATGCTTGGATCTTCCAAAAAATGTGCCCTAGACCCTCTAATATCTGGCAATGCATTGGCTGTTCTTGTGAACTGTGTTATCGAGAAAAGAAGATTGTAATTTTTCTTATGGAACATACTTTAATAAGTGCTTTGAGACCCATTTTGTATTTTTAGTGGTGTGATAAAATTGAGTTAAATATTTTAATATGTGAGATCTGATCTATGTACAAAGTGAATATGACAAAAATGATAATGGCGTTTTTTTTTTCTAAAGGGGAAGTGAATTAGCTTAAAAGACTCCGGTTTCTCTATTATTAAATAATTGGAAACTAATTCTATCTCGAATTTCTTGATTTATTGATCTTTTGGTTAATTTCACCCGATCTCTAAGTGCATATAGCTCCTGTCCAACATTAGATGCAATTCCTCATTTCCGGATAAAATGATAATCTTTATTTCGTTAAGAGTTTGATAATCTCCATTAGCAAGTTAGGTTGTAAAGGAAAAAAAAAGGCATTAGTCTCCATCCTTTATATCGACAATCGTACAATTAAAATCCGCAAAGTAAGTTTGGTGATAAGTGACTGGCGTGGACATATCAAAATTGCCACATGGCTGGTGAGAGGTTTTTCTTTTTGGCCAAAGCAGTTGTCAAGGGTTTAGCTCAAAGGTGAATACTTGATTGATAAAATTGAACAAATTTGAAAACTTAAGCATTAAATTGTCAATGTCAATAATCTTTAGTGCTGAAAATAAAATATTAGAGTTGTTCAATAATAACTGTTGCTCCTGAATTATAATCAGTTTTTGATCAACCAAAATCATAATGGTAGGTTTAACAATTTAATTGATAAGATCAATATCATTAAATACTAAATTCTTAATTTTTAGCCCTTAATTGGAGCTACCAAACGGGTTCGTTCTTTCTTACTTAATCCATGAATCTCAAACATTGATCACAACACCATCATGTACAAGAAAGTATCTAATTTATCAACTACATCGCTAATGTTGTGCGACTAATTCAAACTTTACAATGCAATATAAATCCCAACTAACTTAGCAATTGAGTTTCAAAAAAATTTATATTCTTATTAGATCGCTTACCCACTTCTCGCTGTCACGCCCTATACAAATTTCTGATCTAATTGCTTGGGTAAGAGGTGATTATTGCTCATTTGCACAGCATATATACAGGTGTGAGTCACTAAGATAAATTCTTAAATTGGAGAGAAGATGAGTCCATTGCATCCATAACCTTTCGAGCTCACTCATCTCTATCATTATCTCCTTTTTGCACACGCGATTCCGGGATCATGTTCCTCTTTGCCTTTACCGAATCTAAGACAAAGAAAGGCCTAAAAAAGGAACGAGCGGCTCTATTTTCATCAATCGGGTTAAAGATCAGAGGAGGCCAGTCTCTGCCAGAAGAAGAAGAAGTAAAGGGAGAGTGATGTTTTGATGTAAATCCATGTCCAGTGGCAGCCATCGGAGAAAGAAAAAAGCACCCTCTCTTTTCTTTTCTCATCGGGACTCATCGAACTCGCTCTTCTCCCCAACATTCACGTTCCCCACGCTCCTATTCTGTGAGACCTTACCTACTTCACATTCACCTCATCTTGATCCAATCTGTCAATGTCTTTTTACACACGATTTTCTTTGAAGCAAGGCTAATTATAATAATTCTAATTTACAAAATTAATTGGGTTCATGTCATGAAAAACTTTAAACTTGTACATTTGAGATAAAATTACCCAAAATTAATTTTTTGATTATCAAAAACCATAAACCGGTATATTTATAACAAATTTACC
This sequence comes from Angophora floribunda, assembly GCA_014182895.1. NCBI lineage: Eukaryota > Viridiplantae > Streptophyta > Magnoliopsida > Myrtales > Myrtaceae > Angophora > Angophora floribunda. Next base: position 15,930,624 of record CM024713.1, read on the forward strand.
TTATGTTAATTTCATTTAAATTTGATTAATACCACGAAAAATCAGAACTTGCATACCCACCATCATGTGTCATCAAATTTAGGGATTTTTAATAGAAATTAACGGAGATTAAATTTATTATAAGTATGCCAATTTGATGGTTTTTAATTTGAGATAAATTTGTCACGTTTACTAGTTTTGGATTTTTTGTTATATGAACTTGAATTAATGTACTAAATGATGTGATAGACTGTAAATGGTCGATGAAATCAATTTACCTTCAAATTTTGTAAACGGTTCTTATTAGTCACGGCGTTTCTCTTCTTCTTTCTTCGAATATGTCGAAGATTTTACGGTGGGGGCTTGTTTTTCTTGGTACGATTCAGTGGGACTTTTTTTTTTTGAAAAGGGGAGATTCTATGATGTTTTATTTAACAACTGTTACGAAATTTTAGAGACCCCACCAATGAGAAACTCATCATGAATGCAGTGCGAAGGCGTGAGGACCCAATTGGATATCTTGCAGCTTCCAGCTGTCCCGGAGAGATGGTGTTTCGGTGTATCTAATGATGGTGCTTCTCCCCGTAATTGGAGGAGAAAGCTTGCATGCATGGTGGTCTTTTTCTTTCCTTTTTAATTTGATGGATTTTCATGTTTTATGGTACAATCAATGCCCATAAAATTTCGTCTGTGCTTGCTCATTTGCACAAATATCATACATATTGATGGAGTAAGAAAACAATATCACTCCATGAATGTGCTAGAGATTATGCACATTCAACTCTTAAAAGTCTACTTTGATATAATGTGAAATTATTTAGGATTAATACTAACTATTCACAGGTGGAGTGATATCACATGTGTAAAGATTGTATAAACTTTATAATTAAGTAATGTGAGATATTTTAATATGTACTTTCATGTGCAAGTCGGATTATGAATGACATGGAGTAAGAAAACAATATCACTCCATGCATGTGCTAGAGATTATGCATGTTCAACTCTGGAGAGTTTGCTTTGATACAATGTGAAATTTTGTAAGATTATTATTAACTATTTTAAAGTTTAAGCAGGTGGAGTGATATCACATGTGCAAAGATTATATAAAATTTATAATTAAGTAATGTGGGATAATTTAATATGTACTTTCATGTGCAAGCCGGATTATGATTGACATATGAAATGATGGGATGGGCATACATGTGATGGGACAATTGCCAATTATTCTAAAATTGAAAATGATAAATGGATGCGTAATTTAATATTTACATATTATATCACTTCCCTTTATGCATAAGTTGGATTTTGGCCAAAGACTAGACAGTGGAAAGATATAGTAGGGAGGCAAAATAATGTCTTGGAAAGTTTAACCACAATAATTCTTGCTTTGCTACTATTTGAGATCTTGTGAGACTATTATTAATTATTCTAAAAACTTAAGTTAATAAGTGGATAGATATCACATTTTTTAAAAATAACATATAAACCCCACAATCAAACGATGTAAGTTATTTTAACACTCTATTTAACATGTAAGTAGAATTAGGAATGACACATGGACCGGGTGAACACATGAGGCAAATAAATCAAGGCAAAACCCGACTTTTATATCTTGTGAAATTTTATGGGATTATCGGCAGTTGTTATTTAAGTTTAAGTTGGTCAATGAATTCGTGATTTAGTACTTAAAACACTATAATATAGAAGAATTAGCCAAAGGAGAATTTTTCTACTATCAACGAAAATCTAGTCTTAAACATTGACCTCAATTCATTTTTCTTTTTTAAGCGGCACGTATAATAATTCCAAAACAAGAACGTTTTTTTTCCAATTCGACGATGTGCAAGGAACCCACCTTGAAATATGTAATGATGTGGTCATGAGCTAGGGTGGGACTTGGGGTTGAATCTTGCGACATAATGATCGAAAGGGTTGACCTATCGCTACGTATCATCAACATCACATTCACTCCTCGAAGATTTGTATGATTATCATCCACGGAAATTTGCCCATTCGATATTTTAATTAAGCTGGTACGAGTGACTTGGCTAATTAGAGATCAGAAAACTAGAAGAGACAGAAACACACCAGCTTGCCAAGTACGGAGAGGCACGTTAGCTTGACTAATGGAAATCGCTTTTACAAGATCTAGAGTGCCAGAACCACATGATTTGTGGTCCCGAAATCGGCCAAACGAATTTCGGAACAAAAGAAAGGCAAAAAAATGGAATGATTTGGAATGAAATGTGACATACTATATGGAATGTGGCACAAGGATTTCTAAGCTTCACACTTCGTGCCTTCTAACTAAAAACGTTATTGTCTCTTTGTCTAATCAAACCGAAGAGAACTTCCATCATGGTACCGTACATTTAGCTGTTTGCAATGCGGATTTCCGTTTATAATTAGAGACCATCTTGTCATCTGTATTATGGTAACTACAATCTTGCACATGATATGTGCAATTTACAAGACAAAAATGGTGATAGAACTCGTGAGGAACACATCGCCCACAAAGAGTGCATTTTTCTTTTCTTCTAGGATGAAGAATGTCGGTTGGCCTCCGAACCATTAAGAAATATTGATGATTTCACGAAAACAAACTTTCACCCACGACATTGTCTACTCTCTCTTGAACAAATTTTTTTACCAAACACAAAGCTCGACAGTTACAGAAAATTGAGTTGGCAAATTATTCAAGCAGCATCAACATATTGTGGACTTTATAGCGTGAACACCAAACTCAGAGCGACGTTGTCCATATTAAAATGACCATTAAATTGCCAGATTAACGATATGATAGAACAGATGGGCAACAATTGACTATCCATACGAGTTCGTCACAATATTTAGTAAACCAATTTAACCTACTGGTGATAATATACTTAACATTACATGAATCAAATTTTGCGGCGCTCTTGCACCCAATCTAGAAATGATTTATCACATTGACTGCCCTAAGGTCGCACTGGCAGTACTCAATCCTTATTAGAAGATATGGTAGTTCACCCCTCACTTTCAGCAAAGCAGATTTTCTTTTTCCTGGTGGAGATTTGGTGCGACCAATCATCATTTTGAAGAGCAAATCATGAAAGTGGCATTTACTAACCTCTGTGAAAAAAGTTATGAGTGCCCAAGAACTAAAAACACCATCACTAAAAAAAATACATTCATTTTCTTGACCAGTTTACAGAACCCCTGTAAAAGTTCATCAGAAGTTCGTTGTACGCTATAAGCTGAAGATTTCAATTCCTATATCACTATGATATAAATAAAATGTGGTGATTGGAAAGGATAAGCATCAAATGCCGATGATGACCCTGTTAACAAGTAAAAGAAAAACATTTACGCACTTTGATACATAAAAAGATGTGATCCTTATGTTCAAGAAATGAAATGGAACCTCCTTCAGACAAGAAAAAAGGCATTACCAAACCAAACTTGGACTAAGAAAATGGGAGTCGTGCCCTAAGAGCAGCAGCTCATGATGCTTTGATGTCCTGGATAAAAATTGCACAATTACTTGGCCATGGAGGGCAGAGAAAGGACAAAAATTCAAGCAGGGTTTGTCGAACTCCTATAGAGCTTTGTCTAGTCGGCATGTATTGCCTATTTGCCGAAAACACAGAAGAAAAAGAGATATGGGGTGTCCTCCAACCCCAGAACATTATTTGCAGTCTTTTCAGAGCTGGACAATAATGGATTCCCTCCATTGACTTTTGCAAAATGAAGTAAAGCAAGACCAGAACCGTACAGCGACTCCTTTTTGAGTTTTGACTCGGTTCCTGACTCATTCACTCCAATTTCTCTTCCTGGACCACCGTAGGAACTTCTGAAGCCGGGCTAGGCCCATCCATAATAGCTCATTCATAAAAACAGGTTCACCTAATCAAGCATCAACCTTGAACCATCATTGATTAAGGTAGTTCTACATCATCTGTTCATATAAGTCAACAGCATTTGACCCTGTGCTCACTCATGATTATCCCTTTACAGACAAAATAATCCAGATAACTGGAGAGAGAGAGAGAGAGAGAGAGAGAGAGAGAGAGAGAGAGAGAGAGAGAGAGGCTAACTACCAATTTTCCTACCGAACACGAGTCCTAAAGCCATCCAAAAAAGAAAAGGTGTTCACCTTCAATCATGTTCTTGTCCCCACATGTGAACAAACAGTTGGACTTGAAGTGGCGGTCAAAGCAGTATCTGCTCCATTGACTAATGACATAGTCTAAAGTGCATGAGCATTTCTTCAGCCTCACGGACAATTCAGAATTTTATACGAGCCAACAACCACTAGTGATTCCAAAACTGTTGTTGGACTAACAGTATGAAGCACGAGTCTTTGACATGAATTAACCACTGCCGCGTTTAAAATGTTCCCGGATGAATCTTTCGGCATAAGATGGGTACTTCGATCGGATGTACGCTCGGAGACACTTCTGGTATGAGAAATCTATCCATGCACCATCGGTTCTTACAACGAACAGACACCTTGAAATTCTAAACTGGGGATGTCGCTCGACCTTCATTGAGAGGAAAAGGCATGTTAGATCATTTCTTACATATTTCAATTATGTCATGACATGTTCTCAGAAGGAAGTATTACCCAAGTTTACCTCAATGACAAGCAATATACTTCACTACAAAAGCATTAATTACTATGAGTAATTGGAAAAACCGCATGGACACATTTCTGCTCAAACAAGAATCAGTAATGTTGGTTCTATCTTGAGTGCAAACTACAAATTAGTAGACCTATCACCACACCAGAGAGAAGCTCTCCAGTACAAAAAGCAATGGGGTGGAAAACAATGGTCACAATCTCTCACCTCAAATTCAAAAGCCACCTTTAGGGGTCATACACATAATGGATTGCCAGGTAAAAGGGGCATGTGACGGTAAACCCAAGAAAAGCTAAGGAATAATCAAATAATGACTCCTACAGACACTCAAGTTGACAGAGAAAGATGAAAGACAACTTTACTGAGTTAAATAAAGGACAGCTCATAGTGCTGAAAAATTCATAAAGAAAAAAAGAAGAAGCAAGCCATAAGTCAACTTAATGATAATTTGATATGTCCACTCTGTTACTTACAGCGTGGGATGTTTGGGCAATTGGAGCATCATTACAACTGAATCATTTTACCATAACACCAAACCTCTATCTCTACTACTCTGGAATTTACTGTCAATATGATGAGTTCTCTCACATAGCTTCCTCAGTACTTGTAGTCTTCTATTGAGTTCATTCTTCCTCTGTTATCTAAGTATCGCCACTACATGTGTGATATCTATCTATGGCATGCTACTTTGTCAATGTTAGTATTCTTTAGGATACAGAATTTCGTTCTCCTTATGCACGTATTTCGTACTAAACTACATTCATTTAACTCAAACAGCAGGGCACTAGATCCTCGAGAAGCACAAGGAGTTTCTTTTATTAAGCAGGCATAATATGCTAGTAGCATAAACTTATTCTCTTGTCACCAAGTAGAAGAGTGATGATAGGCCTATCAAGTGTTTATGAAATTTATCAACTCATGCATTGGATTTTAATCAAGTGTTGAACATGTGAGTCATGTTTACAAGCCCACTTGCAGTCTGCATGTGAAAATCATTACAGGAACGATCATTGTTTAATATAGCAAGTGTAGTGCACTTCAACATTCTACTAAGACAGACCACAAAGTTGAACAATTAAAACATTAGCGTTATGCCATTGGGCGCATTTTGGCCATCGGGACAAAATGGAAACCTTGTGCAATATCCTAAGAAAGGAATATGAGATGCCAGCATATACTAGATATGCAGAACCAGGAATCCACTCCATGATGTAAGTTAATCCAACATATGTTCATTCATAGTTCATGGTTTGCAGCTGAAAATGCAATAAGAGCAGAAAACAAAATCAAAGTTTTGCAATAGATGCCAAATGCATGCCAAACCACTTGGTAGAGCTTTGATTTTGTGGTTTGGAGAAAAACTAAATATATATCAATAACATCACCACCTAACAGTTGTTTGAGTTCGATATTCAACTTGGCTGCTAAGTTATCTTTTCTTTTTTCTTCTTTCTGAGGAGGGAGGTAAGCAGAGTGGGTGGTTTATAACTTCAAATTTTAATTAGCAGCAGAAGTCCTTTAAGAATAATTTTCTGTAACATGAATGTCTCTTTTAGTTTTTTTCATTGGAATAAGCCACCAAAAAACTTCAAATTATTTCCAATGTGACACATTGATTCTATACTTTTTTTGGATGTTAGGATTCTTTCTGGAGCTCAGTTTGGGGAGTTGGGTTCTTCCTGGGGTTAGTGATCTTGAAAAGGGTTTGTGCCAAAAAAAAGGGGAAGAAGAAGAAAATAAAAGAGTAGGCAATCCATCAACCTTGTAGAACTTGAAGAGGAGGGAAATAGCACGGAGGAAAAATTTGCCTTCCGAGTCTCAACAGGAGAGTCGGAATGAGGAATGCGAAAGATCTGAGACAAAAGCAGAGCTAATACAATGCTAATAATTAATATTCAGCATGTTTCAAGGCATTCACTCAGATGCTACCTGGAATGGAGGGGAAAATGAAATCACAAGATAATCTTTTACACTCACAGTCGCAGGCCCAGTCATTACTGCTCACAGTCATAGTCACACAATGGAGAGTTGTAGTTCCAGCAGTTGCATGGACAGCAACAGTGGGGGAGACCAGATGGTATTACCTTCTAAGGTGAAAGTGGCAGAGGAGTCAGATTCAAGCGTTTTGTGTATCAGCGATTAAAATGAAGATCAATGGGTGAACCAAACCAGACCAGACCAGGCTACTGAAGCAATTTAAAACCCAGAAAAGGGGGCAACACCCAGAATCAGAAAAATACTAGACAGTACAAACAACCATGGATTTGGAACAATTTGAACTTGTAATCACTTGCCTAAGTTGATACAAAGCTGGATTTGGATAAATCTTGGTCAAACAATGGCGGATTTGGCAAGGAACCAAGAGACAGATAAACACAAATGAAAGTCCTAAAATTTGGCCAAATCAACTTCAGCAACTGATAGAAGAGAGCAAAAAGCACAGTTGTGGTCCACATAAGCCGTCAAAACGATGTTATTTTTATCACTTAAGCCACGTAAACACCACATTAGCTCCCTTTACATTCCGTTGTCCATCTTAGTGGCCGTGTAGGACTTTTAGTGGTCCTTTATGATGGAATCATAACAGAGGGTAAATAAGTCACATGGGTACAAGTTTGGGTTTTCTCGTGTCACCAGAAAAGGTAGGGTACATGTGTCGCGGAGGCTACAGTTTAGGGTTTTTTTGTGGCTTTTCCTTTTTTCTTCTCAAAGCAAATATAATTGCAGAAGAGCTTACCATTATGTAATAAAGTCCACAACCGATTTTGTCTTCAGCATGTGGATGATACATGAGAAGCTTCTCTACAACAGCTTTCTCATCTTCAGCTGTCAGTCGTTCCCCATCCAAGTATCTGGTAACCAAAAAAAAATTTAGCAAAATAAGGAACCGAGAGCACCCTCAATTTACCAACTGCTGCACATAACTTTGACGGATAGGCGCAGTTCAAAATGAAGCAACTATCAACACCTGTAGTGTGATGCAAATGCCTTCATCAGTTAACTCCTAATATTTATTTGAAATCAAATAATTCTGACCTAAATCATGACCATGTATCTTGTAAGCCCAGTATCATGATCACACTCATAGTCAACCAAAAGGATATTTCGGTTATTATCAAACAAGACAAATAATCTTCTTCCCTTACAATCACCATTAGCTTGTCCAAGTATCACAAGTTGTATAGGAAAACATCTTATGCCTTTTGTGAATGTAACTAACTGAACTATGATTAAAATGGTATGCAGCTAACCACCAAATAACTTATGCTGGCCAATTTTAAATCAAAAGCCTTTTGCAGCATCTTCTATAAACAAAAGCAATCTAGATTTCTAATTAATTTATGAAATAATATTTTTTGATGCAACTTTTACAAATATTATTTCCAGAACTCTAGTATTAGAAATGCAGATGTGAGAATCTGATGAAAAAAGTACAACCAAAACAGAAAAAAGTAGTCATGAAGTGCGGGTGAGATTCAGGCATACAATAACGAATGCCATCATAATACCAGAATATGGACTAGAGTGTATTGGGAGAGCTTGACATGATTTACAAACTCCACCGAGTTCCTGGCCATTAAGAACATAATATGGACAAATATTGCCGGGATAGAAATGAATTTAAGAGTGCAATGGAGGAGGAGGAAGATCTTAGTGAGCAGGGATATCACACAGCAGATTAAGCACATTATTAAGTTTATAATTGCTGGAGGGAATATCATATCAAGTGGCGATGGCCACTGTTGAATGGTAATTTTGTTTGTCATAAGGACAGGTGCCATCTTTTGAGCAATGCGAAAATGTAGGGGGATGGAAGGTCTTTCTAATAATCTTAGGTCTAAAACATACATGTAGAAAAGAATGACCTGCAATCATGCATAACGACCTAAGAAAATTCTCATAATTCTAAATTTTTCATTTTTTTTCTACCGACAGAAATTTTAAATTTTTCATTGTTTTCCACTCCAATTTCATTTTCCCTATTTTCCCACATTTCCCAATCATAGCATAGTGTCAGGACAACAATCACATACAAAGTGATTCCATTTGCACCAATGAAAACATAAATACCATATACATCTATGTAAATAAGTCATTACAGAGTTTGTAGATTGCCAGATTGGGCCTCTCCTCAGTGCATTATGTCTATGCTCATTTTGTTATTTTATGAATTAATACTATTGCAAGGATGTCCAGGATGGACATTTAGAGGCCCCAACATCGATTCTGGGATACAAAAAATTGTTCATTCACTCCTCCCATACTTGATGAATGAGCAGATAGTTAATTATGCTTTGCTTCTCTTCCAATGTCCAAGTTTTCCACTCCATTAAGTTTTGTCATTATACCATTTTTCGTCTTACCACTCTTATTTCTACTCCACCCTTGAACGATCCGAAACATGATCTTTTACCCACTACTTTTGTTCAAATTGATAATTACTTTAAATGTTTTCCCCTACAATCTCCAAGTAAATATTTATTTTTCAGCAATCTGATTAGTATCTTTCCGTGAATTTGTTACAATTATATAAGCATTGTTGGGAACAGTAGGACGGATGCAATCTAAATTTTGACAAATAAAATCTCAATGTTTCTTTCAAGTCAATTAAGCCATTTAATTATGTATTATGGAGACGTGAAAATTAGTTTTCTTTCTCTGTTAAAAATATTGTCAATTTTATCTTACAATATGGAACAAGGATGAAGATGTACACCAACATAGTTCCAATGGGCATCACAGCTCATCTAATTCCTACAATTCTCTGTTCAAAGTTCTGCCATGTATTGGTTTCGTCCTCTTTTATGCTAGAGTTTGAATATTGATCCAATCCTCCTTTTACATATAGAAATTTCCAGAAAGACCACCTATAAATATTAACTTTTTTTTTTTCCATTTACTTTGATTCTATGGATCCTTTGTTTATCTGTTTTTTCTTCTTAATTTTCTGAATAAACTTGTAATCCCAGGCAACACGTACATCTACTATAAGGATAGAATAGAACCACAACCATAACAATTATCCTGTATCATATAATCAACCCTCAAAATAGGGGTATAGAATTTTTTGTCAAAAGATATCGCCACACATTGTTATCTTCAAACAGCATTGAGCACGAGGACAAGTAATGTATTTTATACCTTTAAAATGAATAACATGGTAGTTCAATGAAGAGCTCAAATATACCTAGATGATATAGCATACTACAAACATCCCAGGCATGTAAAAAATTCTTCAGTCATGTTTTGGTTAGGAATATAATTAGGCACCACAGATGAAAGAAAAGGTCCAATTTAAATAATGAAATCGACTTTAGGCATCTGCACCCTTCTACAATGAAACTTAATATCTAGCTAGAAGATCATTTTGTTAAAGTTATTGCGTTTCAAATGAGTTGGTACCCATGACATATAACAAAGATGAAAGATTGGAAAGGAATACTCTTAAGTTTCTTCCTAGTTCTAAAGCTAACAATTTCTCTTCTGCTTTCATGGTCACATGGCACATCTTCTGCTATACAAGGTCAGCTTGATCTCATGCAATGCCTATAAGTTATCCCTTTTCATTTTTTCTCATTCCTCTATGTATCCTCAGTCACTGTTCAATTTGAAGTTAATGGAATTGCGGAAGGTTCCCACTAATAAACAAACATGATCATTGACTCTTCCGAATTCTGGCAAGCAGCATCATCAAATGCACATCAGTGAACTTCTTGAATTTCATGATATATAAGATCAATTTGACAGAAAAAGTTCGCAATGCAGGAGATGTCACTCCTTGCCCACTTGTTGATTAAACAACAGGAGAATCTCATACTTGCATTGGCAGATCGCAAAAAACAAAGCAGGACTCACCAAATACTACGATGATAATCCCCGACCACTTAATTTTTCTCTCCAGTTAGACTTATATCCTTCTGTGTAGACATTGGTAGCAGTTAAAGAATTCTATGTAGTCTAGAAGTCAAAGGCGATGCTTCACATTCATTGCTCTGTGCAACAGGCACAAGAGCAGAAACCAAGAGTTAGATATAAAATCCCCCAAGCAGAACCAAGAGTTAGAGTTGTCCAATCAGACTGTTGACTAAGACACAGTGTTCATCCAATATTCATCAATGTCAAAAACCATTCTTCGAAAGATGTGGCTAGAAAGACATAATATGTGACCCTTCCCCTGCATGAGTACATTTCAAGTGATCCAGTCTGAGAATGAAATTGGACACAATTCCGGGTAATCAGATCCCTCCGCATAGAATTTCCATTCCGTTGTTTTATTACTTTGTTACAGTGTTGAAACATCATGTCAAACATGTCAATTGCAAAATGAAAGGGCAGAAGTAAATTAAGAACATTATTGCCAAGTTAGACCAAAAAATGGTTCGTCCGAAAAATTAATTAATGCAAGTAATAACCAATCATCACTTGATTAATATGATAATTTGTCTATTCTAGTCTGGCAAATAACATGGACATGAGAGAGAGAGAGAGAGAGAGAGAGAGAGAGAGAGAGAGAGATTGAATTTTCCATCTTTTGTGGGGACATGTGCAACGACAGAGATGGGAAAGAGCTCATTGAGGGAGGTAAAACAAGCATAATAGATGAATCTATGGGAAGAGTGTCTGATTACCTCCATCAGCTAGGCAATTGGATTCTGTTAAGATTTGTAGTGCTTTAGTTCTCTTATTCCTAGTAATGTTTCCAAACAATGGAGACAGTTTCTCAGAAATGGGATTCGATTTCCCTAGTAAACCAAACAAGGCCAACAAATAGAAATTTCTCATTTTTTGGCATTAGAAGAAGTCATGAGTCGATGCTTGCTGTCGTCAAATATGCTTGTATCCTTGAGCTACTTTTTGACCTTTTCGACAATTGGCTTCCCCTCAAGACTTTATAAACTAATCAGCACACCTTTGGTGCCTTCTTATTGAGATCATCTCTACTTTTCAGAATAAGAGAGGAAGAACAATGTGGAAGAAAATTAAAACACCAGAAGAACTCACCACTTGTTTGATAATATAAAAAATGAGTAATGAAACTTTAATTATTGAACTTTAAGTGTTGACAACTTTAAGTGCTTAAAATGAAAAAAAAAGTCATTTGATGATAGCAAAAATTTCAATTCCGAGTATAATTCATTTCTTACCTAAAATGGAATTGTGGATAGTATAGGTAGGTTTTAGCAAACTTATTCGCAATCTATGGTGATAGTAAACCCTTTACTTAAGTCATTTCATGAACTTTTTACTTAATTGGATCTTTTAAGTCAACTAATAAACATTATTAAACATGCTACATCTTATCAAATGCTGAACCTTTTCACTTTCAACCTCTTAGTCTGCAAGTCCATTTTCCCTCTAGTGAACTTACATGCAAAAGAATTCACAAACATTTCTAGTCATCCTCAAAATTTTATAATCCTTCCAATACCCTAAAGCCAAATATTATTAGATGACAGGAATTCAACATTGACTAGCCACACCAATAGAAGATAATTTCAGTTTCTTTTAGTTGCTCTGTCTTAGGACCTGATTCCTAAAAAGACCACAAACTTCAGCTAGTTTTCAATTATCCCGACTTAGCCCCAGCAGCTGACCTAAGGAGTGGCCCGACAGGGGAATCATTTCCGTCTATCTTTATTGGATCTACCCACTGTCAATGTCCAGTGAAATTGCTAAATGAAGATAATAGATTGACAGGTCTCGATAGGGTCAAATATATGTTTCATAAAAAGCACGAAAGAATATTTAGGATGATCACGTTACATGTGAAAATGCAAGCTAATTTTTACCACCCATGTCAGCTTCAAAGATAACTTTAAGAAAAAGAGCAGATTAGGACATGCAGGGCAAATCATTCTGATTGTTCACCATCTTTTCAATTTCACTTTTTTGAAGGCCATTTTTTAACTTAATAACTCAATCTTGTCACCGCACTAGCCCTATGCTGAGCCATATCAGCAGTTAATCATGTCACTAGTGGGATACTGATGGCTGGCTGACATGTACCTTCATGGTAGAGTTGGAAAATCAGAAATTCAAGGTAGAACTGGAAAGGTCCTGGATTATTATTATTGATAATAATATTAGACCTTTTTCAATATATAGTGAAAAGCTAACATACATTGCTAGAATCAAAGTGAGTAAAAGAGGAATGGAGGAGGAGAAGAAGAAAAGCGAAGATAAGGAAAACAGAGAGAAGTGGCAGATTGGAAATTATCTATCTTCATTTTTTTCCAAGACAAGTCAATCACCCCTATTGAAAGAAATTAAAAGTTCAGGCATGGAATGATAAGAACATCATACGAAGAATGTTAGACCTTTTTCAAATATATAGTGAAAAGCTAACATACATTGCTATAATCAAAGTGAGTAAAAGAGGAATGGAGGAGAAGAAGAAAAGAGAAGATAAGGAAAACAGAGAGAAGTGGCAGATTGGAAATTATCTATCTTCAATTTTTTCCAAGACAAGTCAATCACCCCTATTGAAAGCAATTAAAAGTTCAGGCATGGAATGATAAGAACATCATACGAAGAATGTACAACGCATCTGCAGATTTCTACGTATTAAGTCATGGTTCATCTAAAGAGAAAGGGCATACAATACAAGACAGGTTGGCTGTTCTAAAATGGTACTCAAGAGCATCAAGATCCTGAGATAGACAAACTGAAGGAAAGAAGATGGTAAATAATTCACCACAACACAATCCATGGAACCATGTTTATCAATTAGCGGAACACAGAAATAGTTGGATGAGAGAAGTGACCATAAAACTAATAGGTATGCACAAATATGCACAGCGAGAGAGAGAGAAAGAGCTGTTGTCTACCAACGGTAAGCAAGTCATTTGTCCAAATGAGATGTATAAGAATGCTATGACTTTATTTTCTAGTTCTTCATTCAATGAGAAATCCCAACAGGTTTTCAAGCAGACAACAAAAGAAAGAAACAAAAAGGAGAAATCCAAAGAGGTGTGTTTTTCATGTTCGATACAATTCTTCACCCAAGATGCTTGGTGCCCAAGAAGGATGCTTCTATATATTCATAGCCATTATCAAGTTCCCATGTAATTAATCACAACTGACTTTCACCTTCCAAGCTATGTAGGTTCTTTATCAAGGAGTTCACCATCCTTAAGCAAGCTGTCGAATTGATAAAACTCACTCCTACATAAAGAAAAAGATTTTCGAAAACCGCAAGGTGAAACAAGCCTACACTACAATGCATGCAAGCTATGTTCCTGACATAGACTCATAACAAACGGTAAATCGAAACATGCCTATCATGCACTTTTCAGGCATCAAGTGAATTCGCATCCTAATTGAATCAATTCCTTTCCAGTGGCACAATCTACCATCAATAACTATCGCATGAAAGACTGATGACAGGAAACATGCACGATTCAGTCAATAGAGCTAAAGAAGGGCCCGGAAGTCATTTTCACAAATTCCGAACGCAGTTCAATAGTGCGTAACAACGAATCACCGGAGCACCTTTCAACTACTTAGTGCAAAATGAACTATTAACACTCACGAATTCGCGCGACACAAGCAAAATCGAATCATTGTCAACACGGAACATCCAGTTTGAGTAATCATTGCGTGCGCGTGCGAAAGAGATACCTATCGGAGTGGAGAATCTCCTTGGCGAGCGAGACGATGGGCTCGATGTCCCTCAGAATCTCCTCCTCCTTGTCCTTCCACTTCCTGTAGTCAGGATCGTCCCAACGGTGGTACTTCGTCGGCTCTCTGGTGCTCAACAACACCGTGCTCCCCTTGTCCTCGGGGGACGCCTTCTCCCTCGGCGAAGCCGACTCGGTCGAGGCGTTCACGCCGCCGCTGCCGCCGCGCACAGAGGACGGAGACCTCCGGCGAAGAGGCGGCGGTGGAGGTGGAGCCGACCTCCGGCGAAGAGGCGGAGAACCGGCGTGCTCCTCAGGAGCAGAGGAGGAGCTGCCATGAGCGAAGCTTCCACGGGGCCTTCGCTCTGCTCTGGCGGTGCTCTCCGAAGTGAGAACGACGATGACGGTGGAGGTGATTCGGCGAAGGTCTTGCTCGTGGTGTCGATCCTTCGCGAGGGAGAGATCAGGTCCCGCGCCGGGCCCCACTGCATTTGGGCTCTGCTCGTTCATATCAGGAACAAACCAATCACCGATTTTTCCTTTTTTATTTATTTATTAAAATATGTTCGGTTTTGATCCGCTTATTTCGCACAAAATAAATGACAGGAAAAATTATATTTCTTGAAAATTATTACTTATATTATTTGCAATAAAAATGTATTTATTATCAATTAATTTTTTTCATGAATAATGAAAATATTTTTCACCTATTTATTTTTATTAGTAATACAAATGACTAGAAAATATTTTTTAACTTATTTATTTTTCACGTAATAAGTGTTTCATGATTGACTTGGTAAATCACATTTTAGTATTTCAACAAAATAGTCATGCACATGGTCAACCTCTCATTAAAAATCTACCCAGTTTTTTTGCAACCTAATTCTTGGGAAAATAACACCAAAACATACTTCACCTAATGTAAATAATAACCATTTCCGTTTATCTATTTTTATTTTTTTGGATTTTTTTTTTTGAAACAGGTTTTATTTTTCTACACAAATTTATTTTGATTTGGAATAGAAATTTTAAATTTTTAATTTTATTCACCTCTTGACCGTTGATTGCTTGGATGGGGCATATTTTTTTAAAAAAATTTCTGATCTAAAAACAGAAATTTACTATTATTATCAAATGTTTATTTTTGCTAAAACTTATTTAAAACATAAAATTAAAAATTTTGGGCAGATAGATTTATCTTTTATTTATTTACTCTTTGACCATGCCTTGATTTTGAAAATACTTGTACGGGAGTTTTAATTCTAGAGACCATTTCATGCCTACATAGCCATGGCATTTATTATAGATTTATTTTTTTGCAGAAATACTTATTAAAAAATTCTCGCTCTCATTCAGAATATTTGGACTTAATTGAAAATAAAATTTACCCAAAACCCTAAGCAAGGTACCGAAATGAGTTTGCGAGGGGGACAATTTGATATTTTCACCGTGGAATTTTGCTTACAAGTAAAATTGATCATGGGGTCAAAAGTGATGAACAATTTTGGTATTTTCCCTTCAAGTCTAACTAGTTATTAAAAAAATAATCTCATTCGACAACCCACACGAGTGTCGAGGCTTGTGCCACCCACGTGCGTTCGGGATCGTGGAAAGCGAGATGTACGAAGAGGAGGAGAGAGAAATCCCTGTTATTAACGAGATGGGCCGAATCTCGAACGTCGATGTTCGGCCCAATATATCCTTAATGGGCCGCCAATCCTGCACGCTTTTGACTCTTCAAACGCAACACTCCATATTGCCTCTGACATTTGTCCCCTCGATCTGCCAAACCGGAAAACAGTGTCAACCACGCAGCCACGCCCTCCACTCTGCAGCTTCTGCGCACCCAGACCCGAGGATAAGATAAGCCGCCTCAATCCTCCCTCCCTCGTCCTCCGACCGTCCCCCATACCCTACCTCCGCCGCCGCCGGCGATGGGCCAGTCGCCGTCCTCGACGGCCTCCGTGCTCGGCCGGCCCGGCTCCGACCCCGACGAAGACCTTGGCGGCCACTTGGTTCCCAAGTCGAAGGCCGCGATTGGGCCGGTGCTCGGGGAGGCCGCCGGCGAGTGCGCCGCCCCCGATCTCTCCGTCTCCATCTCCGATCTCCCCGACGAATGCCTGGCCTGCGTCTTCCAGTGCCTGGGCCCCGTCGACCGGAGCCGGTGCTCCCTCGTGTGCCGCCGCTGGCTCATGATCGAAGGTCAGAGCCGCCACAGGCTCGCCCTCCATGCTCAGTCGGAGCTGTTGGAGGCGGTCCCGGCGCTGTTCGTGCGGTTCGACGCGGTCAAGAAGCTCGCGCTCAAGTGCGACCGCAAGATGTTGAGCATCGGCGACGAAGCGCTCGTGCTGATCTCGCTTAAGTGCAGGAACCTCACGCGCCTCAAGTTGCGAGGCTGCCGCGAGCTCTCGGACACGGGGATCGCGGTCTTCGCGAGCAATTGCCGGGGGCTGAAGAAGCTCTCGTGCGGATCTTGTGCGTTCGGAGCCAAAGGCATGAACGCCGTGATCGATCACTGCGCCTTGCTCGAAGAGTTATCTGTGAAGCGGCTCCGGAGTCCCGCTGAAGGAGCTACGGCCGAGCCGATTGGGCCTGGTGCGGCCGCCGCTTCCCTCAAAACAATTTGCTTGAAAGAGCTTTACAATGGACAGTGCTTCGGTCCGCTGATTATCGGTTCGAAGAATTTGAGGACCTTGAAGCTGGTGAAATGTTACGGAGATTGGGACACGATGCTCCAACTTATGGTGGAGAGGGTCACGAAAATAGTGGAGATCCATCTGGAGAGGATCCAGGTAACTGATTTTGGCATTGCCTCGCTGTCTAATTGCTCCGATCTCGAGATACTGCATCTGTTAAAGACGCCGCACTGCACGAACTTAGGCCTCATATCGGTTGCCGAACGTTGTAAGCTATTGAGGAAGCTCCATATTGATGGATTGAAGCTGAACCGCATTGGTGACGATGGCTTGATTGCTGTCGCAAAGCATTGCCCTAATTTGCGAGAGCTTGTTCTTATCGGCATCAATCCTACGGAGTTTAGCTTGGATTTGCTAGGATCTAACTGTGGCACCTTAGAGAGACTGGCATTTTGCAGTAGCGATACAGTTGGAGACCCTGAGATTGTATGTATCGCGGCTAGATGTATGGTGCTCAAGAAGCTGTGCATCAAGAATTGCCCTGTTTCGGATGAAGGAATGAAAGCATTAGCCTCTGGTTGCCCTAACTTGGTGAAACTGAAGGTTAAGAAGTGTGGTGGAGTGACTTCTGAGGGTGCAGCTTGGTTAAGAGCGAAGAGGGAATTGCTTGCATTGAATTTGGACTCCAGTGACCAAGAACAGATAGACACGGTTGCCAGTGATGGCGGAGCAGAAGAAAATCATGTGGCATTTCCACCCGTACCTAGCCAAACAGCCAGCGCTAATAATGCATCCTCGAGTGGCACGAGTCGATCATCTTCCTTTAAATTAAGGTTGGCCAGTTTGAGCGGAAAGGGTTTGATGGCATGCACATTCAGAAGATGGTCAAGTGGCAGTAAAGATTCCTAAAACAAAATTTTAGGTGAATCTCCGAACAGTCAGGGTAAACGAATGACTGTCCCTCGGCACGTCAAATTTGAACTGTCAACTTTATGGGTCTGAAGGTTTTGAACTTTGATCTTCAGATGAACAGTTCATGCCATCACCGATTGTTGTCCTAACATGCACGATCCTGTTCTAATCGGTGTCAGTCCTACAAAATCGTGCTCAAGTTTGCTGGAATTGAATTGCCTGAGTTTAGAGTAGCTTTTAGCAATCAACGGTTAGTGATACCATTCACTTTGCTAAATGCACAGCTCTAGAGACGCTTTGTATTGAGAATTTCCCCGTTTCAATTAGGTGTAGAAGCACTAGTCAGCTGTTGCCCAAACTTGTTGGTAGCGAAGCTCTAAAGGTGTGGAGTGTTGTGGAGTGACTAGTGAGGTGCAGCTTGTGAGAAATGCTCGTGTTTGAAATTTGATTGCTCTAAATTGAAGAGAATCGTTTTGATTTATCCTTTCGCTACTGGAGGTTAATTCAGTCCCAGTGGCTTGGCAAGAGTCGGGAGATGGTCAAGAGATATTATCTTTCGCCCCCTTTCTCTAGTTGGTTCGATTTCAACAGAAAAAAGATGGTACGTGATTAAGATGCTGAAGTGAAAAATGGCGTCGGAGATGATTAAGTGGTAACGGGGGGTTGTGACTTTTTTAAATATAAATTAGTAGTCGACCTATAATCCGATCTTTTGGAAACCGGGCACAATCATCGCATCTGTTAACTCATCCTGTTCGATTCAGGTGTGGTGCTTGATCAGGATCTATTCCTCTGAATGGCAATTGACGAAGGAAAGGGGTACTTCTGTTACCATGCTGTGGCCATTTTCTTTCGACATGATCTGTCTGGTTTACATGCCAAGACACTATTGCATCCCTGGACTGTATGGACCTAGAAAGGCGTAGTCAGAATGTGTGAATCTCGTGTCGAGGTTTTGAACCAGTCAGTCCGAAAAAGCTGTGCCGCAATGTTTACTTTTGAACGGGCTTCTGTGTACTTTTTGATTCCTTGTATATCAGCGAGGCTTGGGTGTTCTCACCGGCGAGGGCTCCACCTTTGATTGTAGGTTGAATTTTCAAAGGTGTTGATCGTCTGTTTGGTTGTTGGTAAGTTTCGCTTGGCGATTACTCTATTCGAAATTCAGATGTCTGGCTGATCATCGCCGAGCGAGCGGACTCTGGTCACAAAACTCTGACCCACTCTCGAAGGACCACGCGGCGTTCCACCCAACTGATCACGGACCACCAAGAGTTGCGACCATTTTTAACTTTCCTTAAAAGAAAAGGCGCTTAAACAATTTTTATAGCACCTGTGGTCTTTCGAGGAGTGCCTATAGACTTCTCCTCATCATCGTCTTGTGTCAAGGCATGCCCGTTGGCTTCCAGGTCTCTCAGAACGACGATCATCGAGAATTTGCACGGACTTTCATTGTAACGATGCATCGGTGCGTGACTTGCATGGTTTTTGGTTAGGCGATGGATGTTCTGAGCAATGTTAAATCAGATGGTGAGTGGTAAGCTGTTGGGTTCTGTAGGAAAAGTGGTCTGGACCTCACAAACACTGACCGTTGCTTCGAAGCGAATCGAATCTCGTTTTCCACGCGAAGATGCGAGCCGTCCAGTCAAAATGGAGAGTCACTTCTATATCCCCCACCTATATGCAAACTGCAAAGTGCCACCCAATTCACACGTCGAAAGTGAACGTGGAAAGCTTGATGTGCGCCTTCCTTCCGAATAATTTTTCGTAATACTTACGCTTCTTCCATCTGGGTCGCCCTTCTTTTCTGGCATTTCTTCGTTCTTTCTTTAGCTCATTTTTTTTGGGGTCTAAAGTCGGATTGGAAAAGGGAGCAAAAGAAAGAAAATAGGGAAAAAAGAAGAAGGTGCAATGACTTGAGCATATTCTTTATCAAATGAAAATCCGATATTTTCTCTCAGGAAGATTACTCGATTTGGTCTTGAATTATTTGGTTTTGCCAATTTGGTCCTGAACTTTCGTGCAAACTTCCAATAAAGCCTTCCCGCATTCCTTGAATGGCAGTCAATTTCCCCATTTCTCTTCCGACTTATTTATTAGCATCGCTGGATTTGGTGATGAGATTTCAATGCATGGGTCACGAGAGAGATGTCGTGGAAAGGGATTTGCCTAATTTTCAGTTCTTGCCTCCGTGTATGTCTCATGCCCATCCGAACGACTAGTGTCTTCGTTGAAACTTCCACCGAGGATCGAGGGCATTAAAAAACCATCCCCGTCCTATTTCTCAACATAAACGGGCGCATCCTTGGATTCTTCTTACATCTACGTAAGCGATGATGCAATGAGCTAGGTCCAAAAGCGCGAGCAAAGCTTAGATAATCGGACTCAACCACAGGTCTAGAACTTCTACCATTGTGGTAAAAAAGAAAAAGATATAAGCTAAGTATCTATTGAGTCGTTTACTATAGTTTCTGTTTTGGTGAAACATCATGTCCCCTTTCGACAATTTATGCAAAGAGTGTTTTGGTTCCGCGCTCTTTCGTCCTTCGTCGTTCTCCTCGTTTTACTCACCGGGTATCAAACAAGGTTATAACTTGTTAGCATTCTCCTAGTATGAAACCAAGAAAAGATCCGTGTCCTGGCATCATATCCAGAGATAAGACTCTTGAATTAGCCGGCCACGTTTTAAACTACATATCCGTTCGAGAAACTATTGTTTTTAAAATGGTATGATTGATGGATCTTGCCCATTTTTACATTCGTCCTTTTTTTCCTGTTTTTCATTACTTCTTTTCGAGTTCCCCCAATGCCTACTAATTCTCAGATTTAATGACGACTTTGGTTGATTTGAAGAGACTTCGCTAGAAAGTAGAGCAGTTGAGCCCTTTCTATCGTGTGTTTAAGGCCTTTGTTCTTGATATTTTCTCGTTGAAACGTAATAGAGAGTGACCCCAAGTTAAGTCCAAAGATTGCTAACGTCATGAATGTGTTCCATCCCAACCATAAAAAAAAAAAAAAAAGAAGAAGAACTTGAGAAGAAAAACAATAGAAAATTACATTAATAATCTCTATATTTTGGCCGAATATATAGTATCCTCCTTGAGTTTTTAATAGGTTTGATCCAATCCTTGACTATTTTTAAATATTCAATGTAGTGTTTTTATTTGATCAAACAAGAAAGAGAATCAAAAGTCCCTACACTATTGCAAAATATACAAACAATCTAATATTTAAGATTCTAATTTGTTTAACCGAGTTCAACAACTTTTCATAACAAAGTCAAATGTCTTTTGTACTATTCACAAATTTTGATAATTACACTATTGTCTAGATTCTAAAATATCTTTTTATTTCAATCCATCCTAAATCAATTAAAATGTTATGTCTTTTTATTAACTTTTTTTTTTTTTGGAACTTTTCTGCTCTTTATAAATATTACAGTGACTTCACTTTTAAGCTCACTAATAAAAGATAGAATATCTTTTGGCGTACCAAAAAGATAAGCCATAACGGAAGATGGAGAAAATAGAGTTGAGCTTCTTCCAATATAACAAGGCGGAATCTTAACGTGAGAGAGAGAAATCTTCAAATCTCTCCCCTCTTTTTTTTTTTAAACTCAAAATTGAGTTTATGCATGTGAACTTTTGGTGTAAACCTAGAGATAATTAGTTTTAAGATGGATTGATTCCCATTCTAGAATTAAGAACTAGACATGGCAAAGCTGATATCCAATTTGTCCAATTTGTCCAATTTGTGCATCAAGAATTGGCCATCTGAAGATTGGACTAAATGTGATTTTTTTTTCCTTCTAAAGAAAGAGCATTATTTTCAATTTATTTCTTAAATAAATATTTACATAATCAGGGGACAAGCGCTAATTGATGATCAATCATAACATGTGTTATATATATAAAGTCATTACTCTATTTTAATGAAAACTAATCACTAATTTAGAGTTTGTTTTAGAATAATTTTAAAAAAAAAAAAAGAAATAAAGTAGTATGGGCGAGTCCGGTTCCTTGTGTGGAACCAGTAATCGGAACGGTTATTCTCAGTTCCAAATTTTTGAAATCGGGAATTGGACCGATTCTTTGAAAACCACCCAAAATCGGCTAATTTGGTTTGATCCGATCCAATCAAATTCCTAGGTGAGACTGGACCGATACACAAACCTAGCACAACCTGTGAACCGAAGCATCCCACACCCAAGGGACCTATCTAGCACCCCTGTCAAGGTTCACCCAACCAATATTCTACTACTTGGGCATAATCGTTTCAGAGTGGAAATAAGATTACTGTAGTGGTTTTTGGCCACGATTACGATCCAATGCGATCTACGTGTTCACCTGATCGTCCTTCGCGGTCCAAGAATAGGGCTAAATACTTGAGATACAATCCCCAGGATGACAATCCACCCCTCTGCACCATCGATCGAACTGGAACATACATGAGAAGTACCTTCTCAAACTGCAGAGAGAAGAAGCACGCTTGCTACTTGACCTTCTTCTCTCTTTCTTCACGTGGCTTGCGGTACATGATTATCTGGCTCAGGATGGTGCCGTTTGTCACCACAGTTCGCAGTGTGCCCAAAACAACTGCAGTTGAAATGAGGACAGACAAGTTGAGAGGATCCATCAGAAACAAGGAAATGGCTGAACGGCTGTGGCAGATGAAAAGATAGAAAAGGGGTGCTTTGTGAAACGGTGTGATGATTTTAACATTGAACATGTCAAAATCGGTAAGACTGTTTGGGAATGTCTATCATTTTGGCTCCATCAACGATGGTGGTTCATGTTTGTCTACACTGAATGCATTGTTAAGCCCCTCAAGTGGACAGGTAAAGAAAAGGAAGGATCGAAATCCTGATCTCCTAAAGGGAAACAAAGTAATTTGATCGTGTAGAGGCAAACTAATGTTTAAGTCAACTGAAGGGCCGTTGCTTTCACAGTGATTTTGGTGCAGAAGCAAAAGCAATTCATGGCTCCTTTAAGAAAATGTTAGACACGAAGATTAGCAGAACCTTTTGAGTCCCAGGGACGCCTGACCTATGATTAAATCTTCATATTTTTGGTGGATCTTCAAAAGCAAAAGTTCTTTAAATGGGAAAGCATGAGGAAGAAAAAAGGGTTACCGCTCGTTGGGGCTTTTTCTTGTATGCCAGTGAACACTCTCGCTGCCATAAAGGAGGAATTCAAAAATGTCCCTTTAGATTCAAAAGTAAATTATGTCACACAGTGTAGAGCTATTCAACAAGCAGTCTGAACTCACCAACAGAACCTCCAAAATTCATGGAAGCTGTCAAGAAGCTAAGTTGCCCGGTACTCTTGGTCTGCTCAGCAAGCAGTTACTATTAGTATCACAACAAACACAATGAAATATTCTAATGGAAAGAGGATGGCAAGATTAAAAGTGTAAAAACATCATAATGGGGCAGGTCAACGAAGAACAATAAAACCATTAAACCCTTCAAAATATTATGACTGAAAAAAGACACCCAATTTATCACATGCTCATTACTGAAAGGATCAAAACACTAAGTAGAAGAGGGAGTCCCACCAGGAAAATACTTGAGAACTCACATGTCTAGTTAATTGACCCCTACTAAAATGCAACCAAAAAGAAAAAGGCAAGGAAAATAATAGCTAAGCTAATTCTCATGGCTCTACTTATCAATACAAAAAATCGATCAACTAAGAAAAAGGAAGCCAAACTTGGATGCAAATTTCCAACCATCATGGTTATCTCAATTGGAATGATAATGAAATCCTATATCTCCATTATCTCAAGACAAAGAGATGCCCTTTAAAACACTATATAGTAATCCAAACAGAAGAAGCACCACAGTTTCCTTGAACCAGGATTAACTAGCATTCTTCCACTTGTAGTGAAGTTACAGCCAAAAGAGAACTTACAGTGAAATTTTTCCATATTTGTGGAACTCGGGCACAGAAGAATATTGCATGCTGGCATGCCTGTGTTTGAGGATTCCAGTCTCCAAGTTAAAATCATATAGATGTAATCTCAGAAGAAGAATACCTTGAAAAGTACATATACATGATGAAAGTATAACAAGGACAATAGGAAAAGGAAATGAACACAATCAGACAGTAGAAGAAGAATGCAGAGTGATAAAAGAATCTGATACTCACGTATAAAGCTTCAAAAAGAACAGGATTGACTTTACCAGATAAAATTGTTGGTGCCAAAGCAAAGTACCTGGATGATTACATGTTAAGGAAAGAGTTTAAAAAATCCAATCATTAGGGAACGTCAAAGATATGGCCATTCATGAAAAGACACTTCTGCTGGCAAAGGAAGGAGGATACAGGAGCATCTTGGTCCATGTCTTGGCCCCCAGAGGTTGTGAGTAATAATATATTACAGCGACCAAAATTATAGCTGCGAATTGTGAACATCAAATTAACTTGTAGGTCATCACACAACAGGGTACTTAGTTCTTTGAAAGAAAATTTAACAGCAATCATTCCACTAAGATATCTAACAGCTGTTGATAGAAACACATCCATTTGGAGAGCAGAACACATCACTTGTTAAAACCAAGTCCAACTCCTAGGGTCGATGCACAGCATTATGAATGTGGGAAGCAACTTTTAGTACATATGAGCAGTAGAATAGTTTGTGCTCCTGGAAAAGTTGATCCTACAAGAGTTTTTGTTGGACATAGTTGCCACTCTGATTAAGTACACAGTCAAAAAGCGATAGTGGAAGATACTAAGTAGATCCACCTAACTTTTCATTAAGTTGAAGTTTTATCTGCTTTAACTCACGAGCTCAAGACAGATAAAGTAATGAGATAAAGAGAATCCTTCACGTACTGCTTTCCCTGAAAAGAGGCAGTGAAGATGGCTAGGAAGCCACACTTCCAATAATTATCAGATAATCAGGCGTCTATGTTCACAGAGGCTAACTGGGAGAAAAACTGATTGTTTGTTCAGTTTAAGAAAACCGTCAAATGCCTGTAGCAAAAAGTGTCAGGCAGTTTTTTTTCCCCAGTTCTCTGTAAATGAAATGAAGTTATCCAGAAGGCTAAAGACTGTTTTCTAAACCTCCAAACCAAAATAAGAAGAAAATTAGTGCTCCATGATTATGAATGACTCCATCATGCTGGGCAGATTCTCAATGAAAATGAGAGCAAGCATCATGATGAAATGCCATGAAAAGTGAACTCAATGCACTAAGTGGAACTCCTGGAATTTTGGAAAATTGTCTACAACCAAAAAATCTCTAAGCTTCCTCAAAATGGCTCCAGATAGTAACATACATTGGATCAGAAGAAACACCAGCTCGCCATAAGCAGAGAAGTGAAGCCCTTTGTGGAGGCAATACGCCAAAGCAATTGTGTAGCCGACCACGTCAAGCTCGAACGATAACATACTGAGCCCTCTCGCACTCCTATTCTTCAAAATCTTCAATATCTGCGGTTGCCAAAGCAAAGATTCCACGACCAACATTACCGAAAGAGTAGTACCATCCCTCCCCAACAAAGTCAAGTCTAAATCCAAACGATCTGGAGCTCGAACCCCACAGGCCGAGAGTGCCCATCATGTTGGAAAGTGTCGAAGTCAAGTCACGCTCATAAAGGTCCGTCCTTTTCGAGAGATTGTTCGCGCAAACCATACAAACGGAACTGTCCGATGTCCACTACCCTTTACCAATCACGAGGAACACGAGACGCGACGTGGGTTCGCCTTCATTACAACGACAAAAGAAGGCGACGAGACATACCTGAGGGAGCTTGACGGTGGTCGAAGCGGCGATGAGGCAGTACCCGACGAGCTTCGACAGCAGCGGCAAGACGCAGTCTCTGTCCGGGACTCTGCCGTCGCGCAGAGATTCGAGGGCGCACGCGAAATCGATCCCGAGAAGCGCCATTGCTTGCGCTTGCGGACGCCGACTGACTTCGGACCGAATTACCTGGCCAAGTGCAGTAAATCGGAGGAGACAAAGCGGACGGTGTTCGCCTGCGACGGGTGAGCCGGGATCTCGCAAGTGGCAAGAGATTTTTCAATTCATTTTCCATTTTCCTCGTTGAGAAACGTGCTTATAAGTGGACCACTTGTGTGAATTCTTCGCGAATGCCGAGGAACATGAGCATCCGGCGCCGGCAATTTTCGACCCGACTTGCTTGTGTGGAGCATCATTTAAACTGCCGAACCATTTCAATGACCATTCTTCTCATGTAAAAAAGGAAAGTAGAGGTTCCAATTCTCATTTTATCAGAGGATTAAGGTGGAGAAGACTATCAAATCATGTGAGGAGGGATGGTAAAAATCTGAGAATAAGAATTAAAGTAAAAATAGATAATGACTGACCCAAAAAAATTACTGAACTATGTAAGTCCATGGTTTCAAATTTACTTTTCTACATGTATTTCTTGCTCAAATCATTTTGATCTTATTTGGGTTCTGATTTTGCGTACAATTTGCGTGGCGGGACATCGATGCATGAGAGAGAACTACTGTTGGCCGCGCGCATTGAATCTCTTTGGAATTTCCCTGTTTTCTTGTCACCTCTCGCATCTTAGTTTGTGACCATTTACAAGTTCGTTCCATCGCAGCAAATTGACGTTAGATCTTGAGGCTAACAGAAAATGCAGAAGAGAACATACTAATGCTTGAGCAGATTTAATTATCACGTCACAAAAGTTTCTGGAAAGACAGTAGAAGAAGAGAGGAAAATGCAGATCGTCCATGTTCTTTCAAGAATCTAATGCAGTTTGTCATTGCGCGACTGCAAGGCTGGAGTTGAGCTGAGTTGAACAGTTGCTGATCAGTATGGCGGAGGCGGGTAAATTCCAGCTGTTGGACCAGCACCATCGTGGTGAAGTCCATTTAGCTTCAGTTCAATATACGTTTGAGAGAGAAAGCACTAGGCTTCCGTTCGTAGATGGATGTAATTCTCGACATCCTCCAATTGTGAGTGCAAAACAATCCAAAGGCGTGACAATTTGCAGGTACGCAGTACTCGCATCCTAGGCAAAAAAGACAGTCAAAATGGGGGAAGATATAGATTTACCTGGAGGGTAATAGGTCGAAGCTGGAGGTGGATACTGTGGAGGATAACCTGCCGGAGCACAAGGGGGATAACCGACCAGCGGAGGAGGGTAGGCAGGAGGCGGTGGATACGTTGAAGCAGTAGGATACGCAGAGTAAGTAGGTGGGGGAAGATATGCACATGGCGGGTATGTGGTTGATGCAGGAGGGTATGCTGGCGTCGCGGTGTATGGTGATGGGGTCGGATAAGGAGATGTGGTTGTTTGGCTGTAAGGCGGATGGTGGGCATGGTCGGGTTCGGAATTCCATATCGCAGAGCTGATGATTTGGATTTCAGCTTCGATTGCTGGCAAAAAAATCACAAGAAAGCCAGAATAGTGTGATCCTCTTAGTTTCAATGTTGAACTTGCCCATTCATGCTAACGATTTTATGCAGATTCACCCTAGATTTACTCCAGATTGATTAGTGTTGGAAAAACACAAATGGTGGAATGAACACTTCGAAAGAAGCGCAAAGCTTAGATCTTTGGATCAGAATAGTTTCTCGGTTATAGGGGTGCACTCACGTCCTAAGTAAAAGTAATCGTTTTCAGGTTTCTGCGCATGCATTGCAAGAGAGAGAGAGGTTACATTAGTAGCTGAATGGTACAGTATGAGCCTCACTTCGCCGGAGTACCTGGAATTTAGAAAGCAATGCATACATGAAAACTATGAAGGGTGAGAGGGCATTTCAGGGGTTTAGGAAAGCTCATTACCTGCCACCTTTATCCTGAATTGGCCATGCAGTGTCATCGTAACCTTGAGACAGAACCTTGTACAGTTGAATCCAGGCAAAAGAACCCAAAAGAAAACCACTCACTTCAGGACCAGGTGTAAGGATAAGGTTATGTTGGTGTCTGCACTAGGATTTCAATCTATCTTTTCAGTGTCTGTCAAAGTACTCACGGCCATCACCAAGTACCTTCCGCTGCCAATGAAGTCATCAGCAGAGAGAGTGTTGCTATTCCAGACCATCACATTCAATTCTCGCAGGCCTTCGATGAGGGTGAACACAAATCTTGCCTCCGTCTACGCACATCAGAAGCAAGTTCGATCTTTATGGATGAGAAGAAACCATAGGCACTTCGAAACCGGCCTTGGAGCACAGAGTAAAATTGCGAAAACACATAGGAAAAGGTACATTTGTCGTGTTACCTGTACATGTCTTGGTTCGGAACTTGGAGCCAGCATACTCGAGGCAGACGTAAGGGTCTTGCCTAGAGATCCATTCTGTGTCTTTCAAATTGATGCATCCGACAACTGGCACATGAAACAAAAAAGAAAATCGAGTCGAGTCAAAGGCATTCAACAAGCCACAATGCTGAAAGTGAAGGGACGGCGGTAACAGGAAGTCGAACTCTACCAGTGACCTCTAGAGGCAGTCCTTGGATTCCTGAGATCGACATGATTTCTCTTCACGTAAACGAAGCTGAGCAAAGGAATTTCTGAAGGCCTGCATTTTATAACGAAGGAGAGACTTCAAGATGTGATCTCCTGAAAAGAGCTGACCAAGACTTTTGGCGTTCCTTGATCTTCACCAGCTGCAGTGGGCCCTGATACATGATCAAAACCAGGTCAAGTCAACCATCTACAAAAACAACGGTACGGTTCTCGTGCATTTTGAGCAATTAACCGATGCAAATCACCTGTTCAGAAGCTGGAAGAGGTATGCAGGAACGAGCAATGAAAGGTGTCAAAGAGGCTTCTCTAAAAGATGAATATACAATATTCATATGTATCAATAATTATATATAAAAAGAAATATAATCATGCATGAACATTTCCAAATTGCACGTGATGCACATTATATTTTATGTAACTTTTTTTTTAGTAAAATAGATAAAAGGTCTAAAGATGTTAATTATTAGGGAATGAGGCGCCGAAAAATTGATTGATGAGATGGTAATGATATGCTTGGCTGATGCAATGGAGCTTATGGGAACCGGGTTCTCAAAAAAACCGTTGACCAGAATTTGTCTGATGCGTTGAAAGTCAATGGATGAATCTTCATAATCGAAATGCCAACGAAGTTGAGCTGCAAGCGCTCTCCATGTTGACTTCACAATTCATTGACTATGATTATGCTTTTTTTTTTTAAAATTAACTATTAGTCCTAAACCTGTTGTATAGATATCGATTCAATTCTAAACATTTCAATTCGACTAATTTAGTCTTAAATCATTGGACAAATTGCTAATGTAATCTTTTTGATCAATTTTGATTGGCAATTGTTGACATGAAAGTTCGTTTGTTGGGTCGAGTGTTGAATTATAAGCTGAATAATTTCTCGTAAGACACGTGAGATATAGTATGTGTTCCATGACTAATCTTTCTAGTGTCGATGTCGAGCTTCACTTCTTTATGGATCTTTCTCCCATTCTTTTTGCTGGTCAACAACCTACCCAGTGGTGTGTTTGGGGACCTCCTTTCGAAATGAGAAATAAAAACTCTCATTATCGCTCGTCCTTGCTCCCACCTACCATTGCTCTCTCCTGCTGTTCATTGTTTGTCGCCAGTCGCATCCCATTGTTCACCTTTGGCCATTGCCCCTTGTCAGTCGCCAGTCGCTTCTGCCCTCTAACCCATAAACTGCCTCTCGCCGTTCGCTGCCATTCGGAAGGCGAAATTTTGTATCATTATCAAATGAATTTCTATTCCGAGAGCATAATTTTGTGTTATTATCAAACACGCATTTTTACTCAGAAACTCATCCAAGAATAAAAATAGAAAAATCTACTTCTGTTTTAGAAATCAATTTCTGACCAGAATGGTTATCATTCATGCTCCAATTCTGTTCCAAATTTATTCTCTATCTACTGATTTGTTCCCGTAAATAGAAAAATTAGCTGATGTTATCAAATTGATTTCTATCTTCTTTTTATTTTGGGGAACAAAATAACTTAAATAGCTAATAATTGGCCGGTTATCAAAAAGTGCCTAAAAAGTTCAGGACTAAATTGGGCAAATTAAGAAGTTTAGAATTGAGTTGATATCCATATAATATAATTTAGACTTTTTTTTGTAATTATCTTCTCATTTCCTTAAGTCGTTCATCCTGCTCAGAGTAGCACGCCCACAAAAAGAAAATGCAAAAAAGAAAAGAAAAGAAAATTGCCTGTCGGTACTAAAAAGAAAATGAAAAAAGAAATTTGTCGTTTGAAATTATGGACGAAAATGCTAATGTGGCCGTTAAATTACTGTTAAATATAAATGCCAATGGGGGATCCTAGAAAAGTTTGCTAGAAAAGCATTTGATGGGAACGTCTCCCTCTCTATCTAACTTTCTTTACCTATTCGATCTATAGTCAATTAAGAGAAAATTAGCCTAAAGTGGTGGTCAGCATTAAAACTCCCTTATTACCATTAACCGCGCGACAACCTCAATTGATACTAGCGTGCACAAGCATAGGCCAGTGCTTAAGCAATGCATCATCAGACATGGATATACTAGTAAAATTAGTAAATACATAGGGTTTCTTAAGAACGTTTAGTCCAATAAGATATTGGTGAGAGTCTAATCTCGAAAACTAAAAAAATTGGGAAAATTACCAAAAAAAGTCATAAATCTATTGCATTTGTGGAAATTCAATGCTAAACTTTTTAGTTGTATCAAAAGAGTTCTAGACCTTTTCACGTTTTGCCAATTAAGTTTATTTAGCTAATTTTGATTGGAAATTGCTAACATAAACACCGATCATCATACACTATTATAGACATTTTTAATTTTTAATTTTTTCTTTTATTTTTTTTAACTTAAGGCCAATGCGGGCTATGCTAGCAAGGGTGGGACACAAAGAAAAGAAAAGAAAAGAAAATAAAAAATTTAAATATTATTAAAAAAAGTCAACGCTAATGCCAATCGTCGTCCACATGGGATGACTTGTATTCATATTAACAATTTTTTGTTAAAATTGATTGAATAGACTCAATTGACAAAACATAAAATGTTTATAATTCAATTAAGACAATTAAAAAGTTTAAAACTGAATTGACACGAGTGCAATAGGTTTAGTATTTTTTTGGTATTTCTCCATTGAAAAAGCATAGGGGCTAGCTCTTTATAATTGTGAATCTCTTGGCCTCATCTTTGTTAGAGGATGAGGCCAGCCCCATGCCCACCCGAGAAGTCTATACTAAATCCGCGGACTCATGGGGCCTTACGATATTTCGGGGGAGTAAAGGAGGATTCGATTGGATGGACCAAAGGAATGATAATGTACTGCTCCATAGTCCTGGTTGTTCTAGCAAATATAGAGCCATTAACACTCGCAAGTTAGAAAATTTCTTGTGGTCCCAGTAAAGTTGCACTAGCCCGGGAGGCAAAAAGGAAACCTGGGACTCGAATGTCTGAAGATTTCTCCCGGAGCACCAAGGTCCAGGACAGATTCCAGGAATGATTTGGGCTGTGTGCACGACTCGATCTCAGTTAACCAATCAACCCAAGGCCGTTCCCGGCTCAGCCCATTGTCATGTCTTGGTTGTCAAAATGCCAATCGGTGCAATTCTTGCTTTGCTTGCACAGTATGGGCCGTGTCCATAGTATTTTTGGGGGAGAGAGAGAGAGAGAGAAATCGAAAGGGAATGTTGGATTACCAAATTGAGGTTATGCACTTCCCCAACCCAACCAAAAGCAAACGGTTTTTCGACAATCGATGCTAAACGCTAAAATTCTAGCTTCATTAGACATTGTCAGCACAGTGCACCTAAAAAAACAGAAATTGGTCCATGACCGTTTGGCATCGAGTTGTCGACTCGGGGCCCATATAGGGCACGGATCCACGTAGCCTGCACCTGGATCATCAAGACATAAATATAATGGAGCATAAAAGGACATCAAAAGGTTTATTAACATTCGATATTTATTTCCAGTATGTCAGTAATGAAGCTGTGGCCTATGGTTGTCATAACCTCCATAATCTACATCTCGCGCTGCACAACTCCCTGCTGACAAAATGCACGCTTTCTTGTTCATTGCACAATTTATCAATCTATGAAGTGGACAACACTATGTCATCTAAATGGATGCCTCCAATAGTCCTATGGTATGTTCTCGATCGCCAAAAGACTACCGTTAGATAGCCTCTTCTTTCAATGAAAAAGAAGCTTTAATTAGCTTGCGTGATCTACTCATTTTCAAGATAGATGCGAACGTGCTGATTGCATCTAAGGTGAAGCCTTGAACCACCTTAATCACTTAAAATACTTGTTGAGACTGGCTCCATAAACTTTTAGCTAGTCCTACAAAGAGAGAGGGATATCATTTTCGCTCGATTTCACAAGGGTGTACAAATTAAACTTTTGGCTAACTCCACCAATTCTTAGGCATGAAATTTGAAACGATATGTTATTTACGCCCTTGAGGCAACCAAATATGTCATATTAACCTGCCATCTGAGGTT
The DNA here is from genome assembly GCA_014182895.1 of Angophora floribunda. NCBI lineage: Eukaryota > Viridiplantae > Streptophyta > Magnoliopsida > Myrtales > Myrtaceae > Angophora > Angophora floribunda. Next base: position 15,962,842 of record CM024713.1, read on the forward strand.
CAAGATTTGCCATCTTTAGAGACATCCATTGTTGGTGAGGACTTCATTGGAATAATGCGATCGTGAGGGACACTTTCCACCGTGCGATGAAGAGGCACTGTTTTCTTTCCTAGATAGGGCTCTCTCCCAAGTAGGCCAAACCAAAGAATAGACAATGAATATGGGTAGGATGCGTTCATGATGATAAGTATGAATGAATGTGGTTCTTGCATGAACCCACCAATAGGAGTCTGAGGAGGTCGGAATCTTCTATCCGAAGGGATAAGAGAGAAAGGAGAAACAGAGAGGGCCACGCCAATGGCAATTGGAGGTGATGCTGTTTCAGAAAAGAAGAGTAAAGAGGGGTGCATGATGGGGCTTTGCTCTTTTATCTTGTAGCTGTCAATCAGTTTTCAATTGCGTTGGCTTCATAAAAAAGGTGTGAACCTGGACAACAAAGTCTTCCGCAAATGCAGGGTTCATCTTCTGTGTCCTCTTATGCATTATGTATCTATGATCAGTTGCTGCTGAACATTCAGTCTGGCTTTCGGTTTAGTTCCTTGTTAAGATTAGGAGAAGTAGCAAAGTTTAGTATGAGAAAGCATGGAACAAGTGCAAGTTGCTTTTATCACGGCCAAAGCCTTGAGATTCTTTAGTGGTTTCGTTTGCTAATCGTACTTCATCATTGGCCCACCTTTCTTTTCCTTTTTTGTTCTTACTAGTTTGCAAAAACCTCTCAGAGTCTTGAGTCATGATTTAGTTATTTCTTGGCCGGAAGTCATAATGAAGTAATAAGATCTAACCAAGCAAAGCTTCAGAACCAAATAGCCTCAAGAGTTCATTGTTCTGGGAACTGGGACTCGTTCACTTTCATTAGGGTTTGAGAGAATTTGAGGAATGGAGGAGGGTATTCCTCTCTTGTCTGACCAAGCATCCAAACAAAAGGAGGCATGATTTAGACTTGATACATGGTTTTGGGGGAGGAGGTACGAACTCAGGATAAATATTGTATACTCATTTCGTAAATGACCCGACAAGCTTATGCATAATCAATTATTGTATAAGCAAGTTTATATCATAATACTTCATGGATCGTGATTTTTATTGGGTAATGCTCTCCTTAATTCCGCTATAATTAGTAGAGGTATTTCGAATGGAAAAAAGAGATTCAAATAATTATGAAAGAAAAATAACAAAGAAAAATGATGGAGAAATTAGGTTGTAGTGTTATTTGGATATAGATGAGACAAATGATATAGAAAAGAGAGAAGTACACTAAAAGTCTTAAAACTTGTCATGATAGTGGAATTGAATCCTAAAACTTGCAATAAGTGTGTAATCAAGTCTTAAAAATTGTCAATTTGGTGCAACCAAGTTCTTTGCTAATTCCATCTGATGCCAATGTGACTTTTTTATATTTTCTTTCTCTTGAGTGGTGATAGTGTGACTAAAACATGAAAATAAGACTAAAATGATGTGATTTTGGTCTGAGTTTAATTTTTGTACAAATTTTATTAAGTTAAATTAAAAAATAAGCTTTTTTTTTTTTTAATTAAAGAGGGGAGTTGGGAACTAGGTGGGTAGGGCTTTACAGCTTTCACCGCATGGTTTCCAACTCTCTGTTTTTTAGCTTCTTTTTATTTAATTTAAATGAAATTAGTATAAAAAATCAAATTTGAACCAAAATAATGTCATTTTAATCATGTCATCGCCACGTAGGAGACAAAAATATTTAAAAAAAGTCACATTAGTATTTTCCAACAACCAAGTTGGGTAGAGTTGATAGATGAACTTGATTCCACCAATATGACAAGTTTTATTACTTAATTATACTTTTGTGAAAAGTTTTAAAACTTTTAATGAACGGAATTGGCAAAATGATTTGATTACACTAATATAACAAGTTTATTTTATGTACTCATAAATTAAAGGGGTTAATACCATCAAAAAATTATAACTCACTAAATTTTTCTTTTTTTAATCATAAAACTAAAATATGTTTGACACCAATACTTCAATTTTTTTGTGTCAACAAAGCCCCATAAACTATATCCACTATGACACCAATGCTCTTATTTATTTTTTTTGACACCAAAACCCCCATAGTTGTCCTAGTATGACAAACACCCTCCATTGCTAGCAAAAGTTTGGAGTATTGGTCTCATAACAAATTTTTTTTTTGGGATATTGAGCAAAGTTTAGAGTTTTTAGTAGTAAAAGGAGAACATTTTTCTTATCAAATTGACACAAGTTAAGGCATTGGTGATGCGAAAAAACAAATTTGGGGTATTGATGTCACAATGAACACAATTTAGGGTTTTAGTAATGGATGGAGGGTATTTTGTCACAAATTTGGAGTTCTGGTAATATAGAAAAAAGTTTGTATTATTGGTATCACAATAGGTATAATTTATTTTTAGAAGCCTATCTCTACAAATGAGCCATTCGATAAAATTATGTTTGTGGATACTGTTGGTCCAAATTCGGTTATGCCACTCCATAATCGGTCTCATTTGTATGATTCATCCTAAATCTCTTTACAATAGTACCTAGACCTAGATATGATCAAAGTTAGAGTAGGTCTCAACTTAAGAAGGCCTTGCCAATTCTAGGCCATATCGGCTTTGATGTCAAGCTGTATAATTGGAGTGTCTCTACATTTAGTATTGTGAACCTAATTCCTCCATTAGGAAGAGGCATGATTATTGATAAGCTTCTAAAGCATGTGGCCTAGCAATACTTTGTTCCATAATTTTAGATCAAGCAAGCCTAGTCCTCCCTCCCTTTTGGGTAAGCAAACTATTTGCCAAGCGACTTTTTGGGATCTATATGCTTATGTATTATCTACTTATGAGAATTGTCTAATCTTCTTCTCAACCTCATAACTAGTTTGCTTTGGGAGTGGAAACGTTTGCATCCAATAAGTGCAAATGGAGATGAGGATTGGTTTGACCAACTGGAGACATCCTGCATAATTTGAATGTTTCATGCCCCATTCTTCTATCCTCTTAAAGATTCTCTCAATCACACTCTTGCAATCAAAGTGCACTAACCTTCTAGTAACAAGGGGAGTGCTAAGGTACTTGTGAAGAAAGGCGTGATCTAATATAAGGAGCTTTTCATCCTTGGACAACCCAAAAAAAGATTTGACACTTGTCTTGGTTAAAGTGCAATCTTGTGAGAACTGCAAAATCATCCAGTACACCAACAAGGCAGAGGACAGAGTTTATGTCCCCTTGAGCAAAGAGGAACAAATCATATGCGAAGCATAAGTGAGTAATTTTTGCATTTTGCAGCGCCAATGGAGCCTAAAGGAAAAAACAACTTTTTCTTTGATAATTCTATTAAGAATTTCCATAAACAAGATAAAGAGATATGGAGAGAGTAGATTATCTTGTCATAGCCCATTAGTCCTATCAAAATAGCCAACTTATTTGCATTGAAGTTAACTGAGAACCTTGGTGTAGTGATGCACTAATTTATGAGATCATTAAAAAAATTAGGTGCATTTATAGTTTAAGAACCTTTAGTACCCCAAGTAATGCTTCCCATTTTACCTTGTCAAAAACTTTCATGAGATTAATTTTTATTGCCATGCATTTACCTTTATCGCCTTTGTGGTAGTTGTGTAAGAGTTCTTGGCACAATAGTATATTCTCAAAATCTATTGTTTTGAGATGAAAGCAATTTGGTTGAGGCTAACAACCAGGGGAGAACATAATGTATTATTTATGCAAGTAGCTTGAATATGATCTTAGATAGAACATTGCCGTACAAAATGGGTCTAAAATCCTAGAGAGGACATGGATTAGGAATCTTCGGTATAAGAGAGATCAATGTAGAATTAATAGATTTCAACAAATGGGCCAAGCCCTTTTGTAGAAGAGATTTTGTATTTGTTGGGACCCAGAGATTTGAAGTCATTGAAACCCTTGATGACTCTAAATATATATGTTCTTTGAAAGGCCGACAAGGTTATTAGAGCATTAACATCTTCATGAAATAAAGATTCATACCATTGCTTAGAATGAGCTGATAGTAAGATATAATTGTATCATTGAGAACTCCCTCATTAGTAATAATAGGTGCCATTGTCAAGTAATAGATGATTTATCTTGTTTTGTGCACTTCCATGTGTGTGTTCTATTATGCAAATAAGCCTTGGGGAAATGCAAATGCCTTTGTTTTAAAGCCCTTGAGAAAATGCAAAGTTCATTTGGTAAAAATTCTTTCCAAAGTTACTTTGTCTTAAATGGCGTTTGGCAAAAATTTTTGTGGGTCTAATTTTTCTTTTATTTTTTCAGTAAAAAATCAAAACCCTAGTTACTATTCATCATCTTCTTCGAGCAAGGCAACTAATGAGGCTAAATCGGGATGATGAAGGGCCGACGAAGTTGCAGGATGACCACCGCTTAGGTCACGTGACCCTAGCGATAGCCCCCTAGGTGACGCAACTCACCTGGGGTTGTATGATCCAAGTGGCCGTCACATGACTTTGCCGGCCCTTTGCCAACCTCTCGCCAGCCCTTGCCATCCCAATCTAGCCTCATCGGCTGCATTGCTCAAAGAAGTTGATAAATAGTAATGAGGATAAAAACAGAAAATTAAAGAATGTGTGGGATAGTTTTGGAAAAAAAAAAAAGAGTTTTGGCATTTGGCCAAATGCTAAAAGCCCAATGCTAGTAGGCTAGCATTTGGCTGAAAAGCCCCTTAAGAAAACTTGCCAAACATCTTGGCACTTTCTGAAGGGGCCATTGGGAAAGCTAAATCAAACGCATCTTACACATCATGGAACATCTTACTATTGTTGTCCCCCTTCTTGGGCCATAGATTTCTAGATTTTGTGTGAGCAAGACTTATTCATGCTTACAAGAGCAAAAAATTCTTCCAGCCTTTTCTTTAGCCCGAGTGATGGGGTTGTAGGGTCTTGTGCAAGCACTTGTTGAATTTGTTGTAGGTCATCCCTAGTCATCTTGACCTTCAAGTGTAGATCAACAAATTGAGATTTTTTTAGGTGCTTAAGTTGTTGTCTCAGCGCTCTAAACTTCTTCACCATTAAGCATTTTGGATCCCCTAGATTCTTGTTGCCAACAAGCAGAGACCATGGCAAGAAGTCCAACTTATTGGTCCAGAAATTGAAGAATTTAAATGAGGATATCCTTCTCCTAAAGGTTGTGTCAAGTTGAACTAGGCATGAAAAATGGTCTGAAACACTTGGAAGCGAGAATTCAGCTGAATAGTGATTATAACTATCCTATCCTACGTTAATTAGGACTTTGTGGATGCTGCTCGCTCTAAGATTAATACCCAGACTTTTGTTAGTTCATGTAAAAAAGGGGCATGTGGATGGTGGTTCAATCACTACAAGCTCCTAATGTTTTTCTCTAATGTTTTGTTACAACATACTTATTTCTCTCTAATGTTTGTTTCCCATCTATCACCACTACTCACCCTATCTTCTTTCAAAATTATGATCAATCAAATTTTGTAATGTTTTAAGTTTGTAGCTTTGGTCTAAAAAATACTACTTTTCTTAGACCGTTAATTCCTTAATGTAACTCTTCTATTCATATTAATAGCAACTAGACAACGCAACACCCTACCTCGAATGGGACATATTTTGTTTGTAAAGAATGCCTTGAAGGGCATCTAGTACGGCAATGGGTAGAGCAAGATTCGGCGAGTGTAAGATTTTATGGACTAAAGTTACAAACTTAACAAATTTTTAAACACCTATTGGGAGGTAGCAAACATATTCGTAGCGGGTTGCAAGGGTCCTCAATTTATTTTATGATGGTGAAAAGCCCATTCCCAATACTCCAAGTTAACCTTGTATGTTTTTCTTTCCTAAGGTCAGGGAATACGGAGAACTCTCTAGGATGTAGGGTAAGTACCCGCTCTTGGGTTTTTCCCCCTTGAGCCTTTTAAGGACTTACTCAGGTCCAACCTTATGGGCATTTGCCTAGCCACAACGTTTATTGAGGCACTGGAACTACCTCAATCCCCTTAGTTTAATGCCAGGGGAAACTCCAAATAGGAGTCGACGCTTATTGCTGACTACATCCCACCATAGGATAAAGTCCCATCCTTTAAGAACAAGGGCGAGGGGTCACTCTCCCCAGGGAGGTTCTCCCTTTGTTTCCTTGTAGGCTTTTAACAAATTGCCTAGGTCTTAAAATTTTTTATCACCGATAATTAAAAAAGATGGGAGAAGCAATGGGGTTAGTGGCAAACAAAACATGAAGAGAGAAAAAGTATGCTTAATTAATAATTAATTGATTTTCATTCATAAATGAATACTTTAATTCACATAACAATAAACATAGAAGGTGAATAAAAGAGATGGGAGAGAAAAAAGTTACAGTGAATGGGTGACCGATATTGTTTCCTAACATAGATGATAACTTGCTCAATAAAATAATATAGTCTGTATCAAGCCGAAGATGGGTGGAAATGGTCCAAATGGGTCCACCCTAAAAGTATAAATGGAAAAGAATTTTTTTGAACAGAACCAAGTACACATAAAAATATTCTAACAAAAAAAAAAAAAGGTACGCATAAAGTTAACCGCACGAAGCCCCCACTTCATCCTTTCGTTTTATTTTCCCTTGGTCCCTTTCCTTCCATTCAAGATAATATCAGATTTACTCCAGTAGACAATTCTCTTATTGAGAAGGGAGAGACGGAGGAATCCCACCTTCTTAGGAGTTGAATGACAACGATTTAGTTTTAAATATAGATTTTGACTTTCACGCCTTATAAAGATATGATAAAAATTTGAAAATAAGTTAAAATAAAATAAAGTATGATTGATCCGAAATAAAAAAATCTTTTCTTTTTTCCCTCAAATCCCCTTTACCAATAACATTCATAATTGTAGTAAACTTCCTCTTTTAAAAATTGATGGATTCATTTAAAACAATGCACGAGCAGGTGATTGTAAGCTACGCAAGTACTTATCCTAATATACACCATTGATCTCTATCGAAAGTTGCAGAGCCACCATGATGTAGTCGTCACTTTATCGTGGCCCCTCAATCACCGCCCTCTTTCTCTCTCTAAATCGCTACCGAAACCACCAAAACCCCATCATCTCACCGTGGCGGCCATCGCCTTCAAGCTCCGTTGATGGTAGTGCCAAGATCCTACTTGTCGATGGAGCATCCCTTGCCCAGATCTAGGTTGACCTGAACAAGTTTGGCAGAGTGGCCTAGATCGATGGTGGATGGGTAGTATTAGAATTTAAAGTTACTGCGGCAATATTAACATGTCAAATGACCAGTTAAAAACTAATAATTCAGGTTGGAAGGACTAAGTCCCTTCAATCTGAACCGATGAATCCCTGATCCAATAGAATTGTCTAATTACAAATTGAGATTTATTAATACTTCACAAACTGGAAGTTACAAAACAAAAACAAAAAATCGACATGATAAATAAATTTATACCTTCAAATATTGGGATACTTCTTAATCAATTGACTTTACTCTTTAAAATCCATCTACATTTTAATTGCATTTTTACTAATTCAACTATATGTTCACAAAACATGTTCATAAATCATATTCATGAAACAATCTCTATCGACCAATTCAAGTAGTTTTGGCAGATAAACTCAATCAATCAAGCTGTTCAACACAAATCATAGTGCTAACTTCATGCACCTTCTCATATGTGAGCCGGACAATAGAAAGAGTGCAAAATCAATGTTTATATAGGTGAGCTCCATGGAAGCCTGTGAAAGAATGAAAACACGATAAATGGGCAAAAATTGATTATGAAGTCACACCGGAGATTTCGGCGTGCATACTATCTTGAAAATTAACAGCTGATCTTTTGGTCAATAAAGCTCATTGCACTATACACTTTCACTATAATCTAGAACTCTCACATCAACATGGATACGTTGGGTCCAACCTCAAGATATGCAATACAATATGATATACACAAGGGCTCTCCCGGGCGGACATGTTGACCGGTGCTATGGACCAAAGTCTTTTATGGCGCTCTCTTGATTGCCGAAAGGGTCGATGAGGACGACCACCTCTTCTTTTGTCAGAGAAGGGGACAAAGCCCCACCGCGCCTTGTACACATTTCGATGATCTTTTATAGTATGTTTTTGCTTGTCTAGATACAAGATAGTTGTACTTTCTCTCTTCCATGTTGAGGAACAGCTTATTCATTGAAATTAAAACGTGTTGGGTGAACCTCGTTGCCATGTCTGGTGCCCCCAATAATGCTACGGCACGAAATGTAATGTCCGCAACCAGCTATGTAGGTGAGGGAGTAAATGTTCTTAGGGAAGGGGTACAGATGCCAATTTACTTTTAATAAACCTTTCGATTTTTCTAATTTAATTTTAAAATTTTGCGTGAAATTTTAATATAATTATTATGACAAATTTTCATCATATCAACGATTTCTGGCTAAAATTAACCCAAAAAATTATATTGAAATTTTATGCAGAGATTTAAGGCATGTTTGGTAACGTGCCAAATGATACTTAATTCTATTCTTTTGTTTTCCAAAACACAAAAAAAGAACGTTGGGTAATCTTTTTGTTCTTGGGAATATATTTGGAACAGAATCAAGAGGTAAAAAAACGTTATTTCTTTATTCTCGAGAACAACTCTAGAATCAAGCCAAAACCTCTTTTTTTTTTTCTTCCTTTTCTTTCTTCCTTTTTCTCTTCCTCTAGCCAAAGCCTTGGGATAGGTGGGCAAGGTTGACCCTCACTGACGGCTAGTCAATGCTTGACCTCACCGAGGGCTGGCAAGGCTCCCTGAGGTCAGCAACTGGTTAGATGAGACCTTGTTGGCTCTCATCTAACCGGTTGCCAGCCATCACTATGGCCAGTGGCCGACAAGAGGAAGAAGAAGAGAAGGAAAAAGGAAAGGAAAAAGGAAAAAAAAGGAAAAGGAAAATGTAATAAAATTATCTAAAAATTAAAAGAAATTCTAAGTCACAAAAAAATTTAAGGGTTGTACCAAATGCATTTCCATTTCAAAAATAAAATTTTTGGACAATTACCAATCATATTCAAATACTTGGAAATTCGTCTAGGGACAGAATCATAAAAAACTATTTTTAAGTAGAAATTATTTTCGTAAACAGAATGGTTATCAAACGCACCTTTAAAACCGCATTTGCAAAACTTAAAAGTTTTAGACTTAATTGGCACTATAATATGTTTAGGACTAACTGGACAATGTCCCTATGAGGCTCTTGAAGATTAAGCAATCAGTTATAAACTTATTATAAATATGCCAATTCAATCATAAACTTTTCGATTTTGCTAATTTAGTCCTAAATTTTAGCGTGGAATTTCAATGTCGTCATTCCAGTCAATTTTTGTCACGTCAAAGATTTCCAACCAAAATTGTCCGGATGAATTATATTGAAACTTCACGTGATAGTCTAGGACCGAATTAACAAAAATGAAAAGTTTTGGACTTAATTGGCATTAAATAGATTGAGGACTAACCGGACAAGTTTCCCGAGAAAGATAGAGAGGTACTTTTTCACTCCAATTATCAGTTTATAGGTAAGGAAAAAAATAATTAGACAATCGAAGTAATTTAGTCAATTAATCATGCTATGAAAAGTCGGTCCAATCACTAAGAGCAATTAACTCGCTAGTTACTACGGACCAAACTATCTTTGCTTTGTCAAACCCCAAAACAAAAGGAGAATCCTCCCTCAATGACACTGCATTTGATACATGAAGCCATAATCACATGTCAACTTTATTTAAGCTTTAAGGCAGATATTAATTTCTGAACGATAGAAGAGCGAACAAGGGATCACGATTGAAAGACAACGCTTTAAGTGCTTTTGTAAAGCATATGGCAAAAGCCAAATAGCACTGCCACTTCAAGGACCACTGAGTAATGAGGATTGAAGATGGGTTCCTTTCCTATCGCATATACCATACAGCGTCATCGGCTGCTATAATGTCATTTTTTCATGCCCTACGTTTTCCAGGGCAGTTAAGTAGAATGAATGTGTCAATCAAGAATCCAACTGCATATTAACAGACCAAAAGGGCAAAAAAGGAATCATCACTTTTTGTCCATGTACTTTTACTGCATTTTTAGTCTAATCCATATACTTTAAATTTTTCTTTAATCAAGTCAATCTACTTACGCAAAATATCTAATTTAAGTCTCTTCGGCACAAGATCTGGCCAAATCCTACAGATGCGACCATCGGAGTATGTATGGATTAATTCTTTTTATTTCTCTTTTATTCTCCCGTTCATTCACTATACACATTGGGTGTCCACATAGGCGATGTTTGATCCACGCCAAACGCTTTGACGTCCGTTGACAGCAGCATTCGTTGGATTTGACCGAATTTTTTGTTGAGGGGATTTGATTAGGCATTTAAAAAAAAAAAAAAAAATGGAAGGACTTTATCAGGAAAATCAAATGTACACAACCTTGAACGAAAAAAGTAATGGAAGTACAAGGACGAATGAGACAAAATAAATAAATAAAGTAGAATGATGCAAAGTAGAATTTTTTTCAGAAAAATAAAAATAAAAGGAAGAAGAAATAACTAATTTTATTTGTTTTACTGAAAATAAATAATTTGTAAATATATTATTAAAAATAATCATTTGTATCTTTTACAAATATAAATAAATGAAAAATGATTAATTGTTTACAATAATGTTTAGGTATAGATTGTTATCGATAATGAAAACAATATTCATTGACCAATTATTTTGAGTGATGGAAGTAGTTATTTTTTAGGAATATATTTTTTAAATTATTTATTTTTCATGAAACAAACGAATTTCTCGGACAATTGACCTTCGAAATTGAATAGGATAGAAAGAGGGAGACATTTACTTGGGCAAGCGAAGCACTCCTCTTTTAGGAAGGTTTAAAATTTGCATTATTCTAAAACGTTGCCCACACATTGCCTCGGTTAATAAAATTATATATCGATCAATGACAATGTTGTCATAGCTATCAATTTATGAGAAATATATACTTGAATTTCGCGTACTTGAATTAATCCATGTAGTTTATTAATGATTAGGGGACAAACTTGATTGTGCTTTGAACACACGGCCCGTTTTTGATATCCCAATACCATCAACCGTCGGCGATTCAATGTTTAACGGGGACGATTGATACTTTGCGCCCCCACTCAGGTCTTTGTAGTTGTGATGAAATATTTGTATTTTGACCTTTAAATTGAGTTAAGCCTCCATTTAATTAAAAAAAAAATTAGATAGATGTAGATAAGCTATAACGGGCAAACTACACTCACAAATCGATAACAATTTATATACAGTCTTAACATGTAACAATCATAGATATACATAACATCAATTTTTATCGTATTTTTAGGCGTAAGAAAATTCTTTTTATATCTAAAGCAAAGGTATCTGATTTGCAGTCTGGGTCATTTCTCCTTTCATGAATTAAGGTTTACCTTTTGAGATAGACTTCCTTGTCATAAAAAGAGACATCTATTGATTTATGTCAACAAAACCCAAGACTAAGAGCTGGTAGAGTGCTAACTCTAGTACTTGACATATTTCATTAGTAAGTATAATTTAATATTTTACCCCTGCAAGATTAGGTTATTGTGAATTTTTATTTCATTCTTAAGTTACATTTATGCTTTGTCTCATCATCATCATCATCTACCAATTTTCGACAAATGTTTTGTCTTTTGATAATGCGAGCTCATGGACTGACAATGATGTTGCACATCATGTAGTGGTCTTTGAATTTTCGAACATCTACAGCATTATTTGCAAATGTCAATTAGAATCGGTTAAGCATTTCTAACAAAACATATGCTTTTCAAGATAGCTTTCTAAAGACTCACTTGCCAACATATATGATTTTGAATTAGTAATATTTGCAAATTAATTCTTCACATAGCATAATTTTTCGGGTGAATGTTCTTATATACTAAGAGGATTTCAAACTATTTAAAATGGTTGGTTCCAATCGTATGGATGAAATATCTCACGCCAGTTGCACATTACATGATCACTAATCACATCATGCCAAACAGTGTGTAGGATCTTATTTCTAAATATCAAGATACCATTATTTAGTATCACTAACATATGTCTAATAGACTGGTAGAGTTGAGACATGGGCAACTAATAAAAGAATTAACCCCAATGATTAGCATAGTTCTTGTGGGTTTTCAGGGATTCTTAGCTCTGAAGTTATAGGTCCTCTAACAAATTACTTGCACAACCGATCTAAGTTATGGTCACCTGCTCAGGCCAAATTCTTGGACTTCACTGCTATATGCAAAACTTGCACCGCATTCTCGTAACTTTTGAGTAATTATGTCTTTGCGCTACTCCTGATTAATGAAAAAGTAGAGAATAGGGTAGCTCTTACTAGATCAGCTCCATTATGTGCGACTGGCAGTGCTTGATATAGCCATGTACTGCTCGCTATAGCTACATCATTATATGGGTCACAAGACAGGAGAGTAAATGAGTCATATGTGGTAGATGAGACATTGCAAAGCTGAGGCAATTATTATGTGTGCGAATTGAATCTTTCTCAAACAAGTCCTCCCTTCCTTTCAAAATTTCAAGGCGGTTGCACGTCATGTGATCACTCAATCACATCATGCCAAATAGGGTGTAGGATCCTTTCTCTAAATATCATGACACCATAATTCAATATAAAATATGCCTAATAGATAGGCAGAGCCGAGGCATAGTCATAGACAACTAATAAAAGAGTTCACCCAATGATTGGTGTAATTCATTAGGATTTTTACGATTCTCAGCTTGGAAATTACAAATCACCCGTTCTAGTCTCACATATTGCTTGCAAAACTGCTCCGAGTCGGGACCAAATGCTTAGGTCAAATGCCTGAACTTTACTTGTCTATACAAGACTTGTCTCCAATTCCCTTGACTTTTAAGTATTCATGTATCTATTCTTGTTCTCCCTGATTAGAAAAAGTACAGAATAGGGTGGCTATCATTAGATCAGCTCCATTACATGTGAGAATGCTATGCTATTATTTGTTGTGGCAGTGCTTGATACAGCAATGTACTGCTCGCTACAGCAACATCACTATTTAGGTATACAGGACGGGAGAGTAAATGTGCCAAATGTGGTAGATGAGACACATTGCCAAGCTGACGCGATTATCATGTGTGCGAATTGAATCTTTCTCAAACAAGTCATCCCTCTCTTTGCCGTGTCTCCAGCTTTGCATTGGCCGAAAACAGAAGCCCCTATCATCAACATTTTAATGTCCTTCTTTCTTTTAGCCCAATTTTTTTATTTTTCCGATCCCTGAATTTCACCACGCATTACGCTATAGTCCCCTGACCTGGGGGCAATCGTTTCAATTCAGTCCGGCTCCATGCAGAATGAATAGGTCCGCATATTATACTGATAACACCGTGGAAAATTGAATGTAACGTCTCAATCATTTTGGAGTATTCTCACTAGTATAAAATACTAAGTCAAGTGAACTCTTCAAATACTGATTTTGTAATAGAACACACAGCGGACTAAAGGGGTTGTAAATATCGTAGTTTCATGTGTTCATCGAAGGTTGCATATAATATGCGGTAACACGCACATATTAGGAAAAAGTCAAGTTTGACAAACATGTGAGATGATCTTCGGAAACAAATAGTACAATCGACCTTCAGTATTGAAAGAGATAGAGAGAGGGAGACATTCACTTGGGCAAGCAAAGCACTCCTCTTGTAGGATGGTTTAGGAATTTATAACATTCTAGAATGTCAACCAATGATAATGCTGTCATTACTATCAATTAATGATAAATATATACTTGAATTTCACGTATTTGAATTAACCCATGAAGTTGAATAAAGATTAGGGACAAACTTTAGTGTGCTTTGAACACTCGATGCATTTTCGATGTCCTAATACCATCAAGTGTCGATGATTCAATGTTTAGGTCTCGAAAAAAAAAAAAGTGTTTAGGTCACCCTAGGGAACGAATTTATTCGGTGCGCACCCACTTATTTCTTTGTAGTTGTGATAAAATATTTTGTCTTTATGGTATTTTCAGTAATGTGACACCATTTCGACCTTGAAATTGAGTTTAGCCTCCATTTAATTTAAAAATAAAATAAAATAAAATTATAACTAGGGCAAACTGCACTCACAAATTGATAATTTATAAACAATTTTAGCAAGTAACAATCATAGATATACATAACATTAATTTTCATCATATCTTTTTGGCATAAGAACATTCCTTTTATATCTAAAGCAAATGTATCTGATTTTCTTTTTTGCAATTATGGATAGTATTAGCACTCCATAAGAGAAAAATATTTACTGGTGTTTGGCAACCGACATGGAGTCTAGATCATTTGTTACTAATCCATGAAATTAGTAGGGTATTTCATGGATTGAAGGAAAATTGTCCAAAAAATCATAACTTTATTACATTTTTGCCAATTTAGTCATAAATCTTTCAATTATGCCAAATGAATCCTAATCATTTTAACATTATGTCAATTGAGTCTACTTGATCAATTTTGGTCAAAAGTTGCTAATGTAAATGCTGGCTATCCACAATCAACACTAACTTGGACAAATTTTAATGATATTTCAATTTTTTTGAATTATTTTTAATTTTTCTTTCCATCCTTTTTCTTTTTTTTCCCCTTCTCTCTAACAAGGTCGACCTGACTAGCCTTTGGCGAAGCTCACCCCTGTCAGCCACTTGTGAGGGTGAGGCTCGACCTCGATGGCCTTCACCCTTGGCAAGTCATATGTCATCACTGAGGCCTAGCAATCGACTAGAGAAAGAAGGGAGGGAAAAAAAATTAAAAAATTAAAAAATTAAAAAGAATAAAAAAAAAATTAAAAAATTAAAAAATATTTAAAGTTATCCACGTCCACTTATCATGTCACTTGGGACGGTCGGTATCCATGTCAATGATTTCTGGCCAAAATTGATTAGATAAACTCAATCAGAAAAACATAAAAAAAGTTTAGAACTCAATGCATAATTAAAAGATATATAACTAAATGGATAAAAGTGTAATAAATTTATTTTTTTTTGGATAATTTTCCCACGGATTGAGGCTTACCTTTTTGAGCTGGACTTCTTATCATAAAAGAAAATCTATTGATTTATGTCAACGAGGGACCCAAGAGCTAGCAGTGGCGCAACCTCTAGTAACTTGGCATATTTCATCAGTACGTATATTTAATATTTCAACCTTCAAGATTAAGTTATTGCAAATTTTTTCCTCATTCTTAAGTTATATTTGTGCTGTCTCATCATCATCATCATCTACCAATTTTCAATGAATACCACCTTTTTTGACATTGCGAGTTCATGAACTGAAAATGATGTTGCACATCATGTAGTCGACTTTGAATTTCAAACATCTGCAGCATTCTTTGCAAATGTCAATTAAAATTGGTTAACGAGATATATGCTTACAATATAGCTTCCTAAAGTCTCACTAACTAAGTTATTTGATTTGAATTAGTAACATGCGCAAATTAGTTCTTCACATAGCAGAATTTTTGGGTGAATGTTCTTATATACTAAGGCTACGTTTGGCAGTTAGAATAAAATTCAAGATGGGATAAAATTTATCATGCATTTTATGCATGCTCAAAATAGAATAAAGTTGAATATGAGAGGAATATAAGGCGGATAAAATTATCTTATGAGGGAGGTAGGATAAAGGTGAATAGCATTTCTAATATCAATAATAAGAAAGTTATTTTTCTCAAATAACAACATTCTTAAATTAACAAAATTAAATTGTATTTCAATATAAATAATATTTAAATTATAATATAAGAAATTCAAAATAACATAAAATAACAATTTAGTGTTTTAATTTAATATTATTTTTATTTATATGTTCGATTTTATATTAACTTATAATATAAATTCAATATATATTTATATTTATTTATTACATATTATATATATAATAGTACAATTTACTATTTAATAAAATTTTATTAGATGGAAGGGGAAGAAAGAAATAAAAAAATTTAATTAAGTTAAAAAAGGAAATTAAATAAAATTAAAATAAACAAGAATGTCATAAGAGATTTTTATCATCTTTGTTTGTAAAAATTTGGTTCATTTATATTGATATACCCTTTATACCAAATAATGTATGATATAATATGAATCCATCCAACATTATTATTGCAATTGTCAAACAATTAGTTGGATATAATAAAATTGTTGATTCCATGTCTTATCCTATCTAGTCCTATTATAATTAAAAAATTCAAACAATCAAACATAGCCTAAGAAGATTTCGAACTATTTAAAATGGTCGGTTCCAATTCTATAGAAGAAATATTGTAAAGCGGTTGCACGTCACATGATCACTCAATTGCATTATGTCAAATGGTGGGTAGGATCCTTTCTTGAAATATCATGAGACAGTAATTTAGTTTCACTAACATATTCCTAATAGATAGATAGAGTCAAGACATAGGCAACTGATAAAAGAACCCAGGATGAAATTATAAATCACCCGTTCCAATCTCACAAATTATTCGCAAAATAGCTCCGAGTCATGGTGACCTGCTCAGGCCAAATTCGACTTCATCGGTATATATGTGAGGCTTGCACCGTAACCCTTACTTTTCAGTAGTCTTGTCTCTGCGCAAAAAGGTGGAGAATGCAACGATGCTATGCTGTTATCGGCTGTGGCAGTGCTTGATGGAGCCATGTACTGCTTGCTGCAGCTGCATCACTATATATATATAGGATGAGAGAGTAAGATGAGAGAGTAAATGAGCCAAATGTGGTGGACGAGACACGTTGCAAAGCTGGGGGCGATTATCATGCGTGTGAATGAAATCTTTCTCGAACAAGTCATCCCTCCCTTTGCCGTATCGCCAGCTTTGCATTGGCCGGAAACAGAAGCCCCCATCATCAACATTTCAATGCTCTTCTCTCTTCTTAGCCCATTTTTTATTTTATTTTTCCGGCCCCTGAATTTCACCGCGCATCACGCTCTAGACCCTGGACCCGAGAGCAATTGTTTCGCTTTAGTCCGGCTTCATGCGGAATCAGTCTGCATATTATCCTCGCCGAGATAACGATATGGAAAATTGAATGTGACATCCCAATCGTTTTACAGTATTCTCTCTAGTATAATACTAAGCGACCTCTTAGATTACTGATTTTGTGATAAACACAGTGGACTAAAGGGTTTGTAACATGTCGAGTTTCACGTGTTCACCGTAGTTTCTATATAATATGCAGTAACATGCCCAAATTGGAAAAAGTGAGTTTGACCAACCTGTGAGATGATCTTGTGAACCAACTTCTATTGATTGACGCCGGGGAAAGCGGGTTTACAAATCTCCACAGGGACATCGCACCACATCCTGATTCCTCGTTCGAACAAAACCGGTTCGGCACAAAATGACACGCCCAAAGACATGCAGAAGCTTCTTCCGACGTCGTACTCAGGAAATAGTCTCCGATCCAGAACAGACAGATAGGAAAAAGAGGGTTCGATTTGTCAATTAAGTGATGTACTTTGTTGAACCCTAATCACCCATTTGCATGAAAAGGAGGTCAATGATAAGCGAGGCGAGTTGAAGTTAAGGGTGTGTTTCCAGACACTGACTTTCCAAGTGCATGAGGCCACAAGATTGGAGAAAGAATATCAAATCAGCTGATTCATTTTAATGCGCCGGATAAAATCAATTTTACGAGAAATTTCATTTCCTAGAATAAGATAAATTTAGTATCACTGTTGTCCCCCAACAAAAGAAAAACACTTCAGGTAATAAATATTGAATTATTTGGGGCAAGAACAGTAGGGGTTTCATGACTTATGTATGGAATTCACTTGAGTACTATAACAATTTTTTTGCTCACTTGAGTACCATAAATTCGAAAAAGTGATTATTTTGAGTATTATCGGTGATTTTCCCTATTAGAAAATCTAATGTGGACGTCAATTGTCCTATGTGGCTTTGCCGGCATTAATTTAGATAAATTTATATTTTTTAATTTTTTAAAATTATTTTTGAATCTTGAATTTTGAATTTTAAAATTTTCTATTTTCGCTTTCTTTTTAAAGGCTGGCAAGGGTCACTAGTCGCAAAACCCTCGCTCGTAGCCGGCAAGGTTGTAATGCCCTTGCCCAGGGCCTTTACTACCAAGGGCAAGGGTTGCCTCGCCCAAATCTGACCGCCATGGCCTCGTTGGCTGTGGATGATGCTACCTTACCTAGACCTAGCGAGGGCCTTCATGGTGTCACCCACAACCTTTACGGCTTGGGACGAGGCGGCCCTCACCAAATCTGGGTGAGAGTTTCGTGGGCTGGCGAAGATTTCCAATGACCCTTGTTGGCCCTAAAAAAAAAGTGAAAAAAGGCAAAAGAAAAATATAAATATAAAAATTCAAAAAATAAAAAAAATCCACCTAGGATGATTTGTTGAAATTGGCACTCAAATAATCATTTTACTCTGACGTGGAATTTAAGTGAACGAAAAAATAGTTATGGTACTCAAGTGAGCATTGTATAAAAGTTATAACATTTTTGCTATTTTTCTCCTAAATTATTATGGACATATCTTGAATTGAAAATTTGACAGCAAGATAATAAGATTTTGTGTATTTGTTGTAAAGGGATACAGTGCCTTTTTTACACGTTAACTGGCTTGTGCAATTTTCATTTTAAGGGGACAATAAGCTTAGAGAACAATGTGAACTCTCCAGTTGTACCTCCTCTCTCTCTCTCTCTCTCTCTCTTCGTCCTCTCTCTCTCTCTCTCAGACGCACTCTCAAACGCAGAGTGGCAATGGACGGTGGACTTCCAACGGTAAATTGTCTGCTGCAGCACACGTTGAGGAGCTTATGTTCCTATTCATCAGATCCTTCTAATTCCTCCAAGTGGGTTTATGCTGTATTTTGGAGAATCTTGCCTCGGAACTACCCTCCACCCAAGTAGAGACGCACACATTAATGATCAATTTTTGTCGCGTGAAGTTTGCTTCATTTCACTGTTTGTTGATCGATGTCGCTCTGTTGCAGGTGGGAATATGGAGGGGGTGCCATTGACAGAGCCAAAGGGAACAAAAGAAACTGGTAACCGTGTTGTGCTTGAGTCACTTTAAAGTACTGAAAGACCCTCTTCTAATCTCCCATAGATTTTTGAGTTTTCCATTTGGTTTCTGACTCAGGATTCTTGTTTGGGAAGATGGGTTTTGTGATTTCTGCGAGTGTGAGAAGGCAGGAGGTGGATACATGAAGGGAAGGTTTGGACCAGAGGTCTTCTTCAAAATGTCACATGAAGTCTACAGTTACGGTGAAGGGTCGGACTTTAATCAAACTCTCCTCCCATCATCATCTTTTTTCTCTCTTCCTGGGCAAGAAAGAATGAATTCTTCCCCCTTCTTGTTGCAGATTAGTTGGGAAAGTGGCAGCAGACAACACTCACAAATGGGTGGCGAGAGACACCGGGAGCGAGAGTGATCCAAACTTCATCTCCTCGTGGAACATGTCAATTGAGCCTGTAAGACAAGTAATGCGATTTCACTGTTTTAGAGTAACCACAGCAGAATGCAAGTCTCAGTTTCAATAGTTCACCTTCAATCTTCATTTGCATGAAAGTTTATTTCCTACATTGCAGCAACCGAGGGCATGGGAGGTTCAGTTCAATACCGGCATTCAGGTTGGTGTTTCCCCGACTTTAAAAGCAAAGCAAACCCAGTTTTCTTTTTCCCTTTACAAATGCAGCTGCAGTTAATTTGTTTGATTTGCAGACGATTGCCATTATTTCAGTACGAGAAGGCATAGTTCAGCTTGGATCATTAGATAAGGTCTTCCTCCATCTGCCTTCTCTTTTTTGCTTTGCCTTACCTCCTGAACATTGTCCAATATGGTCATTGGTTTCTCCAGATAGCGGAAGATCTTAATTTGGTGATCGGCATACAGAGAAAATTCAGCTATCTCCAAAGCATTCCCGGCATTTTCACGATACAGAGACCATATCTACCTCTCCAAAATCCCTACCTTCGCAAATCCCATATCTCCATCACCGAACACCATGAGAGGTTTTACTTGGAGGACGAGAAACGCCAATACATTGGTGCCAAAAGAATGCTCAAGGAAGCACCGGATGGCTGCCCGGTCAAGTCCATCAATCTTGGTTGGAACACCCCGCAATATGGCGTCCAGGGCCCATCCATGTGGCCAATCCCACCTCTTCTGTCGAAGCTACCTCCCGTGATCACGCCTTGCAACCCCATTGAGCCTCCCGATCCAGCTGTCATCGACAAGAACAGCATCGGCAATGGGTGCCAGACAGCAAAAGCAAATGAAAACCAAGTTCAGATTGGTGATGTGAAAGTGGAGCCTTCATGTCACCTGGATGCTATTAGTAAAGAAAAGCCAGCTTCCCGAAACTGTGAATTCGTCATTAAAGATCAGGTACTTGTTGGACTAGGATTTGAGCCTGTTAGGGATGGAGAACAGTCACCAAATCTTAATTAATTTGGAAAGCCGAAATGCCGCATAATTATCAAGTAGACATAGACACAGCACTTTCTGGCTCAGAGCAGTCGGTCGGTCAGTAGTACATTAGTAGTTATGCATCATCTATCCGTCTGTTTATAAAATGAAAAGTACAGTTTTATATGATAAGCTCAGGCATTTTGTACGTCTGCAGAGGCTCTTTCTGTGAAGCCAAAATTATGCCCTCGTACGTACTGAAGGCCGGATATAGTATGACAAAACTTTGGAGCCTTAGCTCAATTTAGCACCGATTTGTTCCGGATCACAATCAGCTAATCTCACGTTGAGATCGTACGATGTCCTCCGTCCAGGGTTGAGTCGAACAACTGGTTTGGTCCAATTCCTTTTTGTTCCATCCCTATCGTTGTGGGATCCATGACCTCCACCATTATGTGATGGTCCCCCTGAACACACTGATAGGAAAAGGACACAACAAATTGTCAATGGGATGAAGTCGTGTGCAACGTTTGAGCACTTGCCTGGGACACACCGAATGGTCCCCGTTCCCGACCACTTGATATTTTTTTCCTTGTTGAATGAATTCGAGAGCGAGCAAGAGAGACCCTGCAATTCATGTTTGAGACATAGATGCAGCGTGATAGGTTGGACAATGACATCTCCGAAGTGGTGTCGAGTTCAGTAATCAGGCTGAAGTTCTTAGAGGCTTGAAGTAACCTTCTCATACGTGCTACATAATCAGACCAAGATACCTCTCCACTACCCTTCGGCGACATGATCTTCTATAGACCCCAGCACATTGATCTTATGTATGCATGGGGACAAAAATCAGCACCGCGGATAGGCTTTCTAAGACGAATGTCTAAGATTTATCAATACATCCGGGGGGTAATAATTCACCGTAGCAGCAAATTTTGCTTGAATAAGGATTTGGAAAGCAGGAATCACCCTAGAAGAATGGGCATACTTTGCTCAAGAGTATGGGTGGCTCCTCAGATTGGCACCCCAACTGTTAGTAATATACGCTTGTTCTCCCTTCAAGCACTTGATTTTGAACAATTAGCAACTCACACTGATTTTTATTCAGAGAGAAGGAATGAATAATCCCTCAAGAGTAGTTTCGACCAAAGGGTTGCAATCCATTCAAGACAGGCCAGAAGAGATTAAACAGAGTAAAGCTGCTTTCCCATCATAAAATGAAATTAACCAACCCGAAGGTGTAGAATAGCAAGAGGCGCAGACTGAAACAAAGCATTCAAATTCCATTAAAATAGGGGAGCTATTCGAGAACCCCTTACTGAATGAAGCCTGGATTTACAGAGGATGCTTCCGAAACTTGCAGCAGCTAAGTCTGTGTATCTCATGCTGCATAAAATTAGGAGTCTATTTACAGAACCAGTACCTAGATATACTATAGGAACATTTTAAGAAAGTGGTTGTGTGGATCTGCAGTCTAATCAGAATGAGGAGGAGAACATGAGCTGCTGTGATTTTTGCGACTCCCCTTAAGAATGTCCATCCACAGCATACAAGCCTCAAGTTTTTTTTCACGCACTGCTCTTGTGTCCGTTGCTTCCAAAAGCCCAGTGAAATTTAGCAGGAGTGCGCTTCAATGCCTTGACTCCAAGTGGATTGTCTTTGCTCTGTTGCACAAAAACAAATTAGAAAGATAACAAAGGATTGTCAATGAAGAAGGCACTTTGAATTAACCTTTATATGTTCAAGGTCAAGTCAGATGCATCCCCAAATTCAGGAAGCAATTCATGATGTAATTGAATTGAGTCAGTTGTGCTTACCAGCTGGCAGGTCCCAGCGTTTACATTGCAGACAGGGAAGTCGTGAGGGCAGCAGCTATAGTGGTCTTCACAACAGGTGGCTGCCTCAAGAGGGCAGCATCCCCAGGCAAAGCAGTAATTTGCATACTCATAGACGCAGCAGCAGGTATTGCTCTCGGGACAAGAGTAGTAATTGTCGCAGACGGTTGGGGGCTTCACTGGAGATGGTGGAGACGGGCCGGGATTGGGAGGATTTTGGCTCCTCTTGATGGGGTACGAGGACTCTACTGCTATTCCACATTTGCCAGTGGGAGTACCAGCCACATTACGTTCCATTCTGATGTACCCTTGCTCTCCCCAGCTACCACCCCATGAGTTCTTCACTATCCAGTAATCAACTCCGTTTTCTGTGCCATATCCAACTGCAGTAACCCCATGATCCAGAGCTGTCCCACATTTGCCAGTAAATATACCCTGTAAAAGTCAGAGGGCACAGTTAGGGTCATAAGCCTTTTGAAAATCATCTGCGCTTGCTCCAAGAAATTTATGTTTAACAGTAACTTTCCAAAGTAGCTCTCACAATTTGAAAAGCAAACGTTTCTACGAGTATCATGCCAGGGCATTTACAAAAAAGGGCCTAGTAGACCTATCTTTTTGAAAAATCTAGTTAATATGACCAAAGAAAAAGGGCTATGTCAGCCAAAAAAAGGTTACTCTGAAGAAGCTCATCAAGACCTCTACGTGATGATTTTTCAGGTAAGTAGGGCATTCACAAAAAAGGGACTAGTAGACCTATCTTTTTGAATATCTAGTTCATGTGACCCAAAAAAATGCTATATCAGCCAGAAAATCATCACTCCAAAGAAGCTCACCAATTCCTCCAAGTTGATGATTATGCTAATGCTAAAGCTAAAGTTTCTTATGATTCAACATGCAATTTTTTTTATTGATGGACCAACTAAGGAACTAAGACAGTAAAGTAAAGATATACCGAATCATAAAACTGGAATTCCCGGCCTCCTGCTTCAATGGCCACGCTCACTGGTTGATTAGCAACTGCCTTTTGCAATGCTTTCTCATCATTTTCTGGAACATCTTCATAATCGTCTATCGTCACGACCTTTGCATTCTTCTGCAAAAGATGGCATAGAGGGAATGACATGTTACTTACGTGGTCATTATTATGCCCATTAGACAATTAGATGATTAATTGTGACACAAACCCTGTATTGGTCACAAGTGCTATCTACAGCTCTATAGGGATAATCTTCCTCGCTATCAATGCCCCCATTGTTGATAATGAATTCAAAGGCATAATCCATTAGCCCGCCATTACATCCTTCATTGTAGGATGTATCACAGTCCACAAGTTCCTGCTCAGACAGAGAGATCAAATCGCCCGTCACAATCTTGTTTATCCCCTCCACAGCAGCAATTGTGGAGAACGCCCAGCAACTCCCTGCAGTCAGAAATAAACAACCGATCAAGCAGGTATAGATAGAAGAATCTCAAGCCCATATTTTCTCTGACTTTGCTGTAATATTCATCAATAAGATAGTACATCATCAATGCCTCCAAGAAGATGTCTCATACTCTCATTATATTCATATCTTTAGCGAATTACTTTGATATATAAAGGCATACCGATTTTATAACTCATGAAGATCCATAAGAAATAAAAATAATATAGAGAGCTTACAGTGTTTCCTCTGGTTCAATTGCAAAAAATAAATAAATTCAAGTTCCCACATACTTATAAGATGCTTTTCCCTTTCCAGACTGCTAATAACATGAGTTTCTTCATGAAATATTTAAGGAATTTAGCTTTGCCTTCACATTATTACTAAATAAGCTAACTTATCGACACCCTAATTTTTTTGTATTTGGATGTCAAATGCTAGTAGTTGTTTCTCGGCCCCACCATTAGCCTTTCCATTGTCGGATTTTGCATTCGAGTTTGCTGGATAAGCTGCAAAGTTGAAGCAACACCTTCCCTCCAAACTTCATTTTCATTGTCTAAAGTAACAGATATGAAGAAGAATCAACAAGATATCAATCTGCTGCTGATTAATCTTCTTAAAGAAGATCGTGTCTCAAAGATAAACACAATCACCCCTTGCAAAATGGGGTTTCAAAGTTTGTCGTCAATTGTTTGCTCATAAGCTTTTTGTCCATGGGATTTCTAACATTCCTAATGACCTTATGCACATGTAAATGTATCCTCCACAGCCTAGAAATTCAAACTT
The DNA here is from genome assembly GCA_014182895.1 of Angophora floribunda. Classification (NCBI taxonomy): domain Eukaryota; kingdom Viridiplantae; phylum Streptophyta; class Magnoliopsida; order Myrtales; family Myrtaceae; genus Angophora; species Angophora floribunda. Next base: position 15,987,315 of record CM024713.1, read on the forward strand.
TAGGATGGGATTCCTCAACATTTTTAAGGTTTGTCCAACATCACTTATTAATAGAGTTTTCATTAGCCTTATAAATTTCTTCCCAACTAAAAGATAGTTGAATTATTTAACAATTGATAGAAATTCTCCCAAAAGAAATTTTTTTATAATGAATTTAAAAACAGGTGATGATGATTGCTTTGAGTTGAGGAATCTATTAAATAGATTTTGACTACTTTTATCTTTCCAAAATCTTTTTGCACTAGTTGTTACAATTGTGTCAAAAAAAAAAAATTACACCAATTGGCTTTCTTTTTTTCCAAGTAAAGTAACATTCTCACTTCAAATCAATTAACAGTGACTTCAGAGAAGCTTGTGCATGAATGGCTTTTTATTTTGGACCAAATTGGGGGAATCGAAGGAATCTCAATTGCTTGATTCTCCTTGTTTAACTTGGAATTCGGCACATGTATGAAGTGAAAGCTCCCTCATGCTGTGAACTTTGCAGCCACGAAAATGACTCAGCAAAAATAGGAAAGTTCAAATAAGAGCAGAAAGATTTGCAGTCATTACTATATCTTCATATGCTTTCCTAACTTTCTAGCAGAAAAGCAAACAAAAAGATTTTTTTTTTTCCGTGTGTATTCTTTCTCAGCAATTCATGCTATAATCGGAAAATAGAGTATACTCATTCTACACGATCAATACAAACCAAGTTCAAACATATGGATAACAGTTGATAGATCATCATGAAAGATGTAAATCAGGTGATCAACCCAACGAAAATGGAAGGCTACCATGGAAATCGGTCCAAAAAGAAGGAAGCCACCATCAGACAACCAAAGGCACGAACCTTCCTGACGAGCAAAAATGGCTAATCCTTAACGCAAGAATCGATTTTCCCCCACAAAGTAAAATAGCAAATCACCAGCAACCGCATCTTGACCACAACATCAAAATCCACCCCCCCTCTTTTTTTTTCTTCTTTTGGTTAAATATCATCACGGAAGCGTCATGCAAACGATACATATCAAATATAACCACCAAAAATATCAGAAGCCGTACAAATTCAAATAAAACGAATATATATATATAAAAGAAAAAGAAGAAGAACTCACCGCAACTTCCCTGGTCCTTGACGTCGACAACGGCGCCTTCCTTCCTCCAATCGACGTACGCCGGCAGCTCCTCCCCGTCGGCCACGGCGTAGCGATTGCTGCGGGACCTCCCGAGCCGCCGCCTCGACCGATCCATCCTGGCGCCCAGGTACATGGACCGGTACTCCTCGTTGGTGAGGTCGGCGAACCGGTTGAGGCCGACCCGGTAGGTCCGGTTCACGTCGGCGTTGTGGTCGTCGATGAACCTGAGGTTGTCCTTGAAGATGCCGAAGCGCCGCTCCTTCTCGCCGAGGGCGTTGTAGGCCTTGCCGTGCTTGGCGAGCCAGCTCTCGTAGATCGTCATCACCTCGTCGTCGGTCCTCCAGGAGGAGGAGGAGGGCCGGTCGCCGTGGGCCCGGTCGTAGCTGACGATGGACATGTCGAGGGCCGACGCGATCGTCAGGACGAGCGCGAGGGCGAGGACGACGGCGGCCTGCGCCGGCAGCGATTTGAGATCCATCCTTCTGAGCGTTGCTGTATCCGATCGGAGAATCAGAGGAGAGGAAAGAGAGAGAGAGAGAGAGAGAGAGAGAGAATGGGAATAGAGGAGCGAGGGGGAGAGGGATCGCAGTTTTATAGAAGGCGAGGGAGGAGAGAGGAGGAGAGAGAATATAGGGAGTGGACGACGGGACAAGACTATTACAGCCCCCCGAGAGAGGAATCGCAGAGGCGCGACGTGATTGGCTGGAGGACGGGAGAGAGTGGGCCCCGCGGAAAGAATTTCACTCGCGCTTGGGGCGCGTGGGGGACAGGCGCTTGCCTCCCCCTCTATCTCAGAGGCTCCGTTCGTTTCACTCTCTTAGTCAGCGTAGTAGATATTTTTCTCTTTCTCCACTGCGTGATTTTTAAATGATTTTCCCCCTTTTTTTTTTTTTTTTTCATAAATAGCTGTTCAAATTGGATTTGAAGACTACCTGGATTCATTTCGATTTATTTCCCAACTCCAGTCGAGGTGGCGCTTGGAAAAATTTGCTATTATGGACTGGCTTTGGGTAATTGTAGTTTTTATGTGTTACAATCACATAATTTACGGTAATTCGTATGAACAACTCTATAGATTGTATTTCATTTTCATAGTGAGATCTTTATGCTCAAATTCATTTGATTAAAATTTAAAAGGATACATTTACATCATTGAAAAATTCATTTCTTGATAAAATGAAAATATTTTCTATAGAAATTATTTTTCATTTATTCTGTGAGTTAGGATAAAGTGATTTCCTTCTTACTTTGAGGAGAAGTTATTTGCTCCTTATCCAAGTTGGTTGTTTTTCAGTCCGCAATTAATATCATCTAAAAATAATTCAGTTTTCTGTTATTTAAAAATCAAAAAACCTTTTCAAAAATAAATTTTCTTCAAATAATCGGACCCCAAATTTAAGTTAAAATATATTAACCGATCAATTCACCTAATACGTTCTCCCATTTTTTTTTAATGGAAATCGATTTTTTTTTTTTTTTCAATCGCATGAGATCGTGACAAACGTTGTGCTTAAAGGAAAAAAAAAAAGAAGAAGTATGAGAAACTCCGATACGTGAGGCGGGGTGGTGGGGCCCGCACTCGAAGGGAATATATAATTATAAAGTTGCTTTCGTGCGTGGTGGGAGTCAATTATTTCGTCGCCGATCGCTGTCCGGAACGGAGGCCGAAGAAGGCGGGCCCGGCCCCTGCCCCTTCGCTCTTTCGTCTATTTCTCAGTAAATTCCTAATTTTGGTCGGCTCCTCTTTCTCCTCCTTCTCCTCCTCCTCCTAACAATGATGTGAATCCTCCCAAACTAATCAATGCCACTATTCCATCTCGATCCTCTGTCCCTAAAAATGGTGAGCGAGTAAACCGAATTGATTAACTAACATCTTTTGTCCACAAAAAGGGAAAAAAAAAATGAAGAATGTCATATGGGTTGTTGACCAAAAAACAAATTTTGTTTAGAGCGGAGCCCATGATACATGCATCTTCCCTATTCTGCAAAAAATAAAACGTTTTAGGTAAAGATGAGAATTGGCATCTACTATTGAAATTAAATTTCATCTGCCAAATGTCGTCGGTACCCACGGAGGGCAAAAAGTTTTGATGAACAATTTATCGAGCATAACTTTTTTCTTCACCCAATTCGATCAGAACTCTCGACCCGGTGTCATGCCAACCTCTCCCCTCATCGTAATCGGGATCTTGGCTTATGAATAAAGCATGAAATGTGGAGATAAATAAAAGGTCTAGTATACTACGTGAGATTTTGTAAGATAGCTTGTCAAATAGATATAGACATGATTAAATATTTAAGTAGTTTGTCGTATTTGAATGTAATTTGTCTATACAAAAAAATAACCAACTTTTGGTTATTATTGACAATTGATGGACTTAATCGACAAGAGCAAAATTTAGTCATTTATTAATAGAATTATTGATAACTTAAAGAGAATCGATAACTCGTCAGTGAATTCATTGACAACACAATGTGAATTTATCGATGAAAAGCTTGAAGTTTCTCAACAAAGACATTGATATCAACGGTGAGCAATTGACAAGATAACTATTGGGTGGTTATATCTATACCCTTAATTTAGGAGCGTAACTTCTTTTAGATAAGTGCTCATGAAATAACTTCTCGTAACCATCATTAGGAAAATATTTGTTTTATTTGAATTTTAAAGTTGTAACTGCCTATTTAACTGCAAGGATTATTAATAATCCAAGTGTACTCTTTATAAACCCCCATCAATCAATCACAAAACTCAATGTGCTCGTAAATTCATCTTTAGTTTTACTTTTATGTAATTTTTTTCATAATTTAAATATATTTCAATTCTAGTACTTTAATCATAATATCGAGATATCTTGTTATTGATAAAATTTTCACATATATTTAAGGATGCGTTTGTTTCATAGAAACCTCAAAATTTTAAAAATATTTTGCGAAAAATGATCACTTGTATCGTTTGCGGATAAATGAAAAATATTTTCATTATCCATGAAAATAATTTGTCATAAATTATTATAGAAAATGAAAACATTTCCATTCACTGATTTTTCTAAGCAATATAACTTATTAGTTTTTGGACTTTTTCGTGAAATAAACACCCTTTCAAATCTTCATCGTCAATTAAATTCCAACATTATATCTCTTTATCATCTTATTTTGTCGTCAATTAAATTTTGACAAAATGTTTTGATATGCTTTCATTCATTGTGATTTATCGAGACTCATATCTAGAATCATTACAAAATCTGTACCTTCTTAATAAAAATTCAAAAAATGAATTTTGTAAGAGATATTTTCATTGACGATATAATCTCCATCCAGCCTGATGAAACCTTTGCACGCCTCCGGTCCTCAGACGTCTCTCTACACGACAGTAACATTTGTGGACCGTAGGAAGGCTAAAGCCATGTACTCAACAAATGGTGGAAAATATAAGCAAAAGAAAAGTAGGGACAAGAACAACGATGCTCCTCCCGTTGGAGTTATATGGCCTTAGGTGGTGGTGGTGGTGGGGGGACCCCCGCGACGGATTCCGATGAATCTTTAGTAATTATCATTCATGGAGAACGGGACAAACTCCACGATGGCCACTTGACCATGACCTTTTCATAATAATAATAATGATGATAATAATAATTTTTTTTATTTTGTAATTTAATCACGAGTTCCTCTCAATGGCAACATCACACCGACTTTCCCCGCACGCTATTGTACCTCACCTTTTCCCGATTACTACTGACAACAATATAAAGTAAAAATAAAAACAAAAGGCTATTAACCCTTTTGTTTTGCCAATGAGATGGAAAAAATTGCGTGGCCATTGTGAATATAATCTGGAAAATGAAATTGTGAAAGGGGTTCGAGAAAAAAAAAAAAAAAAAAAATATATAATAAAGATTTTCGTTTCCCACGCTACCCCCGACAACGTGGGCGTCTTTCAGAACAATATTAACTTTTCATTTTTTAATCGAAATTTTAATATAATATTCGACCGTAAAAGTTATACGAAAAATATATTAGGGATTGCATGGCGGGCATTTTCGGTCTTAAAAAAAATGTCAAAATGCATATTTTTCTTTTCTTTGCTTTTTTAATAAGAAAGGTAAAGAAGAAGAAGAAGGTAAAGTTAGATAGGACGCCGCATGTTGCTGGGGTAGAATTTTTTTTTTTTTTTTTGTAAAGGAATGATGGAAAAGAATAAAAATAGATGGTAAAAATAAAAAATAAGTAAATAAAGATGAAGTAGGATAACCCAGATTTTAAGTAAACAAATTAAAACTCGAAAATGATGTTTCTAATTCTTCAAGAATGAGAAGCAATGGGATTTCTGAAGAAAAAAAGTACTTTGCCCTCCTCTACGAGTTTATGCTGAAATTTCACGATTTCTCTGTAATTCTTTTGTTTATGTTAAAGTTCCACAAAAATTATTAGAGAGTTGATTCTTATCCTCCATAGCTCCCTAATTTATAAAGTCCACAAAAGCAATCAAGAGTCAAAACAACTCTTCCTCCATATCTTTATGATTCGGGTCAAAGTTTCATGAAAGTAACTATAGAATCGAAACATTATATTTTTTGAAATTACAAACGTGAATGATGATTTTTCTTTCTTTTATTAGATTTGACATTTGCTAGCTAGTCCACATCATAATATTGTTGTAGTTTATTTACATTTCTTGTCATAGTTGAACATGTTGCTTTGGAATGCTTCAATGAGCTCCTTTGCTATTTAAAATGTAAATCGTATGATAATCAAGGATTGATTAATTGAGATTACCTTTATTTATGCATTTACAATTTCTTTAGTAGTGAATCATGAAAGATTCTTACAATTACTATTTGTGCATTTTCAGGTTCATTTACATTGATATATTATTTATATTAAATAATGTACATGATAAAATATGAAAATATTCAGCAATTTAACGAATAATGGATATGATATAATAAAAATCATAGATTTTATATCATATCCTATCTAGTTATATTATGACTAAAAATTCATATGACCAATGCTAAATCAATACTTGTACCGATTTACATATCAAAGGATTCCCAATAGATGAAAGCCAAAAGACTTATTTTCTTCACAATATACAAATTGGATGAGTCTGAGGCTACTCTAGCCGAAATCGTGCATTGGCAAATTCATTTTAGCCTTGCAAGTCAATAAATCAACTCAAACCAACCGTGATTGTTGAACCTAACCTTGCCTAACAAAGAAAAAAATATGTAATTTCTCATGTGAAAAACCAGAGGCAAGAATTTGCCCTTAGACAAACATATTGATTTATAGAAAGTCAAATGTCCTGTAGCTTGTAGCAAAAGAGTTGAAATCTCACACGTCTTGCGTAGCAAATAATAATATCTCATGAAAGCATCAAGCCGTTCTCATCACATGCGGCTTGGCTTACTCAAGGACGAAATGGACGAGTGGCCAGTTGCCAGCATTTTGATGCATCCATATTTTTTGTCCTATTTCGATTTGGAGAACTATTTTGTCTTTTCCCTAATTACATGTGCGATTTTTGGATTCTTCACATGATATTTCTATTCATCACGCGTCTAAGGGTTCTCATTTCACTAAGAAATCGAACAATTTCACAATAAATTGCGCGTGGATGGAATAAATGAAAAATTCGTGTATGGGAACGCATCATGAGGAAATCAACGGATGGACTCACATTTTTAGTAATCTCGTTCCTTGTATGACATTCCTTTTCAATTATTTGAAATTGTAAAAGGCCTCATCCTTCTAAGAAAGAACAAATTTCACTGCTGACTGATGATGCTCAGTGATTGGCGATTGACAATGGTCTCAATGATTGTGATAAAGTTAGGTTTTCTATAGTTAAGTGATGTTAGCAATGTGGAATTGGAATCTCAACACTATGTATTGCTAGTACACCCAGTTTTGCTTTTCGAGGAACCCTCAAATGCAATTTCACATTCTGATTTCTCTGGGGACATGAAAAATGTAGATATTAAAACCTCAATGCTTAAGAAATCCGATTCTGTATTGATCTAAACAACGTCAAGATTACTTGATCTTTGAGCTGTTAAAATGGTGCAAAATTTAGGGCTAAATTAAGCCGATGACGCTCGCTTATTAATGATTTTATTATATATTTGTGTACTCAATTACACAACATAAATATGCATCGACCCACCCCCTTTTCTTTTTTTCATTTGATGAGCCTTTTTTCATTTTTGTTGGGCCAAGCAGCTCCTTCGAGCCCATCAAAATGAGTCGAAGAAGTAATCTTAGCGGCACCTAACAACCCTGACATTCGTCGTTGACTCGTCCTATTACTTGCTCCGTAATTACAAGAAATCAGATATCACATCTTACAATGGAAAGATGGATCGATCAATCCAAGTCTTCTCATGGAGATAACATCATTTAGAATATTCAACATGTGCTCAAAGGTCATCCTCACTCACATCAGAGATAAATATATTAAAAATCTCAAAATTTATTATGAAAATGTAATTGAGTTATAAACTTACAAAATGTACAATTAAATCATAAAATTTGTCAAATTAATGCAATTGAGTTATTTTATTAAGGGAAAATATTACTAAAAACCCTAAATTATGCACCTTATGTTCAATTTTACCATGAATTTTTTTGTCACAAAAAATTCCAAATTATGCCACTTGTAACAATTTTACCTTGAACTTTTTTTTTTTGTACTATTAAAAACCCCAAACTATACCATTTGTGACAAATTTACCAAAAACTTTTTGACTGAGGGGCATTTTCGTCCTTTTATATTTTCTATTTTTTCTCTTGACAAAGGGAAACCGGCGAGGCCACCCTCGTCGGTGTTAGAGTCGGGCGAGGGCAACCCACGCTTGAGCGACCCTCGCTAGCGTTGAGTGAGGGTCGCCTAGCGTGGGCGGCTAGATCCAACGAGGGTGGCTAGATTCGGTGAGGGCGGCCCTCGCTCTCACCCTCGCCCTTGCCCTCGCTTGGGTTGGGTGAGGCGATTTGGCAAGCGCGACCTTCGCCTGAGTTGGGCGAGGGCAACCCTCACCAGCGAGGCTCGGGTGGCCTCACCAGGGGCCGCCCAAGCCAGATCTGGCGAGGGCGACCCTCGCCAACATTCAATGAGGGCTGCCCTAGTTGGATCTAGCTTGGGTGGCCGTCACCTGATGCTAGCGGGGCGGCCTTGCCGGCTTCCTTCTATTAGAAAAAGAAAAAGAATAGAAAAGGACAAAAATACCCTTTAGCCCAAAAAACTTTGGGATAAATTTGTCATAAGTAGCATAGTTTAGGGTTTTTAGTGGGACAAAAAAAGTTCGACTAAAATTGTCATAAGTGATATAGTTTAGGGTAAAATTGTTACTAGTGGCATAGTTTGGGGTTTTTGGTGTCACAGAAAAAAGTTCAAGGTAAAATTGTCACATGGGGCATAGTTTATGATTTTTTGTGATATTTTCCCTTTTATTAATTCCATCTAACTTATTTAACAAAAAACTTTGACAAGGCACTTTTAATATTTTCACTCTTTGGCCCTTCCTTCTTGGCAATGGTGGGTCGACAATAGCTCTCATCGTCTAGTTTGGATGTGAATGGTAACCATTCTGTTCTCGGAAACAATTTCTAATTATAAATTATTCTTTTTTATTTTGTTCTCGAGAATAATTTCTAAGCATTTAAAGACGTTTGATAACTGTTCAAAATTTGTATTCCCATGATAGAAATATGTTTGATAAAACTCTTAAATTTTTTTATTTATTCTAATTTTTAAATACTTTTATTATATTTTTCTTTTTCCTTTTCTCTTCTTCTTCCTCTTTTTATGATCGGTCACCACTGCTAGCGGTGGTCGGCGAGTGGCTAGGCAAGGTCCGGCGAGCTCATCAGAGGCCATATCGAAAAGCCATCAACCATTGTAATATGAGGGACTTTCGTATAAATAGGGGTGCTCTCCCCCTAAGTTGTATCCATCCAACACTTCGAGCAATAGTAAACATTCTCTTTTGAAACTTCTCTAGAAAGTTTCTCTTTCTACGATCTGGGTGAGCTAGCGAGCAAGCAATCCATTTTTGGGAAAAAGCTTAACTTAGGCACTCCACCAATCCAAAGAAGCCTAAGTCACTGCATAGTCCCAATCCCAATCAATTGTCTAGTGACAATAGCATTGGCCAAATTGAGGCTTTGGATTTAATGATTGGAGTAACTAGCTAGTAGAAGTGGGCTTGATCATGGATGACATTTCCTGGCTCTTCTTCTCTCCCACCTAACCCCTCTACTTCTTTGCTTAACCCAATCGTCTCCCCACTCCACCTCTAACACCCTCCCTCCTTGCCCGCCTCCATCTCCACTTCCACCTTCCCTTCCTCCTTTGCTCCTCCCGCACTGTCTCTCTCTCACCGTCGTTACCTTCACTTTTGTTGCTATCGCTACTAATGATGATTTCACCCTCTCTCTGAGGGTAGCTAGCAAGAATCACCTAGAGAGGGGATGAATATGTAATACGATAAAATCTTAACAAAATAAAATTGCGGAATAAAACTATTCAAGATAGAAATTTGAATGTCAGTAAACGCAGTAACATTTAGAAATATTCAAGCACGATTTAGAAGTCTGAACAATAATCATATTCTATAACAAGATTCTGAATCTTCTACGTGAAAATCAAAATTTCAAAGTACCTAGCACGTGCACAATAAATTATGACAATAGATAATAAGAAATTGCACACGAATATTATAGTAGTCCGGCTTAGATCAAACTTATATCCACTTTGTCATGTTGATAGCCTACTGGTTGGATTCTACTATATGATCAACAAGATATTACAAATTTAAGTGCAACTACTCAATGATAGATCACATTATTTCATTAAGTCACTCTTGTGTACTTCTCTTACGGTCACAAACTTTTAAGCTCACGAAAGCATGTGTATATAGTCAAAGTACGCCTAAACATATGAATTATAGATTCTACGCTTCATCTCTTATTTTCTCTTTGGTCACTTGTTCTCTTTAAATACCCCCACTTCCAAACTAGCTATTGGATAGTATCCAAATGACCGTCTTCCAATCTATTTGTTGGACATAACTGTATCAAAAAGATTTGGTAGATATTGAGTGATAGAAATAGAATCCCCATCTTGATTCCGTTCGCCCATACAAGCAAAATCTAAATTTCCATAAGTAGAGCTTCTCCATTAGAAAATTTCATGTCTTCGGGATACAATTGCCAATCAATTAGATTGAGTCAATTAAATCTATTTTGGTATATAATCCAAAACTAGATTACTAGCTGTTATACATTATGGGTCTGTGTCTCATTCTGTTAAGTTGTCTTGTTTTGAACTTGCTTCCTTCTAAGCATTATGTTCTGAACTTGCTTCGTTTTGAACATATGTCTCATTATGCACTTGTGTTGTTCTAAACTCATCACGTTCTAGATTTGTCATGTTTTGGACTTATCACGTTATGTATGTAAAGTCTAAGTGTGTTCGTCTGAAATAGACTTCTCGGTTTGGACTTGAGTCTGAACGTATTTATTATCGAGTCTGTGTCTAAATAGATTTATCCTTAACGTCTGATCAGATTTAGACGTAGAGTCTAGACTTTGTTCATCTTCAACAATGAGTTTATCTTCTAGTTCTTTCAAGTATGATCCTTGTTAAGATTCTATATACGTTCTATCATTTGCATAGCAGCTTGTGTGTCTTTCATCAAGTTGCTCAATCATTAAATACGTTAGTAGATTTTGATTTATTTTGTCACATTCAAAACATTTAAATGATTTTCCTAACAATCTCTCCCTTTTTTGATATGACAAAATAATTTTTGAATATGCAAATGTGCAATTACGCTTTTAAATATATTGATAAATCAAAGCATCATAAGCACATAATGCAATCTCCAAAATTTTATATTCAAAGAATGTAATTCAAAATAGGAGATTACAAAACAGAAGATAGTTGATAAATTGAGCAAAATAAAAATAAAAATAAAATTGCAACTCAATATCATGCACTAAATAATATCAACCAATCAATACAAATGCATATACATATTCTCTCCCCCTTTTTGTCATAATCAAAAGCATTAACAATGAAAAAAGATGTCACGTGGAGAATATAATTTAGGTCAAATTCACATAACATCTTTAGAAATATGAGGCATGAAACACAATTTCCAAAAATATTATGAAGGATATTCAAATCTCACGTTTTGTAGAATCATATATATCATCAAATATCTATTAATAATCATGGATGTATAAAAATATCACCAACTTTTTGTAAATAAAAGATTTTTTAATGACAAAAAGTGATGGAAATGGAATATGCACTTACCAAATTATGGAGAACTTAGCAAGTTCTAACACATTTACCTTTTTCTTCCACAGTAATCAAGGTCAAGATCGGGCAGAAATTAACTCAACTTTATTCAGATTTTCCCATCTTCGATCAATGCTCTCCCTCAATTTGTTGTCCTTTTGAGGTGATCATGATTCTCCCCTTTATTTTTGCATCACTTTCTCCCCTATCTTCATGACAGTATTTGTGATAACACTTATTGCGGCTTTGCACCTTGAACAAAATTTCTTTCCATTATTTCCTTCGCAACAGCAACATCCGCAACAATTATTTGCTTTTTGAAATTCAAGGAGAAATTTGTTTTCTTTGATTAGCTCATCTCAAATTCAATCTGTACAAACTTAACAAACTTTTTGCACAAATGCATTATTAATATATAATGCCCTTTCTTGCGAAATAAATTGAATATCATATATAAGAGTATCAAAAATTTCGATTCAAAGCTATTTAACCTTTTGTACGACATGTTAGGGGCATGCTCAATAATTTGCAAGAATTTTTCGCAAAGAAAATTTTTTTTTCAAGCTTTCAAAAATAGTGTAGAATCTCTAAAATTTTAGAATCAAGCTTTCCAAAATATTCTTTTGCCACCTGCAAATTCTTGTAAAATAGATAATAATTTTTGTAAAATATAGAAAATATCATGCACATACCTTCCTCCAATTTGCGGATCAAACTTGCTTGATATAAAATATCTTCTAAGATTATAGCAAGTGTATAAAAAAAAATTCAACAATATCTTCCAAGATTAAATGGATTTTCCTAAAGCATGAATCTCAAAAGTACATAATTGATGCATTTCGCAAAAAGAAAGTAGAACATTCTACCACATGTCAAATCATGTAATAAATATGCGCAATGTCTTATGTTTAGGACATACTATACTTGCAATGTAAATCATATATAAATCATAAGCAATCATCTTGATAAATTCTTGTAGAAATATGAAATGCTAGATAATAGACACGGAATATTTTATTTCCTTACTCAAGGTATATATTTAAAATATATCATTGATTTAAAAATGATCCTTGTTAAAATGATCTTCAATATCATTGAGATATTCTTCTGAATGTCCAATGATTTGTGTAGATTTGCAATCATTTTTCCTCTATAAAATTTCAAGCAATGAACTCATTTCCTTTATGGTATCCATGAATTTAAATCTTTTTCCTTTTGTTAGTCGGGCAAAAATATGCAATCTTCTTAAAAACTCATCACGGTAGAAAATTTAAGGGAGAATATCTTGCATAATAAAATAATATCTCATAAAACATATTTCCACTTTGCAAAATATGACAAAATTAGAGAGCATAAAATTAGACCAAATAAACAAAATTATCTCTAAGCAAGATATCAAATCGATCACACATATTAAATCAAATTTCAACTCACCATAATATACCATTTAAGGAAAGAACATTATACACAATAATATCTTGAAGAAAATAATATCCTTGAGTATCTCAAAGAGAATAATATCCTTGAGCTAGCGAGCAAGCAATTGATTTTTGGGAAAAAGCTTAACTTAGGCACTCCACCAATCCAAAGAAGCCTAAGTCGCTACACGGTCCCAATCCCAATCAATCATCTAGTGACAATAGCGTTGGCCAAATTGAGGATTTGGATTTAATGATTGGAGTAACTAGCTAGTAGAAGTGGGCTTGATCATGGATGACATTTCCTGGCTCTTCTTCTCTCCCACCTAACCCCTCTCCTTCTTTGCTTAACCTAACCGTCTCTCCCACTCCACCTCCGACACCCTCCCTCCCTGCCCACCTCCATCTCCACTTCCACCTTCTCTTCCTTCTTTGCTCCTCCTGTATTGTCTCTCTCACCGTTGTTACCTTCACTTTTGTTGCTGTCGCTACTGATGATGATTTAGGTAGCTACCAAGAATCACCTAGAGGGGGGTGAATAGGTAATACGATAAAATCTTAACAAAATAAAATGGCGGAATAAACTATTCAAGATAGAAATCTCAAATGTCAGTAGACGCATTAACATTTAGAAGTATTCATGCACGATTTAGAAGTCTAATCAATAATCAGATTCTATAACAAGATTCTGAACCTATTATGCTGAATTCAGACTTTAGAAGTACCTAGCACATGTGCAATAAATTATAACAATAAACAATAAGAGATTAAGAGATAATGGAAATTGTATACGAATATTATAATGATTTGGCTTAAACCAAGCCTACATCCACTTTCTCACGCTGACAGCCTACTGGTTGGATTCCACTATATGATTAACAAGGGATTACAACTTTGAGTGTAAATACTTAGTGATAAATCACACCATCTCACTAAACTACTATTGTGTACTTCTCTTACGATCACAAACTTTTAAACTTACGAAAGACAAGTGTATATGGTTGAAGTATGCCTAGACTTAGGAATTATAGATTCTACGCTTTGTCTCTTACTTGCTCTTTGGTCCCTTAATCTCCTTAAATACTCCCTCACTTCCAAATTAGCTGTTGGATAGTATCTAGATGATCGTCTTTCAATTTACCCATTGTACAAAACTATATCAAGAAGATTTGGTAGCCGTTGAGTGACATAAGTAGAATCCCCATCTTGATTTTGGTCGCTCATATAAACAGAATCTATGTTTCCATAAGTAGAGTTTCTCTATTAGGAAAATTCTTGTCTTCGGGAACCAATTACCAATCAATTAGATTGAGTCAATTATTTATATCTTGGTATAGAATCCAAACTAGATTACTAGCTGTTATACATTCTGGCTTTATGTTTCATTCTGTCAAGTTGTTTTATTTTAAACTCTTTTCATTTTGAACATTACGTTATGAACTTGCTTCATTTTGAATATATATCTCATTATGCACTTGTGTTGTTCTGAACTTGTCACATTATGGATTTGTCATGTTTTGGACTTATCACATTATGTATGTAAAGTTTGAGTGTGTTCCGTTTGAAGTAAACTTCCCAGTTTAGATTTGAGGTTGAACGTATTCATCCTCAAAATATATGTTTGAATAGATTTATCCTTAAAGTCTGAACATATTTAGTTGTAGAGTCTGGACTTTTTTCAGCTTCAACAATGAATCTATCTTCTAGTTTTTTCAAGTATAATCCTTGATAATACATTTTATACGATTCATCATATGCATAACGGCTTGTGCATTTTTTACCAAGTTACTCAATCATTAAACATGCTAGTAGCTTTTGATTTATTTTATCATCTTCAAAACATCATAAGGGATTTCCCTAACACTCTCCACCCCCACTCCAGAGAGGCCACCGCTTTCCACGTCTCTCATCTCCAATTCCTCCTTCTACTCCACCCTCCCGTCCCTCTGGTCGTGGCCCAAGTCATGGTCTTTCCAAACTGTGGCCTCTGCCTCTGCCTTGCCTGTCACCATGTCTTCGCCGCTGCTCAAACGTTCAACCTCTTTCTCAAGGCCACTTTCTTCAGTTAGCTCTCTTATGTGCTAGGAGTGCTGGATTGTCTGGACGTGCAATTCCTTCATCACCTTCTTTTATATTGATAGCGAGGCTAATCTAACGTGACTGACATCTTCGGGTGAACAGAGAGAGGACAAGTTTCATGTCTTTTGTTTTTTTCCGCTGGATGTTTTGTCATTCACAACAATGGGATGCTGGGGAAAAGCTTGGGGAGTCATTCCGTCTCTTGTCCCCCATCCAACACTCACATTAGCTTTCTTCTCCATAAAAACCCATCGTATTTGGAGGTAAGCTTGTCTCTTTGGAGACATCTGATAAAATCGGCACTGTACAAAGAAGATTGGCATGGCCCATCTGCAAGGATGACATGCAAAAATCGAGAAATGATCCAAAATTATTTTTTACTAAAATTAATTTTTACTATTTCAGCAACTTTACTTTCTTCAGTCAATTTTTTTCTTTGCAAATTAATTTGACCAATTGCTTTTTTCACTTCACATTTTCACTAATTCAGCAACGTTACTTTCTCCAGTGAATTTTTTTCTTTGCAAATTAATTAGACCAATTACTTTTTTTCACTTCACATTTTCATAGCAAGTGTAACACGAGATTTCAAGTTATTAAGATAAATATTATGGAAATTTGGTGCAAGTTAAGAAATTTTTTTGTTAAATATTAAAGAAAGATTACACAAGAAATGAAGTTTCCTCTAGCCTGGGCTGTGAATCATAACATGATTTAGTTCATCACTTTCATGCATTTATAAGTGTGTTAGTGTTCAAATTCCAGGATATTTACCGAGAAAGCCTTAAACTTATTATACATATGCTAATTCAAAATTACTTATTTTCATATTTTCATAGCAAATGTGACACGAAAATTCAAGTCATCAAGATAAAATATTACGGAAATTTAGTGCAAGTTAAGAATTTTTTTTTTTTGTTAAATATTAAAGAAAGATTACATAGGAAATGAAGTTTCCTCTAACATAGGCTGTGAATCACAACATGATTTAGTTCATCACTTTCATGCATTTATAAGTATGGTAGTGTTCAAATTCCAGGATATTTACCAAGAAAGCCTTAAACTTATTATACATATGCTAATTCAAAATTACTTTTTTTCATATTTTCATAGCAAATGTGACAAGAAAATTAAGTCAATAAGATAAAATATTATGGAAATTTAGTGCACGTTAAGAAATTTTTTTTTTTTGGTTAAATATTAAAGAAAGATTACACAGGAAATGAAGTTTCCTCTAATGTAGGCTGTGAATCACAACATGATTTAGTTCATCACTTTCATGCATTTATAAGTGTGGTAGTGTTCAAATTCTGGGATATTTATTAAGAAAGCTTTAAACTTATTATACATATGCTAGTTCAATTCAAAGTTCTTAATTTATCTAATTTAGTTCTATACCTTTTGATGATCCGCCAATCTAGTGCTTTTCGATTAAAATTAGCCGAAAGTCATGCTAGGCGTCCTAAGTGATATGATCAATGCTAACGTAGACATTTTTTAGATTTTTTTTTGAATATTTTTTTTCTGCATTTGTTTTCTTTCCTCTTTTCTTGTTTCGCTTTGTTGAGCGATGGCCTGTGGAGGTCTCTTGTCATAGGTGAGGGCTGCAACGCCCTCATTGATCGAGGGGGGAAGGCAATCCACTTGTCGGCTTCTAGCAAGGCTCTCTCTGGCTGTTGTTTGGTGAGGGGGTGGAGGCACTTGCCTATCACCAGCAAGACGGCGACCCTACATGCCACAAATCCGATCAAGGTAAAAAAGAAAAGAAAAGAAATAAAAAAGGGAAAAAAAAAAATTCATAATT
Organism: Angophora floribunda; assembly: GCA_014182895.1. Classification (NCBI taxonomy): domain Eukaryota; kingdom Viridiplantae; phylum Streptophyta; class Magnoliopsida; order Myrtales; family Myrtaceae; genus Angophora; species Angophora floribunda. The sequence goes on from CM024713.1 coordinate 16,004,043, forward strand.
TTTTTTTTAAATTACAAAAATAGTTTATTTCAACATTGATCGTGTTATGTAGAACGACTGGTATTCAAGTCAATGATTTATAATCAATATTGGCCAGAAATACTATATTAATAAATTGTCAAAAGGTTTAAGACTAAGTTGATTAAATTGAAAGCTTATAACTGAATTAGTTGCCATACGGTAAACTTAAGACTCTTTTGGTAATTTTCCCTTCAAAATCATAATATGATTTCAAAAAATTTACTTCCATGTTCTCATTAAAAAAAAAAAAAGAATTTTACTCCCTCATACCATAATGAAAGAGCTACCTCAACAAAAATTCCTATAATTCCCGTCTTTTGCCGTGCATTATATCGTATGGTCATATGGATTCCTATAAACACAATGAACTAACATGGCTTTGGACTTGTGTTGCGCGGAATTAACCATAATCTTTTCTCTCTCCCCTGATGGTCCATTAACCATGATATTCCCTGAATATGGTCCCAATTTAGCACGTTAATCGTAGATACTATCTATTGATTTTGTCCAATTTGGCATGGTGCGAATTTTTTGCCCAATTTTTAAGTAGCTTTCGTTGTACTTACTCTCTCCAAACTATCAATTTTCACCACCTGCTCACCATATCCCATTCGGAATCACCAGACGGTTCGACACACTAGAAAATCAGCAGCCGAGATTGAGCTTTAGCTCAGCAGCCATAAGATACTGGATCCACATTAGCACTCCATGCAATCCCTCCATTTGCTCAATGCGCGAGTCCTTATACGCACACGGTTAAAGGAACAAGAAGCCCATTTCTAGAAAACCCAAATATCTCCTAAATAGCTACCGCCGGAGCTCCATAGCTACGATATTGAAACTGAGAACAAGTGAATTGCGAAGAGCACGCACGATCAGATGTCGAATTGCAAGAAAGACTCAACGGAAGTAGACGGACAGAACCCTAGCGATGACATCGTTTTCATGTCAATGTGACACGATTGAGGCGGAGAAAAAGAAGGCGTGTGCTCACCGAGTTCGATGGAGAGAACCGACAGTGACAGTGATCGAAAACGAAGCGGGGAATTGGGACGTTTAAGCATCGATGGAGATGAATAGAGTGGGCGAACGACTTAGGAAAATTGGAAAGTGTACTCGCTTTCGCTTCTACTTGTGGAAGATCACCTACAGCGATGCTAAAGCGTGACTTCGAGTTTCTTCAATCATCTGCTTTTTGTCTATATAGTGTTCAGCCGGGAATGTTTCCCCGATCAAATATCTTTCACCAAAAGGGGAGATCTTAGGCTTTTTTATGTAAACCGGATCCTGCATTGTTTCGGAAAGGAAGTAACTAATTCTATTCTAACGACGATAAATAAAGGACAACAAGGGATAAATAAATGTACAAGCAAAAGTATATGTGCAGCATAAAAGAAAAGATAGCAGAGAAACAAAGTGCTCTTGTGTTTGTTTTTCGTTCAAAAAAGGATCCCTTACAATCATGTTCTTATTTGTACCTAAGTATTATAAATAACTGCCCTTCAGAAGGGCGTCTGGAATATTCGAACTCCTCAGAAACTGCCTTCGTACTTATCTTCTCACTTTTGAGCTATGATCGATACCAAACTATCGATTCCTATGGTAGCTGGTTTCGCTCAGACTCTTGTCGGCCCACCTTTCCGTGTATCGGGCTTAATGGGCTTTGTTGTCTGCCAATGGCCCATTGAGCCAGTTTTCGGCGTTAACAGATAGCAATTTTTAGACTTGATGTGAGACCCTTTCAGTTCACTTATTAATCGAAGTCTACCTTGGATGATTTAATCTAGTTAGTCTATGTCAACTGATGCGGGCATGGGGCACGCACATACGTTGAGGTCGAGTTACATTCATGTCTCCATGAACAAAGTTTTTCATAACTTCCTGACATAATATTAAGTTGGGATAATTAAAAAAAAAGTTTGAAATCTAATATATGGATGCCGATTTAGTCATAAAGTTAGTCTTTCTAGTCAATTTAGGCTGGAAATTGTTCAAGTGGGCACCGGTCATCATACGTGGTATAACTAATGCTAACGTAGATAATTTTTGTATTTTTTTTTTTTAAATTCTGATTTTTTCCATTTTTTTTTTTTTTTAAAAAAATGAAAAGTTATCTATTTCAATATGGACAGTGCCATGTAGGATAACCATGGTCCACGTAAGGAATTTCATGGTAAAAATGGACGGAATGACTGTATTGGAAAATCTTTAAATAATTTAGGACTAAATTGGTCAAATTGAAAAAAATTATAACTAAATATCTACATAATAAATTTAAGATTTCTTTAGTATTTTTCCTATATTAGCTCTTATCAGATGGAAAATGAGTTAATTTTTTTCTTTTAAATTAGTTTTTAAGAACAACATGATATAACATAAAAAGCCCAAAAAAAAGAAAAGAAAGGAAAAGGCCCCACACGTATATGCATGTGTCAATGATTAATTGATGACCATTGATCGAGCACAATGCTACGATTGTGGCTATGCAATCGATGCCGAAAGGTAAGTGGTTTCACTCTCGACAATGCAATCGATGCTGAAAGATAACCACTTATCTTTCGGCATCGATTGCATTGCCACAACCGTAGCATTGTGCTTGATCAATGGTCATAGACTCATCATTGACAATTATAGCTAAACAAGACTAGGAGTGGGACACAAGTCATTTGATGCATGTACGTGTGGTGCCTTTATCTTTTCTTTTCTTTTCTTTTCTCTTTTTTTTTTTTTTTTTGGGGGGGGCTTTTTATGTTATGTCATGCTGTTATTAAAAACTACTTTGGATCTAAGTAGATTTTTAAAAGGCCTAAGGGAAAAAAACTTAGGAGGGGCCCACTTACCTCACTTCTTAGAGAGTATTCCATATTCCCTAGCCTTAGGGGAGAAAAATATCTAGAGTCAACTTGAGGTGTTGAAGATGGGCTCATCGCTATCAACAAGTAATATGAGGATCCTTGTAGCCTACCAAGAGCATGTCTACTAGATAGGTGGAGGTAATACCAATAGGTGAGAAACCAATCTAGGAAGGTAAGAGGGAAGACAGTTAACATGTAACCTCGACCTTCTTCCCAATGAAGCCAACTTAGCTCTAGTTACATTACATTTCATAATATCTTCTAATTTTATTGCGAAAAAGAAGAAGTGTTTTATGCCTTTTTTTGTTTGATTTTTCGAGTGGGTGATTATGTCAATCAAATTTGTGGGACGGAAAGTAATCCCTGTAGAAAAAATGCTGGGCAAGTCATCCCATTATTATCTTCTTTACAAAAATAAATGTGTCGGGTGATAAGGTTGTCTCATTGGAGATATTTGAAAAAATTTAAATGATACAAAGAAACCCTATGCAAGGATGACATGCACAAATCAAGAAATGGTTCAATTTTTTTTCCCCTTTTAACACTTTATCAAGGGAACGCTTTTTTCTATTTGCCCTTTGCTTTTTGCCAACCTAAGATAACTTAATGATATATGAACCTTCATCTTAATCTTCACACATCGACACAAGATGAGCAAAGTCAAAACGTGGCGTCCAAACGCCAAAACAAAAGGCTACAAAAGGTTTTTTTTTTTTAAAACAATGCCAAACAACCTTTTAGTCTATATAGACATTATCATATAATGGATTTATTGAAAAGATCCATAACTGAACGGAAGTTTTGAATCTTTTGCCTATTAAAATCAAAGTTACTGCAAAATCATTTAAGTCCAATGACCACGGATTGCATCCGATAGCAATCATACATCCATCATGTCACTTATTACCCTGGTAACCAGTACAAATGCATACCCCAAGCTCCATGAACGTGAAATATAAGAGAGACAATGGTAAACCTATGGAAGCATCTTGAAATCTTCTCTCTGTCATTAGGTTCCTAGTTTTTGAGTTCGTCGATCTTCGAAAACAAGATCACGGAATGGTGTTTGTTCTATGCATGTTTATTTGATTACTATTGTCGAGGATGGCCCTCATGCGCATCCTAAAGTCATTGCGTCAGGCACATGGACCTCATGCGCCAACTGAGTTCACTAGCACGATAAACATTAGTATCTCTTCTCTTCTCTCACACAATAGTTTTTGAGTTCATCGATCTTCGAAAACAAGAACACGCAATGGTGTTTGCTCTATGCCTATTAATTTGATTACTATTGTTGAAGGTGGCCCATGGGTGCATCCAGAAGTCATTGTGCTAGGTGCATGGACCTCACGTGCCACATGGGTTCACTAGCACAGTGAACATTAGTATCTCTTCTCCTCTCACTCTATGCATTGGTTTATGTATCGAAGGATTCTTGGGGTATATGAAAGCCAAAAGACTTATTTTCTTCACAATATGATTGGATGAGTCTAGCTCAATTACAATTGACACTACACATCAACAAATTCATTTTGACCTATCAAGTCAAGACATCAACTCTAATCAAGAGATGGTTAAGCCTAACCTTGCTTAACAAAGAAATTTACGTAACCTCTCATGTAAAAACCAAATGCAAGAATTTGCTGTTGAAAAAAGTGATGAGAAAATTTTTGTTTGAGGCGTGCAAGAGCATTGTCCTTAAGGATATTCCGCCCCTCGGAATACAAGACTTGGTGTGATAGGCTCTAGCGGTTATCCTCCCAAGATACAACAAACTATCTCCTATATTTCTCACTTAATATAGAAGGAACAAAACAACGTTGTGTACAATCCATAAAAGACAATGAAAGGAAAGATTTTTGGGAAAGAAAAATATATTCTCTTCTTGATTCAGAATATCTCTAGATTGTCCTTTAAGTTTATTTTTATATTCAGACAAAATTGAGCAGTTAAAGAGCTATAAAAAAACCGTTATAGAGCCATTGTAGAATAATGGAGGATTTATTTGATAATTAAATTAGATGTTACAAAGTGATTGAAAAAACCGTTATATGACCGTTAAAAAGCCGTTATATAACCGTTAAAATAATAACGACATTCAATGTGGTCATAACTTTTGTAAAAGTTATTACTATAAATATTTCAAAAATTATTGATATATCTAACAATCCCTCGCATATTTCAAAAGATTTTTGAAAATAAAATAATGCCAGATTATTGGAATGTAATGCATTGGAATTGGTGTTTGTTAAGCTATGAACCAGCCCTAGAAAGAATGAAATATAATTCACAAAATCATTGGTGAAGTTTAAAACTTCTATGAACCAAAAAATTTCTTTTGTGCATTATAATTTTCACCAATCACATTGCACTCCCACAACTTTATTGTTCAACATGGTTTTGCACTAATAGGCCATGCACGTGCTTGGTTTATTCATAAGTGCTCTAGAGATTATCGTCAATAATCTCATAGGAGCAGCCCCACTCCATACTTATATAAGTGATTCCATTGAGTGTATTCTGCAGCTTAATACACCACCAATAATGGCTAAGGAATTCATTAAGAGTTTGGCTCAACTCTTTTTCTTTGCAGCTTTACACCATTCTGACCTTAGAGGGACAATAATTTTTAATAGTGCGTTACTACAACAACAAGTGACTTGTTATTACCCATATAGACCTAATTCATGGGATCACCAATCACATAGATTGGGTTACCATACTATTATTTTTCTTCAATTGGCTTTAGTCCCATTCCCCTCGATGTATCATAAATTAATTTTCTTCCCACCAGTTTAGCCAGAGGATTGGCCAAATTCACTTTTGACTTTACATAATTAATGAAGATAATTCCATCTTTAAGCAGCTGTTTTATCACATCATGTCTCAATCGAATAAGTCTATTTTTACTATTAAAAGATTTATTCTTTGCAATGGCTATTGCTGCTTGGTAATCACAATGCATAGACACAGAAGGTGTTGGTTTCATTCCCAATGAAATATCCACTAAGAAATTCTTTAACCACTTAGCCCCACTTAGCCTCATTGCCAACCAATTCTAAAGCCACAAATTCTGACTCCATGGTGGATTTAGCAAATATTGTTTGTTTGGCTAATTTCCAAGTTATAGCACCTTCACCAAGGGTGAGCACATATCCACTAGTAGATGTTGTCTCCTCTGAGTATGAAATCCAATTAGCATCACTTTATCCTTCTAATACACCAGGAAATCCACTATATAAAATACCATAATTCATGGTTCCTCTTAAGTATTTCATCACTCTGCTCAGGGCAGTCTAATGATCGTTATTGGGATTTTGTGCATATCTGCTTAGTCTACATACATCATAAGCTATATTAAGTCGAGTATAATTCATCAAATGCATCAGACTCCCAATAATCTGAGCATACTTAGACTTAGCCACAATATCTCCTTTATTTTTCACTAATTGGATATTAGAATCATAAGGAGTACTAACATGTTTGACATTAAATTGACCATATTTTTTAAGTAGCCTTTCCGCATAATGCTCTTGAGTAAACATTAGGCCACTATCACTCCTTACAATTCTAACACCCAAAATAACATTAGCTTCTCCCATGTCCTTCATGTTGAATTTATAAGTCAAAAAACATTTTGTTTCATTCACAACATCAATACACGTACCAAAAATGAGCATGTCATCAACATATAGGCTAATAATTATAAATTCACCATCGATAGTTTTCGTATATATACATTTATCTACTTCAATAGAGAAAAATCCATTATTAACTAGAACTTCATCGATTTTTTCATGCCATTGCTTTGGGAATTGTTTTAAGCCATATAATGATTTAACAAGTTTGCAAACTTTATTTTCTTGGCCAGGAAAAATACAGTCCTCGAGTTGCTCCATGTAAATTTCTTCTTCTAAATCACCATTTTAAAATGCCATTTTAACATCTATTTGATGAACAACAAGTTTGTAAATAGGAGCTAAAGCAATTAAAACAAGAATAGATGAAATTCTAGTAATTAGAGCAAATGTATCAAAATAATCGATATTTTGTTTTTGATTAAAACCTTTTGCAAACAATCTTGCTTTATATTTACCAATAGAACCATTAGGATTATATTTCCTTTTAAAAATCCATTTACAACCAATTGGTTTAGCACTAGGTGGTAAATCAACCAATTCCAAGTTTGATTTTGTAAAATAGAATCAATCTCAATTTTTATGGCTTGTTTCCAAAAACTGCTTTCTTTAGAAGATATTGCTTCATAATAAGTCAAATGATCATTATTAATAAGATAAGTATAAAAATCATTTACAAAAGAAGTTTCTTTCCTTGTTCTTTTACTCCTTCTCAATTCATCATTTGAATTTTCAAAAACGTTTTTATGAAGAGGCACTTTGGAGAAATAGTATCAATATTTAATGGGAAAATATGCTCAAAAAATTATGCATTCTTTGTCTCAACTATAATATTATTATCAAGCACATCACTTTTTAATACAAGAAATCTTTATGCAGCACTATGTTCAGCATAACCAATAAACATGTAGTCGGATGTCTTAGAGCCTATTTTTCTTTTCTTAGTATTAGGAAGCATAACATTAGCAAGGCACCCCCACACTCTCAAATATTTTAAATTAGGACAATAACCTTTCCATAATTCATGAGGTGTTTTACCCATTTTTTTTAATGAGGTATTCTATTTTGGATGTGACAAGCAAACAATATAGCTTCACCCCATAAATTATTAGGAGCTTTAGAACTAACAAGCATATAATTCATTATTTCTTTCAAAGTCCTATTTTTCCTTTCAGCTACTCCATTTGATTCGAGGGAGTAAGGAGGTATAGTTTCATGAATTATTCATTCATTTTCACAAAATTTGTTAAGCAAGATATATTCTCCACCTCTATTTGATTTAATTCTTTTTATCCTTCTATTTAATTGGTTTTCTACCTCTGCTTTATACAAAAGAAACATATCAAAAGCTTCATCTTTATGCCTAAGTAAATAAACTTTAGTATATCTAGAATAATCATCAATGAAAGTCACATAATATTGTTTACCTCCTCTAGTCATAGTTTGTTTTAAATCTTCTAGATCAGTATGAACTAAACTCAACAAATTAGATTCTCTATTTATAAAAATACAAGACTTTTTTGTTAATTTTGTTTTCGCACATGTTATATAGTTATTAAAACATGTGTTTTAAATAACAGAAATCAAACCTTGTTTTTGCATTTTCTTAATATAAAAAATACTAACATAACCTAATTTACCATGCCATAAATCAAGAGATTTAACCAAGTAAGTGAAAGAGGTAGTATTTTCATTGATAACATTGGAAATGTTAAGAACAAAAAGTCCCTAATTACAATAACATTTTCCCACAAAGACGTTATTTTTTTATCATTACAATCTTGTCAGATTTCAATGACACTTTCACCCCCAACCTTTCCCAAAAGAGCTACTAAAACCATATTTGCCATCATGTTAGGGACATGCAATACATCATTAAAGGCCAAAGTCTTGCTAGATGTGAGCTTGAGAAGTACTTTCCCTTTTTCAAGAACTTGAGTTGTTCTTGAATTGCCAAGATAAATAATTTCTTCTCCTTCCCCTATTGGTGTGTAGGAGGAAAATACATTTTTGTTCGCACAAATATGCCTAGTAGCACCTGAGTCTATCACCCACTCTTTCATATTGGCCACAATGTTGACTTGGGAAATGACTATAACGATTATGTTGTTAGGGTCATTTGCTTCAACCAAGTTGACTTTTGGTTTAGCAGGATTGCCATTTCTCATTTTTCTCTTTTTGCAATATGCTACATGATGACCTGGTTTCTCACAAACAAAGCAAGAACTTTTCTTTTTGAAGGTGGGGTGAGCGACTTTGGCTTTGTAATAAGGTGTTTTGTTATTATACCTGTTTTGGCTATATTGAGATTTGCTTTGCACCAAATTTTCCTTGGTAGCAATTTCCTTCGCTTTGGCAACTTTGATTTCCTTGCGAATTGTGTCCTCAATGATAATGTGCACGACCAAATTGGCTAGTGACAATTGCTTGTCTTTATGCTTGAGTTGTTGCTTGTAGTCATTCCAAGATTGAGGCAGCTTTTTAATCAGCAATCCCGCAATAAATTCTTCTTGCAAATTGATATTTTCCACCTTCAAGTCCTCCACTAGCTTGTGATATTCATTGATTTGTGTTTTGATCTCCTTATCATTGGACATTTCCCATCGATAATAATTTCCAATCACGAATTTTTGTCTACCCACATCTTCAACAATGTACTTTGCAGTCATGGAGTCCCATATTTCTTTTGCTTCCTTGTACAAACAGTTGACATTAAACAATTCATTAGAAAGTGTACTAATAATTGTGTGCCTATATACCTTATTAGCATGTATCCATTGATCTTGTAACTTACCATCAGTTCGTTCGGCCTCCGTAAGTGTGAAAGCCACACTATGCACATCTAGAATAGAATGAACTCTTTCTTGCCATCGTTTGAAATTGTTGCCATTAAAAACTTCAATCTTCAATATGTCAGGGAATGGTTTGGCATATGACATATATGGTAGTGGTGGCAGTGCAACTTGATTGGCGGAGATTGAGGCATTAGTGATAGTTTTGGCGACACCAACGGCGGCATCAACTTAGTTTTCCATGGGGATTATCCTTAAGATTGTTGAAAAAAGTGATGAGAAAATTTTTGTTTGAGGCGTGCAAGAGCACTGTCCTTAAGGATATTTCACCCCTTGAAGTACAAGACTCAATACGATAGGCTCTAGCGGTTATGCTCTCAAGTTACAACAGACCATCTCCTATATTCTGCATTTAATATAGAAGGAATAGAACAACATTTTGTATAATCCAGCAAAGAAAAGATTTTTGGGAAAGAAAAATATATTCTATTCTTGATTCAGAATATCTCTAGATTGTCTTTTAAGTTTTATTTTTATATTCAGACAAAATTGAGCCGTTAAAGAGCTATTAAAAAGAATCATTATAGAGATGTTGTAGAATAATGATGGATTTATTTGATAAATAAATTAGACGTTACAAATTGATTGAAAAAACCATTACATGACCGTTAAAAAACTGTTATATAACTGTTAAAATAATGACAATATTTCATAACTTTTGTAAAAGTTATTGCTGTAAATATTTTAAAAATTATTGAAATATCTAACATTTGCTCTCGGACACATATGTTGATGTGTAGAAAGTCATAAATCTTGTAGCTTGTTTTATAGCGAAAGAGTTGGAATCTCACACATCTTGTACGGTAAATAATAATATCTCATGGAAGCATCAAGCCGTCCTGATCATACATGAATTGGCTCACTGAAGGACAAGTCGTCAAACAAAAGGTCAATTGCGAGCATTTCCATGCATTTGAAATTTTTGTCGAATTTCATTTGGAAAACTATTTTGTCTTGGTTTGTCTTGTCTCTTAAAATGACACGTGTGATATTGGATACTTCCCACCGACTTTTATTTATTTTTATTTAGTTAATTGAAGGTAATTTAGTCTTCTTCTGTTGAAGGGTTGTTTAGTCTTCCTCATTATTAGTGAGCCCTAATACTCATTATATGTATTGATGTTATCTGTAATTATGAAAATAACAAATTCTTCTCTTTCATTTACATGGTATTAGAGCCACAAAAATAAACCTTTACTTTAGCTACCGACGATCATCATTACAACACTAGAGAAACCACCACCATTGGATAGCGACGTCCACGACAATCTAGTCATTGTTACCAAAGCTCAACGACCAGATTTTCCATCTATGAACCATAAAAGTATTTGCCTATCCTGACAACTAGATTTGGCATCACGGGTGAGGTTTGCTCCTCTTTCCTCTCTCATGAAGCATCTCTTAGGTAGCATCTCTCAGGTAGCATCTAGTGTATGGGACGTTCGGAGCACTTTGAAGCAAAAGTACATGAAGTTCTCTTAGGTGATGTGCGCATAATTACCCATCTGTCGAAATATTCTCTTTTAGGTGATGTGGTTGCGGATGCAATGAAGCGAATGCAATCGTTTGAGAGTTTGATTGGTTGATTTTCATATAATGATTAGTGAATTCACTTCTTAGCAAAGAGTGACGTGAGTTTGTTGGCAGTTATGGAATTTTGATAGGTTTTGTTATTGATCTAGAACTTTGTGTTGGATGATATAGTGTCTATGCTTGCTTTATATATCCAAATAGTTTAATGCATTAAGGGATGACTTCATGTTTTGCGCCAATTTAAGTTTTCTATTTATTGTTGAGTTATGATTGGAAACTCTCAACCTAGTGTAAGCATGGACACTAGTTTTACTAATCTAAAGTTGAGTTCTATCAAGCTAGATAGGACCGATTACTCTTCTTGGTCTATGCGATTAAGGCATATTTGTTGGCCACCAAATAGTTGAGTTATCTAACTTCATCTTGACCTTCGGACAAAACAAATAAAACAAAGGTAGATGATTAGCGCTTTAGTGATGCTGCCATTTGGACGTTGTTGTGGAAAACAATGGATACCGAGATTAGTCCTCAATTTATGCAGTGTCTATCAGCCAAAGCCATTTAGGACAAGTGCGCTCTTATGTTTTTAGGAAGAGATAACATGACCTGTGTTTTTGACGTTTGGGAGGAGTTGTTTGATCTATGTAAAGAGGACATGTCTATATCCGATTACTATTCTAAGTTTACCACTCTTTGAGAGAGACTTGACACTCATTTGCTTGCCACTGATGATGTTAAAGAGTTGGCCAAACATTAGGAAGATATGAGAGTTACGTTATTCTTCGGGGGCTTAGTCCTGCTCATTATTCTCTCTGACAGCATATTATTTCTCAGAGTACTCTTCCATCAGTTGATGAGGTCTTCTCTTGGGTCCTTGCACCTATAGCAAGTGCTATATTTTCTTAGCATTTAGTGGTCGGGGACGTGGTCTATGTGGCCGTAGTAGATTTGGTTTCTCTTCAGGTCATGGTTGTGATGGTGGTGGGGGTGCTGAAAGTTCGCGTTATTGCAACCACTGTTAACAAGCTAGCCATACTGAGGCATATTGTTATACTCTACATCCTGAGCTTCGTCCACAGGTTACTTATGTTGATGTGGGTGAGCCTTTGATGCAAAATGTTCGTGATTAGTCACAATAATTACCTAGCACCATTATGTTGTGTGCTGAGTATTAGTCCTTAGTATGTTCCCACTGGGTGGTGGATCCATTAGTTTTTACTACTACTTTGGCATAAACTTGTTCAGGTCGTTTGTCTTGTTTACTCTTTTCTAAGCCCACTTCATAGGTCACAGACTTAGGTGCCACCAATCATATGATCAGTAATTCTAACTTATTATTTGGTGTTACCCCTATATTACCTAATTTTGTTATACTTGTTGACAATTCACAGTCTTATATCACTTGTCAAGAGGATGTAACCTTAGGACCCTCTATTTCTCTTTCATTTGTTTATCATTTACTAACTTTTCCATATAACTTGCTTTCTATTAGTTCCCTACCGAAGACTTGAATTGCTCTATGACATTACCTCTACTCATTGTGTCTTTTAGGATATGAGAACTAGATGGATGATTGGTGGAAGGCATGAGTCTAATGAGTTGTACTACTTAAACAAAGACCTTATTGCTGCTTCTATTTAGAAGAGTACCGCCTTTAACTTCTTTTGGATGCATTATCGTATGGGTCATTTATCGCTTGACATACTTAATCATTTTTCTCTTGTTTCATCATTTATGACTCCTACCCAATGCGATGCTTATCAATTCGGTAAACATCATCGAGTATCTTTCCTTTCCCATGTCTAGAGTTGTGTGCCAAGTCCTTTTGAGTTGATCTATTCTAATGTTTGGGAGCCATGTCGTGTCAATGATATGTTTGGTTGTAAGTACTTTGTTACGTTCTTAGATGATTATTCCCACATAACGTGGTTATATTTAATAAAAGATCAAACTAAAGTTTTTTCTTGATTCTGTATGTTTTCCTTTGAGATTCTCAATCAGTATCATTTTTCTATTAAATGTTTGTGCACCGATGATGCCAAAGAATATATGGTTGTTTCCTTTGATTTTCAATCATTTTTTATATCTTATGGGATTCTACATCAAACCTCTTATCCCTATACTCCCGAGCAGAATGAGTTAGTTGAACGAAAACATCGCCATCTCTTGGATGTTGTGTCTCCTTTTCCATATGAACCTCCCCAAAACATTATGGGGACATGCTATTCTTGCGGCATGCTATCTCATAAATCGCCTCCCATCCTTACTTCACAAGATATCAAGGATAAATCTGACCAAAAACGCAGGTTTTGATCAATCCACGAAAAAACCTGATGTAGGGAGCTTCAAACGAAAATCAAACCGTTAAGATTCGAGGATATTGCACCACGAACACGCTGACAAAATTTCAGCTCAATCGGACCTCGAATCGATCTCCGATGCCAGCTTGATGTAAATCGACTTTGCCCCAAACCCCAGATTTTCTGCTTTCTCTTTTCTCTTGTTACTACGTCTTTTGCGGTTGCAACTTCTACGATAGTGAGAAACCCTATTTCTCCATATAACTTATTATATGGGCTCAAGCCCTTTTGGGCTTGAACTCATGGGCTTCCTCCACATAGGAGTGAACCCAGCTAACAAATCTCCCACTCACGACAATGTGAAGGGATTCTCCATCCCTGCTATCAATCGGCAATGTTCAAGCTTCTCTCTTGGTAGAGTCTTCGTCATCATATCAGAGCCATTATGGTCTGTATGGATTTTCTCAAGTTCCAACAACTTTTCATCTAGAACATCCATTATCCAATGATATCTAACATTAATATGTTTTGATCTAGAATGAAAAGATGAATTCTTACCAAGATGAATTGCGCTTTGATTATCACAAAATAGCACACACCTTTTTGCTTGAACCCAAGTTCTTCCAAGAACTTCTTCATCCATATCATCTCTTTACTAGCTTCGTCGCTGCAATAAATTCAGCTTCGGTTGTAGAAAGTGCAACACACTTCTGCAATCTTGACTTCCATGACACAGCTCCACTCGCAAAAGAAATCAAATAACCAGTAGATCTTCGAGTATCAATATCTCCCGCCAAGTCGGAATCTGTGTATCCAACTAACTCAAGTTTCCCGGTCCCGAAACTGAGTTTCAAAGTTGAAGTTCCCCGAAGATATCTCATAATCCACTTCACTGCATTCCAATGCTCTCTGCCTGGATTTGACAAATAGCGACTAACAACGCCAACTGCGTGTGCTAAGTCTTTCATGGCAAAAGACTTGCTCAATTGTTTCTTCAATAACTCAATTCGTGAAGCATTCCTACCAACAATCAGCATATTATCAACATAAAGCAAGAGAATAATAAAGTCATCATCAGAAAATTTTTGGACAAACACACAATTATCCGAGGAAGTCTTCTTATAGCCCTGTTCTGTCATAACTGACGCAAACTTTTTGTACCACTGTCTCGGTGCTTGCTTTAGGCCATAAAGAATTTTCTTTAGTTTGCACACATAATCCTCTTTCCCTTTCACTTTAAAACTTTCAGGTTGTTCCATATATATATATCTCTTCCTCCAAGTCACCATGTAGGAAGGCGGTTTTGACATCCATTTACTCAATCTCCAAATCTAGGGTAGCTGCCAGCCCCAGTACCACACGGATAGAAGACATTTTCACTACCGGAGAAAATATATCATCAAAATCAACACCCTTTCTCTAACCGAATCCCTTAACAACCAATCTAGCTTTGTACCGTGGTTGTGAAGTATGTTCATCTTGCTTCAACCTGTATACCCACTTGTTCTTCAAAGCTTTTTTACCTTTAGGTAACTTCACCAGCTCAAAAGTATGATTATCATAAAGTGACTGCATCTCATCTTGCATAGCATCAAACCAATTACTTTTGTACTCATCTTCTATTGCTTCGCAAAGCACTCGGTTCACCCGCATCGAGTCAATAATACATACTCATCTTCAGAATACCTGGTGGAAGGTTGTCGGTCTCTAACGGATCTCGGATGGAACATCCAGTGGAACATCTAATTGAGCATCTGGTTCAGGGAATAATATTTTCCGTTTCAACATGTTCGGGGAATATGTGCGTTATCGGAACATTGACTTCCTGCTGCTCTTCATCAACCCGTGTAGGAATATTTGAAAGAGGAACTGGATCCAAATCATCACTAACCCGTGGTGCAGAAATTGTCTCTGTTTTTCAATATCCTCTATTGTTTGATCTTCCATAAACACAACATCTCTGCTTCTTACAATTTTCTTTTCAACCGGATCATAAAATTTGTAGCCAAGCATATCTTGTCCATAACCAATGAATATGCACTTTGTCGTGTTTTCACATCAAGTTTAGACCTCTCATCTTTGGGAATATGCACAAATGCTTTGCACCCAAAGACACGCAAATAATCATAAGAAACATCTTTGCCTGTCCAAACTCTATTAGGAACATCAAACTCTAAAGGAACGCATGGAGTAAGATTCAATACATATGCAACTGTACTTAAAGCCTCACCCCAAAAGGATCCAGGTAGCTTTGACTTTGAAAGTAAGCATCTTACCCTTTCAACCGGTGTTCTGTTCATTCTCTCAGCTAAGCCATTTAACGAGGCGTCTTGGGAGGTGTCTTTTGATGTCGAATACCCTGCTGTCTGCAATATTCATCAAAAGGTCCAATATACTCCCCCGTTATCGGTTCGATGCATTTTAATTTCTTTCCAGTCTGTCTCTCAACTGAAGCTTGAAACTGCTAAAAACATCTAATACTTGATTTTTATCTTTCAAGGTATAAATCCAAATTTTCCTTGAAAAATCATCTATGAAGGTAACAAAATAAAGAGAGTCATCAAGTAATTTTGTTTTCATAGGACCGCAAACATCGAATGCACTAAATCCAATATACTTGACTTTCTTGAAGGAGGGGAGCTTTTAAATGCAACTCGTTCGTTTTCCTGCTAAACAAAGAGTACACTTCTTTAGAGCCGAACTTTTCAATCCTGAAAGGAGCTTCTTCTTGGCCAATATTGACAAACCCTTCTCACTGATGTGACTGAGCCTTTTATGCCATAACTCAGCTGCATCTTCGCTGTCTACTGCATTAATTTTTTCTGTGGACAACTTTGCCTGCATAAGGTACAACGAAGAATATTTTTCACCTCTAGCCACAACAAGAGAACCTTTGGTGAGCTTCCATTGACCATTACTGAAGGTGCTGCAATACCCCTCATCATCCAACTTGCCTGTGGAAATCAAATTCAAGCGGATATCAGGTATATGTTTAACATTATTCAATACTAACCTCGTGCCATTGCTTGTTTTTAGGCACACATCACCGATGCCTACAACTTGAGCCAGCCCATTGTTTCCCATCTTCACATATCCGAAGTCACCTGACCTGTATGATATAAAGAAATCCATACGAGATGTAGCATGAATAGATGCACCACTATCAATTACCCAACTGGTCTCATGAGATACAAAATTCACCGCATCACTATCAAATATAATGAGAAAGTCTTCTTTAAGTGCAGTAACACGATTGTCATCACTGTTACTATCACTTTTCTTCTCTTTACCATTCTCCTTTTGTTTCTCCCTTTTCAACTGGCGACAAAACCTCTGAATATGTCCCTTCTGATGACAATAATGGCACTAAACATTAGCAAATTTATTATACTTACCTCTGCTTTTATCTCTACTCTTGTCTCTGTTTCTCGGACCTCAAGACTCACTTCTTCCCCTTTTCTCAACAACCAAGGCATCAGAATGTGAAGATGACGATCCTTGTGTCTTCCTTCTCATCTCTTCATTCAAAATACTACTCTTGGTCAAATCCATGGTAATCGTACCATCCGGGGCAGAATTAGACAAAGATGTTCGAAACGTCTCCCATGAGTCGCAAAGTACCAAGCAACCATAGTGCTTGTATCTTATCATCAAACTTGATTCCCATCGCAGCCAACTGATTTATAATTCCTTGAAAAGAATTTAAATGATCAGTCAAACGAGTACCATCTTGATATCTCAGAGCCATCATCTGTTTTATCAGAAATAACTTATTATTCCTAATCTTTCGAGCATATAACTGTTCGAGCTTATTCCATAAACCGCGTGCATGTGTTTCCTCAATAATATGGTTCAAAACGTTATCATCTACCCACTGCCTAATATAAATATAGACCATTCAGGATCAGTTTTATTCTCTGGTTTCTCCTCGGCAAATACGGGCAAATAAAAATCTTTCACATATAAAAGATCTTCCATCTTCCCTTTCCGAGATATGATAATTTGAACCATTCAGTGTAACCATTCTACTTGTATTCGTTTCCATTGTTTAACACAAGGCAGAAAAATCAAGCAACAACCGAAGCTCGATACCACTCGATGGGAGAACGGTAACAATTCGAACAATATCGAATTAACGCAGCGGAATAAAATAATATCCCCTCTTGTGTAAACCTAATAGGAACCGATATAGTAGAGCAAAATAAATACCAAGCATGCAAACACAAGACGATTTTTTTTACGTGGAAAACCCCCTCAGTGTGAGGAGATCAAAAACCACGGGACCGAAGTCCACCCGAAAATCTTCACTATCAACAAAATTGGGTGAACAATGTTCTTCTCTAGCAAATACTAGAGGTACATAGCAGCAATGAACTCAAGAACATAATTCTTGGCAATACATATAAACTTCACAAGAGATCAAGGATAAATCTGACCAAAAACGCAGGTTTTGATCAATCCACGAAAAAACCTGATGTAGGGAGCTTCAAACGAAAATCAAACCGTTAAGATTCGAGGATATTGCACCACGAACACGCTGACAAAATTTCAGCTCAATCGGACCTCGAATCGATCTCGATGCCAGCTTGATGTAAATCGACTTTGCCCCAAACCCCAGATTTTCTGCTTTCTCTTTTTCTCTTGTTACTACGTATTTTGCGGCTGCAACTTCTACGATAGTGAGAAACCCTATTTCTCCATATAACTTATTATATGTGCTCAAGCCCTTTTGGGCTTGCAACTCATTGGGCTTCCTCCACATAGGAGTGAACCCAGCTAACAATTATTGGGTTTGGTTTGCAGCATTGTACTGTGAATCATTCTATATTTAGTTCCACTTCTTTTGCAAGATATGTTCTCCTAATTATGTGTGTGGATGATATTATTATCACTGATAGTGACTCTATGGGCATACAAAGTTGAAATAGTTTTTACAGACAGTGTTCTATACAAAAGATATGGATTGTCTGTGGTATTTTTTGGGCATTGAGATGGCTTGCTCACATGATGGTATATCATTGTCACAACGGAAACATGTTCTAGATATTCTCAGTGAGGTCAGTTTTCGTGGAGTTAAGCTTGTCGATACTCCAATGGATTTTAATGTGAAACTTGTGCAAAACATGGAGACTTACTTCATGATCCGAGTAGATATCGGACGTTAGTGGGTAAGCTCAATTATTGAATCGTCACCCAACCAGATATTTATTTTGCCGTTAGCGTGATTAGTTAATTTGTGAGTGCTCCTCACACTACACATTAGGAGGATGTGCTACGTGTTATTAAGTACTTGAAGGGAGCATCGGGTAAATGAATTCTATTCAAGAATCATGAACATCTTAGTGTCATTGGCTGCTTTTATGCTGATTGGACCAAATGCCCTATTGATAGGAGATCAATTTCTGGCTACTGTGTGTTCTTTGGGGGGGGTAATCTTATAAGTTGGAAAAGTAAGAAGCAATAGGTGGTGTCCCGATCAAGTGCAGAGATGGAATATCGAGCCATGGCTCATGTGACTAGTGAGTTGTTGTGGTTAAGGATGTTGTTATCTAAACTTAGCATGCCATCTTTAGCTTCCTCAATTCTGTATTGTGATAACCAATCCGTTATGCATATCACTTTAAATCCAGTTTTTCATGAGCGCATGAAGCATTTTGAAGTAGATTGCCATTTTGTGCGAGAAAAGGTTCAAAACAAGGACATAACACTTCAATACACACAAATCAAAGACCAACTCGTTGATCTTTCACTAAGTCATTACAAGATAGTAGAGTGACTACCTCATAATACAAGTTAGGGCTTTTTAATATTTATGTCCAACTTGAGGGGAGTGTTAAAGGATAGTTTAGTTTTCTTCTGTTGAAGGGTAGTTTAGTCTTCTTCTTTGTTATTGAGCCCTAATGCTCACTATATATTGATGTAATTTGTAATTATGATAATAACAAATTATTCTCTTTCATTTACAACTTGATGTTCTTGGATATAAAATAATAATATAAATGTTTCATGAACTTTGATTCAATATGTAATGTGGCCCTATACTTTTAATTTGTTCAATGGTCCCCGAACTTTAACTCCGTATATAATGTGATTTCTAGATTTTTAATTTGTTCAATAGGGTCCTTGGACTTTTGTACATATTCAATGTAATAACTAAATTAAATGAACATGTTTAATAATGTCATTCAATTAATTTAAGATTAGGAACAAAATTGAATATTTTATATAGCTTAAAGACTAAATTGAATATGTACCAAGAGTTTAGAAATCATATTGAATCAATTAAAAGTCCATGGATTGTATTGTACAATGATCCAAAGTTCATAAATTATTTATATCATTATTGAAAATCTATTTCATGCGTCTAAAGGGTTCTCGTTTTGCTAAGAAATATAAAAAAAATTACAATATATTGGGCGTGGTAATTTTATTGAAATAAATAGGAAATTCGTATTTAAAAACGTATGGAAAGGTTGCCTTCACAAACCTTTTATCCTGACAGCGAGGATAGATATTAAAAAAACAAATGCCCCCACCCCCACACATGGAGTTATTCATGTCAAATTTGTCAGTCTCCCATTAAATAATTGCTGAATCCTCGTTTTTCCATGACGACGAATCGACGGACAGGCTCACATTTCAAGTAATCATGTTCCTTGGATGACGTTCCTCTTCAGTTATTTGAATTGTAAAAAGTCTCGGCCTCCTGAGAAAGAACAACTGTCATTGCTGGCGATCGTAGACTCTTGGCGGCTGGCGACTGGCGATGGTCTTGACAATTATGATAGAGTTATTTTTGTCGATAGTTTGGTGATGTTAGCAAAGGAAAGTTATAAAAAAATAATAAATTTATTACATAAATGTCAATTTAATTTGAAATTATTTGAGTTTTATAATTCTACTTATGATTTTTGATAATTTATCAATTTAGTCATCTAGATCAATTTTAACTTAAAATTACTGACATATGACCGATGTTGACATGAAAAATTTATAATATTTTATAATATTTTATATTTTATTTATTTTTCATTGTTGTTGGCAAGGGTGTGCATATTAGCTATAAGCTATTTCGGCCAAAATTAATCGGAAGAACAAAATAAACAAATTACCAAAATATTTATGACTAAATTGGTATCCGTACAATAATTCTAAAACTTTTTGGTAATTTTTCTATGTTAGGAGTGTGGGATTGGAATTTCACTACCAAGTGTTGCTACATCCAATTCAGCTTTTTTTGGAACCCTTATATAGTGTGAAATCCAATTTCACATTTTGATTTTTCCGTAGACATGAAATGTTGAAATTATAATCTCATTGCTTGAGATATCCAATTTTGTATCAAACTAAAATGAGGTCAAGATTTTCTTTTTTTGAGTAAGAAATCCAATTTCGTTCGAACTACCATGAAGTTGAGATTGTTTTTTTAATAAGAAATCCAATTTTGTATTGAACTACCATGAGGTCGAATTTTTTTTTTTTTTTTAGGCTGTCAAAATAGAGCTAAGGTTAGGGCTAAATTTAGCTATCGCTTGCTAGATGACACTCATCTATTAAAAGATTTTATAATATAATTGTGCACTCAATTACACATCATAATTTTGCGTTAAACCCCACTGTCTTTATTCATTAGACAAGCTGGCTCATCCACGTGAGGATGCTCCCTCTCTTCCTTTATGTTTTTTTAGGGGGGCCAGCAGCTAATTCGCGCCCATCAAATAAGTCGCGATAGAAAGTCATAGCACACCAAACACCCTTGAGAAATTCTTTATCGATGAAAACGAAATCCTGCATGGTCCAATTACTCGCTCCGCAATCATCGGGCACCGGATGTCACATCTAGTAACGAGAAGATAGATCGATCCAAAGTCTTCTCATGTAGACGGCATCATTCAGACGATTCAGCAAATGATCCAAGGTCTATCCCGCAGTAGGATGGTAACATACGTTTAGTGAAGGCGATATTTGCACGGATCGCTAGCCTGATTGGACTTTTAATGAGGTGGCGATCGCCATTTGTTATCTAGTGGTAGGATTGACCTTGTTGTACTGTTTGTTGGCCGTAATTCATGAACCCAGTTACCATAGGGAACATATCGTAAAGATCTATGAATAATTTTATGTTTGTTTCTTTCTCTTGTTTGATATTTTAGAGAAGTCGTAAATCGAGAATATCCTAGTCCTTTTTCTTTCCTTTACAATGAAAGGAGTTGGAAAGAAGTTGTTAATAATAGATTACCGAGAGAAATGGGTAAAAGAAATTTCCATCCAAGATTTAATAATTGGTCTATTCTTAGTCTAGGTAAAGTCCATCTTGTTGTGATAGAAATAAACAAGAACAAATAAGTTTTAGCTAATGTAATAAAAATACCAATTGTCGTTCCAAAGACTTAGAGGTGATCGGGTCCAGAGTGGGTAGGGTCCAGACTTGAACCTTGTATCTGACCCTGTTATAATTGGTTTTTCTTTTTTGGACCCAGTACCCTACCCTATTTTGGATCTGATCCTATTTTTCCAGTCCGAGAACAAGGTCAACTCTGTTTTCATTAGAACTTGTTTTGCAACCATTCGATATCATATACGACTTTGAATTTTATATTAATCAATGAAAAAGCAATAATGTAATCCTCCTAGCATTATAAGACAAAGCAAATATCCTAATAAATATGAATATAATATTAGTCTCATTTTCACAAATACTTTTGATAAGATCTAATGTGCTTACTCATGTGTATGCGATGAACCTCTTATTAAGATGACATCTTTATTGAGTTGGACTAAGAATGCTTTAATTAGTGCTATAATAGTTAGTAACACTTGTCCTACGAGTATAGTAATTGTTAAAGGTTGAACCATTAAAAAAGAAAAACAATGTATGAAAACAGTTCTTTTTAACAATTCTTTCAAAACAATTATCCCTTAACTTGATTTAGAGAAAAGCTTTCTTTTTTTAACAATTCTTCGAAGACAAAGAGACTCAAATGCACTATATAGAGAGACGATTTTATTTTTTTTAACAAGGTAAAAGCCGGTTCCAAAACCGGTCCGGTTCCGGGTGGGTCTTTGCTTGGACCTTGTTCCCGGATTGGTTTCAACCGGTTTAATTAGAAACCGGTTCCCAACCCTATTTTCTGGGTGGTTCGGTTTGGGTTTTGGGTAAACCCAGTCCAATTGCACACTTCTAATTGTACCCGATGACAGTAACCTTGTCATCTCGTAGGGCGTACCCCTCCAGTTTTCCTCCACGTCTTCCCTCTCTCCGCCCGTCTCCATCTTCACCGCCACCCTCTTGTCCTCCTCTGCTCCTCCCCACGCCATCTCTCTCACCGTCGTCACCTACTCTTTTGCTGCCGCGGTCGCCGCTTTCTTTCACCATCTGTCCGCCCACCTCCGCAGATACGCCACCCCTTTCACCCTCTTGTCCGTTCCTTTCCCCTCATCTCCAATTCCTCCTCCACCCTTCCTCAACATTAGTTTCTTTGGTTAGTTCTCTTATTTGCGAATTAATTAGATCAATTACTTCTTCTTTTTTCACTTCACGTTTCTTAGCCAATGCTAACATGAAAATGTAAGTCATTAATATAAAATATCCTTGATAATTTTCCCTTCAATATCTTAATATGAATTCAAAAAAATTATTTCCACATTCCCATAAAAATAAACGAATATACTTCCTCATTCGTTATGAAAGAGCTACCTCGACAAAACTCCTATAATACCCATTTTTGGCCATGCATTACATCGAATGGTCTTATCGATTCCTACAAACACAAGGAATTAATGTGGCTTTAGACTTATATCATGCGGAATTAATCATGATCCCTCTCTCTCCTTGATGGTCCATAGATACAATTTTTGATAAATTACCTCTCGAGCTTAGTAGACATGAGATTGAAAATCAAACTGAGAGCATTGCGAAGAGCAACCATGATCCGATGTTGAATTGCAAGAAAGGCTCAATGGAAGCAGATTGACCAAAAAAATAGCCCTACTGATGACATCGTTTTCACATCAATGCAACGCGATTAGAGACAAAGAGTTACAGAAAAATGGAAGGTGTGAATTGACTTGGTTCGATGGAGAGAACCCATCATGAGATCAAAAACAAAGCGTCTCCAATCGTCTTCTTCAACCTCTAGCCATCGTCTTCTCCATGCTGTCAATGATGAGTTGATCGATGACCATTGGTCGAGCCCGATGTTGTGGTCGTGGCAATGCCATTGCTGCTTCACTCTCCCACTTATAAGTTGAATCTAGTACTAGCTAATGCCGGACGGTCTGGTACACGCAATTTTTTTCCTTTGCCTTCTCATAATTTTCTTTTGAAAAAAATAAGAGAATATATTTTACTTCTTTTTTTTTGTTTTGATTTTTCGAGTGAGTGTTTATGCCAGTCACGCCGGTAAGATTGAAAATAATCTATTTTAAAGAAAAGCTAGAATGAGTTATCCCATCCTTACCTCAGAAACTCATGACAGTTTTCTTCTTTAGCAATGTAGAGAAAATTAGTATAGCCCATATGTAAGGATGACAAGCACAGATTGAGAAATGACCTAGGCCTATTTTTCCCATTTACTCATCATCAGAGGAGCGTTTTTTTCTCCTGCCCTTTGCTTTTCTGCCAATCTGAGAAAAGCGAAGGGCATCTACAAAAGGACAAAAAAAAACAATGTTAAACACCCTCTTAGTCTATGCTGTCATTATCATATAATGGATTTATTCGAAAGATCCTTAACGGACATAAGTTGTGAATCTTTTACCTATTGAAATCAACTTACCGCTAGACCAAAAATAAATAAAAAATGAAGCTACTGCAAAATCATTTAAGATCAATGACCACGGATTGCATCCGGTAGCAATCATACATTCCACCATTTCACTTATTATACTGGCAACCAGTGCGAATGCAGGCCCCAAGCTCCATAACGTGCAATATAAGAGAGAAAATAGTAAACCTGTTGGAGCAGCTTCAAATCTTCTCTTTCTCTCATGAGGTTCCTAGGTTTATGAGTTCATAGTCTTCGAAACAAGAACTCAAAATGGTGTTTGCATCCGGAAGGCGTTGCACCAAGGGCGTGCACCTTATGTGCCACCTGGGTTCACAGCAGGTTCCGGAACTAGTTCCAACAGGACCTGTTTTTTTTGTGTGGTCTGGTCTGATTTCCAAATAGACCAATCTGGTTGTCCATCCCTAATACTACTTAATTCTGTGCAAATTGTAGGATTTAAGTAATCTCTAATCTTTGGATCAATTATATTTTTGTGGTGTTTTTTTTTATTGGGCACAAAGATTGGGTCTCAAGTCCCATCTTTTGTGGCCATTATGGGTAAAGCTTCTAGATCATATTGGTTTGTTCAACCACATCAATCGTGTAACATGTGCATAAAATATTTTCTTGTCAATATTCGTTTAAAGAGTCTATTCTAAGACAATGTGATATATACATTTAATTTGGAACCTCCCCGTGCTTTAATGAATTGTCTTATGCAATAATTTCTATATGTGCCGTGTAAAAAGATGATTTTTCACCTAAAATTTATCAGCATAATTTTTTTTTAAGCAGATCAATTTGGACTTGGCTTTTATAAGAAAACTTTTTTTTTTTCTGAAATCAAACATACACGATCGATAAAAGCAGTCATCCGGCTGCCACATTTGAAATTCCAGTGAAGTCTAGTCGCAGCAACTCTTCTCTTTGGAAACGGAAGGGTCAAAAGAAATGATGAATCAGCCAATTTCAACCAACAAAATCAACATCGGTTCGGCCAGATTCAACCACAGGCACCGGTCATTTGCATCCAAGTTGGTCCATTTTGGTTATTGTGCTTCTAAGCTTTTGACTAGGTTCTTTGATTTATCGCTTGATGCTGACGACCGACGAGGGTTTAGGGTCGGTAAACCTAGGAACACTGAACAGAAGCCAAGTTTCTGTTTGCTTATCCTATGACCTAATCTCGTTGAACATGGAGTTCTAATACCTGACCAAATGCTTGGGTGTGCACTCGCTATTCATCAAACGTTCCGGAATGCAGTCCGTATTGCGTTAACTTTCAAATTCACGTTTTCCGGAGCCATCATAGTTCCTATCATGCCCAAGAAACTTTACATGCTTTGAATAGTCACCACTTAAACTAATTTTCAAGGGAACATATGACTCGCGTGGAGAGAAAAGTGGCCCAAACCGTCCCACGAAACACGCGTGCGCTCGTGCTTTGTACTGTGATCAGTTTTGTTTACCACAACGTCGGTGCCTCCAGAGAGCTCGAACAGTAGAGAACGAGATGGAAATTGTCATTTTGCTGAATTTTCCCATCTTGAGCGTCCACTCATGACAAGCCTGCAAATCAGCAGGGTCCAATGGTGGAAGACAGTGGAAAGTGATTGGTCCAGACAGAAAGTCGGAGCTTCTATTAAAGAATCGTCTTTGGCTGTTCACATTCTGCACGCTTTGAAGTCAGAGACAGTCCTGTAGACAATGATAAGAAGATAACAAATTTCATGTAATGGAGCTGCTCTTGACAGAACAAAACGGCCACTGAATTTTGCTTTATTTTAGTAGACTAAGTGGGCTTGATCAAGCACTCACTATCGGGTGGGGTGGGTTGGTGAGGAGGTGTCAGTTTCCCTCTCAGTGGGAGTCACAGGCTAAAAGCAAGTAGTAGACATTGCAGGTACAAGAACACCTTCTAGCAGATTCTAAGGTTGTTTCTTTCTTAAAGGACCCAACTCAGTTGCCCCCACATCTTCTCACTGTCAAAATCTCCATAGCATCTGAAATTAGAAGAAAGCACATATAATGATCACCAAGATCTCTTTTGTTGCATTTCTCTCGCTCCTCCATATCCTCTCGACTTCTTTCGTTTTGTACTCTGAGGCAACTTCTCCCAGTAGAAAGGCACTAGAGCTCTCCATCGGCATTGGCAGTGGCAGCGGCAGCGGTGGCTCAAGCAAAGATTGTGGCGATGAACTTCTCGGGAACGCTGACAAATCTCAATGTCCTCAGGCGAAAATTCCATTGTTAGGACCGGTTATCCAAGCACCCCTGTTAGCACCAGTAGTACAAGCACCAATTGTACAAGGTCTCCTGAACTTTCTTGACCAGAGGCTTGCACTGGTGTACCCAGTGATCCAGTTGTTCAAGTCCACAATCACATTAGATCCTCTTGGCATCACCCAATCTTGGGTTGGCGCTGACATTTGCAGGTACAAAGGCTTTTACTGTGACACCCCACCTGACAATAAATCAGCCATTGCTTTAGCTTCTATAGACTTCAATGGCTTCGGATTAAGTGCTCCGAGTCTAGATGGCTTCCTTGATCAGCTCCCGGACATCGCGCTATTCCACGCCAATTCCAACAACTTTGCAGGGGCCATTTCCCCGAGCATCACCAAGCTTCGGTACCTCTACGAGCTCGACCTTAGTAACAACAAGCTCTCGGGCCCATTTCCCACGGCAGTCCTTGGCATGACCGATCTCATATTCCTAGATTTAAGGTTTAATTCCTTCTCCGGGGCTGTGCCTGCCCAGATATTTACTCAGGATATCTATGCGCTATTCCTCAACAACAACGGCTTCGATCAGACACTGCCAGACAATCTAGGGAACACCCACGTGCTCTACCTCACCTTAGCCAACAACAAATTCACTGGTCCGATCCCAAGAAGCATCGCGAGCTCCCTGTCCACTTTGACTGAGGTCCTGTTCTTGAACAACCAGTTTAGCGGTTGTTTGCCTTATGAGATTGGTCTGCTGGACGAGACTGTGGTCTTGGATGCGGGTAACAATCAGCTGACAGGCCCGCTTCCGCTCTCATTGTTCTGCTTGGAAAAGGTGGAGCAACTGAACCTTGCAAGGAATTCGTTCTACGGGATGGTGCCAGAGCCAATCTGCTGGCTAGGATTATATCGGAACTTGGTGAACTTGTCTTTGTCGGACAATTATTTTCAGCACGTCGGGCCTTGGTGCAGAGCGTTGATCGAGAAGGGCATACTCAATGTGAGAAATAATTGCATTCCAGATCTTCCATTCCAAAGGCCAGTGGTCGAGTGTGCACGTTTCTTCGCACGCCCAAGGCTATGTCCAAGGATGTGGTCGTATTCCTACGTACCATGTAGGAATGCTCATCTGGATGCATTGTTCCCGGCATTGCTCCTTCACCATGAGAATCTTGCTGCCCCTTATCTTTTCTCTTCAAGTCCAAAGATTTGTAATTTAAAAACTGGAACAAAGTACTGTTAGTGTAATTCAACTTAGAACGAATCTCTCTCTCTCTCTCTCTCTTTTTTTTTTTTTTTTTTTTTAAAGTTAAGTGCTGATGTTTCTAATTTTTTATCAGCTTTTTTTTTTTTATTGGGTGTAACCTTTCTTTTCAATAAGGAACTTGCCCTAATGTTTAGGCAATCGACTCAACCAATGAAACAAATATCTTGTCATTGAACCCCGATATATTGCATCTCTATATCTGTTAGGCAAAGAGTTTTAAGTCGTCATTAAGACACCTATGACTCCAGCGACTCCTGATATAGCAAAGGGTGATGTACACAAGTGGCCTTGCCTCTTGAATTCGAGTGACTTTATTCTGGTGTATGCGTCCAGATTGAACATGTTTCTACACATAACGTATTGCAGGAATGCAAATCCTTTAGATGTCATATTTCATTTGATTACTAACACCAGAACTCCAAACTCCAAAATGGTACCATGGAAGACCAAGACTGTATTCACCAATAACAGAAATTATAGCTCATGCTTCGTATCATCTTTTCATTTTTCTCCCACTTGACTGATGTCCAAGGTTTCAGCTCCATTCCTCCTTAAATGTCCATAAAGCCAAAAGAAGACAAAGAACTTGCAAATGATTCTGCTATGCCATAATATTAAGTGTTGGATCCAAAAGTCTCAACTAGTGCCGGGAAAAGTGTGAATTCCCATCAACTAATGGTCCCGAATTTTGTCCACACATTGACATGAGAAAGCGGAGATAAATTACTGAGGGAAAAATATGCTTGATGCTGAAGTCAAAAACTTGGTGGGGTTGTGCTCTTTACATTTTGGGACAGTACTGCTTCCTTGTCCTCGCAAGTCTGGTGTGTTATTTTTTTTTTCCTGTTCTAATTGTTACAGAGAGAATGCATTAGTTTAAAAGAAAATGTGGACCATGACCAAACTCTTCCCACTAGAATTTCTAGCAGCAACATTGTGGTCCACCAAGAAAAGTGGTTCATCCATCCCCTTGGATTCTAAATTCTGGTGTATGTCCTACTCACATCCTTGTCACTGGCCACCTTTCTGGTTTTAATTGAAATTTCTAAATTGTCTCCGTCCAAGTGGGAAAAATCTGCTCTTTCGGTCGTCATGCCATTCAACACGGGCATTTGATTTGCACAGCGTGCAACTGATGCATATAACCAAAGAACCGCAAGACTCGTCTATTATCATCATGGCCGACACAGCATGCTTGAACTTAATCATTCGATCTTGAGTCCTCAACTCATTTTATATCTCTGTTCGTTTATCTCATCGCTCACGCCAGTCCCCAATTTCTTGTTATACCCATTATATTCTTGTTGATCGCGATCAAAAGGACAGAAAGCTTAGTACTGTCCTACGGATGAATTCTCTATGACTTGTTTGTCCCTCACTTTTGAATCATCACACCACACATTTCTTCATTAATCTAAATTTCTGCACCGCTTGTTAGTCTATGACAGTAAATTCCCTGGTAAATGGTTATTGAAGCCTGATCAAAAGGAGTAAAACTGGATTTGCAAGATGATACGGCTACTGCTATTGTACTGTGCACCATGAATAGAAGGGATCAAAGAGAATAAAACGAAGAATGAATCCATTAACATACTGTTTTTGTGCGCTCTTAAATCTCATGATCTATAGAAGAAATCATAAACTTGTGTCTCCTGATAAATGGGTTAATTAAGTAGAGAACTGAGGTTTTATGCTAGATGTAAAAATAGATGTGAACACCCGAGAATGAAGCCTAGAGATTCTACGGACTGGTCCCTATTGCCCCAAGCAAAGATGTTTGTTGGGGCCAAATCAAGCAAAGACTGACTGCACAATGCAAATCTTTGAAATCAAGGTATGAAAATGTGAGTTAGTATCACGGAAAACCTTAAATTAATACACTTATGGTAAAATTACTTCAAATAAGTGAGAGCAGCCCTAGAAAAATCCATTGAAACTTGCCTTTGATATCAACTAAAGTTCTCATCCCCAAAAAAGCTTTGTTGAGGTGTGGGCAACCCCGGAGGCTTTTAAACAGAGTGACTTGGCTTCACCTAAGCGACGTGGGATTCCCTTCTACAGGGGCTTAACAAACACTCGGATCCATAGAAATCGCAGTATACCTGTGACAAATTTATCTTCCGGTTTTTCCGTTAAATTTTGCTATCAAATTGTGGAATTAGATGATATATAATAATTAACAAATATTTCAGTTTGGAGTTTTACCCTCGTCTATTACAAATATACCACTTTAGTATTAATTCAATCTAATGGGAACTAACAAAAGGTAATTTTGTCACAAATATTCCCGTTTGTGAATAATTGATGATAAAAAAATAAAATTAGAGTAAATTTGTGACAAGTATACATTTTAAGATCTTCCATGATATTAACCCTATGAAAATTGACTAGGAAAGATGCCAACCGGCAACCACTATCATATTGACTCATTCATATCTCTTTTTATGCTAAACCAAGTGGTCTTTACAAAACAACTTTAGTAAAAACATCGTAGAGTCTATAGATTAATCAGTTCGTCTCTTATTCAACAATCGCAGGCTCATATCATATGAAAGAGCATTCAAATATGTCCATGTACTGAACTGGTATGAAACTAGCTCATGTTATAGAGATGAGCCCTTGGAGTACAAGTTCATGAAGCACAAACATGAGTTTAACTCTTGGCTTGGAAGAAGCAGAAGATAGAAGGGCGAAGTTTCCACGCGCCAGCGGACTCCAACTCATACTTCTACCTACTACAATGAATTTTAGGTTCGCTTCTAGAAAGTGAGTGTCAAAAATGGATTAAGCTAACGTCAATCTCAAGCCAAATTAAGCTCATACCACATTAAATTCTTTGAAGTGAACCCAAACGGCAACATTCTCGACCATAATTTCCATTTATGTTCTCATTTTCTTTCTTTATATGAGTGACGGTATTTCGTATTGCAATGATTGATTTGAATGGACAGAAGACATACTCTTTAAAGTTTATCTGAACGGGCCGGAACTAAAAGCCCAAAACCAACCTCCATCAGTCTTCTCCATGATGAGCATGAAGAGGAAAAAGAGTCCAGACCCAGATGAGGAGAACGATATACCAGAGCTAATGAAAGTGCTTTTCGGGGAGGACAAGGAAAGATCTTGCCAGACCCAGAATCGTCCGAAACAGAGCTGCTCTCTACACTTCACTAGAATCTTCATCCGAAGCTGACAGCCAAAGGAGAAGGAAGGCCCACCTTTCGTGGCATCGGTGTGATTCACGTTCGTGCGGTTTCGCATCGACATAGCTGAAGCTGAAGAAATTGAGTGGAAACAAGAGAGCGAGAGAGAGTGAGTGAGTGAGGAGGGTGAGGAAGAATGGCGAGAGATCCAATGGAGGGAGACGCGGAGATGAGGGATAGCGAGGGCGAGGCGCAAGGGAGAGATGGTGGGTGGGAGTTACTGGCCATGGCCCGCCATCTCATTGATCAGGGCAAGCCCTCTCAGGCCCTCCAAGCGGTGATTTTTCTTCTCTTCTCAGCTTCTAGTTTTCTGGGTAACTGCGGATTTGAATTAGTTTGTTGGATTTCAATTGTTGAATCTTTTGTTCGAGCCGGGCTTGCGAGTAGGTTTAGGTGTTGCTTCATGATTGTTGGCTCGTACGGTAGCTGACATTGTGGTTGAGTGCTGGGTATGAAGTGCATTGATGGGGTTAGAAAGGATCTTAATTGTGATTGATGGCCGGTGCACCTCGTTAAGTGGGCTGCGAACTCCTGAATTTTCGCCTTCTTGGCCGGTGCACCTCATTGACAGTTGCATAAGCTCGAATTGGACATTGAGTCGAGCATCTTGACGCTGTGAACCTTTCGCGGTCACACTATTCCAAGGGATCATCTATGCCGAGTCCAGTAGTGTCAAGTTTGATGAGTGTCGGTCAACTGCTGCTCCTTGACTCATTTTTTGGAGAGCCACCTAGCTTTGGGTTCGAATGAAATCACCCCAGTAGATAGTAGTCTTAAAATATGGGGAAAAAAACAGGCATAAGCAACCTGAACAACCTGTGTAATGTATCTGTTTGTTTATGAAGGTGTGGAGAATTTTGGTCACCACTTTGTTTAGTATTCGGCAGCCTCTCTTCAATGAAAGGGCAATTCTTGTTATCCCACTCTGCATAAGAACTTTGATCTTGCATGATGATTCTTTTTTTAACAGCAACACTCTATATGAAGCTAATGGGATGCTTCCTTTGAACATAGGCCACCACCTCTTCCGTTTCCCTGGAACAATTAGGGAACAACATAACATGTCACTCCCATATTGAGATGTCAGATTGTCCTTTACAAGCTTAGCAAGAAAAAATGGGGATGGGTTTTGGATAATTAGAATACCGTGTTCAGAGGAAGTTCAGAGGAATGCTTTTGTTGAAAAGTGAGACCAAGTAGTAAGTTTAACAGACAAATAAGTGCTTTTTCTTTGCTATAATCAAATCAACTCTTAGTTATGCCTTCAATGACCTTGCGCCAACCAGTGAACTTGCATGTGGACAAGGAAAAAATACCTTGAGAAGCAGATTTCTGGAAAATACTTCTTAACAGAGTGCAGTGGGTTTTGACTTGACTGATCTGTTGCCTTCTGAATTGCAGAAGATGCACTAAAGGAACAGACTCAACTGACTTTATCATGAATTGAAATGGTTCACTTGAGCTGGTACATATGATTCAGTTTGAGAAGGATATTCACTGCATTACTCTCGTTATTGAATCATCATCTATCCCTTATATTTATGACAACACATACACACCGAACACAATAGAAAGTGCAGTGCCGATTGCCTCTCTTCTATTTGTATTCTGGCCCTTTATGTAGTTATAGCGGATGCATTGTGGAGAATGCTTTATGATGGTGCGAGATTATTTTCATCGGGTAACAACCTTAGTTATGCTTGGTTGTCATTTTCATTTTACAATTTTATTTTCTGTATCTTCTGTATAGCAACTTCTATGTCTCTTCCCTGCCATCAATTGATAATTGTGTTCAGTGCAAGTATATTTCGATTTGAGCTGTAAAGATATATTATCAGCTTTTATAGTTAAGAAAGGACAATGTGTATTAAAACCGAGGCTGTGAAAGATACGCTAAGAGATGGAAATTACACTTAATTGGTTGGAGCTAATTTGGTGCTTCAAACAGGTAGTGATGGCAACAAGGGCTAAAGGAGGGGACCAGGCTGTGTTGGAATTCTTGCAGCGTGCCCGTGAGCTATACAGAAGCAAACTCCAAACAACTTCTGCGGTCGAACAGCTGGCTTCATTGTTCGCTGAGTGTGCGATTGCCGGAGTGCAACCTTTGGAGGCCAACCCTCCATCAGTTACTGCAAGTGGCCCATCAATCGAGCCAGATGATCATGGAAATTCCATACTGGCGGAAACTGGAAGGAATCAGATTGTACTGGATGCATTTGCCGACGGGAGCAGTTTCATCTGCTTGAAATGTGGTGGTCTTGTTAGTAACCAGCGTAAAGATGAGCACTATGCCTATTGGTGTGGTTGATCAGACGCTTGAGCACATGCACTATCTTGGTTGAAGTTGCCTGAGCCTTTATGGTTTTGCTTGTTTCACTACGTACTTCTATCCAATGCCAGAAATTTTGACTAAATGGCAATTTATGAAAAAACCATTCGGTGCCTTGTCTGCAAGAGGGTGCTCGTGATCTGGATCGGCTCAAAGCTCATACAACTTGTTCCAATGAAGTACTGAACAAAACTATGCTCCTGCATTTCAATAGTAGCAGTTTGTGCAATAAGGACATAGGATTAGGAGGGGACAGTTTCTTCCTCAATGTAGAGTTTGTATTTGTCCGGTCTGTTATACAGCAAGATTTTCTCTTGCATAGCTTTCAGATGGGCGCAGCATATTTTGGCTAGGCTGTAGTCCATAGTATGCAGCACATTGAAAAATGTTGATTACTTACAATCTTGGAGTACTGTTACCATCTAGTTTTGCATGGCTTCTGAGCTTATGGTGAGCGGAAGTTGTCATTTTCAGCTTTCACCAAAGGAGTTTGTAACAGGCTCTGCTGTATCCACATCTTGGCAACCCATTATGATGATTTTACGTGGCCACAAAAGAAAGATTATGATGATGCAGTGAGGAAAAAAGTAGAATGCATACGTTCGCATGGCCAATTGATGAAATTGGGGTTTGGGGGGAGTGGCTGTGCCTTTAGCCAATGTAAAAGACCCGTGCCTCTGGGTTAAACTCTGAAAATGAGAAAAGCAACCAAACGAAGTTGAGACTATTTTAGGGTGTCTTTTACGTATGAATCGCTTAAAAAGTTATCTCACTTGATATGAAACTTAGGATGTTGCATCTACATATTATTCGAATTCATTTACATGTGTTTGATATATGGCAAGTAAGGTGTGAGTTTGGTGACACAATATGCAAGCGTAGATGGCATCGAGTACGGAACACAAATAAACTGATAATCTTGCATATTGAAGACAAACGGGTTAACAGAGTATACATCACTTTCTGGACAAGAAAAAGGTTTACAAGATGGTTCAGTCACCCCACACACAGATGTCAAAAGAGAACAGCAAGAAAAACGTATGAAAGAATATCGGTATCGTGGCAATGGCTGAAGGAGGCTACATTCTACAATCAATACAACAACAGACAAACAAACGACAAACCATATGAACAGGCTTGGCCAAAGACACTACAAAACGATGCCTAATTAAGACCTTCAATATACATCTTTCTGACTCCAAAGCTATTCCCTCGACTTCTGTTATTGACTGGGAAAGGAGCACCAAAATTAGGTGTCACCTTCCCATTTGCGATGTTGATGTTATGTTCAGCTACTGTGTACTTGCATCTTTACCTCTTAAACTTAGAAACTGTTCAGGAGCATCAAACCTTCTGTACAAGATGCTCCTGATGAAGAAACAGCAAAAATTTCAAGCTTCCAAAACCAGCTTGTACAACTTCACTTGTCCAGGATACAGTCATAAGCAAGAGGTCCTCAAAAACCAGCATCAGCTGCAAAAGTAGAGGAACGCATTAGGTGGTTAGCGGCATTTGGCATGTGGCTAAACTGTGACCATGCTAACTGCAATTGATAAACCAAGAAACTAGGCTTGTAATTTCTCTGAATTTTTACAAGAAACAATCTCCACAGTATCAATTGAAGCAGAAAACTCCACAGGAATTTAGTTGGTACTCATGTATCCTAGCACTGGAGTTGTGTGAACAATCTAGCAATCCAAGAGGAAATTGCTCTGTCAAGGAATGAGCTTCTCTTGGATATTTCCATTTACAAGCTCCCTCTAGGTGTAACTTTGGCCAAAACCAAAAGTTGGGTGTTAAACTAGCATGTCCCATGGATCAGGATGTCTATGCCTTCTGCCAAACTAAATATTTCACCGAGTTACTCCCCCCTCCGCCCAAGCTTATCCAACTCAAACAAAATTACCTCCTGCTACATGTCGCTATGCAACATGCTGCATGCTGCAAGTTCCAAGGAAAAAAGTTCAGGCAATAGCTGGTGACTGCAAGCGTATCACATCATATCTTGTAGAGCTTGTGGGCGTGGCCTTGCTCTCATGATAGTTTCATCACTGTGCCTAATCCATTCAGAAAGTCTCCATGGCTTCTGCCACTTCCATTTGAATTGCAAGAGCCACTGGTGATGACTCCTCTTCCATCTCCATAACTTCCCAGCTTGTCCAACAACTGCCAATTTTCTCATTGACAATTGCCCCATTGGAACCATCTGCAGCAGTATGAACATCAAACTGTTAAGTAAGTTGGGATAGGAAAATCAAACTGTTAAGTTGCTATAAGAACATCAAACCATTAAGTAAGTGACAAGGCATCTAACAGAAAAACCAGGAGATATTGACCTTTCGTGTCTGATCTATAAATGCTGCTGATTCCCGGATTGAGCCATTTACAATCCCTGGGGTATATTTGAGCTGCTTCTGTGCAGGTAGAGAGATTGGAGATAGAGGACCACTTGCCTCATCGGAGAAGTCTTTCAGTGAATTAGGAGAGTTTGCCTGTCAATGCCAAGTTCAAAGTGTTTTAAACAAATTGGCACCAGAAAAAAAAAAAAGATTAGCCACAGCTCCACACTGGGCCTTGAACAAGGCTAATTGGAAACTACGTGGCACATGTAAAAGTGAAATCATTGTTTGAATTTGATGTATGTCAGGAGCAAATTGAACAAATTTCTCATTCATAGATGTACACTGAAAGTTTGAAACTAATTTCTATACCGTTTTTCATGAATTAAGGTGGAGATTGTTTCCAATATCATCATCATCTCAATTACAAAAAGATTTGGAAGTATAACATTGGATGAGAACTTACAGAAGCTGATGTAGCCAATGCAATTGCAATAGCTTGCTCTCTCAATTTTAATTCCTTTTCAACTTCTTTTCTTCGTAACTCACTCTGCTGCAGTAAACCTACAAGTTCTTTCAGTTGGTCTTTCATTTCGTTGATCTCCATGTCCCTCTCCCATAATTGGCACCTGAAGACAAAAAGAAAAGGCAGAGGTGCCATTCTTGAGAATGTTAATTTCAATTGTCAGAATTACTTATGGACACTGACAAAATTACCGGTATCATGGCGCATTATTGAACATTTATATTCGTAAGGCCAGCACTCAATTTTACTGTTCTTTAGTGACTATTGGAATTGAGAGGGGTACAGTGTTGTCATCTTAGTCTGCTAACAATCACGCCCACTACTCTTTTGGCTGTGTACACATTAAAAGATTTTTAAGACGGTAATATAGGTCCACTGATATTAGATTGGATAATAGCAGTAGGGCAATTTTTCTACTAAAGCAAGGACATAAGAGTATTTCTGCAGATAATAGCAAACTGGGCCAAGAGAAGCACCTTGTATCGGCAAGAGAACTGAACATATATTGAAGCAAGTTCTTTGCATCTCCCATTGAACGCAACTGATTCCAACGGCCACGATTAGTGAAGCTACGTTCCCGCTCTTCTGCCTCTGAAAGCTGTGAAGCCATGGCTACGAGTGAGTTGGATGATATGCTTAGCATACTCTCAAGGGAAGATATTCTGGCCATTCTTGCATTTGGTGACATGGAGGAAGCTCTGGAAAGCAAAAGCAAAGAGCAATATAAAAACATTGAATATGTAAACACAGGCATGACAATCGGCATTCCTGAAGTTCAATTCCACTTACCTTGCAAAGCCATTCTTTCCTCTTGGAGGACTAAGCCCCTTCGAAGCAAATTCATCCACTTGCTTCAGGAGAGATAACTCTTCTGCCAGTGCAGCTCGCCTACATGAACCAATGTATTGATAATGCTATTAAAACACTGCAGCTAGCATCAAAGTTCCTTTCTGAATAAGTGACTTACACTTGACTTTGCTTCTCACATTCAAACCGTACTTCATGAACATTCACCATCACTTCAAGCTCATGGTCAAGCCAGCGTTGTAAGGACTTCTCATTGGTCTGAAGATTCAATACTTGTTGGGTTAAATTCAATGACAGAAAATCACAGGTTTATGTTGGGGAAACAAATAACAGCGGACAAGACCACTACCTGCCCATTTGTTCCATTGACATTGCCCATAACTGGATGACAGAATTAAAAATGAATTAGAAGGCAGAAAGAAAGACCCTTGATTCTAAGTGAAGCCTTCAGATACAATGAATTCATGTACAAGAATTGTTTGATATGCATTTGAACGGTGGAGAGTATTCATGATTTATGAAATGGACCTTATGTAAAAACAACAAGCAATTTCTGCTAAAATTCTCACAAGGATACAATAAACATCATACCTGAATTGTCACGAGCAGAAGATTTGCGAGCTTCTAGTAACTCCTTTAACCTCTTGGTGGCCATTGCAGCCTCTTCTGTCTTTCTTTGAAGAACCTGGGACAAAATTTCCTTCAAGTGAAAAGATGAACAAAGATTCCAAGTTCTCTCAATCTTTCTTACATGTCAGCATAAGCAAATCAATGGATTTTTCATTTAATTGCCAGCTATCACACATCATTGACTTGCAAGTCATTTACACAACTGAAAAAAGGAAGCAAAAGGACCATACTGAAATTTGCATATTGTATTTAGCCTACTAAACATGATGGTCAGCAAGATATTGATAGGTTTTGCAATGCTGCCGACTTAAATCAAGATATTAGTGGATGCAGCAACACTTAAAGCAACAACTTCTCGTATATAATAAAGCGCCTGTTGATTTCCTCAAATAGACTGCCCACTGAATTAACAATATAATTAAATGTATATAGCTACATGTCAAGTTATATGCTAAATATGATCTGCATCTCAGGCATAATCATTTTTGTAACTATAACTGAAACTTTTGGACTTCACCAAAAAACACTGAGCATGGTATGAGAATACCATTTTCTGACGTTGATTTAGAGATTGCAACTTATGCCTTTCATATTCATTCCTCCTCCCCTCCTTCCGCAACTGCTCATGCAAATGGAGAATTGACAACAGAAAAAAGTTCCAAAAAATAAAACATATTAGAGCATGCTAAAGTTGCAAAGAAAATAAAAACAGATCATTTGTCCTTTCAGAAACAAAATAATTAAAATAGACTGAGGAATAAATGTCACAAAGTTATGCATCTAAATCTAAATGCAAAACTATTTCAACTGCAGTGCAAAATGAAAAAACTTCTTGGACATTTTCTACAAGTGCTTTACTGCAACTGTACACTTCAATGGAAGGTACACCTACATGTCGGCAGTTGTCTTCCCATCCTACTAATGTTTAAGATTGACAGAGTATTATTCCCTCTTTTTATACCTAACACAAATGGAGAAGCCAATTGATTGATGGCCTTTTAAGATATGGACAAGAATAAGCAATTGGTGATGCACAAGTGTTGTCAATTATTTCAACAAGCTTGCTTGATCATGGTCGTGTAACATTGCGAAGGAAGCTATTGAGGAAGTGCTGAAGGTAACATCTCATGAATATAAAAGGCCCATATGGTGTTGTTTGTAGCATGAAAAGTGGATGATAAATTAAGAGTCTCTATTCATTCTCTTAAGGCTGGGAAGACTGAACTAAGAGAACCCGTCAGAACTGTGACTTTTATTGGTGTACTTTGCCCCATTAAAGTTAGATATATACTATGATATTAATGCCTATATTTATTTAAGTTTCTTTCTGTTATGTTAAAAAAAATGAAAGATCAATCAATGGCAGTAGAAGCAAGGGTCTTTAGAAGGACTACACAGACAGGACATGCATACCTGCAGCAGTTCCTTCTCCCGAGAGGCCTTCCAATGTCGAAACTGTTCAGCTTCTTGTTTCATCCTATGTTGGAGTTGAACCTGACAGATAGAAACAAAGTTAGAAAATGATGAGGTCATGGACTTCAGAGTAGTTGTAGAAGACCAAGTGATGTTCCAACCTTTTGTGCCTTTATAGACTGAATTTCTTCCTGCAATCTCTTTGCTGCTTCATCACTTTTTTGTTTTTGCTTTAAAAGCTGAACCTGATTCTCTTGTTTCTTCTTGAGATCAGAAATCTGTTGCATATGGGCAGTGAATTAAAATTTGTCATCCTGAGAAGGAGCCCTTTTTTCACATCCACCACACAAAGTAATGTATGATCAATTTTACATCATCACCTGAGCTTCAAGCATCTTCAGTTTCTGAGCATGGATATCATGCATCTTTTGGGTTTGTCCATCAGAATTAGCAGCAAGGTTCTCGACTTCAGCCAACAAGCGATCTCTCTCTTGCTACACTCCACATTCGTGAAAATAAACATACATTAACTCAACTTTTCTATAATGAGCAACGTGCATAAACTGAAGAGACTGTATTCTACCTGCACAGTTCTTTTTTCATCCTCCAACTCGATGATTTTCTTGCCAAAGTGTTGCTTGAGTGCTACAGTATCCGAGCCTCCAAAAAGTTTCATCTCTGACTGTTGATACGCAGTTCCAAAAATACAGAAGATAAGCCACAAGCCACAATGCTTGCATACTGAGTAAGAGAGGAAAAAGAAACAATGCAGGAAAAAAGACAAGAAGACTGGCTGATATATTCTTCCTTTCTTCCCTTTTTCTATAAGTAAAACATGATGATATATTAACCAACAACCTG
Organism: Angophora floribunda; assembly: GCA_014182895.1. Lineage (NCBI taxonomy): Eukaryota > Viridiplantae > Streptophyta > Magnoliopsida > Myrtales > Myrtaceae > Angophora > Angophora floribunda. The sequence continues at coordinate 16,043,614 of CM024713.1, forward strand.
TCTTACAAGATTATAACAACATCACTAGGGGCGTACCGAATACAAAGTCATTAAGCAAAAGGATGGTTAAGCTAGCAGGGCAGCATCAAATAACAAAATCCTGAGATAACTCTTTCTCGTATGCCAGCAAAAGCATCCAGCAGAGCAAATAAGAAGCAACTCTGAACTATTTGTATTGCTAGTAAGAGGAAACTCAGAGATAATCATCTACATTTTTCTTTTTAAATGACCCCTGCCCTTCCTTCTGAAGAATCATAAGTATTCAGAATATTAAGTATAAGATTCATTAATATTACTGCGATATCCTTGCTAGGCAAATAAAAAGATCTTGCTACTTTGGGAGGGCATTGGAAGAATGTTTATCAATCATGAAATTTCAAGCAAAAGTGTGGACTGTCCAAAAATAGCGTATATCAATAAGCCAACAGAAATGTCAGAAATAAGAAAAGTCCATCGTACCTCCTTCTCCTCTAAGCGTTTATTCAACTCATGCAGCTCTTGGTCCAAGGAGTTTTGCAGAAGAGTGTGTTCCCACTCCTTCGCGACTTCATCTATGTCTCTGGAATCACCTGCTATAGTAGGAAATGGGGAAGGGAATTGCAGAGAGGGGGGGAGGGAGCAGAGCAAGGTAACATGAGAAAGGAGAAAATTTGATAAAAAGTAAATGAAAGCACTAGGGAGAATCATAATCAAGAGAGGGGCAGGGATAGGTCATACTGCTCATGCTTTCACCCATTTGAAAATCACATGACTCCATGCTTTGCAATCCTCTTTTAAGCCCATCACTTTTCACAGAGCAGGTATCATCCTACAAGAAATTTCTCCAGTTCACAAATGCAGAAGCATAATTGTGCATGTGATATCTTAATAAATTCTGTTACAGGATAAACCAAGTCCCAAGAGCACCAAAAAAACAAGCATAGTTTGACAACAGGGTGGATATTAAATGGAAAAAGTGCATCCATACTCAAGGCTCCCAAGATTTAAGGACTTGGAAAGGTGGTAGAAAGGTATGCAGCTTTGATGCTGCATCATCAGGGAGCTTTTGGCAGTTGAGCCATGATCTTCATGTCACAATGGATAGATTTAACATTGAATAAGGACTCACCTTCATTACAAGGTCTAAAACAGTGAACTAATTGAGCACTACAATAGTTCTGACGCATGTTAATATCATACCAGGGAATCTGTTTCACAGCGCTCCACAACTGAGCATCTGCTTCGGAATTCATGTAGTTCTCGACAAAGATCCTCATTAGCTGCCTCAAGCCAAGCAATTCTTTCCTTGAGAGCCTATGAAGAAAAATGATTATGACTGGTTAGGATAAAGAAAAGATTGCAATATCACTGAGCAAGACACCAAAAGAATTATCCAAAATGAGTTCAAGAGTTCTGTAACTAATTAATGCAAGTGTAAAAGGATTAGACATGAAATTGGCCACTTAAGCCATTGCCATACATGGAGAAAATTATTTGCATAAAATTGAAATACCTGCACTTCATTTGATGAAGGCCCACCACGGGCACAAAGTTCTGCTTGCAAATACTCTAGTTGTTGGCGCATCTTTAGCATCTCATTTGACATGGGATCTCTATTAACCTATCCAGAATAAGAAAACATAATTATGGTACTCTCACCATGTATAGAATGTTCAGCCACATATGACAAAGCAAAAAATCATTAAAGCAAACTACTAGCCGGAAACTTACAACTGGCTTGTTTTGAATATTCCGAGCACGATTTGCATACTTCAAAGTATTAAGAGTTTCTTCAGCATTAATATCAGCAGGGCTAATGCAGGCTGAAAAATGTAACAAATTTAGAAGGCATGAAAGAAAAACATTAAGGAAATTCTTTTAGGATGAAATTATGAGGAGAAGCTAAAAAGACAACTACAGTACCATAAACACATTCGTACAAGTATGAAAAATGAGTGATATGCATTCTCTTCTCACACACGAACACAAAAGTTATGCCAAAGTATTGTCATCATGCACCAACAACCATTGGCATCACAGGTTCCATGCATATGTATTGAGGTACATGCAGAAAGCATGAGGAAGGTTTTTCTGCCTTACCTATCATCACCGTTCTACTATTGCCGCCGAGTGAATCCTGATATGGAAACAAAGTTAGCATAGGTAAAAAGTAGACTTCATACTTGGTACTCAATAAGAAATAAGGTAAAATCTATGAAGCTAAAACGGTGCAAAAAGAACTTCCACAGCCATTAATTTCTAGGTACACACAGATGTCCTCTTGTCATCATCGTTACTAAAGATAAAAAGAAAATCACAATAATAGTTTCTTAATCTTCCAAATAGTGTACAAATTTCAGCTAGATAATGCTGCTAGTTAAGACAGCACTGTTCCGTTAGATTAACATATTATAAGGATAATTCTTCATAAGTCTCAACCTGTAAAAGCCTAGTTAGTTTACTGTCCCTGTAAGGCACATGAACACCTTCTTTCCGCTTCTTCTCATCACCAAGAGCACTGATCACGTTACCAAGTGCAAGAAGGCCCCTGTTGATGTGCACTCCTATCAAAAATTGAAGATCGAATCTGATTAGCATTTGAGTATGCAGATTATGCATTATTTAGCAAAGAAAGATTCACTTTGATTTACCTTCTTTGAATCGCAAACCATCAGAACCTGTTCTCTTAGCTCGCTCTGATCCAGCAAGGTCAACTAGATGCAATTTGGCACACAGGTATTCTTCATTTAAATTCTCAGGACTGCTCTCGCCAGGAAAAAGAGGATTGAGCCTACGCATCTGCTCTAATGTGATGGTGAAGATGGCATGCGAACGGCTACATAGACAAAGTCAATAGTAAGACTCCTCTAGAACATGATATGGAAATTTCACTATATATTCATTCACATGATTCTTCAAAAACAAATTCTATTACAATGGCTTCTAGTTTTAAGATGAGTAGCTACAGCAGAAAATTTGTGCTACTCAGCATTTGGTTTCTTGTATTGTGTGATGCATACGAAAGGAGTTCACTGAATTATATGGTCGATGGGAAGCACAATGACATTTTAAAGGTGAATTTCCATCAGAAGGAGAATCCAGTATACGTGTATGCGTCTTTGTGAGTCAGACAAGTTGTGCAATCTCAGTACAGTCCATAGAGCTGCTTCATTTGCTCCTTTATTGCCCGCTGGTTAAGTTTTGCATCTCGTCTCAAAGTTGTTGTCTTTCAAGCCATATATTTGAGAAAGGCTCAAGAAACAAGAGAGGAAAACTAAGTACGTCTGCTATCGCAAAGAGGCCTCCTCACCAGAAGAGAAGATAAAAAGAAACAACGGTAGACTCGAAGCATCCATTAGCTCCGTCGGTTGAGTTCATTCTAAAAGCTGTAAGTTTTCAATAAACAATCTTGTAATATTTATTAATGTAATGTGCAACACTCTCTTTTAGTCTCTCTTTGCCAAATTGGCTAATAATCAATCTTTAAATGAAAAAAAAAAATCTTTTTTCAGATGAGGAAATGACAACAATGGAAACCAGGACTTAATTTTGTAACCTTGTCAAGCAACCGTTTATCCTCAAATTCATATACATTCATGAAGTTGACTCACAGTGCAAAACAAGCACGTACCATAACAGGCTATATACATGTCATTGTGGAGAAAAAAGAAAGTTGAGAAAATAACTCAGCCCCATCTCATATATATATTTAAACATGAGGAACAGTCTCCATAGCAAACCCACTCAGCTCTTTCAAGTATTTAGATTGGGATTAAATTGCAAATAAGATACACCAAAAAAAATTATCAGCAGATAGGTCACACTAACACAGGAAATGCAACAACTAAATCTGAGCAAGAACCATAAGGATGTGAATCGTCTGCTTGTGCACTTGGATGAAATTTAAGAGGCTTAGTTTGCCAGCTAATGGCGCATGACACCAGTGGATGAGATTGCTTCAGATAAATGCCATGTTTCCTACCTCAATGGCACCTAAATTATGCTTCACCACATTGAAAGAGAGAAACTAAAAGCTTCACCAACCTGGACTGATTGTTCATGTTTGTACTTCCAGTAGCCCGGCTCAGTGAACCTTGTTCAAGGCAGGCAACCATCTCTTTTAGAGAACTAACGCTAACTTCTGTAGATCCTGCCAATGTTATAACACCATTTGATGATTCACGAATCTGAATGGGAGGTTTTCCTGGAACAGGTACTTTCCCAGTGTGGCCATTTCCATTCTCTGATTTGCCCAATGAAGTCAGATCCAGCAAATCTCGAACTTCTTCTTTCAAAATCTTCCACAAAAGAAGACATCTTATTGTTAAGCAATTCTTAAAAAAAGTTACAGGACAAACAGATACTTGCAAGTGCTGTATAAAATATATGAGTAAAGGATGAGTCATGTATCATAAATGACTCATACATCATTCGATGACAATCATTTTATCTAATGCTCACAGAAGAGATATTGAGCCCATAATACTAGAATGTAATAAAAATGGCTTATGTCTGTAGAAGGAATGGACAAAAAAGAGCCCTTTAGGGCAAGCCTATGAAATAAGAAAACACGAAGCATGATGGAGTTTGAGGAAAAGAATGGCAATACTTGGAGGTTGTGGTACTTCTTCCCATTAATGTAGCACAATTAGTAATGTTCAATGAAGAACAAAAAGAAAAAGATAGTTGAAATGCCATTGTATCATTGCTCCAGCAAAATCTGGACTTTACATCAGATGAGCCTTCTGTTATGGCATTTAAGCAACAGAAAATTTGTCGATCCTGGAACCAGACATTGGTGCATGTCCATGGTTCCCTTTCCAAAGAACATGGAGTTTATATCAGAAGATCAGCTATTAGAGTTACATAAAGCACTTTGACATAGAATGTTTTCAATGTTGCAAAAGGGAAAAATAGCTAACCTCGATGAAGGAAACGTGCAGTTGGAACTCTCTTTGTTGTTTCAGAGCTTCCATCTTGCTGAATAAAGAATTCATAACCAGGGGAATCAGACCTGTCTGGCAACCATCTTTGAAACCAGTACCCATCGTGTAAGTTTTACCGGAACCAGTCTGCCATGTGCAGAACATACAAATATAAGTGAAAAAAGAGGAGACTATAGGCTAAACATTAGCTTCATTTGACAACAAATGGGAAACAATACCCACCTGGCCATAAGCCAGAACAGTTGCATTATATCCTTGGAATAGGCCCTCAACAAGAGGCGCAACACATTCTTCAAACATTGACGATGAAGGAGTGCTGGTGCTCCCATACACATGATCGAACGTGAAGGAATGCGTACCAATTTGTACCTGCACCCACCGATAACAAAATGTTCACAATTCTGTGACTGCTATTTTTATTTTCCCCATGTTGCTTCTTCTTTCAGAATTTCACGTGACCATCAAATAGATCAATTAAGAACAAAATCCGAAGGGGCATTGTAGTTGTCCAAAGGTAATGACTATCCACCAAAACCAATTTTATACAATGAGAAAAGTTCTTAATACTTATAAACTATAGTGAAATTAATAGTAAAAATGTTACCTTAAGTATGCTTTACTACCATGATTCGAGTATAAGTAGCAAAATGAGAACATGATTGCTACAACATCCCCGATTTTTATGTTCAGCATGAATTCATGGGTCATTCTAAATCTTGGCCAACATCTGAATTGTTTGAATGATCAATTTTGTCAAAAGACATGACTACCAAACATTTGTCTGAAACTTTGGAAATTGAGGTCGGAGACTTTGGAACAACCTTCCACCTCTCAAAGCAACAAAAGAAACATAAAGGTACTCCAGAAAAGCAGCAGAGTTGAGCAAGTCCGCAAACAATTCTAGGATGCGAGCAAGATAGTCGTTCCAATAAGTAGACGTTTCTCTTGCAGATGCAACACACAAGACCCTCCAGAAACTCCACCGCAAATTCTGATGCCACTGGGAAGGAATCCAGATGGCAACAGCAACGATGGAAGATTTCCGCTCTTCCCCGTAACTTTGTTCGTTTTTTTTTTTTGGCTGGGCATCTCCCACAATCATGTAATCAGTCCGACCCAGGCAACAATTAGCCGACCAAGTAGTGAGATTCATGGTCATCAAACGAAAGGGAGAAAAGAGAAAAAGAAAAGACAAAAGTTGAAAGCAGTGCTTTGCTTGGACTTATGCGACTCTCCAAAGTCCAAACCTTTTTTCGGTGAAGAAATACAGAGAAGCATGAAGGGGAAACTTCAACTAGCTACCCATCAGCTTCTAAGATGAATCGGGAAAATTCACAGAACCAACCCAAAGATTGAGGAAAATGACCGGAATAAAAAAGGGAAATTTCCCAGTCTAATTTAGTATTCACCAACCACTTTCGAAAGAAGAAGAACCCCAGTCAAGGAAAAAAACAAGAGAAAGTTTCCATTAATATGTCAGTCCCATCCTTAATTCAGACTATTACGTCACAGTCCTCCTCTCGAACAAGAGACGGGTCCAATCCAAGAAGATAGCCTATAAACCTCCCGAAAATGACGAAAGAAAGAAGAAAAGGACGCCAGCAATCCCGCAGCATTTTGAGATCCAGATCTCAGATTGACGCATAATCGTCAACAGTCTAGCAAACAGTCTACTCGATTACGCACTCGACCACGGGGACCCCTTTCTTTCTTTCTTTCTTTCTTTCTTTCTCCCCCCGACCATTTCCACCCGGAATTCACTGGAGCTAGCTGGCCACATTCGAAGCGGAGCGTACCTGAGGCTTCCCGGGGACGACCGTGACGCAATCCTTGCAACCCTGGAGCTTCTCGTCGCCGATGAGAGGCCTGATGTGGACCGCCACTTTCACGCAGCAATCCTCACCGCCTCCTCCTCCTCCGCCTCCGCCGCCGCCGCCTCCGGCTTCCATCGCCACCCGGCTCGAGAACAAGAAAGGAAGCGCCTCCGCGCGATTCGGCCGGGGCGGATCGGGGGACGGGAGCTCCGGACGACGGCAAAGGGATCGACCGCCGACGTCGCGAAGAGGGGAGTTAGCGAGAGATAGCGAGAGAGAGAAAGAGAAAGTCGGAGGATGATGAAGAGCAATGGAGGAAGAGGAGGAGGAGGAGAGAGAGGAGAGAGGAGGAGAGGATTTTAGAGAGAAAGTGAGAGTGTCATGCGCATGTGTCCGTGTTGGTAGAGAGAGAGAGAGAAGGGGTAGTTGGGGGAAGTAGGAGAGAGAAAGTAGGAAGAAGCAGAGACGTAGAGAGAGAAAGACGAGAGTAACAGCAAGGGACAACAACAACCAGTAGTGAGAGAGAGAGAGAGACCAAAAGCGAGGAGGAGGAGGAGGAGGAGAAGCAAGAGAGGAGGTGGTCTTCCTATAATCTTTTTAATCTTTTCTCTTGTTTTTATGATGATTATTTTACCCTGGCCTTCACTGCTTTTTCTTTTCTTTTTTTTTGCCACCATTTGTACCGCCACCGGACGTGACGGTTAGGACTCCCTCCCTCCATCCATCCATCTCTCCTTTTGCTTGCGCCAACTCCAAAAGAGAAAAAAAAGAAGAAGGAGAGAGCGAGACATACACATGCTTCCACGGCAATCTTCCCCATTTTGCCCTCCCCTCCAACCTTCTCTCTCCTCGCTTGCCAGCATCTGTCGGCTTTTCCTCCTCCTTCTTCTTCTCTTCTTTTTTCCTGATAAATGCTTACGTGACTATTATTAATAATCTGCCGTGATATTAACGGCTTATTTTGAGATCACAGAAAGATAAATAGTAAATAATTAAAAATTATTATGAAGTCCAAGTCTTTCAAGAATTTGCCAGCTCTCGTTATGTTGTATGCTAACAAAGCTGCTCTTTTTTTTTTTTTTCATTCTTTTCGACTGACGATAAAGAGATATTAACTCACGGTATATGACTATAGGCTCGAGTCAATGGCGATTGAATAATTATGTCTCCACTTGCACAATTCCGTTTAATGAAGTCGGATTTATTGTGAACATGCCCGATGAAGTCACTGACACTATTCGTCTATACCCGCCCTTCTAACTTAGGAAAATATATACCGATCGAGCACATATTGACATGATGTTGGGTTGAGCATTACTATCTTTGGATATTCTTTTTATTGTCGAACAAATCATTATTTTAGAAATACTAAGTCTAGATTTACAAAATTAACGTTGCTAATCGAAATGACAAATTATTATAAGAGATTACGACTCATTTATACTCTATCCTCTTATTTAGTATCCCAAATTTTCGTAATCATCCATGCCATTGGGCCCTAGTTCATTTTCGATTTACCTTCCTCTCCTTCTCATTTCCTTTTTTTTTCTGGGTACTATTTTTTCTTTATCTCCTTTATTTTTTTCTGACATTAGGAAGGTTCCAATTGGAAAATATGAGAATATAACCTCCTCAGCAGGAGGTGTAAATTGCAATGAAGAAGCTCCGCAAGAATGCAATCGAAGAGAGAGAGAGAGAGAGAGAGGGGGGGCCCACAAAGCCACGTGATGAGGGAATCGGAGGGGAGCGCCTGGAGTTTTTCCCGGCACGAGGCGGCCACTTTATAATCATTTAACCCCCTATAATTATTTAATTTCCCACCCCTCCCTAAATGCATGCTCTTTTGTGGCTTCTCTCCTCCCTATATATCCTCATATTTATTTATTTATTTATTTATTTATTCATTCGCCCTGCTATATTTATATATTTTGACCGAAAGACCAAATTTCTAGATTTCCTAAATTACCTTCCATTTCTTTCTTCCTTATCCGCCTGCTCATCAAGCAACAATTCATCTTCATTTTATCTCTTCAAGCAATTAGATTTCTTAAAATGAACCTCCTTCCCTATGTTCAACTATTGCACATAACTATTCATTTCCTTTTTGTTCCTAATTACCTGATTAATTGCTCTTTCATTTCCGCATGGGCTTGTCAAATACCGCTTGTCGCTCAAAATTTCTTGCAATGGTAATTTCTATAATTGGCAATCAAACATTGCATCTACTTATGGATTAAATACTTTCCATTTTCAGTATCGTACAAACGACCAAATCTACCATAGAGCCATAGAACAAGTACCTTGGTATTCACTTTACATTCAAAAGTGCAGGGGTCCTATGCGTTGTTTATCAATCCAAGTTTTATGGGTTCTTTTTTAAAAATTTATTTCAGTGTATATACTATATAATATTAATCTCTCATTAATTAAGCCGACGGCAAGCTAGTTAAGTTAAAATTATGAGATTCCCCAAGATTAAATTTTATCTTAATGTTCAGCCAACTCCATGGTATCATAACTATTAAAAAAGAGGAGCTCATACAGAATTATAGAAGTGGAATTACGCAGAAGAATCAGATTTTCTTCCTTCTCCTATTCATGATAGAGAGCTTTGCCCTAACTCCCACGTTACCACCATAATCAAACGCCACCCCCAGCTCACCTTCCCACCCTATGAAATGGCACTATCTAGTCACAAGTGTAGAATTTCAGGTCACGTTTCCATATCACAACAAGCGAAACCAAGGGAAGAAAAGTCCAAAATGCTATACGGAAAAAAAGGGTAGGGAGCGTGATGATCTGCTCTCTCTCTCTCTCTCTTTGCTTTGGAACCTTTTGGCTCGTGGTGGAGGGCCACGGCAATGGCAATGGCAATGACAATGGCAGTCCGTAAAAGAAAAAAGAAAAAGAAAAAGGGTTCGGAGAGAAGCAAAATGTAATGTAACACCGTGCTTATAAGCTATCGACTTAGATGTTCTCAACTTTCTTGATTCATGAATGTTGTATCGGATACGGCTGTATGACTATATAAGCTATCGTACGATGAGATCATGCCGAGGTATTCCCCCACAATGTGAAGATTACATGTCGTGATGAGCTTTATTTACTTAAGAGGGGAGGGAGAGTTGGAAAGTGATGTGAGGGGAGGGGGGGAGACCCACCCCGCAATTAGACACATTACAGCTGGTGGTCTCCCAGCTCACATGGCCTTTTTTAAGTGTCAAAATAACCCATGTGGACCCAAACCCTCTCTCTCTCTCTCTCTCTCTCTCTCTCTCTCTCTACTTGGTCAGAGTCTCTCAGCTGGTCCAATGTTTCTCTGCAGAATTTGGGGGAGTTGTTAATAAATACCATCTCTGTATTTTGCAACCTTTTAAGGAGCAACTGTGTGCATGGTGTGTCACCCTCAAAGCAGTGAGGAAATAACTTTAAAAGGGTTGAATGCCCAGCTAACTCTTGGTGATGAACTAGCCACACCCTCTGACACTACAGCCATGGATTCACATATTAATTGGATATTCCCATGGACTCATGTTCCTTTCCCTTCACATTCTGTGGTCATTGTGTAGAAGTCCGTGCCAGTCTAGGGATGTTGATGTGCTTGTTCGACCTCAACCTTAGATGGTTATATTGGAGGCGTGAGTCGTGATGAATCTCGACGTAAATAACTCAGGGTGGAGTTTGATGAAATGATTTCAACCTTTTTCTAAGTGAGTTAAACTGATAGTTTCAGATTCGTTTGAGGACAATTAAGCTCGACCTAAGCAAGCTCCACCATCCAGAGAAATAAATGTAGTCACCGAATGCCTTCACATCATCTAATGTCTCCCTTGAATCTTTTTTGTCCTTTTAAAAGGAACTGGCCTGGACACTCCCACAACTGGGTGCCTTTAACAAGTATTTTTTACCAGCTCTGAAAGCCATGGCTGAATCATCACGACTTCAGAATATTATGGCCAGTTGGGTGGATTGGATGGTTCAGGGGGCACTGAAAAGCCTGTTCAAAGTAGATGCAATAAAGGGCCACAAACTCTGACATAACCAACAAGAGCCATTAGGAGCTTCTTTTTCCCACCAAATGGGACCTCACGCTGCAATCTCTGAGCTTTGGTGGTTCCTTGTTGCAGAATCAAAATCGCATTGATATGGACTTCAATTGACTCTCAATCTACCTGAGACCTCGGGTTCCTTGTTGCAGAATCAAAATCACATTGATATGGACTTCATTTGAATCTCAATCTACCTGAGACCTACACACATGCATGCTCAGAAAAGTGTAGGTCTATGGGGAGCGTTTGATGATGCTACACTATTCCAATACACGCCCATGATTAGGCCTTATCAGAGAGCATCATTCCGGTTCTTTATCGCTTTTTCTTGATGGGTCATGGATGAAGATTATTGCTATGCGATTTCTAATCTTGTTGCACTGCTGTCGTAGATTGATCAAGTATTGGAAGAAAGGAGAAAAGGGCATCAATCTTTATCAGGTCTTGTTGATCCACGAGTTCGAAAATCAATTTTATTGATGGACTGGTAGTTATGAGCACTTTCCATATGGTCTCGCTGAACTTGTGTGCGCACTGGGAAGCTGTCGGAGTCTTTCTTTCCAAGGCACCAAACTGTTGCTTTCTCCTTTCCATTTCACGACATTTTCAAGTCGGTTTTTGATGAAAGATCAAGCCAAATAATTCCTATTCTTGTTAGGTGAATGGCGACGAGTAACTTCAGCAGATTTGAGTAAAAGATAAAATAAAAAAGAATGAGAAAAGAGCATGCATCTTTATCAGCTCCTGTAATCTGTAGGTTAAAAGATCATTTTCAAGATCCATTATATACCGACAAAGAAGAGTAAGTCGGCACACTTTGATCATCTATCAAACGACTTACATCGGGAAGTTTACCATCCGATGTATTCCAAAATCTTTCTTGTGATCACTCCAAGCCGAACCGGTTTTCTTGGCTCTCATCCTTTTCCTAGAAGCGGTAAACTGCAAGCTAAGCAAGCCCAAGTCCGAACATGGGACTCTTTCCTCTTTCTGGACGCTGGACTCTCACCAAAGGCTTCATACGCAAGGAAGGAACAGATGCACACTAAAACAAACTCTGACACAAGGACCTCAACCTTCAACCCTTCACTTTCTCGACCTAACTCGTCTCCTCTCAATTCGTTGGATTTTTGCTCCAATCCGACCGTTACATTGGACGTAGACCCCGCAACCGCAGTGGGGCCCCCCCACACACGAAGAAATGACAGGATTGGTTTTGCTGCTGACAATTTAGCTTCTTTGAGTAGTACGCATGTCCGTTCTTTGCCCATATATGCGCCTGTCTTACCAAATTACCCTGCAGGATCTTGGAATGAAAAGCTTCTTGCGTTTCTTTTTCACCACAAGGGATATGGATTGGCACTTTGACTGCAAAAGCAGCAATTTTGAAATTCCAACAGCAATGTCAATAGGAAAAAAAAGGGTCTTGGTATTGGGTGTGTTGTGTTTTTCCATGTCCATTTCGATGTAGATGTTCTTCTCTTTGATAAATGGATATCTTTCGAGAAGTCGTTCCTTGGAACGTGCTAATTTTATGTCTAGTCTTATCGCTATTGTGGCCAATCTTCGAATGTCTCGAGGAAGTTCAAGAGCCCTCACATGCTTTTGTCTCCCGGGTAAAGCGTAGTTGAGTCTGAATCATATTCTTTAGGAATTTAGATTCTCAGGGCACTATGAAAGCAAATGCAAAGAGGGACAACTCACAAAGGGAGTAAAAAAGAAACGATCTTGCCGTTGCAGATGATGTTGACAATGACACTGAAATTGATCTAGAGGCTCAAAAGCTGGATATGCGCGACATGTACTAAACCTGAGGGCATCGATCTTCCTTCTGTGGAAAGAAAGCGTATATCATGAATTGACCATTTTCAGATCACCTGTAAATGCATTTTCTTCTGTCTTCTTTCTTCTTTTTCTGCCCTTAATTGATGTTAAGCTGGCAAAATCCTCATTAAATTTACTGAAACCCCAGTCAACATTCTTCACCGAACTCTTGATTGTACAATGTGGCCGCCCAACCACATGATTGCCCAACAAAATAAAGTTCAGACCTTTTGATCCAATGACAGGAGCTCTGTTTCAGAGTAGCTGCTTCCGCGTAGCAGTTGTGCCTTATCTTTATTCTGTTCTCTTTCCCTCTTACTGCTTGCTTTTCACCCATGTGGAGCTACTTGCAGCACATGCACTCGCTCCTCCCTTTTCACATCACCAACACACTATTATTCCAAACCCTCCCCTCCTTTTCATCTGAACCACTTAAGACCCAAAAATCTTTCTGCTCCCTTTAATTCTGGCATTGCTCACAAGCAAGCTCATCTCCTTTCTCTGCTCTTTTTTCTTTTTGGGTTTTGGTGTTTTCCTAGGAATAATTAGCACCAATTATTAAACAATGTTGGACCCAAATTAGGACTCAGGTCCAATCGTCCCCCATATTTATGTCAATCAGTGCACCCATGTTAAAGTACATTGAAACCCAGATTAGAGTTTCATAGAGCAGATATGATTCCACTTGATGAATGTCATCATGATCCCTTTTTTTCTCTGTGGTTGGCCCATTTGTCAACACTTTGAAGCCAATACACAATCTTTAGTTGTTTGTGCTGTGATTCTTTCTTATCTCCGTTTTTTGGATTCCATCATGTCCTGTCTTGGATGGGGAAATGCAATTCTTTTTACAAAGAAAAAATTGAAGTAAGAAAAGAAATAGAGAAAGAAAGAAACAAAGACACTCAATTGGTCATTTTTATCTTTTTGAAATTGAAAGGGGACATGGCATGTGCAGCTCTGGAGCCACTCATCATTGACAAGCGTTTAGATGCGGTCTTTGTCCTGGTGGTGTACCATCGAAAGTTATTGGATTAATAATTGAGTATGCTAGGGTTGGCTCTACCTTCAATATATCTACACTTTGGAGATTTTTTTTAATTATAAAAATTTGCCATCAGTTTGGTTCTATAGGATTACTTTTTATTTACTTTTTCTGGACTACTATCAGGGGAACAATTGAAGTTTTGAGTTTGTCACGACCCGAAACATAACAAGAAGGAAAAACACTGAAGAGCAAACTAACAGAACTAGTGCTTGGATCTTTCTTGTTTTGATCGATGGGTTTTTTTGTTTTTTGGTCATAGATCAATGGGGTTTGGGAGGGATGAAAGAAGGAATTTTAGGATGTCAGATCAAGTTTCTTTAGGGCCCAAGTACAGGCACTTACAGAATGAACGTACCTAAGGTTTTGAGTCGTATCTTCTACTTATGTGGTCACAGCAAGGCGAATGACGGGGGAAATTTCAAAGAGTAGGTTTGTACTGCTAGATGAACTAGCTACCGGACAAGTACATGTAGCCTCACATGGAGTTTTCTCGGATCGTCCCCCGATGACCAATTGGGAATGGAAGAGTCCGATGCCTGACAGGTCCCTGTCATTCCACTTCACACTGTTCCAGAATTTAATGTCCGAGGCGAAAAGCCGGAAGGAAAATTGGGCTGAGATTTCGAGGCAAAACTTGCATGAGGAGAAAAGTAACTTTGGACAATCCAAGTTGACCCTGCCCGGCCCAGCCCATGTTGTTCTAAATTTCAGGATCGAACGAGATTTTATCCTTTGTGGCCACATATACTTTGTCATGCTTCTGTCGCATCACTTCAGCATAATCCTTCGTTTTTCAGGACTAATTGTGGAGTTTCTACGGTTACTTCTTTATCCAGTGACGCCAAAATCGAGCAGCAATGTGATAACAATTATGACACTCTTAACCTGTCTAAGAGTATGTTCGAAGGGAAAAGTACAAAAAATGCTAAACCCATTTTATTTGTGCTCATTCAATTATAAACATTTTCATACCTTGCCAATTGAGTATATATCTAGCTAATTTAGGCCGAAAATTGTTAACATGAATATGACGGTCTTATGTAGCACAATCAATGCTAATGTGGATTTTTTTTTCATTTTTTTGATTTTTTCCTTTCTTTTTTTCCCCTTCTCTTTCTGCCTTTGGTTGATGATTGGTTGTCGGCCATAGGCCATGGTCAACAAGGGCTGGCCTTGCCCAAGGGAAGGCGAATGTTGTTGATGGTCTATTTTGCCAAGATGAGGCCCGATGAGCCTAGCCCTCCCCCGGCTATGGCTTGTGGCCAATGGTGGGCGACCGGCCATTGGCAAAAAGAAAAGGGAAAAAAAAAGAATAATTATAAAAAAAATTAAAACTATAAAGAAAACATGTCTACGTCAAAATCAATCATGTCATATAAAATAACTAAGATCCACGTTAATAATTTCCTGTTTAAATTGATTGGATGGACTCAATTGATAAAATATAAAATTGCTTATGACTAAATTGGCACAATTGAAATGTTTATGATTAAATTGGCAAATGTACAATAAGTTTAGGATTTTTTCGATACTTGTGAAAAAAAAATTCCACAAATTAAGCTCCATTTATTTAGTAGAAAATGAATGATTTGGAAAATATTCTCCTAAAAATAATCACCTATATAGTATGAATAACTAATCAATAAAAAAAATTTCATTATTGACAACAATTTATGTCCAAGCATCTTCATGGACGATAAAAATATTTTTCATTCATTTATTTTTCTAAGGGAGACAAGTGATGATTTTAAGAAAATATTTTTCAAATCATTCATTTTCTAGGAAATAACCGTAGCCTTAGTTTTTTTTATGGACTTTCATTTATTTGGTTAACTAAAAATGATTAGTTAATGGATAACCATGTATCATAAAATAAAATATGTATGTTTAAAGATAGGAAAAATAATTCACTAACCTAAAAAAGAGAAAACATTCTCTTTTTACCATGAAATTTTACCTGAAACAAATGCACTAGCTGAAAA
Organism: Angophora floribunda; assembly: GCA_014182895.1. Lineage (NCBI taxonomy): Eukaryota > Viridiplantae > Streptophyta > Magnoliopsida > Myrtales > Myrtaceae > Angophora > Angophora floribunda. Next base: position 16,059,256 of record CM024713.1, read on the forward strand.
CTCATGTTAAAGGTTTTAGCAAAAAAAAAAAATCATGATAAAGGAAATTATTTTTTATGAAAATTATTTTTTCAAGGAAAAATGGTTAGTTTTCATTTATTTGATAGTTCATGATAAGTGATTTTTTTCCTTACTAGAAGGAAAAGTCATTTTCCCCAAATCTAAGCTTATTTATTTTCAGTTCATGGAAAACGTTTTACGTAAATCGATTAATTTTCTATCGTCAAAGCACTAAGAAGTTGAAAAATAAATTGTATGCAAGGCTTTGCATAAAATGTTAACCAATAGCGTTTGATAACTAGTGCACCGAGTTGCAAATTAACTCTATTGGAGGGAGGCAACGGCGCAGGGAGGGAGAAGGCAAGGGCGAAAGAACCAATGGTGAAGAAAGATGTTCTAGCACAATTTCGCCAATTCTTTAAGGCCCATGCTATTTTCATCTCTTTAATAGCTTTAAACATACCCTATAATTTAATTGGTCTGAAATAACCGTCTCGAGATCTCGCTAATGGTAAGATCGAAGAAAAGGAAAAAAATTATAACTTTAATATAGATCAATCAATCCATGACTTTCGTCAACCTTTCTTAAAATGTTGTTTCTTCTTATTTCATACTTTTTTAAATTGAAAATAAATATTTCATTCATATCTCAAGTTTCCAAGATGATACATGAGGAGTTTAGGACAAAGCAAATCCCAAGTAATAAAGTAAAACAATAAAGCATAATTATGATCAACATGGTCTTATCCTACAATAATAGATTTATCTCAACATCAAAACCAAACGAAGGGCAGCCATTCACCGAATCTTGTGTCATCATAATTGATGAGCACACACTTTAGTCTTCTTCAATAGATTGCCCAGCGAGTGGTAAACACTTAGATTCATCGTCTTCAATACCAATACTACAAGGAGACACCAAAAATAAGTTAAACCAGTTCCCAGATTTAGATCTAGATAGGGAGAGATTGAACAAACACAAAAAAGCCTTTAAGGAACCAGAACCTAAATATAGATAGGTAGAGGAGTTTCCAAAACTCGAGAAGTCGTATAATTGCTTCTAGTGCAGTCTGAACTTGCCGTATTCCTCCTCACTTCTAGTGCAATTATAGGGCCCTTCTTATTTGTTGCACTGGCACTAGGAGTGATTAGTTCCCAGTGTAGTCTAGTTCCAAGGTGAAATTGGGAACTAGACTAAAATGATTGGTTCCCAATTTCTAGGATCGGGGATAGGACCAACTAGTCCTCGGAATTGAGAATCGGATCGACTGACTAGTCTAGTCTGGTCCTATCCAATGAAACCGTTCAATTTGCTCAAAATTCCACCCAATCAATCTTTTTGAAAAAAGAAAAGAAGTTGTCTTTCCATAACACAATATGTGGATAGATGAAGACAAGCTATAATTCTATATTTTCTACTAGAAGAAGACAAATAGAGGGAAAATGAGAAAGTTAGGATTTTTTAAGAAATTAAAAATGAATAAATAAATATATATTGTTGGTCCGGTTTCTACCTTAGAATCGGGAGCTGGCCACTGATTCCAAAAGTAGGAATCGGGAACCGGACTGCCGCTCATGAGAATTGCCCTAAACTGGCCAATCTAATCTAGTTTGAGCGGTTTGCGTTGCACACCCCTTGATTGACACATCTTGTATAGCTAATATTTTCTCTAAGGATGAAGCCTCGTCATTTCTTCTAATAGCCTAACAATAACCTATCCCTTAGCAATGTGCATGGTGTCATCGTAGCCTTGAGATCCTTTGGGATCAATACAAAGACCATCGCCAAATGTTCTATTGACGTTCCTGGATGATTAGGGCCATGATGCACCCATCTAAGCAAGCATTTCCCAACATGCAAGGATTGCTTTCAAGTTACCCTAAGACAGTGTCAACCCGATTCAATCAATCAACCCAATGAACCATTTGTGAGGGACAAAAATTGATCGAGTGATGACGCAAGGAAATTGATCATACAAACTTATTGAACTAGAGCCTCAACCACCTCACTTCGCAATTTTAGTTGTGTTGAACGTGTAAAAACTTATGCACCTGTTGTATTTCACTAGGAAACTGAGCAATCGATCGACCCTCAGTGCGCTCCTAACTGGCCCGATAATTCAATCGGTTGGGCCGGTCGATCCGCCCGGTCCGGGTCCAAAGGGGTCGTCCCCTCATGGGTTGCAAGCATATTCCTTCATCCGATAGCCGGGTGCCGTTTCCGGATGCTCCACGTGGGATCGGGCCTTGTCCGAAGGAGGATGATGACGATACCGAGTGGCAAGTACGAGCAGACTCGCTCTCCAGATAAAGTTCGCACCTTTATCGCCGTGTGCATCATATCTTCTCCTTGAATTATAATCTCTCATCGGCATTTCGTCAGATAGCTTGTGGGCGACGGCGCTCCACTCCCTCGGAGGCCATGAATTTTCGCTCGCCGGAGAAGTCCCGACCGATCTGATCCGCCCGACTCTTCCGCAAGGAGTGAAGCATGGATCGTCTCTGCAAATCTCTGGACTCTCTCTCCGTAAAACCTCCTCCCCTGTCGCTTCACCTCCAGTCCGCCAAGTCCCTCCATTTCTCTCGCTCTTCCTTCCTCAGCCACCCCGGAAACCGCAAATTCAAACCGACCCTCATCGCGAAAACCCCGCCGGATTCTCTCCGCGCGCTCCGAAGCGCCCCGGTTAGAGCCTCTGCCGGCGCGGACATCGACATGGTGAAGAACAAGGAGGGGATCTACGCTCCGAAGCAGAAGAAGGTGGTGGTCCTGTGGGACCTGGACAACAAGCCGCCGCGGGGCCCGCCGTACGAGGCCGCGACCGCCCTCAGGCGGTTGGCGCAGAACTTCGGCGAAGTCGTCGAGATGTCGGCGTACGCAAACCGGCACGCGTTCATCCACCTCCCGCAGTGGGTCGTCCAGGGACGCCGCGAGCGCAAGCAGATGGATATTCTCGAGCGCAAAGGTATTGTGACTCCGCCCGAGCCTTACGTTTGCAGGGTGTGCGGCCGAAAGTGTAAGACGAATTTGGACTTGAAGAAGCATTTTAAGCAGTTGCACGAGCGAGAGAGGCAAAAGAAGTTGAATAGGATGAGGTCTTTGAAGGGGAAGAAGAGGCAAAAGTACAGGGAGAAGTATATAGCTGGGAATCATAAGTATAATGAGGCGGCGAGGGTGTTGGTCAAGCCGAAAGTCGGATACGGTTTGGCATCAGAGTTGAGGAGAGCCGGCGTTTTTGTTAAGACTGTGGAGGATAAGCCACAGGCAGCGGACTGGGCCCTGAAGAGGCAAATGCAGCATTCAATGAGTAGAAGGATTGATTGGTTGTTTTTGGTGTCTGATGATTCGGACTTTGCGGAGATGTTGAGGAAGGCAAGGGAGGCAAATTTGGGGACAGTTGTGGTCGGGGATTGGGATCGGGCATTGGGAAGGCATGCCGACTTGTGGGTTCCTTGGAATGGGGTAGAGAATGGGGAGGTCACCGAGAAGGATTTGGTGCCCAATAGGAGGAGAGAGAGGGAGGATGCTGAAGGGGAGGACAGTTTCTTTTCGCTTTCAGTCTTTGATGAGGATGTTGATGGAGACAGTGACTTGGACAATGTAGTGAATGAGCTTGTTGCAGGAAGGTCTGAGATTGGTAGTGTGAGGATTTCTGCTTTTTCAGAAGGGGAGGAAGAGGAGGAAGAAGATGTATGGGACACAGAGGAAGTACCCAATGGCTTTGTATGGGGATATAGTGAGGATGAGGAAGATGTCTACTCCTGATACAAAAATTACATCTCTCTTTGTCGAAGTTTGTTTCTTAGCCATTTGATAATTGAATTGCAATGAAATTGTGTTCAAGAGCTGTTCATATGGTTACCTGGGAAGAAATGGCTGTTTGGATGAATTGGCGACTAATTAGCTGGTTGTTTCCAACAAATTTCCGTACAAAAGTTCTTGGTCTGTGTATATTATACACCACATTTCTCAACACATTTCTCAAAGGCTAAACTCCTTACTGGAGCTATCACTCGGATTAACAGCAATACAGGGTTCATTTTGTGTCTTCTCCATCAGCAACAACTATTTCATTTCGAGGCAGGATAATAAATCTGCTCTTAGTATAAATGCGCCCTTATTATTTTTATGGCATCTTTTACTTACATGTGTTTATGGGATTTAAATCGCAATAGAAGGAAAAGATTTGAGTCAGTATCTGTTTTGATTGAATCTCGAGCTGAAGAACTTTTTGCAAATGTTTTTTGTGCATTCAGCATTTGGATGTGCCCGTAAAATTTCTTCTAAAATATTCCTAGATCATAGAGATTAAGTACTTCTCTTTGGTTTTAGATGTAATATCTCCATCTCACCAATGCTGGGAGCTTTACCATAAACAGTGACAATATAGACAGAGGTATATTCAGGACTGTGGAATCTGTAAGATGGATTTAATGTTTTGTGAGATTAGAATGCTCCCCTGAATATTAAAAACTATGCGTTCTGATTGACTTTTGATCAGGAAAATGATAGCATGGTACTCCAAAGCATTGTCTGTTGAGAATGGCGCAGTGTTTAGTAGTGGGACCATATACCTATATAAGGTTGCTTTAGTTTTAAGTGGTGCTTTTGGTATTTGCTATATAGAATACAAGCCATACAGGAGAGAGTGGAAGTAAGTTTTGGTCTGTCAACTGGTGCTGATCATGCTTGGCTGCTCAAAGGAGAGTTATGACTGGATCTTTTTAGCCTTCAAATTTTCTGCAAGTTCCATTTTTCTATCTGATTGTCCTTGGTGAATTCTGTGTAAGTACAAAAGGTGGCTTGATGTTAGAGTAGATTACCTTTACTGGAGTAATGCTTTAAGATAGTGGAGTATGAACTCGTACCTTCTCAAGTGTCTTTAGCTATTTGAAGTATGTTTGTTGAGTGTCGTCACTGATAACCATTGGTCAACTGCTGGAGTTGCCATAACCTTGTAGTTGTTCTCCGTGTCTAAAATGTAGAATAGATTTCACCTTCGGGGTTGCCATTGCTCTACAACTCTGCATGAAGGGAAACCCGACTATATTCTGTAGATCTTTTCTACCATATTTGTACCTTGATGTAGTACTCATGACTTGACCAACTGCAAAATTTTGAGTGGATATATAACAAAAATGCAAATAATTGCTGTTGAAGCAGGTGTTTGCTCCATTAATGAGCAGAAAACGACTCTCCATGGGATGAAGGATCATGTGGTGGTCAAAGCTTCTTCGAGTGGTTTGATGTATTTTGAGAAACATGAAGGGGTTCTCTCATCCTTTTTGGTTTTGAGTTATTTGACATCAAGGAGGGAAGAAACAGGTGTTGGTGGAAAGGAGGCTGCTTGTTTGACCTTTTAGTTTGAGATTCAGTTTAGCATCTCCATGGCATGCAATGATGATGTCAATGAATATGAATCTTGTATAATGAATGGATCTCACGCTAATCAATCTTATGATGAGATTGATTAACTTTGGTGTTGGCCCGTCTTTGTAGAGGAGTGATCACAAGGTGCGGATGGAGACCAAGCAATCTTATTGCATCAGGTTACATAAGCTCCAACCTTGCCTAACAAAAGGCCCACCTATCCTCGCAAGATGCCGAAAGGGGGATTTTTGTTTTCTTGAACAAAGATGTGGGCTCGGAAATTGCTCAAGAAAAGCCCTGGCTGCATCTAAAGTGTTCGATGAAATTTCCTGGAGAGCTCTTTCATCTTTTTCTTCCCCAATTCCCCACACGGAAGCCGCCATTCACATTGAGCCGATAACTCATTTCCATCCGGGTCCTCTTTGTCTCTAGTCTTTTTGTCCCCAGAGCACGAAAGAATTTGAGGAACTAACGGGTCACCATGATGATGGCTCGACCATATTTAACTTTCAAGCCAGTCGCACGCAGTTGTCACGGGCTGGCAGTTCCTTGATTGCAGAATAGTCCACGTGGCGCTTGGTGAGCTAAATACACAAGGCCAATGTTCCTTCTATAGTTGTTCTTAAAAATAGTATGGCGAATAACATCCTCGTATTGGATTGTAACACATCTAGTTTAGCTCGAGCGTCTAGTTCATCGAGCAAAACAACATAATACTTTAAAGCATGACAACTGGTTTTGGCCTGTTACGGCCTCATTAGGAGAGCGGCATTAGCTTTTAATTAATTTTTTGCACGGGAGACCAATCCCGTTTTTAGAGTTTTGGAGAGATATAATTGTTCTATCCCAGAACTTCTATCACCAATTCTCTGAGGTACGGACCTCTGGAGTGTTAAAAGTTAGTACGGAAGGATACTTAAGTGCCAAAAGATACATAAGTGCTAAAATCGGAGCAAAATGGATCACTTAAGTGCTAACGGCAAAAAATTCCAGCCAAATTGCCACGTGTCCATTTTCCGGCGACTTCATTTGCCGACGGAGCATTTTTTTTCAAAATAAAAAATTCACGTGGCAATTTTTTTTAAAAAATTGTCCACGTCAAATTTTTAAAAAATTAAAATTGATTTTATTATAAAAAAAAAAAAAAAGGGGGAGGAAGGGGATTGGCGAGGGCAGCCCTTGCCGCCGCCGCCGTCGCCGCCCCACCACACCCGGTGCAGGCGGCCGACGGCCCTTGGCCCCGGGCTGGGCGAGGGTCGGCGACCCTCGTCGGATGGGGGCAAGGTTGCGATCCTCGCCCCGGATGCGGGTGAGGGCGCGCAGCCCTTGCCGCAGGCCAGCGGGGTCGTCGGCCACCGGTCGGGGCTCGGCGACCCCAATCGACCCTTGCCCACCGTCGCCGGCCCTTCCCGGCGAGGTGCTGCCGGCGACGGTGGGCGACGATGGGGGCGGCGGCGAGGGCTACCCTCGTCGATCCCCTCCTCCCCCTTTTTTTTAAAAATAAAATCGATTTTATAATAATATATTTTTAATTATTTATATTATTTAATTAATAATTTTTAAATCCACGTCGGCCAAAACGACACCGTTTTGGCTGATTTTGTTCGATTCAGTTTTCGGCGAGTCACGTAGGCAAGAAAATTAATAAAAAATTGCCATGTAGGATTTCCGGCAGGGTTCCGGCGACTTGGCACTTAAGTAATCCATTTTTTTTTAAAAGTGGCACTTAAGTGTACATTTTGTAACTTTTGGTACTTAAGTATCTCTCCGTGCCAACTTTTGGCACTCCCGCTGTACTTATGCCCCAATTGTCTTAACGCCACTCTCACAAAGTAACTATATTCATCTTCTCTGCATCACTTATTCTTCACCCAATAATCTTAAGTTTCGCTCATAAGGGTACGTGAGTATGAAATAATCATGGTCCTTGACATTCTCCCCTAGTCAATTTTGCAATGCCCTCGTTGTAGGTTGTTTAGTCACCTCTTTGTGTTCCTTAACTATTAATGTGCCACATACATTGAGTAGTCCCTCAACCATTGATGTGTTACTTTAGATCATATTTTGAATGACAATGTTTGCCCAACATATCAGGTCACTCCATTGGTAGCTTCTTCTAATTGCAGGTGGTTGGGCAACTCCCTTTAGCAGCACCCTATTTTGTCTATTAAGCTTTTCTTGACCTTAGCAAACTAATGGAGGTTTTTCCCCTTGTGATTTGCCTATTGATTTAGGAATGTTTTCCCTATTCAATGAGGAATCTTTTTTTTTTCAGCGCCCCATTATTAACCTAGAAGTTGGTTGAGAGCCGCACTTTGTTCGAGCATGTTTTGTCCCGGGTGAGTTACTCTCCACCCTCATAGGACTATGGAGACCATAGGTTTTCACCAACTCTAACTTGCTAACTAGAGGGATCCAACTTTGGTATCATTTAACACAAGTTGACAGTTCTTTGGCTGCGGAATATGTTGTGTAGCGCCTGTGAGCCTTCCTTTGATAATTGCTCCTAAGAACAATATGGCAAATATCATCCTCGTATTAGATCATACCATGTCTAGTTTAGCTTGGATGTCTAGTCTATCAAGCAAGACGACAAAAATCACTTTAAGCACAAAAACAAGTTTAGGAGAGCGGCATTAATCCCAACTAGTTTGTACATATGAAACTAACCCTATCTTCACACTTTTGTAGAGATATAATTGTTTTATGTTATAATTCCTAGTATTAATTTATCTTGACGACATTCTCACAAATCAGTTGTATTCATTTCCTTAGCATCGCTCACTCTTTATTCAATAATCTCAAACTCTACTTACAAGGGTACGCGAGTACGAAAAAATCAAAATTAGTGACACAAAGTAAGAGTTCCGAATGATGTCGAGCCCTTCTAGTGGCGTTCAACCTGAACATCGAAATGAGGTCTTAATCGAATCAGAGGACTATGAGGTGAGTCGACCAAATAAGTTAGGCTTATTTGCTCCATCCCATGTTCAGTGACGGAGTCGGTGGCAGGCGATGGCCCCTCGTCTTCCGGTCCGACCCATCCCTTCACATGATCTGCCACCTTCACGTACTATTTCCTTCTTCATTTAGTTAACAAATAGTACATTCATTCGCGTATGCGATCGATATTGATGCATCGGTGGTCAAATACAGGAAGGCGGGTGCATTTATTCCGTGGACGAATCATCACCGCTCGAGTCATTGAGGTAGAAAAGTCGATCGACCTAACCCGCCCGACGCGTACGAGTCCATTTTTTCAGCGGCCGCTTTCCAGAATTCATTCCACTGCTCGTTTTCCTCAAACGTTATCCACAACAATTTTCAATTCAGAAATACTTTCTATAAAAAAGAGAGGATATATTATTTAAAAATAAGCCAATCTTGCCAGCATATACACTTCTGAATTTGGAATACCCGATTTTCCGCCTACCCTCTTATATAAATATTTCTCTTTTATATCTGAAATTGGTGGGTCGCTTCGTTCATGAACATGGGACGGGCTTTGCAATTGCGTGGACGGAAAGTGTACTTCTTTCTTTTTTCTACGCTTTGGGTCTCCATCATGGCACCGACCCATCTCCCCTCTCCCTCCCACCCGTATATGGTAAATTTCTCGGAAATGTTCCTGCTTTTTCGATATTCCTGGGACATGTATCTAGAAAAGCGTGTTTGGACCAATGCATTTTGAAATATTTGTTTTATTGGTCCAGAACATCCGAGACTTTCGCGACATATGAATACTGATCGGTAGATTCATGTATAATTTCCTCGTAATTGCTGGAAATTATGAATAATGTTTTGAATTTGACGGGAGAGTGAAAAAGAAGAGTACTTCTTGTTCTTACTTAATCTAAACAGACATGCTGAACCCGGAATGAATAGGCAGGTGACGCGATGGTAGTATATCACCAAGGTAATATGATGCAATTTGTAAGCTACAATGTTAAGGACCTGTTGACTTTTCATGACATTTTTTTTTTATTCATCACCCGTTAAATATTTTAAGGGATTTTGTTCTGAGTTTTGAGTTCATGTCGGCCACGATTTTGACATGTTAGCCGGATGTCCACACCAGATTGAAATGGAAAATGGATGAGGAAGGGGGTTTCTATGCTGATGTGATAGAATTCATTGACCATACTTTGTAAGGAAATCTTTCGATTTTAAAAGATAAAAGAGAGACAGTGTATTAACCTAAAAACAACTTTTACGTTACACAAGAAAAAACCTTTCCTTGTTCACAAAACCCGATATAAAAATTAGTGTAATGCTCGACTCTTTATTCTCATGAGTGGTTTTTTTTTTTCCATGATGGAGACGATAAACAACACGAGCTATAAAACTTTTTTTTTTTTTTTTTTTTTACACCGCGTCTTCTAGACATTACAAATGCCGTATTACTCTTCACAACCGCATAAGTAATTGAATGTACGTATCTAATGTAATGGTCACACAATTAGCATGGAGTAATTCCTAATTGCATGGTGTGAGTGAAATTATCCTCGGACATCAACAATTTTTTTGTTGGGAGCATCAGAACAAAATAATCCTTTTTTTGTGTGTGTGTAAAGCTAATATGAACCAATATAGTAGAGTAATATAAATACCTATCATGCAAATACAAGATGATTTTTACTTGAAAAACCTTCTCAGTGCAAGCAGATAAAAAACCACAGGACCAGAGTCTGTCCAAAATCTTCACCATCAACAAATTAAAGCAAACAAAGTGTTTTTCTTGTAAATAATAAAGGTACATATTAGCAAAGCATAAATTTCAGCTTCAATTGAAACTAAAACTGATTATATCCAAGAAGAATGTGCCACAAACAAGCTGACAAAATTTTAGCTTAATTGGACCATGAATTGACCTCTGACGTTAACTTGATAAAAATCAAATACCACCATTAACCCAGATTTTTTGCATTATTTTTCTCTTGTCACTAAGTCTCAACTAAAATTCTTCGCGGTTATCACATAAAAGTTGACGAGAACCCTATTTATTATACAAGCTGAAATTTTTGGGTTTGTAATTTATTGGGTTTCCTCTGCATAGCCAACACTTTAATCTATCATTATTTCTCAACATGTTGAGTAGACAAATCTAAAATGGTTCACTAGGTAAATTTTATATAAAAAGAGAGAAATATACATGGAATTTTAAATAGAAATTTCTGGTTTCGCCCCCCTAATGCCGTGCAAAACATTTTGCTCCTTTCCAAAAACACTGACTTGTTCCATTTGATTTGCTTTTACCTTGTCTCCTTTGCAGGCGCGTGCATTAAATCCACCCAAAAAAGCACCACGTGACATTTCAAACCGTCAACTTTGTCAAAAGAACAGGTACAAACTGAACTGTTCCCCGACCCGACAGTCCCGATTAACTGAACATAACAGTCCTCTCTCGTTACCGACATGAGAAATTTCCTCTTTCCTATGCGATAGAGAGAGAGAGAGAGAGAGATTCAATGGAGCCCACCACGAGTGGAGAGAGAGATAATGACTGCCGTTGGGCGAGTTTTGAAGATAAAGAGAAGGCGGCTTCGCGCTTGTGCTGCGACAGACGGCAACTTGGCGTGCCGATGTTGCCAAATTCATCACCCTTCGTTCTCTCTCTCTCTCTCTCTCTCTCTATTTATACCCTCAGCCCTTGATCTTCCTCCTCAATCTCTCCTTCAAAGACCAATCTTGACTGCCCCTCTCTCAAGAATCAAGAGCTTATTATGGAAAGCGAACGCTACGATGAGACGACAGAGAAGCAGCGAATCAAGAGAAGGCCGCAGCAGCAGCAGCAGAAGAAGCCGTACAGGGGTATCCGGATGAGGAAGTGGGGCAAGTAGGTGGCCGAGATCAGGGAGCCCAACAAGCGCTCCCGCATCTGGCTCGGCTCCTACGCCACACCTGTGGCCGCTGCCTGTGCCTACGACACTGCTGTCTTCTATCTCCGCGGGCCCTCCGCCCGCCTCAACTTCCCCGACCTCATCTGGCGTGAGGGCCTGGACTCGCTGCGCGAAGTCTCGGCCACCTCCATCCGCAGGAGGGCCGCCGAGGTTGGGGCCCAAGTCGACGCCATACAGGCAGCTGCCAAGTCGAGGCCATGCCACGCCCCGGACTTGAACGAGTACCCACACCTGGAGGACTTGGGGGAGATTCATCACGAGTCTGTGTTTTGAAATACTTTCTTCATGGGAAAAACCAGGTTCAGGAAGAAATACTGATTACCCCAGATCAAAGAGGCATTCATTCAGGCCAGGGCTGGTGATATTGAAGGAACAAATGACTAACAGTGATCTCTTTGTGCTTGCAGATCAGCGCAATGTCCGTTTCCATTTTTTATTTAGAAAAGAGATTGTATAGCCTCTCGTTCTTCAGTGTGGGAGGAAAAATTTCTACTAGAATATTCCTAGCTCATAGATATTAAGTACTTATCTTTGGTTTTCAGATGTAATTTCCCCATCTCACCGATGCTGGGAGCTTTACCATAAACAGGGACAAAATAGACGGATTTATATTCAGGACTGCGTGGAATCTGTAAGATGGATTGGATGTTTTATGAGATTAGAATACCCTACTAAATCTCAAAAACTTTGCGTTCTCATTCACTTTTGCTTGGGAAAAGAGAACATGGTACTCTAAATGACTGTCTATCGATTATGATATAGTGTTTAGTAGCGGGACCATATGAGGCTGCTTTAGGTTTAAGTGGGGCTTTTGGTATTTGCCATATAGAACATAAGCCAAGCCATACAGGAGAGAGTGGAAGTGAGTTTTGGTCTGTCAACTGGTTCTGATAAGGCTTGGCTGCTCAAAGGAGAGTTTTGACTGGATTTAGCCTTCAAATATTCCGCATGTTCCATTTTTTTTTTCCGATTGCACTTGGTGAATTCCGTGTAAGTACAAAAGGTGGCTTGGTGTTAGGGTAGATTACCTTTCCCGTCCTTACTGGAGTAATACTTTAAGATTCTGAAGTGACTGAAACCTTTTAGAGTTTAGCTATTTTGAAGTTTGTTTGTCGAGTGCTGTCACTGAACTATCAGTCAACTCCTGGAGTTGCCATAACCTTGTAGTTGTTCTTTATGTGTCTAAACTGTAGAATCGATTGCCCCTTTGGGTTTTGCTATTGCTCTATAAATCGCTGCATGAAGGAAACGCAATTATTTTCTGTAAATCTTTCCTTTCGTATTTGTACCTCCATAGTAGTAGTCTTGACTTGACAAATTGCAAACTTTTGAGTGGATATATAACAAAAATGCAAATAATTGGTGGCGAAGCAACAAAATTGGTCCTGCATTTATCGTTGCTAGGAAACGTTCTCTAGTGAAATGAAGGATCATGTAGTGGTCAATGCTTCTTTGAGTAGTTTGATGTACTTTGAGAAACATGAAGGTGTTCTCTCGTCCTTTTTGGTTTTGAGTTACTTGACATCAAGGAGGAAAGAAACAAGTGTTGGTGCAAAGAAGGTTGCTTGTTTGCCCTTTTAGTTTCAGATTCAGATTAGCATATGCATGGTATGCCACAATGAGGTCAATGAATATGAATCTTGTAAATGAATGGATCTCATGCTAATCAAATCTTGTGATGAGATTGATTAGCTTTGGTGTTGGCGCATCCTTTGTAAAGGAGTGATCGCAAGGTACGGATGGAGACCAAGCAATTTTATTGCATCAGGTTAACGTAAGCTCCAACCTTGCCTAACAAAATGCCCACCTATCCTCACAAGATCTTCAACCAAAAAAAAAAAAAAATCCTCACAAGATCCCAAAAGGCCGATTTTTGTTTTCTTGAAGAAAGATGTGGGCTTGGAATTGCTCAAGAAAAACCCTGGTTGCGTTTAAAGTGTTTGATGAAATTCCCTGGAGAGCTCTTTCATCTTTTTCTTCCCCAATTCCCCAAACTGAAGCCGCCATTCACATTGAGCCTAACTACTTTCCATCTGGGTCCTCCTTGCCTCTGGTCTTTTTGTCCCCAAAGTACAAAAGAATTCGAGGTACTAACGGGAGTTTGAGACAAGAGCTTGGCTATGTTGAGCTTTCGGGTCAGCCATGTTGCAATCGTAGCTTAATATTTGCTTGACATAAGTTCGCGCATCCATTCAGCTCTGGTGTAGTAATTTTATGACACGTTAATGGACGCACTTCTTCAGCCCTCGTGCAACAGTTTCATAACGCTTCAATGGACAAATTAATGATGTGTTAATGGATGCATTTCTTCAGCTCTTGCGCAGCAGTTTTATGAACATGTTAATGGATGCATCTCTCAGCTCTCATGCAGTAGCTTTATGCTTGCGTCAATGGACGTGTTATTGATGCATCTCTTTAACTCTCGTGCAACAATTCTAAGACAAATCTTCAGTTTGCAATAATTATTTATCTTTTGAGTCTTCTTCAGTTCATGGGAGATACAGAGTCATTTGGAATAAAGAATTCTTTTTTGGAAAATCACTCATCTAAGGGTGCCGGTTTCTAGAAGTGTTCAACATAGTCCTGTTCATATAATGTTAATATACCATAGGTACAATTCGCGAAGCTGCTTAGCATCGTTGGTAGGAACTAATTGCCTTAAAAGATTTGGTTAGCTATACCTCATCTCCTGTTTAATTTCTTGTTAATTTTGTTGCAATCAAACAAGTTTTTTGAGTTATGTTTTAACATCTTTATATGTAAAGATTATATAAACATTGACTTGGTTGGCATTTATTTTTGTTATTGCTTTCTTAGATTTGTTATTTTTCTGGTTACTACCAAAAGTGCTACACATTTTTTCTCCAATACATGAATTTTTTTTTCCTAACAATTTTGTTATCGCTTTCTTAGATTTGAAGATCTTGTTCTTTGCCTCAAAACTTTGTAGAGATTTAACTATTTTATCCAAGAGTTCCTAGCACTAACCATCCTGACATTGTTTCGACAAACTGGCTATATTTAGCCCCTCTTTATTGTTCACTCTTCACCCGATCACCAAGCTCCACTTATGAGGGTTAGAGGTGTCAAAATGGGTCATAAACCCCTATTATGACCCACTTTTAGTTAAATGGGTCATATATGGGTCAAGTGAAAGTTGAATATGGGTCAAGTGAAAGTTGAATATGGGTCAAGTGAAAATTGAATATGGGTCAAATATGGGTTAAGTGAAAATTGAATATTGGTCAAATATGAGTCAAGTAAAAGTTAAATATGGATCAAATATGGGTTGGATGAATCATTTAACATAGAGCTTAGAGTGAGTTTGGGTTTCTTTACAATAATAATGGCTTTTAACAATATGGGTCGGGTCGGGTATGGGTCACTAAATTTATATTACATGAATTTGTGTCAAAACGGGTTAAATGAGTCAATATGGGTCGGACCATTTTCGACCCGACCCAAACTCGACTTGACCCACCCATTTAATGGGTCTAATGAGGGTATATGAGTATGGAAGAATTATGGTCCATGACATTCTCCCATAGTCAATTCCGCAATGCTCTTGTTGCGAGCTATCTTGTTGCTTCTCTGCATTCCTCAACTATTAATGTGCCGGATACATTGAATAGTCCCTCAACTATTGATGTGCCACTTTGGATCATACTTTGAATGACAATGCTTGCTCAACAGAATAGGCTACTCCATTGGTAGCTTCTTCTTATTGCAATTGTTTGGACATCTTTGGTCACTTGTGCTTTACTTGATAAGTGTGGCATTTGGAGATGACTACACCCTTTGGGAGTACCCTATTTCATCTATTGAGCTTTTCTTGACCTTAGTAAACCAATGAAGGCTTTTCCCCTTGTTGAAGAGCTTTTCTTGACCTTAGTAAACCAATGAAGATTTTTCCCCTTGTTGAAAATGTGGTAGCATAGCCATCTTGAGATTTGCCTATTGATTTAGGAATGTTTTCCTATTCAGTGAGGAATCAATTCTTTCCTATGCCCCCATTGTTATCCTAGAAGTTGGTCGAGAGCTGCACTCTGTTTACATACATTTTGCCTCAGTGATTCACTCTCTGCCCTCAGAGGACTAGGTAGACTTTCACCTAATCTCACTTACTAGAGGGTTCTACTCTGATACCATTTGTTACAGGCCGATATTTCTTCGGTTGTGGAATAGCTTGTGCAATGCCTACAAGCCTTTCTTATATAGTTATTTTGTCCTCATATTAGATCATACCAATTTAGTTTAGCTTGATGTTTAGTCTATCAAGCGAGATAGCATAGCATTTTAAGCATAACAACTGGTTTAGGAGAACAACATCATCTCTCGATTAGTTTGTGCATGGGAGGCCAACATTATCTTCACGGCTTGTAGAGATATAATCATTCGATTTTAAAATTCCTAGTACCAATTGTCCTGACGCCATTCTCATGAACCATTTATATTCATCTTAATTGCATCACTCACTCTTCACTCAATAATCCCAAGCTCTACTCATAAGGGTACATGAGTACGGAAGAATCACGATCCGTGACATAGTTCTCTAAAAACTGCTGAGCGTGAAGGATTTTTAATACAAGGTAAGAGCTCTGAATGATGTCGAGCCCCTCCAAAAGCGTTTGAAATGAACATCAAAATGAGGTCTTAATCGGATCAGTGGACTACGAGGTGAATCGACCAAATAAGTTAGGCTTAGTTGCTCCGTCCCATGTTCAGTGACGAAGTCGGCGGCAGGCAATGGTCCCTTGTCTTCAGGTTCGACCCGTCCCTTCACATGATCAGCCACCTTCATGTACTATTTCCTTCTTTATTTGGTTAACTAATAGTGAATTAATTGGCCTATGCGATCGATGTTGATGCTTCGGTAGTCAAATACAGAAAGGTGGGTGCTTTTTAATCCGTGAACGAATCATCACCGCTCGAGTCATTGCGATAGAGAAGTCGATCGACCTACCCGCCCAACGCATGCAAGTCCCTTTTTTCTGCCGCCGCTTTCTAAAATAAGCCTATTGCCAGCACGTACACCTCTACATTTGGAATACCCCATTTACCGCCTACTCTTTTATTTTTTTTCTTTCTTTCCCTTTTATATTTGCAAATTGTGAGTTGCTTCGTTCATCGTCATGGGACGGGCTAGCGATTGCGTGGACGAAGAGTCTACTTCCTTCATTCTCGGGTCTTCTTCATGGCACCGACCTATCTCTCTCTGTGTGTCTCTCGTATGGTGAATTTCTGGGAAACGTTCCTGCTTTGTCGATATTCCCGGGACGTGTAACTAGAAAAGCGTGTTTGGATAAATGCATTTGGAAATCTCTCTGTTTTTAGCCCGGAACATTTGAGACTTTCCACGACTTATAAATACTGACAGGTAGATTTGCATATAATTTGTTTGTAATTGCTGAAAGTTTGAGTTTTGCGTTTGAATTTGTTGGGAAAATGAAAAAAACCATGCTTCTTTGCAAGGACCTAGGCTCCCACTGAACATATATTGTCCACTTTGAGCTGAGGGCCCACACGGTTTTGTTCTTTTGAGCTTCGCCTAGAAAGGATTGAACCATTTCTTCTGACTCTTTTTCAAATTCGATAAATGTTGGTTGATCGTATATTTTATTATCGTTTTATGATTCAAAGTATCATTTCCTATTTGATCCCTTTGAATTCCATATTCGAAGTTGCGATCGGATCTATTCATTAAAAAGAATCGATTCCATACATTTCTTATGTACCCATAGGTGCTATATTGGATTTGAATAAGATTTTGGATCCATCTATATTGATTGACTGCCTCCATTATGTTGTTGCTAGCAAATACCACTATTTTTGGTTTTGGATCTTCCAAATCATTCCCGCAGAAACACGTATATTCAGTTAAAGAACCCAAGTGCTTATAAATTAGCCTAGGACTGTGGCCCTACATGTGGTTGAGAGTCGGTTTTGATACCATTTGTAAGGACCTGGGCTCCCACTGAACATATATTGTCTACTTTGGACCGAGGCCCACACTGTTTTGTTCTTCTAGGCTTTGCCCAAAAAATGCATATATTCAGTTAAAGAATCAAAGTACTTATAAATTAGCCCAAGACTCCCCATAGGCGATGTGGGATAAGAGACGCGTCCCTCCCTACGCACGTTTGGGGAAATCCATCCCTATGCACCGCCATCTGGGCTGTCACATTCTTGCTTTCACTTAATCCTAAATAGACATGTTGGGCTGAATTGTCTCCATTCCAATCTTTTGAGAATGTGGAGATTTGAACCCCTTTACTTGTCTATTTCCATATGGAAAGGATGGTTATTGGAACAAATCCAATTGTTCAATTTCAATAGATTGATAATGCATGATATAAGAGATAGTGTATTAAAAAAAAGACTTCTTTCTCGATAATTAAGAAAAACATTTTTTGTTCACAAAACTTTTATGAAAATCAATGAAACCATAATTGACTCTTTATTCCCGTAAATGGTTTTTTTCGCATGACGAAGACAATAAATAACACAAGAATTGGAATACCTTTCTTTCTTTCTTTGTTTTTTTTTATTTGGGTGTACAATGCATCTTCTAAACATTGCAAATGCCACGTAACTCTTTTTGGAACCGCATATGTGGTTAAATGTTCTTTTTAAATGTAATAGTGCTAGTGAAATTATCCCTAATTGGGTGAATTTATCCTCGGACATCAAAAACTTTTATCTGTCGTCGGCTTATTTCCCAACATGTCAATGTCGAGTGGGCACATCTCCAGTGGCTCACCAGGTAAGTCGTTTAAAAGGAGAGTAACATACTTCAAATTTCAACCAGAAATTTCTGGTTTCGTCCCCCTAATGTCGTGCCAAACACTTTTCTCGTTTTCAAAAACGTCGACTTGTGCCATTTGATCTCGACGAATTTCTCCCCGACACGATTGACTGAACATAACAGTCCTCTCTCATCACCGACATGAGAAATTTCCTCCTTCCTATGAGAGAGAGAGAGAGAGAGAGAGAGAGAGAGAGAGAGAGAGAGAGAGAGAGAGAGAGAGAGAGAGAGAGACTTATGTCGGCTGAGTTTTGAAGATTAAGAAAAGTTGGCTTCGCGGATCTTGCCAAATTCATCGGCCTCCGTCGCACTCTCTCTATTTATACCCCCAGCATTCGATCTTGAATCTTCATCCTTGATCTTACCGCAAAAGACCAATCTTGACGTCCCCTATCCCCCTCTCTCGAGAATCAAGAGCTTATTATGGAAAGTGAAAGCTATGGTGAGACGACAGAGAAGCAGCGGATCAAGAGAAGGCCGCAGCAGCAGCAGCAGCAGCAGCAGAAGCCGTACAGAGGTATCCGGAAGAGGAAGTGGGGCAAGTGGGTTGCCGAGATCAGGGAGCCCAACAAGCGCTCCCGCATCTGGCTCGGCTCCTACGCCACCCCCATGGCTGCCGCCTGCGCCTATGACACCGCAGTCTTCTACCTCCGCGGCCCCTCTGCCCGCCTCAACTTCCCCGACCTCATCTGGCGTGAGGACCTGGACTCGCTAAGCGAGGTCTCAGCTGCCTCCATCCGCAGGCGGGCCACCAAGGTCGGGGCCCAGGTTGACGCCGTCCAGGTGGCGGCCAAGTCGAGGGAGTGCCGCACCCCGGACTTGAACGAGTACCCGCAACTGGAGGACTTGAAGGAGGTTCAGGAAGAAATACCGATCGCCCCAGATCAAAGAGGCATTCATTTAGGCCAGGGCTGGTGAGATTGAAGGAGCAAATGAAGAACAGTTTTGATTGAGAAAAGAGATTGCAGAGCCTCTAGTTCTTCGAGTGTGGGAGGAAAATTTCTACTACAATATTCCTAGATCATAAAGATTAAGTACTTCTTATTAAAATATATTTTGAATTTGAGCTCGAAGTGGAAATTTGGATTTCAATAATAAATTAAATTAAAATAAAAGGAGGGGCACACAAATTAGTCTTCTGGTTGACGTCAGATTGTTGAAGATAAAGTCGGTCAACAAGATTTAAAAGAAGAAAGTCTGACTTGGGCTGACTGTATCTCGCGCGAATTTCACTTCCCTATAGAATTCGGCCACTGATCATCCCCTTAGATCCATTTTCTAAGTCCTTATGTGAGGTGATCATGCGGTGCGTAAAGCACCAATTTTACACCCAATAAAGGCAGTAAAAAAAATTGCAAGACTTACCTCATAGCAATAAAAGCATGCGCAATCTGTAATATTAGCTAAAAATGACATTAACAACCTTAAATATGATTTCTAGTTAACACCCAATCACTCAATCTTTTTGAGATTTTCACTTATTTAAATTAAATCTAATCCATATGCAATGCAATGCAATAACGTACAAAAATGTGTCTATACTAACATGACATGCGACATACAATTAAACAAATCGACATGTAAGCAATATGTCACGCGATATTAATTAAATGACCTAATTTAATGACGGACAAATATTAAATGAAATTATACTAATATATCAAACATTTAAATGATTTTAAACATGTAATTGCTAAATGACATGCAAGGGATGACCTAATCCTACGTGACAACGCATGATATATTTTATGTTTTCTTTTCCTTTTTATTAAAATTCGAAATTAAAATTACTCAATAATTAAACATGCAATATTAATTAAGGAAAAGAAAATCTAACATCATAAAGCAATGATTTTGGGAATTTTATTTTAAAATTCGAAATAAATAAATTACCTAATCTAAACACGCAATCTAGCAAAAAACAAGCAATATTCTAGCAAGAATCAAATCCAATTCAAATATATTTTTTGGGATTTTTTTTAAAGAAAAGCAATCAAACAATAGATAGATATTTAATTAAATAATGCAATCCATACACGACATAACCAATGGTATTATTTGTTTAAATCTGGACATGGGTAAATCAATACTCATGGATTGGCCAGTTTCTACTCTCGCTAATAGTTTAGAACATTCTTTGTTGTTACTATGGATCCTGAAGCATAAGGAGATTTTGCTCGTTGGTGTCAATTAGAGATTGTTACTATGGATCTTGAAGCATAAGGAGATTTTTGCTCGTTGGTGTCAATTAGAGATTGTTACTATGGATCTTGAAGCATAAGGAGATTTTGCTCGTTGGTGTCAATTAGAGCTTTTACTCGTTGGTGTCAATTAGGCGGTCTATAGGTTTCATGTTACGTCAATTTGAACTTGCTCGATCTATTCAATTATGACCTTGCTTTCGGACTAATAGGTTTCATGTTACGTCAATTTGAACTTGCTCGATCTGTTCAATTGTGACCTTATAATGCAATCGCATTCTCTGGTCCAATTGCTGTTTTTGTTTATGTATTCCTGATTTATCCACTAGGATTGTATCCAAATGGTTACGGATAGGATGCAATTTTCCTTATATGGACATTGTATCTTGTAATTAGAGATTGGATGGCCATTCAAGTACATTGTTAAGTCAGGAAGGTTTCCTAACTTGAGGATTTTGTGAATGTTATATTATTTAAGTAAATATCTAACAGAATATAGAATATTTCTAATATCTAACAAGATAAGAACCTTACCTAATTTTGAGGATATTCTTTCCAAATTTGGAGCAAATGCAATCGGACTGGAATCGCAAGTGGTTCACGACAATGACAATAGCTAATGAACCTGTAGAAACAGAAACTTCAACGAATTCAACGGATCAGCTTGATTCAAGGATGAGCAAGACGGCGGCGGTTCACGTGCAGAACAGCAGCGGGGACCATAAAAAAACGGTGAAGGCGCGTCTCGGTTTGGCATGGCAATGGTTCAATCACAGAGGAGCAACGACGTTGCGGGCGGAGTTGGTTCTCTCGGCAGGGCAGCGAAGGACGCCAAGGAAACTTTCACCACCGACAAACTTTGCTGACTCCAAACTCTTTGTCCGAACGTTACAGGTCTTGTGACGATCCTCTTTGATTTTCAAACTTTGATCCTCTAAACCCCACTAGCGAAGTTTCCACTGGTCTCTCCTTGATGGCTCCATGTGTATCAAGCCGTGTGTATGTGTCGTGAAGTCAAGAAAGAGGACCTCTTGCATACGTGAGGTTGCGCTCTTGATGCGACTTGAAGAACGGGAGCACCACCATGCCCGTTTCCTCTCTCTATTCTCCTCGTATCACTCACGAACGGTTGCGATAGAAAGTGCTCGGCGACCTTTATCGAGGCAGCAACTTCTCAGCTTCGTAGGCAGCAGCGATTGGTTGCGAGGATTCTGATGACAGCGGCGAGGATTGGTGAAGGCATGGCCTTGAAATGTTTGGCCATGAAGCAAACGGCCGTGGACACAGACTCTCTCTCTCATGTATCGCTGAATGTGCTCTGAAATTATAATCCCCCCCCCCCTCTCTCGAATTATGAGGCATAAAGTCCTCTATATAGTGAATACCTAGGTTAACTTGAGCATTACGGCCTTTTATAAAACTTTTCTAATGTGATGGGCTCTAATAATCCAAGGTCACTCTTAATTAGACTCTTAGTGGGCTGATTTAAACTCAAATCAGGCCAATTGAGGCCCTCTTTCTCTATGCATTTTGACCACCATGCATCCCTAGCCTTAGCCAAATTTTCTCTCCTTTCATGGGCTCAATTTATCAAATTTTAAGCTCAAAACCGTCCACTGGTGGTCTGATGCTAACACAAATAATTGAAAAATATAAACTAAATAATAAATGCTTCTAAAACTATATATTCTAATGTTTTTGTTTTAGGGTTAAAAATTAATTCCTAATTTTCTATGCAATTGATGAATGATCGATTGTCAAAATTTAGGTGCTAACAAGTTCGTGAGAGATAGTCATTCATAATTAAAGAATTCTTTGGAAAATTGCTCCTCCTATTTTGTCGGTTTCTAGAAGTTTTTTGACAAAGTCATATTCGTATAGTGTTAATACAAACGAGTTCGATGTGTTGTATCTTAAAAGGCATTGTTCGTTAAGCTACTTACCATATTTGGCAATAATTAATTACATTAAGGAAATTTGGTTAGCCTTACCTTACCTCCTGATCAATTTTTTATTAATTTTATTACAATCAAACAAGTTTGTATTTGGGTTGTAATTTAGCATCCTTATATGTAAAGATTATATAAACATTGGCTTGGTTGTTATTTATTTTTGTTATCGCTTTCTCAGATTTATTATTTTTCTAGTTACATCAAATGGTGTTATGCATTTTTCATTCAACATGTGGATATTTTTTCCCAACAATCTTAAGGTGATTATTTCCTTACTGGTCATTGAATTTATCAGAAAATTGAGATGGCTAATGACAATCAAGTATCCAATGATGTCCACAACATTTTTGGAGACGATCCTATGGTTGTTTCTACCACTGCTAGTGGAGAGGTTCATACCTCAGGGCCCGGTGTTGCGGGCCTTCATGCTGGACCATCTATGATGGAATGGTTAGTAGCTTGATTGATATACCTAGGACTATTTTCTAAAAATATTACAGGCCAAATGGTACATGGTTCAACAAGCTTTGCCTAATTTGATGATGCCACCTCTAGTAAAATTGAATGTGAAACTGGAGAAATTTACTACTATGGGCTTTAAATAGTGGCAACATAAAATATTCATCTATCGAACCACACTAAATCTAGTCAAGTACTTATCAAAGGTGTGCTTAATAAATAGTCAAGATAAGCAAGATGTCACAAAGCTCGGGGCATTGGAGGCTTGGAAGCACGAGGGCTTCCTATGCTAAAATTATATCTTTAATTGTTTAGGAAATTTCCTATATAATGTTTATTGTAACATTGAAACTACTAAACAATTATTAGAGCCCTTAGAAAAGAAATACAAAAATGAGGACGTGGGCACCAAGAAATTCATAGTTTGCCAAATTCTTGGACTTCAAAAATATAAATTTGTCATGAATTAGGCTTCGTTCGTTTCACGGAAAATGTTACTTTTCTGGAAAATATTTTCCAAGAAGTTATTTTCCAGGAAAACGTAATTATTTTCGCTTGGGAAAATATTTTCTTTTATAAACTCTTTTTCAATAATTATTTTATTATTTTATTTTTTAAAATCGTTATTTATTATTTTTAAAAATATATTATTAAATTATGATTTTCTTTACTTTGTGTTCTCTCCTTCCTTGGCCGGTCGCCGGCCATGTCTCAAGCTCACCTTGCTAGCAAGGCTTGACGCTTGCCTACCTTTGGCGAGCTCGCATGATCGCTCACTGGCAAGGTGAGCTCAAGGCAATGAGGCTCGAGCCTCGCAGAGATCGGCATCGCAAGTTATGTAGCTTCAATTCGGAAAGTAGTTGAACTACCGGGAGGAAGAAGAAGCACAACGCCATGCAAAAGCTGAGTGAGGGAGATCGACCAATTAGGGCAAGTGATTGACTTTGTTCTACTTTAAAAAGGAGGGATTCGATTGTTTTGAAGGGAGCAAAGAGAGGCAAATACGAGGCACCTTTGTTCGTAAAAGCGAGGGAAGAGAGGATTACAATTTTTTATTTTGAAAAGGGGTAAATTTGGAAATAAGTTTCCGTCTTGTGACGCTTGGGCGTTGCCGATCTAGCGAGCTCGGCTTGCCTGTCGTCAGTCACCAACCGTTGCCGTGGCCGACAACCGGCCAAAAAAGAAAAACAGCAAAAGGGAAGACAGAAAAATAAAGAAAAATAAAAAATCGATTTTATTAAAAAATAACAAAAAAATCGATTTTATTAAAAATAGCAAAAAAATCGATTTTATTAAAAATAACAAAAAATTCGGATTTATTAAAAAAATCTAAAAATCTAAAAATAAAAGAAAGAAGTAAGGACCAATGGAGAGTATAAGATAAGAGAGTGAATATGGAAAATGTTTTCCACTTTTCAAAAGTGGAACATATTTTCCCTCACTTTAGAAGATTTTTTTTTTCCTTCATGGAAAATGTTTTCCCAATGAATTTATTTTCCATGAAACGAACGTCGGAAAATCCGAAAACGTTTTCTGAAAGTTATTTTCTGTGAAACGAACGGAGCGCTTAGATTCAAGAATTGCAAATAATTTCAAATGATATCTTTGCTAAGGGAATGTTACTTTGTGGGTCATTTCAAGTTGCAGCTAATATCGAGAAGCTACCTCTAGACCGGTTAGCCTTCACATATCATTTGAATCATAAACAAAAAGAGATAAGTCTTGAAAATCTCATTTTGTGCCTTAGCATCAAGAAAAACAATAGAAGGAATGCAAACCCTCCTATTGACCAAAAGGCCAACATTGTTGAGTCCTCAAACTCCAAGCAAAATCGGAAGAGAAAGAAGTCTTTTCAAGGAAAATAAAAGAAAGAAAGAAAGAATAGTCCCAGAAATTTCAAGGGACATATTTTATTTACACTGAGCATGGCCATTGGACTAAGGAGTGCAAGAAGCATTCGAACAAAGACAAGGGTAGTGGTGTAGCCAACTTGTTGAATCTAATCAAGCAGGAAGATAATGAGAGATTGACTACTATTGTGGTGTTTGAGGTATCATTAGTGTTGAACAATACTAGTTTGTGATTACAACCAGGTGTCACAAATCACATTTGTGTGAATAGAACACATGTTCTCCTTTTACGAGAAGGTTGAGGAAGACGAGAAGCTCTACATGGCTAACTTTGGTAGAGGAAAGGTGATCTTAAAGTTCACCTTTGGCAAAAATATTACCCTGTTAAATGTGCTACATGTACTAGAGATATGGAAGAATTTCATTTCTAGACCTAACTTGTCAAGAAGATTTTCAATTTTTTCTTAATTTTAATAAGTTTGTACTTTCTAAAAGGTGGATGTGTGTGCGGGAAGGGGTACTCGCTGTCGCGACCTATTTTTTCTGTCCTATGAGGAAAGGAAATATCGAAATAAATAGGTTTAGGGGTATTGTCCAAAGGGTAGGTTTAAGACCCTCATTAGATATAGGTTCCTGCCTTACCTGCGCGTCGCGTGGACATGGGTTGGATGTTCGCGAAATCTTCAAACGAATGAGGGTTGCTTTTATGGGGTCTTGGGGTCGGTAGAGAGCAAGCAAAACTAGCATAGGAGTGGGCCTCACTTTCTACGCAATCGAGAGATTATTGGGTCGGGAACTTAATTACACTAATTAACTAATTAGTGCCCATTCGATACCTAATCTTGTTCATTTCAAAAGACTTTTGTCGGGCGGTTTGGATTGATTTTATGCTTAACCACTAACATGTGAGGTGATCGCGCGGATCACAATCATCAAAATAAAGAATCAGCAATTAAAGGAAGATTAAATAAATTGCAATTAAAATCCTAAAATGAAGCCATGAGAGCTTATTTGATTTTAAGCGCAACCTTAAGCCGATGATTTTCCAACGCATTTTAAAGAAAATTTGTCCAATAATTATTTTAGAGCTTTTTAGGGAACTCTAAAACAAACTTGGAATTTTTGGGATTTTTGAAATTTTTTTGGAATTTATTATATTTTAATAATTTAATATTTTCGAATATTTTTTAATTAAAAAAAATTTCGAAAATTTTCATAAATTTCCAGTTTTTTGAATTTTCCATGAATTTTCTGAAATTTCGAATTTTTTATGATTTTTTTATATTTTTCAATATTTTTTTTATTATTTTCTGAATTTTTTTAATAAAATAAAAATATATAATACGGACCGGGTCAGGAAACCCGGCCCTGCTGGCCCGATTGTCACCAATAACCCGACCCGAATACCGGATCCGACCCGACTGGACTAAGAAAAAGAAATTTTAACTATTTTTTTTAATGTTTTAATTTTTAATTTTTTTTTTTTTGTCCTTTTCTTATTTTATCTTTTCTGCTGCAGCTTTCTTCCTCCCCCGTGCAGCGTCTTCAACCTCCCAACGTCTCTCACCTGCGTTTATTCTTCTTCCTCTTTTTCTTTCCTTTTCTCTTTTTTTTTGATCCGAAAGACCTTTGACTCCAACCGAAACCGCCATGGTTCCTCTCTCCTCACCGAGACACAGCCCTTTTATCAGCCACTCATCCCCGTCGACATCGGCCACCGCCGGCCATAAACTCCGGTGGCCGCGAAACCATCACCGATTCCACGGTACACGGGTTTTTCATACAAATCATCATGGAAACTCGAATATGAATGAATACATAATGATTCTACAGATAAAAGAGCATGAAAACAGATCGGCTTTCGACTAAAAGTATGAACACCCTTCGGTTTTCTATGAGGCATTTCATCAAACATTTGGCGGGCATGAGTAAAACGAAGGGTTTCCGACTCAACCGAGCCTCGAGCATGCTTTAGGGGTCTTCGAAAATGAAATATGAGGAACGTGGGAACAAAATTCAAGCGCGACGAGGGCCGGAGCTTGCGCGAACCGGAGCCACGAGCTCCGGCCCGGTGTTTTCCGAAATAGGACTACAAGGATGTAGGGGACTTACCTCGTTCGGGGAAGAGCTGCGGCGGACAACGGCAGGCGGGCGGACGGCCTACGGCGACCGCTAGCTGCTCCCTCGAGCTTCCCTCTTCCCTTCTCTCTCTCTCCGTCTCCTCTGTCCCACGCTCGAGTTCTCTTTTTCTCTAGTTTCTCCTCTCTGCTTTTTTTGTTTTCGTCCTCTTGTTTTTGCTGCCCCCTCTTTGCTCTCTCCGCTCTGGTCTTTTTTTTTTTAGAACCGCCCTCGGCTCCCTCCCCTCCTTCTGCTTTGCTGCTCTTCTCTTTTTTTGGCTTGCTCGCGTGCTCTGACTTGCTGCTGTTTTGACTCGCTGCTGCTGCGTTTTTGCTGGCTTGCTGCTGCGTTTGATCTCCCTTTCGGCCCTGACTTGCTTCATCATCGTCATTTTTCGTCCCTGCTGCTGACCTTTCCCATCTTCTCGTCTTTATGCTCTGACCCGCCTTTTGCTCCTCCTTCTTTTCTGCGCTCTGACCCGCCGCTTGCTTCATCATCATCATCTTCTGTTTTCCTGCAGGTTGCTTCGGCGCAAGAGAGAAGAATGGAAGAAGAAACCAGGCCAGGCTGAGGAAGAAAGAAAAGAAAAGGAAATGGGCCAAGCCCGTGCGAGGAAAGGGAACGGACCACGTGGGGGAGGCTAGGTGGCCCCCAGCCTTGGCCCATTCTTTTCAAATTTTTTTAATTAATTTTTAATTTTTTTTTATTTTGATAAATTTCAAAACTAGTGATGCAAATGGTCCTAATGTCTATATGCGATGCAATTTTAATGAATTTTTTTTTTTGTTAAGGGATTATAAACTAATTTCTAATTTTCCAACGAATTAATAAATACTAAAATAAATCATCAAAATTTAGGTGTCAACACTCGCCAACGCGGTTGTCATTGATGTAAACTCAAAATTCTTGTACTCAAAAACTATTAATAAAGAAAAGTCTTTAGCTTATACTATTGTGTCTTCTTATTAATGGTATGGTCGATTAGGACACTAAGCTATGGTACAATGAAAAAGATAACAAACTTGGGGCTAATTCCAAGGTTTGACTTAGATGCCCATTACAAGTGTGAGACTTGTATTGAGGCTATGTTTGCTAAGAAATCTTTCAAATCGGTTGAAAGAATGAGTGAACATCTACAACTAATCTAAAGTGATGTAAATTTTATAGAAAATAGGGAAGAAAGAGGTACTTCATAATCTCTATGGATGATGGTACTCGATTTTGTTATCTTTATCCATTTGCTAGCAAAGATGAGGCTATGTGCATGTTTATCAAGTATAAAAATGATGTTGAGAAACAACTTGATAGACAAATCAAAGTGCTTATGTATGATAAAAGAGGAAAATACAATTCTATCAATTTAAATGATTTTTGTGCTAGTTTGGGATAAATGTCCAAACAATTGAATCTTATACTTTGCAGCAAAATGGAATTGCTGAATGGAAAAACAAAACTCTAGAGGAAAAAACTAATGCCATGCTCTTAAGTCTGAGGTTACCTTAGAACTTGTGTGGGGAGGTAGTATTGATTGTGAACCATGTTCTTAATAAAGTACCCCATAAGAAGACAAATAATACTCCATATGAGTTATGGAATGAAAGGGTGTCATCCTACAATATTTTAAAAGTGTGGGGGGTGTTTGTTGGTTATGCTGAAAATCACAACACATACATATTTTTGGTTCACAAATATAAAAATTTGAAAATCCATGCTAATACTTTTGTAGAATCAAGGGAGACTGAATTCTTTTAAAGATATATATCCCGCAAAAAGAAATCAAAGTGAACCATCTCATAAGAGATTTAGAAAACTATAATTTGAGAATGATGAAGTTGAGACCAAAGAAGCTGCACTTTAAAAAATCTTTTGGATACTTTTTGACATATATGTTAGAAGGTGAGCCTTGAACATTTCAAAAGGTAATGTCAACTCTAGATGCTCCTTATTGGAAAGAAACTGTTGATAATGAAATTGATTATATCCTAAGCTATTACACTTGGGAATTAATTGATCTTCCATCAAAACAATATACCAATTAGGTGTAAATGGATCCTCAAAAGGAAGAGTAAACCGGTTGGTTTTATATATAAGTATAAAGCATGACTTGTTACTAAAAGGTTTAGACAAAAAGAGCGTCTAGGCTACTTTGATACTTATTCAGTACAAATAAGAATAACATTAGTTTGCATGTTGATTGCTAAAGTTTCTCTCCACAAATTATGAGTACATCAGACGGATATGAAATTTACATTCTTGAACAGTAATTTTGATGAGGAGATTTATATGGAACAACTTGGAGGATTCAAGGTCAAAGGATAAGAGTACAAAGTGTGTAGATTTGTCAAAAAAGCATTGTATAACTTAAAGAAGCTCCTAAACAATGGCATGAGAAGTTTGATGTGTGATGATCCAAAATGAGTATAGAATCAATGAATATGACAAATGTGCGTGCACTAAATTAACATTAGTTTGATGTGTACTTACTTGTCTAATATGTCAATGACTTGCTAAATCTTGGAATTAACATTGGGGTTATCAAAATCACCAAGAATGTTCTTAAGAAGAACTTCAAGACGAAAGACTTTGGTGTTGCGGATGTTATCTCGTCATCACAAGTCTAAGGAATTCTAATGATCTAGGTTTAAGAAAATCTCATTATATTGAAAAGTAATTCAGAGGTTTAACTTTTTCTTCCAAACCTATCTTTAAGAAAGAATACTTGAGACTGTATCAAACAATTGGAGTACTCTCAAGTAATTGATAGCGTCATGTATACTCGGATATTGTGTACTTAGCAGGAAAACTAAGTAGATATATAGGTAATCCCAATCACGAGCATTGGAATGCTCTATCAAGATTGTTAGGTTATCTAAAAAACCCAAAGACTATGTTTTGAACTTTAGCAAATATCCTATTGTTTTTTAAGGCTATTGTAATGTGGATTTTGATGAATCGAAATCGATTAGCAATATGTGCTCATGCTAGAAGGTGCTGTATTGTTGTGGAAATCCTCAAAGTAAACAATAATAGTGCACTCCATGATGGAATTGGAGTTTGTTATTGTAAATATAGCTGCTAAAGAAATAGAGTTGCTTCGATAGTTTTTAGAGGATATTCCGTTGTGACCAAAACCTATGCTTGCGGTATGCATTCACTATGACAATCAAGCATCAATTCCAAGGGCACAAAATGTGATATATAATGGTAAGTCTAGACACATTCATTGTAGACATAACATCGTAAAGTAGTTGCTCTCGAATGGAATAATTTCTAGACTTTGTGAAGTCAAAGGAAATATTGCAGTACAAACGAGTGAAATGGGGTTAAAATCCTTAACTCAATAAAGAGATTCTAAGGTGGAAGTATAATCTAGTGATTGGAGATCTCATGGACTAGATTTAATAGGATAACACAAATTTTGGAAACTTTGGCACTATCTCCTACTCCTATGATGCAATAGTACATCGAGCGTTTTAAGGTTATGCTATATGTTTTACCATTCCTATTGCGTGGGTTTCGAAATCCTAATAAGGTAAGGTAGGATACCTATGATAGGAATGCACTTATATGTGTGGAGCTGGTTAACTCTATGAAAATTTTTAAAGACTAATTATTCTAAAGCACGAAGGAACCCCAAGAGGTTTAGGGCTGAAATAATGGACACAACCGAGAATCAATCTTTATTTAGCAATTCTCTACGTGAGGTTTATTGTCCGGGCTTATATCAATAACTGGCGAATCAAGGCTTAATCCAACGACTGATTAAGTAAGTTTGATAGACTTTCACTAAAGAAGGTTCAAAGTAAAAGCTACCTATCTTGATGCAATTTATCTCCACAGGCACACTTGTCTTGAAAAGAAATATTAGTTGAGCCATCAATGTGGGGATTGTTGTAATTAATATGGTTCAACTTAAGTTCATGCGTCTCTTCAATTCTCAAACAACAGTTTTTTGGATGCTTTATTGGATGAATTAATGGATGATTTAATGGACACATTTCTTCAACTCTCACGCAACAGTATTATGAATGCATTAATGGATAAATTAATGGATGTGTGAATGGACACATTTCTTCAGCTCTCAATTTTATGGATACGTTAATGGGCGCATTTCTTCAGCTCTTGTTTTATGGACGCGATAATGGATGAATGAATAAATGTGTAAATGGATGTATTTCCTCAGCTCTTGTACGATAGATTTATGGACACGTTAATGGATGAATTAATGAAAATATTGTGGACGTGATAATGGATAAATAAATGACCGACCAAAAAAGGGGACAAATAAATGTACTCATTAATAACGCATCTCTTAAACTCTCGTGCAATAATTCTAAGATAGATATTGAGTTTATGAAAATTATTATCTTCCGAGTATTCTTTAGTTTGTAGGAGATAGAGTCGTTCAAAATTAAAAATTATTCTTTGGAAAATCACTCCTCCAAAAGTGATGATTTTTAGAAGTGTTCGATAGAGTCATGTTCGTATAGTGTTAATACAAACGGGTTCGAGGTATTGTATCTTAGGATTCATAATTTATAAAGCTACTTAATATCGTTGGCAGAAACTAATCGTCTTAAAAAGAATTCGGTTAGCTATACCCCACCTCGTATTTAATTTCTCGTTAATTTTATTACAATCATACAAGTTTGTATTTGGGTTGTGATTCAGCATCTTTACATGTAAAGATTATATACACGTTAGCTTGGTCGTTATTTATTTTTGTTATACTTTCTCTAGTTTATTATTTTTCTTCCAATATGTGAATATTTTTTCCAACAAGCCACACACGGTTCTATCAGAACTGCCGAGCGCGAAGGCTCTTGGATACAAAGCAAGAGCTCTGAATGACGTTGAGCCCTTCCAGTGGTGTTCGGCATGAACATGAAATGAGGGCTTAATCGAACCGGAGGACTGCATGGTGAATCGACCAGATGAGTCAGGCTTAGTTGCTCCATCCCAGGTTTAGTGACGGAGTCGGCAGCAGGCAATGGCCCCGCGTCTTCCGGTTCGGACCCATCCCGTCACTTGATCAGCCACCTTCCTGTACTATTTCCTTCTATATTTAAACAGCTTATTTAGTTAAACAACAGCGCATTAGTTCGCGTAATGCCATGGACATTGATGCATCGGTTGTCGTATGCAGAAAGGCGGGTGCCATTTAATCCGTGAACGAATCATCACCACTCAAGTCATCGAAGTAGAGAAGTCGATCGACCTAACCCGCCCGAAGCGCACGAGTCCCTTTTTTCTGCTGCCGCTTTGTAAAAGTCCCATTTGCTTGCTTTCCTCTCAAAGGTTATCCACAACAAATTTCAATTCAGAAAGTTTTTTTTTTTAAAAGAGAGAGGATATATTAATTAAAAATAAGCCAATTGCCAGCACATATACTTTTGAATTTGGAATACCCGATTTTCCGCCTACTCTTTTATATTTGCAAATTGGGAGTTGCTTCGTTCATCGTCACGGGACGGGGTTGCAATTGCGTGGACGGAAAGTATACTTCCTTCATTTTCTAATCTTTGGGTCTTTTTCTTGGCACCGACCCGTCTCTCTCTCCCTCTCTCTCTCTCTCTCCCCCATGATAAATTTCTCGGAAACTTTCCTGTTTTGTCGATATTCCTAGGGGCATGTATTTGCGAAAACGTGTTTGGATAGATGCATTTTGAAATATCTCCTTTTTTCGCCTGAGACATCTGAGACTTTTGCGATACTGATTAGTAGATGCACGTATAATTTCTTCGCAATTGCTGAAAAATTGAGTAACGTGTTGAATTTGTCGGGAAGGTGAAAAAAAAAAAGTGCTTCTTGCTTTTACTTAATCCTAAATAGACAAGCCAAACACCGAATGCATAGGCAGGCGATGCGTCATTATATATTTGATCCACTGAAGTAATATAACACGATTTGTATGCTGCCACGTCAAGGATCCGTTGACATATCTTTTTATCCATTGCTTGCTAAATATCTGAAGGGATATCGTTCTAAGTCTTGAGTTCATGTCGGCCACGATTTTGACATAATAGTCGGATGTTCACGTCGGATTAAAACGGAAAATGGATGAGGAAGGGGGTCTATGCTAACATGATAAAAGTCGTTTACTTTGCAAGGAAATCTTTTAATTTCAATATATCGATAATACATGATATAAGAGATGGTGTATTGAAAAAAATGTACTTTTTTCTCGTTAATTAAGGAAAAAAACGTATTTTGTTCACTTTTGTGGAACAACGCCAAAAGATGCCCAAGCGTCAAAAGATGCCTAATCAAAATACAAGTAGTATAGGATGAAAGCAAAATTGAAATCACATCAGATACAAAATTTACGTGAAAACTCAAAATAAGAAAAACCATGGGAAGAGAGTGGGGTTTCCATATCTTCAAAATGCGTACAAGAGTAACCACTTGGTAAGTAACAAGATCTTAAAATTCAAAAAGAAGATGAGAAAAAATAAATAAGAAATGGAAATATTATGGAGGCTACCGTTGGAAATGTGTACGAGAGTAACCATTTGGTGAGTAACAAGATCTAAAGATCCAACAAGAAGATAAGAAAATAAAAATAAGAAAGGGAAATATTATGGAGGCTCGGGTTGGAGATCATTCCTATTATAGTCTCCCTTAAAAAAACCTTAAAAATGAATTATCACTAATTTGAAAGTCAAAACTCAATATTCACAAAACCCATATAAAAATTTGTAATCATGATTGACTCTTTAATTTCACAAGCGGTTTTTTCACGTGATGAAGACGATAAATAACACAAGAAATAGAATTTTTGTGTGTGTTCACTTTATCTTCTAAACATTGCAAATATCATGTTACTCTTCGAAACTGCATATGTGATTAAATATATGTATTTAATGTAATGGTGAGAATGAAATTATCCCTAGTTGAGTGAAGTTATCCTCGTACATCAAAACTTTTATCTGCCGTCTGACTTATTTTTGGACATGTCAATATCAAGTGGGCAAATCTAGATCGGTTCTCCAGGTAAATTTTGTTTAAAGAGAGAGAAGTATTGGAAATTTCTTGTTTCGTGCAAAACAGGTCGCTCCTTCTCAAAAACGTGACTTGTTCCATATGACTTGCACGAATTTCGCCCCGTTTTCCCCCCATCTTCCCCTCTCTCTCCTTCGCAGACACGTGCAGAAAATCCACCCATAAAACAACACGTGACATTACAAACTGTCTTTGACCCAAAAACAAAAACAAAGACATTTCAATTGTCAAATTTGTTCAAAAGAAAAAAAAAAACAGATACAAAACTGTCCCCCGACCAGTCCCGATTACCTGAATATAACAGTCCCCTCTCATCACCGACATGAGAAATTTCCTCTTTCCTATTTTCTTATTCGATGTAGAGAGAGAGAGAGAGAGAGAGAGACTTATGTCGGCCGAGAGTTTTGAAGATTAAGAAAAGGCGGCTTGGCGATTGTGCTGCGAAGGACGGCAACTTGACGTGCGGATCCTGCCAAATTCATCAGCCTCCGCCGCGCTCTCTCTCTCTCTCTCTCTCTCTCTCTATTTATACCCCCAGCACTCGATCTTGAATCTTCATCCTTGATCTTACCACAAAAGACCCACCTTGACGTCCCCTAGCTCCCTCTTCATCTCTCAAGGATCAAGAGCTTATTATGGAAAGCGAACGCTTCGATGTGGCGACAGAGAAGCAGCGAATCAAGAAAAGGCCGCAGCAGCAGCAGCAGCAGAAGCCGTACAGGGGTATCCGGATGAGGAAGTGGGGCAAGTGGGTGGCCGAGATCAGGGAGCCCAACAAGCGCTCCCGCATCTGGCTCGGCTCCTACGCCACCCCCATGGCCGCCGCCCGCGCCTATGACACCGCGGTCTTCTACCTCCGCGGCCCCTCCGCCCGCCTCAACTTCCCCGACCTCATCTGGCGTGAGGGCCGGGAATCGCTGCACGAGGTCTCGGCCGCCTTCATCCGCAGGCGGGCTGCCGAGGTTGGGGCCCAGGTCGACGCCGTCCAGGCAGCGGTAGAGTTGAGGCCGTGCTGTGCTCCGGACTTGAACGAGTACCCGAAACTGGAGGAATTGGAGGAGATTCATCACTAGTCTGTGTATCCAAATACTTTCTTCATCGGAAAAACCAGGTTCAGGAAGAAATACTGATTGCCCCAGATCGAAGAGGCACTAATTTAGGCCAGGGCTGGCGAGATTGAAGGAGCAAATGAAGAACAGGGATCTCTTTACGCGTGCAGACCAGCGGAACGTCCGTCTCCAGTTTTGATTAAGAAAAGAGATTGTAGAGCCTCTCGTTCTTCGAGCGTGGGAGGAGAATTAATTTCTATTTGCGGGCTGTAATTTTTCTTTCTCTTTTTGTTCTTTACAAAGAAAAGAGATCAATCCAGCGAGACGATTCCGACCAAGAAAGCCATACTAAATGAACGTTTGCCGTCTAATTTAATTCGTGAAATTCGAAATCACCATGCGTGACAACACAAACCTCGTGAACATGAGAGCATGAATGTTAATTGTCATGTCCTGCTGCAAAAAGATTGATTTTTTCATACACTGTTTTCTGGGTCCTTTTGAAAGCTGGAGTGGAGCGTATGGTCCAGGCTTCAGGGGATGTGGTGGTTTACAGGGTGTGCGATGGAGATGTGATTTTGGCGTCTTGTTCCCGATTCCCGAAAGTGCCGGGGGGACACCACCGAAGCAGGTGACCACCACATGGAAAAAAGTGCAGCAGAAAGAGATCATGAAAAAAAGCTGTGGTGATCCATCAACCTGAAGCGCGCTCATCAGTTTGACTCGAATCATGAGCTGGTGATCAATCTGGACTCAGATTCAAACAACAAAATATCTGGGTAGCCAAGAAAAGAAATGATTTTGGGGAAGGGGGATTGATGCTTGGGAGAGAAAATTTGGGTGGAAAGTTGGGGGTAAAAGGTTTGAGATTCTCGTGAAAGAAAGATTGAGGGAAAATTTTAAAAGTATTAAGCACAAAAGAACAAATATTCCACTAAATGGAATGTTTGACATAAATCATCTTAGACTGTTAATTAGTACAATATGACAAATAAAATAATTTCTTTGTCCTGAATATTTTTGGAGGAAAAGTTTCCTCTACCCATAAGTTTCTTTTAGCAAAATCAAACTTAGCTCAATAATAAGGGGATAATTACCCAATTAGTTCTAAAATTATTGTACCAATGTTAATTCCATTCTAAAATTTACAATTTTGCTAGTATAGTCCTAAACTTTTTTGCGAAATTCTAATATAGTCTTTTCAGCTAATTGCCGCTGAAAATTGCTATGTAGTATCTAGTCATCGCTAGCCATTTTATGTAGCATGCTGATGTGGATAACCTATAGATTGCCAAGTCAAAGTTTTCTAGCAGCAATCAGCTAGAATGACTATTGGAATTTTGCGCAAATGTTTGAAACTATTAATTAAATTAAAAAATTTATGATTGAATTAGCAGTCATATAATAGATTTATGACTAACTAGATAATTTTTCCCATTTATAAGTTATTACCATTTCATTGACAATCCAATCATATAGTATTCGTTTCTAAATCTGAATTTCTTATTGATTTCCAAAAGTTTCATTTGAATCAAAACAAGGCCCTTTCTATACCTTTAGGGCTTCTACAATGATAAGATGAAGTCCATAAAGAAACTCTACATGTCCGATCTTCTGTTCTTTGGGCTCAATTCCAAATCCCATACTAATGTTCGGATCATGCGAGTTCTAATTTTCCATGGGAGCCTCTTCCCTTGGTTCTAGCTTCCTAGGGTTTTGAGGCATTTACTTATCATTGAGATTGTTTTGCCTTGCAAATGTAGTCGATTTATCACAAATGTTGTGATGATGGGCCTTACAGGTAGCTGCGCCTACTTAGGCCCAAAGAGCAAATGATAAGCTTTTGATACAGTATTTCTTTCTTAGGCTACATTTATTTTGTGGAAAATAAATAATTTAGAAAACATTTTTTGAAAAATAATCGTTTTTATCTCTTAAAATAATTATCTAATAAAAAATATTTTTCATTATGGATAACAATTTATATCTAACCATTTTCTTGGATAGTGAAAATATTTTTTATTTATTCATTTTTGTAGACTATATCAGTGATATTTTTAGGCATATATTTACTAAATCATTCATTTTCACTCGAATCACGTGCTGAACAGCAATCTGGACTCAGTTTCAGACAACAAAATATCAGGGGTAGCCAAGAAAGACAACGATTTTTTTTTTTTTTTTTAAATTTGGGCCGGGGGATTGATGTTTAGGAGAGAAAATTTGGGTGGAAAGTTGGGGGGGGAATGGTTTGAAATTCTCGTGAAAGAAAGATTGAGGAAAAATTTAAGAGTACTGCGTACAAAAGAATTCCACTAAATGAAATGTTTAACTTTATTTATCTAAGGTTGTTAGTCGATAACACAATATGACAAATAAGAATAAATTCTTCGTCCTGAACATTTTAAGGGTAAAAGTTTCCTCTATCCATAAGTTTGTTTTCAAAAAAATCAATTTTAGCTCAATAATAAGGAGATAATTAATCAATTAGTTCTAAAACTATTGTACTAATGTCAATTTAATCATAAACTTTTCAATTTTACCAATATAGTCTTAAAATATAGTCTTAAAATTTTGTGCAAAATTCCAATATATTCCTTTCTCCTAATTGTCACCCTATATTGTTGATGTGGTGTTTAGTTATCACTGGTTGTTTAATGCGGCACACTAATATGAACAGCTTGTGGATTGTTGCAACAAATTTAAGACTAATTGGATAATTTCCCCATCAATAAGTCATTGCCATTTCATTGACAATCCAAACAAATAATATTCGTTCCTCAATCTGAGTCTCTCAATTTGTTCCCAAAAGTTTCATTTGAATCGAAACGAGGCCTCTTCTATACCTTTAGGCCTTCTACAATGATAAAACGGTAAGTCCATGAAGAGAATCTACATGTTTTTCTTAACCATATGTTCTTTGGGCCCAATTCCAAATCCGAAACCCACTTTCGGATCATGCGAGTTATATTTTTCCATTTGAGCCTCTTCCTTTAATTCTAGCTACCTAGGGTTTCGAGGCATTTTTCATCATTGAGATTGTTTTGCCAGGCAAATGCAGCGATTTATCACCAGTGTTGTAATAATAGGCCTTACAGGTAGCTGGGCCTACTTAGGCCTAAGGATCAAACGATACGCTTTTGACACAATATTTCCTTCTTAGCCTCCTTTTATTTCATGACAAATGTGAAACTTTTGAAAAATATTTCCAGAAAATTATTTTCCAAGAAAATTATAGTACTTATCAGTGTTGGTTTGAAACTTGAAAATGAACTGAATTTTTTTTTTCATGATTATGAGAATTTGATTTGATTTTCCTAAATAAACATACCTTCTTCGAGCACTCGTGACTTATATATGAACAACCGAGGAATCGATTATGAGCACTGTGGCCTCGGGTTTAGCCTCGATGGACCTCAACCCCAACATGGCTAACTAGGTCTTGGGCAGGAGCACAGGCACTGAAGTCTTGGCCTTGGCCTCAATAGATAGGGACGCAAGGATTAGGGTCCCAAGCTTGGCCTTAATGGACCCAGGCCCAAGTGTTGTGGCCATGGCCCGACCTCGATGGATCCAAGGTTGGGTGCCGGAGACAAGGGCATGGGTGCCAAGGTCTCAAACACTCGCATTGGGGTCTTGGGCATGGGGCTAATGTAGTCGGTCTCAGCATAGGGACATGGGCATGGACATTGAGGACTTGGGTTTAGCCTCAATAAAGTTGGGCTAGGGCGTGGCCTCGACAAACATTTGGCATTGATGACCCAAGCACTAACGCTGGGGTCAATGGCCCAACCTTAATGGACTCGATCATGGGCATATGATCTTGGGCAAAAGTGCTATGTACTTGAGTTTGACCTCAATAGACTCATGCCTGGGTATAGGAACCCATGCCCAAGCACCAAAGTCTTATGCCAAGGCATCTGGGAGCCAAGCGATGGCACTAGAATTCTAGGCCTAGCTACCAACACTAGTGTCCTAAGCCCAACATTTGTGAAATCAGACCTAGGCATTGCATTTATGAACCTAGACTCTTTGAACTTGGGCTTGGCCTTGATGAACTCTAGTGGACTCGACCCTGGCTTCCAGATCTCGGTCCACTACCAAGAGCCTAGGAATAGGTGTTGAGGTTCCTATGCCCAAGCGCAAGATTTCTAATTCAAATGTCGATATCTAATCATATTTTTAAAATATGATTTCTGATTTTTTAAAGAAAAATTATTATTTTGAATTTTCACATAGATTTTCTATTGATTAGAGAAATATACTTGTTATTAATTCATTTTCCTAGCTATTCAAACTTAAAATAAATGAGGAAAATGTTTTTTTGAAAAATATTAAGACCTGGCTCGGTCTATTTTTGTTAGTGTATTTGCAAAAATTTAAGGAGGTCAGACATTTGTCTCATCACGGGGGCATTTTCAAATATGTATCGACAAACGCTTTGGGACAGTGGGGTGTAAGGCCATCTACTCAGGAACTCAGGGATCTTATTCACTCCCCTCTCAATGAGGAGCAGATCAATTTTCTTGCCCAACCTTTTCTACCAGAGGAGATTCGGGAAGCTATGTTCTCTTTGGTTGGAAATAAAGCTCCAAGTCCTGATGGCTACAATGTTGATTTTTTAAAAAAGAATTGGGACAAGGTGGGCCCTACAGTTATTGATGCGAACATGGACTTTCTTGTATCTGGGTGTCTACTCGAGGAAGTCAACAATACTATCATTGCCCTAGTGCCTAAGGTCCCCAATGTGACTTTGGTGTCCGACTTTCGTCCTATTGCATGCTGCAATACAATCTACAAGTGTATCACAAAAATCTTCTCATCTAGAATTGTTGCGGTTCTTCCAAATTTGATTAGTCCAGCCCAAACGGCTTTTATCAAAGGTAGGAGAATCAGTGACAATATACTGCTTGCTCAAGAGCTTTTTTGTGGATTTCACAACAAACCAAAAATTCCTAAATGTGCCATTAAGGTGGACTTTAGGAAAGCATATGACACCATTGACCGGGACTTTTTAGAGTTAACTCTTTAAGCGTTTGGTTTTCCCAACCATCTCACAAGGCTTATCATGGTGTGCATCCGAACCCCAAAATTTTCCTTATCCATAAATGGTGAGCTACATGGCTTCTTTGCAAGTGGAAGGGGTATAAGACAAGGTGACCCTATGTCTCCATACCTCTTCACCTTGATTATGGAGGTCATCTCTGGGGTCCTCAATTCTCACACTCGGCATCCGGATTTCAGATATCACTGGCGGTGCAAGGCGACGAGGCTAACTCATTTATTTTTTGTGGATGATGTTCTCCTCTTTAGCCAAGCAAGTCTGGCATCGATCTCCTGCATCCAACGTGGGCTCACTGTATTCTCTTCTTGGAGTGGGCTTGTCCCTAATGCCAGGAAGAGTGAAGTCTTTACTTTGGGAGGCTCTGAGACAACTAAACATCAAATATTACAAGCGCTTGGCTTCTCTCTTGGCTCCCTTCCTGTGCGTTATTTGGGCGTGCCCATCATCACTGCGCGGCTAAGCAAAGTGGATTGCAATGATTTAGTAAGCCGTCTCACGGCTAGAGTCCAATCCTGGACCCACCGGTTTCTTTCCTTTGCAGGTCGACTACAACTTATCAAATCAGTGCTACATGCTATCCAAGCTTATTGGACCTCTATTTTTGGCTCCCTTCCTCGGTAGTGGACAAGATTGAACAAACTTGTAGGCAATTCCTCTGGAAAGGCCCTACCATGGGGCCGGGTGGTGCCAAGGTGGCGTGGGTTGATGTATGTCTCCCTACTCAGAGGGTGGACTTGGTGTAAGAAGAATCAGGGAAAACAATAAGGCAGCCATGGCTAAGCATATCTGGTTGCTTTTCACTGACAAAGAATCGTTATGGTGCAAGTGGATTCATGCCACATATCTTAAAAGGGAGAATTTTTGGATCTCTTCAACCCCTACCCTCTGCTCTTGGGCATGGTGGAAGATTCTGGCTCTAAGGGATAACTTTAAGCCCTACTTCAGATGGAAATTAGGAGACGGGGAAACAATATCGCTTTGGTTTGATCCATGGCTTGATATCGGCTCTCTAGACTCAATATACTCAAAAAGCTACATCTACCAATCGGATCTTCTTAGTCATGCAAAAGCTAAGAAGCTATACTCCTCTGATGGGGAACAATTATGCCAAGAGCTGATATTGTGGCAAACACCAATTCCCCATCTATCAGTTGGTCAAGACACGTTTACTTGGACTCACGATCCTGCCGGGAAATTTTCAAGTGCATCGGCCTGGGATACAATTCGGCAAAAAGCCCCCCTGGTTCATTGGTCTTCTTTTGTTTGGGACAAGGCCTTGGCTCCTAAATATCAATTTCTTCTATGGCTTATAACCAAGAATCGACTCTCCACATAGGCATATCTCATGACATTTGGTAGGATTCCTAATACTGTCTGTGCCTTGTGCAAGTCTACACCTGACTCAATCAACCATCTATTTTTTGAATGCCATGTTCCAAATATTCTGGCAAAATTTTGGGCTGCTAAAAGTAACCTTCCATGGAACAACTCCTCTTGGTCAAATAACCTTCTTTGGGTTATCAACTCCATATCTCGGAAAGGGATTTTACGAGAGAGATAGCCCGTTTCTCCTTTGGGGCATTATGTTATATCATTTGGAAGACTAGAAATGATATTCTTTTCCGTGGACACAAATTACACATTCCTTCCATGGAACTGTACCTACTTAAGGTGGTGAAAGACAAAGGCCTCGCCTACAAGTTGATTCTGGATAACCCTAGAAATAGAAGGACGCCTTGGCGCAAATGGGGATAGACTCCCGGATTTTTGGATAAGAGCCACCTGTTAGGGTGTAGTTTAGGATGATGTGGGTTTCTATAACCCGATCTACATGTATTTTAATCTTTTGTTCTTGGTGACCGCGGTACCCTTCTACTCCAGTGACATGTAGTCCAGTTGAGTATGTGTTGGTACCGTGTTCCCCCCCTATTGTATAGTTCTCTGGTTGATTCTTATACAACTTACCTTACCAAAAAAAAAAAAAAAAAAAAAACGCTTTGGGACAGTGAATCTGGCAATGCCAAGGGTCGGAAAACGTTCATAAAATCTCAAGCACATTAAAAAGAGTCCCTTGCCATCGTTGGGAAAAGGACTTCGTTTATGCCGTTTCTTGCTAATCTTGTGTCGGTAGCTTGCACTCAAACGAATCTGACAGGCAATTTTTCATTTAATTTGTTGCACGAAAATTAACATAATTACCCCGAAATTACAACAAAAAGAAAAAAAAAAGTCACTTGGTATCTGGAATTAAGCTCTTTTCATGCATGACTAATTATATGCGTATATGCGATGATGAGAATCGGGAGTTCACTATGAATTTATTCATTGTACATGATCTTGACAAGTAACGTAGAGTATGCATGACCATCAAAATTCCACCTTTTTTTAAGTGATTCTCATTTGAGTTAAACCAAGTAAATCAATGTCTCAATTTTGTGGTGTCTGTGTCCATTGTAGACTTACATGTTCTTAGCTTTGGATTAAACTAAGTGACCTTCTAGAGAACAAAATCTCCAACCTGAGATGAAAAATGAGAAGGAGGTTCGAGTTCGGTGACATAGCTGTTGTCTCCTGTTTGGCGCACCTTTTGAACTTTTTGCCTATTGCATTTTGTGCTGTCACATATGTTGTAAAAGCTCTGAGCATAATGGGTTGACAACAACTAGTAAAGGAAGAAAAGATCGTTTAGGAAAGTGAAAGGAGAAAAGCTCCATTCAAAATGCGTCTGCGTTATCGTAATCTCATTCCCATTTGTCAGCTATTTGGAAAGTCAAAGGAGCATTTTTTTTCTTCTTGGGCTAAAAAATAAAGTATCATTTCTTAATTACTCACGAGTGAGAAAAATAAAGGTAAGGAAGAAAGGGAAAGAGCATATGTACTTGCAATAGGTGGAAATTGCCCAATCAATGCTAAAACTATAATTTGAAAGCTAATTCAGTCATCAAATTTTCTATTTTACCAATTTAGTTCTAAACCTTTGAGTAAAATTTCAATATAGTCATTTTGGTCAATTTTCGCTATGCCACATAGCACAGTTAGCAATGACTAGACCGCCACGTTAGTGATTTCGACGAAAATTGATCGGAGGACTAAATTAAAATTATACACAAAAATTTAGGACTAAATTGGCAAAATTAAAAAGTTAAAGATTGAATTAACATTTTTACAATAGACTTATGATTCATTGGATGATTTTCCCTGTGCAATAGTGTTTATGATTTAAATATGGAAACTAGTACTAGTTCTCAAACAAGATAATTGTCTGAGAAGTCTAAAGTTATTGCATTTTTATTAATTCAGTCTTAAATCTTATAACTTTGAATTTTTTATGTTTTGTCGGTTGAGTCCATCTGGTATATGGATGCCAACTATCTTACATAACACAATTGGTTTCATATTTTTTCTTTATTTTATTTTATTTTTAATTTTTGGCTAGTGAGGTAGTTGCCGAGCCTCGCCTAGATCTTGGTGAGGCCATTGCGAATACAAGTGAGGTAGCCTCACCCAGATCGAGGTAAGGTGTCCTCGCTTGTGGCCGCGATGGTCTAGGTGAGGGTCTTGAAGCCCTTGCTTGCAACGAGTGAAAGGAACGACCCCTCATGCAATGGCTGTTTGGGTGAGGGCCAAGACCCTACCATCTAGAGCTGTAATAAAAAAAAAGAAAAAAAAAGAAAAAATTAATTAAAATATTGTTAAAAATTAGCCATGTTAACATTGTCCGTGCCACGTAAGATGGTTAGTGCTACATCAACGATTTTTGATTAAAATTGACCAAAGGACTCAATTAGCAAAATGTAAAAATATATAAGATTCAATTGACAAAATTAAAATTTTTAAAATTCAATTGGCAAAAGTGGAACATGTTTAGGACATTTTGGACAACTTTCCCATTTCCAAATTCCATGTTGGGTGCTTCACTTGCTTTTAGTTGCAATACGGGGCGACGGAATTCTGTTTAAGGTGCATCATGAAGATAGCAGTCGATGTATATTGACATGGCCCATGACTTATTTACTCAAATGTTTTAGTGGAGGCGGGTCTTATCGGTTAAAATATTTAATGTGTTCGATCTTGGGTTATCCCTTAGGAATGATAATTCAGGGTTTCGCTGCCACAACTTCCTCAAAGTTATATGAGCATGGCTCAGAATATTAACCGTAAGCTAACTCAACAAAAATAAATGGTCGAGAAACCGGCCTAAATTTATGTTAAGGCTTTTGAACCTTGAGCTAGAACGATGGCTTTGACATTAGAGGCAGCGGATCAAATGTTTGATACGCATCATCTAAAATGAAGCCGACATGGTCTGCATAAAAGTTGGGACGATGATGTGTCGCCTTCACTTGCTCGTTGATGACATGGCGATTGATGTTTGCATGAGGCACATCATACCATATGGGCAAGAAAGCTTGGGTTGGCGATGGCGAGCAAGGGCCCAAAGGGTATCGTCTTACAGAAATCCACAAGAAGACATGGAAAGTCGCAAGTCCAGCTAAAAAAGACAGAGGACAATGTGCATGGATGATGCCCCTACTACCTTAGCGAGGTTGCTGTGGGCGTGGATGACCTCACAGGGAGAGAGAGAGAGAGATGTGAAGTGATTGGACTGAAAATCAGGGTCTTTTTTGGTGATTTCTCAAGCTTTTCTTTGCTAGATACAGACATATTCTCGTCTTCCTTTGGCGGGAATTGTAGACTCTCTATTTTGACAACTGCGATGAGTGGGGCAAAGCAGCACTAACGTCTGCTTCCATTGGACAGTACATTGACATGCATCGCTAAAAGCAGCTTCCTTTTTCTAAGTCGCGTTTTCTCTTCTTCCAAAACTGTGAGATCAAAGGATTAGACAAACAAAAGAAGACAACATCTTAAAGACTTTTGAGAGAGTCAAAATATTAAAAAAAAAAAAAAAAAAAAAAAAAACTCTTCCGAGTTCGTGCAAAGCGCACCACAGAGAGGGGGTTAAAAAGAAAATGGAATAGCGAAAAGCAAGAGAGGAAAGCAAAAGAGG
This sequence comes from Angophora floribunda, assembly GCA_014182895.1. Classification (NCBI taxonomy): domain Eukaryota; kingdom Viridiplantae; phylum Streptophyta; class Magnoliopsida; order Myrtales; family Myrtaceae; genus Angophora; species Angophora floribunda. Next base: position 16,104,036 of record CM024713.1, read on the forward strand.
TTTTGAAGAGAGTCGTGGGAGGATCTTTCAGTGCCATCGATTTGTTACTTAATTGTGTTTGGACTGTCATCCATTCACTTGCCCCAAAAGAGAATCCCTTTCCCTCCATATTTGCACCCACTTTCCCTTACATGACATGACACGGAGTTTTTTTTCCCCGCTCGCCATGCGATCACCTTCTTTTTCCTCCCCCTTTTCTCGAGGAAAAAGAAGGGGAGGGGAACAAAAGGGAGGGACGGGTTTTACTGTAGGACATAAAGTCGTGCGAGATGAGTTCGTGTAAAAGGTGTCCATCCAAATCTAGTCGGGAATATATTTCCATCATAGCAATGATGGCTACTCACATTCACTTTATTTGGCATACTCTAAGGAGAGAGAGAGAGAGAGAATGTGGCATCAGTATCATCAACGACAATCACTTTCCATCAAATTCCATGTTAAAAAAGGCTTCCAAGCAAAACGAAAACTAAAGAGAATGGAGATATAAAGTCATCAAGGGAAAAGGTAGGGGAATTTGGGGGTTTCTTTTCTATTAATTTGGTGAAAAGTATAAGTTACTTCCGTCATGGCATTTCATGTCACGCTTCCAACTATTTCCACTACCGACATGTTTTGGCCAAGGGAAGGGTATTAACGAAACCACATGGCACATGCCATTCTGTTTATCTCCCCCCCTTCTTTTTACTAGTATATACTGCCTATTCGCCGAAAAAGAAGATGAGTCTGGATGGTAGTGTTTGGTTGGTGGCATAACTATGTTCACAAAAAGAACTCAGTGCAGCCGGCTGCCATGCAAAGTTCTGTAAAGGTGGTTGTTTGAGAGTATTAAGACAAAAGTTCATTTCGAGACATGTTGTAATGTGGAGTAGTTAATATATTATAATTGATTCATAAGTCATTGAATTAAGTTCTTGTAAATGTGATTTTAATTAAATATGTTGACGGGCTCAAGCTTGAGCTCCCTCTTGATGATCTCTCTAGATAAAGGTATTTGCATCCATCAGAGCCGAAGATTAATTAATGGCTTGCTCAATACTGAATTTATTAATGGTTTGCAAATGTGACTTTAATTAGATATGTTCTCCTTTTAAAGTGAATTTTATTCATAAATTTAGAGGATCTCAATTCATTACTTTGACTCACCGGTGTCAAAATGCAATTCAACAATTGGCCATAAAAATGCTTGAAATTCAACATGCGTTGGCCACAAATTTAGGATTCAAGCTTGACTCATCTCAAAATATTCAAAATCATCTTAAGGTAGATCCTAAGGTTCAAGTAATTAAAATTGCTCATCTCCAACTAGTTATAAGCTGAGATATCCATCATGTCATATAGGATCTAGTGCATTAATATTGATATAACTACATTCACGGCTCATCACATTAGGATCACGATACAACATGGAATCACGTATCCACTATATGAATGGGAGTTCTAGCTCCTAAAGAGATCCCTGGGGGTTATTTGGGAGGTTGAATTTGCACCAAGTTAATATTTGAGCTGATAAAAGTTTAAAAATATATTTTTCGAAATATCTTTCTCTTTTTCTCTTTTACCCAAAAAAAGGACAGAGATTCTCACCTGGGTATTTTGCGCCCTCTACACCATGCAGGACATCGAGTGTATGCTGTCATTTTTCAGAGAATGAAAGTGATTTTTGGTTTCACTCGTGTACTGCACACGAACACGCACAAGCACAAGAAGATTTTTCAGATGGTTAAGGCCGTGCGAGGGGTCCATCGACACGTGCCAATGATGACAATGTCTCTGGGGATACAATAATGATGGAGTTCCACCGTTTCTTCCACTGGTCGTGGGATCCCCACCCCACCTTATCATGCGATCCAACTTCCTCTCTCTCTCTCTCTCTCTCTCTCTTGACCGACAATTATCATATCATCAACTCCATCTGATTGATGTTCTTGCTGGTGAAAAGAAAATGCTCATGTCATCTTGTAATGAATTCTCCCTTGGACCCACCAGACGAAACTCGAAGAATTTTACTCCACCATGTTTTCGATCGGTGGGTAACTCGTAATGGACATCGAAGCATTAAATTTGAGTACATGCATATACAGGTGATGTTCGTAACTTGCAACGTACAAATTAGATGTACGGATAGTGGATGAAGGAAAATAAGACTCACAGAAAAGAGGGTTTCGAATAGTTAGAGTCGAGAGAAAATGCACACATAGGTAAGTTAATTAGACTGGGTGAGACGCTGAACACTAAAGTTAAATGTGGCGGAACACATTGCCACATTACTCTCACTCATATTGACCTTGGAGGTTAGGCCTATTGTCCTACGAGGGAAGTTTGCATGTAATTAAGGATTAACCAAGACGAGAGATTCAACTTCACGTTATAGAAAAAATTGATGTACATAAATGATGTGGGGCCACTTAAAACATTATAGAGGAAAAGAATTCCAAGAATCATGTTAAAGTATCATTTATTGTAAGGAGCAAGCACATTGTGATTTAGTTTGTTTAGAAGTTAAATTGAACTAGATTGTAAATAAACCGTATTAAAATGGTTTGTCAAAAAGCCAAGCCAAGCCAAGCCACACCAAACCATTTAATATATCTAACCAGAACTAACCAAACCATATTAGGTGGTTCGATTCTATTCCTTACTGCATTCAACCCCTCCCCCTCTCCTTCCCTTCCCTTTCTGGGGTTTCTATTTTGCTACTGTTATTATATTCTAGAAAAAAATGTACCTTGAAATTAAAATAAGTAGTAACATAAGTATGAAACTTATAACAACATAAAGTTTAAACAGAATAATTGTGATAACATGTTCAACTTCAATCAAACGCCACCACATAGAAAACTAAGTCAAGTATAACTACCAATAAAAAAAAAAGTGTGGGCCCGATGAAAACTTAGATGTATTAGGTTTTAAGTTTAGCGTAAGGAAAATATGAAAAACATTTTGGCAACCAAACCAAACCGCACTATCATGGTTCGGTTTGGCGGTTTGAAATGTGTTTTGCTCACCCTACTAATCACTTGTATGGGGGTCTTCTAATGCATATGTTCTCCCTCAACCCAATTATTTAAACTTGGGATTTTGATATTCTAAATTATCATCCTAGTAGATTCAAAGATTTGCCATTCTTGATGAAGGATCTCTCTACCATGCATTCTCTGTTAGAAGGTTCAATTCATGATCTCATGTCATCACATGATGAAAGCAGAATGTGTAAGATCATCATTGGACAGCAATGTAATGATATTGAAAGCATTTAACACCTCTTCACGTGCTTAACGAGATGAAGAGGAACAGTCGTAAGGAGGTACATATCATTGCACCGATGAACAAGCATTGATTGGGGAATGGAAGTGAACAAGAAATCACTGTGGACGATAAATGAATTGAAGTGTAGTAGTAGGAGGAGGTCTATATGTTTTTGACTTTTGGTGCAATCAAAGGCCTGATTTCCCGGTCGGCAACATTTGGTTGTCGGAAAACCTCAGCCTTTCGTTCTTGCATGAAAGTTAAGCATAATTCTGATCATAATAGAAGACCCCAAAATATAAATTTGTTGACAAACGAGTTGAAAAATGGAATAAGATAATCAATTGAAAAATGTTCGGTTGCACCCGTTTTATAAGAAGTTTTGGGGATCAATCAACCAAAGTAAAATGTCTAGAACTAAAAAATCAAGAAAATTGCCCAATTAACACTAAACCAATTGTATGAATGTCAATTTAGTCCTAAACTTTTACGTGAAATTCTAATGAAATCATTTCGATCAATTTGTGCTTCAAATTGCCTACATGGCAATCTAGTCATCAAAACCCGTCCTATGTGGCACAACACCACATCAATAATTTTCGGCGAAAATAAGTCAAAATGACTATATTGAAATTTTGGGCAAAAATTTATGACTAAATTGATAGAATTCGAAATTTTTGGAGTGAATTGATGTCTGTATAATAGGTTTAAAAATGATTGGATGACTTCCCCCTAAGAAATCATGGCCCAAAATTTTAGGATTTCTAACTCAATCAAAGAGATGATTTTTGGAAACTAATATGTTCTGGAACCATGTCATGCTAAATCTACAACTCATACTTCTTCGGATTGTATGGTGGTCCATGAAATTATATATACTTGAGGAGGCATTTAAAGTAGATAAGGATCACAATCCAAACGGAAAAAGACAGATCAATCAACCTTTAGAATGAGGTCATGGGTTAAAGGCATATCCCTTTTTTAGTAATACAGAGTATTCAGACTTTTCAGCTCTATCGTTAATCCCCATGAATAAACACAAAACGTCCTATTCATACTTATCGAGTAAGGCTTCACTCACATGTGATAAGCGCAACCCACAAGGTTAATATGAGTGTAATATGCGGTGTTAAATCAAGCACCCAGCTGCTCATCCAAACCCATTGCTGTAGCCACGTCCGAGATCCTTTTTGACTGCATCTACCAAAGTTGAGAAACAACAATCAATCCGATTGTTCCTTCTTTAAAGTTGTCAGATCGATAAAGGAGTCCACTAGACTCGGAGACAATTAGGTGACCACCGTGAATGGGGTCATGATAGCATGTTTGACAATGAAGAGAAGTGTGTTTTTGAGTGTGTCCTTAGTTCTAGCAGGAAAATAAAACTTGTTGACTGGGGTTGCATGCATGGCGATCCAGGAGGAGGAAGGTGCATGCAGTGATGAGCAGCGATGCTGCAGAATCTCTGATGGACCAATGGTGACGGTGGATCGCTGGATTCATCAAATTAGGTGCACAATGATTGAGTCTACGAGAATAGGGTGGGGGAGAGAGAATTTCGTATCGATGACAAAAGCAAAGTCGTGATTGATGGTGGAAATTAAAAACCATTTTAGGGTTTGTATGCTCACGTGAGACCCAAACCAGTGGATCAAGCAGGGGCAAAACACTGATTACACATCATCTGCATGATAAATTCGTAGTACCGACCGTAATTTTTCTCATGGGAGGACATGTTACGGTTCGAATTCTGTGCCCTGCGTTGTAAACTCACGATACTACGCACAAATTCAAGCAATTAGGAAATCAATATGCACGGCATATTTCTCTGTGACGGGTTTTCATTAGCCAATAGTCATGTCTTTACTTTATTTAATCAGGACAAATTTAGTGCGGTGTCATGGGAGATCTCACTCAACTTTTCTTTCCTTTTCTTTCCTTTCTTTTTTGTGATTAGTGAGATAGTCAAGATCTCACTCAGCTTATGCAATCAGGAAATTGGACCTTCCGAAAAAGAAAGAGATCTTTGGATTTGTCAAACACTAATAATTGTCTCGACAATTTTCACGTCAGTGATGGAATGACATCTGGCAATTGGAGTTCCAGGAAGGATAAGTCATTCCTGGGGAACTGGTCCTGTGTTTTTTTCGGTGCGATTTGAAGTTTTGGAATATAGCTCCTCCTTTGGTTTGACTATAAAAAGAAAATAGCCCGTGTAATCCCACAAGGAAGTGCTCAGGAAAAGTAACAACTTGATTTTTGAATTAAAAAGTTTGGAAATGCTTTTGTAACTTGTGCATCTGCATTCTCATTTTTTATTTCTTAGAATTTAATTAGACTATTACCCTAGGGCATCTATAAGTTAAAAAGGTTGAGTTTCGTGGAATTCTTTCTATAGTAATTGCATAAATATTGAATCACGCATTCATCTACTAGCTTTTATTTAAAACTATTTACAATAATTTTACGAAATTTTATATGATATTAACAAGAGGTTATGAATGTAAATCTTCTCAAAATCCTATTTTTATCGCAAAGTGTTATAACGAAGTAAATTTTACAATGAAAATCTATCGACCATCTATCGTGATTTAGTCGATAAAAGACACTCATGAACTAAGTCCCTTTTGGACCGACTTAGATAAATGGCTAGTGATTATGGCGTAAAGAATATGGCCCAAGAAAATTTAAAAGAAATTTTTTTATATATGACGAATATAAAGATATAAACCTTCTAGAACATCATTTTGGCGAAAGATAAAGCTAGATCTACAGCGGCCCCAAAAAAGAGGCAGATTAAATGCATCAAATCATTCCGTGGACAAGCTTTATATGCCACTTTTAACTCCAAAAGCTTGCTTATGATCAGTACCTGCGATAAAGGGGCCGCACTAAAATGCCCATAAATAAATAAATAAAAAAAATAAAAAGAAAGAAGTGTCCATTGAGAAGCGAGGCTCAACTCAAAGCTGCTGGTGGATCACTATGTAGATCCATTTCAGCCAGAATGCCTACACTCCAATCTATACATGGAAAAACGGCAAAATTAAGATGATATGCTCCAAAATTCGAAAAAAAGAAAATGCTCGCTTGGCAATGGACATGTAGTTTACATCGAGTCCGTTCAACATATAAAATGCATGTGAAAACTGGATTGGAATTTGACTATACCTATCAAAAGTTTAACGTGTGATTTCATTCCGTATAAAATATGAAGGACTTCTGGCATGAATTTATTTGCAAATTAAGTTATCATTGTTAGTATGAGAACATGTGATTTTAGGTGCTTTAAGTTAGGTATGCAAAGTATTGATTCTGTGCATGTCCATTTTCTATGTTTGAATTCAATTAGGGATGTGTATTATTTTGATAATAATAATTATTGATGTAACATAAATACGCTCATTTGAGACGAATTCAATAATTCCCGATTGACTCTAGAAAGGTGTGGTTGAGCAATTCTTGAAGCTCAATTTTAAATTTGGTTCTTGCTTTAATTATGCAAATAAGTAGCAATTCGCATTCTGACATAAGTTGGGTTTTCAAATGTATGAAATTTTGTGGTGTTGTATGTATAAACTCATATTGGGTTTTGTCCTTTTCCTGTAAAGAGGAAACGACAAAGAGGGTAATTTAAAAACGAAAAGGGTAATAATATCTAATAATAAGTAAAACAAGGGGTTGGTTAGATTCAAACTAGCGTGACCGAAGTGTAGGTTTTGTCCCAGACCAATTTCTGGTGGTAAGGACTCGGTACTTACGTACGTCCATCACCGAAATCTGTGGGGGTGGGGTGTCTTTAATATATTTTCCAAAGGGGGTGGTTTCCTTGTCCCCTCTTTTCCGACTTTTCAAACTATTCTTTTTTTGTTTATTCTTATTTGCTTATATATATATTGTCGTGGTAAATCTAGGGAAGCTGGTCTAGGCTTGATTTAAGCTGGCACTAGCCACTAATCATTGTGTGACAGTCACATAAATTGACTCTTATGCATTTTTTTTCCAAGTGGAATTTTGTGTCATATATTAATGGATTAGATATATGAATAAAATCAATCATTATCACCTGCTGCCAAATCGGATGAGGCGTTGATGCTATGGTTAAGTTTGGGTTAATTGGACATTTCTCTTGAACACTTCAATTGAATTGTTAAAAAAGTAAATCTCTCGAATCAGTAACACGTTTTCCAATTTGTTAAACGATCAATTTACTTAAGTTAGACTAGCCTAAAAGACCATTTGATGAATGTCAGGAGAATAGAATTACATCTAATTTATTTAGTTCTTCAATGCCCTCGGGTTTGTATTGCATCTTTAATAGTTGTATAAGAAGAGTTTCATGTTTAAGGGAATCCAGATTATTTAGTAAGAATGAAGGGCCCATAAAGGGTGTGGAATTACAATAAGCGTAAACTTAAGACCTTTTTAAGCAACTGAGTTTTGATTATGAAAATTCACATGGTACTTAATTTTGAAAAGTGCTCACGCCACTTTCCTTGACTTGGTCATGCATGGAAACTCTCTGAGCTGGAATCGGATATGATTCGATTTTATTAGCATGATACACGATTGGTAAAAAGGTTTAATCCGACACCTCGACCAAACGCACACGTCAAGACAGAGTTAGCCTAACACTGACAATCAAAGAATTTCATGGAGCAAAATGTCATTATCATGGATTTGCAATCTTTCACAAGTAGTCTAATTTTGCTTGAGGAATTGTAAATTTTAATGGGAAATGTGTTGGAGGGACCAAAATGAATTCCCCTTACAAATTAGAGGGTAAATTTGTCAATATTTTTAAAGAATTACATCTATAAAATCTTCTAATATGCATACAAGGAGATAAAATTACTAAAATAGTCATAAATATACTATACGGATGTTAATTCAGTGTTAAACTCTTTAATTTTGCTAATTTAGTCAGAAAAATTTACGTGGAATTTTAATATAATCATTCCAATTGATTTTTGATAGAAATAGCTAACGTGGCATGGTGCCATGTAATATGGAAGGACCATATTGAAATTGCGTAAAAATATCCAATTATCTTTCCGTACTTGGAGGGCTGGTCAGTATAATCAATTGTATCCCTAAATAAAGATTTACCACTTACTCTACCGTTTCCAAGGAGGGAAAGAAAAACAACAACAATCGTTGTATACTAGGAAAATTGTTTACCTAGCTCAACCTACTCAAAGTGTTAAAGTCCACCTTAATTTTAAACTTATCAAAATTAGAATTGACATCTTTTTGATAACATGAGGTATTTGAAACTTTTGACTCAACTAATTTTCCATGAATATATTCGGGATAAGAACATTATTAGTATCAAAACTTTCGTACGACACTCATTTTGATACCAAAACCTTTTTTTTCTTCAATTAAGTACCATAACTTTAAAAAAATCAATCATTTGAATGACACTTTCGATTTGTCTGCCAAAAAAGCTAATGTGGCTATCAGAAAGGTGATGTGACCGCCAGTCCAACCCTTAATATTTTAATATTTTAAAAAATTAAAAAATTAATATTATTTGAATTTTTTATTTTTCCTTTTCATATTTGCGTTTTTTTTTTTTTTAGGGCTGGATCGCCATGGAACTCTTGCCCAAATTGGGTAAGAGCCGCTTCACACTCGGCCGTGAAGGCCATAGGCAAGGTCGTTGGAGCCTCGTTGGTTGTTGCAAGGGTAGTCATAGCTAGCTAGGTTGTGACAGCCTTGCCCATGGCTTGTATGGCCAGAACTAGGCGAGGGCTGCCTTGCCCTCATTGTAAGCACCTCGGGCGAGGCCATCGAGGCCTCATCAACCACTGGTGAGGCTACGATGGCCCTCGCCAACTACGGGCAATTATGGGTGAGGGCCCTTGTCGGCTTTGGGCGAAGTCGCCTATGGGCACCTATAGTTGGTGAGGACCGTAGGGGCCTTGTCAGTGCCCAGGGCCTTTATCGTCGTGGGTGAGGGTTCTGCGGCCTGCAAAGGTTGTTGACGACCCTCGCCGGCCTTAAAGAAAAAAGAAGCAAAAATAAAAAATAAAAATATTAATAAAAATTAAAATATTGTTCATCGCGCAGCCACATCAACTTTTTTGGTAGGTAAATCAGAAGTGACATTCAAATAATTAATTTTTCAAAGTTGTGACACTCAAATAAGCAAAAAAAAATTTAGCACCAAAGTGAGTGACATACGAAAGTTTTGGCATCAATAATGTGCTTTTCCCAATATATTCATATCCCCTAGTCAAGACACGTTTACTAGACCCTAGAGGCCTCTAGGGAAACCAAGTGAAAGAAGCCTTGACTTAAATACGAGATATTGTTTTATCTAAACTGAACACTTGAATATTCATAGTTTTTTGCACAGGAAAGAAATTAAAATAATGTCATGATTTGGTGTTCATATATTATAAAATAGATTTAGGTTTTCAGAATTAGATAATTTCCTTCTTAAAAAAAGTTTGATGTGGGATACTTATAGAGATTAACGGACATTCCCATAACATAGGTAGTGAACTTAGTAAAGCTTAAATTGAAAGATAGAGCAAGAAAACATTGAACTATGATAGATGAAAGACAAAAAATGTGTAAAAATTCATGCTCTATTAGTTTCATGAAAAATGAATGACTAGAAAATCAATTTTTCAAAAATGATCATTTGTATTATTTGAAATAATTAATAAATAAAAATATTTTCATTAACGATAATTTTTTTTTGAAAATATTATTCAAATTATTTATTTTTCAAGAAATAAAGATAATCATAATAAAAAAATGTGACTTTGTCAACGTCGGGGTTTGGAGGTTACGAGAGAATTTTTTTATTTTTGGGATAAAAGTTGTGAAAGAATTCGGTTTGACGATGTTGGCAAAACGAAGTAACAAGGACGATGTCATTAAGGATCGAGATCCAAGGATTGATTGAGACCAGCAATCAATGATTAATTTGGTGATGTGATGGTAAATGTTTCTTGGAAGTTCTATATACTAATATAAAAATATCTCCTTTTATAAAAATTCTCTTTAGAAAACCTGAACTAGAATATGAATTTAAAATGATGTTTTTCACGATTGGTTGGTTTGTCTATTCTAGATTTTCGTACATATCATTATTTTTTTATTAATTTAAGTTTTAAATTTATTTAGGATGCCTTATCCTTACTGAAATATATGATGCGACTTAGTTATAGTTATTTGTTTTAAGTTCACACTTAGAATTTAAATGTTTCTGTTGGTATATCAATAAATTTCTACTGTTCATAAAATAATGCTAACTTCACAAGTTACTGCCATCTTTAATTATTTCCATAGTTTAATAGATGGTATGGGTGGATGAGGAAACAACATCGATGAGTTTTTGGCATATATATTTGTTATTTTCTTGTGTCATCAAACATTTTACTTTTTTGAATATTGACATGACTATTCATAAATTCATCACTTTTGCGCGTCAATGCGCATGCAACTTTAATTGCGGGATCATAATGTGATTTGGATTTTTTCATCGTCGATTTCCTTGCTTGAGTTTTCAAGAGAGAGAATTAAGATGGAAAGTAGAGACGATAAAATCATTAGCGCACAAGTCAAGAATATAAGAATTTATATATAATACATCATCTGCATAACTTTCTCTTTATGCAAGCATTATTGAGTTAGGTTTGATGTCAATAATACATTGTGCAAAGAAAGATTTTTGTCATCAACCCACGATACAAAAGTCCAAAAAGATATGGCGCAAAAAAAGAAGTATAATATAGAGGTTCTCTCAAAGTCGGTGAGCTGTTGGCAAAATCATCGTCCAAGAATCGCGCAACGACGTCAATTTCAAGATCGATCCTTAATTGGTACGAATATATGCCACAAGTCAGACCATGAGATTGAGAGACCGGACCAGATCTGTAACCCGCATCATACACCACTCCTTCCTTCTCAAGCGGAAGGGTTGAAATAGGACAAGGATGACAATTTAACCCACCCCAACAAATACCTGCATCGGCCCGCCTCGAGTGGAGTATGATAAATCCCGCATCGCATGGGGTTTTGGGTGTGAAGGGGACAATTGTTAAAATTGAACAATTAGATGACTATCCTTCTCTATTTCCTTTTTTAGGGTATTCAAATTGAACAATTATATATATTATAATTCAGGAACACGAGCGCACACTTATTGACAAACAAAGCGGCTTTGTTGAAAAACACCCCATTATGTTGAACATCAAGTTCACTATACAATTAGTGACTGAAAAGATTGTGGCATTATGAATTTCCCTACGTGTGCCAGCACTGAAAGAGTGGATTTTAGACATAAATCCAACTTGTCAACATTAAATGAGCTGAGCTTGCATCTCATCTCATCCCTTACATTGGAAGCTCAAAGTTCGAATTATATGTTGTAAGGGCTCACTTTAAGGATCCAAATGAACCAAGTTCTTAAAACTAATACTTTAGTGGTAACTTTTGGCGCCAAATGAAAATAGCAATGATTATTAGAGCATACATAGGTCTCTATACGATATCATATTGCTTTCTCAACAAATTAGGTTAACTTGGAAATAGGCCATCAAACGACTAGGGCAGGTCGGATTTGAGTTAGTCGAAAATGATTAAACTCATATTGATAAATTTTAACGCAATACAATTTTAGTGATCCATACCTAACTAGACTTAGATTCAACATGATATTTAATTATTAGTAATTTTTATCCTTAAATTATTGCCTTTGAAGAATAGCCGACTCCATAGATTGGCTTACCGAATCGGGGAGGGAGCTCAGGTGCTTGAGTTGGGTCATACTTGGCGTCACACATAAGCAACGTGGAGACGTAGGTAAGCGCCATATTGATGGCCAAAAACAAGGATGCTTTAGAATGAGGAACTTGTTGGTTCCAATTCGATCTCGATTTTCTAGGAACCAACCCAATTTATATTTTGGGTAGAAAATTGAATACTTAAAATAAAATATAGATGTTACACTATTTTACTACAAAAGCATATATAGGTCAAGTTGTCATATTGTTGTTTGCTCACGTTGAAGATCATGGTTCGATTCTTTATGCATTCAAAAGTATTTTTTTAAAAGACGATTAATAGCGAACCTCAAGGGACTCATGCCCAACCTCAACGGACTCGGGACCAATGTCTATAGACCCAGGCACAGACACTAGGGTCTCAACCTTGGCCTTTAGTGACTTGAACCCAACCTCTATAGACTTGAGCTTGACTGTTGATGGCTTGTGCTTGACCTCAGTATACCTAGGCCAAATGCCAATGAATTAAGGGAGGGAGTTGGGTACTCAGGCATGGCCACCAAGGACTAGTGCACGGGCACTAGGATCCCATGCCTGGCCTTGAGGAATTTGCTCTTAGCCCCTCGGACTTGAATACAAGTACCAAGGCCTTGAGCCTAACCTCAAGGGACCGGGGCCTTGTCTCTATGGATTTGCACTTGGTCGTCAAGGAACCCGACCATAATGGATTTGACCAGGCGCCGATGACTTTGGTGTGAAGTTAGGTTCCTCGGTATAGCTATTGGGGACTTAGGCTAGAGCACCGAGGTCCTAACCCAACCTTGGGAAACCTGACCATCGAGGAAGCAAGCCTAGCCTTGATGGGTCTGGGTTAAGCTCTAGTGACTTGGAAGTGGGAGTCAAGTACCTAAGTGGGGCCACCAAGGACTTTGGGATTGGAGGTTTAAGGCGCAAGGCCGAACACAAGGTCTTAAGCCTTGCTTCAAGGGACCTTTGCCCTTGCCTCTATAGATTTGGGCTTAGCCATCGTGGAGTTGAGATTGGCCCTGCTAGCCATAGGTCAAAACCCAGTGCTTGGGTGAGGGAGTTGACTACCCAAGCATGAACATTGGAGTCCTTAGCATGGGCATCAAGGTCCTAGACTTGACTTTGAGGGACCCACTTCAAACCCTGGAGCTAGCCTTTGAGGACCCAAGCACGGGCATTAAGGTGTCGTCCATGACCTAGGGGAACTAGGGCCTACCTCTTTGGACCCTAGCTCAACCTTGATGTACTTAGGTTGGCCTTTTTGGATCCTAACTAGGTAGCAGTGACTTGGGTGTGTGAGTCAAGCATCCCCAAACATGGCCTCTGGGAACTCGGGACACAAGCATGAGGATCTTGGGCATCTTGGGTCTCTCCTCGAGGGATTTGGCTCCAGCCTTTATGGACTTGGACCTAGCCACTAAGGAATCGAGCTCAGTCTTGATGGACCTAAGTTGAGTGCTAATGACTCAACTGCAAGAGCCAAGTGTTCTTGCATGGTCGTTGGAGACTAGGGCATGGACACGATTTGCTCTTTGATTAAATGGGTTGAGGTTGGTTTCCTTTCAAATTCTTATGCAAAACCGATTAGAAGCCATCATTAATTGTGCATTATTTTATTAGACTCATCTTAATCCATATTTATGAGATAAAGACATTAGAAGTGCTAAACATTCAGTACAACATTCATTTTTTGTGCCAAAAGTTTCCATTTGCTCATTTAAGTACCAAATCGGAGGGGGAAAATCATTTAAGTGCCTTTGGCTAGAAATTCCAGGAAAAAATATTACATGACTTTTAAAATAGAAAATTTAATTTGACTTGCCATTTTATATTAAAAATGAGTCGACATGGACAACGTGGTTGGCCACGCTTCGCTAAAAACGATGTCGCATGAGTATTGGGGAGGACTTAGACGCCAAGCCCCATCAATGCGAGGCGCTCAGCAATAGTGGCTGGGTGATGATTCATATGATCATCGTCAGGAATATCATAAGTAGCTGCTGGATGTTCCTCGAGATTCTGGTTGGGATTGGGATGAATTAGAGGATGACGCTAGTGGCGATGGAGGTGAGGTGAGGCTTCATGGCCACGCCTTGCCATGGTTGCGATGATGAAGAGACGGCCATCCCGAAGACGGATGTAGTCGCCTTGACAGTCAAGCTTCAATGAGCTCCTTATTTAGAAGTTAACTTTTGGAGAGGAGATAGAAGGTAGGTGGTGCTAGCGATGGTCGCGTTGGATTTGACCTAGAATGCATGATTCGAGGCAGATTTGGATTTGGAGAGGAATAGGGATATGCAAGATGGACCACCCCAACTAGGAACCGCCTAGACCAGATAAGATTGGCCGATTCGGTTCAGTTCTTGAGAGTGTTGGTCCGGTTCGCCGTTTCAAGAGGGAATTTGATTAGGGAACCGGATTAGATCAACTATAAATACCTTTGTTTTTATTATCTCTTCAAAAAAATTTAGTAAAATGTGAACTAAATACTATCCCATCCAATGATACTATAAGTTACAGTATAATAACTCTTTACCCATCGTCGCTTTCATCAATATATTAAGATTTGTTACTCTTTACGGTCACTTGTTAGTGAAAAAAAGCAGTGGTCGATTCTATTAGACTAGATTGGACTAGAACCGATGGTCTAATCTAGTTTCGGTTCTTAGGATTAAACGGACTAGTCCCTAGTTCCCAAAATTGGGAATTGGTCCTCTTAGCCCGATTCCCTGATTCCTGATTCCACCTTAGAACCATACCGAACCGAGAACTGATCACCTTTAAAGATGATAGAGGAGCTTAGTAGCATGCTGGGCTTGAGAGAGCGAGATCTTAGTGACAAATGGTGACCACCAAACCCATGCAAGCAAGAGGATGTGAGAGCTATGGATGCCATTCCTCCTCTCTCAAAACCAAATGAGGATTTCAATGTGGGGCGATCCTCTTTCTCTCTAGTAGAATGTCAAATCCAAAAACTTTAGTTTATAAATGAAGGAAGACCACATAAATATAAATAACATTTAGACTCGTTGTTAATTGATGTGGGATAATACTTTAACATTCCCACTCACGTGCAAGTCGGATTACGAGCTGCATGTAAGATTTTGACTTTGCACATTCACGTGGAATTTTTTATTATGTATGTTCGCATAAATGATAATAAGCTCTGATATCATGTTAGAAAGTTCAATAAAAAAAAACTTATAGATGGAAAAAGATTACATGAATATAAAGAGCATTTAGGACAATTAATGAATGATAACAATTCAACACATCTCTCTTTCTCTCTCTTTATCCTCCGAACTTTGTGATGTCCACCATCTCTGAGAGAAATGGCTCAGGCGACAATAGCCGCATCAAAGACAAAATTAGCATGAGACACGACGGTGATCACCTCTACGAAAACCAGCACAATGGCAGAAGCTGCCACCGTGACCATTGTTCCCACCGGTGAAAATAGCCATTCCTCCCTTCTCAAAATCAAATTAGGGTTTCAATTTTGGGTTTAGATTTAGGCCAAGCATGTAAACAACATTGCTTGAAATTATTAATGTTGACTAGACACGATAGTTAGAATGGGTTGGAAAAATTGATAAAAAATTATTACATCGGATTTTCAGTGACCTCAATAAGAGTTGGCACTTAAATGTCTTTTTTTGGTAAAGTGGCACTTAAGTGATTGAAAAAATTTTGGTACTAAAATGAGCGCCATACAAAATTTTTGGCACTTTGAGTGTCTTTATCCCCATATTTATAAATTCAAGGCAAGCCACATTTCATATAACTTAACAAATATGAGTTAACCGACAAAAAAGACAAATATGAGTTAAAATATTTTGCCACCTCCACTTAGGATGCCATTCACTTGTCATGCTGCCACAATTTTCAACCTTATTAATCACAATGCGGCGACTAGGACACGAGAAAGTAGTTCAAGTATCGATTACATGTTTGATGCGGCATAAGGAATCAACATTAATATGCCTGAATTAAATTCAAGCCAATTTTACTTTTGAATCTTGGAAACTCTCACTTTAGATTGGCTTGCTTCTGTAAATTACACGCAACTTAATTTACTGGTGCGCAAGTTATATTTTGTTGGATGGAATGGGATCTTGCGCTGGGCCGCCACGGTTACGCTCCCGCCCGCAATGAACCTACCATAGATCAGGGGTAGCTCATGGAAGGGAACCCCTCATCCGTGGTCAAATTTGGAGGGAAGAGATGAGCGACTTGGTACGAGAATGAGAGAGAGAGAGAGGGAGAGGACAATGAATCTGGACCTTTTAATTGCACTGAAATGAGTTAATCTATCAACGAATAAAGATGTAAACTTTTTCATTTCAGTTCTAATTGATATATCATGTCAACAATCTCAAAACAACCACAAAATCTTATATTGGTGGCTTCTTTGAGGAGAGGCAGCCCCCTTAAGAATTCCAGTTTTGGTCTCCATAGATCAACCATGTCTCCTGTTGGTACAATACAAATGAGGATACTGCCGATTATTATATTAGTTAAGTTTGCATGCACATGACGTTCGTAATTTGCAACTTATCAATCATACGCATGGTCAAAGGTAATTTCGAAAAAACTAGAAGAAAACTTAGTATCTCCGCATGGCTCGCTGATATGATTATAGGAAAGGGTAGAAGTGAACGGGGTTGTAGATTTGGTGCTGTTTATGCACAATGACAGAAATTGTTCAATCACGGCCAACCGATTCAAAAACTTAAATCGACCTATAAAACCGACTCAAACGTTATCGAAACGCCATATTCATAAGCAAAGCTTATCCCTTAACTCCAGCCACGTGGTAACGCAAGGATACTGGCAAAAACATATGTCGATAGCCAATCTGGAGAAAATCCAATTTTATTCATGTTGGTACAAGATACATAAAATCCAATTTCATTAAACTGAATAGTGCAAGGCCTTCTCATGCGGGAAAGCACTGAAAATTACAAATTCAACCCCACCCAGAATCAATACGCAGACATACATATGATTTATCGTAATCATTGAAGATACAAGTGAAATAAAATAATATTTGAAGGGTGATAGTGGCAGTGTCATGGTGGTGCGGTGCTTTAACCCTAGACCTCTCTACACAATTCTTTTTCCGCCTCTTCTTCTTTTTTTTTTTTTGGGAATATAAAAATGAAAGTGGGGTTACGTATTGCCGGTTTTGAACTGTTTGGGAAATTGAAGCAAGCTGTTCCCAAAGAAAAAAGCATGCCATTTATTCGCAAATTAATATTAAATATATATCTGAGGCATTCAGATAGAGTTTGCCACTTTGCCTATTTTTTAATATTTATTATTTTCCAATCGTATGTTCCACTTTCATTGCCTAAAGACGACGGCATTCAGTTTTCCCCCTCTTTTTCCCTTCATTGGATTATGTGGAAAAGAGGCAATTTCGAGTATTGGGATTGGAGGGATCTTTCTTTCATTTTTCATTTTTTTTTTGGCTCGAATTATTTTTACTATTTCTTTTTTTTTTTAATTATTTGCTTCATTCCCTCCCACCTCTTCAACTTTATGGAAGAAAAAGGTTGATGGAGGCCACCGAAAAGCATGGACACCTTATCATGAAAGCAAGAAAAACACGACCCGATTTGACGGGCCAACACACACCCACAACACAAAATACCAAAAACCACTCGAACGCCCCGCAAAAAAATTTCACACGCTTGTTCCATCATCACATTCACATCTCCATCTCCACCTTCTATTCCCTCTTGGCTCTTCTCTCGACCCCGCCTTTTTCCTCGTTCTCTGTTGACGAGCATGATGGTGAAATACAGAGAGGCTTGTCATGTTTTTGAAGAAGAGTTTGGCTCCTTCTGCTGGTTTGCAATGAAGAAATGGAGAGCTGCTGAATGGCTCCATATCCTTTCAATCTTCCAAAATTCCACTTGATTAAGATGCGAGATGGTCCATCAAAAAGGGAAAACAAACTTATATAGTGAAAACCCTCGTTTCAATTTTGGCCCCTTCAAAGTTAAATATCGAGATTATTGGTGGCCTTTTCAATTTGGAGAAGTAAATTGAGTCAATTTTTTGCTCCTCCTTGACATGATGGTAGTCCTATAAAGGAAAAGAAAACAGATACATTGCACATGTTTTGCAGGTGAGAAATCATGATATAAGGATGAAAAAAAGTTTGAGTTAGGTAAATAAAAGCATACCAATCCATGCAATGAAAAGCATGTTATTGAAAAATAATCAAACAAAGATCTCAAACCCATAAAATACCTTATCAATCTAATGAATGAGATAAACAAGAGTTAAAGACCTAGATGGATGCCCACGCATTTAACTCTTTACGGTTGGTGGCGTAGAAAACTATGACCCCTTTTATGAGCCTAATCCACACACACACAAATATGTTTTTTAATCACGAGCTAAACTCTACAAAGTTAATACTTTCAGAAAAATTAAAACAATAAGAACGGCATAATTCAAAGTATAATAAGTTTTCATGCTAGTGCATTTAATGCAACTGAAGGAGCACTACAAAGCAAAATGGCAATCATAAACATTTTCTCCTTTTTCCTTTTTGCTCCAATGCAACTTTAGCTTTTTCATCGTGTGGGTAATCAATCTCCAAGTCAACCTCGCCTCATCATTTGGTCTTGGGTTCTTCTGAACAACCCACCATGCACCTCATTTCCCACTTTGGCTCTCTCTCTCTCTCTCTCTCTCTCTCTTTCTCCTCTTTTTCGTTTTGTTTTTGTTTTTACCTTTTCAACAGGAGTGTCATTCCCTATATAATTGCCTCTCTCTTTTAGCCGGATCTTCCCCTCATGGGAAGCAGAAGCATCTCATTTCAGGCAAAGCATGAAGGTTCATCAGTTCGCACGTGGATTCTTCGAGCTCGAACCCACCACCCTCACGCTCAGCTGCAAACGCCTCCGCCCCCTCGTTCCAAAACTCCCCCACCAGACCGACGTGGTCTCAACTGCGGCATTTGTCGACATCAAGAGCTTCATCCGCCCCGAGAGCGGCCCACGGAGGCTTGGCTCCTCCTCCGACGACAAGAGAGACTCTCCTCAGGTCTCCCCCATTTCCCTCTTCCATGGCAATTTCCACAATTCACGTAATCAGCGTGTGAATTTTGACTATATAGTATATGACATTTTGCGAAGTGGCTAGAATTCAAACTTTGCTGTGTTTACAAGTTCAATGTACCTCACAAAGATCATCCGGAGTTTCTCTTTTTTCCATCGATCATTATCCTTTTCGATGATTGAACCGTGTTAATCTACTTGTTCTCTTCCTGGAGCATACTTCCACTAGTAAAACCTAATCGACGGGCTGGTCGAAGAAAGAAAGATTCGTATCATGCGTGTTCTAAACAAAGCAAAAGTGAGAGTGGTTACAAGTTACCGTGTTGTTTGACTGAATATCAAAATAAAATAGATAGTCTGTTCTCTTCATCATTTCGATTGCCACGGCGGCCATTGAGTGTTTGTTAAAGGAAAGAATATTGTCTAGCTAGTGAAGAAATTCCTATATGATTTTGAAGTCTCATATTTAATGTGTGCATGGGAACTTCTATGTTCATGCAGGTGGAAACACACCCGGGAGGGACACGTTGGAACCCGACACAAGAGCAAATCGGGATACTCGAGATGCTGTACAGAGGGGGGATGAGAACTCCCAACGCGCAGCAGATCGAGCAGATCACGGCACAGCTCAGCAAGTACGGGAAGATCGAAGGCAAGAACGTGTTCTATTGGTTCCAGAACCACAAAGCCCGCGAGAGGCAGAAGCAGAAGCGCAACAGCCTTGGTCTCTCTCACTGCTCGAGAACCCCCACCACGGCCGCCACCATCGCCACTGTAACTTTGAACACTACTACTAAGGTACACGAAACCATACTACCATTTTTTGTGTTCCTCATTCCAACATTGGTATCAAAGCACTGCATGAGGCATGTTGGTCTCAACGTTTGGTTCATCTTCATGTGTTGTTTCAGCTTTGCCAGACAACTTAATTTCCCTCTCATCAATTTATCGAGCATCGCCTATCTTTTCCAACGAGAACCATCTAATTAGGCTTCATGTTTCATGACGTAGAAAACTCACCAGTCCTAGCACAATATGCACGAGTGTAAATGTAAATGAACGTATGAATTTTAAAATTTTGAGATTAACCGATGGAACATAACATTATGTTTCAGGGATCAGAAGGAGAGATTAGAGGGGAGGAAGACAGTCCATACAAGAGGAAGTGTAGAAGCTGGGGATTTGACTTCTCGGAAGCAGAAGAGGATATGAGCCGATCATCATCATCTTCATTCAGAGATGAGGACGAAGCAGCTCACTGTAGAACTCTGGAGCTCTTCCCATTACACCCGGAAGGCAGATGAAGGTGTTCGGTTGGGAAGAAAAATATAACTCGGCAACTCTCTCTCTCGCTCTCTCACCCTTTCTCTCTATTTCAAAGACTTTGTGAGGCCAAATTGTGATGTGATCATCGTCTAAGCATGATCTTCCCTTCTTCTTTCCTTTTCTTTTGAATTAGATGATGTACTGCTTTTTCTTTCTCTTTTCTTTCCTTTTGTTCCGGGAAAGAAGAAAGAAAGACAAGATGTGTCGTCTCTTGTCTGACCTCTGTACTCTAAATTAACCCTTTGCTCTCTCTCTCTCTCTCTCTCTCTCTCTCTCTCTCTCTCTCTGACTTCCAAGCCTGCGTTCTCTGTAGGACTCTTTATTCCCATCTCTGCCATGTGTTTGTGTGTATATGCGCTTGTTCATTCTTTTGACTATGGAGGAACAAGCATGTTAATAAATCCAAGGCTTTTAGGTTAAAAGTAGCGACCCATGGACACTGAAGTCCAAGCACCTACTCATCTTTTTTCATTTCCTCTCTTTTTTTTTTTTTTCTTCCTCTTCTCCTTAACCCTAATTTCAAATTATGACCATCACAATCTAAAAGGAAAACGTCTCCACTTGCATCAATTCCCAAAAGAAAAGAAAAGAAAAGAAAAGAAAGATTTGATGTATAATAATGTATAATAGTTATATGTGTTTAGTCTCTTGTGGAGACTTTTTAGCAAAAGCAAGATGGAAGATTAAGATGATCAAATATCAAAGGAACGTGGATTTTCTTGATGTGAAGAATCTTTGGTGATTGGCATGCTTTTTCAAACATTATTTGGGCGGCCATCCATCCTCGTTATGGATGAAGTTTTGGGAGGGAAAAGATATGCCACAAAATTTGAAAATTACATGCGTAGAATCATCTCAATGATTGCTTTAATTTTGAACACATATATGACAACTTATCAACGTTTTTACTTTTATTTCTACTTTCAATAACATATCATTAAGCAACTTTAGGGTCCATTTACTTTTTCCAAAGCAAAAAGGTTTCTACAGGATTTCTCTTCAAAATTTAAAATACTATTTGAATTTTAAGAATATATAAACAAGTTGTACGAGAATCTATATTTCAATAACATATCTTGAAAGGTTCAAGTTCAAAGAGTTGCACGTTGAATGAAAGTTAAAACACATTACTCAACATTTGAAAATACAAAGAGTTTGAGGGGAAAATTACCAATTCAATCCTAAAACCTATTATCTGGATATCAACTTAGTCTTAAACTTTTTAATTTTGCTGATATAGTCCTAAATATTCATGCAAAGTTCCAAATGTATTTTTTTGGTCAATTGCTGCCGGAAATGCTGATATGGGTAGTGTCTTGTTATTACCAACCATTTTATGTGATATACTTGATGTGAATAATTTGTGAATCACTATGTTAGCATTTCGATAGCAATTGGTTGAAGGACTATATTAAAATTTTGTGCAAAAATTTAGGATTATATTGGCAAAATTGGAATGTTTAGAAATGAATTGACATTTTTACAATAGGTGTGGGACTGATTGGATAATTATCTTGAATTTAAGGACTACGTGCGGCATGGAGAAAAGTGAATTTTTATTTGGCTTCCTTGCAAGGCGTGAGAGTCGAAATTCACTTTTGAAACTAAAACGTTCCCACCCCGATCTTTTGATAAGGTGGCGATTCGAATCCCCATCTCCCCCTTCTCATGTGACGTTGAGGAATGAGTAGCAAAATGTACACTGTATAAATGACAATTAAGATTACATATGGAGTTCAAAAATTCTTTCCCAGACCCACACATAATAAAACGAAAGTTCCCATCTGAGTGGGCCTAGCCGGTTTTCTTTAACAATTTGTTTAGCATCGGGAAATGCAGGAAATTTAGAAAAATTATTTAGGGAATACTTTTCTTTAGTTGGTGTTCAAATCTAGAGGGAAACAGGTGAAAATGAAGGGAAACATTTCCCTATAAGCTTACATTTAATTTCTTTTCTTCGAAAATTCACACTAGAGGTGATCATAGGACAACCTTATAAATCCGAACTTCAGGACAACTCCAAGCGACATGTGCAGATGGGCTTTAAAATCAAAAGTAACTACAAAAACGCACAAAATTATATGGTCCAACTTTCTCATGAATCCGTCAATTAATGGTGGCTCCACCACCTACGACTCCGAGTACTCTATTAAAGCTACTATAGCGCTAGATGCATGAACAACTTCCATAGACGATTTGTCAATTCCAATATTTTGAGATAGCTGTATTGATTTAGAGTATGCAAAACAGTTGATTTAGAATTCAAACGCGTTCTCTCCCGTTTGAAAGAGATAGAGACGCGTTTTGGATACCATTGATGACCACAGAAGTAATTGAAGGTGATTAGGGGGAGGGGCCCTCAGGAGAGGATTGATAGTCTGTTACCATCAAACCATGGTAAGATGTGATGCTTACTAGTCAATTGCACTATTGGATTCTTTCTCTGATAGGGATTTGATCAACTTAAAGTAGAATTGGGACAGTTCCTAAATCCAACCCGATCTAAAATTATAATCTTAGGCACAAATTTTCCTTTTGAGACAAAAAAATGAAAGGGGATGTACACAATCCAATAAGTTACGGCCCATGGGTGGCCTGCAACTGGATAAGGAGAATCATTGTCTAGACATGTTAGATAATCGTGTCCGGAAAGTATGATTTTGCATCTTGGCGCAAGGAATAATAATAATTTGGGATCAATACAATTACCTAATAAAATATTTATTTTATATATATTCATATAGTAATTGTGTATTTGGCTATTTTCCACAACACGTAGGAGTAGTGTTAACTGGTAAGGAATCTCTTATATATAGAGAGAGAGGGGGGGGGGCGGATTCTTAAATTTTGTTCATATTAAATAGTTGAGACCTACATAATTCTAGATTTCATCGTATATCAATGTTCTAGACTAATTTTCAAGGAAACCTTTTAAATGCATATGTTTCTTAGAATTAATAATCATTTCATTGCAAATAGAGAGTGAGTCTTTTCGACTATGTTTGATGAACAAAATATATTTTCGAATAGGATAACTTTTGTCCTATTTCACGTTTGGGCCAATGGAAATCCAAATCTAGACAAAAGTTCTAAGAGTGAGATATATTTGGATAGAATATCTTCTATCCAGTAAAAATTAAAAGAATTGACAAAAAATAAATAATTCGAGTCAATTTCCTCAAGCTTCTTTGTGTCATGCAACTTAGTCATACAAGCAGCCACACCTTCTTCCGACGTGCCCTCATCAGATCTAAGGCTCAAATCCTTGTATTCAAGGTTATTGGCCTTAAGAGATCCACCTAAAGGTGTCAAAATAGATCATAAACCCATATTATAACTCACTTTTAGTCAAATGGGTTAAATATGGATCAAGTAAAAATTAAATATGAGTCATAAATGGATCTTAAAAAGTAAAGTAAAAATAGAAATGGGTCATAATGGGTTATTAGGGAAACCCACTTTGAATGCATGGATCCTGAGGCCTTCCTCCTTCTCTCTCCTTCCATCCCCCTTCTCCTCTTTGCATCCTCGACCTCCCTTGCCGATCCCACCATTGCACTGCCATCTTTGTCGTTGACTCAAGCTCATTGACTAAAGCTCGGCTTGGATCTTGGTAGGCGAGCCATGAGATTGCCAGCCTTTGCTGAGCTCTGGCTCTCTTGGATCTAGGCAGGTGAGCCTCGAGCTTGCCAGTCGGAGCTTGGCTTGGATTTGGGCAGGTGAGCTGCGAGCTTGCTATTCTTAGGCAAGTTGCGAGCTCACCTATTGCAACAAAGCTCAATCGGCTGAGCTTGTAGCTTGCCAGATCCTAGGGAGCCCAAGCTCGACTAAGGCTAGCGAGCTTGGGCTCACCTTGATCGGCCAAGCCTTGAGTTTGCTAGCCCTGGTCAAGCTCAAAGTCATCGGCCTGCATCTTGATTGATTATCGCCGAGTGGCCCCGATAGAGGAAAAGGGGAGGAAGAGGGAAGAAGAAGAAGGAAGAAGAAAGAAAAGAGAAAAGAAAAAGAAAAAGTATTTTCTTAAAAAATTAAAATAATAATAATACAAAATTTAAAAAAAAAAATCAATTTGCAAATGTATTTCAATTTAAAGATACTCACATTTTTAAAATTTTTTTTACTAATTTTTTATTTAATTTACTTTATAAATTTGATGTGAAACTTTTATTCAAGTAATTGATATGTGAAAAATTTAAAATGTATTAAATGGATGGAAGTAGATTTTCCCAAATTAAGTTAAATATTAATGTGTTTCGGTAATATGGATCGAGTTAGGTATAAGTTGGTATGAATCGGGTCAGGTATGAGTTATTAAATTTACATTGCATAAAAAGTGGGTCAATATGAGTCGGGTTATTTTTTGACCCGACCCACCCATTTATCACCCCTAGACCCACCCTAGATCTAAGACTCAAATCCCCATAGCTTGACCAAGGAGTAAGGGAAACACAACATAACACAAAGGGCTTGAAAGGGAGACATAAACAGCTGAGCAAGAGATTGAGCAAGGAAGGGATAGCGGAGTCCCATGCGGTGCAGAAGTAGGCGATGAGGCGCGAACGAGAAGCCAAGGGTAAGAGTGTGGAGACGAGGAAGGCATAGGTGGGACGGTCGAGAAGGAAGCCATAGGAATTCAAGTGAAGAAAGAAGGAAAAGGTGAGGTCGAGATGGCGTTTGAGCCGGTTCATTGCAGCAGCGACGAAAGTGGGAGAGTCGAAGTCGAGGAGACAGACGGAGGCAGAGAGGAAATTATTCAGGTATACAAGCATCTTTTTCGGATATCATATGTTTATATTCAGATATTTACCAAATTATGCATAAGATATTACAAATCATATCCTCTCCTATCCTTTCTGACCTTATCCTACGTGGAAAAAATATTTAGATGATCAAAGGTGGCCTTAAAGTCTTGTCGTCTTTAAGTAACATTTGCTCCATAAACCTACCATTTGTGAGGCTTAAGCCATCAATGCAAGCAATCTTAGCATGCAAGCATTTTTTCCCCCAATCTATGCACTCACGATTGATGCATTATAAACAGCATCCAGTTGAGGCCATCCAGCTCAAACTTAGTTTCTCATTTCTGATATATAAGTCATAAGAAAACAAAAGCATCCCTGCATCATCTTCGGTAGCAATGCAGAGAAAAGACAAAAATAAAAATAAAAATCAAAACTGCCACAAGATAGCCTACTCAAATGGCACATAAGAAGAACTTCACAAATTTCCCAATAAAAACAGAAAATTTCCTCATGCTAGGTTGTCTCTCTTGCGATATGGTGGGCTCGATTAGAGTCTTCCACTAAATACTGCTTTCAAGAGTTAACTTTATTTTCCATCCATGGTTGGTACTCCTAAAGTTGTAAAGAACGAAAGTCCTTACCAAATGTTAATGAAAACAAACGACTTAGCAGGTTTGGGAAGAAAAACAAATTGATGTTAATGGATATCTACTAACAGGATGAGATTAAAATAGACATGGATATCGATAACCATGCCGATCATATCAACCAAACCCAACTGACTGACTGAACATGATAAGAACAAGTCTCGTGCAAGACAACTTTACTAGACACGACTATACAAATTTCAATGTACTAAATCTACTGTATATATGTTAATTCAATTATAAACTTTTTACCTTTATCAATTTAGTGCTAAATTTTTATGCAAAATTTCAATGTACTCATTTCACTCTATTTTCGCTAGAAATTAATGACTTCTCAATCTAATCATTGCTGATTGTATAGCACATAGCATGCTATCACACTGGCAATTTCCAGTGAAAATTGCCCATAATGATTATATTGAAATTTTTCTCAAGTTTTAGGACTTATTTGACAAAATAAGCAAATTTATGACTATATTATTATATGTACAATAGATTTAGGACTAATTGGACAAATTTCTTGACCCAATCATATTTCGCTGGTTTTATTTTCTTCTTACGCTATAAGATAGCAGCAATCCTCCCAAAAATTTTACACGAAATTGTGTGATAATAAAAAAATCTTATCCATCTAAGTGGACGGAAATTTGTTGAGAACAAAATGCTACCTAACACGAAAATACTAAACAGATAGAGAAGTAATTCCACAAAAACAGAAGTCAAAACACTTAAGTCCATGAAACAAATAACGGGTTTGCATTTTTGTTTTTTTTTTTGGGAGTAGAGGGATGTTTAAAGATGGAATCAGTTTGGCAAAACCACAAACACCTGATGGACGTCACGAAGTGGGGTTTCTTCAGACGAAAGAAAGAAGGATAAAAGCACTGGCTCTAGGAGATAAGGGCTTTGGAAGCTCTAAACTCTCACTCTACGGCGAAGCCATATATTTACACAAAAAAGTAATTGATTCTTTGAATTGACAAGCAGTGGGGTTTAGTCGGTTAATTGTGTTTGGTTGATATGATCGACATGGTTATATATATGGCAGTGTTAGTATGTAGGATCATTAAAAAAACACACATTCAGAATGTACTTAATGAGTTTACTGATATTATTGTCTTTTCAGTTTCCATTATTTACTGTCTTTTGTCTTTTAATTTGTTGTTCATCTTTGTTGCAACGCTGAGTAAATTCCTATCCAAAATCACCACTGACCCGTTTCATAAAAAATCAAAAATCAACTTTTGGTGAAGGATTTTTCGCTATTTGGGTCGGTACCCATTATAGGTGATACACCATCTTTCAAATTCATGGATGATTCTGTTCATTATTACCTCGTGGAATTTTGGACTGAACCGAGGGACACTTGCTTCCTGCTTCATGAATCGCCATTTCTAGCGGGGCACTTTATATGAATTATACGATGAGACATAAGCGAAGAACGGATTGGAGAGGGGTAGAACAATAAAATAATGAAGTAGGCCCAAGGCCTTCAGAATCCTTTATGATCGGTTTTGAGACTGGGCCTGGCCTAGAACAGATAAATAATGAGTTCGAGTGCTACCTGGTGGGGCCATACCCTTCGATGCCTATTTATCTGCTTTTGATTAAAATGTTTAATAAACCGATCTCGGTCTAAAATAACCCCCGACAAATTTCAGTCTCTCCTGCCTCTAACAGAAATCCTAGTTTAGTACCACAGTGTAGTCCTATAATGAAAATTTTGACACAGTTTCTTATCTTTCCTCCGCTTATGCTAAAGATGACAAAACACTCTTTTTTTTTTACTAATATTTATTGGGCTGGGTTTAATTTGGGGCTAATTGCAAAAATAAAAGCACCAACTTTAAGTTGAGTGCAAAATTTAGCCTCTAAATTTTTTTTTGTCTCATAAAAAAACACCAAATTTAGATCGAGTGATGATTCTTATCCCACTTTTTTTTGTTTCATAAAAAATTACAAAGTTTCATCCTTATCCCAAATTTGACCCCTATCATTTATTCTCTATTTGAAGCCAACCTTGTTTCAAGAAAAAATATTTCTAGTTTGATGGATCTCGTCCATGGTGTCTCTGGATAGGCAATGGTTTACAGCTTCATATTACAACAAAACGGCGAAGTTTAGTTAGAGAGATTCAATCTAGAGATCTTTTTAATTTACCAATGAATTGTATGAGACGATTAATAGCTTTATCGTTATTTTCCAAATTGTATTTTCAAATAAGAAGACAATAAATAGTGTTTTCAATCCAACCAATGAGTGCACATGGATTTATTACTGAGGACAATCAATGGATTTAAGTTAAGGGAGGTCAAATTTGGAATTAAAGTGAAAGTTCATTATTTTTTTAGTGTTTTTTTTTTTTTGGGAATTAACCCGTCTAAAATGGCCCATTTTAATATTACGAGCGGGTTGAAATGAGTTGTAAAAAACTTAGGGCCAACTGAAAAGGAATATAAATAGGTTTGCCTTAGACCCATCTTTAACATAAGTGTGATAAAAATTAAAAACAAATCATAAACGCATCAAGACATTTGAAGTCGCCCCCAATCCAATTATTCAACTCACGCCAGCGATTCCATTGCTTGGCACTCTCCTACATGAGTAAACAATGATTTAGATCTCTCTCTCTCTCTCTCTCTGGGGTTTCATGATCTTTCTAGTTCAAGTTTAATTTCGATTACGATTTTCAATTAAACTTAACCCAAATGGGATCTCCCAGTTTTATTGGACTCCACAGTCGTAACAAGTAACGCTCTTACCGCTTCTACTGATGGCAATTCCTCGGCATCATCGACTGGTAATTGATTCGTTTCTGTTGATAGGTTTTGCGCATTTTGGCGTTTTCTATTTAATTTCTTGCTTTGCTCTGTTTTTCCTTTTGGTCTTTTGGCATTTGCTTGTCATGATTCCTCTCGAAGTTGGGTGTATCTCATGCTTACAATCCATACGGGCACTTACCGACTTAGCATTGTTGCTGGGTGTTTGTGACTTTTCTACTGGATTGGTATTTTTGAAATATGGCTCCGGATTGCTTTCATCTGACCATAAAAGTGGCAAACAAATGTATTGAGTTAATTTTGGATGGGTCATAAATGGATTCAATCAAAATCCACTTATTTAACTTGGAGGGGAATTGGGGTGGGGACGATATAGTTTCATATATAGGTTTTGATTCTCACAAAGAGATAAAATAAAAGTTAGAGAGTGAGAATTAAAATAAGAGTAAGGTAGAACCAATAAAAAAAAAATCTTATTCGCTCATTTGTTTTACTAAACCATTTTTTTTTTGTCATTACTAAAGCATTTAGATGGCCTATACCTATCTCAAATCCACCCACATAATCTTTAAAAAAAAAAATGTGAAAAGGCCAAACGTATTTTTGGAAATAAATAAACGAAAATAAAAGAAATCTGCTGTCATTGCCCATTCTGCTGCTGCCGTACTTCCCCCCGTCGCTGCCCGCTCCACCGATCTCTGACGTCGTTAGTTCTCGTTTGAACCATGCAGCCGTCGGCGTTTGATGGCTCACGGACGCATTGAGCACCAGAAATCCAGAGTCAAGAGCGACTCACGGGTAAAGATCCTAAGACCTCGTTGCTGAGGCTTGTGTAAGTAAACGAATATCATCGGGAACGGATCCTATAATTGAGAGCTGCGTCGCATGATTACTCCATCCATCGCGCAGGATGAGAGAGAGATCTACACACAATTTGAGAGATGAGACTGTTGCTATGGCTAGCGAGGCCACTGGCGAGATTGCCAACGACGAAGGGGCACCGTCGGTAGCGGTTGTCTTCGCCCATTCTCCCTCTCTTCTTCTACATCGACAGCTCTCTGTATCTCTAATAAACTTTTTGGGCTAAATTGGGTTCGTTTTAACCCACGGGCATTCTTTAAACAATTCACGAGCAAACCGAAAGAATTACAAAGATTTCAATAGCAATACCTCCAAAACACCAAAAAACAGAGCAATCTCAAAAGACAACCAGAATCCCAACACGAACCAACTCACCTAAGCAAGCCACCGGGAGAATTTATGAAGAGGCGATTGTCCTTGGTGTGTTCCTGAGCATCTATCAGTTTATTCCGCGTAAGCCCCATACAACTGAAGTACCACCTTTCCTTCGCTACCCGAGTGACTGACACTCCTCCCTCCGAGACGACCTCCATCACTCCCGGTTCTGGATCCGAGTCTGAAAGCGATCCGTTTGAGAGCCAGCTCTTGCGGGTCTGGCTCTGGTGATGAAGTGAAATCGGCAAGAAGACGGAGTTCCGCAAGGTAAATTAGTCGAAGAGAGATTTTCCCCATCTAGCAGGACGGACTTGCCTCCAGTGGCGCTGAAGGAACCACTGTCTGAACGGCCGAAGGTGGAGTTCGGGTTCAGCCCGTACAACGAGAGGATCAACGTGACCTCTGGAATTTTCATTCCATTTATTACCCAATGTCACACGATTCTCTTTCTCCCTTATAACCATAGTTCATTTACCACTCTTCACTTATGTTGCTACATTTCTAAATTCTTAATCATATATTTAACCAATAGGTGACATCACTCCTTACCAAACTTCCTTTAACTTTAGCCAATTAATGCTATTTAAGCTTTCAAGCCCGAAAGAATAGAAGTGTTTGATTATTGATCTCAATGTGCAATTGTTGAGATGACTTCCATTATATATATAGATATTACAAATGATACATTTTTTTGTATGGAAACAAAATAACAATGGAAAATAATAAAGAAAGAGATTATAATATTACAAAAGTTATCAATCTTTAATTCCAAAGCATCTCCAAGGATCGCCAGATTGATTTTGACATCTCCGATTGATTCAGATCCTTCGATATCTCTAGATCCTTCTTCCTTGATATCCCTTCTTCCTTGATTGCTAAATCAGTGCCTTTACTCCTCCTCAAATTGGGAGTTGGAGAATCCCAAATTCCCAATTTGCGACATAAGTTTCCAAAAGCTTTTCTAGACAATGGTTTCGTAAATAGATCCGCAATTTGATGCATAGACGGAACATACTTAGTCACAAGTGTTCCAAAGCCATTTTTCTCGCACATAATGATAATCTAATTCAATATGTTTAGTTCTTGCATGGAACATTGGATTAATTTATATATAAAGTGCACTGATATTATCACAAAATAATATTGGTGGATTGAAGAGATGAATACCCAAATCTCACAAAAGGAATGATATCCACGTAATCTCTGTAGCCGTTGATGCCATTGCATGATACTTTGCCTTAGCATTAGATCAAGCAACTGTTCGTTGCTTCTTAGCACTTCATGATATACAATTGCTTCCTAAGAAGGTACAAAATCCAGTAGTTGATCATCGAGTCAAGCGACAACCTGCCCAATCTGCATCACAAAAGGCATACAAGTCCATTGTTGACTTGGACAAGATCTTCATACCTCGATTTGTTGTGCCTTTGACATAACGTAAAATACGCTTGACAATTTGAAAATGACTCATGGTAGGTTGATGCATGAATTGACAAACAAAATTGACTGCATATGAAATATCCGGCCTTGTAATAGTGAGATATTGAAGAGCTCCGACAATACTTCGATATAATGTAGGATCTGAAAATAATCTTGCATCCATATAAGAATAAGAACTAGCAGCCATGGGAGTGGAAATTGGCTTGTAGCCCTCCATTTGTGCACGTCTAAGGATTGACAAAGCATATTGCTGTTGGCACAAATAAAGACCCCTGGAGAACATCCTAACCTCCACTCCGAGAAAATGATGTACCCCATATCCTTCATTGCAAATTCATTGCTTAATGTAGAGATGAACTCATTAAGCAATTTTGGATCATCACCTATAACAATCATGTCATCTACATATAAAAGTAGAGCTAAAATACCACCATCTAATTTTCTAATAAACAAAGAAGGATCCACAATGCTGCAAAAGAAACCATATGCCAAAAGAAATGAGCTAAAGTGATCAAACCAAGCTCTTGGTGCTTGCTTAAGGCCATACAAAGCTCTTTTCAATTTGCAAACATAAGATGGATGATTTTTGTCCTCAAAACCTGGTAGTTGCTCCATTTAAATAGGTTGTGATAAAAAATCATGTAAGAAGGGATTTTTCACGTCTAATTGTTTGATAGGCCAACCTTTAATAGTAGTTATGGTGAGGACTGTTCTTATACTTCCTAGTCGAACAACTAGCGAAAAGTCTCTAGAAAGTCTACTCCTGCTACATGAGTATATCCCTTGGTGACCAATCTTGCTTTTAATCTTTTTAATGTACCATCAGCCTTTAACTTAGACTTGCAAACCCATTTACATCCCACAATATTAGTATTTGAAGGACGTGGGACAAAAGTCCAAGTTTTATTCTGATGCAATGCCTCGAGTTCCTCTTTCATTGCCACCGACCATCCTGGATGTTTCAAAGCAGAACGTACATTATGTGGCTCCTTTGGTATATAATCCATCATATGTAGATCGGCATATTTTGGAGTAGGCTTCACAATACCAGCACGTATTGGTGCAATCATTGAATGATTTGGAGTGGGTGAACGTACTATTGAAGAATCAGTAAGGGCATCCATAGAGGAATCTTCAGTTGCTAAATTGCATTGAGAATTAATTGGAGCACTTGATGAGTCACCAATTTCAACATGATTTTCATGAACATGTGATTCACCTCCATCAACGTTATCTTCATGAGAAGTATCATTTGTAGCAGAATTTAATAAGTCATCCTGCGGTTGATCGAAAACGCACCTTGTTGCAAATATAAAGGTGAAAATTCTGATTATGATGTTGTCGTGTCTTGATTTGGCCAACTTATAAATTCAGATATCCCTGCTTTATCACTTTGATCTTGAAATAATGAGCTGGGTACAGGATAGGGAAATACAGTTTCATAAAAAATGACATATCGTGAAATATATATTCAACCAGTTGGAGGATAAAGACATCGATATCCCTTATGACGATCACTATAACCGAGAAAAACACATGGCAACGATTGAGCATCGAACTTATTTTTGGTGTAATCCCTAAGATAAGGGAAGCATCTACAACCAAAAATTCGCAAAGAATTATAATCTGGTTTTCTGCCAAATAAGAGTTCATATGGTGATTTCATGCCCAACACCCTTGTAGGAAGCCGATTCAAGAGAAAAAAACTGATGTTTGAAAGGCTTCGACCCAGAATTTTTTAGGAATTCCATTTTGATGAAGCATAGTCAAGCCAATTTCACATATGTATCTATGTTTTCGCTCGGCAACTTTATTATGCTTCGGAGTATTCGGGCAAGATACTTGATTAATAACGCCATTCTTTTGCAAATGAAGTATGAAATCCGCTCGATTGAACTCTCCTCCTCCATTAGATTGAAAGATTTTAATATACCCTCCAAATTGTCTTTCCAAATATTTCTCAAAATTGAGAAAACATGCAAAAAAGTCAGATTTTGCCGTAATGGAAATAACCAAGTATATCATGTATAATCATCCACAAAACAAACATAATACTAAAACACTTTGAAATGAGATTATCGGAGCTTTTCCCCACAAATCACAATGTATCTTTTCAAAAGGCTTAGTAGTATTAGATTCGGAAGGCAAAAAAGGAAGTTTAGTTGCTCAACCCATTTGACAACTACTACATATTGTAGTAGTTTTATTTCAAGCAATAACAATAATATCGCCTTTATTTTGCAGATGACGAATTGTCGTCAATTGTGGATGTCCCAATCTTTGATGCCAAGTACTTTCATCAGCTTTCCTGAATCGATTTGAAAATAGTACTTCTTTCGGTGCCTTCAAGGTATATAGATTACCTTCACGGTTTCTAACTGTCGAACATTTCCCGTTTTCCTGTACTTTATTACAAAACCAGCGACAAAAAACTCAAAATTCAGACGATAGTCAGTTGTAAATTGGCTCACTGATAATAAATTCTTTTTCATCTGAGGAACAAGTAGAACATTTTGTAAGTCAATGCTCTTTTGACCCAAATTGATATGAGCATCACCAATATGGGAAATTTTGAGCGAATCACCATTACCAACCATTACACTATCTTTCCTAATATATGGTGGTAAGTTGAAAAGATTACCTTCACTTCCAGTCATGTGATTTGAAGCTCTAATATCGTGAACCATTCTGAATCTTGATTATCTCCAATAGTAAGTGCAGCAAATGCCTTTGCACATCGATGGGAGGAAAGATTGATTAAATTGATTAAAACAATCTAAAGCAGTATGTCCTTGCTTGTTACAAATTTGACAGAAACGACTTTGTCTGCTCCTTTCACAAGTTTCTCGGTCTTGCTTTGATTGAATTATGGCTTGTGACCCTGCAAATGCATAAAATTAGCCCAAGAATTTTTCATTCTAGGACCATTGTGAGAAAACCCTCTTCTATGTGAAGAAAAATAATTGCTGTTGTAATGTTGGAATTGTTTTCCCTTTTTGCTACTCTTAATATTACTTTTTTGACCAAAGAAAGCCGTCCCATGTTGAATTGCATGGGAACTTTTATTTGTGAGGTGACTCTCAAAGCTTTGCAGTTGAGAAATCAAGTCAAAGAACACCGGCATTGGAGGCTTCAACATGGAGGTTGTGAATGAATCATATTGATCACCTAAGCCATTCAAAACAAAGAGGCCCTTCTTTTGTCCTCTAGAGGACATTTAATAGCAGATAACTCATTAAAATATTTTTGAAAAGTACCAAGATATTCGTGAATAGAAGAGAAATTATCTCTATAACATTTTTGGATTTGTAGAAAAATTGAAACTTCTCGTTCCTCGGATACCTTGACAAAAATATTTTGTAAACTTAACCACACCTCAGCAGATGTCTTCAAGTCTACTACTTGAGCAAGAACTTCTTCTGAAAGTGTTGCAATGATCCATCCCCACAGAAGGCGATATGACCTTCTCCATTGTAAAAACTATGGATTTGTCACTTCCTTTGAGGCACTAACTTCTTTTCCGGCCTCAGAGGGGGTGACTATTGTTGGATTTGGCATCTAGTATTCACCATCAATGAAACCTACCAGATATTGACTTTCAATTAGTGCAAGCATCTGGGCTCTCCAACAAGAATAATTTGTCTATGTCAATTTCAGCGACATAAAATTGCTAATGTTTAGAGATGAAGGGTATGGGTATTTAGGATTGGTGGAAGCCATGGCTAATGATCAATTTCTATCAAAGAAATTTTCTTTAATACCATGAAAGAATAAAAGTGTTTGATTATTGATCTCAACGTGCAATTGTTGAGATGATTTCAATTATATATATAAATATTACAAATGATACATTTTATATGGAAACAAAATAACAATGGAAAATAATAAAGAAAGAGATTACAATATTACAAAAGTTATCAATCATTTAATTCCGGCATCTCCAAGGATTAGCAGATTGATTGATCTTTGATTGATTCTAATATCTCCGATTGATTCAGATCTTTTGATATCTCTAGATCATTCTTCCTTGAAAATATCTTTATATCCTTTTTCCTTGATTGCTAAATCAGTACATTTAAAGCCAACAATCCTCATTTATGAATGCCACATCTCCTTCATTTTCAACAATAAGTTTCTTTCATGAAATTATATCATGACCTCACCCTTTTAATCCAATGATTACAAAGTCAATAATGCTTCTCATTCATGCATCTATTTGGTTGGCCTTATTTTCTTTCCTCCTCAAATCCTCATGCCAATTAGGCTTTGTGTGTGTGAGAGAGAGACCTTCCTTCGAGTTTTAAACAAAAATCTTGAACCAATGATGACAAATTGAGGGTTGTGATGCATAGACTTCATCTATGAGCAATCAAATTGAAGAATATCTCTTTCTGAGATGGCTTGGATTAAG
Organism: Angophora floribunda; assembly: GCA_014182895.1. Classification (NCBI taxonomy): domain Eukaryota; kingdom Viridiplantae; phylum Streptophyta; class Magnoliopsida; order Myrtales; family Myrtaceae; genus Angophora; species Angophora floribunda. Next base: position 16,139,711 of record CM024713.1, read on the forward strand.
AAAATAGTTGCTGAGCTTTCTTGACAATCAAGTTTGTGGACCTTAATTTAGTGAAAACTTTAGGGATTACGTTAAATTGATTTGCTTATTGCTTTTGTCTTGCTAGATTGATGTATTTTCATTTGCTTTAAATTTTATATTAAGTGCAATTAAATTTCAAGATTGACATGTTGAGTTGTGGTGATTTTTTTGCCTAAATTGAAATCATTAATGCATGCTTAGAAGGTATTTGAAAGAATACCAAATGGTTTTGCTGCACATTGGAATATAAGTCCCAAAATGACGTCGTTTATGTGTTTTGCCGCAAAATACAAACCCTCAATTGCAATTTGTAAGGAAATTCCCAAATTGAAAACTCTAAATCAACCACAACCCCAAATTGAAACCTTTTCCATTTGGCCCCAATGCAGATGGACAGATGTTACCCTTGGCAATGAACGAGCTTGAAGGCAAAGTATTACCTTTTCAAACATTTTTGATTTGCCCCTTGCTTATTAGAACTAAGGGTGAAGTATTACCTTGTCAATGAAACAAATTCTATCAACTAGGATTAAAAGTTAGCAAACACCGCCCAAATCAAGTGAAGAGCACTAAGTAGATTAGGCTAACCTAACCCCTATAGTTTTTACTTAACAAAATGCCACCACACCACAAAGAAATCAATCAAACATAATTAAGCATGTAAGAATCTCATCAATGGACCAAAAAAGAAGAATCTAATTAAAATATTTCAAGTTGTCATGCGTCTCAACATACACAACTATAACTTACTCACCTTTTTTCCCATCGAATTCAACTAGGATTAAAAATTAGCAAACACCACTCAACCAAGTCAATAGCACTAAGTAGATCAAACTAACATAACACCTAGAGTTTTCACTTACCTTAAATAAAACTTGAACAATTAGATATCTTAATCACCTCATGACTCTTGAAAGATAAATTCCAAGATTGAAAGTAGAAGAAATTTTCTTTTGAAGATTAAAGGTAGAGTGATATGGCCTAGGTGAAAATGAATCTGATATTCCCCAAGATGAATAGTGATGACTACAAGTAAATATTAGTTATAAGTTTGGATACAAGTCGGAAGTTATGTGCTCATAAAGTTTCATGTAATTCATGGCCAAGTGCAAAGTTGCATTTACATGTGGAAGCTTTCATATATGGCCAAATGGAAGAAGAGTTGGTGGCTTTTGAATTAGGGTAATGATAGCTTAGATTTTGCTGTCAAGATTTGTATAAGAGTCTCAACTTGAAAGTCACACGTGGCCTTGCATGCACTCCTAAAAGGACAAGTGGGAATTATGTGTCTTAATATGGGTAGATAAGTGGGTGACCATTGTGAAAGAGGGGTCCCTCTTTGGCCAAGTGAGTGAGTTATTATTATTATTATTATTATAAGTATTAATAAAATAATGTTTAAATTAAATAATGTGACCCATGACTTCTTAAACTTGCCAAAATAATTGGTAAACCATACCGAATACTAGGAAAAATCTCGATAATCATTAAACTTATAACTCGAAAGATGTCCGTACCCATCAACAATTGTGATGACGGTAAATTAGTTAACATCACTCTAACCATCAGTGCATACGTTAACGTTTATCAATTTAATTTCAACATGTCAATTTTGGAACGATATGGAAAAATCATCTCCATGCTTCCCATACTTTGCAAAAATTTACAATCCAACTAAGATTTCTGTGTGTCACCTGATTTCTAAGCTAAATAATGCTTAGCTTTATAACCTAAGTATCATTAATGGACATGGAAAATTTGGATTGTCACATGATATATGTATTTATAAGCATATATAAATATGTCCTCACACGTGCAGGTTGATGAACTACCATGTTATGCCATCTACTTGCGTTGAAGTGAATAATCTTATGCATCACTATTCATTTTCACTAGCATATCATGATAAGAATGATAATACATTTACTCCTTTAATTGTCCTACTCTATCATCTCATTCTTATTTTGAATTCACATTGTTCAGTTGGTACTGGGTTGAGTGGTAAGATGATGTCCTATCTTAGAATTAGAGAGTTTATTTTTGCTAAGCTTAGACTCATCCCAATACATTTTGCAAATTGGTTAGGTTTGGAGTTCGATGGCTTTTAGAGTAACACTTCCAAAGATGACTTGTAAGGATTGGATCATAATGCGCAATGGAAGTAGACATGAGTTTTTATACAGAAGGCTTCTTCGATGTATACTAGGTGAGGTTAAATTATTTGTACAATTAAGGATAAATTAGCCATTCATAGGAGGATTGAAGTGAAGTTATTGTTTATTGATTTGAGATTCAAATTGTATGAAAAATTTCAAGTTGTGGCAATCAATGTGAGGATCGCAATCTAGGGATGGAGCACTGCTGTTGATAAATTTGGCGACAAGGAAGAGCGCGATGACTACCACACGCCGGAGATCGTACTGATCCAGGTGTACTTCGTGGAGGTGTTGGCCGCTCTATATGTGAAGTACGAGAAGTTAAGGACTTGCAGTTGGGTCTAACCTGAGTAGAGTTTAAACCTATTTGAACCAACATTTAGGTGGGCTTTGCTTTTTATAAATCTATATTAACTCAATTTTCCGATTATATGACAATCTAGTAATTGAATATGGGTTAATAAAAGGATCTATGACTCATCTTGACACACCATGAAATTTTAAGCCTTTTATTGATGCATGGTGAGTGGGTAAGATTGCTGAACGTGTGTTTAATAGATAGGAAGTGTCTGATGGGTTTACTGGAAAATAATTTTGCGATGAAAATGTTCACTACTAAGGCATAAAAGAATATTTCACCAATCAACGATAAAGAACTTTAAGGTTCACCTCCAATAAATTGGATAAAAAAACAAAGAATTGAGGTTCACTACCAACGACTTGGATGATAAATTGAAGGAATTACTCACTTTGAGAGAAATTCTCTTATGTTATCAACTAAAAAAATCTGATCTTACAACTAAGAATGCCCATATCAATGGTGTAGGACGCTAAGCTAGGAAACATTAAACTGGAAACGTCAAACCGGGAGATATTAAAGAAGGAAACATTGAATAAATAACATTTAACTAGGAAATTTACTCAAATAAGAAAACAAACATGAACTACGAAACCTATTCCAATTAGAAAACCTACTCAAATTAGGAAACAACCCTCCAACCTTTGATTTAATTGAATGAGTCTTTATCCCTTAGTCAAGTGCCAAACATCCCAAATGTCAAAATTTAGCATGAGAGGATACTTAAGTGTCAAAAGTTCCGAAAAGTATATTTAAGTGGCAAAATGGAGAAAAATGGATCACTTAAATGCCAACGTCAAGAAATTCCAGCCAAGGTGACATTTTTTTGGCAAGTTGAGCTTAAAATGACGTCTTTTTCGGCACTAACATGGTTAGATAGGCCCAAAACGCCCAAAACGATGTCGTTTTGGTGCTAACGTGATTTTTAATATAAATATTAATTAAATTAAAAACCAAATTTAGTAAAAGAATAAAAAAAAGAATGCAACATGCATTCGGCAAGGACTTGTACAACCCTCGTTGTTGTTGCCCCACTATTGCCAGGCCCTAGCTAAGGGCTAGCTTAGCGACCTTAACTAACCGAAAGTGGGCGGCAACCCTTGGCTCGACTAGGCAAGGTCTGGCAACCCTTGCTAAATCTAGGGGAGAGCCACAACCCTTACCCCATATAGGGTCATCGGCCATTGGCTAAGGCTCGATAACCCTAGTCGACCCTCACCTAGCTAGTGCCAACCCTTCTTGATGACGATGAGGCGATGGCAGTGAGGGTTGTGCAAGCACTCGTGCTAGAGATGTTTTTTAAATTTATTTTTAAATTTAATTAAATATTTATATTAAAATTCAAATTTGATGCAAAACAACATTATTTTGGCTCTTCTTTGTTGATTTAGCTTTTTAACGAGTCACGTAGGTGACTTATATTATTAAAATTAAGTCACGTCGGATTTTTAGCATCCTTTGCCTCACTTGACATTTAAATGTCCCAATTTTATAAAAAAAGTAGCATTAAATGTACTTTTCAGAACTTTTGGTATTTAAATGTTCTCCTATGCCAAGTTTTGGCACTTACGCTATCCTTCTACCCCTTCAATCTCTTTAAACTTCATCTTGGAAAACTTCTCCTAATTGGACCCATTGGATGATATTGTGACCGAAATTTCCATTTGCTCGCTTAATGATAAATTGTTCTTAAGGAAAATTTAATGCTTTTGCATGATCTATTTTGTTGAGATTCACTCTCATATTAAGCTTTAAGGGGAAAGTGAGGAAAATTAACAAAAAAAAATCCTAAATCTATTGTATGAACACCAATTTAGTTATAACGATTTTAATTTGACCACTTTAGTTCTAAACGTTTTGACAATTTGCCAATATAATCATTTTGGCCAAATTTGGCTGACAATCACTAAGGTGGATGCTAAATGTCCGATGTGGCATAGTTGACACAGATGCGGACAATTTTTAGATGTGATCAAAGAGAGTTCCATTGCTCACAAATTCATATACTAACAAAGGGACTTTTATTTCCAAATAGCAACCTAATAACTTGACTACATTCCCTTGATTGATTTGTGAGAGCACGATAACTTCATTGATAAACTGTTCTATTTGGCTCTTATCCACTCGTTGGGACTTCCTAATTGCAGCTCTCCTTTTATTTAGCAAGATCCCTTTGTAAACCATGCCGAATCCTCCTCGGCTAATGATATGGCTTTTGTCATAATTTTCGGTCGCTTTCTCTAACTCTATAGAATTAAAGATTTTCAAAGCATTTGTGGTAATGCCACGTTCTTATAATTGCTACTGCAAAAACAGACTCCCATTTTTCTTGAAGTAATGTCGTTTTAGTTTGATGAGTTTCATTTTCTTGAAAACCAAATACGAAAAACCTACACTGAATAACAGCACTATCACACCCACTCCAACACCTGTGCGAAACAACATATTTTTTAGAATACATAATATCGATATATAGGGAAAGAAATGCTGAAGTAAGTTACACATGAGAGGAAATGCTGAAGTGGGAACTAGCACGTGACTTGCACGGCATTTGCATGTGACTTGCACGATGTTTGCACATGACTTGCATTACATTTGCATGCGAGAGAGGGTATTGGATTAATATTGCAAATCACTTTGTAAAGCTCCGAAGTCGGAGACTTTTGCTATGCAATCAACATCCAAGAGGATGTTCATGGACTTTACATCATGGTGAATTATTGGGGTGGAAATAGCAGAGTGATAGCTCTCCCGTAATTTCCGAGACAATTCTCAACCGTCTATCCCTGACATGTTAGGAAACTTGGATTGTGGATGTGATCAAAGAGAATTCCATTGCTCAAAAATCTATATACTAACAAAGGGATTTCTGTTTCCAAACAGCAACCTAATAACTTGACCACATTCCCGTGATTAATTTGTGAGTGCATGATAATTTCATTGATAAATTGCTCTATTTGGCTCTCATTCACTCACTCGCTAGGACTTCTTAATCGTAGCTCTCGTATTATTTGGCAATATCCCATTGTAAACCATGCCGAATCCTCCTCGGCCAACGATATGGCTTCTGTCATAATTTTTGGTCCCCTTCTCTAACTCTATAGAATTGAAGATTTTCAAGGCATTTGTGGTAATGCAACATTATTGTAATTGTTGCCGCAAAAAAGCCCCACTTTTCTTGAATTACTATTGTTTTTTAGCCCGATGAGTTTCATTTTCTTGAAAACCAAATACAAAAAACTTGTACTGAATAGCAGCACTATTACGCCCACTCCAACACCTTGTGGGAAACAACATATTTTTAGAATACATAATATCTATGCATAGAGAAAGAAATGTTGAAGTAACTTACATATGAGAGGAAATGCTAAAGTGGAAACTAGCACGTGACTTGCACGGCATTTGCATGTGACTTGCACGATGTTTGCACATGACTTGCACTACATTTGCATGCAGGAGAGGGTATTGAATTAATATTGCAAATCACTTCACAAAGTTCCGAAATTGGAGACTTTTGATATGTAATGAACATCCTAGAGAATGTTCATGGACATTACATCACAATGAATTATCGGAGTGGAAGTTGTGGAGTGCAAATATGGTAGTGCTCCCGCAATTTCCGAGGCAATACTCAATCGTGTATCCCAGGACATGTTGGCGAACTCATTTGGATTATAGATGTGATCAAAGAGAGTTCCATTGCTCACAAATTCATATACTAACAAAGGAACTTCTGTTTCCAAACAATGGCCTAATAATTTGACCACATTCCTGTAACTAATTTGTAAGTGCATGATAACTTCATTGATAAACAGCTCTATTTGGCTCTCATCCATCGCTGAAATTTCTTAATCGTAGCTCTCCTATTATTTGGCAAGATCCCTTTGTAAACCATGCCGAATCCTCCTCAGCCAACGATATGGCTTTTGTCATAATTTTCGGTCCCTTCTCTAGCTCTGTAGAACTGAAGATTTTCAAGGCATTTGTGGTAATGCCACGTTCTTGTAATTGCTGACACAAAAACAAGCCCCCATTTTTCTTGAAGTACTATCGTTTGAGCCTTATGAGTTTCATTTTCTTGAAAACTATATACGAAAAACCTGAATTGAATAGCATAACTATTATGCCCACACTAACATCTGTGCGAAACAACAAATATTTTGGAATACATGATATCAATGTATAGAGAAAGAAATGCTAAAGTAAGTTACATATGAGAGGAAATGTTGAAGTGAGAACTAGCACGTAACTTGCACTTCATTTGCAAGTGACTTGCATGCGAGAGAGGGTATTGAATTAATATTGCAAATCACTTCACAAAGCTCCGAAGTCGGAGTCTTTTGCTATGCAATCAACATCAAAGAGGATGTTCATGGACTTTACATCATGGTGAATTGTCGAAGTGGAAGCTGCGTAGTGAAAATATGATAGCGCTCCTGCAGTCTTCGAGGCAATTCTCAACCGTGTATCCCATGACATGTTGGGAAACTTACTTGGATTGTGGATGTGATCAAAGAGAATTCTATTACTCACAAATTTATATACTAACAAAGGGACTTCTGTTTCCAAACAATGACTTAATAACTTGACCACATTCCCATGATTGATTTATGAGAACACGATAACTTCATTGATAAACAGCTCTATTTGGCTCTCATCCACTCCCTAGGATTTCTTAATCGTAACTCTCATATTATTTAGCAAAATCAATTTGTAAACCGTGTCGAATCCTCCTCAGCCAACAATATAGCTTTTGTCACAATTTTCGATCGCCTTCTCTAGCTCTGTAGAACCGAAAATTTTCAATGCATTTGTGGTAATGCCACGTTCTTGTAATTGCTTATGCAAAAACATGCCCCCATTTTTCTTGAAATACTATCGTTTTAGCCTGATGAGTTTCATTTTCTTGAAAACCAAATACGAAAAACCTGCATTAAATAGCAAAACTATTACGCCCACTCCAACACCTATGCGAAACAACAAATATTTTGGAATACATGATATTGATGTATAGAGAAAGAAATGCTAAAGTAAGTTACATGTGAGAGGAAATGCTAAAGTGGGAACTAGCACGTGACTTGCACGGCATTTGCACGTGACTTGCACTGCGTTTGCATGTGAGAAAGGGTATTGAATTAATATTGCACATCACTTCGCAAAGCTCCGAAGTCGGAGAATTTTGCTATTCAATCAACATCCTAGAGGATGTTCATGGACTTTACATAACGGTGAATTATCGGAGTGGAAGCTGTGGAATGCAAATAAGATAGCGCTCTTGTAGTTTCCGAGGCAATTCTCAACCATGTCTCCCAGGATATGTTGGGGAACTTACTTGGATTGTGGATGTGATCAAAGAAAGTTCCATTGCTCACAAATTCATATACTAACAAATGGACTTCTGTTTCCAAACAGCAACCTAATAACTTCACCATATTCCGCTGATTGATTTGTGAGAGCATGATAAGTTCATTGATAAACTGTTTTATTTGGCTCTCATTTACTTGATAGGACTTCTTAATTGCAGCTTTCTTATTATTTAGCAAGATCCCTTTGTAAACCATGCCGAATCCTCCTTGGCCAATGATATGACTTCCGTCATAATTTTTGGTCGCCTTCTCTAGCTCTGTAGAACTGAAGATTTTCAAGGCATTTGTGGTAATACCACATTCTTGTAATTGCTGCCACAAAAACATGCCCCCATTTTTCTTGAAGTACTGTTGTTTTAGCCAGGATAGTTTCTTTTTCTTGAAAACCAAATACAAAAACCTGCACTAAATAGCAGCACTATTACGCCCACTCTAACACCTGTGTGAAACGACATATTTTTTAGAATACATGATATCAATGTATAGAGAAAGAAATGCTGAAGTAAGTTACATATGAGAGAAAATGTTGAAGTGGGAACTAGCACGTGACTTGCACGATGTTTGCACATGACTTGCACTACATTTGCATGCGAGAGAGGGTATTAAATTAATATTGCAAATCACTTCGCAATGCTCCGAAGTCGGAAACTTTTGCTATTCTAAAACGATTTTAGACTTAAATGGTTAAATTAAAGATCTAAAAGGATTTCAAATTTAGTGGCCACATTAGAAATCTGAAATAGTTTCAAACTCAAATTTCATATTAATGATTTGAAACTGGTTCAAAATCCATTAGCCAAATTAATGTTCTGAAACAGTTTCAAACTTAATGGTCGAATTAAAGTTTGGTAATAGTTACAAAGTTAATGCTTAAAATAAATTTTTATAATATACAAAATTAATGCATGAATTATTACTTTGAAATGGTTTCATAACCAACGTCTAGATTTAGACTCTAAAGTGGGTTCAAACTTTATGGCCAAATTAATGCTGTGAAATAGTTTCGAGTTAATGAGCCGAATTAGGGTGTGTTTGTTTCAATGAAAGTATTTTTATGGAAAGTGTTTTCTAGACTTTCCGCTTTTGTTTCTCCAAAAATAATTTGGTCAATGGAAAATACTTTCCGGTTAACAGAAATATTATGTTTTATTTTAGGCAAATGAATTCCTATGCGTGGAAAGGGGAAAACACTTTCCCTCTTTATTAGATCTTTAGATCCTTCATTTTTATTAGGTCATCTCTGTTCTTTTCTTTTACTCTCCAAAATCTCTTTTTTTTTTTTTTTTCTAGAGAAAAGCAAACTAGTGTAAATTGTTAGTTCAAATGTTATTCAATCATTTTCCAAATGCCATACAAACGCCTGAAAACATTTTCAATCACATATCACAAAACATAGGAAAACTAATTATTTTCATGGAAAATGATTTCCTGGAAAACATTTTTTAAAAATGATACGATTTTCGTGAAACAAACACACCCTTAATTTATATAAATGTGATTTGATACTGGTTATAAGATGCATTTGTGAGAGAGGATCATGAGATGATCACAAGAGATGATAGGAATCAATCAAATTAATCGCACACAAGAGCAATTGCTATTTTATAGTGATGAGCTTTCTCAATTTCTCTCTACTGTCCCACTCGAGATTGGTGGTGTGTCTAAACTAGAGGTCAAACATTTGTGGAGTTGGATCTAAAGAACGTCAGAACCTATGATACCGGGAGATCAGACATTTGTGGTATAGATCTGAAAAACATCAAGACTAAAATTTTTGAGCATGATACAAAGGTAATATGATTAGCCTCCTTTTTCATTTTTACGTGTTTCTTATTAAGATGCATAAACAATGATTTGGAGATATGTATATGGGCGTTATCACTGCCGCTGTGAATCACTTCAGATTCTATTTTATCTATGTACATATTCTTGTTTTTTCCGAAACAAATCCCCACATTCGGCACCCTAGACATTGGCAACAGGGCCGTGGCTTTTCTTGAGAAAAATCAGATTAGGCTTGGCAATTCAGGTTGCAATTCCTTCATTTTCATGTACTCTCGATCTTGGGCTTGGGCGCCCACGGTCGTGGAAGGGAAACCTTTGTAACTGATGTCAAAAATGAAAGAGGAAGGCATTGCGAAGAAGACTAACTCCATTGTTGCAAAATAATTTCTTAAAAGGGAAGAATAATGGAATCATATTTGGAGACATGATATCACATTTTTCAAAGGATTATTTTCCCCACAACATTGCTAATGGTTACCGACGAAAATCCTCCAAGAGACAATAAAATCTTAATGAGAATACTATATAGCAATTTTAGAATTTCTCTAAAGTTTCTCAAAGGAAACAATCGAGAATGATGGTTATATTATCTTTCGAAAGAAAACAAAATTGGAAGAAGAAGATGATAATTGAACAAACAACTTCAGAAATTAATAACAAAAGATAGGACAATATATTTGAACAGCCACAACCTTTCAAGGGTTATTTTTGAAATAACCACAACCAAAGAGATAAAATTCGTAATAAATAAAAAAATAAAAAATAAACATAACTCCTTTATGAATAGTCACATTGCTTCAATAGAATATATAGTTAATTTTTATAATTATAAATCTGAATTTTTCAATAAAAAAATTGATCACTAATAAGTGTTGAATTTCGTCCTCGTGCACATTCACGTCAAAATACATGAAACAATGAATGTCTTTACAAACTAACTACCAACATCCCTCTGTCCCGTGTTCAACAATGGCTGCCCAAAACATTCCTGACAACAACGACCAGAAGATGTCTGCATCAGAAGGGCAGAAGGTGAATCCCGGCGGCAGCAAGGGCACCACTCCCATGTTCTTGCCATTATCGCCGTTATTGTCATGAATGATTAGGGAGCCATTGTTGAACGTGTGAGAGAGAGAAGAGAGAGGGTTGGGGGGGGGGGGGAGGCAGTGAAAAAGGAGAATAAAGTAGAATGAGGGAGTGGAAACTTTTTATAGGGGAAGAAGAAATAGGTGTACAGGAGAAGCAAAAGAGAGAGCAGGCGCATGAGACTGGGAGTGCTCTTTTCTTAACGAAAAAGGAGAATTTTGAAAAGGTCATACTTGTCCTGGCCTGAAAAAGCACGCCTTATTTGTTTTGGCATGGGTAAAATGGATTCTTTTCCTTTTCTCTTGTTTTGGCAAGTAGGTGGACGGAAATGGCTATGGCAAAACAAGAAAGACCGAAAAAGGAACGTGGCAAACAAATTTGGACAAAAAGAGAAACGATTTTTTCCCTTTTTTACTACTATATTATATTGCCTTATTCAATCATATCCATTGTGAAAAAGAAATTGAATCTAATCCTAAAATTTATTACAAAAATACAATTGAATCATAAAACTTCCAAAAACTACAATCAAATCCTCAAACTTGTCAAATTGATGCAATCGAATCATTTCATTAATATCATTAATTTGTCCAATAGAAAATGTTGACATGGTATATTTAAATTAATTTTTGTCTCCTACATGGTATTTTATTACCTTTATTAGAAACTTAAAAAAGATAAAATAATTTAAAAAAAAATTTCGAAAAGGGAAAAAGAAGAAAAAAAAGACAAGGACTCATTGGTGGCCATCACCCATCATTGAAGGGCTAGGCCTCACCCTAGTCCGGGTGAGTCGATGAGGGCTGCCCGAGGCCCCCCAACCCCTTTGCCCCCTTCCCCAAGTGCTGTCACCTAAGGCCAACGACCCTAGCCAGCCCTTGTGGTAATAGGCGGCGGTGGCAACACCCAACACGAGTCCTTGTCTTTTTTTTTTTTTTTTCCAATTCTTTTGTTCTAATTATTTTATCTTTTTAAATATTATTTAAATAATATTGAATGGAAAAAATAATAAAAATTCTGTGTAGGAAAGAAAGAAATTAATTTAAAATTGATACATCAGAATTTTTCGTTAGATAAATTGACGGTGTTAACGGAATGACTTGATTGCACCAACTTAACAAATATTATGACTTGATTGTATATTTTAAAATTTTTCATACTCAATTATACTTCCGAGATAAGTTTTAGGACTTATAATGCATACATCTCTTGTTCTTTTCTTAACAAAAAAGAAAAATTAAATATAAGGACATTATTGTCTTGCCCTAAAAAGGAATGCCCTATTTGCTCGTCCTTTTATGACATGGGTAGTTGGATAGGATCGAGCAGATGATCTTTTTCTTTTCATTTATCTTGTTTTGGCAAGTGAGAGGACAGAAATGTCCGTGGCAAAAGAAGAAAGAGCATAAAAGGAATGTGGCAAAAAAATATCGACTAAGAGAGAAACAATTTTTTGTCCTTTTTTTACTATTAGATTATATTGCCACATTCAATCTTATCCATCATAAAAAGGCAATTAAATCTAGTGTAATTATGACATGCTTTGATGTAGATAAAATCTTACAAGAGCAAGTTTATACATAATGTGACATCATCGATTCAAACCCTATCTTGGCAAGAGAAGTGGCCTAAATTATCATTACACTAATAACAAGACTAGACCATGAGTCAATTCAAGGATCGTGCAAGAGCTAACCATTTGAATAGGAAGGGCAATTAAGGGGTTGGGAAATGCACTTGGATAGAGTACTTGACCATGGAAAAGGACAATCTTATGCCATCATGGGTCGATTGGTGAAAGGCTATAGATCAATTCGACGAGAGTATACATAGCTGGATTGCAAATAATTTTAGACAATTATACTAATCATGAATGACTTTAAACCAATTTCACAAGATCACGTGCTTTGGGTAAGTAATTTAATTTTGCACAATCACCAAGGGATTAGGGGATTAGGTTTGGATACACGTCTAGTTTACTTTAGTGGGCCTGTCAATATGAAAGTGAACATGTTGGAGATAAAAGAGCCAGGACTAACCCCCAATCCCTTTTTGGTTTAATCGGAAAGGTCCATGGTAGGGCTTGAAATTAATTAACTTTTGACTTTCATTTGAGTGTTTTCCTTGCAATCCACTTGTGACTTGTTGTTGAGTGATGAAGATGTACACTTTCACACGTGTATAATTGAAAAATAAAAAGAATGGGTCAATGACTCCTCTTGGGACGTCACAAAATAAACCCCATCGGTCGTGTTCCCGCGACTAAGGGAGTCCAAGACGTGATACCCTATTTTTGTACCAGATTATCTAGAATGATAAGGTGAGTTAGGAATTTTGGAATAGATAATTTGAAAAACACCTAGTGCTTGTGATCCTTGATTGATTTATTGAGTCATAACTTGGAATCCTAACCTTTTATTAGGATTGTCGAGCAAGCTTTCCCTAGAGTTTCAGTAAGATGAGTAATCTAAGAGGAAGGGCAAATGAGTTGTTGCTTGTGATACGAGGAATGTATCTTATGATTCTTAAGGTGCAATTTTGATGAAAAGAATTTATCTTGAAAGTCTTGATGCGTTCCTTGATGATTTTAGTGTAATAAGAATTGATTTTAAAAGTTATAAGTTTGAATGGTCATGAAAGACATAAATTTACTTATGGTGAATAGGTGCAATCAGTTTATGGACTTTTGAATCGTAGTTATGATCTTAGTTGAAGCAGTTTTGTGGAATTAAGTAAGTTCTTATCTTAGTGATTGGGGAGTTATAGGCATTCAATTGTAAGTGATGATATTCTTTTATGGAATTTTATGGCAAACAAATTCTTGCTTTGAGGTCTTAGTTTTTATGAAGAATTAGGGTAAATTGTTTTGGGAGACGGTTAAGATTGGAATTTGAAGAAGTGGCTATTGTCCTTGGTGGATTAAGAGTTAATTATTCCATAGTGCTAGATGAACAAATTTTGAAATAGTGTCATTGATGATTTCTTCTCGATGAGTTAGTCAAGACATGAAAAAGTATTTGAAGATTTTTGGTCAATGGAGAATCAATGACTTGTAAGCATTCATATTGTGATATATTTAGATATGATGGATATTTAATGGATTATAGTGTTGACAAATGATCACAAAAATGATCACGAACTTTATAGCACTAAAGAAAATTTTCATAAAGGTATTATGTTAATTAGTTATACTTTGGAGATGCTATAGATTATGTAAGAATTAATAGAGAGAGAGGCATTTGGATGCTAGGCTATTTTGGTAATGCGATCTTTTAGGCATGATAGATTGTAAATAATAATTTTGATGGATTGATTTAAGGATAGCGATGCAAAATGGGAAGATTAAGCAATAGACGTTGAATTATGAGATCTATAGTGGGTTTAGAATTTTGGTGATGCAAGGTGGTAAAGTTGGACCTAATCGATATTTGGGTGATGGGAAGACATGGCAAGACAATATGTCAATAAGATAGTGAAGTTTTAGGGAGTTTCAGAATTTGCCATGTGGCGCATTATCGATTCAATGAGATTTTGTAGCACACATGCCACGATGCCGTTGATTTCCAAATCAACCATAAGTCATGCAAGCAACATCCCAAGAGGCCGCCTAACTCGAAAATTTGCCATGTGGCACATTCTCGATGAGGATTTTGCACTGCCACGATGCCATGTGGCAACAAGACAAAGCCCCCACTTGCTTTGCCTTGCCAACATTTCAAATGGTGGGAGATTTCAAAACATTGTTGACATGACCACTCTTTGTCTGAGCATGCAATTTTCCAATGATTAAGGGTGTACAACAAAACCAATCAAATCGAAACCGCCCGAAATCATATTGGACTAGCTGATTCTAAATAGTTCCTAAGGGTATTGGTCTGATTCTGTAAAATTGAAACCAATCCCAAACTAAGGCTTCGTTTGTTTCACGGAAAATAACTTTCCAGAAAACGTTTTTCGGATTTTCCGATGTTCGTTTCACAGGAAATAAATTCATTGGGAAAAACATTTTTCATGAAGGAAAAAAAATCTTCTAAAATGAGGGGAAATGTTTTCCAATTTTGAAAAGTGAAAAACATTTTCCACATTCACTCTCTCTTATCTTACACTCTCCATTAGTCCTCACTTATTTCTTTTATTTTTAGATTTTTATATATATTTTTCATAAAATCGAATTTTTTTGTTATTTTTAATAAAACCGATTTTTTTTTGTTATTTTTTAATAAAATTGATTTTTTTACTTTTTATTTTTCTTTATTTTTTTTGTCTTTCTTTTTGCTGTTTTTCTTTTTTTCAGCCAGTCGTTGGCCACGGCAACGGCCGATGACCGGCGACAAGCGAGCCGAGCTCGCCAGATCGGTGACGCCTGAGCATCACAAGACGGAAACTTATTTCCAAATTTACCCATTTTCAAAATAAAAAACTGTAATCCTCTCTTCTCTCACTTCACGAACCCAGCGCCCCCGTGCTTGCCTCTCTTTGCTCCCTTCAAAACAATCGAATCCCTCCTTTTTAAAGTAGAACAAAGTCAATCGCTTGCCATAATTGGTCGATCGCCCTCACTCAGCTTTTGCACGGTGTTGTGCTTCTTCTTCCTCCTAGTAGTTCAACTACTTTCTGAATTGAAGCTGCATAACTCGCGATGCCAATTTGCGAGGCTCGAGCCTCATTGCCTTCAACTCACCTTGCCGATGAGTTGATCATGTGAGCTCACCAGAGGTAGGCGGGCCTCGAGCCTTGCTAGCAAAGTGAGCTTGAGGCATGGCCGACCACCGGCCAAAGAAGGAGAGAACACAAAATAAAGAAATAATAATAATTTAATAATCTATTTAAAAAATAATAAATAATGATTTTAAAAAATAAAATAAAAAAAAATTATTGAAAAAGAGTTTATAAAGGAAAATATTTTCCCAAGCTAATAGCATAAAATATTTTCCACTTCAAAATTAAGTTTTACCCGAACACCGGAAAATAATTACGTTTTCCTAGAAAATAACTTCTTGAAAAATATTTTCAAAAAAAGTAACATTTTCCGTGAAACAACAAACGCCCAATTCATATAAATTTTTATCTTTTATAATTTTTTAATGTGTAAACCAAATTAAAACCCCCTTGTCCTGTTTTCACTTTAGCTCAGTTTAGCGGGAAAAAAATACATTCTAAGTGTCAAAATTTGGCATGAATGAATATATAATCATCAAAACTTCCAAAAGGTATATTTAATTGCCATTTTTTTTGAAAAAAATTGAACACTTAAATGCTAACTCTGGCAATGTATTATTTTATTAATAAAACCAGTCTACTTATTTGCCGAGAGATTGATGTGGTTTGTTGGAAATCCAATGTGGCTTGTTGTTGGTACTTAAGTGTTTATTTCTTCTTCGATTTTGACACTTAATTATACATTTTAGAAGTTTTAGCACTTATGTATCCACTCGTGCCAAGTTTTAGCATTTATGTATCCACCCGTACCATATTTTGGCACTTAGGGTGTTCACACTTCTCCCTTTAGCTCACGCTCTACTCCCAGTAAATTGTTGGAGGTCCGAGTGGGACTCATGCGTGGGTGTTCAACGTTCTTCCTAAATGCCCATGATGCTTCATTTAAGGTTATGTGATGATCTGGTATTATGCCCATGATGGTGTTGCTTTTCTAAGTTCTATTTAGTAGTTTATGTCTGAAGGTTTTGTAAATGAAGAATGGTTGAAATGGAATCTACAATTCAGATGAAGCTTATGAGAAAATGAGATAACAAGTCACGGCTGATAGTTACAATATGGCTATAGAATGCGATTGAGATAAAGCTAATGAGAAAATGGAATATTGTTCTTCCTATTGAATTTACTTCAAACTATTTTGAATAACTGGTTTCATTGGGCCATCTGGGAACACACCGGACTGGTCAGTTTAATCCCGGGGTCCAGTGGTCCGGTCCACGGTTTTGAAAATCCCGACTCCCAAGTGAGACCAGAGCAGATGGGAATCGGTCACCTGACTGTGCAATGCACTCCAGTAGCACCGTTAAAGGTGAAACCTTCAATTCGGTCCGCTGATTTTGAGGAAATCGACGGTTGGAGATTTCGCTGCACGCAAATGGACAACCTGATAGGGGGAGTACGTTGGAGCAACGTCCCCTGTTTTCGGTTTTGATCATGTCGACGTCCGAATAGTCAAACATATTTATATTTCCCACTTCCGAAGACGACGGCGCACCAAAATCGATGTCGCTGCGCCATTTTAAATTTTCCTCTTCCTTTATTTTTCTTATTATGGTTTTTTTTTCTATTTCCGTGGATTGAATTTGTGGAAAAATTACAATGGGAAACTCAGACCGCAAATATATAAAAATAATCCGGGTGGGGCTATTTTTACTCACTACATAATTGAAATATTTTAACTAAAGAGACAAAATCGTCTTTCCTGATGGATTCCACGTTTGTGTAATTTTCTTCAGTTTAATAATCTTCTATTATGAGTTTCATTCAAATTTATATTTATTGCTATTTAGAAAATTAAAATTAGCATATTTTTCAATGCTCTTATCGCAATTTATCCATCTTGGCTAACTTTATGAGGGATTTGTTATTTAATTAGTTTCAGAAAAAAATTAAATTTTTTTTTTAATCATGAGAGTTCGAATCCCAGCTTTGTCATAAAATGATGACAAATTTATTTTTTTTTTTCATATGACAAATTTGCATATAAGGAGTAGCAAGAGTATCTAAAAATACACTGAAAAAAATTATGTAAAATAGGGTTGCACATTGAAGCATATTGATCTTTTTTGTCATAAACACTCTATTAATGATGTTAATTTGTGTCGATCCACTCAATTTAATTTTTTTCTTATTTTATATCCAGCTTTGATTTAACTAACTTCATCTTTTAAATTTTGGCATTGGTAAATGTCATTGTGATTTACTTTGGCAATTCTTTGAAGAGGGCTTTTTTTTTTTATCAGATGATTTCGTTATGCATCTTTGAAAGACAATTGATAGAAAATAATTTGGGGGAGGGGTGCAATGACATGAACAACATAAAAAAGTTTATAATATTGGGTTGTGTTAAAAAGTTGCTTACACTCAAATTTTTTTCGGATATGACTTGACAATTATTCATAAATTTGTTTGATGATGAGACAAGAGCTAGGTTTCATGGAGATTTCTCTCTTGACAATATCTGTGGTAATACCCACTTAAAAGTCAGAAAGAAAGAAAGAAAGAAAATATTTAATATCATTAATTATATTAACTAAATTCAATGGAAATAGAAATTCCAAAAAATAAAAGAGAAGAAAAGTGAATAAAATTGTCCTTCACTTTAAAATTCAATGGATGATTAAGGATAATGTATTTTGTTAGGTCATATTTGATAGTCAGGATGAAAGTCATGATATGTAAATTTTATCCTATCCGGTTTATGGCTCGTATTCAAGCCAAAATAAACTTAGATATAAAAAGATATAATCTGAATAACAATATCCCATATGGGCTGTTGAATAAAAATGAATGAGATTACTTATGTCCACAATATAAGAGCTCTTTTTCTCCAACAGAAAACTTCTTGAAGTTAATAAAATTCAAATAATATTTAAGTTATAAAATAAAAAAAATAAAAAAATAATTTTCATTTTTAGTTATACCTGTTTTATTTATATATTTGAATTTCTTTGCATTCTACAATATATTCTATATATTATAATTTTTATTTAAAAATAAATTAAAGAATTATTATAGGGAATAAAAAAATAAACAAAAAAAGAAATGAAATATAAAAAAAGGGAAAATAGTGAAAAAAAGTAAATAGTGACGTATTTTTTCTTTTTCTTTGACCAAGTGTTTGTTGAAAATATTGACAAAAACAAGCATTATGATTTGATTTGCTCAAGTATTACATAAAGCTGAAATAAGCTATTGACGATAGATAAAATCCTTACGTGAAACTTTCCTACATCGTCAGAGTATGTCGTAATTACTCTTGATTCAATTGCCTTTTCACCGAAGGATATGATTGAAGATGGCAATATAATCTAGAAAATTTGTTTCTCTTTTTGTCCAGATTTTTTGCCACGTTCTTTTTCAGTTCTTTCTTCTTTTGCCACAATCATTTCTGTCCTCCTACTTGCCAAAACAAGAGGAAAAGAAAAGAATAGAAAAAGAAAATAAGCGAATGATAAATTTGATTGTTGCGTAATAAGATAATATAGAAACTTCACCATGTGTAGTTTTCAGTGGAAAAGGGATAGTTAACTTTTTATTTTACCTCTTCATCTTTTTTATTTTGCCAGTTTTACCTTTTCTCTTTGAAATTGAATTGCATTATGATATTAAAAAATATCGACCAACTTAGAAATTTATTGTGAGACACAACTCACTTTTGATTTAAATATATAGATAAAGAATATGATTTTAATGGTTAATATATGCATTTGAATTGACTTTTAATCTTAACTTATTATTTTTCCAGTATTTGAAATTTGACTTTCATTTAAATTGGAATTTTTAATTTCATTTTGAGTGTATACATGAATTTAAACTCATTAAAAAAATATAAAAAAATTTCATGATTTCTTAAATTCAATTTTTATGGGATCAAAACAAAAAATATTTTACTTAGAAAAATGGAAACAAAATGCACTCTTTCATCTACAAGCGAGAACTCTTGTTTGATTGCCAATCCGAGTCGAGCTTATTGGATTTAACTTTGGATAAATCGATTGATTTGAGTTTAAATATGTTAATTGTTTATTAATTTTAACTCAAACTTAAATGTCTAACTCAATCAAGTTCAAGTCAAGTCGTATACTAACCAAATCAAACAAACTTGGCTTCACTACATCCCTAGTGATAGGTCTCATCATGATAATTTTTCTTAGCAGAAGAACACTAGTAGTATCACAACTTTCATACGGCACTCACTTAAGTGTCACAAGTTTGAAAAAACGTTCACTTAAGTATTACTTCCGATTTGCCCACTAGAAAAGTTAACATGGCCGCCAGTGAACAATATTTTAATATTTTTTTATTAATTTTTCTGAATTTTTTTGGCATTTTTTTTTAGGGCTAGTGAGGGCAACTATTGACCCTTGCTAGCTACTAAACCCTTGCTCAGATTGGGCAAGAGCCCCCTCACCGTCTTGCAATGAAGGCCCTTGGCGAGGCCATTGCGGCCTTGCTCAGGGCCTTTGCACCCTTGCTCGGGCAAGGGCCTTTGCCCCACATCATAGCGGCCTTGCTCGGGGCACCCAGGGCAAGGGCCGTCTAGCCCACATCATAGCCACCGCGAGTGAGGCTGTCGAGTCCTCGCCAACCGTTGGGGAGGCAGCCACGATGGCCCTTGCCAACTCTAGGTGGTGGGTCACAAGGGCTACCCAGAGCTGGTGAGGGCCATTTGACGTCACTAGCGGTCAACAAGGACCCAATGCCTCACTCGCGGTAGCTATGGCAAGGGCCAAGCAACCCTCATCCAAATTTGGCCCGCAAAGGCCATAGGCAAGGCTTGCAACGACCCTCGCAAGTCGCGAGGAGGCCGCAACGGCCTCAACCAAGGCCTTCATGGCCAACGACGAGGGGCCCTTGCCCAATCTAGGCGAGGGTTCCAAGGGTCAACAATGGCCCTCGTCGGCCTTAAGAAAAAGCAAATTTTTTTTTTTTTTTAAAAATCACAAAAATTAGAAAAATATTAAAATATTATTTATTGATGGCCACATCGCTTTTCCGGCAGGCAAATCGGAAATGGCACTTAAGTGAACGTTTTTTCAAACTTGTGACATTTAAGTGAACGAAAAAAATTTTGATACCAAAGTGAACGTTGTACAAAAGTTGTGGTAATCCTAATATTCTTTTGCCTTTTTTCTTTCTCTTGTAAGAGTCATCTTTCTATCACATGATACTAATATTTCTTCTTTTTCTTTGACCAAGTATTTGTCCAAGATATTGATGAAAACAAATATTATGATTTAGTTGCACAATTATTATATAAGCTGAAATAAGTTATTATTATGTATAAAATTACTTGTGTAAAAATTTATCTACATCAAAGCATGTCATAATTACTCTAGATTGTATTGCCTTTTCACGAAGGATAAGATTGAAAATGGCAATATAATATAGTAATAAAACAAGGAAGAATCCGTTTCCCTTTTATTCCAGATTTTTTGCCAGTCCTTTTTTGTTCTTTCTTCTTTTGCCACGGTCATTTTTGTCTTCCTACTTGCCAAAACAAGAGAAAGACAGAAATAGACCATCTGGTCAATCCTATCCGACTACCCATGTCAAAAACGGACAAGCAAATAAGGCATGCCTTTATAGGGCAAAACAAGAATGTCCTTTTCTGTCTATTTCTTTTTGGTTAAGGAAACAATTCTCTCAGTCTCATGCACCTCTCTCTCGTTTGCTTCTCGCGTCACCTCTTTCTTCTTCCCCTATAGAAGGCCTCCGCTCCCTCATTCTTCTTCACTTCATTCTCCTTTCTCTGACTGCCGTAAACCATCAAAACTCTCTCTCTCTCTCTCTCTCTCTCTCTCTCTCGTGTTCAACAATGGCTGCCCAAAACAACAACGACCAGAACGGCAATGACCTGGGATCGATGCCCATGCTGCCGCTGGGCTTCCACTTCTTCCCTTCAGATGAAGAGATCTTCCGCTACTACCTGGTGAACAGGAATGACCGCCTGAACCCCAATCCGGCCAACCGTTCTGATTGCAACGTGATTAGGGAGCTCAACGTGTTCAGCAACAGCCCATCGGAGCTGGCAGAGAATCCATATTTTGAGTACAGCTTTGGGGAGCCGACGAGGCACTGGTACTTTTACACAGTGGCTCGTGGCCCTGCCGAGAGGGAGAGGTGGGCGAGAGCCGTGAACGGCAGGTTCTGGCAGATGAGGGGCAGGGGCAACGATGCTGCCATGGGTGGTGGTGGGGATGTTCTAGGGACGAAGAGCTGCTTTGTTTTCTACATGGGAACTTCAGTTCCCAATACCGTCGCGACTGATTGGACGATAAATGAATTTGCCCTGCTTGATCATGCCCAGGTGATTGATGATGATTCTGTTTTCAAGTCTTTTTATTTATTTATTTATTTATAGGTTGATATTTACGACCATGCTTCTCTCCCCATTAGTGAGAACTTTTAATCGATTTTTCATTTGTACGTTGTGGACTGGCTTTTGCATTTTCTTTTTTCCTATCGTCAGTTGTGAATTCCATGTGTGCACCTACCCGTCTCGATAGTATTTATATTGAACACAATTCAAGTCTGCACTTGTAAGTAGTATTTCAAAATCAAAACCAATCTGCAAGCAAGTTTCGTAACAAATTCTCCATGACCATAGAACATCTAAAACCTTGTCTTCCTGACGTTGAACCTTTGACTTTTATTGATGCGCAGGCTTCTTTCATGCTCTATCGACTTTTTGTGAAGCCTAGGAAGGATAGTAGCTTATCGAGTGCTCGCAATGATGGAGTGCTCCCATATGAAGCCGCCCGAGGAGGCAATCGTGAGGATGCGACCTCAGGGAATGCCATAAGGTTGGTTACCAGGATACATAACCATGTTCCAGATGGGCAAATCCCTGCTCCTGTTCACCTTAACCGACCATCTATCGGAATAATATGGTAAGATATGATATCATGCCATACTTCCATCATTTTAATGCTTCTTGTTCGTGGTTACTAGACAAAACAGTAATTTACCTGAAAGCCGGTTAGCACTTGGCCTGCTACCTCTTGGTTAGTTCAGTGATTTTTGGCGTATTCTTCAGAATTTGCATCCTCCAAGAAGATTAATTCGGTTTTGTGATGGCATTTCACACATAGTACATCATCAGTTATGTCAGTTAAAAGCAACATTAAGTTTGGATGCTCGAAATTTTTTTTTAATATCTTCGGTTAATTTTTGTTAAAAAAGAGAGAAAAGGAAGCAGAAATGAGCAACTTGTACGAGCCTTGCTGGTTAATGAAAAAATTTGGCGACTATTGATATTCTGATCTTCCTTTTGGTTCTTATATGGCATCGACATCATTTGACAAGTGAACTGACTTCCTTTACTTCTTGCGTAGGTAAACCATCATCATGGGGACCCTGATGATGCCGGGAACTTTGATGCTGATTTTGCTGCCCCGCCGGCAAGAGGTGCTCCAAGGGTAGACTATATAGAGCTGAATGAATTTTTCAGCCCTTTGTGAAGCACCGTCTGATAACTAATGTAATACTTGCTTGTATCAAGCCTGTCTTGATACAAGCAAGTATTACATTTAGTTTGCTCGGGTACTATGACAGCTGAAATTAGCTAGTAGTTCATTTTTTGTTCTTCCCTTTTTACAATCATAGGAATTGTAAGGATGTTTTGTGGACTTCTAGATAATCGGGCCACAGCACTTGTGCCCCTAGTTTGTAAAAAAAAATAAAAATTCTCGTGCATTTCATTCAAGACAGTATGTTCATTCTCACTCTATCGCCACCATTCATCAACCGTAAATTTTGCTTTTCTATCTAAGTGCTTCATCAACCTAAAACGAGCATGCTAGAGATGGTAAACCCATCCGCTATTAGGATGGAATCTGAATTGATCATTGGATGTGCCAATTTCACTAAATTGGACTGTGTTATAATGTAAAGCTTTGAATTTCCATTTATACATGGTTGATCCACAGACCCTGGTTCTTTCTGTGCATCTCAAATATCATGAAGTAGAAAACCTATATTGGTGGTCCAAGTCAGAATGATAATAGACTTGAAAAACAAATAATTTGCAGGATGAACAGTTGCATTGTCGAATATGCAAACCATATTTTATCTAAATGGCAATCTCCGCTTTACAATAAAATAATCGCAAATTTGGTAACATTTTTACGAGCAAGTATGATAATTTGTTCACATATTCATATATTTAAAACATCTCATATGTAAGAGCATTATCATCTGCTTGCAAGATAAAGCAGCCAACTTAGATTTTTTTAGGTTTGATCTGTTAACTGAAGATGACACGAGGGATCATACGTGCGTGATCAATCTATGATGGCAATCTACATGTCTAGTGGATATGGATATATTCATTTGAGAGTAACAAAACCAACTCCATCATAAAATTTTTTTATCTTTTTTCAGCCAATTGTATATACATATTTAAAACCTTTCAAATATATAAAACGGGAATTTCTCAGCACAACATAAAATTGAATATGTGCACATAAAATATTATTTCTTCTGTGGTTAAAGCATAACAAATATAAAATAGTAATAAATTGTGTTTTTCTTAATTTTTTCCTATTTGTATTTTGTTACTTCAGAAAAAAATGAATGGAATAGGAAATGCCAATGGTTGAACTACCCAACGGCATGGCAAAAATATAAAATCTTCCCTAAACTTATGTCGAGTGAAAGGAGCAATTGACCTGATGGACCTACATGCCTAGTGATATCTCAAAAAAGGAAAAAAAAATACGAAACTAAAAGAAGAAAGAGAATACTACAAAAATACTACATGCCTAGTGATGTTGTCTATTGCAAAATCAATATCTCAAACTTTTTTTGTATTACTGAAACCCAAATATTGTACTAACATGAAAAAATAACAAGCCCCATCTACCACAATTAAACACTAAGCTTTGCTCATTGTGTGACCTATACCCTAGTTTTTTTTTTTTGTCACCACCACTACATCAAATTTGTATAAATGTGACAAAAATGTCTTTCATCTACCGCAAAAGCCCTAGAATTTGCCTACCGTGACAATGTATCCCAAACCTTTTTATTCATGTCACCAATACTCAAAACTTCTACCGGAGATCCAAAAACACCTTCTATCAGAACTTCTTCCAAGATGGCCATTAAAAATTTGATGTGGCAAAGTGGACAATGATAGGCAAACGAAGCCAATGTGGTTTTTAATCTAGTCTAAGGTGACCTCGTTTATCCATTTGCAAGGTCGATAAGGTTATGATTTATATGTATCGGAATCCATTGAGAGCTCATACTTCAGGGTAATTTGTCAAATTTTAAATGCTATGAAAAACTGGACCTCCTTGTTGTTGTAGACGTAGTGGGGTGAAAATGTTGTTTAGTAAAAACTGAACAATTTTCGTGGAAACGACCAACTCAATGAAGCACTATTCATCCCCTCTCTCTTTACACTGCGATTTCGTGCTACTGTAGCTCCCGCTCGGAACTCGGCTTCGGGTGGCTCCATCTGGCGTTGGTTGAAGCTGCATCTTGGCAGAGAAGCTACTCCACTGCAGTCCACCAGAACCCCTTTGTTCTCTGCTCTAGTAAGGCATTCTCCTCTACGATTCAGCTATGGACTGCTAGGGCTCGCTCAGTCCCAGTTGAGCGGTTGGCTCTGTTTCCCCTGTATTAACCATGGAAAAGGCTCCTCTAGCTCCTAATTCTCAATCTGAACAGAGAGGAGGTCATAACCGGAGCCGGAGTAGGGCTCCGGCAGGTCGCCTCCTCTCGCATGACCGTTCTTGAAACGGGAAAGCTACTGTGCTAGGTGCTGTAGGTGAAATGTAGCAGGGTGAGTATGACCGAACTAGGAATGTCAATGTCTCTTCGCATAGCTTTGTTGATGGGAGGAGAAATTATGATAGTGTAGCTCTGTCCCCTGCTATAACTGAAGCTAGTGAGCTTGTCGTGGACAAACCTCTTCTGTCCATGAAAATAGAACTTCTATGCTGCAGCAACCACAAGAGAAACAGGCTGCAACACGCTCTTGGGCAAATGTGGCTAGAGCCACTGCTCAAGGATACTCCCTGTCCTTCTATCCTCCCAATGCAGGTGGTGCTAATGCTGTTAATTGCTCAGATGAGGACCTTAGATGCTGCTGACCCCCTCCGGAAAGAGTGTTTAGTTGGATACTTTGTTGGGAAAAAACTCCCATTTAAACTAGTTGAGGCAGCCCTTAAACATCTATGGGGACATCGATTAATGGAGGTGAAAGCCAACGACCAAGGGTTCTACTTTTTTCATATCCCGGATGCGGATTTAAGAAGGAAAGTCATTGAAGGTGACCCGTTGACGGTGGCAAGGGTGCCTCTCATTCTTCAGCAATGGCAACCTATGCTAGAGTTGAGGAAAGGTGAGCACACTTCGGTGCCAGTGTGGATTAGATTGAAGAACCTACCTTATGGGTTATGGTCTGCTCGGGGAATTAGCAAAGTCGCTAGCACCTTAGGCAAACCTCTATATGTTGACCAACGCATGGAGCAGTTAAAAATGATCTTTTTGCTAGAGTTTGTGTTGAACTCGAGGCCTCCAAAGCATGCTATGATACTATCAATGTTTTTCTCAATGGGGTTGTCCGTGTGGTGGAAGTGGAGTACGAATGGAAGCCAATACTATGCCAATCTTGTGGAGTGTTTGGCCATAAGTGTTCTAACCGCTCACCGGATACTACTCGGTCTGCACAGGATAACCAAGCTAGTATGCAAGCCTCTGAGTCTCCTGTTACGGGACAAGTTCAACCCACCCAAATAGGCGCCTCTCGGCCTGAGTTGGTGCCCGATCCAGCCACCACTGAGGAGTGGCAGCAAGTCAGAAGTAGAGCCGGGAAAGAAAGAGCAGGAAGTGCTCTAGCACGAACAACTTCAACTAAATCTTCAGCTTCTTGCATAGCAAAAATGCAACAGGTAAGAACAATCATCCCCTTGGCAGACCCAGCATCATCCTTCGACTCCGATGATAACTTTGGAGAAGAGCCACCTGAGCAGGCCCTGCTGTGTCCTACAAGCCCTGACCGGTTACTGCTGGAGGTGGACTTGTCTACACAACTTGGACAAGAGCTGCTGGAGCAACCAACTTGTGTCCCGGTATTGGAGGCTATTACTTCTGTACCTGACCCTACTGTACAAAGGCCAAAAGTGTCTAATGTCCCCTTGAAAATGACTGCTCCGCCGAGTGAAGTTCCTCTTGAGCAGAGGTTGAAGAAGCTGATGTTAAGTACTGAGCAGGTGGAAGAAACTGCTATCAAGGTGCTATCAAGAACTGGGTTGGCTAATGAAGCTACTGTCCTTCTTGTCCAAAGGCCGAAGAAGCCGATGTCCTTCCTACCCCGCCGGGTACTGTCCCCCTGCAGGAGGATGCCGAATATAGGTCTAAGCTAGCAGCACAGAGGCCAAAGCTAGATAACCAACAGGGACCATCCTCAGGTTCTCCCCCTATGAAAGTCAAGCCATCGACCAACAATCGACGCCCAAAAAAGAGGTAGTCCGTGGCTCTCTTTTGACAATGTTTCATGTTTTTGGATGCTGGAACATTAGGGGTCTCATGAACCCCATTAAGCAAGTGGAAGTTAGACATTTTGTGCGTCTCAATAATATCTCCTGTGTTGGTATTTGGAAACTAAAGTCTCTACTGACAATTTTGGCTCTATCTCTACTGGATTATTCCCTGGATGGTTGTGGTTGGCTAATTATGAGCACTCCTTCCGGGGGCGCATATGGGTTGGATGGAACCCGCTTCAAGTGGAGTTCAAGCTTCTTTTTAGTACTAGCCAGATTATCCATGGAGATATAAAAATTTTGAATTCGGATAATGTATTCACTCTCTCTGTGGTGTATGGGGAACATACATTTGTTTCTTGTAGACCCCTCTGGCGAGACATTGTTAGGTTGAGCAATGACCTTAAGGATTGCCCCTGGATACTTGCTGGCGACTTCAATGCCATCCGGGACCCCTCAAATCGTTTGGGGAGCCCTAACATTTGGATCCCCGCCTTTGATGAGTTTAAGGTTTGTCTGGACAAGGCTGAATTGATAGACTTATGGTATGTGGGATTCCGCTACACTTGGTCCACCTCCTATGGTGCTCGTAGGAAACAAAGAAAAATTGATCGGGTTCTAGTTAATGACTACTGGTGTACATCTCACTCCTTCTCAGAAGCTTCCTTCTTGGCTCCCGGCATTTCGGATCATACTCCAATGGTTGTGAAAGTACTTCCGCATGCTCCTCGACGGGTTCCTTTCAAATTCTATAACTTGTGGATGAATCATCCGGACTTCTCTATGCTTGTTACGCAGGCTTGGGCTACTCAAATCTCAGGCTCTCCGATGTTTAAATTATACGATCGCTTGAAGCTTCTGAAGGGCCATCTTAAATGCTTAAATAGAGATGCCTATTTGGATATTTCCATGAGAGTCTCGACAGCTAAGAGGATCCTTTCAGCTACCCAAGAAGCCCTCCTCCATGACCCTCAAAATAGCATCCTAGCAGAAGGTGAGCACCTACAAATCAAAGAGTAGTATGAACTCCGTTCTCTTGAAGAATCTTTTTTTAGACAAAAGTCTAGAATCCGATGGCTAACGGAAGGAGATCATAATACCAAGTTTTTCCATCATTCGGTTAATCACCGTCACCTCCGTAATCGAATCATGTCAATTATGGACAGCTCGGGTCAAATGGTCTCTGAACAAGTAGAAGTCCAGAGAGTTTTGTTACTTACTTCCAAGACTTACTAGCCCCGACCATTATGGCTTCGAGACCTTCTATTCAGGAGATCATGGATGTTATCCACTCCCCTCTCAAGCAAGACCAGGTCAATCTTCTTTCACTCCCCTTCCTTCCTTCGGATGTCAAAGATGCTATGTTCTCTATAGCCGGTAATAAAGCCTCGGTCCAGATGGTTATAATGCGGACTTTTTGATGAAGAACTAGAATAAGGTAGGTTCCTCAGTTACTGAAGCTATAATGGACATCCTTGAATCAGGTTTTTTGCTTAAAGAAGTTAATAATATCATTGTTTTGGTGCCTAAAGTCCCCAATGCATCCTCGGTCTCAGATTATCGTCCAATTGCATGTTGTAATACAATATACAAATGCATTACCAAGCTTCTATCTTCTAGAATCTCAGCAGTTCTTCCTGAACTTATTAGCCAAGTTCAAACAGCATTTATGAAAGGAAGGCGGATCAGTGATAATATTATTCTGGCTCAAAAACTTTTCAGTGGGTTCCATAAAAAGCCCCACATTCCGAAGTGTGCTATTAAGGTAAACTTCAGGAAAGCCTATGACACTTTGGATTGGGATTTCCTAGAGAACTCCCTTCGAGCCTTTGGCTTCCCTAACCTTTTCACCAGGTTAATCATGGTATGTGCTCACACCCCTAAGTTTTCTATCTCTATTAATGGCAAACTTCATGGCTTCTTTTCTAGTGGACAAGGCCTTCGACAAGGAGACCCTATGTCTCCTTATCTTTTCACTTTGGCGATGGAGAATTTCATAGGTATCATCAATGCCCACACCCAGCATCCGGATTATTGGTATTATTGGCGATGCAATGCCACGAAGCTATCTCATCTATTTTTGCAAATGATGTTCTTATCTTTAGTCAAGTGAGCCTCGTGTCCATATCCCGCATCAAGGATGGGCTCACTTTATTTTCCCCATGGAGTGGCTTGATTCCAAACCCTAGCGAGAGTGAAGTTTTCATATTTGATGGCTTTGATGCAGTTAGGGACCAGATTATACAAGCTCTAGGCTTCACCTTGGGCTCGCTGCCAGTCCATTATATGGGTGTGCCTATTATCACCTCCCGGTTGAGTAAAGTGGATTGCAATACCCTAGTTTGCCATCTTACTACTAGAGTCCAATCTTGGACATATCGATTCCTCTCGTTTGCTAGCTGTTTACAGCTTATTAAATCGGTACTACATGCCATCTAAGCCTATTAGGCATCCATTTTCTGGCTTCCAGCTTCGGTAGTGGACAAGATAGAGCAAATCTGCGGACACTTCCTATGGAGGGGTCCAACCATGGGTCTGGGAGGTGCCAAAGTGTCTTGGGCTGATGTTTATCTCCCTACTCCTGAGGGAGGACTTGGTGTGAGAAAAATCAGGGACAACAATAAGGTAACCATGGCGAAACACATCTGGCTGCTATTCACTGACAAGGAATCGTTATAGTGTAAATGGATACATGCGACATATCTCAAAAGGAAAAATTTTTTGGAATTCTCCTACTCCGACGCTTTGCTCTTGGGCTTGGCGGAAGATGCTTGCACTAAGAGATCTTTTCCAATCTTACTTTAGATGGAAGATAGGAGATGGTGAACATACATCATCGTGATTTGATCCTTGGCTAGAGCAGGGCCCTCTCAACTTGTTTTTCTTTAACAATTATATTTCCCAGTCAGACCTTCCACGACAAGCTAAGGTAAAAGACTTATACACTCCGGATGGGATCCAACTCCTACAAGACTTGTCATTTTGGCAAATATCAGTTCCTCCACTTTCTCAAGGTCTGGACAGTTTTAGTTGGGTGGAGGATCCCGTAGGAAAATTTTCGATGGCCTCAGCATGGGCTACCATCCGCTATAAAGCTAACCCGGTGCATTGGTCTTCTTTTGTCTGGGATAAGGCTCTAACCCCTAGACACTAATTCATCATGTAGCTCATCTCCAAAAATCGCCTTCCAACACAAGTTCTCCTCATGCTCTATGGTAGAATTCCTTCCACAGTTTGTGCCTTCTGCAAGGCTAGGCCTAACTCAATTAATCACCTATTTTTTGAATGTTATGTCCCCAACTCCCTTGCCAACTTTTGGGCTGCTAAATGTAATATCCCTTGGATCAATTTTACTTGGCCGGACAACCTCCTTTGGGTTAGTAATGTCCTTTCGGGCAAGGGGTTCTACTATGAGATAGCTCGTTTCTCTTTTGGAACTCTATGTTATACCATTTGGAAAACCATGAATGATATTATCTTCTGTGGCCAAAATCTCTACATCCCATCCTTAAAGTTGCTGCTATTCAAGGTGGTAAAGGATAAGGCACTGGCCTACAAAAGGGTTGAAGACAACCCTAGGAATAGGAGGATGCAGAGATGTTGGGGGATAGACCCCTGTATTTTTTATGTAGAGTTGTCCTTGGCTCAACCTAGGATTGTTTGGGTCCCTTTAGACCCTTCTATGCCTTCTTTGTACATGTTTTGTTTCATCATGTGACCGGGGTACCCTATCACTCCAAAGACATAATGTCTAGTTGAATGTATGTTGGTGCCAACGTCTCACATTTTTGTATATCTTTGGTCATTATTAAATATACTTACCTTACCAAAAAAAAAAAAAAATTTTGGAATAGACAAGTTAAATTTTAATATATGCAATACCGGGTTGATAGATGCAAAAATAAATTGGTGCTAGCATGCGCGATATGCCTCTATTAGATAAGTATGAAATAAGCAAAGAGATAGAAAGTAGTTTACTAGGGGTGAGCAAGGGTCCTTTGTAGAGCCGGGAATCGGATTGAGCTGACCTTAAAAATTGGTTTGGTTCCCATTTCCTAGACTTCTCGGTCTAGTTTGCGATTTCAAATATTTTGAAATTGGTACCATGTTGTCTGGTTCCCTGAGTAGGAAATGAACTGAATTGGATTAGCAATCATGGAATTGAAGAACCAAACTGGGAATTGGAGAATCAGACTGAATTGAGGTAACCTTAAAACTAGTAGTATCTATGATCTTTTCACCAATTTTTGTACTAGTAGTATCAAACTTTCAGAATTTGGATCATTGTTTCGTTAATATTGTTATTCAATATGTTATTCCATTACTACAATTAGATTTAAACTTGTTCCGGTGCAGGTGGAAGAATATGTACCCACTAGAATCCACTGACAATATCTATGTATATCAATTGTAGGAGAACTCCAATAGACCATGCACATTGGAAACCTCAAATTAACTAATCACTACTCTCTTATGCTTGTTTCTAGTTTACTCATGAATAAACCCCTTTCATTTACTCTACATGACAACATAATACGAATTCTCTCATTAGGTTTACAAATTACTCACTTAAAAATGGTTCTATTTGAGATTAGGTAGTTTTGTTGAAGAACTCTATCTATTTGAAGAGGAATTTTTGTTGCTTTAATATTCAATTTGCTTGTTTAAAATTGAAGCAAAAAAAGAAAAGGAACACAAAAAAAAAAAAATAGACAAAAGAAAAGGAATTGGCCTGTCCCAAGGTATATAAGCTAGACTCCAAGTTCCAAAATTAGAAACCAATCCTAACAAGGAAGTCTTCGAGAGACACCTAGACTTTGAACCACTCATCCTTATAATGCACACACATTTTTATAATGGTTTGATTTAAACCAAACCTATATCCATTCTTCCAAACTAATTATCATTAAGTGGATGGAATCTACTAATAATATCTTGAGTAATTACATATAGCTAAGTACTGCTTCTCCCTGAAGTTGATAGATCACACTATCAAAACTCAAACATCGCTCAAACACTCATACACAATTAGATCAAACTACAATTAATGACAAGAACAATTCACGCTTTTAACATTGTATGAATGATGACAATATCAAAGTTTTCAGTTTGCTCTGTTCGTAGTCATATAATTTCAACATGCATCAATCTTCTTACATAGTTTTCAATCTCCAAACTAGACGTTGGGTAATATTTGATAGGATCAATTTATCCGTCAAAGATAATCAACACATCACTAAAGATTTGCTTATCCATATATATCAAACATTCCTGGTAATGGTCTAGTTTCATGCATAGGGTTGGCTATACTGGGAAATAATTAATTTCTCCAAATTATTTGCAATTGGTTAGATTCTACTTGAAATATTTTTTCCGAAATTCCAAACCTGAGGTTAGCTGTTAATGTCCTCTAGGCTAGAATATTGGTTAAAGGAATATCTAGGTCTTCTTATCCAAATTTATATAAACATATGCGTCGGAAACAAATTCCTGAAACACATGCCTCAAACAATCGAGTAATGTGGAAACGTATACAAGAAACAAGCCCAGAATAACCTTGAATCACTAGTTGAAAAGTACATCATGCAATGGAACGCACCTTGTTTTCCATAGAATTAAATGCACTTATTGCAGCATTGTGAGAGAGATCGAGTGAGAGCAAATTCTTCACGGGTGAGAGAGCGTTCTTCATACTTCTTCTTTTCTCTTTTAGAACACTGATTTCTATGCACTTCACAAACACTATGGAAAATACGTTCTTTTCACCCTTTAAAGGT
Organism: Angophora floribunda; assembly: GCA_014182895.1. NCBI lineage: Eukaryota > Viridiplantae > Streptophyta > Magnoliopsida > Myrtales > Myrtaceae > Angophora > Angophora floribunda. The sequence continues at coordinate 16,172,474 of CM024713.1, forward strand.
CACCCGCAGCGGTTATTTCCTTTAAATTGTGAGCTGTGGGCCCCTTCTGAGTTACAGGCCGAATTAGCCCAACATAGGCGGTCCAATAACAATAAAACCCATCCATATGAAATGCATGTTCTTCACAAGTGATATAGGAAGTTGCTTCTGTTAGCAATTCGTGAGTTTGTCAAAGCTTCCCGCCAGTAGTTTGACTTACTGCTTTTATTTGATCTTCCTGAGTACATTAGTGAACAGGGTTTCACTAAATTATTCACCCTGTTATGGTAATTCCAAGTCTCCATCAATTTCCCATTCTCTCTAACTTATTCACCTATTATTAAGTCCATCCTGCCTCCACGAGTCTTCCCACCTTAAAGAGTGTACTGATTCAACAGTCCCTGCCATCGAGTCCTTTAAGCCCTTGATGTCCTCCTTCAGTATAGTAATTTCAAATTGGCTCTCCTCCACATCAGTTATTTTCGTAGGCTCCCCCTTTGTCGTTGCAGCCTTAGCTTTCTTCTTCTCAGCAGCTGATACAGGCACAGGTGCCTTCCTCTTCGTGCCTATACTCACTCCTTCATGCAGCTTTTCTGTCGAAGCAGTTTTGGGTTTCTCATCATCTCCATCTCCAATCTTCACAACCTCATTTTCCACGTTTACCCATCCATCTACTGTGATTCTCATATGCATTTTGTGCATTGTCTCAACAACTCAGAGCCTCAATATCAAGATTTTAGTATCTAAGGAAATTATCACAAACGCTTTGATAATAATGCTAAGTCATTTGACTAGCTAAGTATATATACCCAAATGGAGGGAAAATTGTCCAAAGTTCTAAAATTATTGCATTTTTGTCAATTCAGTCATAAACATATTTTGCTAATTGAATCATAAACATTTTTATCTTTTGTCAATTGAGTCCATTCGGTCAATTTTGACTAGAATTAGTTGATGTGGACATCGGCCATCCTACGTGGCATGGCTAAGTCTTGGCATGGACAGATCTTGGCATGGACATTTTTAAATAATTTTTGGAAATTTTAATGATTTTTGTCTTTTTTCCCTTTATTTTCTTTATTTTCATTTTTTGGAGTTGGGGCTAATGAGGGTTGCCAACCAAGCCTTGTTGGCCACAAATGAGGGCTAGTTGTGGGCTTTGAGCAAGGGTGTTGCATCCCCAGCAGCTCTGGGCAAGGATTGGGATGCCCTCACTAGCCAAAGATAGGGTGCACAAGCCCTCATGCAGAATTAACAAGAGTTGCAATCCCCACACCAAATTTGGCTAGGTGAGGGCTTGTTTGCCCTGGCCAACTATAGGTGAGGGTAGGTCAACAACCCTCACCAATCTTAACACCAAAAACCCAAAACAAAAGGCAAAGAAAAGGAAAAAAAAGAAAAATACATAAAAAAATTCAAAAATTATTCAAATATTATTAAAAAATGTCAACGTCATCGTTGATCGTCCACGCGGCAATTTTCAACCAATTTTGGCTAGATAGACTCAATTAGTAAAACATGAAAATATTTATGATTCAATTGGTAAAATTAAAATATTTAAAATGGAATTGGAAAAAGTACAATAAAAGGGTGCGCATGGGAATACTTATATGCCCGTGAATAATTTCTGTTCGAAATAATTCTTTTTGAAAATGTTCTCAAGAATAATTTTCTGAGAATTTAAAAGCGTTTGATAACTGTTCAAAATTTCTAATCCTAAGATAGAAATGTGTTTAATAAAATTAACCAAGATTCTTTAAAAATTTTATTTATTTTAATTTTTTATATTTTATTACATTTTTTTTATCTTTTTGTCTTTTTCTTTTTTTTTTCTCTACTTCCTCCCTTGTCATCGGTCCACGCCACCAACAGTAGTCAACAACTGGTTGGGCGAGGTCTGACGAGCTTTGCTAGAGGCTCACTTGGCCATCGCGAGGCTCAACCTCGCCAAATTTAGTTGAAGCTGAGCCTCACCGGTGGTTAAGCGATCTCGGGCAAGGCTTGCCTAGCCACCAGAAAGGGTTGACCTTGCCTAGGTTGTGTGAGGTTGCCCTCACCTTGGCATGGTGAGGCCCAGCCATTGGCGAGGTCCACCCTTGATATCGGCCTTAGCGAGGCTCACCTTCCGGTGAGCTAGTTGGACCTCGCTTAGCCTCTCACCGGCCATGGTGGTTGGTGGGTGACGATGAGATGGCAATAGGCTAGGAGGAAGAAAAGAAAAGGAAAAAGAAAGAGAAGAAAAAAAGCTTAGATTTGATCCTTGGAATTGTTCCCAAGAACAAAAAGCAACTTTTTATTTTTATTTTTGATTCTATTCCAAATATATTCCCGGGAACAAAAATTTTACCAAATGAATTTATGTGCCAAATCTACTCCCGAAAACAAAAGAACATAATCAAATAGTATTTGATAAACAAGCCCTAAGTTTAGGACTTTTGGACAAATTTTACCCCAAATGGAAAGAATTACAGGCTTCACCTATTGTAAGATCCATAAAGGTCCTATGAAGATTTGGGAAAGATTTTTGAAATGGGCCTTTATAAAAGCCTAATGTTGTTGAATGGACCTAAAGCCCAACTAGATATTTGAAGGCCCTATGTAATTTCAAAATAAGTTTTATTGAAAAAAAAACTTATACGCTAACTCAGAATTTTTGTTGAGAAGTGGGCTTCGCATCAAATGAGATGAGACGGCCTAACCGACTTTTAAGAAGAGGAAAAGACTCCTGTATAGGCTGAATTCTTAAAAAATGGGCCTTACGTCTTGTCGGATGGAAAGTTCACTTAAGGAAGCATGGGCCAAACGACACGTCGAGGTCTAAAGCACTTTTATAAAGGTCTTTTGAAAATGGGCCAACATCACACGAAGTCTAATGTTTTCTTTAGAACACTTAAGAAAATGGGCCTTGCCAAATTCGAAGACTTAAAGGCACAGGTTCACAAAACAAAGGAAAACAATCAAAGGGCTAAAAATAAACATCACAACCAGACGGGTTAATGGTGACGTAACAAGGCATAGACATGCGCATGTACTTATGAGTTTTGACACCTACCGGGTGAGAGATGCTATGGGCTTACGGATCCTAGCAAATCAGGCGAAAGGGGACTCATAAGATGAGCGGGTTCGTTGGCTCACTTCTGCGTGCAATCTGTAGTTTTGGATCACAGGCGTGTTCAGAGGTGTAGCGCTAAAACCGAAGGACATGCACATCAGAATATAGTAAATACAACGCTTCAATTCAACTTTGAAAAGCATATATTCCTTGCACCTTCTTGAATAACAAAGGTTGAATGGACACTTCTCCCTTTATAACTCCGGTTTGCAAAACCATCTGACATGATTGTTAGTCAATGTACCTTAGATTCCATGCTCTATGATCGAAGATCACACAAAAACATTTCAAAAGAGAAAATGCTGGGCTAAGTCCTTTAATGGTTTCGCCAATTCCTCAGTGGCCAACTTGTCATGATTCTCCTGAGTTGATATTTCAAGGGAGTTTGACAAATTGTCGAGCAAGCTTGAGTGATGCCTATTTTAAGGTGGCACTTGTGCTTAGTGCAGGACCTCCAAGTCCTACCAGCCCCAATTTGATTTTATCATTTAATAATTGATATTAAACTTGGGAATCACCACTAACCTATTATGGGCCAATTAGAGGCTGAGTAAGACACTGGAGTCTGTCTTGCTTCTGCGAACCAGAAGTTCTTGAGCACATGAACTTGATTACACTATGATCGGAAAAAAGGGACGTGGCGTAGTCTATTAAAGTGAGCTGGGCTCGCACGAACTGGACTTTGGAAGCTTGAATAAGTTCAGAGCATGTTGGGCTATTCATCAAGTCAATTTGAAAGAAATTCACAAGTGGGGCCATGCTTTGCTTGATGCTAATGTATTACTGTTAAAGCCATTTGTTTCCGTTGTCTAAATCGAGATATGCAATGCGAATGAAAGAGTATGAATATCCATGTTTTCCATTTAAGTTTCATTCGTATCACTGTCTATGAATTCAATCTCTAATTTTAAAGAAATACACGAGAGATCTTTAATAAAAATTTAGGTGTTGACAAATTATGCATTTTTTAAAATCTTTCGAATATCTAAATGGAAATTTCTCACTAGGACATAAAACTTACTGTGTGTACATGGACAAGTTTTATTTTTATTTTTTATATGGCAGTGGCTAAAGCATAACAAAATTAGAATAGCATAAACTATGCTTTTCTTGATATCTGCCAATTGTTGATGAAATTAATTTTACTGAGAGATAGGGAGACAATGTTCATTATAATTATTGAATCAAATCTTATGATTTGAGGGTAATTTGGTTAGCTAACACAACATTGGGGTGTTTTAGTCGAAAAGTAAAAATAGGGTCACTCATTTATTTAGGGCCCATTTGTTTTGGCATTTAGGAAAAACTTTTGGCCAAATGCAAATTCTTCTAGCGCAAAGGTTTTGGGGAAATGCAAAACTATTTGGTAAACATGTATTTGGAAAATCCTTTGATGTAACTAATTCAATTTTTTTATTGTTTAAAATTAAAGTAAAAATAAACAATGGCTATAACTTTTATTTTTTCGTATTGAGAGTAATGTAAGAAAAAAAAAATTAACAATTTTTTTTAAAATGAGAAAGAGAGTAATTTCATTACAATACACACGCTCACATGTCCTTAAGAATGAAATACATTATTCTTAAATATTATAAACATCCTTAATGACTTTGTAAACTCATGGCTATTTAATCACGTAAACATACCATGTCGGAGACGCATCATCATGATCAATTGAATATCTATAATTAGGATCCAATTATGCACTTTCAAAACTAGTATTGATCATGACATTTCTTTGCATATAATTGTGTAAAGCCATTATCGCTAAGACAATTTACACTTGCTTTTCATACGGATAACTTAGCATATTAGTTAGAATCTTCCACTTATTTTTCAAAACACTTGAGGCTCACTCAATTACTGAGCATAGCAAGCAATGGACATAGTTGAACACTTCTCAATATCCCGTAGGTGTAGCACCTTGTCAAGACTCTAGCAAATGATAGCTAACATTTTTATATGGCCCCAAATAACTTGAGAGATTTAGATATCCAGCATTTACTAAATAATACTTACCAACACAAGTATAATGCAAATTTAATAAACATATGCGACATGGATATATGAATGTACCTAAACAATCAATTAATGAACCTAGAAGAGGATGAGAGTGACATCCCCGATTTGGATCCCTATCTTAGGCGTGATGAATGGCCTAAATATCATTGTGGACGATCACATGCCATCATGAGTTGGTCATGGATAATTGAGAGATATTCCTATCTAGTTAAGGCAACACTTAGTTAACCCCCGTAATTATTTTTAGCCCTTGTCATTGAGCAATTAAAGTAAGCAAATTTTGGAGTCCATGAGACCTACATGCCCAAGAAGATAAGGAAGGCTTGAAAGGCAAGTTGTCTTACATAGTTTAAGACCATTAATGATTTTTGGAAGCAAGTTCATCAGTGCCATGAATAATTTTCAAGCTTATGTGTCCCAGTTAAGAGGTTAGGCCATTATTGCCCTAATGTGAGACTTACTCACCAAGTTTGGCCATTGAATGAGCTTTTTGAAGACAAGTTATGAATGAAACATGGTCTTGGTCTTGCAAGGAGGAGTAGGCGCCACTTTAGGAAGGAAATGGGAGAAACTAATTAGTTAGGCAATGATGAGGCTAAAGTGAGACTTGCTGAAGAAGTTGGATGAGATGAATTCTTAAGTTGGCACTTGGAAAGGTGAAAGGAAATCTTACAAGAGAATGCCAACTTATTTAGTCTAGCTAATTAAATATCATCATTGGTCATCATTACTTAGTGCATTATTGGACTCTCTTGGATGGACGCAAGGATATTTAGCCATCTCTCTCTTTTTCCTCAGAAGCTCACCCATCTTTCTCTCTCTATCTGTCCTTCTCTCTCCCTCTCTTTTGCCCCTCTCCCTCCCCTCTTGGCCGCTCACCTCACTGCTTTATGGCTTTGCCGTTGCTTGCCTCACTATTGCCACATGCCACCACCGTCACGAGCCACCTACTGTCGTGCATCTGTCTACCCACCATCCATCACTGCCATAGATTCCATCTCGGGTTTGTAAGTAAATCCTCTAATCATTGGCTAGGACGTTGCTCTACATGGTTCAGGACATGAGCTGAATTCTTGAATGTTCTTGTTTTGAATTGTTAGTGCTTATCTTGCATGGTTGCTCATGATGTTGGATTCATAAGTAAATCTTCTAATCGTTGACTAAGATGTTGCTTTATGTGGTTTGAGGTATGAGCCGAGTTCTTGAGTGTTCTTGTTTTAAGTTGTTAGTGCTTGGCTTGGATGGTTGCTCATGATATTGGATTTGTAAGTAAATTCTCTAATCACGTTGCTCTATGTGGTTTGAGGCAAGAGCCGAGTTCTTGAGTGGACTTGCTCTAAGTTGTTAGTGCTTAGCTTGGATGGATGTTCATGATGTTGAATTCATAAGTAAATCATCTGATCGTTGGTTAGGATGTTGCTTTATATGGTTTGGGGCATGAGCTGAGTTCTTTAGTGTTTTGTTTTTAAGTTGTTAGTGCTTGACTTGGATGGTTGCTCATGAAGCTAGAATCGTAAGTAAATCTTCTAATCGTTGGCTAGGGTATTGCTCTACATGGTTTAGGGCATGAGCCGAGTTCTTGAGTGTTTTTGTTTTAAGTTGTTAAGACTTGACTTGAATGGTTTGCTCATTTTTATGTTCAACTCGTAAGTGGATCCCCTAATCATTGCCACGTAGAGCATACATAGGTTGTATTCTTGTCAAACTTTTGTTCGGGTAGAGCTTCGTCGTTCTAAGTGAAGTAGGCACGTTCTAATCTTGTATGGTTTGCTCATGATTTGCTTAGAATATGAGGTTCGAGAATTAGTCCATTCTTGCCTCATGCTTGTCTAATTGCAAGGAATCATTGTTGTTTAGTTATGTTATTACCATGTGCTTGATGAGTTGCAAAAAATCCTTATTGATTAGTCGGGTTTTGCCACGTGCTTGTTTAGTTGCAAGGAATAGTTGCTATTTAGTTATGTTATTACCACATGCTTGACAAGTTGCAAAGAATTGTTGTTAATTAGTCGAGTCTTGCCACATGTTTGTTGAGGTTGCAAGAAATCATTGACTATTGAGTTGAGTCATTAATTCATGTTTGTTGAGTTGCAAAGAGATGTTATTGCTTATTGTTATTATCGATGCTTTATACCACACCCCGAGTTTTTCGGAAGAGAGTCGTGTCGGTCTTGGACATGTTTTGAAGCATGCCGGGTCAAGTCTCTCATAGTTCGACAGTATTGAGATGTATCACTTCCGAATTGGGTTTGGCTTAGATTGATGCTCATACGTATCGGATCAAGCCATGGTTTTTGTTCCGTGCTCGACATGTTCTATCGACATGGTTTTGATAAGTCATAGCACACACACTTCGCATGGCATACCTTTGAGGCACTCTTGCATTGGCCTAAAGTAAATATAAGAACTGGTTTTGTGCGATGCACTTTGTGTGATCACTAAAGGAAATATGTGTTCGTCGCCATAGAGCATGGTTATGATGCCTTGTTAATGAGAAAGAGATGCTCCCATGCCAATAGGATGCCTTGGTTGAGCTTGGAAACCTCGGGAAACTAGCCATGAGAAGCCTTAATTGAGCCAAGGTGCCTTGGTCAAGTCAGGAAGTCTAATATGAAGTTGAAAGCCTCGGTCAAGCTAGGACAAAGTTAAATGAATCTTTTATGAGTGCCAGTATATGCATAAGTATGATATGTTTAATGTGTTTGATGAAAAGTTGAAGGGAAGCATGCATTGAAAGTATATCGGAATAGATACATGTATGTAGCCATGGTTTAGATACATGTATGCATTAAGTACTTGAGAGCTATTTTCTTGTATATGGTCAAGGTAAAACAAGAGCCTTGCTATTGATTTGCCATCGACATATTAGGTGCCAAGATTTGCATGTTTTTTATATGAGGCATTTTCCTATATAAGGATTAGATGATTTACTTATTGAGTTTTTAACTTATTTGTTGTTGTTTCCCTTTTTTTTCAAGCCCACAGGTATAGGTACCCCTCCCGTTCCCTTTGGTGCACTTGTAGAAATGAAAGTGAACATATTGGGGATCATAGAGAAGCTAGGACTAACCCCAACCTTAGTTTTACATGTAATCAAAAATGGCCAAGAACCAACGGGCTTGTAAATATAACTTTCGATAAGCATAAAGAAGAATGATATGACTAGTATTATGTGTATATGTTTTCCTTATTATCTTATTGTTGTTGGGAGATGTAGTTGAACGCTTCCACATGTATTTATTTGAAAGATAAAAATAACGGGATGGCAATGCCTCCTAGGACGTTTTCTCAAAGTAACCCTCACTAGTCACGTTCCCATAGTCAAGGAAGTCTGAGGCATGATAACAAGGAAATTGGGCATCATATCTTCTAGCGGCTTCATAGAAGATACATGTATTATGAGCTTGTCACTCCCAACCGGCAGAAGTATAGATAAATTTCATGTTAAAATTGCATACGGCTAAATTAGTTTCTTTCCAACCAATAAAATGAATTTGATTGTATGTAGGTACCACCATTGAGATATAGTACCATTGATCACTCAAATACATTCTTAAAACAAAGAACAAAATATCACGTGATTTACATTTAGTTTTTCCTTTATATTGTACAATCACAATTTATCTTAAAATATAGATAAAATCGTCGATCTTTCTTGATCTTGTTTGGAACTTTTTTAAATTGTCGATTGGTTAGTTGAATCAAATTTTCTCTCATATCACATACATTATCTAAAACTAGACTAAAGTGCCAACTCATGATTTTACGAGAGATGCTAAAAGTGCTCTTATGCTAACATATTACATATACCATATCCCAAAATATGAAAAAACATACCAATTATTTTTATAACATCATTATATACAATCTTGTTCATTCTAAACATATGATAACACCTTGTTAGATGAATTGTGACGTCTTGAAATTCAAGCCCTTTAAGGGATGTATGAACATGAATTTCATCAATGCAATGTTGGTTAATCTTACTTGGAACTGATCACTCCCAAGATACTAACCTTGAAAGGAAAAGCTAATGAGGACGGAACTCGTGTGACTAAAGAACTTGACTTGGGAAAATAACTCAACCATGAGACCTGTGTAAGGACGATCCTGTAGTTATACAGGCCGGTTTCAAAGGTGACTAGAAGTCGGTTTGTGGATAAGTTATAATGGGACGACGGGTGAATCCGTTTATTATTATCGAGACCACAATCAGCCCAATGTCAATTCAAGGTAATTGTGTACTTTGAAATAAGAATCAATCCTTCACAATTTCATAATAGTCAAGAGTGTCCATGTGTCGAGAAAAACTTGAACATGATTTGATGTTGAGTTAAGCATGATTCGATGATGCATAAATCCTCGAAGCCGCCTATTAGTCCAAGAAGCACTAAAATTGCATTCAATCGACATTGACGCAATATGTGAATCCGATATTGGACGATGAATTTTCAGGAATGTCAAAGATGAACTTTTGGAAGATGTTTCTATAACCTTCAAAGTTGTTGGTAAGCTCGAATTGTTGAAAATGAATTAATGAGCCAAGAAATTTAGCCCATGAGGTAGTGGGCTGGCAAGACCCAAGTAGGCCTCATGCCCAAGGAGTGGCGGCTACCATGGTGGGCCCAAGGCAACTTTTGAGTCCATTGGAGCCAATTAGCCCACTTGACCTTTCTAGCCCGTTGTCTATTCTTAATCAATTTGAGTCCAACAAATTCCCGAGCCCATTCCTATTCATTCCTAGCCCGTTTCTTAGGCCCACTTCGTATCTCAGCCCATGGACAAAGTGGTAATTGTACCAAGATGGAAAAGACCAAATTGCCTCTCTAGATATTATTGGAAAGAAGACAAAAGAATAGAGAGAAAGCTTTGGGTTGATGAGGTCATGTGCATGGGGAAGAAGCAAGAAGTAATGAGCATTGATTGAGAGTGGACTAGGCCCCTTCTTCCTTCTCTATCCTCCCTAACCAGCCAACCACCCCATTTCCTCCTCCTCTTCTTCTTCTTCCTTTCCTTTCTTTCCAACATTTTCATTGTTGGTCTAGCCTTGTCATCATCAAAACCACCTGCAGCAGCAACCAGGAGCCCTTGTCACGCCCTGACCCTCAAGCTTGCGATAAGCCCAATTCACTTGAGGTGTACTGTACAACGTTCCAAGCATTGTTGTTGACCAATTTTTTTTATCTTATAATTATACACATGTGGAAGTGAAATAAAACATTCCAACCAACAATAAGAAATAACAAGGATAGCAACAATAACAATAAAGATGAAAGACAAAAACACCATTTTATTTATTTGCAAGATTAGCCCAAATTACAGCACATATAAACATGCCTTACTATAGGCGAAAAGTTGAGGCATACTAAAAAGGGACCAGCTTGGCTAACCTAACATTGTACAAGTGGGGGAGGGGCTTGTCAAAAAGGGGAATAGGGCACAACAGCCTACTTGCTGTCCTCAAAAGGATCAGTCTCTTCACTCTTCGGGTTAGAGATCTCGTGTGTCAGGGGGATCTAAGTCCATGGGATCCCAGACTTCTGTCGGCCCTACAAAAGGAATAGATCCATCAAAACCTCGGAGGGGACCGTACAGAATGTGTAATGTCCTGAAAATCGACTCAATTTTGAGATTCTATAAAATGACAGTGTTAGTCGAATGCCTAGTCAGTACAAATATTTCTGAATTGTTTGTTCGTGGGATAATGGATTACAGGCAGGCACCAATAGGGAACGATATACATACAACTCGCAATTTTGAATGGGAACGAACCACCCTTCAACCATGAGGACTTGGGCGAGAATGATATCCTCTAATACTAGACTATTAAATAAATGGAAATAAATCAATTCGGGAGAAGTACAAAGTCAAATTGTGGGTGATTTCCGCACGACTTCGATACGAACTACAAACGACACTAAACCGAATAATTTTCATATGGTACTCAAGATTATCGATTGAGCCATCGGGATCACACGACAATCGAGGGATGTCCCTGACTCAAGAATTGGAGTAAACGTGGATCAAAGAATAGTTGACCATGGGTCAAATGTAAAGAAAAGTCCTAAAGGGCGCCCGATAATCCAAATTGTAATATGGTCGCCATCGACTCAATTTAGCCCCGATTTAAATCCAATTTTTGGGAATCGACTTCTTAGTGATGTTAGGACTAAATATTTGGACATTGCCTCATTTGTTTTTGGATTTTCCATTGGGCTTGGAAGTGTCGGAAAATGTAAAATTTGACTGGGTTTCAAGCCTACAAGTGGGCTAACCCAAGACCAACAGCCCAATGGGCCTTATACCCATCCAGCCCAGCTCAAGAGGGCCCAAGCTAGCCCAATCTCCCCTCCCTTCTTAGCCCATGGGCTTCTCTTTTAGCCTTTTTCCTTTTTGTGCCCAAGTGGGCTTTGTTTATACTTTATTTTGGCTTGTTTTTTTTTATTGGTTCTTGAAGTAAGTGGCTAGCCCACTTACCTTGGTTTCATGATCAAGTCTCCAGCCTCTCTCTCTCTCCTCCTTTCTCCCCTCTTAGCCGCCCAACCTCCTAGCTCTCTCACTCTCTCTCTCTCTCCTTTTCTCTTCCTTTCTTCCCTTCCTTGTTATGGTTTGTTGTTTACCGCCGAAAACCAACCTTGACGCTCCCATCGGAGCTATTGCCACCATCCAACATGGAGCTGCCAATGTCCAGAAACCAACCGCTCATCGCCGGCCGCCCTTGGTCCCTACCGGTTGCCCGTCCAACCACCCATTTGATCGCCCAACCGTTGCTGCCTCCTTCCGCTTGAACAGTGCACCAACATTGTTTTGGCCAGTTTCAGCTGTTATTCATCATTTGTTGCCATCCCCAAGCTAACCCCGCGTAGCTCTTGTTCTTACCTTCGCGACGGTGTTGCCAGATTTCCGACCCAAGTGAGTTAATTTCGTAATCCTTGTTTAGAGGTTAATATTGCTTAGGTGGTTAATTAGTTTAATTTTGTTCTTGGGTAATTATGGATTAGTTGTTAATTGTGGCTGGTTTAATTAAGGCTGACTAGGGTTAGATTAAAGCAACTAGGGTTAGTAATTAAAGTAACTATGGTTAGTAGTTAAAGTAACTATGGTTAGGATTAAAGTAACTAAGGTTAATTAGTTAATCATGATTGAGTTAATTAACCCTAGTTAGGTTAAATTTTTTAACCATGGTTAATTTTATTATTATTTAATTAATTTCGGATTAGTTATTGTTCACGCGGCACTATTCATATAGAAGCAAATTTTGGTCTTAAATTGTTGTGTTCTTGATTGTTAAGGCTTGTTGAATTACTAATTGTGAATTATTCCTGAGAATTTTGGGGGTGTACATGGTTGTTGATTGGTTAGAATTAAATTTTGGATTTGTCGATTATTACTGCTTGACATTATATGTGGGTTATCTATAATGGCATTTCACGTGAGCGTGAGCAATGTTGCATTCACAATAGAATAAATACAAGAATAAATTACTTGATGATGTGTTGCATGGTCACATTAAATTGAGAACCCAACGTTGCTGGATGACCACCAATCCTTTGAGGTTGTGCCGTGGCTGTTTGGTCGCCAAACTTCGATCAGATGCCTAACAGTGTTAGTTGTAGGGTTATGGTTATGGGCGAGCCCTATGCTCTTTCGGGAATGCCGTTGATGGGGAATAGCCTATGATGTCGCCGTGCCTCGAGGATGAGGATGAAGCCTAGCTTAGGCCAGAGACCGCCAATTATGAGGTTGTGCCGTGATCCTGGGGATCATAATAATCGGACCATGTGTAGGCATTGAGATATGAGAAAGTTTTGTATAATGCTCTAATTATTTGTATGCCTCTTACCATTGTTGTGAAGCAATTGACAATTTTTACAAGTTGTGTATGCTAAGGCAAGATAGGGCGCTTGTGGTTGCATTTGATTATTAAACTATCTTCTATTATAATTTTTTTGAGGTGGTGTTGGATGATTTTGCGGTTTAGGTTGTATGTTAGACTCCCGAGGCGAGCGAAATTCCTAACCAAGGCTTAGAACTTTAACTTGCTGAGTTTATCTCAACCCGTCGTTGTTAAGTTTTCAAACCCTAGATGATGCAGTACCCAGTACACTTTGGTGTCCTGGTGGACATGAGTACCACCATTACTATGCGGCCAACCCCAGGGCTGCAATTTTGTGTACAAGCACCACGTGACTATGGTTTGGGTGGACAATGAATCAAGAGACCATTACATGCCTCACATCTTTAAGGCATGGTTTATCCAAATGTGAGGTATTCTGTACGGTCCCCTTCGAGGTTTTGATGGACCGGTCCATCTTGTGGGGCCAACCAAGGATGTTTGGGATCTCATGGACTTAGATCCCCTTGATGGCAAGATCTGCAACTCAAAGATTAAAGAGAGTGATCCCTCTGAGGAGAGCGATCCTTTTGAGGCTAGTGAGTAGGTAGCTATGGCATATTCCCCTTTTTGACAAATCCCTCCCCCACTTGTACAACGTAGGTTAGTTAGGTTGGTTCCTTTTTGAGTAGGCCTTAGCATGTCGCCGGTAATAAGCTATGTATATATTTGCTGTTGTACATGCTAACCTTCAAATAAATAAAATAGTGTTTGGCTTTCCTTTGCTAATATTGCTGCTATCCCTATTATTTCTGTTTTGGGAGTTATTCATTTCCGCATGTGTTTAACTATAAGATAAAATGAATTGGTCGATGACAGTGCCTAGGACATCATATAGTTAGACCTCAAGTGAAATGGGTTGGCACGAGCTCGAGAGTCGAGGCATGATAGAATGCCTCCCATCTAGATAAACCACACCTTAAAAACGTGAGTTACGTAATGGTTTCTCAACCCTTCATCCACCCATATTGTCATAACATGGTGTTCGTACACAAAATTTTGGCCAAGGGCAGGCCGTGTGGTCACGATGGTGCTCATGTCCACGGGGACACCAAATCGCACTGGGTACTGCGTCATTTAGGGCTTGAAATGTTAACCATGACGGGTTGAGATAAACTCAGCAAATTAAAGTCCTCAACCTCGGTTAGGAACTTCACTTGCCTCGAGATAGTCTAACATACCACCTAACCCATCAAACCACAACCACCATACCTCAGTTTAATAAACAGACACAATCAAAAGCGACCCTACTTGACATTAGCACACGTAACCTACAAGAATTGTCAATTACTTCATAATAACAGTAAGAGACATGCAAATAATCAAAGCATAACATAACTTCCTCAAATCTCAATGCTCACACATGCTCCGATTATTACGACATTTCAGGATATGGCACAACCTTGTGGTTCGGTCGGTCATTAACCTAAGCCAAGCATCATCCTCCTCCTTGAGACACGGTGTAGTCATGGGCTCTCCCCCACTGACGGCATTCCCTAAGGAACATGGGCCTAGTTTCAACCGTGACTCACATCTGACCACCGTCAAGTGACTAAATGGCCATGGCACAACCCCAAAGGATTGGCGGTCATCTGGCATTATTAGGCTCTCAGTTTAATGTGACTATGTAACACATCATCAAGCAATTCATTCTTGTCTTTGCTCGGTTATGAATGCAACTTAGCTCATGCTCACACAACATACTATTGCAATTGAGACACATATAATGTCATGCTGTAATAATCGAAAATCAAGGGCAATAGTATAGTCCAATCACTTATGAAAATTATGACAAACCAAAAATCAACTCCAATCAATCCACAACCACATATATCCCATAATTCTCGGGAAATAATCGACAATCAGCAATTCAACATGCCTTAACAATCATGAACACATCTGATGCAAGCCCAGGTTAGGCTTTCTCAAACAATAGGATCGGGAGAGTGACTCGCACACGGGAAAACAGGACGAACAGAAATTCCAGCACTGCGCAAGCATAGGAGAACAGTCGTATCTTTGTTGATACAGATCGGATCGATCTGATTCCAAATCCAAATGAACGGAGACTTCTGGATCTACAATTTATCTGTTTTGGGTTTTCTGAAATAAGCACTATAGGATGGTCGAATTTGGGTTCGAAATAACGAACAGAACAGGAAAAGATAGAAACTCCGTTGGTTGCTCTTCTAGGCCTCCAAGGAAGTTGAGGGGGCACCGATTCTTCTAGATCGATGACTGCAACTCTTCAAGGATGCAGATTTCGAAAGCTCCGACTCTTTAAGGACGGATTCAAGGGTATGAACTCTACAAGGTTCATGATACTTGCTTCAAAGCAAAGTTTTTTTCATTCATCATAGTCGTCCCCCTTCTACAAGAAATTGGATGGCTTATATCGCCAAAGAAATAAAAACAGAGCATTGAAACTAGGAGAAATAAAGACAGAACATTGAAACGAGAAGAAATATTAAAGAGCATAGAAACTATAAACTAGTAAAAGCATTATGAGGGCTCCCGAGGTGTCCTTCAAGCTTCCGGGATGGACTCAAGATATCGATACGGCTCCTTGGTTTCGTCGAGCTTGAATGCGGGCCGATCTTCTTGGTCGAGAGAGCTGGTCTTCAATGCGGGCTGCATTAACATCAAATTAAAACTACAATTCGCTTATGTATGAATAGTGCCGCGTGAACAATAATCATGAACAATACGCATGAATAGTAACTAATTCGAAATTAATTAAATAATAATAAACTTAACCATAGTTACTAAATTTAACCTAACTAGGGTTAATTAACTCAACTATGGTTAACTAACTAACCTTAGTTACTTTACACTAACTATAGTTACTTTAATTACTAACTATAGTTGTAATCCTGAGGATTCAATTGATAATTCCAAGTACAAGATAAAAATGAATCGGTTTAACGTCGTTCGTAGCTTGTATCGAAGTCATGTGGAATCATCCACAATCCGGCTTCGTACTTCCGTCGAATTGATTTATTTCCGTTCGCTAATCATCTAATACAAGATGGTATTGTTCTCACTCAAGCCCTTATGGTTGAATGGTTTGTTCCCAATCAAAACTGTAGGTTGTACACATATCGTTTCCCTAATGGCGTTTCCCTAAAATCTGTTATCCCACAAATGATCAATTCGGAGCATTTGTACTAACTAAGCATTTGATCGATATCACCATATTATAAAATCCCAAAATATGGTTGAATTTTAGGACATCATATAGCACCCTCTAGAACCACCTAAAGTCTGAGCGGTTCTTGTTGTGCACCCCTAGTTGGTTTCATCTTCGTCTTTTTACTCCTAATTGCATTACAATATTAAAATCATAGGTAAATGAGGGAAAATGAGAAATTTAATACTGAGAGAAACTCACTCTAGACTTAAATGTATTAATTTATAGTCAATTCTTGAGCCAGCTAATATGGACAAAGAATATGATTTTTTTTGTCAATAACAAAGAATATGATTGAATGGTTGATTACATGCATTTGAAATGACTTTTAGGGTATGTTTAGTACCCATTTTGTTCTTAGGGACTATTTCTGCCCAAAAATAATTTTTTTTTTTTTAAATTTTATTTCTTAGATGATTTTGTAAGCATTCGAAAACATTTGGTAGCTATACAAAATTTATATTCTCAAAATAGAATTGCATTTGAATTTTTTTTTTTGAATTATAATTTCTTTTAATTTTTTAAATAATTTTATGAGATTTTCTTTTCTTTTTTTTTTTTTTCTTTCTTTTTCTTTTTCTTCTTTCTTCTTCCTCCTTTAGCTAGTCATTGGCCCCGATAAAGTCAAGCCTTGAACCCACCCTACCACCTCACCCTACTACCTCGAGGTTGGCCTCATCATGGCTAGGGAGGTCTAGCCTCGCCGCCTCACTTAGCCATTGTGAGGCTGAGCATGAAGCTCAACCTTGCCTAGTCACAAAGAGGTCATCGGACCTCATCTTTGGCCAATTGTTGGCCATCGCCAAACCTGGCAACCAACTTGAGGAAGAAGAAGAGGAAAATAAAAGGAAGTAAAAAAAAAAAAAAAAAGAGGAGGTTTAATTCTAGAATTGGTCCTAGAACAATGAAGTAATTTTTTTTTTTTACTTCTTCATTCTACTCCAAATCTATTCCGGGGAATAAATTTGTTTCCTAGAGTAGAAAATTAGCTAATGTTACCAATTAGATTTCTGTTCTTTTTTTTATATTAGAACAAAAGAACAGAAATAGCCAAAAATTGACCAATTATAAATATGCTATTAATCTAATCTTACTATTTTTCAAGATTTGATATATGACTTTCATTTAAATTAGAATTTCTGAATTTTAGTGTATACATGAAAATTAAAATTATTATAAAATATAGAATTTTTCATAATTTCTAAAAATCACTTTTCACCAGAACAAAGTGAAATTATTGTTACTTAGAAAAATTTGAAAAAAATGCACTTTTCAACTACAAACTCGAACTCTAGTTTGAACCCCAAACCTAGTCGAGTCTATTGAATTTAACTTAGGATAGTTAGCTAATTTGAGTTGAAAAATTTTAAGTGTTTTATTAAGTTTAGCTCAAACTAAATGTCTTCGGCAACCCGGTGCCCAATTCGGATGCTAATCCTTTTTAATGTGCAATTGCCCGCACACCTTGCCCTCTAATTCTAGAGAAGTTTTTTACTTCCCTCTCCAGTGGAAAAAAGAGGTAACATTATAGGGTCTCCTACTCCTGAACGGATCTCCGGCTCATTTCTTCTCCTTTGAACCTTTTAAGAACTTGCTTTGGTCTAATAGTTCAATCAAGTTCAAGTCAAGTTGAATAATAACTGCATCAGACATGGCAAAATTGCATTCGTAGTGATAGGTGTCGTCACAATATCTATTTCTTTTCTTTTTTTTTCTCTTGAAGGAGTGGTGTTTCTATCACATGATAGTGACATATTTTTCTTTTTCTTTGAACAAGTATTTTTGAAGATATTGACAAAAACAAGCATCACAATTTAATTTGCTCAAGTATTATATAAGCTGAAATAAGCTATTGATGATAGATAAAACCCTTGTGCAAGTTTTTTCTACATCGTTAGGTATGTCATAATTACTCTTAATTTAATTGCCTTTTTTTTTGTTCTTTCTTCTTTTGCCACAAGGATAAGATTGAAGATGGCAATATAATCTAGTAAAATAGAAAAAGGAAAAATTTGTTTCTTCTATTGTCCAAATTTTTTAATCTAGCCTCCTTCCTTTTTTGTTCTTTCTTCTTTTGCCACAACCATTTCTGTCTTCCTACTTGCCAAAACAAGAGAAAAAGAAGGAAATAGACCAAATGCTAAATCCTATCCAAGATATTGATGAAAACAAGTTTTATGATTTACTTGCTCAATTATAATATAAGCTAAAATAATTTATAATGTATTAAATTGCTTGTAAAACTTTATCTACATCAAAGTATGTCATAATTATTCTAGATTTTATTGCCTTTTATGAAGGATAAGATTGAAAATGGCAATATAATCTAGTAGTAAATAAAAGGAAAAATTCGTTTCTCTTTTTTGTCCAGATTTTTTGCCACACTCCTTTTTTTGTTCTTTCTTCTTCTGCCACAACCATTTCTGTCTTCCTACTTGCCAAAACAAGAGAAAAAGAAGGAAATACACCAAATGCTAAATCCTATCCAAGATATTGATGAAAACAAGTTTTATGATTTACTTGCTCAATTATTATATAAGCTAAAATAATTTATCATGTATTAAATTGCTTGTAAAACTTTATCTACATCAAAGTATGTCATAATTATTCTAGATTTTATTGCCTTTTATGAAGGATAAGATTGAAAATGGCAATATAATCTAGTAGTAAATAAAAGGAAAAATTCGTTTCTCTTTTTATCCAGATTTTTTGCCACACTCCTTTTTCGTTCTTTCTTCTTCTCGCCACAACCATTTCTGTCTTCCTACTTGCCAAAACAAGAGAAAAGAAGGAAATAGACCAAATGCTAAATCCTATCCAAGATATTGATGAAAACAAGTTTTATGATTTACTTGCTCAATTATTATATAAGCTAAAATAATTTATCATGTATTAAATTGCTTGTAAAAATTTATCTACATCAAAGTATGTCATAATTATTCTAGATTTTATTGCCTTTTATGAAGGATAAGATTGAAAATGGCAATATAATCTAGTAGTAAATAAAAGGAAAAATTCGTTTCTCTTTTTGTCCAGATTTTTTGCCACACTCCTTTTTTGTTCTTTCTTCTTCTGCCACAACCATTTCTGTCTTCCTACTTGCCAAAACAAGAGAAAAAGAAGGAAATAGACCAAATGCTAAATCCTATCCAAGATATTGATGAAAACAAGTTTTATGATTTACTTGCTCAATTATTATATAAGCTAAAATAATTTATCATGTATTAAATTGCTTGTAAAACTTTATCTACATCAAAGTATGTCATAATTATTCTAGATTTTATTGCCTTTTATGAAGGATAAGATTGAAAATGGCAATATAATCTAGTAGTAAATAAAAGGAAAAATTCGTTTCTCTTTTTGTCCAGATTTTTTGCCACACTCCTTTTTTGTTCTTTCTTCTTTTGCCACAACCATTTCTGTCTTCCTACTTGCCAAAACAAGAGAAAAAGAAGGAAATAAACCAAATGCTAAATCCTATCCAACTACCCATGCCAAAAAAATGGACGAGCAAATAAGGCATGCCTTTTTGGGGCAAGACAAGAATGTCCTTTTTTGTCTTTTTCTTTTTGAGTTAAGAAAAGAACACTCTCGGTCTCATGCACCTGCTCTCTCGTTCTCCTGGATGCCTCTTTCTTCTTCCCCTATAAAAAGCCTCCACTCCCTCATTCTTCTTCACTTCATTCTCCTTTCTCTCACTGCCTGAAACCATCAACTCTCTCTCTCTCTCTCTCTCTCTCTCTCTCTCTCTCTGTTCAACAATGGCTGGCCGAATCATTCCTGCCAACAATGACCAGAACCAACTATTGGCCATGCTGCCACCAGGCTTCCGCTTCTTTCCGTCTGATGAAGAGATCTTCCGTTACTACCTGGCGAAAAAGAACGACCGTTCGAACCCTGAGCTGGGCAACCATTTTGATCACAATGTGATCAGGGAGCTCGACGTGTTTGGCTACAGCCCGCTGGAACTGTCAGAACAACCCCACTTCGTGTACGGCTCTGGGCCTGAGACCAGGCACTGGTATTTTTACACGGCGGCTCGTGGGCCTGCCGAGAGACAAAGTAGGGTGAGGGCCGTGAACGACGGGTTCTGGCTGATGAAGGGCAGGGCCAACGATGCTGCCGTGGGTGGTGGTCGTGAAGTTTTGGGGACGAAGAGCTGCTTCGTTTTTTACATGGGAAATTCAGTTCAAACTGCTGCCATGACTGATTGGACGTTGCATGAGTTTGCCCTGCCTGATCATGCCCAGGTAATTTCTGATAATTCTAAATTTCGCTTTTTTTTTTCAATTTTCCTTGATTTAAATTCAATTGAAATAGATCATGCTCCCCTCCTGATTGGTGAAAACTTTTAGTTAATTTTTCCATCTGTACGTTATGAGTTGGCTTTTGCATTTTCCTTTTCCAATCGTCAATTGTTATTGGGGTTTTGACTCTTGAGCAACATTTTCCTGTTTTTATTAATGGGATGTGGATTACATGGGAGCTTGTTTGATAACCCTTTCTGATATTCCCCAGTTCGACAGGATTTTGCATCAGTCTGGGTAGTCCAGGAGGCTTTTTAAGAATGGTTCGGATGTTTTATTAGAGAAAGTCTTCTAATTGGAATGCATCACTATCACTACTCTAAGAAGATGCTTTGAATTGTATTAACCGCATGTTAAAATTATGGATATACTAAACCACCATCTTGATAGTATGGACATCGTACACAATTCAAGTCTGCAGTTATAAGTAATTTTTCTAAATCAAAACCTTGGAAAGAGAATCTACAAGTACGCCACCTAAAAATAATGCTGAATGATCATAGAACATCTAAAACCTTGCCTTTATTGCATTAAACCTTTTACTTTAATCACTGTGCAGGCTTCTTTTGTGCTCTGTCGACTTTTCGCTAAGCCTTGGACTGGGAATAGCTCATTGAGTGCTCGCAATGATGGAGTGCTCACATATGAAGCTGCTCCACCAGGCAATCATGAGGACGTGATTGTTAGCGAGATACATAACCACGCTCCAGAATGGCAAATTCCTGCTCCTGTTCATCTGAACCAAACCATCTATCTGAATAGCAGGGTAAGATTTCATATCATGCCATACTTCGATCATTTCATTGCTTCTCGTTGTTGGATGCCAGAACAGTAATTTACCTAAAAGCCAACCTTTAACACTTGGCCAGCTACCCCTTGGTTAGTTCAGTGATATTTGGCATGCATTCTTCGGAATTTGCATCCTCCGGGAAGATTAAGTTGGTTTGTGATGGCATTTCACACATATTACATCATCAGTTATCTTAGTTAATGTTAAAAGCAACGTTGTGTTCTCTTACTCGAAATTTTTTTCCCCACATCTTAGTTTAATTTTCGTGAAAAACGAAAAGGAAGCTCATAGGAGCTGTATGAGCCCATTTGTTAATGAAAAAAATTGGGCCACTAATAAAATTCTGATCTTCCTTTTGGTTCTCATATTGCATCGACATCACAAGTGAATGCACTTCCTTTTTGACTACCTGTGTAGGTAAACCATCATCATGGGGACAGCGATGGTGCTGGGAACTTCGATGCTGATTTTGCATCCCGACCGGCAACAGGTGCCCAAGGGTAGACTACATAGAGCTGAATGATTTTTTCAGCCCACTTTGAAGCACCGTCTGATCATGCTTGTATCAAACTAATCGCTAATTTCGGCTTTCATAGTAACCGAGCAAATTTGTGCCGAAATTAGCGATCAGTTCATTTTTTGTTTTTTTCCCATTTTAATAATTTTAATTTTTCAGTCAGGTGGGGCATGATGGAATGATAAACACAAATCGATGTACAGAACGACAATCTTTTAGAAAAACTATATTCAAGCAGAAAGTTCCTACTATCTATGACCCCATTATCTTCAAAGAAAAGTTCAGTTGAGATTTGAGTCATTTTGCTAGAGAGTAATCTTCCAAATTTGGCTATTCAAAGTAAAATGTACATGGAGAGATACAAAAAGCAATGGCTTGCGGTTGAATAGAGTTGACACGGTTGGTTAAGCGGCGGGTGTTTCCAACTTAGGAATTGGAGTTCTCAGTTTAATTCCTACAATTTTATTGCACATGTCAAAAGTCTAAACTTGACCAATTTATAAAATTTATAAGAATGTTGCATGGACTTATAGATAATTGGGCCACTGCACTCATGCCCCTCGGTTGTTAAAAAAATGGCTTGTGCAATTTTGAACGAGATAATAAGTTCACTCCTCACTCAATCTCCACTGTTCATCAACCCAAAAATTTGCTTTTCTATCCTAGTGTTTCATCACAACAGCAAGAGCGGCTTGAGATGGTAAACCAACTCTACTATTGTGATGGAATCTAAATTGATCATATATACACAATAATAAAATTGATTATCATATATGTATTGACATATAAATTATGACTAAATATTTAGAGGTAAATTACATAGAAAATCAAGGACCAATTTTCCTTAGCAAAAAACATTTTTTGCATCACCTAAGTAGTAATATTATTTGTCTACTAAGTTTTATTTTTCTGTTTTTATTTTCCCTTATTTTGAATAATTATTAGAAAAAAGAAAAAAGAGGAGCGGCTTGGGGTTGGGCCTGCCCCCACCACCTTTTCTTTTTTTCCTTTTTTGCACGGGCCTAGGGTCCATCTCGCCCCAACTGATGAACTCGTTGGTCAGCCCCTCCTTCCTTCGTCTTCTTCCTCCTTCCATCTCCCTTGCACCTCTGCCCCGAAGCTGCACCTCACACATAGTGACCAACGACGTGCGCAAGAATGTGATATCCCGGAGAAGCGGGTTGGATTGGCAATGGATGAGACGCGCCTGTTGTGCCACCAAGGCGACACTGATTCGGCCAAGCCAAATCCAGTCGGCATGCTAAGAACCGGTAGCCGAAACCCCCATCAACCAGACCCTCCCCGCGTATAAACTGGGGAGAGATCTAAGATTAAAGGGGGAGCTAGCTCAAAAGTTCTGACTTCCGGAGAGAGAATCCAGGGAGGCAAACATCCGAGCAACCAAGTGGAGGAGCGAGCTTGGAGGACTTCCTTAGATAGACATCCGAGGAGGCCAAAGAGTGAGCAAGTTCAAGAGAGGAGAGAGAGAAACAAGTGAACGAGCCTTGTCGCTGCATCCGAAGTTGCCTACCTGGCCCAACGCCATCGCCATGCTACCTCCGAAATGAAAAGTTAAATATGGGTCGAAAGTTGAATATGGGTTAAATATGGGTCAAATGAAAATTAAATATTGGTCAAATATGAGTTAAGTAAAAGTTAAATATATGTCAAATATGAGTTAAGTGAGTCCTGAGTTTGGGTTTTACCTGTTCCGGGTGTGGGTCCGGGTATGGGTCGATGCCGACCACCCATTTGTTCAGCCACTAACGACGGTTACTACCCCCAATGCCACCACCGTTTAGCCACGTCACTCATCATCAAGCCCCCATGCCATTGAAATTCCCCATCGCCTCTTCCATCGATTTACCACTTGCGTCACCATAGCTTGCCTGAGCATTGCTCTTTGCGACCCATAGATTGAGCCTCATGCCATAGAGCCTATTGTTGCCCTCACTACCCGTTGTTTTTGACACTTGATTTTTAGTCAACATTAATGCATAAAAAATAGAATTAGTAATTTCTGATTATGACAGGTCCTTTTTTGGACAAAAAGTGTCATTTTTCAATTATATCTTTTATTTTAGCTTTAGAAAGCAATTTCTTAGTCATTTCATACAAAAACTCGAAAAGTCAAGTGATTGACTTTTGAGTTGACTTTTTGGTCAACCTATTGACCATAAGTAAACCTTGAGTCAAATTTTGACTTATTGCACTAAAATGTTTGTTTTAAGTCCAATTTCACTTTAGAATTATAAATTTTGGAAAAATTAAAAGATTTGACCACAAAATCAAACTTTCACTAAAAAGTCAACTAGGGTTTGACTTTTGGTAAACCATTTGACCAAAAAAATTGAAAAAAAAAAAAAAATCACAAAACAACTTCATTTTAGTTCCAATTTGACTTTAACATTAATAATTTTGTGAAAATCGATTAAGAACCTTGTTTTCCAAATTTTTCGGTTTCAAGTTCGAATCAACCAAAAATAAAATTATTATCATTCTAATCATAATTAAGCTTAGTTCATTCCATGACATTTAATCTAGAAAAATTACTCATTTACTCATTCAATCAATTTCAAGATCAGGCAAAGCGAAATATGAATTGACATTTTGCCCCTAATTAGAGGCCTCAAATCGATTCTTCATGATTTGCAAGTGAATACTTCTATCCTACTCAATTTTGTGATCTAATTGCAAATTTGGGATTTATTTTAGCAAATTTACTTACCAACTCATTGATTAGGGAGATTTAGCTTGCTAGGCCTTAAGAAAATAGAGTTGTTGAGCTTCAATTTAAGAAATTTGAGTTGACCCATTCAAGACTAGGATTTAATTTGATGAATTGAGGTTCAATTTGGACATTAGCCCTCAATTTAATTTTGGCAAAAATGTCATGTCAACAATTAAAGGTTAATTTGGATGCAACATTTTTTGCTAGGCATGGGCAATTTTGATCGAGTTCAATTTCAATTAATTTGCGAATTATGACCAATAATTAGGTAGAATTGTCCAATTTAAGGCCTAAAAAATCTAATTTAGTGTGCCCATGGTGTGAGTCCAATAATTTTCATGCCAATTAGACAATTAGGTTACTAAAAAATCATGAAATTGAATTTCCATGGTTTAATTAGCCTAATTTGCTTGAAATTGGACCATTTCTCTTCAAATTTGGATTGTTTTCTTTTTGATTAGGAAAATTTTCTTTTCAATTTAGTACATAATTGTATAAACTCAAGAAAAATTGGGCTGAACTACCCAAGAACTAGTTGAGCCGGTCAAACCAATCCAAAACTGATTCGATCAATCACACTAGCCATTGACAAAGGATGTCGATTCGACCCTCTCTAGCAGTTCTTGGCCAGCCATCAACACCATATGGTGGCCCAGCCTAAATTCCAATCTCCCATTCTCTATATTCCCAAAATTTACAAAATGGTCCCTAGATTTTGGCAAAATTACAAAAATTGTCCCTAATTGGGTTCTTAATTACAAAATTCTTTTTGAGTCATTCATTACATTTTATCTTAACCATTAAATTAGCATATGTTAAATGTGTTAAACATGTTTAGATATCTAAAAAGTTAGTTAGGCACATGGATTAATATATAGTTGTCAAATTAATCCAATGACTATGATTTGAGATTAAAGATGGGTATATATACCATTTTCTCTCCAATTTTTCAAGGGCAAGCCATTATTTTCTATAGATTCTCTCTCTACAACTAAAATTCTTCCCAATCTCTTTCTAAACTCTCTCATTTTCCCACCTCATTTCTCTCTCAAAAACCGTCGAGCAGTTTTGGTCTCAACCGCCCAAACCGCCACCACCGGCCTTATGCCAGTGATCTCCAACACCGGTCTCCACTAACCTCCCTTTCCCTCTTCTTGAAACTCCGATGATCAGCAGTAGCTCTAGCGCCGCTCCGATTGATCCGCCCGGTATGATTTCCTGCAATAGTCAACAATTGGTTCTGTCTAGTTGATGATCGGTGCCATTCGAGCACTAATTCTCCCCTTTCCGATAGTCAAAAGATCCTTCGATGTCCCTGGATAGTGTTATGGTGTTTAGTGATCAACTCTTGTAGATCTAAGTTCAATTTAGTGACTAAACATCACAAAGGTAGGTTTCAAAATGTCCAAATCGATGAGGCGAGATTGCAATAGGCGATCGGGGCTAGAGCTCAAGTTTAGGGTTGAATCTATGGATGCTGTGATTTCTATGATTTTTCATGATGTTTATGGATGGATTTGCTTGAATGAATGTAGAGTGATTAGGCTTGGTAATGTGATTGTGCTTAATCTATTAAAATCATATTCTAGAGTGATAGACCTGGGAAAACCTCTTCGTTTGAGCTTGAAAACTTATTCAAATGCATTCAAGGCCTGTTCAACTTTTAAAATAGACTCAATAAGCTTCCCAACGAGCCATAAAACACTCTAATCAGCCTTTGTTTGATACCTAAAAACTCTTATCAAAGTCACATATAGGTTCTATGATTAAGTTCTGATTACTAAAGTTCTGTGATTAACTTGACCTTTGCAGCTTTGGGATTTTTTGCTGATTTTTGTAATTGGAATTCCAAGATGATTCCTTCACGAGAAAATGTTCACGACATGTTAATGTAGAACATATATTTTGTTCTCAAAAATCTTCGAGATCATCATGTTAGGACAAATGTCCTTAACATTACCATCACATATGCTGATTTATGGAGTTCTTGGCTACATGTATCGGATTCTTGAATTTTTATTTAAATTTGTGTTCAGAATCTGATTTGGAGTTCTTCATGAAAGTTGTGCACGGCAATATTGTCATAACATACTTTTTTTCTCATAATTTTTCAATAAGCACAACTAAGTTAAATTCTCTAAAATACATCCTCTATTCTACTAGTCTACATATTATAAAATCCAAAATTTTGACATTGCTGATTTTATTGTGATTTTCCCGAACCCTTTTCAAGTTGATTCCTTCTAGACATTTGTTCAACTGAGTGTTGTTCATGACATATATTGTTTTCATGATTTTTGAATGTCATTCATTAGGTCAATTTCCCTAAAATTGTCCTGACCTGTATTCTACCCCTTATGAGCTCATGTGTGTATTCATGTAAAATTGTGCACTCAATTGTGATTCTTTGTCCTTGAAGGCCTCATGAATGTCATTACATGTTATAATACCATCTTAGGGACACTCATGCCATGCTAATTAAACATCATTTCATCCCAAATGTATCTGGTTCCATTGATTTCTTCAAGGAGAATGGCTGCCCAATACTTATCACTAGCATTAGTCTAAAGTATTCGTTTCCCAATAGAGGGAATCTTCAAAAGAGGAAGCTGTTGCAAAACCTATTTGAGATGGGCAACTGCTTTAGTTTGTTTTTGTCCCCATTGAGGGGCATTCTTCTTGAGCATCCATTAGAGCAGTTTGAGTGTTTTAGAGATTTGAGGGACAAAATCCCTCAAATAATTGACAATGCCAATGAATTGTTGAACATGTTTGGTTGTAAAATCTTTTTCAGGGAATTTTTGGAGTTCATCAATAATGTGAGATTCTAGACAATTGGTTCTTTCTTTTAAACACATTCTAAGGAACTCTATTTCCTTCTAGGCAAGAATCATCTTCTTTTGAGAAAGCATAATTCCATGTTTCTTGACAATCTCAGCAAATTGGGTCAAAAGTTTACAATTTGATTTATCACCGGGATTATAAAGGAGGATATTGTCAATGTAAATCTAGGAGTTTGGTAGAATAGGCTAGAAGATTTTGCACATGGCCTTTTGGAAAAGAGATGGTGTAGTTTTGAGTCCAAAAGGGACAATTGTCCACTGAAAATGTTGGTTCGGGATACAAAATCTAGTTTTGGGTATGTCATTAGGATCGATGCAGAGTTGCCAAAATCCTACATTGAGGTCAAACTTTGAATAAATTTGTGCTTGGGCAAGGTTGACAAAGAGGGAATTTTGGTGGGGTAAGGGAAATTTGTCATCCTGAAAAATTGATTCAAAAATTGATAATTAATTACTAACCTCATCTTTTTACAGCTTAGCTCAACACATTTGTTGACATAGAATGTTTCACATGCCCATTGGGAGTTTGAAGGTTCAATCAAACTTTGTGCCAACAATTTTGAGCATTCTTCTTAAGCAAGAGCAAGGTGTTTAGGGCTCATTCTCGAGTGACTAGCCTTCGTCGGATTTATGTCTTCATTCCATTTTAAAGGAAGTTTGACATAAAAATTTGAGTTTTTCCACAAAGGCTAGTTATAGGTTTGAGAGAACTAGAATGAGATTCAGTGCATTAAGAGAGTAGAGTTTGGATTATTGAGTCCAGTTTGTCTGGCTGGAGAGCGCAAAATCGCTTGATGTCCACAAATTCTCATAACTAATTTTTGAAGCAAAGTCCATTGGACAAAATTCTAAGCTTTGGAAGTTGAATCAAGATGTCCCAACCAATGATGATGTCTTTATCAAGGGAGCTGGAACCAAGGATTTTTGTGGTGATAGAACACTAGGGAAAAAACTGGATGGTAACAAGTTTGTTATGGAATGTAGTAGCAAAGGTGTCATTGGAAGTAAAATTGAAATACTTGACATACGACTTCCAATATTCTTCTGGAAAAATCTTGGTGTCTAGTATGAAGGAACTAGCTCTAGTGTCTATAAGAGCCACAAGAGAAATGGGCTTGTGGTATTTTGACAAGAGAATTTGGATGGGTATGTAAAGGTGATGGACTGGTTCAAATATTTGGATTTCATTTTCCAGAAAAGGAGAGTTTGGAAAGAAGGTACACACTTCATTTTTAGAATCTAAAGCTGAGTTTAAACTATATGTCTAGATGGCACATAGAGTATCCCTAGAAGGTTGATCTTCTAAAGAGAAAACGGACTCAATGTCAGAATTGACGATTGGAATTCCAATGCTTTTCATGATTTTTTCAATCATATGGCTACCTCGCTCTTTGCCTTTAGACAATTTTTGACAAAATATCTTTTTTTTATTATTTATAAACATAACATTTATCCTTACTGCGTTTCTTTGAAGAATGATGGCAACTTTTATGAAGGAATTTCCACTTTTCTTTTCTATTTCTTGATTTCTTAAGAGAAAATCATTTGAAGTGTCTTTTTTTTTTTTGTAGCCTGTGTAGGATAGGTCGATACAATCCTTGTTGTTGAAAATATGTCTCGAGTTTAAGTCCAAAGCAAAAGTTTGATTTGTTTCCTAATCCTAGTAGGTATGGGTTTCCTAATCCTAGTAGGTGTGGGTTTCTTAATTTATTCCTACTCCAAGTAGGAGTGGCTTTCAAGAATTGGAGAGTCCTCAAGTTCCCTATATATACACAGTCGTGCGTGGAGAAGAATTGCGCCATTGTTGATGCAAGAGGTCTTGAAGCGCCGATTCGTCATTGAGTGCTTGGGAGGAGTTTTCTCCGTTGATTTCGTTCGAGCAATTACACCAAGAAGATTCAAGTGTTTGTAGCCGATTAAATTCTTGTGGTAAGAATTTGTGTATAATTCCTTTGTTGAGATTGAAAGATTATTTCACGAGGAATTGTGGGGCTAAACACTGCGTGAGTTGTTGGGTGTAATTGGGCTTGGGAAACACTGAGAGTGTTTGAGTGACTCGAGTGTGTAATCTCCATTGTATCGCTTGTTCTATAGTGGAATTCGTCGCTGCTCTCCTCGTGGACATAGGTCTCTATGATTGAACCACATAAATCCGGTGTCCGATTTATTTTCTTTATTCTGTCTATTTTATTGATCGATCGCTCGCCTTTTCCACAACAATTGGTATCGAGCCGAGGCTTGGCTAAGCTGAAGCGAATCAATGGCGACGAAAGAAGTAAAAGTGAGAATCGACAGATTTGATGGGAAGGATTTCGGTTTTACGGAAGATGCGAGATTGAAGATTATCTCTATCGATGAAACGCACGCGCCCTTATCGGGCGAGAAGCCGAGACGATGAAGAAAGCTAACTGGGATTTGCTTTGGATAGACGAGCTATGGGTGTTATTTGGCTGACGTTGGCTCGTAACGTCGCATTTAACATCATGAAGGAGACTACCACTGCGGGTTTGATAAAGCCCTATCAGATATGTACGAGAAGCCCTCTGCAATCAACAAGGTCTATTTGATGCGATGTCTATTGAAGATGAGCGAAGGTGCATCAGTTGCAGATCATATCAATGAATTCAATGTGATTGTTAGTCAATTGAGTTCAGTTGATATTGACTTTGAATATGAGGTATGTGCTTTGATTTTGTTATCCTCATTACCTGATAGTTGGAATACTACTATTACTGCAGTTAGTAATTCCTCTGGGTTAACAAGCTTAACGTTTGATGGGGTTCGAGATTTAATTCTAAGTAAAGATATTCATAGAAGAGAATCTAGTGAACCCGTATCTACTGTTTTAGTAGATGAAAACAGAGGAAGAACTAGTACACGTGGTAGTATGAACATGAACAGACGTAGCCAATCAATGACTGGTGGTGCTGTTTGTTGGAACTGTGGCAAGAGGGGGCATCTTCGAAGAAATTGCCTTAAGCTGAAGAATGAAAAAGGTAAGGAAATCTTAGTTGATACTACGAGATGATGTTGTAGGCATAGCTGTTGGTAATTCGAGATAGTGCTGATTATGTCTTGTCTATCACCGATTATTCATCGTTTGATGGATAGATTATGGATCCTGGTTGTTTTTTTCATGCTACACCAAATAGAAACTGGTTTACTACTTATCGGTGCATGTATGGTAGTAAAGTGCGTCGGGGAACAACGCTGAATGCAATGTTGTAAGTGTTGGTAATATTAAAATCAGAATGCATGATGGTATTGTGAGGACATTGGTGGTGAGTGAGGCACGTTCCGAGTTGAAAAAAAACTTAATTTCCTTGAGTGCCTTGGATTCAGTGGGTGTCGGTATTTTTCAGAATGTGGAATTCTGAAAGTTGTTCGAAATGCTTTAGTGATAATGAAAGGAATCAAGCACAATGGCCTGTATGAGCTTCAAGGTGAGACAATGACAGATTTCGCTGCAGAGACGTCAGATGTATATGTTCGAGAGTCTGAATTGTTGCATATGTGTTTAGGGCACATTGACGAGAGAAGCCTGAAGGTTTTAAGTGAAAGAAATCTGCTATGTGGTTATGTTGCTAACGAACTGAATATACGCAGGTGCTGTGATTTAGATCAACAGTGGAAAGTGCAGTTTAGTACGATAGTCAAAGAAACCACGGAAATTGCAGAGTTACTTCACTTGAATGTTTGCAGGTTGTCGCGGTTTTCTTCTAGGAAGAGTGCCAGATATATGTTAAGAGTTGTTGATGACTACTCGATGAAGACGTGGGTGTTTGTACTTAGGTACAAGTTTGATGCTATTGTCAGGATTATACAGTTGAGAGCTTTAATCGAAAAGGAGACTGGTAAAACGATCAAGCAAGTGTAGATTGACAGTAGTTTGGAGTTTTGCTCAAAGCTGTTAAATGAATTCTACATGAAGGAAGGCATAGTGAAACACCACACTACTGCCAATGAACCACAACATATTGCAGAATTGTTGAGCAGAACATTACTAGAGATGGCCCACAAAATGATCTCTAGTGCTGGTATGGCTAGGAGATTCCTAGCGGATGCACTTAGTATGGCTTGCTACCTGATGAATAGATCCCCATCGACTGCAATTAAACATCGGACTCCCGAAGAAGTGTGGTCAGGTAACGTTGCTGATTATTCTATTCTTAGAATATTTGGTTGCTCATGTTATGTTCGAGCAAGTGATGGTAAGCTCGATGGAAGGGCAAGAAAGTGCATATCCCTAGGCTATGCACAAGGTGATCGGGGTTATCGGTTGTGGTGCCCGGAATTAAATTCACCTGTTATCAGCAGAGAAGTTACGTTTGACGAGTCTCCAGTACTTCTTATTAGGAGTGGTAATAGCAGTGCCTATACGGATCTGAACGGTGTTTAGCTTGAGGTGGAGTTGCAACCAGAAACTCTTGAGGTAGATGGTACTAATGTGGTAATCAACACAGATAGTGCTTGTAACAAGGTGGAGTTTGTAAAGCCAACGGTTGCTGTAACTGCTGATATTGACAAGGTACATATTCGATCTCCTAATAGATATGGATGCAACAATGGTTTTGCTTTATCTGTGGTTAAGGAGATTGTGTCGAGAAATCCTTGTGTAGTAGTTAAATGTGCATGTAGAGTTGGTGTTCTTATGAGGTCCTCGATTATGGCGAAGTTCAAACGGGACTTGGGCTTGAAAGATATCTGTGGTGGTTGAGCCCATCGGGGGCTATGGGAGAGAAGCGGCAGAGTTCGAATTTTGAAGTGATTGTCACTTGGCTCAAACGTCGAGCCAATGTGGAGATTGTTGAAAATATGTCTCGAGTTTAAGCCCAAAGCAAAAGTTTAATTTGTTTCCTAATCCTGTAGGTGTGGGTTTCTTAATTTATTCCTACTCCAAGTAGGAGTGGCTTTCAAGAATTGGAGAGTCCTCAAGTTCCTTATATATATATACAGTCATGCGTGGAGAAGAATTGGGCCATTGTTGATGCAAGAGGTCTTGAAGCGCCGATTCGTCATCGAGTGCTTGGGAGGAGTTTTCTCCGTTGATTTCGTTCGAGCAATTACACCAAGAAGATTCAAGTGTTTATAGACGATTAAATTCTTGTGTTAAGAATTTGTGTATAATTCCTTTGTTGAGATTGAAAGATTATTTCACGAGGAATTGTGGGGCTAAACACTGCGTGAGTTGTTGGGTGTAATTGGGGCTTGGGAAACACTGAGAGTGTTTGAGTGACTCGAGTGTGTAATCTCCGTTGTATTGCTTGTTCTATAGTGGAATTCATCGCTGCTCTCCCCGTGGACGTAGGTCTCTACGATCGAACCACGTAAATTTGGTGTCTGATTTATTTTGTTTATTCTTTCTATTTTATTGTTCGATCGCTCACCCTTTCCGCAACACTTGGGACATTTGATCTTAATTCTAGTTTTAAGCATGCCTTATCAAGATGCTTATTTTCTCTGAGATAGCTTTGAAAAGCTTCTCATCGAAGATAAAGTTCATCTAAGGCAAGATGGATAGCTTATTGAATTTCCCCAAAGTGGCTTTTGTCAAACTTTTCTGCCTTACTTAGAAGGTCTTTTCTACAATTGATTGACTTCCTTTGGAATAGATGCTAGGAAGATTGGTTTGAGATTCCAATTTGCTCATAGGAAGTAAAAGAACTTGATCATCACTTGGAAGTAGACACATGTTGTCGGGTCGGGTTTGGGTCGGGTCATAAATGGTCCGACCCAAATTGACCCATCAACCCGTTTATGACTCATTTAAACATAGTATAAAATTTTTGACCCATACCCAACCCATACCCAACCCATACCCAACCCGACCCATATTGTTAAAACATTTTTCTATTTAACTAAACTTAAGAAAAATTATTCTTATAATCTTTTTTAAAGATTTTAAACTTATTCAAGCTCATTAACAACCCGTGTATGTTAGTTTTTTTAATTTTTAAACTCATTATATATACACATGTCAAAATGGGAGTATAACCCATTTATGACCCATTTAAATATTAAATGGGTCATAAATGGGTCAGGCTTTCTTTAAATGGGTCATATATGGGTTGCACTAAAAGAAAGCCTGACCCATTTATGACCCATTTAATATTTAAATGGGTCATAAATGGGTTATACACCCATTTTGACAGGTATACTTGGAAGTGTCGGTCAAGATCTTTTCTTTTCAAGGAACAACATTTTCTTTCAAAGAACTATTTACGTTTGAGCTCCTTAGAATATTCTGGCTTTCCAATGAAGTACATATGGATGATCTAGATAGCATTATCCAATGGTTGTGTCGATAGGTATAGTGAAGCAATTGATGAACTCCAAGAGAATATCATAAGTGTTGGGTTTAGAAATATGCATAGTTTGAGCCGGGCATGAAATTCTTGAAGCTGTTTAGGTCGCTTAGACCACTTATGATATGGGAGATCATCCAAGGTGAAGTAGACTTTTGATGATGATGCCGTGAAAGATTGTGGTATATTGAGCTAGTCCGGATGTGGCATCTCTGGTTCTGAAAACATTTCTTCTTCCTTAGGCACATTATCTGCCATGAACAATTTTTTTCCTGACAAGAATGACTCTATGAGAGAGTTAGAATCAGAATTAGAGGAGGATTCAATAGGTTAGGTTTTTGATGGTTTTATGCAACAATTGAAGGGATCTGGTTTTGGAGGAAGGTTTTGAGCATATTTGAAATAGTCAGAGCACCAGGAGGTTGTTCCCCAGGAGGATGTTCTAGTGTTCCAAGAGGTCATAATAAAGATTTAGTAGGAGTCGGGGACTTCATTGGCACCTTCATTGATATCCGAGGTGCATCATCAATATTCCAACTATCAGGAGGTGGAAGACCTTCACAGATATATGAGGTACGTCCTTGATATTCTAATTTCTTTTTACTAGGAGGTAGGAGATCTTCACAGATATTAGAGGATGTACCTCGATATTCCAACTTATTAGGAGATGAGAAACCTTCAAAGGTATCTGAGGTGCATCATTGGTATATAAACTACTAGGAGGTGGGAGACCTTCACGGATATATGAGATACATTCTTGATATTCCAATTTCTTTTTACTAAGAGGTGGGAGACCTTCACAAATATATGAGGTACATTCCTCTTCATTGACACTATGTGTTTCTATAGCCCGGAGTCCCTCTTCATCGGCTCGGCATGCTTCCATAGCCCGGAGTCTTCATTTACTGACATGGCATGCTTCTGTAGCTTAAACTTAGGTAATCAACAAATTGGTGTCCCTGAGAAAAGTCAAGCACTCAACAAAACGGTGTCCTAAAAAAAGTCGGTAAATCCCTAAGGAAACTCGGGTAAACAAACTGGTATCTTGAGAAAGGTTGGTACACCTCTAAGGAGAGTCGGGTAAGCAAACTAGTGTCCCTGAGAAAGGATAGGTACCTAACTTGTTGCTTGGAAAGACAACTAGAGATAGGTTCGGTCCGGGTTCTAGAAAAGTAACCCGACATCAAGGCAATTGGAGGTAGGTCCAAAACCTAGACAAACAACTTATTTCTGCCATTAGTAAGGATTAATTGATGTGGCCCAGCCCATGATACTGTGTCCTACAAAGTTAAATTTAGATATACACTATGGAAGACATCCATATCTAGTCTTCTTCTTCTTCTTTTCTATTTGTTCATGTACACAACTATAAAGACTTGACTATCTCACCAACTAAGTCAGGAAAAGTACCAAATAAGTCATAGACTTATTGCATTAGTACTAAATCAGTTTTAAACATTTGAATTATACAAATTTAGTCATAAACATTTTTATTTTATACAAAGAAAAAAAGAAGAAAAAGCTATAAAAAATTAAGAAAAAATTACATTTTTTAAAAATTTGTCCATGTCAATGTCGGTTGTGCTACGTAGGATGATTAGTGTCAATGTTAGTGATTTCTTATTAAAATTGGATACATAGACTCAATCGGCACAAATGCGAAAGATTTAGGATTGAGTTTGTCCAATTACAAGGTTTATAACTAAATTGGTATCAATAGAATAAGTTCGTAATTTTTTGATACTTTTCTGCGATTAAGTCCAAGCATTTTGTCATATAGGTAGCTCTAATCCAAACCAGCTTCTACGAGAATGATGGAATTCGGACAATCGATCTTCGGTTCATATGCTGGAAATCTCCCTGTTCCAAATGATTTCCAAGCCACGATGGGACTCGAAAAATCAAACACTTCAAGGTTTTACGAGACGAATGGGTAATCCATCCCCCTCACGTTCATACTATTTCGTCGGCACCCAGTAACGACGCCAGCCGAGCGCTTTGAAAGTTCAGATGGACCTGCATAGTTGTTTGGCGAGTTGGCCAAAATGGACTGGCCGAGGTGATGGTGGACTCCCCAGCAAGGTGGGAATTTGAGTTATACTTCTTAACATTATTGCTTAAGCCGCGGACCAAGGTAGCTGGTACAAAATGGGACCGAGCTTTCAAGCCTTTTTGCTTATCGAATGCTTCTCTCTCTCTCTCTCTCTCTCTCTCTCTCTCTCTCTCTCTCTCTCTGTGGTGATTTGGACGTGGTGTTGACCGGGAGGACAAATTGATTATTAATTTATTCGAAGGGAGCAAAACCCATGAAGCATGCGTGTACTGTGGCTGCGGGTGGGCACATGGTCAATGCTGTTTTCATATTGGTCAATCTTCTAATGTTGGGAGCTCTAGTTATTCACAAAATGTGGAAACTAATGCTTCTCCCAATCTTTTCATTGGCCGTAATTTTGATGGCACCACAGTTTCATCTTCTGTTCCAGAACAGGCAGACCCAAGAAGTGGGTTGGGTCTGAGAGGAGCCGGTTCTCGAAGTCTGCCCGATTTAAGTGTAGCAGGAAGTGCAGAAAACATACAGAGAAACCTCCGGGCGAGGGGAAATGCTTTGGGTCAAAACATGCCCAATCCCCCCATTACATATTCTGCAGGTACTGGAAATGGTGTTTTTAACCCCGGTTTTATGTCTAACCAGCCATCTTCGAGACTTCTCACAATTGATCCTTCACTGGACTTAAGGCCAATGCCCGTTGCCAGTGACACAAACATGCAACACCAGACTGGTGTACTTCCTTTTCCAACTTTGCCACCCACTGGGCCATCAATTCGATGGAATAGAGCTCTTGTTTCACGAGCTTCCAGTTCATCTAGAGCAGTTCTCTCAGGAAATAGAGATGCTGGATCGCATGATGAATCCAGCTCAAGCGGCGATGGGAGAAACATTTTAGAGCATTCCATGTTTGTTCCCTCTAGTGAATTAGGAAACACGGTTCCAAATCCTTCTGTCAGGAGGAGTGCTGGGGGAAGTAGTGGCATTCCTGTAAATATTGCTTCTAGTTCTCGAAGTGGCCCAAGCTCAAGCCGCCAGTCAGCCCATGGTCATTGGGCACCTCATCACAATCATCATCCACAATATCCTTAGAGAATAAGGGAAGGGTGTTTTGGTAACGATTCTACTCTACTAACAATTTCGATAAAAAATGATTTTTTTTTATTTTGCTCCCGAAAATCAAATTCTAAATATTTAAAGTATTTGATAAACTGTTTAAAATTTTTACTCCGAGAACATAAATGCATTTGGTAAAAAAATTTAATATTTTTATTCTTTTAATTTTTAATAATTTTTGTTATAATTTTATTTTATTTTCTTTTTCTTTTTTTCCCCTTTTCCTCTTGGCCGCCACCCTTGGGCCGCCACCAATGAGCGGCTAAGCGAGGTCCGGCAAGCTCACCGAAGCCTTGCTAGGCTAGGGTGAGGTCCGGCAAGCTCGCCGAGCCTCGCCCGACCACCGGCGAGACTCGGCCTCGACCGGATAAAGGCCAAGCATCGCCGGGCTAGGTGAGCCTCGCCGGTGGTTGGCGGCGGCCCGGGGGCGCGAATGGGGTGGTGATGGGGTAGGAGGAGGAAGAGAAAGAAGAAGAAGAAGAAAGGGAAGGAAAAAAAAAAAAGAGAAAAGAGAGAAAACAAAACTAATTCACCTTTGTGAAGTTGTAATCTTCTCTTTTCCCGTGCGACTATGGTACCCCCTCACTTTGGTGACATGTTTCCCGTAGAGTGATTGCCATTGCCGTGGGTCTCTTTTCTATACGGGATCTCTTGGTTGAAAGCTTAATATACTTACCTTACCAAAAAAAAAAAAAACAAAACGATTCTCAAAATTGTTCCCAAAAGTGAGAAGCAACTTTTTTTTCCTTCTTGATTCTACTCCAAATCTATTCCCCAAAACAAATTTGTTCCCGGAATAAAAAATTTACCAAACGTATTTCTATTCCAAATCTGCTCCCAAGAATAAAATAATCGAATCAGTTGTTCCCGGGAGTATTACCAAATAGAGCCTAAAATGCAAGTTTGATCCAATGTTTGTAGTCTTTTTATTTTTTTCCACCGTACTTTGAAGATATATTTCTCATTATATATTTAAAATATATACATTTTATTAAAATTTAATGGAATTTATTCTTTTTAAGCGAAAAATATTTATGTGATGAAATTTGACAATGCATATTATCTAAAGAAGTTAATATAATATTAGACATTTTTCATTTCTTATTAGGTTAATCTGAGATTATATGAATTTCAAAATTTTGAATATCATGAACTATTTTCAAAATAAGCAACATTATCTAAGAATATATTTGAAATATATTTTTTTCATTTGCTTTTCAAATATAAACTCACGTCCATGATTTTAACAATGTACCAAAAAATTTTAAATATATTGCCGAATATAATTCAATCATAAAACTTTTGCAAGATACAATCAAGTCTTAAACTTATTTAATTGATGCAATCGAGTCCACTCATTAGTCCATTTTGGATAATAGAAAATTATGTTGTTGCTTTTTTACTTTCTCTTGTACATGAATTTAAATATTAATTAAAGTGTACAACAATGACCAAAAGGACGGCTATTTTATCCCCAAATCTCAATTTAATTAGATTAAAAAGTAAAGGAAAAAAGAAGACTAAAAAGTGAAAAATAATAGACTCAAGTAGAGGGAGAACGTCGAGGTGACTATTTGGGGCACAGGTCGGCAACCCTCGTAAGAGGTGCGGGCTAAGCCCCCGCCTGCGAGCGAAGGTGGGAGTGTTGGAGGCACGATCATAGCATCAAGCGAGGTCTAGAAGCCTTTGCCTGTGGCTTGGCAAGGGCCATTTGCTCTCACATGTACCCCAGTGGGAGATGCAGCCCTCTTTGGTGAAGTAGCAAGGGGCTCCCAAACATCACCCTCCCCCACCCAATCCAAATTTATCTCTCTCTCATCTAGTTTTTTTACCCATTTTTCTTTTTTTGTAAATTTTTGAAGCTTTTTTTTAGTGGGTCTTATTTTAGGTCATGTGTCTTAGAAAACAATTAGAAAAAGGCCACGTTGATGATTGGGACAAAGTTTTGACAAACAGTGACAAGTGTACCAGTTTGACAAGATTTTAATATTTTATTTTAATTTATAAAAGTTTTAAGATTTAATTTATATCTTTGTAATAAGTTTTAGCCACAT
This sequence comes from Angophora floribunda, assembly GCA_014182895.1. Classification (NCBI taxonomy): domain Eukaryota; kingdom Viridiplantae; phylum Streptophyta; class Magnoliopsida; order Myrtales; family Myrtaceae; genus Angophora; species Angophora floribunda. The sequence continues at coordinate 16,211,381 of CM024713.1, forward strand.
GCATTGATTCCTTTTATTGTTAATCACTTACTTAACCCGAGCTATGCATGAAATGACTAACACAATAACGGTGAGGGGAGGAGGGGGCAGGGGAATTGATTATTTTAAGAAAATTAAAGCTTTCACGTGAACAATGTATATACGTGCTTTTGCATAACAAGAAAATAGCTATACAAAGGCAGTGCCTTTTATCAAACAGATAATAATAAAATCAGAGATTAAAAAAGTTCAAGACGTATTTATAGGGGTTGGACCTTATATTTGGCCTATTCCACTCTCTCAGCTTTAATAGCCATAAATAAGGTTGGCATCTCTAGTAATCCTCGAAATTCTACGGTTCGTAAAAAACGCTGCTTTTGCATGAAGATCAGTAGATAATTCTACTAACACAAGGAGCTCTCACAACACTATACTTCCTATCTTCCCAAATTATTAGAATTCAACCCTCCGTAAAGAATTACAATAAATAAATAAAAGCAATTAGTTTTGCTCAAAGAAAGGCAGACAACATGGCGCAACAAAGTGAGAATGGAAGTTCTGAATTTTGGCCAATTTTCAAAGCCACATTTGATTTGTTAAAATAGGCCTTAAAAATTCAACTCATAAGTTGAAAGCTATCTCAAGGTCAAAAAAGCTGTTGGACAAGCTTCTTTGGTTAGTAGATTTGCTTTCTACATGATCAGAGAATGATTTGTGGATAAAGCTAAGAAAGTCTAGAATTAGAGCCTTCACAAAAATGATAAAATTGCGCTAAAATTGCATTTCTTTGTATTAACTTGGCAAATGCATGACTGATTTTTTGGACAATGTGTTATTGACACATGACCACATCTTCGCCCCATCAATAAAAATGGATCTAACTTCAATCAAAATGCATCAATCGCCAAAAAAAGGTGTAATGAAAGAAATCACTCAAATTTAGGCAAGGGAGGGGGAGACGTCTCTAAATGTTTCTCTGTATACTCTATATTTCGTCCCCTCTCCTATCACTTAAACAAAGCCTTAGGGACCAGTAGTGAAATCTACCCTGCCGTCAAATTGTACTCTAGTTTAGGATACTAATAGCACCGTGATTGATTATCAAGTCTATTTCTGCCATTAGTAAGGCTTAATTGCTGTGGCCCAGCCCATGATAATGCATCCTGTAAATTTAAATTTAGATTTACACTATTGAAAACATCCATATTTAGTCCTTTTTTTTTTTTTTTTCTATTTGTTTACATAAACGAGTACAAAGACCTGACTATCTTACATTGATTAAGTCGGGTAAAGTACCAAAAAAGGTCCTAAACTTATTCACTAATATCAATTTAGTTTTAAACATGAGTCATAAACATTTTTATTTTATACAAAGAAAAAAGAACAAAAAAATAAAAAATCAGAAAAATTATGAAAATTTTGTAAAATTTGTCCACGTCAATGCCAGTTATACTACGTAAGATGGTTAGTGTTCCATGTTAGCGATTTAGACTCAATCAATACAAATGCAAAAGATTTAGAGCAAAATTTACTAATTAAAATATTTAGAATTGAATTAATATCAATGCAATAATTTGTGATTTTTTTGATACTTTTCCCCAATTAAGTCCAAGTATTTTGTCTATACAAGTAGCTCTAATCGAAATCCAGCTTCCATGAGAATGATGGGATTCAAACGGCTGATCTTCAGTTTATATGCTGAAAATCTCCCGGTTCCAAATGATTTCCAAGCCAAGATGGGACTCGAAAAATCAAACACTTCAAGCTTCTACGAGACGAATGGGGAATCCATCCCCCCTCGCGTTCATACTATTTCGTCGGCAGCCAGTAACGACACCAGCCGAGCGCTTTGAAAGTTCATATGGACCTGCTTAGTCGTTTCGCGAGTTGGCCAAAATGGACCGGCCAAGGTGATGGTGGACTCCCCAGCAAGGTGGGAATTTGAGTTGTACGTCTCAACATTATTGCTTAAGCCGCGGACCAAGGAAGCTGGTACAAAATGGGACCGAGCTTTCAAGCCTTTTTGCTTATCGGATCCTTCTCTCTCTCTCTCTCTCTCTCTCTCTGTGGTGATTTGGACGTGGTGTTGACCGGGAGGACAAATTGATTATTAATTTATTCGAAGGGAGCAGAACCCATGAAGCATGCGTGTACTGTGACTGCGGTGGGCACATGGTCAATGCTGTTTTCATATTTAATGGGGGAAATGGGGATGGGAGCGAGTCAAAAAAGCTTAATTATCTTTGAACAAAAGCTTAATTATCTTTACGCAAGCTTCTAGACATCTGTTCCAAATGAAGTACTTGGACTTTAGTTGCACTCTCTCTTGACGAAGAACCCGTTTGTCTTTGAGGGTTTGTTGGGCTCTAGAACATTTTCCGAAGAAAAAAGAGATCTTTGCTTAGCTTTCGGTTAGCATTGTTAAATATAGTTTCAAGCTAAATATGGTTCTCACATTAGTCATACTGTTATTTAGAACTCACCCAATATTCAACCACAAAATTTTATATCTGGTAATTAGAAATTCGAAAGTTAGATAAGGTATGTAATTAGATGGAGAAGAAGCTATATTGTGGCAGATCTCCAAAATAAGATTTTGTAATCAGTCCTTCGAAAGACTATTCACAAGCATATTTGTGGTTCATGTAGATAAGAATCTAGAACCTATCATCTATACTTTATAAACCCAAATTTTAAATTCATAGTTACTTAATTAGGCAATTGCCTAATTCACAAAGGTCGATCCTACAAGGAATTGGAATCCCACTCCATAAGTATTCCAATTCCACTAAGAGGCGAACCAACCTCTCTCCTTCTCAAGTAGGGCACAATCTCTGATTATATATTTCACATCAAGGTCTGCGATAGTTGCCATTGCAAAAGAAAGGGTTCGCGTAAATTGTGCTGTCAAGAACGTGGAAAGCTCCTCGCACCACCCGCGGTACGATCCCTGCCATGAGGGATCAACACGTTTATACAAAGCGGTATGAAGGGAACAAATTTACATCAAGAATCAGCACCAACCTTGAGACTTTTTTCTTTCCATGTCGCTACGACCCTACATATAGCTTGAACCAATGAACTTGCAATAATGAAAAAGAGAGGACTTAAAATATTAGAAATGATAGTTTCACTATTAAAAACTTGTCTTCTATAGCTTTTTTCTTATTCTATATTTTGATTGGACTGATTCGCCCTCAAAAATTCATCCATAATGTCTACAAGGATTCTCGAAAATTTGTAAAACTAAAATTATGCTCCAGCAAATTGACCAAATAATCGAATAATTCCAAACTCGTTTTCGTTCTTCCACGGCCACAAAACTTAGCTCTGCTTTCTTTTCATGCTGAATATATTTTTCCCCTTGACAAATTGTTTTCTTCTTACATTCTTTTTTTTTTTTTTTTGTCACCTTTTCAACAATAACCTGTAGCTATGGCACAAAAGAAAAGGCGTAGCTTATTTGTTATCTTTAAACATTTATCTCTTGCTAATCTAAAATTGGTAGGGCTAAGGAAAAAATCTTCAAAACCATTCTTCAGATAATGTATCTTATCTCAAGAGTAATGTGTATGTTGAAAATCTAAACTAATATATAATAAGAGATCTAAGTTATAAGGAAATTATTTGTTGTTTAAATTATAATTTGCTAACCTTACCTGCTAATATGAATGAATTTCACTTACGTCTAGATGTTATCATAAAATTAATTATTGAACACATAATTGATATGTATTTTAGTAAAGCAAAATGAAAATAAGACAAGTTAAAAACAAATCTTGTTGCCGAATAAATTAGTTGTATTATGATGTATAGCTTATTTGATTAAGCGAATAAGTTACACTTAATATTTATTTTTTTGATGGAAATATTAAGTAAAAACTAAAAGCTAAATATATTAAAATGACATATCTTACTAAACCAAAATGAAAAAAAAATCTAAAAATCTAAAACTCTAAATATTACAAAAACTATTCTCAGCTTATATAATTAAGTGAGCACATTACAACTGATACATACATTCATTTTATTTTAATAAACAATAAGTTTAGTGAAAAATAGGGAGAAGCTATATCTGCAACCAAAATGGATCTGGGCACGGCGTTTTGGTTGGAGAGACAATACTACCCTTGTATGTAGATGTGGCTTCCATAAAATGCTCAGGCAGGGTCCCCAATTCATATAAAAATATGCATTTCTCTGTAGTTAACATAAGTGGGTTAGATTGAAAATGGTCCTACCCAATAGATATATTTAACCCATTTTGACCAATTTATATGTAATTTATATTTAGTGACATATACCCCAACCCAACACACATTACTAAAACACGTCCAAATAAGATTTTTGACTTGTTTGCGACTTTTCTTTATTGCAAATAGTTCAACTCTCACAATGAAGTATCTCTCCTAAAATAAACAACTCAATAAATATTGACATGCAATATCATATATTAATTTTCACAATTTTCTAAAACTTGAAAAATCATAAATTATTTACTATTTTCCAATTTTGAAAGAAAGAAGAAGAAGATTATAAGTAGAAGATAAAACTAGGAAAATAAGTTGCCCCACCCGAAAACCCGCAAATTGAGCCTAAAGAAAAGTGAAGAGGAACTATAGTTTGGTTGGACTTTAGATCCATTAAAAACCCATATTTTATTAAACTTTATTACTCAAACCCATATCAACTCATTTAGCAATAATTAGCTAACTCACATATGACTCAACCCATCTCATATGGGTTAATAAATGGGTTTTCAACCCATTTTGACCCATCTATTCATAATTAAGAGTATTGAAGGAAAAATTGTTTTAGTCTTCTATGGATTAGATAGTGGGGCCAAAATTGGTACCTCTTTTGGAATGCATATAGCATGTGCACTAATCAATTATGTGGTGGACAAAATTGTCATGGCTAACAATGCAATCTAGAAAGGAGTTGAATAGATTGAATGGATTGGACTTGAATAGGTCTTTACAATGCTCAAGGGATAATAAACAAGCGGGAGATCCGCCCTAGGATGAGAGATCTCATGATGTTATCTCTTGTATTCCTACCTACTAGGAAAAAAAACGATTGGTAGGAATTGGAGGGCCTTTGGTGGTGAAGGTAAATATCACGTCAAAATAAGAATTCTGGCTATTGTCAGAGAAATAGGTATAGTAGTTTTCTGCGCCTAGTGTGAAAAGATAGAGCTTTAAAACCCCTACTAAGTTGACTTGTGCTTCGCACAACATCTTGTAACTAACCTGTGCCTCACACTAATGGATTATGTGCTAGACAAAACTATTGTGGCTAACAATGCAATCTAGAAGGGAGTTAAATAGGTTGAATGAAGATATTGAAAATCTTTCATGGAATAGTACAACCATCAACGAGCTAGATTATCTACTATTACAATACTAAACCTTTATAGAGATATTAGACAAAGAACGCATATCTCACCGTCATTAGTGGTAAACTCATTGTCGGCATGATCTAAGACTCATCATCAACACATGTTAATTACAAGTGAGCTGGTTAACAATATCAATAAAATGACGTGTGATGACAAGATCAAGATCCTCCCACCTTTATCAATGCCCAAAAGACCCTCAAGTCACTGCAAGAAACCACTTTCATTATTACTCGTTCACTTAATTGTCATAGCCAAGTTTAGCACCTTTGCTTATGTAAAGGAATCATTGACATCTGCAAAATTAATTCACTATTTGCATTTATCAGAGTAGACATCAGTACCAAGGATAGCCATAGCAATGTTTTCCCTACAAAAACCAATCACATCACGTAAATTACATGGAAATTTGGTGTTTTTGAATAGACTGAATGGGTACCCCATTAATGAGTTCCTTCAATATAATCACTTGCTAGTTATCATTTTGGAGAGCCAAATCAGCCAAACATTACCACACCAAGCAACTATTCTCTTAAATTTCTTTTCAAATTGTATGATTTATATTATGAGTCCATATGTTACCTTAAATTTAATTGGGATCCTCTATATAGCATGATCATACTCAACCATGTTAACTCAAGCATGGTCATCTAGAAGAAAAAGTATATAATAAATTAGTCACATAAGTTAGCCCCCGTTACATATCAATCACAATGCCCTTGAGACATGATCCTATAAAATGTTTAGACTAACTGTCTATATATCCTAGTAAAGTTTCTCATCCTACGTTCCCCCTTACCACAAATTCTATACTCACACCATGTAGAATTTGATGCAATCACGGATGTTTGAAAACCACGCAAAGGGAGAAAAAAAGACGGAGGAAAAACCATGGGGTCATGAGCTCACTTGTTGGAATATTCGTGGCTAGTGTCTGGGGTTGTCAATTTCACTACTTTGTCCAAAGTAGTGGCAAAAATACATAAACCTATTAATATTCTCGATGGTGGAAGGATTCGTCATACTTATCTTGATATTCCCCCCCAATCACCAATATGTTATTATATAGACGCTTGGTTTTTCAAAGCAAAGCATTACGCAAGAGGGGCTGTATAAGCGAACTCCATGGTGACTCATAATGGCCCGTGTGCGTGGCCTCGCATTGATTATGGGAAGAGCATAAAAAAATGTAGGAGGACAAAAGCAAAAATGCAAAGCAACCAACTTTGAAAGTTGAGAGGGAGGAAGCATTGAAAAGGGGGCAAACAAATGATAATAGGACCAGAAGCGCTTGAGAGACGTAAGAACAAATTGGCCCACGAATGAGATGTGAACGGCAACAAGCAAAGAAGCGAACACACTTTAAAGCAAGATAAGTTTTTTATTTTTGTTTTTTTCTTTTAATTTAGGAAAAGCAAGAGAAGTTGGGTAGAACCTGCACGTATACTGCCTTTTTTTTTTTTTCCCTTTGGCATTCACACTTCCAAAAGGCGAAAACCCCTTTCGAGAGAAAATCATTATCACCACCTATAAATATTCCGACAGGAAAATTTTTGATTGCCTCCATAAGGGTATCTGAGTTTTTCATTCTTTTACTCAATTGCACATTTGATTTTCTTATTTTCTTCAGAAAATGCAAGAAATGATTAGAGCAACAGCAACCGAGTTTTAGGTGGAGCAGCAAATCTAGGACATCTAACCGTGGGTCCCAACATCACCCCACCTAAAACCAGCTTAAAATTTGTACATTCATTTAACCCAAATGTTTTTCTCAATAATGAGAAGTTTGGGTCTTTCTGAATCTCGGGTAATCTTCATGAATGGGGCATTTTCCTATACCACACATGCGGGATAATTACTGAAGAGCGAAGAAACTCTGATATGTGCTCCTGAAAGTTTTCAAAGAAAATTCAAAAAGTATAATAATTCAAACTCCAATCTTAAGTGAAGAAGACAAGATTGCTTTCAGCTTTGAGTGAATTTCATGTTATATGTAACAATGAGTCCTTGTTATTGCATACTCTCTCAAGATCAAATTTAAAGCATATTTTGAGAAATGTGAAATGTAGTTTTTTCGTTAGCTATTATGTAATGGGTTGTCTATGAAATATCTATTTCATTTCAATTAGGCTTGAATTCGTAACTTATATTACCAAATACCTTTTTCTCTGTACTCCCTTTCCTCCTAATAGTATGTTGATTGTAATTAATAATATCGCTTCCATTATTATCTTAATTATATCATACTTCCTTTACTAAATATCAAATAAGTGTAACCATAGGACCTGCACATTCAATAGGAACTTGTCGCATGCTCAAAAAGTGCTTGATATTTTACATAATTAGAAAAGCGAAATTAGTCTCATGCTTGAAAAATAACTAATATTTTATTATAAAATAAAGTGGGGACGTTCATTCAATTTCTTTTGCAATTCAAGATTTAGGTGTACGTGGTCCCTTTGTTTTTCTTTTCTTTTCTATGGGGTGTTCATAAGATGAGATGATCACGAGAAGTCACAGCGGAAGGCTCCTTAAAAAACGGGGCAAAAAGACAAGCATGTGAGGGTAAAAGAGCCGAAGGTGCTTGGCGTGGACAACATGAAAACACACAGATCATGGAGGCTCACTGGCTATCAGGCGCCTTGTGGGAATGAGTCTCTCCATGTTTTAGACTTCCAAGAAAGATGAAAAGAAAAGGAGCCACTAGCCATATTCATTTAAATATCAAGACATTTGATTTTATTTATCCCTATGAATAGATATCTGTCTCCACCTTGTGTATGCTGAATTTGATATTGAATATTATATGGTGGACTAATCAAATGTGAATCATAGCCCGTCTCAACATACCCCCGCAAAAAAAAGTCAAAGGTCTCTTTCTATGCATCATACATCTGTAGGTTAACTTAGATAAAATCTAATCATGGAATAGGATGTCATGGTGGTGAATAAATGTCTAAGAGAACCTATCCATGCCCGATCACAATCCTCCTTGGGGATACAGTATTCAACCTCCTTCAATAGGTTCGTTCACCGTAACATCTTCTCGATTTAGCAAGTAATTAGTATTGCATTATGTCAGTAATTTGTGCCGTTCTATATCACTGATAAAATGTTTTGATGTAAGTTACAAAATTTCTTGTCGTGCCCGTGTCGGGTTTAAATTCTTCCCAATAAATCTATGTGTTTATTAGAGCCATGTTCCTCGGTGTCATTTAAAAAGTTGCCATCCCTCTCCAAAAGAAGATATATTCACCCCCTTCAATCAAGTTGGTAATATGATAACAATCTTGCATTATAAAGACATATGAACATATCCCAAATTACCAAACAAGTAAAGTCAGATCCCCTAGTGGTCAATCAATTATTTAATTTAAATCCCAATCGAGCCTCTCGGCATAAATGATCCGATTTGGTCGAAACGCACTCACTCAATTTGGTTGCATCCAAGCTAATGATCGTACGGTGGCACCACCCTTGCAAAGATGCGTACCGAGAAAAGTCGCAATTCTTCGTGAGCTCCCGGGGGGGTCAAATAAGAGAGGGAGCAGGTGCATCCCCTCGTTTTTGCCCTCACCGAAATCTGTCAATTCCTTCGCCAAGAGAGAGAGAAAGGAGCCATTTTCAACCATATGATCGGGTCAGATTTTTACCCTCCTCCAGATTGCATGCTTCTGACAAGGTGTTAGGAGCAAAAATACTCGAGAGTAGAGAGAGAGAGAGAGAGAGAGAGAGAGAGAGAGAGAGAGAGTCTTGAGAGCGTTTTGATTTTCGAAGGAAAGACGGGGACATGAGCCATTTGGTAAGCGGCCAACAGGACACATTTTGTCTCGGTTGGGTGCTCCCTGTCATTCAATACGTATTTTATTGAATTTTCTCTCCCAGGAAACTGCTCTGTTCTAACCTCTCTATTATTTCCTCTCTCTGTCTCTCTGTCTCTCTCTCTTTTGGGTTACCTTGTAAATTACAGATTACTGTCCTCTTTAATCTCTCTCTCTCTTTCTCTCTCTTCTCTTGCATTTCATTTCTCTATCTCATATTCTTCATCCAAAGGCTTCTTTCTATCTCCCATTTGCTAAGCGGCGACTTATTCTTTTCCCTTTGTTCCTTTGGTTCTCTTCCTTATTTTCTCCGCAAAGCAAAGGAGAACGCCGAGGGGATAGACGCGGGGGGATTTGGTAGCCCCTTCGCCTTCCGAGACCCAGATTTAGATCCATGTTTTAGCTCCGTTCTCAGCTCAAAGGTACAATCTTTATGCTTTTCTCGTCAAGATTTTTAAATTTTCTGATGATCGGTGAATTATAGCTGAGGATTCCGACCTCTTTTTGTGTGCGTAATTTTTGGTTTTTCCTTTTTTTTTTTTTGAAGGGGGGGGGCTCTGTAATGTTTGTTTTGTTTTCATGGTTGACCGTGAACAGGGTTTTATCGCAGATATGGGTTCGATTTGTTTGAACGAAGCAGAGGTGAGCTCGTGGGAAGTTTTGAGCTTCATAACTTTGGAGTTTTGATTGCTTTGATTTTTTTTTTTTTTTTTTTGGCTAGCTTGTTAAGTGCTTTCACTTGTCAAACGATTCATCTGAGCTGTTACTTGATGAGAAACAGCTGTGTAGATCCTTGAATTTTTTTTTTTTTTTTTTTTTGAAATCCTTGTATTTCTTAGCGGATCTCATGTATTTTCCTATTTCTGTTCTCTGTTCTTTTCCCCTGCTTAACGAGTGCAAAAAAGTTACGTTTTTTCCTGGATTATTTCTCAAATGACATGATTAAATTGATGGTTAAAGGTGCCGAATTTTAAAAATTCAAACTTTAGGTAGCAGGCGGTGCGGCAGCAATTTTTCTCAGCCTCTGCTAATTTCCATTTCCTGTTTGGATTCCAATCCTTTTTTTTTTTTTTTTTTTTATAAAGTTGCCTGTTGTTTATACCATGAGCCCAGGTTTGCTTGCCCTGTCCCTTCCTTTTATTCTTGTGATTTTCAAAAAAATTTCTCTTGTAATCTGTAAGTGGCATTTTCTTTTCTTCGGAAAAACCAGTGTATCCATAGCTGTCTGGTTTTAGAATTGTCAAATTTGGGTTGTGAACCTGCTAGATTGATGCCACAGATAGTATCATTTTATCATAAAGCATTCCTCAGAACTTCTATGCTCTGTTGCATTCTAAATTGGGTGGCATGTGATGGAGCTTAGCAAATGTACGAGCTTTTCTATTGTCCAGGCTTGAATGCCGGATGTCGTTGAACTTCAATTTTCGGTTAAAATAAAGTAGATGGAGTTTCTTGGCCCCAGAAACTCTTTAGAAGCATAAGATTAAAAGAACGTACCCGAATGCTGATAAGACGGATTTTTAATTGCTCTTTAATATAACCAAAATGTGCCCATTTGACATTCTGCTGAGTGTGTCCTATTGACTAACAAGGAGGAACTTCAAACTAAATGTTAAGGAAGATCTTAGTTGATGATATTTAAGTGATCAAGGAGTCCATTGCTTAATAAGAGTTTTAGCATATATGCAACATTTTCGCTTTCTTTTTGAGTGAAATGCTGACTTTGATGTTAATCTTTGTCCATTCTGTCATTCCAGATATTCTATCACGATTTGGACCAGGTCAATACCCCCAAGAGTTGGTGTGACGACTCTGCCTTCACAACATAATTTGTGTTGAACTATGTCAGCCCCGATGCAAGGGCAGAGGGGTACGAGCAGTTCCTTGGCTGCAGGTTTTGAGTTTGAACATGGATCTTCATCAAGTAGTGCTGCGGTAGATCAGCAGCTCTGTTGGAATAATATGCTGAATCAGGCAGATAGCCGAGTGGTGGACTACATTCCGCCACCAAATAATAACATTACCTTTCTGACCTCTATTGGTCATGAGCTGCCAAACTTGGCCAACTGGGGTCCAGGTGGACCTAGTTCTAGTGACATGCATCCTGAGATTGGTGACAATGAGCGGAAAACAGAACATTCATGGTCAGCTTCACTAAGTGCCTATGGTGGACCTGGTCCCTTACTAGAAGATCGGAGATACGAGCAACCGGGTAGTGTTCGTCCATTGGATAATGTGAGTATGAACCCTCTAGTGATTCATAGTTCCGGCTCTAGTTCAATGCCACCAAATCTTAATGTGCCAGCTGGTTTTGTTGGCCATGGTAGTGAGAGTTCGCCACTTTTGGAATGCCCTAACTTGTACAAGCCAAGTAGGTCGGGTGCCCAATGGCTTCCAGCTGGTAATAGCTTGGATCCTTTTATGGTTGCTTCTAGCAGTGGCACTGGAAATTTCGGCGAAGACAATGATGGGAGACCTGGTAGCCTGTTGGATGGTCGCCGTATACCTTGTAAAAGGAAGTCGTTTGAAGGACACATTGGTCAATCTTCTAATGTTGGGAGCTCTAGTTATTCACAAAATGTGGAAACTAATGCTTCTCCCAATCTTTTCATTGGCCGTAATTTTGATGGCACCACAGTTTCATCTTCTGTTCCAGAACAGGCAGACCCGAGAAGTGGGTTGGGTCTAAGAGGAGCTGGTTCTCGAAGTCTGCCCGATTTAAGTGTAGCAGGAAGTGCAGAAAACATACAGAGAAACTTCCGGGCGAGGGGAAATGCTTTGGGTCAAAACATGCCCAATCCTCCCATTACATATTCTGCAGGTACTGGAAATGGTGTTTTTAACCCCGGTTTTCTGTCTAACCAGCCGTCTTCGAGACTTCTCACAATTGATCCTTCATTGGACCTAAGGCCAATGCCTGTTGCCAGTGACACGAACATGCAACACCAGACTAATTTACTTCCTGTTCCAACTTTGCCACCCAGTGGGCCATCAATTCGATGGAATAGAGCTCTTGTTTCACGAGCTTCCGGTTCATCTAGTGCAGTTCTCTCAGGAAATAGAGATGCTGGATCGCATGATGAATCCAGCTCAAGCAGCAATGGGAGAAACATTTTAGAGCATTCCATGTTTGTTCCCTCTAGTGAATTAGGAAACTCGATTCCAAATCCTTCTGTCAGGAGGAGTGCTGGGGGAAGTAGTGGCATTCCTGTAAATATTGCTTCTAGTTCTCGAAGTGGCCCAAGCTCAAGCCGCCAGTCATCCCATGGTCATTGGGCACCTCATCACAATCGTCATCCACAATATCCTCGGAGAATAACTGAATATGTTCGCCGGTCTTTGATGTCTTCTATGGGTTCTGAGCCTGAAGGCCAGAGTAACTATGCTGCAGGTAGCTCAGGACCTCCTGCTTCTTCACAAGAGATTCTGCATTCATCTAGATCTGGTTTCCAGGGTCAGGCGATTCCTTCCAGGTCAACAATTTGGACAGAGAGACAAGGAGATGGTGCAGTGGGTTTTCCCTATTCCATGCGAAGTTTAGCTACTGCTAGTGAAGGGCGAAGAAGGCTTGTATCCGAGGTTTGTGTAGCTTTCATTTCTATCCTGAGTTTTTACTATTGTTTGTTAAAAACTGGAGCTGTTGTAAAGTTTTAGATGATATATCCTTAAAACCTGCAGTAGACTTACCCATTTTCAGTATCATCTAGTTTTAGTGTGTATATCGTTTGACATGTCTAGTCTTATATCTAAATTTTTAAGATGATAGCGAGGTATTATTTTACCTATGATTTTGCTTCACTTTGCACCTTGATTTTTGGAGCTTACCATGTCCTTCCATGTGCAGGTGCGAAATGTCTTGGATTTAATGCGCCGGAGTGAGGGCTTGCGCATCGAGGTCAGTCTTGTATGATTTGTTATACCTTGAAATTGTATTTTGTTGGACAATGAACTGGTTCTTATTAAACAACTGCACTGAGCTAGTGAGGGGGAAAGCATGTGAAGTGAATAATCGGGGAATATCATTAATGGTATTTGGACGAATGTTGTTGAAATAAACAGCTGCTAATTGTTGGTCTTTTGCATGGGATAATAGCATATAACTTCGTATTTGTGTTGAAGTCTCTAAGTTACTGAGTTGAAATTTCAGAACTGTTCCTGCCTTATTAGAAGGCTGAACTTTAACAATAACCTTGACCGGACAAAGTGTCTAGATAGATTCTCTACTCCTCATAAGGGAGGCAAAGTGTCTAGATAGAGTCTCTGCTTCTCATAAGGGAAGAGGCAGTGAGTAACATTTTGCTCACTATGACGGCTAATGAGATTGGCAACCCTTTGCGTAAAACTATGAGTGTCAAAAGTTCATAGTCAGTGCTAAGAAAGTTAGATCCTTGAGGTGGATGTAATCTACACTACATAATTTTGCAGTAACTGGGTAAAATAAATTATTGTTTTCTTTGATGTTAAAATGTTATCTTATAACAGCTAAACAAACACAGTATTCCTCACAGTATCTATCAGTCAACAAGGATTCCTTCCCAAGCCCCTTCCTCTTTTTAAATGGAAGAATATTAGTTGACTGACCATCTTTTCTAAGATAGCTGCATGAACCATAAGTGGTTGCTTGGAACTTTTTTTTTTATCTGTTCTTAAGTTTCTTATACAGAATGCAAGTAGATGCAATTTTCTTTTTATTAGCACAGATTGCACTTGATGGATTCCAACTTGAAATTGTCTTCGCCTAGCAAAAATTTTTAATGCCATTACCATCTTGTTTAAGGTTTTAACTATGTCTCATAAGGACTGTTCTTGCATAAGTTGTTTTTCGTTTAGATCTTGGATGACAAAGAAGTGAAATCATCATTTTGGAAACAGGCTCTAACGCTCAATGAAATGTTCAAGATGGTCAATAGGGAGTTTCTTCTAGATTGCTAGCACTGCATATATATCTGATAGAGGTTGCATTTATGCGTTGATGTAGGACTATATGCTCCTTGAGCAGTCAGTATTTTTTGGGATGGCTGATATCCATGACCGGCATAGGGATATGCGCCTCGACGTTGACAACATGTCCTATGAGGTGAAACAATGAACTTCTCTCAGGTACTTTTTTTCTTTAGACTAAAGAGTGTATTCTAACATACTATTGCTACTTTCAGGAGTTATTGGCTCTCGAAGAGCGCATTGGAAACGTTAACACCGGATTGAATGAAGAAACCATATTAACTCGTCTGAAACAGAGGAAATACGCCATTCCCATCGACTTTGATAATGAGGTTGAGCCTTGCTGTGTTTGTCAGGTAACTGAAGTTGTCCTGTATTTTTACATTTTGTCCTTCGTTGACAAAGCATTACTTGATCATCTAATCCAGTGGGTTATAGTGGTGCCTGGACTCCTGCGGCATCAGTTTTTTCGCCCTTGATTTTTCAGTTCTATATAATTTTAATTAATCTGCTGGTTTCCAATGACCTAGGTTGTTCTACTTTACCTTCGCCATGTACTAGTAAATGAATTGTGTGTGCACAGTTTTTTCTCCGAAAGATTGCTCTGTCCGTTCATCGCTTACATTCTTTCACATGATCAACAGGAAGAATATAATACTGGAGAAGACCTCGGAACCTTGGAATGTGGACATGATTTTCACAGAGATTGTATTAAGCAGTGGCTGATGCACAAGAACTTGTGCCCTATCTGTAAAACAACCGGTCTGAGCACATAAGAAGGAACCAATGATCTTCCTATACCATTTCTTAGTCTCCTACTCAATTTGACTGAGAAGACAAACAGATGCATACCGTGAAATGGCTTGAGGATTCTGATATTTTGGTAGGATTAATGAATCTTTTTAATGTTTTCATTCTTCCATTTGAAGCTAGACCATGGCCCCATGCAAAGGGTAAAACGCTGGAGGTTTGCATTTCTTGAAGTTTGAAGACCTCCTAGTATGGCCAAAGAAATTCTTTTTTGTGGGGTGGTTTCATAGAATCTAGTTTTCGCAACATTTGAAGATATTAATTACATGTTTATGATGTTCTTTTCATGGCCTTAACTTGGCTTAGGCCTCTGGAATATTGAAAGCTACCTTCAGAATCAAATGGATAAAATCTTGTTTTTAGAGTTGAATTATGTTCTTTTGTTTGCATGTTTTCTTATTTACTTGTGTGAGAAAGAAACTATTTAGTGATTGTTGTCATGCCAAACATTTCTTCAGGCTTTCTCGATGAAAATGACTCCATGTATGCTTTGATGTTTAATTACAGTTTTGCCTTTGGAAAGGCGTTTATATCTCCCTGAAATAATGCATAGTGATCATCTTTCATCCTCTGAATGTCATTTTAGTGTCATTCCTATTTCAGTTCCCCAATTCTGCGTAGGTTTCGATGAAGGTGGTACATTAAGACTAGGCTGTAAATGCTGTGGATGCGTGTTTAGGTTTGTGTCAGTAGCACAAAAGATCTCGCTACTTTCAAGACGGTTTTTAATTTGAAAGACGATCTAAGTTTTGTAATGGTGCTGTCGGCCTCTCTCTTCATTGGCTAGAGTACAAATTGGAGATGGAGAGTGTACTTCTCTTTAAGGGTTTAGGTTGCTGTTGTGGGTAAAGTTTCGCACGTGAATCGGGTTAACCTTAGTTTCGTTGCAAATGGCCATGACATCCGTTTAGTTGCATTCTTTCAACTTATGGCCACTTGATTCTATAGTTGCATCAGTTGCGTACTCTGTACGGTGAGCGATAGGAATCGCTCGGACCGGACCGGCTATTTGTGAGCGGCGGACTAGACTGACTAGTTCTGAGCGGTTTTTGGAGGGATTGGACAATTTCCAAATCCTCAATTTTGGTGATTTTTTTGTTTTTTTATTTTATTTCAGGGGTGGAATTCCAGCAGGACCATCCAGATTGGACCAATTATATTATTATTATTATTATTATTATTATTATTATTATTATTATTATTATTATTATTATTATTATTATTATTATTATTATTTCTGAATTTTAAAAAAAAGAAAAGAAATGCTGGTGCTCTTTATTTTAGACTTCGTTTGTTTTGCAAAAAATATGGCGTTTTTGAAAAATATTTTTCTAAAAGTTATTTTTCAAGAAAATGTCTATTTTTCGATGTCGGTTAGAATTTGAAAATGAAGCAGAAATTATTTTCTTGTATTTGATATTTGATATTTTGGGGGAAAATTACCAAAAAATATTGATTTTTTTTTTTTTAAAATTTAAAAATTATTTTTTAAATCAAAATTTTAACTATTTTTTATTTTAAAAAATCTTATTTTTTATTTTTTTCTTTTCCTTCCTCCTCTTTCCTTTGCTAGTTGCTATGACAATTGGCAACTTGATGATTGGTGATTGGCCAAGGTGCGGGTCGACGAGTTTAAGACTTAGTTAATCTAAGTGAGCTTGAGCTCTGCTAAGGCTAGCAATGTTGCAGCTCACCAAATTTGGGCAAACTCAAGCTTGCCTCATTGAAGGTTGCCAAAGGTCGGTGAGGCTCTAGCAACCTCACCTCTAGCAACCTTAGGAAAGGCCCGAGCCTCGATAGCTTGTTAGATTTGGCAAGGTTCAAGCTCGTCGAGCGAGCTTGGCTTTCATTGGATCAGGGCGAGGTGAAGCCTTGCCATAAGTTGGTTGTCGGCTGGGGATTGGCCAAGGAAGAGGAAGAAGAAAAGGAGAAAAAATAAAAAGAAAAAAAGAAATGAAAAGGAAAAAAATAAAAACTTGATTTTTTTAAAATATAAAAACAAAAATAAAATAAAAGGGTATTTGTTGAAAAAAAGTGAGATGAAAAAAGATATAAAAAATGTTTTTTCCCCTATTTGAAAAGTGAAAAATATTTTTCTCTAATTTAAACTACTTTTTTTCCATTGATGGAAAATGTTTTCCCAAACTAGTTCATTTTCCGTGAAATGAACACTTTGAAAAATCTAAAAAATGTTTTCCTATTCTATGAAACGAACCGAGCTTTATTCTTTCCTCTCTTTTCAGTTTCCCCTCTTTGCTTGCCTCTCATGCCCTTCCCTCTCGGCTCTTTGTTGTCTCTGTTGCTCGCACTTTAACTCACAAGAGTAGTCCTTTTTCTTTTGCTCCCGGCCACTCTGTCTCGGGTGCATTTGGTTTGGCTTTGAGTAAATGCATTTGGGAAAATGCAAATATCTTTGGACTAAAGGAGTTTCCAAAATGCAAATAGCGTTTAGTAAATTTTGCATTGTGAAACAACTTTGACCTAAATGCGTTTGGTAAATACCACATTTTATAAATGACTCTTGCTAAATTTTTTATTAAAAAAATTTATAAAGAATTTTTTTGTTTGAATCCACCCTCGGCGGCTAGAATCGGCTACCAAACAACCTTGCTTGAGGTCTTGCGACCTCAGGCAGGGTGGCTTGAGGTCAGGCGACCTTAGGCGGTGGTTGCTTAGTCGTGCGACGCAAGCGACTGTTCGCTAGGTCACCTCCGTCGTTGGGTTTGTGACCTAGGCGTGCGATCGCCTAGGTCGCGCAACCCAGTTGTGCTACTGCCTGAGGTTGTCGGATCTTAGGCGATGGTTGTGAAATCAAGGCTTGGTCGGTGGTCGCTAGGGTCGGGTGACCCCTTAGGCAGCGATTGCTAGCGTTGAGGGCCCCTTGGCCGACGATCGTTGGCTTCATTGGCTCACGAAGAAGATTAATAGCATCAACTTGCATTCCAAAAATGCAACTTCCCAAAGCATCTTCCACCTTGCATTCAGCCAAAGTCCTCAAAAGACTTTGGAGATGCAATTGCATCTTCCCAAAGTGAGTCAAAAAGTCAAACCAAATGCATTTGCATTTGGCTAAGGGACTTTAGAGTCCCAAAGCCCATTTCAAATGCTGAACCAAATGGGACCTCTCTATCCTTCTCCTTATTGAGCTTTGTCGTTTGTAGTTTAGGTAAAGCTTCCATTTCTCAGATCTCCTTTCTGGTATTGCTTGTCATGAGCTTCTCGGATGTCTCCAGCACGTGGTCCCAGCAAGGCCTGAACAAGCTTCGCCACGGAAGATTTTGTCGAGCTACTCCTGCAGCAAGCTCTAACACTAGCCCTTGGGCCTCAGCTTGTTGGCAAAGCGCCAAAAGGAGATGAAGGTGTCCGTGGGATCCTGCACAAGTACACTAGGTTGCACTTGGAGCCCCTCAGCGACTGTGGGAGGATAAGGCTGGTGCTAGCGAATGAAAAGAGAAGAAGCGTCAAAGGCTGCAACAAACAGAGCAAGCCGGTTCCATTAGACTGCCTAGGAACTGGACAGAAGTGATTGGGCCAGTCCGGTCCCCAGTTCTAGAAAGGGGAACCAGTCCCTCTTCCTCGATGGAATCGGACTGGACCGGATCGGGAACCAATCATTCCCAATCCTCCTTGGTAGGCAAAAATCTCAATTTGCTTTTTTATTGTGTTCATGTTAGCATTCATTTATTATGATTTGCAACAGTATCGGAAAAATGTCTCTTCTTGTGGAAAGTGTCGTCTTGGGCGCTTTCAAGTTTTCGTGAGAATGGCATGGCTGTGGTTATAACTTAATAGTTCTTGCCAACCATAAAAGGGCTGTCTCTCAGCTACGAACTCACTACTTTATGGTAAATGCTGAGCCTCCCACGTTATCACCTTTCGGAAACGGAAGCCAAAGAAGCAAGGGGTGGAGAGAAAACCGTGCATAAAGAGAAAATTGTTATGAATAGGAAGTTGATGACGATCGAGAGGCAGGCAAAAAGGAAGATGATGAGTGCATCTTCAAGCTGTTAGATCCAATCGACTGTCGTTCCAAAGATCCCACTATCAAGTCCAATTAGTTCCGTTCTGAATCCAAGCCGTGAATCATGCTCGCTGAGGACTTACAGGCGAGCTTCTGGCTTCACTCTGCCCCTCTAAAGAGCGCCTGAAAACTCTATTGATAGAAAATCAAAAAGTAATTTGTAAATATTTGATTAAAGACATGTTGATCAAGCTTCCTTTATAAACATCCTCTGTTTTTTTATCAATAGCGGATGAACCATGCCTACGCCATCGCAAGAGTGAGAAGAGAGCTATTGATCATCTCTGCTTAGTGTACTACAAAATCACTATTAAAGCTTAGCGGCAGTTAAGTTGGATGCGTTATTTTATCTCAGGCAAGTAGGCAATGAAAGTCAGAAAGAAGGGAAAGGAATGAATCCACTGTTATAAGTATGACATCCCATAATAAACTCACTAAGGAATTATCTACTTTGGCCTGTGCTATATCAAATCTCACGGTTTTATCCTTTAGCATATAAGTTGGCACCTTCCTAGGAGAGGAGTGCTCCCACCTAAGCATGTTCCAAAGCTAAGCATTACCATTACATCAAAATACACTTTTGTGAGTTAATTAAAGTTTTCACATATATATCCCAAAATCACTCTTTTCCTATTCAATGCACAGTTCGGTTCATTTATATCCCCTTCACTTTCCTAGGAGCTTGTTGGGAGTTGCTCATTGTTTAAGCCCTTTGGCCTTGGCAACCACTCTCTGCCCTCATCGGACAGGGTCATTATAGGCCTACTAGCTTCCGAATGTTTCAGCCTCGAACCATACACTTACTATAAGGGGTCTTACTTTGATATTATATTGTGAGATCCTTATATTAACTCAGGGAAGTATTTTTCACTTTGACCCGTTTCGTATCGAGCTTTATGGTTTTATTTATTGGCATACAAGTTAGCATCTTGCCAAGAGATCACCCATCCTGGGAGTGCTCTCACCTAAGCATGCTTAGCTTTGGAGTTCTAAAGCTAAGTATTACCGTTACATTAAAAGGTGACTTTATAAGTTAATTTTAATTTTCACATATATATTCTAGAATCACTCTTTTCCTATTTGATACACAGTTCGGTTCACTCCCGTTCTCTTTGCCATCATAGAAGCTTGCCAAGAGCCGCTCTTCGTTCAAACTTCGGTGACCACTCTTTGCCCTCATTAACCTAGGTCATTACAATAAGCATAGAGCTGGGAAGGGCCATTTTATCTCTCACGAGGGAATCACTTTTAGAGTCATAAATTTCGATTTTTTTTAGAGATATGGTATCTATATCTAAACGACTCTTGGAAACCATAATAACCTCAAATTTTTGTATTCTATCAATGAGGAAGGGTTTCAACTTTAGGCAAATCTGATGTTTGGGAGTCGTAGCAAGTCAGCTTGCATTTCTGGCAAACAAATCCTTCGTTCTGACTAAAAAGGGATCAAAATCAACGTTTCTCCTACTAAGGCACATCACACTGTCATGCAAGATGATTTCTTTGTTCATGCAATCGCTTCTCATGGGACGCATGGATCTTTCCCCTTGAAAGTAGAAGTTCAAAAAGTTTTGAACCTTTTATCTCTTGTGCAAAAGGCACATCTAAAGATAATTTGATAAAGTATGAGGCTAAACTACTTTGGGCCATCGTATGCGACATTTCTTGTAGTCTCGTTCTCACTGAATTCTGCACATTTATAGCACAATCCTCAAAAACTCTATAGGCTACCATATGGATGTGCTATTATGAAGGTTGTAAGGGAGAAAGGCATAGAAATTCTTGAGAAATTGAAGAAAGGTATGTCCATGCCAAGGATGGTCGGGGTATGATTCTAAATTGAATGCAAATCAAGCCTTCCGCTGACGGAGGGAAGCGAAGTAGAAAAGAAGAAGAAATTTTCATAAAGATGAAAATTAAATTTTTTTTTTTTTTTGCTCTGATTTATGTAGAGTAAACTGTGCTCCGGTGATTGTAGAAGAAAAGTCATCTATAAGCTTATTTCCATTTTTCTTCAAAAGACAAAAATTTACAATGACTCGTCATTTATATTTGTTATTATTAGCTAGGCTCACTCATATACGGAGGAAGCTCAATGGGTTGTAAGTCCAGAAGGGCTTGAGCCCATATGATAAGTCATATGGAGAAATATGGTTTTTTTTATTATCTTTAAAGTTGTAGCCGCAAAAGGACATAGGAATAAGAGAAAAACAGAAAATAGAAAATCTAGGATTTAGGGCCAAGTTTGATTTACATCAAGCTGGCATTGGAGATTAATCCGTGGTATGATTGAGCTGAATTTTTGTTAGCATGTTCGTAGCGTAATCTTCTCAAATTTGCATGGTTTGATTTTCGTTTGAAGCTCCTTACATCAGGTTTTTCATGGATTAATCAAAACTTGTGTTTTCGATTAGATTTATCCTTGATCTCTTGTAAAATTTATGCGTATTGCCAAGAATTATGTTCTTAAGGTCTTTGCTGCTATGTACGTCTAGCATTTATTAGAGAAGAACATTGTTCACCCAATTTTGTTGATAGTGAAGATTTTTGGGTGAACTTCAGTCCCGTGGTTTTTGATTTCCTCACATCGATGAGGTTTTCCACGTAAAAAAAATCGTCTTGTGTTTCCATGCTTGGTATTTATTTTACTCTACTATATCGATTCATATTAGGTTTACATAATAAGGGAGATTATTTTATTTCGCTGCATTAATTCGATATTGTTCGAGTTGTTATCATTCTCCTATCAGAGTGGTATAAGAGCTTCAGGTTATTGCATGATTTTTCTGCTTTATGTTAAATAATGGAAATAAATACAAGTAGAATGGTTGCACTAAATGGTTCAAATTATCATATTTGGAAAGGGAAGATGGAAGACCTTTTATATATGAAATATTTTTATTTGCCCATATTTGCTAAAGAGAAACCGGAGAATAAAACTGATGTTGAATGATCTATATTTTATCATCAAGCAGTGGGTGGATGATAATATTTTAAACCGTATTATTGAGGAAACACATGCACTATTGGACAAGCTTGAATAGTTATATGCTCAAAAGATTGAGAATAATAAGTTACTTTTAATAAAACAGATGATGGTTTTGAGATATCAAGATAGTGCTCATTTGACTAATCATTTAAATTCTTTTCAAGAAATTATAAATTAGTTGGCTATGATGGGAATCAAGTTTGATAATGAGATACAAGTATTATGGTTGTTTGGAACTTTGCCAAACTCATGGGAGACGTTTCAAACATCTTTGTCTAATTCTGCATTGGATGGTACAATTACAATGGATTTGGCTAAGAGTAGTAATTTGAATGAAGAGATGAGAATGAAGGCACAGAGATCGTCAATGTTCCAGAGAATGCATATGTTCCTGAGCATGTTGAAACATATAATATTATTACTAAACTAGGGGCTCAATTAGATATTTCACTAAATTTTCAATTCGGAAGTCCGTTAGAGAATGACGATTTTCCATAAGGTATTATAAAGATGAGTATGTATTATTGACTGATGCAAGTGAACCAGTGTTATGTAGAAGTAATATAAGGTGATTACAAAAGTAATTGGTTTGATGCTATGTGAGATGAGATACAATCACTTTATGATAATCATACTTTTGAGCTGGTGAAGTTACCTAAAGGTAAAAGGGCTTTGAAGAACAAGTTGGTATACAGGTTGAAACAAGATGAACATACTTCACAACCACAATACAAAGTTAGATTGGTTGTTAAGGGATTCGGTCAAAGAAATGGTATTGATTTCGATGATATATTTTATTTGGTAGTGAAAATATTTTCTATTCGTGTGATATTAAGCTCGGCAGCTACCCTAGATTTGGAAATTAAGCAGATGAACATCAAAACAGCCTTTCAACATGGTGACTTGGAGGAAGAGATATACATGAAACAACCCGAGGATTTCACAGTGAAAGGGAAAGAGAATTATGTGTGCAAACTAAAGAAAAGTCTCTATGGCCTGAAGTAAGCATTGAGACAGTGGTACAAAAAGTTTGTGTCAGTTATAATAGAATAGGACTATAAGAAGACTTCCTCGAATAACTGTGTTTGTCCAAAAATTTTATAATTATGATTTTATTATTCTCTAACTTTATGTTGATGATATACTGATTATTGGCATGAATGCTTCACGAATTGAGTTATTGAAGAAATAGTTGAGCAAGTCTTTTTGCCATGAAAGACTTGGGCTTGGTGAAGCAAATTCTTAGCAGTAGAATTACTTGAGACAGAGATGCTAAGAAGTTGTTTTTGTCGCAAGAGAAATATATTAATAAGATCCTTTAGAAATTTTACATAGACAAAGCTAAAGTGGTTATTACTCCTCTTGCTGCTCACTTTAAGTTAAGTATGAAGCAAAATATTACGGTTGATAAAGAGAAGAAATATATGAAAAGTGTTATGGAAAGTGTTCCATATGCCTCAATTGTAGAAAGCTTAATGTATGTAATGGTATGTACATGCCTAGACTTGGCGCACGCAATTAGCATTGTTAGTCGCTATTTGTCAAATCCAGGCAGAAAGCACTAAAATGCAGTGGAGTGGATTATAAGGTATCTTCGGGGAACTTCAAATTTGAAACTCAAGTTTAGGACTGGGAAACTTGAGTTAGTTGGATACACAAATTCCGACTTGGCAGGAGAAATTGATACTCGTAAATCTAGGGTAGCTGCGTTATTAATTTCTTTTACGTGTGGAGTTGTGTCATAGAAGTTAAGATTGCAGAAGTGTGTTGCATTTTCTCCAATTAAAGCTGAATTTATTGCAACAATTGAAGCTAGTAAAGAAATGCTATGGATTCCGACTTGCCATGTTAGCCATTTGATCGGAATTTTTCGCCGTTGGCACTTAAGTAATCCA
This sequence comes from Angophora floribunda, assembly GCA_014182895.1. Taxonomy (NCBI): domain Eukaryota; kingdom Viridiplantae; phylum Streptophyta; class Magnoliopsida; order Myrtales; family Myrtaceae; genus Angophora; species Angophora floribunda. Next base: position 16,235,235 of record CM024713.1, read on the forward strand.
TTTTTCTCCAATTTTGGCACTTCATGTGTTTGGTAACATTTCTGTACTCGGAAAAAATTTCTATTTTATTATTGTTTCCTAGAACAATTTTTAAGTAGAACCAAGTATTTGATAACTGTACAAATTTTTTATTTTCGAAATAGAAAAAGAATAGGTATGACTTTCTATTTTCTTCTTCTTTTGAAGGCCGTGACGACCGTTGGCGGCGGTGGCGATTGGCGAACGGTGATGGTAGGGGTGGTCGGCGATCGACAACGACGGGGGGTGAGAGATGATGGTAGTGACCAGTAAGAAGAGGAGGAAGAAGAAAAGAAAAGAACGCTTGTTCTAGAAATTATTTTTTTTTGGTAAGGTAAGAGTATATAGACTTTCAACCAGAATAATAGTACAATAGGGGTGAAACATGACACCAACTAGCACTCTACTAGACACATGTCGCTGGAGTGGAAAGGTACCACATTCACACTATTAACCAAAATAGATACGCTATGTAAAGCAATGGAATGGACTCAAGTAGTCCTACACTAAGCCATAGGTGGCTCCACATAAAAAATGCTAGGGTCAATCACCCAACTATGTTGCATCCTCCTATTCTTAGAGTTGTCTTCAACACATTTGAAAGCTAGAGCTTTGTCCTTCACCACCTTAGAAAGGTGCTGCTTCATGGCAGGAATATAGAGGTTATGACCCCAGAAGATAATATCATTCCTGGTCATTTAGATAATATAACAAATAGCACCAAAGGAGAATTGAGCAAATTCCCAGTAGAACCCTCTACCAGACAAAAAGGTAATAGCCCAACGAAGATTGTTCGCACAAGAGGAATTGTACCATGGGAGGTTACAATTTCTAGCCCAAAAGTTGGCAAGAGATAGGGAGACACAATAGTCAAAAAATAAATGGTTGGCCGAGTCAGGTCGAGGGTTACAAAACGTGCAAATCTAATTGGGAATTCTGCCATAATCCATAAGGAATACTTGGGTTGGGAGACGGTTCTTGGTAGGAAGCCATAGTAAGAATTAATGTCTAGGAATAATAGCCTTACTCTACACAAAGGAAGACCATGGAACCAAATAAGATTTCCTCCTTAGAACAGCCCAAGCCGAAGCCACCGAAAATTCCTCCGAGGGATCCTCCACCCAAATAAATCTATCCTGGCCTTGAGAGAAGAAGGGGGAACCGTGATTCCCCATGATACTAGCTCTTGGAGAATCAAGAGCCCATCCGGAGAATATAAGTCCTTTACCTTCGCTTGTCTAGGTAGATATGATTGTTCTAGAAATTGTTCATAGAAGCAAGAAGTTACTTATTTATTTATTTCTTATTTCTATTTCAAATATATTCCTCGAACAACTTTTTATTCCAAGGAATAGAAATACTAGCTAATGTTACCAAATGAATTTATGTTCTTTTTCTATTTTTGTGAACAAAAAAACAAAAGAATTGAAAATTTGGCATGTTAACAAATACGCCCTAAGTGTCCTCCATGCCAAGTTTTGGCACTTGGGGTATCTAGCACTCTATATGTGTGCATAAAAGTGGTTGGCGAAGGTCGGCCAAATTAATTAAAATGCTCCCAAATCTTGTTATAATATCTCTTGCTTATTCTTTAAGAAGAACTTTATCGTTATGATTGTGATTCTTTGAGAGAGTGGGGTAATAATTTTATAGTGTTTCAAGCATAGAGCGAATCATGTAGAGTGAGCTATGATTCTTCGTGGGGAGGCAATTTCGTCTATAAATGATGCCAAGACTTCATCGGTGTACAATGAATGTAAGCATTGTCGGGTTATTAGAGCCGCGAGACTGGATTAATCCGAACCAGGAACCACTATAGATTTTTTCTTCCATCCCTTGCTCTCTTTACATTTCTTTAGATAAAAAAAATACATGGTTCGCATTGCATGTTTCGTCTACTAAACACTAATTCATTCTCTATACACTATTTTGCATGAAAAAGTGGTAAAAATCCAACGACAGCCGCAAAGCACCCAAAGACAAGGGGTCAATTCCCATCCCAAGAACCGGCCCTGCCTCCGCAATTGCCCATTAGAAGGCCCCAATTGCCTAGAAAGCTCAATCCTTTATCGCCTCGGACGTTGCCACTGATATTCTTGGTATAAGAACTCGTGTACCAAGATTTGTTCCAGTAGGGATTTTTCCTCCAATGATGTAATCACCTACGTAGGTGAGCCAGTCAATGAAATGACAAAAAGCCAAAAGTCAAAAGAATAATAGATGAGCAATGTTCCATAAATAGCTTTGACTTGGAGACCGTTTGAATCGGCTTGTCTAATGTGCTGAGGGTAAAATGGTAAAGAAATCTTACATCGTCAATGGAAGATGGTACAAGAACCAAAAATCAAAACGGTGCAAAAGTACAAGGACCATGAATGTAACGTTGGTTGTTTACTCTTGGCTTAGTCTCCCGGCGTTCCCATCAGTTAATTCCGTCAAGGTTTGGGCACAATTCAAAATATGTCATTAAGTTGTCACTAAAAAAGAGTACAGGGGATTAAATTTATGGCCAAACATAATAGAGGGACCAACAAACATGTGCACAAGTAAGGGCATTGCAATTGTAAATTTTCCTTGATTCTAATATCTATAAAATGATATGCACAAATCAAAATCGGCAAACTAATCTTTAAGCAAGCATCACAGACTACAATAATAAAAGAATGGATAAAAACACTGTAAGTATCTAAACTTGTGTCCATTGAACAATCATATACCTAAACTTTTTTCTTGTTCTTATCTCACTTTTCGATTTTTGCTCAATATGAGACAATGGTTAAATAAATTCCCATGTTATACGATTTTGCTAATATGATTTGCCTATTTAACGAAACTTAAGCCTAATTTTTGGGTGGCTCACTTGCTAAGTAAAAGTTGTTCCATCTTCATTTGGTGTTGTGATGAGGAGAGAGAGTATTGACTTAAGCAATTTGTCCATTTGATGCGTCTTCATTGTAGTGGCATCATTTTAAGGGGCCCAAACATATGCCAATATTGACAATTAATGGCTATACACAGGCGTTAGTGGTCACTTTTGACATTTTTCGTTGGCGACTTTAAATGGCGGTTGACATTGACCCACGGATGACAAGTTAAGGTACTACGACAAAAAGTATGCACACTCGATTGTAAAGCAGGCCAAAGTCCAATCAATTGGGTCGTCATTATTCCTTAAAAAAAATAAAAGCACGATTTTCCTCTGAAGTTAGAAAATTTTGAGCAAACATGCCCACGACATGGATCTAGTACGAAATAGCCACAATGGGGCTCGATACAACATGATTGTGTTGATCAATCCATTTGGGGTAACCATAAGTCACTCTCGGAGCACTCATATCGACTTCTGCAGTCAGGTGAAAACTCTGCTTTTCATACTTGTAAGTGGATGTGAGGTTACTAGGCTGTACCGTGACTTTCATTTCCTTCGGACATGCCACAATTGCTTGGTAAACAGAAGGATCGTCTCCAACAATTATCAAAACCCTTTTGAAGCTCTTTAACTTTGGTTGAGTTGGTTTTGTTCGAAAATATGGCGATGAAAGAAGGGTAGTTCAGGTCACCATTACTTTGGCTGCAATTCCACCGGCCTCTCCTGATGACTGCACTCATTTGCTTCTCGGTATATCCCAAGCTGCAAAGGAATTCGATATAATCTTGCAAGTTCAGGTCATCTATAAATCTGGGGTCCATGGCTTTGTTAGGATTGACATGGCCTGCTCCGAAATCTAGAGGTGTGGCAGCATGTTGCCCATTTTGATCTTTCAACGTTGTCCCAGTGTTATCCATGGTGTATGCTGTGGAAATCATTGCCGATTTGATGGCTGCTGGGCTCCAATCTTTGTGCAGGACCTTTAGCAAAGAGGCTACCCTGGCAATATGTGGCGTTGCCATGGAGGTGCCCGAGTAAAGCGCAAAATCAGTCAGTAGATCATACTGGCCAATTTTCATAACAGGCGTGTTTGGTGAAACTGCAGCTATTATATCCACTCTTGGAGCGAGAATGTCCGGTTTTAGGATGCTTGGATTGATTGGATCTGGCCCTCTCGAAGAGAAATCAGCAACTAGAGGCGCTAGGGTTGTGCCCAATTTGGTCTGCAAGAACCTCATGCTCACAGTTGCATTGTTTTGTCTTGTCACATAATCCCTTATTTTGGTTTCCGAAGAATTAGGAAAGACCACAGCAGGGATCGGATAGCTTTGAGGACCCAATCTTACTCCATCGGCGAAGAGAATTGCACCGTATGCTCCTCTTGTCTCGAGTTCATAGACCTGATAGTCTAAACCATCCTTATTGTCTCTGTCACAGAAAACAACCTTTCCAGCAATTTCTTTTGGTTGTAGTGCTGACCAGCGGCACTTCGCTTTGTCAGGATGGTCTTTGCCATAATATACTTTGTGCATCAGCGATGTAGATGCTTTCGGGGAAGTATGACGTGCCCACTATAGTTAACCCGTTTCCCAGGGTTGTAGTCGCGATGAAGCTTCGATCGATAGTTCCAGCTCCTACAATCATAATCCAGGGTGCTCCATTGTACGTAGAGTTATAGGCCCCGTCATTTCCAGCTGTTCAGATGACGATTATACCCTTCTCAAATGCCGAAAAAGATGCCATGGCAATTAGGTCGTTGAAATAAGGTGCAAACGAGATGCCGATAGATGAGGACATGACGTCTACTCCATCAGCAATGGCTTGATCCATTCCAGCAAGCACATTGTTCGAAATAGACTCGTGAGTGTCATCTGCCCACAAAACTTTGCACATCACAACATGAGCTGCCGGCGATATTCCTCTAGCTATCCCCCTTGCATATCTGAAATGACTTGCACCAAGTACAGGGGCCCCTGCAGCAGTGGACGGTGTGTGTGCGCTCCGGCCATATGCCGCTGTCGAGGGTTCCAATGATGACACCTTCTCCATATGAGCTGGTGGGCCATAGTCCAGAGCCTTGCGTTAGGCCGAGGAACTCGCTGCTGTGGGTTGTGAAAAGCTTGACAAAGGACTCTTTACTCGTTGCACGATGCGCAGGAGATTTTTCAATCTTGGCTAGCTCAGACGGCGCGAGCCTGGCGCTAAAACCGTGCATGGCATGGTTGTACGAATAGAGCAACTTGTCCTCGCCACCGCCGAGAGATGGGGATAATGAGTCCAAGATGGCTCCGTGCCATGTCTTGTGGGTTGAAAAAGAAGCTGGTTTCTGCGAATAGTCCATGTGGATGATGTATGTCTGGCGTCCTTCAGATTTTGATTTCACGAAGCTAGTCACCGTAGACGATACAATTAGCCATAAAAACATGATTCGTAAAGCCAAACTAGATGAATTCATCGCCCCGCAAGTCATGGGATTCATGTCTAATGAAAGAGGGCTAAAAGAAGGTGTCGATAAGTGAGCTACTTGGACATTTCAGATGAATGAGCATGAGCTCGTTTATAGAAAGACTCGTCTTTCTTTTTGTTGCTTCTCTTCAGAGAGAGGTAAAGAACCAGAAGTTTAATGTAACATCCTGGGTCAGCACTATATACATATTGTTTGCTTTGGATCTCACTGGGCTTGACGGTTTTGTGACATGTATGTACAAATAGAGAACCCATAATCTTATAAGTCCTAGGCGATGTGGGATAGGAACACGTCCCCTCCCTATGCATGCCTGGAGATTGAGCCGTAAAATCTTAAGTTTGCCACCATACATATATTGTCCACTTTGAACCTATTGGGCTCTCATGGTTTTGTTCCTTTGGGATTTACCCAAAAAATACATATGTAGATAAGAGAACCTAGACCCTTATAAGTTAGTCCAGGGCTCTTTCCCTAAGCGATGTAGGATAGGAGATGCGCCTCCTCCCTATGCACGTCCGGGGACCGAGGTGTGGGCGCACTGCCATCTCTCCTCGCCGTGCACCGTCACATTTAATGCTATCGAAAAGTCCCTCACGGTTAAAGTGGTTTCATATGCTTTATTCAAGATCTGACAATGACACTAGACTTGCACGTTTGATTATGTTCTGGATTTGATCATTAATCTTACTCATTATACCCAGATTTTGGCTACCAGATTTTGTTATTTAATGAAGACAGATTGACACTTTTTATTAGTTTCAACGGTTACGGAAGTGGATGGCTACTTAAAGAAGCCTTTGAAAAATCCAGGGCAACTTCTGATGTATCCGCATTAAATTTAAACTGGAATTTTGTATCAACACCCAAAGTTGACATTTTATAGGTTAAGTTTAATTCTTCTACACTAACGTTTTTCTGCTTCCTTTATTTTGTCTTCCAAAGTTTTTTTTTTCCATCTTTTTGGCCGTTTTAATGTTTCTATCACCTACTGCAGAGTAATTCTGCCTATTAAAATTTTCATACGACATTATTAATGTGATGGGGGAAATTCTAAGGATGTGCATGATGACCATTATATATTTTTTTTTCTTGTTCTTGGGAACAAATTTGGAATAGAAATTTGTTTAGTAATGCAATTTTCATTTTTCAATTTCTAAAAAAAAATTATTTCAAAATGAAATGAGAAGTAAAAAATTTCTACAATTTTATTTTTGGAACAAAAGTGATAAATAAAAATTATTCTCATAACTTGCTCTTGCTATCATTGGTTACCAATGCATTACCACCCACCGCCGACCGCTCGCCTCAATCGCCTACCGTCCGTCCATGTAGGGGTGAGCATCGGTCCAGGGTTGACCCTGGACCGACCCTGGACCGGCCCAACCCTACCGGTCCTGGTCCGGTTCCCAAGGGGATTGGGTCGGTCCTTGGTCCTAAAATCCTTGGACCGGTACTGTGCGGGTTGGTCCTCGGTCCTAGGAGTTTCGGGTTGGTCCAACCTGGACCAACCCTGGCCTTATATATTATATTATATATAATATATTTTTATTT